>CANTUR010000112.1:62500-1469166 GCA_947683625.1 Mallotus nudiflorus | reverse complement strand
CTCCAATCTTGCCCATGATTCATTATCTAAACTTTTCAAGATTGATTGTAGTTACTTAAGGCTTCTTTCAGTCATATTTAGAGGTCTTAGAGTTATTGTGAGAAAGAAAGAGAAGAGTTCTAGTACAGGTATATGCAAATGTATATTCTCCTATGTGGAGAAATGTGAATTAAAAAGGGAAATCTATAATAGAGGTGATGAGGCATTTGCCTCTTTAATCAAGCGATGCCTCATCACTAAAAGGCATTTAGAAATTGCCTCTTTGCAAAGAGGTGATGCCTCAACAAAGAGGCAAACGCCTCTATGATGGTTAAAGGCAAATTTTGGTTATTTATTTAGTTTAATTCCTCCTATTTTGGTTCATTGATTAGAAATTTTTATAATTAAATGGTGAATCTACGTAGCATTATGTTGGAATTAATAAATTATTTACTGAAATGAATAAAAATGTTTAAATGTTCAATCAAATTTTAACACAAGTATCCAAAATGATGTTAAAACAATCTGTCAATATAAGAAATTAGAAAATAATAGAAAAAGTAGTCTAGGTCCTAATCTAAGAAGCCTCTGCCTTTGTGGCCTTTTCATCACCACTATCACATTCCCATCAGAGTCATCAGCATCATTATCACCCTTTTTATCTTCTTTTTCCTCGACTTGGAGAGCAACAACTTGACACTAGAGGGCTGTGATCTTGGCATGGCTGACCGCATCATGATCTTGTCCATACATGATCTAAGGTAAGAACTCATATAAACATGCATACATATAGAAATAGGAGAAATCATTACCTTCCATTGTTGAGTGACATGCATAAGATGGTTTTGTTAGGCCTTAATCAAGTGGTACATGTACACTCCTTAGTCTAGAGGAATTTTCATGATTAAAGATTAGTTATTACTAATGCCTTATTGAGATTAATCATGAATATAGGAAAAGGAAAAGGCTTGCATAAGTAGCATAGAGAGTGTAAGCTAGTGCCAAGCTCTCATATAATATTAGAAACTCATAAGATAAGTCCTATGAGGGCACCCATCAATGAGCCATCAAATAAGGTGTATGAGTTAGGTGACCAATAACCATCCAAGAGCTAGAACTAGAAGTGGCTCTACGAGGCCGAACTCTAGCTAAAGTACCATCTTCACTATCAGTGCGAGGGTGTTGAAGTGGTCTTTCATGTGCAAGAGGCATAGCTCTATAGGTAAGACTTATGGTTGCCACCTATAAAAAAGAAAAGACTAAGTCAATATATGATATGGATGAGAAAGAAAGAAAGATGAAGTCAAGTAAGTACCTGGGTAGAAGTAGTAGCACCAAGAGACACATACTATAGTAGGTTAGCTCAAACAAAGTCCAAGTAGTGGCTCTTGCTCCTTATAGTGTGGTCCTTAGTAGGGTCCATAATAACCTCTTTAGCTAGCTCTTCACCCTCCAGTAAGTGCATCTATAACATGCCTACAGAAGGTGATGTAGGGATGCACCTAGCACGGGCACCATGATCCCAATAGAGGATCCTCTTGCTAAGATACCACACTTGATAGCTAGGTCCACGAAGTAGCACTACCTAAAAAGACAATGGTCTTGAGCGAGTCATCTCTATGAGCCACCTGTCTTAAGGACCCTATAAATCTAGGCGCAGCTGTAGAAAAGAAGTAAGTAAGTAACATAAATTCTAAAACTATACGATGCTAATGATAAAATGTTATCTCTTCTTAGGTACCTCGCTATAGGTCAGGGAGTTCAACCGATCCCAATGGACATGCTCATGAGCTAAATGTCTTCTCTATGAGTGACTATCACCCCATTGGGCTAAGGCTAAAAGGTAGACATTGTTAACACAAACTATCCCTCAAATCAGCTCAAACTCCAAAGCCTAAACCTATAAAGAAAAATTATTAGAAAATAATTAAGATAAGTGATAGATATTGTTTAGAACTAAAAAGAGAAGAATACTCACCAAGATAGTATGCTAGAAACCACAAAATCATCTGGCTCCTTAGTCTACCTCATCCATGCTCTTGTACAGATAGGCCAGTGCGCAGCTACCCCAATCATAAGAAGACACTCAATCCAAGTCCTAAAGGGGCATTAGAAACATTAGATTGATAGAACTGGTAGTGTTAACAAAAAGGGTAGAACTCGGTAGATAGACTAAGAATGCCCTAACTATCTAGTCGATTTCTCATTTAGTGGTGACGGCCTCAACCCTAGCATGGGTGTAGTGACTCCAGATCGAGTTAATCTTGATGGTGTGGGTCCTTTTCATGTCTGGGACCATACCATGTAGCCACTCGATATAAGGTACTTGATCTGGAGTCATTCGATGGATATCTGCATCAAACGAGACAACATTGTTAATGATATGCCCTGGGCCAATTATGTAATGACCATACTTTGACATTGTCATTTTTCTATTTTAATAATAAAAAGGCATTTTATTTTTACTGGCCAATTCTAGTATTATCCTTGATTAGTTAATTAACTAAGATCATTAAGTACATGACTTGATAGTAAAAATCTTAGGTGATACTGAATTCTAATATAAATATCCTTAGTCGATTATTATTGTAGGAATAACAATTAATAAAGGCTAGTATGAGGTTAATTGATGATTAAGTTTTATTGATCATGTATATGAGATATTAAGTCAAACTTATAGGTACATATTTAGGGAAATGATGTACTGGATTGACCCACTATGAGAATACCACATGGATTATTGCCATAGGTAATTCTCATCATAGTAGTGTTATTTGAGTCCTCTGACCTGAGATCACCATGGTTTCCTGTATGATAAGTTTTGTGTTTTAACACATCCCTATACTATACTTTAATCGGATTTTAAAATAGGTTATGATTGGATATAGAATGAGTTGTATGAGGAATGTGAGTGGTTAAAATGGAATTTGTCCCTCAGTTATTTTGAGAAGATATTTGTTGGGCCTCTCAATGAGTTAGATTGAAGAGAAATGCATGGCCATGTTAGAATGATAAAGAGTTATCAGTATCAATCTACTTGGTATCAAGAAATAATATGATTGAATAATATAAGGATGACATAATCCATTCCTTATGTTCAATTAGGATATTATATGACAAAAGGACTATAGTACATGTTGTGTATTAGGTTATGTTAGATTATTAGCCTTCACACAAATTGGGTAGTCATAATGTCTTGTTAGAGACCAATTATGACTTGTGGGCTAAAATGGAAATTTTAGGCTCACTACTAATGTTGTGTCAATCTATAGGGTTGAACACTTAAAACAAGCCCAAAATAGTCTTAGGTTAATAAGCCCAATAATTATCTCTATGTATGATTAAATAAATAACTAAATAAATAAATAAATATATGTACACATTTATATTAGTATTTTTTTATTTATTTCCTAATTTATTTTAGGTAAGAGTTATCTAAAATAAATAGGAAATGATTATAATTTAGAATTAGAATCAAAATAGAATAAGAAATTTAAACTTACCAAAATTTTTTTGTTACGTGGATATATATGAAACCCTAGAAAGGATGGCTATAAATACATCTCATTCTCTAGGGTTTAGGTTTAAGGTTAATCCACCATTTCTCCTCCTTCTTCCTACACTTCTTTTATGAAAAGAAAAGACATAGAGAGAAAACATGTTATGAGATAACAAAGGTTCTAGTATACCTACTTTGCTTTGGATCATCTTGTTTGTGTGGATACCGTAGAAGGCATGATATTTTGGCGATGTCTTAATCCAATATGAAAACATAAAAAGCTCAAGCTAGAGTGTCACCAGGGTGAACCCCCTCTTTTCCTTCCAATTATCTTCCAATTAGATTCTCTTGGTGAGTGTTTAGAAACCCTCTTAATTAATCTAAGTCAAATTACATGGATTTGGGTTATGGGTTTATAGACACCCAATTTTGGGATGATGAGTTATGGATGCGACAAAAGACTGCAACGATGAAAATGTCATGAAAAGGTCTTCAATACTTGAACTTTGAAACTTTAGGGGTTGTTTTCATGGACTAAATTGCAATGCTTTTTAAGGACCTAATTGCAAAACTTAAATTCTTTTAAGGACCTTTTGTAATTAAAAGTTAAAAAAGGTGGTTAGAATTACATTAATTCCGATCGGAATTGTATAATTCTGATCAAAATTATGTAATTCCGATCGGAATTACCCAATTTCGATCAGAGTTAAACCTCTTCTGCTCGGATTCTCAAATTTTCTAAGAAAAATTAAGTCCTAATTGGTCTGAAATTCTCTTAAAATTATTTTGATAATGTTTTTAAGGAAATAGAAGTCTTTTAGGAATCAATTTATAACTAGGGTTTGAAGATATATCCCTATATAAGGAGTGTTTTGGTTCTAAAAATGAGGAGGGGAGGTAAAAAAAACAAAGAGAGGTAGAGGAGAATGAAGGGAAGAAAAGAAAAGAAAGAGGAGAAGCAAGAAAAACGAAAAAAAAAGTGGAAAAAAAAAGAGAAAAGAAAAAAAAGAAAGAAAGGGACAAAAGAAGAGAAGAAAGGGAAGACAAAAAGCATCTTATTCTCTATAAATTCTTTTGCTTAAAAAAAGATTTTTGAGGATTTTTGAATAACAATATTCGAAGACCTATCAAGAACGGTGATTTTATAAAATCTGAGGAGCACTCCATTAAAATCATTCATAAGCATCATCTTCTCCTTATTTTATTTGATTTATTTATTTATTTTATTGATTTTATTGATTTTTTTTAATTTTTTGTTATTGTTATAATTTATTCACTAATTATATTTTTTGTTCTTTTTTATGGTGATTAGGGAGGACTTAACTCATAAGAAGTCCATGGTATGCTATTGATAAGACCTTGTAAATTTAGTTTTTAGGTTTTTTTTTAATTTTATTTTTTTATATTTTTTTAGGGTTGTATTAATTATTTTTATTTTTATTTTCAATAGATTATTGTAATAGCCCCAATAGTAGGAATAGTGGAATTATGTGTGTGATTGTTTGTTTATTTAAATTAATTGGTTAGTAAAATTAAGATTTTAATTGGGTAATTAATTAAAATCAATGGTGGAAGTAGATTAATTTAGGATTGCATGTTAATCAAAATTAGGGTTTCTTTTATAAGGAATTAATTTAATTAGTTGTTTGATCTTTTATTTAATTGTTTTTATATATTTTATTTGTTTTTGGGCTTGTTGATTTATTTTTACGTGTTTTGGGCCCTAGGCCCACATTAGGCTTTAACCCATTTAAATTTAGGTTTTTAGGTTTAATTAATTAAAATGCATTTTAGGCCCATAATTAATTAGATTTTAGGTTATAAATAACTTAGGCCCATTTAGTAAATTAGACATAGGCCCACTTAATTTAATTTAATTAATTTAGACTTAGCCCATTTAATTTAAGCATTTTTTTTCATAATTTGTAAATTTAAGATCATCTTAGAATTAAAACATGTAAAACTAGGCCCATTAATTTAAATACTTCATAATTTGTAGATCTACGCCCATTTTTAGAATTAAAATAAATAGACTTAGGTTCATTTAGCTCACTTGTAAATTAAAACATGTAGACTTAGTTCATTTAATTGAAATTAATGTACATTAGACTAACTTAGGAATTATATGTTTGGATGAACACATTATTTACTTGTATTTTCATGACTAGTTTTCCTTGGAGTCAATTGTTAGAATAAGGGTTTATATAAAATTATATGTAAACAGAGGATATTATAGTAATTTATAAAGTAATTCTAAATGAACACGAGACTGAAACAAGTTGGTATTCCGTAACTAGAATCTCCTGGTTATGGTGCTAGCTTTCTTTTAGGGAATCAAGTACCACCTTTTCGATTTGTCCCAGTTATTACCTTGGGTAGTGACTCCTCATCTCCACGCCATGTCTTTGTGATAGTAGTTAGTGTGTTCTCTAGAGCCCTGAGCTCAAACAATGTCGTGGTTACTAAAATCTTGGACGCACGCTAAACCCCGTCATCTATAGGGTTTATGGTTAAAAGTTTTATTTTTTGTTGTGTTATGTATAACGAAAACAAATAAGCATTACCTGTATAGGCGATCTCGATGATAGCAACAAAGAGATAGGGTCTGTTATGAGCTCACCAAAAGGAAGGTGAAATATGTGTGTGGTCTCAAACCACCTCTCCATCAAGGTGTGTAACAACTGATAGTTGGTCCACCCTTAAGCATCTTGAAGTGATAGGATGAAATCCTTAAACTCGGTCTCTTGAATACAATCTCTAGTATCTTTAATGAGCTTGTTATACTAGACTCAAGCACTACTAAAGTTCTTAGCACCCTTGAATGTGTGGGTCTTATGCTGAAGTAAACAGGAAAGTTAGAATTTGTGTAATTTGCTTAAAATTGAAAAAGAAAAGTGATGAATATTGTTAGAGAGGCGATGCCTCTATGAGAATATGAAAAATGATGGTTTTTTGTCAAAGAGGCAATGCCTATTCTTGATGAGGTGATTGCCACTCTTTATGTTGAAGAACATGAGATAATTTTTAATTTCTTTATCTTTTTCAATTTTTTAATTTAGTCAAGTCCATTTCTATTTATAATGATGAATGCATGTCTAATAATCATAACCCAATGATTATTTACGGGGAAAAATGACTGGTTTAGGTATTAACATTTCTAGAGGCCACAACATATATATGAGTGCCTAAACTCGTGGTGGATAAAATTTCATCCCCAAATGAGAATCTAAGAATGCATATAGGATCTAAGGGAGGTGTCATAGGATCCCACTATGGCAAATCAAGAGTATGGGTGGCGTCCATTGTTGAGAAAAGAGAAGACATGGGGAGAAAGGAAAAGAGAGAAAAAGGAAAAAGGAAAAAGGAGAGTTTTTTTAAAAGGGAGAGAAAAAGAAAAAAATATATAAAGAAGAAGGAAAAAGAAAGAAAAGGAAGAGATTTAAAAAAAAACTTTTTAAAAGAAGGAGAGAAAAAGGGTCTTTAGAAAAAAAAGAGAGAAAAGAAAAAAAAAATTTATATAAGAAGTTGGAAGGATAGAGTTTATTGATGGAAGTAGATAAGACGAAAATGACCTTTTAGGTTTGTACACTTGAAGCCAACGGTCCAAGAATTATTGAAAAAGTTTGACCTTTAACAAAGCAATTTCTAGGATAGAAAGTGACCTTATTTCTCATATCACATAATTGACTTATACCAAGCAAATTATGTTTAAGACCATCAACAAGCAACACATGATATATAGATAAGGATTAAAAGTTACCAATTTCTCCAATGCCTACAATCCTTCCTTTGGCATTGTCCCTAAAAGTGACATGTCCTCCATCCTTTGCATCAAGCTTGTTGAATTATTCATTGTCTCCCATTATTTGTCTTGTGTTAGCATAAATGTGCCCTGTTGCCATTCTTGCTATGTATAATGACATTGTAAATTATCCTAAATGGTAATAAAAGAATATTCTATTATTTAAAGAGTTTATTTAATTGAATATTTATCCATTAGCATCATGTTAAATATATTCATTATCTAGAGTTGATAATATAAGCTACAAATTTATTTAGTGCATATGCTATAAAATGTTTATAGTCATATAATTGATATTTGGGTAATATTAATTAAACTATCACCTCTTTCTAATTTTCTTAGTTAGCATGTAATACAAATAGTGGGAGGTAGTAAGTCTCATGCTACTTGATATGAGATATCCAAATATACATATGGATACTCATGTGATGGGTGGATCGAATAGTGACGTTAGATATATGATTGATTGGATATTCACTTATGGTCAACGGTCACAATTTAGGTTATAATGGTGCATATAGTCCTTTGACTTGAGGTGACACGGTCATCCATATTTGAGTGGTTAGAGTTTGTTATCGCTTACATACTTGTGTTATTCACACATAAGTATATGGTGTGTGGTGGCTCTAGTCAGTTAAATATAGAGATGAATGTTCGACCAAGATGAGATTCATTACCTAGAGTGAATTGGGATAAGATCTTATAATATCTAAGTCTTTCAGGAAAGAGTTCCTGGCTAGGACAAACATAACAGTCTAAAAGAGTTTCAGTGCTAGAAAGAGTTTCTAGTAGTTGTTGTGTTTTAATTAAGAGATAGAACTTGAGATAAGGTCATATGATATAACTATTAGAGTTTAACTAATCCTTAACTTTAGGTTATATCGGGATCTTCTAATGAAGGGATTTTAGTGCATGGTAATTATGACTAAAGGGTTTATGTGAATTAATGAATACATTTATATCTAATTGGGTAGTTGTGATATCGATGCTAAGGGTCACTCACAACTTATGAGAAATAAATGTGAATAATTAAGATTTTCACATTTAGATTTGAAAGGAGTTTCAAACAATATCAAGTGTTGATATTATCTTCTCATTACTAACTAGATATGAACCTAGTAAGTCACACCTATAAGGTTTTACCAAATCTCTTTGAATTAATCTAATTATTGATTAAAAAGTTTAATCAATTAATTAAGATTAATGAAATTGGATTTTTTCTTAAGGCAATAATTCTAGCATTTCATGAAAGATAATTTTAATGAAAGGTTTAATTATTAATTTATGTTTAATTAATATGAGATATTACTTAAGATAATAAATTAATAATGTGTATTTTTTTTTCGTAATTACTTGGACTAATGGCCCAAGTGTTATGGACCTAGGCTCAAAAATTTTTTGGACTAAAGATTAGACCAAGTAATTGACCAAGCCCACTTAATGCATTTAAGTCCATTTAGTTTATGCCATGGGCTTTGGGTCAAGAGTTGGCGCAATGCTTAAAAGTCCATTTGGTAATGGATTGAGTTTTTGGGTCAAAAGTTAATCCAATTGTTTAAGCCCAAATCCATTAACATATTATTTGATTTTATTAAGTCAAATAAATATATGGAATTAAATTGACAAGTGTTAGTCCTAGGTGATGTAGAGAAAGTCAAGAGTTGATATCTCTACATCCTCTAAGTTTGGACTCTAGTGACTTATTAATTTATTAATTAATCATGATAAGTGGGTTAAAAGTGATGTCTTCTATCTTTACTTTCATTTTTAACTAAGTATATCTAAAAGCAAAAAGGAAGATATTAATGGTTAGTTGGTAGAGAAAAATATGAGGGTCATCCATGAAAAGAAAAAGATATACAACATATACTAAAATAGAGAGCTCTTGTAATTATCATAAGAAGAAAACTTGAGTGGTCAAAGTGAGAGGTTTTCAAGCTTCTAATTGATCAAGATAAGGCAGAGATTTGCTAAAAGGTCTCACAATTAAGAGACTCAAGGTTGATTCAAGAGTTGAATCAAAGGTGTACCAACTATTGTAGTAGATTTTTGTGGTCTACACTAACCTTTGGATATTAGTAAGTTTTTCTTGAAACCTATAATTCCTTGGTTGTCAATTTTTATATTTATGATGGTTTGAGTTTTAGCTATATGTTAAATGCAAATTAGATCCTAGGGATTAAAATTCTTAATGAGATCAAAGGTTATGATAAGCAAATTTTTAAAATTTGCCCTACTTAGCATTTGATGTCTAAGTAGCATAATCGATTTCTAACATCTTGAACATCCACTATCAAGATATCATTTGCTTTCCATTATTGTGTGACTTTAAACACACCTATATGAGACAATTTAAGCATTCTTTTAAACCCAAACCTTTCTTGGTCTAGGTTGGTTAGTCTCAAGATAATTCAAAGTAAGCAATTTCATGTGTAGTCTTTTATAGAAGCACACATTATTAGTGTGTCCTTTGATTATACAATAAGAGCACTCAACATTTGCAAATTTATTTTTCTTAGGACCATATGATTGTCTAGTAAATGAGACATGCCTTTGATATTATGGTTGTGTGTGTCTCCTAAAAACTCTTTGTGTTTTATAATGAGAATGAGACATACATTGACAATGGCAATATGTATTTTAGTAGGTATATGCAACATGCTTAGGAGTGTTATGTCTAGTGTACATATAAGCATATTTAGGCTATAGTTTTCTAACATGTGGTTTACCTTTATGTGTCAATAAGGGTTGTGTCAGGAGAGATTTCCCTTTATTGTTTGACATATGAGACTTCTTAGTTTTAACTTGAGTAGCACTTATTTTAAAGGTTGAGGGAATTGAATTACAAATTTAACAAAGTAGCACTTATTTTAAAGCTTTAACAAATTTACTTTGAGACGATAATGAGGAAAGTCCATTCCATTCACATATCCAATTCCATGAGTATTTTCATGAAGTTTTTAAGAGTCAAGTAGATTATCTAAACTATTTTTTACCTTTTTGAATTTAGAGATAGAATTCTTTAATTCTATCACATTATTAAAGAGCTTGTGATTTTCATCATTTTCTTTCCTGAATTGCTCTTCCAAGGAATTAGAAGATTTTAAATCACTAGAAAGTTTATCATGTGATTTAACAAGTTTAGAAAACTTATTCTTTAAATTTTTGAATTTCTTGGTTAAGCTAGTTAGCTCATGCTTATAATGCTTCTTCTTGGATTGTAAGCTTTTTCATTTACATAAGAGTTTGCTCACAATAGAGCTCTCATCATCATTATTATTATCATTATATTCACAATAATCATTATAAGAAGAGTTAAAAGTAAATAATACCTCAATTTCATTTTTAAGAACAATAAAGTAAAGGTTGGCCACTTCTTATTGTTCCTCTTCCATTTTTGATTCAGAGGAGTCATCAAATATAACTTTTAAGGCCTTCTTTTTCTCGCTTGCTCCTTTATTCTTAAATTTGATTTTGGGGCACTTATTTCAAATGTGACTTGGTTTCTTGCATTCATAGCAAGTAACCTCTTTAGTTTTCTTCTTGCCTTCTCCTTCATACTTTTTGTTGAAGTCTTTTATTTTTGAGAAATTTTTCTTTCTAAAAAATCTCTTGAAGTTTCTTATGATCATGAAAATATCACCATCTTCATCACTTGAATCTTCAAGGTTCTCTTCTTCACTATCTTCTTATGAAACTTTTAATGTTATACTCTTTTTTTTCTCTTCCTTTTCTTCTTGCTCTTCTCTCTTTGCTTAATTGTAAACACATGTGTAAGGAGCTTTCCAATAAGCATGTCGGTTAAGAGAGTTGAGAGGTGATTATGTGTTAAGTTTAATAGTTTTTTAGGTTGGTTTAATCCATTTTTTATGTTTATAGTGTTTATTGTTATATTTTATTAGAATTTAATTATTTATTTGTTTATATTTGTTTTTGTGGAAGTAGAGACCACATATGATTTTTTTTCTTATTATGGGGTTTGGATAGATTATAGCAATGAAGAGGAAACAGTAATGAAGATTGAAAAAAAGATATAAGGTGATATAGGTTAATGATCAGAGAGAAGATATGTGGGGAAAATATGGAATATAAAGAGCTGAAGATAGACAAAGGAAGACATGAACAAGCAATTATGGAGAGAATATAAAAAAAAGAATAAATAATAATGAAAGCATTGTGGTAGGGAAGGAGATATGGACTAGAGATGGAAAGATGTGTTAGAATATTATGAAATACGTTAGTATAAGAGAAGAGAGCTGTGATAGAGAAAGAGACAGATGACGAAGAAGGGAAAAAAAAGACTACTGGAGAAGAAGGCTAGAAGAGTTTCCAACAAGAGCTGGAGAGCAAGGGGTTTTTCTTTCTCTCTTATTTATTTTTCTAAGTTCCTAATGTATTTTATTTTTGGATTTGAGAACATGATGAATATTATGGTTAGTTAATTTTATTTATGTTGGGGATTGTTGAACTTATTTTAATTTAATTTGTTTTATAGATATTGGTTTTTTCTTTTAATTTGCATTAGGCATTCATTAAGCTTAATTTTTTATGATTTGGCTATTCATTATTGATTTTTAATTAAGGTTAATTATTGAGAAATATTAATCTTAATAAAAATATGAATGCTTGATTAATTGATTTATGTTTAGAGATAACTTAAATTATTTTAATTTCAATTGGTTTTGCTTTATGATTTATTTACTAAATTTGGTTAGGTTTTAATTTAATGAGAATTAGTTAAAGCCTTTTCAATTGATAGAGATAAATTAAGTAGTTTTTACTTGAGAAAGATTAATTACTATCTTTGAACCCCTGAGAATTGCAATAGAAAGAAGACTAATTTCTTATAATTGGCTTAATTAAAATATAGTGATACAATCCCCAACATTATTTTATCATGTGCTTGTTAAAATTTATTTGCTAGTTAAAATTTAAATTAATAGATTTTATTATTTAGTTTCATTTTGGCTATCAAAATTTAACAATTATAACTCACTTGATATTTGATTATTAAACAAGTTAAAAATAGAATTAATAGTGGGATACACATTCAATGCTCATGGGATCTACTTGTACTTATTCTATATTACTTAACGAACTCATATGCTTGCGAGATCTAATCAAGTTTTGGCGCCATTGCCATGGATTTAATAAGTTTAACAATATAATTGGTTTTGTTTTACTTGATTTAAGCTAATTCTATTTTAAATTTGGATATTTATTTATTTATTTATTTTCTATTATTTATTTTATTTTAATTAATTGCTTTGGTGTATGCATAATACTTGAAGAATAGGGACATATCCTCTCATTTTTTGTTATGACCCAAACCGGGGAGACATGACCGACACTAGGGAATGGAAATTCTTTCGAATTCGGAACCCGTAGCAAGCCTTAAAAATAAAAAGCATGCAATAAATAAATAAAAATATACCAAAATTAAAATGTAAGTCGATTTAAAAATAAATACTTAACTGTCATATCATAAAATAAAAATATTTTCATACAATATTCAGAGAAAGGTCTTATACTAAAACAACATTCTACAGATACAAAGTACTACTACTGTAGTTTTTTAGAATACAATAAAAGTTTAGATAAATGATTTACATAATCTAGCTGGAGCTAAAGAAGTCTGGCGTAAAGGTCTACTACTGAGGTCTGATGACAAGGAATCTCTTAAAAAAATATTGAGGGGAGTCAAACCTCACTGAGTGAATTATTATAATATATATATATATATGCAATCTAAAAAATATCCAGTCAGACATATATATATATATATATATATAAATATAAACATACACATTTCACGCAGATGTTAAAATCCACTTTTACATTTATAAATGCAGAAAATACTTATTTAGGTGAAGGATCAAATAGAACTTTAAATATTTGCAACCTCAAACAAATATCTCACTAGCCATGCAGACTTACTTAATTCTAAATAAATTCTCTTATTCCATTTTGAACAATAGACTGGCCTCGAGATACTAAGTTAACTGAGCTCCAGCAGTCTCACTATCAATGTGATTGGCCCCGAGACACTAGGTCAATCGAACTCCAGCAACCACACTATTCACTAACATCAAATCTCAATAATTAATCAATTAAATGCTCCTCAAATAATTCTCACAATATCGATCCTAAAGTCTAATGAACCGGTACGTACACAATCCTAGTGCAGCTCACTAGGTAGTAAGTTCTATTGATATCCTTCGAATAAAATTGTATATTTATGAAAAATAAATAAATGCATAATTAAACATAAATAACATTCATAACAGAGAAATATACCATATATATACAAGAAATATACTGAAAATATACTACATATATTTCAAGTATATAAATGCTATATATAAGCAAAATCAACCATAAATATACCAAAATTTACTAGAATGCATATTGAGAAATTATCAAGTATATGTCATTGCATATATGTCAAAATATACCAAAATATACTAAAAATTTACTGAAAATATACTAAACCATTTACTGAAATAATTCATATCAAAACATAATTATTTATAATCATGCTCTATATGCAATGTATATATAAAAAAAAATAACTCATAAGTTTGCGCTCCTGGAGACTGGCTAGATAGGCCCGGTTCGATAGGCCTCGGTAGAAAATAAATAATAATAATAATTAGAATAAATTTATAACTTATACTTATAAGAATTCTAAAGGAGATTCGATCTAAAAATCCAAAACTCAAACAAATACAAAAATTCAGGATCGACTCGACATCATGTTTTATGAGAATTCTATCCAAAATTCAGCAGAACCTCCTCTGTAAAATGAACATCTCTTTACTAACAAGTAGAGCCGATCCTGCAAGGAAAATACGCTTATAATACCATAAAGCGCAACACCTCGAATTGGGATCCCGAACTGCACAAATTCCCAACCGATGTTTACAATTCACCAAAAATCAATATATTATAATAAATATATTAAAAATCATTAAACCCCATAAATATCCATAAAATACCAACATATAATATATTTAAACATTAAATCATTAAATATAATTATTTTCACAATAATTAAATAAAATCTCAAATAATAACATAATATTAATAAAAATCAAAATTTTCAATAATTCCACATAAAATAGTAAAAATTCACTTCTATGTATTCAAATAGCTTAAATATATATTAACAGAAATTAAAAATCTATTTAATCACCAAAATAGTAAATAATATATATTATTTGAATATAATTTTTAAAAATTAGTATTAATTAGTTAAAAATAGTAAATAATTTATAAAAATCATTTTAATACCCTACATAATTCTAAAATGATTTAAAACATATTATTTAACTATAATTTCCACAAAATTACACAATTAACCTATATATAAAAAATTCACATAATATAAAAATATTCTCAAAAATTATATAAATTCACTAAAAATTATTTTAATAATTCTAAAATTATTAACTCAAATTAATAACACTAATTTAACTAAATTTTTATTAAAACTAATTAATTAACATAATTATCAAAAATTTAATATTAAAATAATAAAAATTACCCATAATTCAAATTAATTCAAAAAAATAAACAAAAATTATTTTTAGGAAGATTAAGTTGCCATAAATAGCATTTGTAAAGCAAGAATCTATGAATCAATCAATATCAAGTTAAAAAAATAAAAATAAAAACCCTAAAACACATAAACTAAAAATTGAAATAACTTAAAATCAAAGGAGATTGACCTTAAACGGAGCTCAGAATCAAACTCTCCGAAGCTTGGAGGTTCGAACAAGACCAAAGCTACGAGTTGGGACGATCGAAATTAGAGTCGAAGGTGTAAAGCTCCACTTGCTATCTGTTGCTGTTTCAGGTGGTTCCGGTGGCCTTCCAACGTGCTACAGGCGGCGAATGGCAGCTGGGAAGGAAGAGAAGTCGACGGTGTTGAGTGATGGTGGTGGCTGGTGGTTCGACGGAGTGACTATGTGGGAAGAAGAAGAAGAAGAAAAAGAAAAGAAAGAGTGAGAGAGAAATAGCTTGACCCGATTTTGACCTTTTTTGTTTTTTATTTTTTATAATTTATTTAGGAAAAGACTAAAATGTCCCTTTATCCAAATTAACAACAACAACAACAACAACAACAACAACAACAACAATAATAATAATAATAATAATAATAATAATAATAATAATAATAATAATAACTTTATTGCATATAAATAATAAAACTCCTAAAATAAATTATTTTATGTAAACAAAATTCTTAGAATAAAATAAATAAATAATATTGACAAATAATAATAGTAATATATAAATAAAATTTAAAATTTTATTAACACTACATATCTTAAAATAATTTAATATTATTTAAAATACAGAGTCATTACAATCTTCCCTCCTTATAAGAATTCGTCCTCGAATTCAAAGAAAAGAATAGAAACAAGAATTATTGAGGAAAGAAATAAGGATAAGAAGCTTGCATTTTAGCTTCAGTCTCCTAAGTGTGTTCCTCCACATTGTTGCTTCACCATAACACTTTGACCATCGGAATCTGCTTTGAATGCAACTGATGAACTTGATAGTCTACAATCGCGATTGGTTCTTCTTCATACGTCAGGTCTTCATTCACTTCCATATTATTAGGTTGCAACACATGTGAAAGGGTTCGAAATATACTTCCTCAGCATCGTGATATGGAACACTGGATGCACTTGAGACAAATTCGGAGGCAAAGCCAATCGATTTGCAAGCATACCAACTCTCTCAAAAATCTTGAATGGTCTAATATATCTCGGTGCTAGCTTCCCCTTTTTGCCAAATCTCATCACACCCTTCATCGAAGACACCTTCAGAAACACAGTCTCCAACCTAGAAATCCACATCTTTGCATCTCAGATCTGCATAGCTCTTTTGTCAGCTAACTGCGGTCTCTAATCTTCTTTTAATCACAACAACCTTCTCAGCGGCATCCTGAACCATCTCAGGTCCAGTCAATACTCTCTTTCCAATCTCACCCCAACTCAGAGGGGATCTACATTTTCTTCCATACAAAGCCTCATATGGTGTCATCCCAATACTACTATGGTAGCTGTTATTATATGCAAACTCCATAAACAGCAAATGATAATCCCAACTACCTCCTAAATCCAATACATACATCCTCAACATATCTTTAAATGTTTGGATCGTCCTCTCAGACTAACCATCTATCTGAGGGTGAAAAGCATTACTGAAATTAAGCTTGGGGCCCATTGCTTCCTATAATTTCTGACAAAAATGAGAGGTAAACACTGAACCTCTCTTAGATATAATGGACATAGGTACTCCATGAAGGCACACAATATGCTTAACATATAGCTTTGCCAATTTACCTACAGAATAGGTGGCTTTCATAGGCAAAAAATGAGTAGACTTGATAAACCTATCCACAATCACCCACATGGAATTGTATCCATCCTTAGAATGAGGTAGCCCAACCACAAAATCCATAGCAATTCTTTCCTATTTCCACTTAGGAATAGGAAGTGCCTGAGGCTTCCCAAAAGGCTTATGATGTTCAGCTTTCACTTACTGACAAGTCAAGCACCTAGAAATAAAATCAGCTACATCCTTACTCAGTCCTTCCCACCAGTACAAATCTTTGATACTTTGGTACATCTTAATGACCCTTGGATGTACGCTGTAGGTTGTAGAATGTGCTTCCTTAAGGATTTCTTCTCTCAAATTATCCACATCAGGAATGTATAACTTACCACTGATCCACAAAACACCATCCTCATCAAGTGTGAAATCAATGAACTTCCTTGCATGAATATTCTCTGCAAGCTCTGCTAGAATAGGATCTCAGCCTTGAGCTACCTTAATCCTATCTCTCAGCACTGATCGAACTCTAAACTGAGTTAGTAATCCACCAGATCTACTAATCTTCATCATCTAACCTTGATCTATTAATTGGTGTAACTCTTGGATCAACGGTCTCCTTTTCACACGAATGTGAGTAAGACTACCTGAGGACTTCCTACTCAAGGCATCTGCTACCACATTAGGCTTGCCTGGATGATAGAGAATCTCACAATCATAGTCCTTCAGGAGCTCTAACCATTTCCTCTACCTCAGATTCAGCTCTCTCTGCTAAAAAATATACTTAAGGCTCTTATGATCTGTGAAAATCTCATAAGTCACCCCGTATAGATAATGTCTTCAAATCTTGAGAGCAAAGATCACTGCAGCCATCTCTAGGTCATGGGTAGGATAATTCTGCTCATGCTTCTTCAACTGCCTCTAAGCATAAGCTATCACCCTACCATTCTACATCAACACACAACCTAGGCCGACTCTAGAGGCATCACAATACACAATGAATTTATTTACTCCATTAAGCAAAGCTAAAACTGGAGCTGTAGTCAACTTCTCCTTTAGCAATTGGAAACTATTCTCATAAGCATCTGACCACTCAAACTTCACATTCTTCTGAGTCAAGTGAGTCATAGGAGCTGCAATTCTAGAAAAATCCTATACAAATCTCCTATAATACCCAGCTAAACCCATAAAACTATGAATCTCTATTATTGTCATTAGTCTGGGCCACTCAGATACTGCCTTAATCTTCTGTGGATCAACCTAGATACCATCTTTAGATGCTACATGTCTAAGGAATGCAACACTCTCCAACCATAAATCGCACTTTGAGAATTTATCATAAAGCTGATGTTCTCTCAGTGTCTGTAGTAGAGTTCTCAAGTGATACATGTGCTCCTCCATACTTTTAGAATATATCAGTATATCATCAATGAAGACTACCATAAACTGATCCACAAATGGTCTGAATACCCTATTCATCATATCCATTAAAGCAATTGGTGCATTAGTCAACCTAAATGATATCACTAGAAACTCATAGTGGCCATATCGAGTGTGGAATGCCATTTTGGGAACATCTGCCTCACTGATTCGTAATTGATGATAGCCTGACCTCAAGTCAATCTTAGAAAAGAACTGTGTACCCTAAAGTTGATCAAACAAATCATCTATCCTCAGGAGAGGATACGTGTTCTTCATTATTACCTTATTAAGCTCTCAATAATTTATGCACAGTCTAAGGGTACAATCCTTCTTCCTCACAAACAGGACTAGTGCATCCCAAGGAGAAACACTGGGTCTGATAAAACCCTTATCTAGCAATTCCTGTAACTACTCCTTCAACTCTTTTAACTCTGTAGGAGCTATTCTGTAGGGCGGCATTGAAATAGGAGTAGTGCTTGGAACCATATCTATACATAACTCAATCTCTCTATGAGGTGGTAAACGTGGCAACTCCTAAGGAAAAATATCAGAAAACTCATAAGCAATAGGAACATCTGTGAGTGACAACTTCTCCACAGAAGTATCCCTAACTAATGCCAAATATCTCTGACAACCCTTACTCATTATCTTTTTAGCTGTAATAGCGAAGATGAGATTCTGAGGTGCAGAACTCTTATCACCCACAAACTTAAACTCTTCTTTATTTGGAATTTTGAAAATCACCTTTTTACTTCAATAATCCACAATGGCAAAGTGTTGAGACAACCAATCCATACCCAGAATCACATTAAACTCCATCACATTTAACAACACTAATTCTACTGATAGTTCTCTGCCTTCGACAAACACTGAACAACCAAAAAAAATAACATCAGTGTCCACTGAATCGCTTAGAGGAGTGGCGACAAATAAAGGAAAAGCCATCCTCGAAGCTTGCCAACACAACTTTGAAGTAAAAATAAGGGATACAAAGGAATGTATGGCACCCAGATCAAACAAAATCAAGCATCTAAGTAACATACAAGAATAATACCTACAATAACGATATTATATGCCTGAGCATCCTACTGAGTGAGGCAAAAAACCCTGGCCTGACCTCGACCTCCCTATTGACTGATGGAAGCTTGGCCAAAACCTCTGGCACCTCCATTGGTACTTTTGCTATGCCCCTACTGGGCTACAATCTGCGTCGAACTCAAATGCTGAGCTGGAGGCAACTGAAAAGGAGCTGGTTCTACACTAGCAATTGACTGCTGTAGAAATTATAGAAACTACTGTGGCTGAAAACCAGAATATGGGCATGATTTAATGAAATGCACTGTCTGTCTGCATCTAAAGCATGTCAGCGGTGCCATATAACAAGGTCCTTGATGGACTCTACCATAAGTTTGATAGGTGCTGGCTGTTGATCATATACTGCCATATCCCGAACTCTGACCACTATTGCTGCAAGAAGCACTTGACCCAAATCTGATAGGTCTACGAGGTCCAACATGGCCATGTCTGCTACTCCTATGCACTCTGTTGTTGCCTCTGGCTCTGCTATACTGAGCCTCTATGCTAACTATTGGAACCAATCTAGAAAGTCAAATATGGAGTATTCTAGAATCCTCCTGACTGAATGCCCAACTGATAGTAATCAGGCATAGCTCCTTGCTTGATTAGCCTTAACTCTATCTCATTGGCCAACTCTATCACCGACTCCAGAGTAAGGCCCGTGGTAGGCATCCCAGCAAATGCAGAATCCAAACTAGTGACGTACGTTGTGATACTAAAATATTGGTCTCGCAACAAATCCTCTGCATATCTGCCAAGTTGGAGAAACTCTCTGGTGTAATCCTTGATAGATCCGTCACCTATGGTGATGCTCGTCAGCCGAAGTTTAAAACTTATCCGAAGTGGCTATGGGCAGAATCTCCTTATAAATCTCTCTTTGAATTGTGCCCAAGTCATTATAGTCATGTACGATCGAATCACCTGGACGAACTAATCCAGGGTTGGTCCCTCAACAGACAACTCGACTATCATGATCCGCTGGTACTCAGTGTAAGCAGTCTGAGTCCTCATCTCAATAGCATGTAGAAAGTTTAACAGATCTGATGTCCTATCACAAGCTATCTTGTTGACTCTGACATAGAATAATGTTGCCTATAGGGTCAGACATACCCTGCTGATAAGCAGGCTGTATCAACGGTGTAATAAGAGCTATTGTAGCTTCCTCGTATTCTAGCTCTACATGTTCCTCATCCTGTAGCTCTCGCAGTCTATGACGACTTGTCACTCCTCGAGGTCTACCTCTACCTCGACTTTTGCACCTCGTTGGTGGCTCAGGAGGTAAAACCTCATCCTGAAAGGACTCATCATCCTTGGCCTCAATGACCAACGGAGCGACATGCGCTCACCTCTTCATTCTGAAAAGATAAAACTAAAGAGATTCAGATAAAACAAACAATCTAGCGATTACGCGAAATACTAAATCAAGGAAAACTTATCGAAGAAATGATGAAACCTAATTAACTGCAGTAGTTTCAAAGAAAACACAACTCTGAAAACCTAGGTCCACAACACTAGTAACCTAGGGTTATGATACCAACTTTGTCACGACTTAAACCGAGAAGTCATGACCGGCACTAGGGAATGGGAATTCTTTCGAATTTGGAATCCATAGCAAGCCTTAAAAATAAAAAGCATACAATAAATAAATAAAAATATACCAGAATTAAAATTTAAGTCGATTTAAAAATAAATACTTAACTGTCATATCATAAAATAAAAATATTTTCATACAATATTCAGAGAAAGGTCTCATACTAAAATAACATTCTATAGATACAAAGCACTACTACTGCAGTTTTCTAGAATATAATAAAAGTTTAGACAAATGATTTATATAATCTAGCTGGGGCTTAAGAAGTTCGGCGTAGAGATTTATTACTGAGGTCTAATGACGAGGAATCTCCTGAAAAAAATATTGAGGGGAGTCAGACCTCACTGAATGAATTATTATAATATATATACATGCAATCTTAAAAATATCTAGTTAGGCATCAATGTATACACACACACACACACACATTTCACATAGATGCTAAAATTCACTTTTATATTTATAAATGCAGAAAACACTTATTTAGATGAAGGATCAAATAGAACCCTAAATATTCGCAACCTTAAACAAATATCTCACTAGCCATGTAGGCTTACTTAATTCTAAATAAATTCTCTTATTTCATTTTGGACAGTAGATTGGCCCCAAGACACTAAGTCAATCGAGCTCAACAGTCTCACTGTCAGTGTGATTGGCCCTGAGACACTAGGTCAATCGAGCTCCAGCAACCACACTATTCACTCACATCAAATCTCAATAATTAATCAATTAAATGCTCCTCAAATAATTCTCACAATATTGATCCTAAAGTCTAACAAACCGATACATACATAGTCCTAGTGCAACCCACCAAGTACCATGTTCTATTGATATCCTTCGAATAAATTTGTATATTTATGGAAAATAAATAAATGCATAATTAAACATAAATAATATTCATAATAGAGAAATATACCATATATATACCAAAAATATACTGAAAATATACTAAATATATTTCAAATGTATATATGCTACATATAACCAAAATTAACCATAAATATTCCAAAATATACCAGAATGCATATTGAGAAATTATCAAGTATATGTCATTGCATATATGTCAAAATATACCAAAATATACTAAAAGTATACCGAAAATATACTAAACCATTTAATGAAATAATTCATATCAAAACATAATTATTTATAATCATGCACTATATGCAATGTATATATAAAACAATAACTCACAAGTTTGTGCTCCTCGAGACTGACTCGACGGGCCCAGTTCGATAGGCCTCGGTCTTGATGCAACTAGAAAATAAATATATAAAAATAATCAAAATAAATTTCTAACGTATACTTTTAAGAATTCTAAAGGAGATTCGATCTAAGAATCCAAAACTCAGACAAACACATAAATTCAGGATCGACCTGACGTCATGTTTTACGAGAATTCTATCAAAAATTCAGCAGAACCTCCTTTGTAAAACAAACATCTCTCTACTGACAAGTAGAGCTGATCTTATAAGGAAAACACACTTGTAATACCACAAAGTTCAACACATCGGGTTGGAACCCCAAACTGCACAAATTCCCAACCGAGTTTCACAATTTACCAAAAATCAATATATTATAATAAATATATTAAAAATCATTAAACCCCATAAATATCCATAAAATACCAACATATAATATATTTAAACATTAAATCACTAAATATAATTATTTTCATAATAATTAAATAAAATCTCAAATAATAACATAATGTTAATAAAAATCAAAATTTTCAATAATTCCACATAAAATAGTAAAAATTCACTTCTATGTTTTAAAATAGCTTAAATATATATTAAAACTATAATGGTGTTAACCAATCTACTAGAGACACCATTGATGCAGCAACTAGAGGTTCTTTAATGCGAAAAATAGTTAAGGCTACATTTTCACTTCTGGAAGAGATGGAAAATAATAATTATCTTTGGCCATTAAAGTGTTAAAACCTGCCAAAGCAAGGGGGTAAAATTAGGGTAGATGCAATGACTTCTCTTTAAGCTCAAATAACAGCACTTTTAAAGAAATTGAGGGATCTCAACCATAAAAATGCAGTGGGTGCAACAACTTCATAGTTACTATATGAAAATTGCAATAGGGTAAGGCACTCAATAGGAGAATGTGGATACTGCAATAATGGTGTATATGGAGATGCAAGCTTAGAGAAAGTTAACTTTATTAGGAATAAATTTCAAGGAAAATAAGGTAAAAATCCATTCTTAAATACTTACAATCTAGGAAGGAGGAATCACTCAAATTTTTCTTAGAATAATAATAACAATTTAGTTCTCTAAGGCTTTCAGAATAACATGATAAGGCAAGCACCTTTGGGTTTTCAACAACCTCATCAAGATTGTATAACCTCAATGGAAAAAAATTAGATAAATTTTTGGAGGCTATGTCCAACAAAATGAGCCATCAAGATGAAAATCAAAAGCATATGAAAGCAAAATTTGATCAGATAGCTAAAAACCATTCATCTTCAATTCATAATGTTAAGGTATAGTTAGGTTAGCTTGCTAATGTAGTAGTATAAAGAAATCAAGGGAATTTTCCAAGTAATATCGAAATAAATCCAAGGGTGCAGCTGAAAGCAATTACACTTAGGAGTGCTAAAAGATAAGCAAATGAACTCAAGAAAGAAGTGGTGTAGACTTAAGAAAAGAAAATTCAAAATGGTGATGATGGCTCTAAAGAAGGCAAGGAGCAGCAAGTAAAAGATAGTGATAGGAAAGAGCAGCTGCATGTATCTAATTCATAGAAATATAAGACAAGAATGCCTTTTCCATAGAGATTGGAAAATCCTATCGATGAAAAGAGGCTTGCTAAGTTTTTACATACTTTTAAAAAGCTTAAACTTAACATTCCTTTTATTGAAGCTCTTGCATAAATGCTAATATATGCCAAGTACTTGAAGGATGTTATCACCAATAAAAGGGTATAGGATGACAACCAAACTTTGTATTTAACTAAGACTTATAGTTCCATCATCACTTATAAAATACCAACTAAATTGAAAGACCCAGGGAATTTTACTCTTCCTTATGTAGTTAGTGCTCAAGAATTTCCTAGATGTTTATGTGATTTGGGTGTAAGTATTAGCCTTATGCCATTTTCTCTTTTCAAGAAATTACAACTTGGCGAGTTAACCCCTACGAACATGACTTTGCAACTTGTAGATCATTCTACAAAGAAACCACATGGGATCATTGAGGATGTTTTGGTTAAGGTAGACAAATTTATTTTTCCTGTGGATTTTATAGTCTTGGATTTTAAAGATGATAGTAAGTGTCCTTTAATTCTTAGGAGACCATTTTTAAATACTAGGAGAGCCATCATAGATGTTCATAAAGGGAAAATCACTCTTAGGGTTAGTGATGAGAGTGTGGAGTTTATGATGCCTCAATTGATGAAATAGCCAATTAAAGAGGAATTTTGCATGAGAGTGGAAGTTGTAGATAAGTGTGTGAGGGAGGTGAATTTGAATAAATAGATTCTTGATAAAAGCTTAGAGTGTGAAGTAGATAGTGAACCCTTACAAGAATCCACTTTTGTTAAGCTTAAAATGCTAGTGCATAGTGACAACCCCACTCTTTTATTTATTGTAAAACCACCCAAGCTAGAGCTTAAACCATTACTTACCCATTTGAGATACACCTTTTTAGGGGAGGGAAACACTTTACCCATTATCATTTCTAATAAGTTTTCCATTGAATATGAGAAAAGGATATGTGAAATAATGATAAATAGGGTGAAGTCCATTAGGTTACAAATTTCAAAAATAAAAAGGATTAGCCCTTTAATTGTTATGCATATAATCCATATGGAAGAGGGGAGTAGAGCTACTTTAAAGAGACAAAGATGCCTGAATCCAAACATAAAGGAAGTGGTTAAAAAGGAGATTGTCAAGTTATTAGATGTAGGCATTATTTACCCAATTTCTGATAGTGAGTGGGTAAGCCTAGTGCAATGTGTACTGTAGAAGAGTGGAATGACTATTGTGGAAAATGAATTAGGTGAGCTAATTTTAAAAAGAATGGTTGATGGGTGGAAAGTATGTATTGATTACTAAAAATTAAACTTAGCCACAAGGTAGGACCATTTTCCTCTCCCGTTCATTGACCAAATGTTAGAAAGAATAACAAGGCATGCATACTACTATTTCTTGGATGGTTATTTGAGTTACAATTAGATTTTTATTTTTTCTAGAGGACTAGGAGAAAACAATGTTCACATGCCCATATGGAACTTTTGCTTACCGATGCATGCCTTTTGGACTGTGCAATGCACCAGTTACTTTTCAAAGATATATGACAACAATTTTTATGATCTTATTAAGAACATTATAAGGTATTTATGGATGACTTCTCTATTTTTGGTGATTCTTTTGAATTATATTTGTCTAACCGTGACAGGGTCTTGAAAAGATGTGAAGAGGCTAACCTTATTCTTAATTGGAAAAAGTGTCATTTTATGGTAGAGGAAGGGATAGTCCTTAGTTATAATATTTTGAGTATATGTAAATAAAAAGATTATTAACAAGTTAACACCTCCAACAATAGTTAAAAGAGTTCGAGGATTTCTAGAACATACAGGTTTTTATAGGCATTTCATTAAAAAAATTTCTTTGATTGTTAAGCCTTTGACCCAATTGTTAGTTAAAGATGGTCCTTTTAATTTTAATAATGATTGTTTAAATACTTTTAACAAGTTGAAGGAGGCTTTAGTTTCAACCCTAATTATTTCACCTTCGGATTGGGCACCTTCTTTTAAGATCATGTGCGATGCTAATGACCATGCCATGGGGGTGATACTTAGTTAGAGGAATGAAAACAAGCTTCATGTTATATACTATACAAGTAGAACTCTTGTAAAGGCCCAGTTGAACTACACCACAATTGAGAAAGAGATGCTGGCGGTGGTTTTTACTGTTGACAAATCAGGTCATACTTACTTAGTTCAAAGGTTATTATTTTCACTGATCATGAAACAGTAAAATATCTCTTAGCCAAGAAGGATGCAAAACCACATCTTATTCATTGGGTATTACTTTTACAAAAGTTTGACTTAGAGATTAAAGAAAAGAAAAGTTTTGAGAATGTTATAACTGACCATTTGTCCATATTAGAGGGTTATGAACAAATGAAGTAAGAAGAGTATGTCAATGATGAATTTCCTTATGCTTTGTTATTAGCAATTCAACATTTTAGTGCTCCATGGTTTTCAAACATCATTAACTATTTAGTATGTGGAGAGTTATCGCAAGAAAGAAGCATTTCCTTTATGAGGTGAAGCACTATTTGTGGAAGGATACATTTCTCTACAAGATTTATAGAGATGGACTAATTAGAAGATGTGATCTAAAAATTAAAATGTTGGAAATTTTGTCTCATTATCATGATTCTATATATAGTGGGCATTTTGGAGTAATAAAAACTACTGCAAAGGTGTTAAAAGTGGTTTTTTCTAGCTTACTTTATTCAAAGATACCAAGGAGTATGTGGAGTGCTATGATATATGTCAAAGATATGGGAATCTCTCCAAAAGGAATGAAATGCCACTCACATCAATTCAAGAAGTGGAGATTTTTTATGTTTAAGGATTGGATTTTATGGGTCCCTTTCCATCATCTTTTGGGAACCAATATATCTTGGTTGTGATAGACTATATGTCTAAGTGGGTGGAAGCCATTCCTTCACCTATAGATAATGCTAAAGTGGTGATAAGATTTTTTAAGAAATTTTTCAACAGATTTAGAGTACCTCAAGCTGTGATTAGTGATGAAGGCTCGCACTTTTACAATAAATAGTTTGAGTTATTGCTTAAGAGGTATGGAGTTCACCATAGAGTTGCTACCCTATATCACCCACAAACTAGTGATCAAGTGGAGGTCAACAATAGGGAAATAAATTTTTTTTTAGAGAAAACAATGGGCTCTTCAAGGAAAAATTAGGCATTTAAATTAAATGATGCTCTATAGGCATATCATACAATATATAAAACTCTAATTGGTACGTCTCCTTATCGATTAGTTTTTGGGAAAGCTTTTCATTTGTCGGTAGAGCTTGAACATCGAGCTTATTGGGCCATTAAGGCACTCCATTTTGACATGCAAGTAGCTAGTGAAAAATGTTTGTTATAGCTAAATGAATTGGATGAGTTTCTATTTCAAGCCTATGAGAACACCATGCTCTTTAAAAAGAAAACAAAATGATAGCATGATGCTCATATTCTTAAGAAGGAATTCAAAATTGGAGATCTTGTTCTTTTGTTTAATTCTAGACTAAAGTTGTTTCTAGGCAAGTTAAAATCGAGATGGAGTGGTCCATTCAAGGTGCAACAAGTCTTCTCTCATGGTGCACTTGAAATCATCAATTCAAAAGGAAAGTGATTTTAAGTAAATAGACAAAGGTGCAAAGTGTATTAAGGAGGACTAATTGCTAAGGAGAAGGAAATTCTTTTCCTTCATCAACCTCAATGAACAAATTTAGTTTTGGTCATGCTAGAGACCTAAAAAAAATTAGCATTTTATTTTATTTTATTCATTGCTTGATATTTTTCATTCTCCATATTATTTATTTATTTATTTTGTTCATAGTTAATTATTGTCTTTTGAATTTAAGTTGTTTTTGTACTCAAAAAAATTCAATAATTAGGTCATTTGGATTTCTTATAGGTCTAGTGGTGATTTGAAGTGAAAATTTAGATATAAAATTGGTGATGTCAATTGGTCATGCTTGAAGTGCTTATACAAATTGCAGATTTATCAAATTGGCTCTAGTTTTTTGCCAAAGCTGCTTAAGACTTTAATAACTAAGACAAATCAAAAAAATGGTGGTACTCAATTCCCTAAAAAAAAAAAAGGCCAGCACTATAACCAAGAGATTCTAGATATAGAATACTAACTTCTTTTAGTCTTGTATTCATTTAGAATTACTTTATGAATTGCTATCTTACCCTCTATTTACATGTAATTTTATATAAACCCTTTTAAAAAAATCAATTTTAGGCAAACTAGACATGAAAAAAACATGTAAATAATGCATTCATTTAAATTAATAATCTCTAAGTTAGTTTAATCTACATTAATTTTAATTAAAGGGGCTAAATCTACATATTTTAATTTACAAGTGAGCCTAAAGAATAACAGGCCTAATTCATATTCAATTTTAATCAAATGAACCTAAGTCTATTTATTTTAATTTTAAAATGGGCCTAAATCTACAAATTATGAAGTATTTAAATTAGTGAGCCTAGTTCTATATATTTTATTTCTAAAGTGATATTAAATCTACAAATTATAGAAAAGGCTTAAATTAAATGGGCTAAGTCTAAATTAATTTTAATTAAATTAGGTGGGTCTATGTCTAAATTAACTAAATGAGCATAAGTTATCTCTAACCTAAATCTAATCAATTATGGGCCTAAAGACTTATTTTTATTAATTAAACCTAAAAAAAAACCTAAACTTATTTAAATAGGTTAAAGCCTAACATGAGCTTAGGACCTAAAACACATAAACATAAACAAACAAGCAAAAATAATAATAATAATAAGAAACAAATATCAAAAAAATCAAATAAAAGATCAAATAATCAATTAAATCTATTCTAAAAAAACTAATTTAATTAAAGTGACTCTAAACAAACAAATAAAATAAAATGATCAATAAGCAACCCTAATTCTATCCACTTAAATCTAACTCAATTTTAATTAAACAACCTAATCATTTCTATAGCCAATAATTTTAAATAATTACCTAATTAAAACCCTAATTTTACTAACCAATTAATTAAAATAAAACACAGAATCACACACATATGATTTCATTATTCCCACTATTAAGGCTATTACAATTATTTACTGAAAATAATAAGAAAAGAAAAAATTAATACAATCCCAAAAAAAATCAAAAAAATAATAAACAAACTAAAATAAAAAAAAATTTAGAAACTATATTTAGCTACAAAGTTCAATCCATTGCATTCCATGGACCTTCATGGGTTTTGTTCACCTAATAAGATCATCGTGTAATCTCTTCCATAATCACCAACAAAAAAATAAACAATGATTAGTGAATAAAATAACAATAAAAATTTAATAAAATTGAAATTTAATAAAATCAAAATAATAAAATAAAATAAAAATAAAGGAAGGAAGGAAAGAAAATGATGATTATGGATGCAGAATGAGTTATCCCTCATACTAGTGTAAATCACCATTGTTTGTTAAATAAGTCTTCAAAAACTTGTTATTTTCTTCTCAAAGATCTATTGCTCCTTGCTTCAAAAATATGAATAAATCATAGAGAATATTTTTGTACTACCTAGAGACAAAAGATAAAAGCCTCTAGTACAGGAAAGAGAGTTGAGAGAGTCGTAAAAAAGTTTAAAAGTGAGCTCCTCCCAAAGAAAGTCTCAGTGTTGTTCCTCTCTATCCCTCTTTTTCCTCATTCTGTGAGTGTGTGTGTTTTTTTTATGAGAGCTCAAATTGGTCTTTTATAGGAAAAACCTAGCTAAAAAAGTATCTTACTATGACTTATTTTTCATACAGTTTTTATTTTAAAAGGACTGTAATTTTTTGAAAATTCAGATAAATACTATTTGACCAATCAAAATTCAGGAAACCAAATTTTATTTACTAAAATAAAATAAAAAATTAGACGGAACATGCATAATTCCGACTGGAGTTGTGTAATTCTGATTGACATTGCATAATTCCAATCTGAATTACATAATTCCGATCTCTTTTTTTACTTTTAATTACAAAAAGACCCTTGAAAGAATTTAGACTTTTCAATTAGGTCTTAACAAATATTACAATTAAGTCATTAAAAAAACCAATTAAAACCCCTTTTGGAAATACATTCAGACTTTTAAGGTTTCAAACTTCAAGAATTGAAGACCTATTTATAACAATTTCATTATCGGAGTCCTTTGTTGCATCCACACTTCATCATCTCGAAATTGGGTATTTACAGTGTTGATTTGAAAATCCACTATACTCGGATGTATAATGTTGATTTGAAAATACACTATACTTGGATGTATAGTGTTGATTTGAAAATGCACTATACTCAGACGTATAATGTTGATTTGAAAATACACTACACTTGGACGTATAATGTTGATTTGAAAATGCACTATACTCAGACGTATAGTGTTGATTTGAAAATACACTATACTCAGACATATAGTGTTAATTTGAAAATACACTATACTCAGACGTATAATGTTGATTTGAAAATGCACTATACTCGAACATATAATGTTGATTTGAAAATGCACTATACTTGGACATATAGTGTTGATTTGAAAATGCAATATACTTGGATGTATAATCTTGATTTGAAAATACACTATACTCGAACGTATAGTGTTGATTTGAAAATGCACTACACTCAGATGTATAATGTTGAAAAATTTTATGCTGACAATTTAATAATTCATTGAATTATTAAATTATGCAATATTTCATAATTGGTTTTTTTTTTTTTTTTTGAAATTTAGGAATAAATTGCAAGAAAAATTTTTAGACTTAAATGTAAACAAAGGTAAAGGACTAAAGTGGGCATTTACCATTTTAATATAAACCTTCTTTTTTCTTCCTTTTGCCGAACCATCTCTTTCACTTTTCCTATCCTTTTCATTTCTTTGCTTTTTTCTCTCTCTCTCTCTCTCTCTTTCTTTTTTTACTTTCACTTGATTCTCTAATCTTCTTTCTTTAATTGTTCCTTCATCTAACACCTAATTTTAAATCTATCTGATCCTATGGTGAAAGAGTCCCAGAGGGGTGGTGAATAGGACTATTGAACAAAAATAGGAAATTAAAGGAATTCTTTGTAAGAATTGAGAAGGAAGAACGAAGAACACAAATATTTAAGGAGTTCAAATTCAACAATAATCCTATCTCTCCACCTAACTGATCCCCAAGTTAGGATTTTTAATCACCCACAATCTTATTCACAAGATTAAGAATACACAAGAGTTTTATGGCTCACTTTTATTGTTAGTATAAGGTATGCCCTAATGGCATTCTTGTAATTATTTAGACATTGTATATAATCCCTGTGGCAATAAAATATTCTTTTAAATAAATATGTTATTTTTTTGAGTATTTATCCTTTAGTATTATGCAGATGGAAAGGTTAACACCTTTAAAGCTAGGCTTGTAGCGAAAGGGTTTTGCCAAAGAGAAGGGATCGATTATGAAGAGACCTTTTCTCCAAGAGCCATGCTTAAATCCATTCAAATTCTTTTAGCTATAGCCACACACTATATTATGAGGTTTGGCAAATGGATGTCAAGACTGCATTCCTTAATGGCTATCTTAAGGAAGAAATTTTAATGGAGCAACCCAAGGGTTTTGAATCTAAGGAAAGCTCTAAAGTGTGTAAGCTTAATAGATCAATCTATGGCTTAAAGCAAGCTTCCAAGAGTTATAATCATCGTTTCGATGAGGCTATTTGTTCTTATGATTTCATAAAGAATCAAGATAAGCCTTGTGTTTACAAGAAGGTTAGTGAGAGTTAAATCACTTTCCTAGTCTTGTATGTGGATGATATCTTGTTAATTGGAAATGATATAGGAATGATGACTTTGTAAAAGTATGGTTATCTAAAACTTTCTCTATGAAAGACTTAGGGGAGGCAACTTATACTCTCAAGATTCAACTCTATAGAGATAGATCGAAGAGAATGATAGGTTTATCCCAAAGTCTTTACTTGGAAAAGATATTGAAGAGGTTCAATATGCTTGAATCCAAGAGAGGATTATTACCATTTAGGCATGGTGTTCATTTGTCCAAGGGTATGTCTCCCAAGACACCCGAGGAAATGGAACAAATGGCTAAAGTTCCTTATGCTTCAACAATAGGAAGCTTAATATATGCTATGTTGTGTACTAGGCCTGACATTGCCTATGCTGTTAGTGTGACTAGCAGGTTTTAATCCAATCCAGGTTTAGAACACTGGATAGCTGTTAAATCAATCTTTAAGTACTTGAGAAGAACTAAATATTTGATCTTAACTTATGGAGAGGGTGATTTACAAATTAATGGCTTTACAGATTCTGATTTTCAATCAGAGATGGATGATAAAAAGTCTATATTCAGGTTTATTTTCATCTATAATGGTAGTGCAGTGAGCTGGAAAAGTTCCAAACAAAGTATAACTGCTGGTTCCACTACAAAAGCTGAGTATATAGCTACATCAGATGCTACTAAAGAAGCTGTTTGGATTAGGAAGTTCGTAATAGAACTACAAGTTGTTCCTTCCATTGAGTTTCCAATTTCTCTCTATTATGACAACAATGGAGCCATAGCATTGTCAAAGGAACCAAGGTCTTACCAAAAATCCAAACATATAGAAAGGCGCTTTCATATTATTCGAGAACTTGTTAGCAAGGGTGATGTAATCATCCAAAAGGTAGCTTCAGCTGACAATGTTGCTGATCCACTGACTAAAGCACTCACACAACTATAGTTAGACTGTCATCTTGAAAAGATAGGTCTTAAATATTGTAGTAAATGGCACTAGTGCAAGTGGGAGATTGTTAGTATAAGGTATGCCCTAGTGGCATTCTTGTAATTATTTAGACATTGTATATAATCCCTATGGTAATAAAATATTCTTTTAAATAAATATGTTATTTTTTTTAGTATTTATCCTTTAGTATTATGTTGAATAAATTTCTTATCAAAGAGTTGATAATATGAGTTATAAATTTATTCAGTACATTTACTATAAATTGTTCGTAGTCGATTAATTAATATTTGGATAATATTAATTAGACTATCACCTCTGTCTATTTTCCTTGATTAGTGTGAGAAACTAATAGTGGGAGGTAGTGAATCTCATGCTACTTGATATGAGTGATCAGAATAGACATGTGAATACTCATTGGATGGGTTAATCGAACAATGACATTAGTATTGTGATTGCAAGGATATTCATATATAATCAACAATCACAATCTAGATTATAATGATGCATATAGTCTTTTGACTTGAGGTGGCATAGTCATCCACATTTAGGTGGTTAGAGTTTGTTACCGCTTACGTACTTGTGTTAATCATCATATGGGTATATGACGTGTGGTGGCTCTAATTAGTTAAATGTAGGGATGAATGTTTAACTAAGATGGGATTCATTACCGGGTGTGAAACGGGATAGATCCTATGCTATCTAAGTTTATTCTTGATGAATAAATTCCTAGCCAGGATAAATACAACACAGTCTGAAAAAGAGTTTCAATACTAGAAAGAGTTCTAGTATTTGTTGTATTTTATCAAGAATTAAAATTTAAGATGAGGTCATATAATAAAGCTATTAGAGTTTGATAATACCTTGACTCTAAGCTATATTGGGATCTTCAATGAAAGGAATTTAGTGCACGGTAATTATGATCAGGTTCGTGAGAATCATAATATGCATTCATTTCTAATTGGGTAGCTATGATATCGATACTAGGGGTCACTCACAACTTATGAGAACTAAATGTGAATAATTGGGATTTTCACATTTAGAATTGAAAAAAGTTTCAAATAATATTAAATGTTAATATTATATTTTCTCATTACCATTTAGACATGAACCTAGTAAGTCACACCTAATAGAGTTTTATTTATTCACTATAGTATTAATCTAATTATTGATTAAAAGAGTTTAATCAATTAATCAAGATTAATAGAATTAGATTTATGTTTTGAACAATGATTCGAGTATATCATGAAATCTAATTCAAATAAGAGTATTATTTATTAATTAATATTGGATATTAATTAATATATATTAAATTAATAAATATATATATGTTGTTATTTAGTTATGGACTTATATTAATGGTCCAAATTGGTTTGGACATAGGCCAAAATTTATTTTGGACTAAAGATTAATTAAAGTCCATATCTATGTATATGTATAATTTAATATGTAAAATAATACATTTGATGTATACTTTACATACAAATTTATACATTAATATATGTAGGTGGCAAGCTCAATTATTGAATTAAGGTGACATATTTATTAAGTGGATATTTCTAAAGTATGTGTAAGGTGTCATTTTTAATCATTTAGATCATTAGGTGTATACCTAAGGTGGCATACTTAATAATCACTTAATTAATTAATGCATACTTTTCCTTAGTGGAAAATTACTACACATATATCTTTTGATATATCTAAGGCAAGTCAAGTGACTTGGGAAGAGAAGGGAGAGGAAAAATAATACTTAAGTGAATTTTTGCTTAAAGAGTTAAGAAAAATCACTAAGTAATTTTGATTATGATAAGATCATAAACTAAAAATAAACACAACATATACTCTATACTAGTGCTCTTAATTAAATTAGTACAAGTTACTAAGTTTAATTAACACAAGTAAGTGATCGTTAAGGCTTTGGTGTTTCAAACTAGAGGCCTTACATTTGGAGGGCTAAGCATTTGATTCAAGGAATTGAATAAAAGGAAGGCTAAGTTCTACAACAAGTAAGTTTACAAACTTATAATTATTTAATTATTTGTTTGTATATTGCTTAATTTATTTAGTTATGTATTTCAATGCAATTTGAATCCTGGGCAAATGAAATTCTTCATTTTATGAAGGGTTAAGATGAGCAAATTTTTAAAATTTACTCTATTTAGACTTGTGCTTACAACACATGTATTTATGTCTAAATACTATAACTGATTTCTAACAGTTATAACCTTAGAACTTGATTTTTCAAGGCTCACTCAAAAACCAAATTCCCAAGTATTTTAATGGCTAAACACTTAAACCAATTCCTTTAGAATAGAATCTCACTTCCCATTTTCTAAACACAGAAAATAGAAGAATAAGAATGTCTATTCTAATCACTCACCAACTCTCACAAGAGTTATACACAAAGAATTGTTTAAAGGAAAGTTTAAGAGCTCAATTGAATGTTTAAGAAAATAATCAATGATAAACAAGTTTCCTTAACCTTTCAATTGAATTCTAAGTTGTGTTTATATAGAAAAACACTTAAAAATATAGTTTTTGGATGTATCAATCATGTCTCCAACATTTATAATTGATTTTGAATCAATTCTTGGACTTTTGGCAGCTCAAGGGATGCTCACGGGTGGCTCACGAGTGAACAATGCTCATGAGGAGGAAAAATATATCCATTGTATTCAAATTTTCTTGTTGGATGCTGTTAGAGGTGTGCTCATGAGCACTCACGCTCGTGAGTGGTACTGCCAGTTTTTGGCAAAAATGTGCTCAAAAGGCTCCATTCAAGGATAGCTCATGACCACCTCGAAAGATGATTGTGAACAGGATTGAAGATGATCAATTTAGCCAAAATGTTCTTCATAAAAGTTATAGATAATTGTCTGATATTTCCATAAAAATTTTAATCATCTCATTTGGACATCTTTAGCTCAAGATATTTCTGAAATACCAAGATCTATGCAAACTGCATATGCTAACTTTGACTAAAGATTTGCATAACCAAATGAACTTGGTTTTTAACAAGCAAGCTTAATTTGGAAAGCTTAAGATGTATAATTCAAAAGTGAAGAAGCTCATTTTCTCATTTAAGAGATCTAAAGATGTCAAAAGTCTTATTCAATCTCAGAGGTTCAATCAGCCCGAAAAGTCATTATTCATCCAAAAGTGTATATGCTTGGTATATGTTTGGTATATAATTCCCTACACACTTAATTGAAATTATTAGTATAAATTTTTTTTGTCAAAGTCCAAAATTAGGAGTTTGATCATGTGAATGGTCAACAATCTCCCCCTTTTTGGCTTTGACAACCAATTTGAAAAGATGATAAATAATATCTGTGTGTGTGTGTAAATAATAAATAACATGTATAAGCATGGTAAATTAAAACAGCTCCCCCTTTCAAATTAAATAGATGCAAAATGAGAAAATTTTTTACTCCCCCTTAACATGTGCATAAATTCAATATTTATCATGTATCAGATCATATAAATAAATGAATTATCATAGCATGTATAAGGGTTGAATAAATATATTCCTTTTACAAATATATTTCTTTATTTCTCCTCCTTTTTGGACATGATAAGAAATATAAATAAATTTTATTATCCTTCTTGTCAAAAATAAAGACAACATAAAAAAGTTATCAAGAACATGGCCTAACATAACAAATGATGATAACATGATTATTAAAAAATGTTAGACAATATGAAGGAAATAATTTCAAACATATATGCATATAGTGATACTATAATGCATCACAAAATAGTATATATGCTATATTCAAACATCACATGATCATTTAGAGTTTAACTAGTCAATCAATCATATATAATCATATGGTACTTAGCATATCTTAAACAAAAACACAATTATTTATCCCCTAAGCACATAGATTCTTCTCCCCTTTGTCAAAGACAAAAAGAGAAGAGAGAGATATAAGGGGAAAATGACCTAAGGGAGCCAAAAATACTAGAGGGAATAAAAGATCAAGAACCAAAACAATGAAAGCAAAGATACTTAAAATCTTTATAAAATTCATGTCATTTTCAAAGATAAAAACCATTCCCAAGAAGAATTTATACATTAATACTAGAATAAGCATAATTAAAAGATCACGCATAAAAAAATGGCATTAAAAAAATTACAATGATATGAAGAAGATAAACTAACAGTTTAAGGCTTAGATACGGAAAATATATAAAAAAGAAAGAAAAAAGAAAAAAAATATTAGCCTTGTGGAGAAGGAGGAAGAGGCCAAGAGCATTGTATGTTATGATGATCATACAATTGATGAATATCATATTCCATATGATCCATTCTTAACTCAAAATGATCAAGTCTAGTATCTACTTGATCAAACATTGTGTTGAAGTTTAACTCCACTATGGATAGGCGATCAAAGAAACCACTAACCCAAGCGGGCTCATCATCAACACTTTGAGAAGAGGAAGGTCTTCTTGCCCTTTTTCTTTAAGTAGGAGTATGCTCTTGAGGAATTTCTTCTTCAAAAGGAAGAGTGCCTATTTGTTCAATACCTTGTTCTTGCTCCTCATTAACATCTTCATCTTCTACTTCGTCTTTCCAAAACCAAAAGTTTCTAATAAGTTTGAATTGCCTAGAATTTCTCAAGAGTTTATTATCAAGAAAAGATGGAGGAATGGAAGGGATATTCCTCAAGTTAATCCCAAAGTAAAGAGCAATCTTAGTGATATATCCTCTTATACATAAGGCACCACTAACGTTATCACTAGCTAACCAAAACCTCTATAGAAGCCATTTCCTGAGCTTAACATCTATACCTTTAATAAGACATCTAAGGAGGAAAAGATCATCAAAGGAAATAGTTTCATTACTCAAGCCTCTAGCATGAAAAGAGTAGGTAATAAACCTATGTATATACCAAAGAGATTTTAAAGCCTAATTAAATGCTTTAGTGTGTCTTGCTTCAAAAGTTTTTACATGAAGTTTAGAATGTTGAGACGAAAAAGGATTAGGAAGCCAAGTTGAAATAGGAGAGGCTAAACCTCCTTGTTTAAAGTTAAAGATGTTGTTAAAGGCTTGAGAAGTAAGGAATCTATCTCTCCCACCCAATCTAAATCTCATGTTATTCATAGGATTTTGCTCATTAAAATGATGAGTTCTTAAACAATAAGAGGCAAGAAATTCATGGACTAATGTGGGATAGGTAGGAAAATCATTGAATGCAAAATCATATGAACCAACATTATCAAGTAAACTTTTAACCTCATTGTAACAACCCATCTTTTCTAAGGTGGCTTGAGACATATACTTAGAGGAAATAATTTTCCTATCCTTGAAATGAGCAAGCCTTTCCTTAAATTGAATTGAAGTGTATGAGAGAGGAGGTTGCTTTTTAGGTTAATCTTTGGTAGCTCTTCTAGAGGAAGAAGAGGCACTATGAGCAAACTTAGACTTTGGAGCCATGACAAAGGTGAGAAATGATTGAGAATGAAGAGAGTTTTTGAAAAAAAATGTTTTTTAAGAATTTTATTTGAAAATGCAATTAATTGAAAGTAAGTGAAAGGAAGATGTTGAGGGGTTTTTATACATAAAAAAAATTGTAAAGAAGTTCAAAAAGTTAAAAAAAAAAAAAGGGAGGTGACCGTTTGAATTTATTCTAAATAAAGAAAAAAAGAAAAAAATAACAAAAAAATGTAAAAGAAATGCATCCAGATCGATGCTCACGAGTAGTCCGCTCATGAGTGTCGGTCGTGAGCGGCTTTAGAGATTCAGATCACAACGATCACGAGGTTAATAGCTTGTGACAAAAATTTCAAAAAAGTCCTCGTTCTTTCAAATCTATTGTAACAAAGTCGAAAAAAATGTGACAAATAGGTCCTTGACCATAAAATTAATTATACAATTAAAATAAATGATAGTTAAAATCAAATATTTTTGACATATATAAAAAAAATTAAAAGAGAAATTTTTACAAATATGTAAATTACATATTTATAAGAAGAAAATTTATTAAATAAAAATAAATGAATTTAATATATAATTAAGAGGAATTGGAAACCAAAAATAAACTTAAAATATACAATTCATGATTAAGCACAAATTTAGGAAAAGGCATCGTATATGAAAAATAAATAGAAATGAAGCATTAGTGAAAAAATATGATTTCACACAAATCTAATCATTAATTAAACAAATAAGTAAGTCATCAAGACAAGCTTGAACCATCAATCATACCAAGTTCATGCTTAATAAAATTCAATTTTTCCTCACAAAGAGGTTTAGTAAAGATGTCTGCTAATTAATGATTAGTATCAACAAACTAAAAAAAAAATATCACCATTTTGCACATGATCACACAAGAAATGATTTCTAATATCAATATGCTTAGTTTTAGAATGCTGAACGAGATTCTTACTAAGGTTTATAACACTTGTATTATCACACTTAATTGGAATATGATTAATATCAATGCTATAGTCCAAAAGTTATTGTTTTTGCCATAGAACATGGGTGGAACAACAACTAGTTGCCATGTATTCTGCTTCAGGGGTGGACAAGGCAATCAAAACTTGTTTCTTACTAAACTAAGAAACTAAGCAATTTCCTAAAATTTGACAAGTTCCGGAAGTGCTTTTTTTATCTAGTAAGCTATCGGTAAAGTCAGCATCAGAATAACTAATCAAGTCAAAGGAAGAACTCCTAGGATACCAAAGTTCTAAATGCATTGTACCATAAAGATATTTAAAAATTCTTTTGATAGCATTCAAATAAGACTCTCTAGAACTTGATTGAAATCTAGCACACAAGCAAGTAGCAAACATAATATCGGGTCTACTAGCGGTTAAATAAAGAAAGGATCTGATCATACCTTTAAATCGCTTTTCATTAACCGGTTTGCCATTCTCATCCTTATTGAGTTTGGTTGTGGTGCTCATTGGAGTTTTGCTTGATTTAGCTCCATCCATTCCAAACTTCTTGAGAATTTCCCTTACATATTTTGTTTGATTAATGAAAATCCCATCTTTACATTACTTGATTTGAAGTCCAAGAAAGAACTTGAGTTCTCCCATCATACTCATCTCAAATTCTCCTTGTATTAGCTTAGAAAATTCCTCACACAAGTAATGGTTAGTAGCACCGAAAATAATATCATCAACATAAATTTGAATAATTAATAAATCATGCTTGGATTTCTTTATGAAAAGAGTTGTGTCAACATTTCCTTTAGAGAAACCTTTCTCTAGTAAAAAGTTACTCAATCTTTCATTCCAAGCTCTTGGAGCTTGTTTCAATCCATACAATGCTTTTAATAATTTAAAAACATGATTTGGAGAGTCAAAATTTTTAAAACTCGGAGGTTGTTCAACATATACTTCCTCTTCAATAAAACCATTTAAAAATGCACTTTTAACATCCATTTGAAAAAGTTTAAAATCCATGTATGATGCAAATTCAAGTAACATCCTAATAGCTTCTAATCTTGCAATGAGGGAAAAGGTTTCATCATAATCAATTGCTTCCTTTTGATTATAACCTTTAGCTACTAGTCTAACTTTATTCCTAGTTATGAAACCTTGTTCATTCATTTTATTTCTAAACACCCATTTAATGCCAATAATAGGATGATGTTTAGGTCTAGGAACTAAGGTCCAAACCTTGTTTCTCTCAAATTGATTTAACTCTTCTTGCATAGCAAGGACCCAAAATTCATCATTCAAAGCATCATCAACATTTTTGGGTTCAATTTAAGAAATAAAAGCTAAATTAATAATAGACTTGAGTTTAGATCTAGTGGTTACCCTTTTTGTAGTGTCACCTATAATAAGGTCTTGAGGGTGAGCTTTCTTGAATTGCCAATCCTTTGGAAGTTCATCCTTCAAGGTAAGTTGAGGTGTCTCCTCATTTTTCTTTTTGCTTGGATCTTCAAGTTCCAAAGGCTTACTAGCATTTTCTTCTTGTGATTCCATAATCTTATTGCCACCTACAAGATCATCAACACTACAAACATCCTTTCTAGGATCAGGTGAGTTTGATTCATTAAATACCACATGCATTGACTCTTCAACTACTAGAGTTCTCTTATTAAAGACCCTATATGCTTTGCTAAAGATGGAATAGCCTAGGAAAATTCCTTCATTAGCTTTTGAATCAAATTTCCCAAGATTATCCTTAGTGTTCAATATAAAGCACTTGCATCCAAATACTCTTAGATATGAGATTTTGGGTTTTCTATTATTCCATAGCTCATAAGATGTTTTATTTAAAATTGGTCTTTTAAAAACTCGGTTTGAAATAGACCAAGATGTGTTAATGGCTTTTGCCCAAAAGTATAGAGGCAAATTATACTCATGAAGCATTGTTCTAGCCATTTTCATAAGAGTTCTATTTTTCCTTTCAACTACCCCATTTTGTTGAGGAGTTCTAGGAGATGAAAATGTATGAGAAATACCATTTTCATTACAATAGTTTTTGAAAAATTCATTTTCAAATTCGGTTCCATGATCACTTCTAATGGATGAAATACAAAATCCTTTTTCTTTTTGAACTCTTTTTGAAAATTTTTCAAAAGCTTTAAATGCATCATTCTTATGAGTAAGAAAACACACCCAAGTGTATCTAGAGTAGTAATCAACCAATACATAAGCGTAGTGCATTCCACCAAGACTAACAACTCCAGTTGGTCCAAACAAATCCATATGTATAAGTTTAAGTGGTCTTGAAGTGGACACTATATTCTTTAGCTTATATGAAGACTTAGATTGTTTTCCCTTTTGACAAGCATCACAAGGTTTATCTTTAGTGAATTCAAGCTTAGGTAAACCAATCACAAGTTCATGTTTACAAAGATCATTCAAAAGCTTAAAATTTACATGTCCTAACCTTTTATGCCATGTCCATGTGTCATGGGCAATTGACATTAAGCATTTTATATCTTTGTTATTAATTTTATTCAAATCAATAACATAAACGTTATCTCCTCTTTCACCACTAAAAATTACTTTATCTTTATCAAGACTACTAACAAAGCAATTTCTAGGATAGAAAGTCACCTTATTTCCCATATCACATAATGAACTTATACTTACCAAATTATGTTTAAGACCATCAACAAACAACACATGATGTATAGATAAGGATTGAGGATTACCTATCCAATGCCAATAATTTTTCCTTTTGCATTGTTTTGAATGTAACATGTCCTCTATCTTGAGCATCAAGTTTGGTGAATTGCTCCTTATCTCTCGTCATGTGCCTTGAACATCAACTATCGAGATACCACTTGCTTTTTGTTCTTGTGGATTTCAAGCACACCTACATAAAAAATTTTAAATGTTCTTTTGAACCCAAACCTTTCTTAGTCTAGGTTGTTTAGTTTCAAGATAATCCAAAGGAAGTAAATTCATGTCTAGTTTTCTATAGAAGCACACATTATTGGTATGTCATTTGATCATGCAATATGAGCATACAATATTTTCTAATTTTTTTCTCCTAGGATGATATGCTTTCCTAGTGTATGCAACATGCCTTTGGTGTTGAGTGTATCTCTTATTATTTTATGACAATGAGTGAGACATACATTCGCAATGGTGATGAATATTTCGATAAGTTTGTGTAATATATTTATATGCATTGTGTTGTGCAGCATGCCTATTATAATTATGTCTAGTGTACATATAAGAATGCTTAGGTTGAGGTACTCTAGTTTGAGCCTTACCTCTTTGTGTTAATGAAGGGTTAATCTTATGAGACTTTGCCTTGCTATTTAACACATGAGATTTTTTAGCTTTAAAAGATTGAATCTCATTTGAGGTTAAAGGAGTAGAATCATGTGAAGCTTTAACAAAAGTAATATGTGATGAGGATGATAAAGACATTCCATTTTTATATCCAATTCCATAAGTATCTCCATGAAATTTTTTAGAGTCAAGAAGACTATCTAAAGTTTATTTTTCTCTCTTAAATTTAGCAATGGAATTTTTTAATTCTAAGACTTCCTTAGAAAGCTTATGATTTTCATCATTTGCTTTCTTAAGTTGATCTTCTAAAGAATTAGAAGATTTAGCGTTACTAACTAGTTTTTCATTTGATGCAATAAGTTTAGAAAAATCAATTTTTAAACATTAAAAATCCTTATTTAAGATAGCTAACTCATGTTTATATTGTTTCTTCTTAGATAACAAACTTTTGCATTTAATAAGTAATTTGCTCACAATAAGGCTCTCATCATCATCATCACAATATTCATCACAATCATCAAAGGAAGAATAAGAAGTGGATGGTACCTCATTTTCGTTTTCAATGGCTATAAAGCAAAGATTGGCAACTTCTTGTTATTCCTTTTCCTCTTTGGATTTAGAGGAATCATCCTAAGTAGCTTTGAATGCCTTCTTCTTATCTTTTGCTCCCTTGCTATTAAATTTGAGTTTAGGACATTCACTTCTAATATGTCTCAGTTTCCTGCATTCATAGCAAATAACCTCTTTTATTTTCTTCTTCCCATCTCCTTTGAACTTCTTATTGAAGTCCCTTGTTCTTGAGAAGTTTTTCTTTCTTAAGAACTCTTAAAGTTTTTAATGAGCATGGCAATGTCACCATCTTTATCACTAGAATCTTTAATGCTTTCCTCTTCACTATCTTCTTAAAGTGCTTTTAAAGCAATGCTCTTTTTCTTTTCTTCTTTCTCTTCTTGTTCTTTACCTCTTTGCTTGATGGTGAGCTCATGTGTTAAGGGGTTACCAATGAGCACATCGGTTGATAGAGTGGAGAGGTCTTGACCTTCCTCAATTGAAGTAACACGAGATTTTCAATCTTTCTTAGGTAGGATTCTTAAAATCTTATTGTTTACCTCTTCATTGGAGAAATATTTTCCAAGTTTCTTGAGGGTTGTAAGGAGAGCATTGAGATAGTTTGTCATCTCCGTGATTGATTCTTAAGGCTTCATTTTAAAGAGTTCATATTCATACATATGAAGTTGAACCTTCTTTCTTCTTACTTGAATGTTGCCTTCATAGTGGTTTTCTAAGGTCTCCCACATTTCTTTAGTCAAAATGCAATGTTGAAGATTGCCTCCTTCTTCTCTTATCATGGAGGAGACTAGAGTAATCATAGCCTTTTTATTTTTATGATTTTCTTCCTTTTGACAACACTTCATTGGCTTTTTGCATTAGTAGTTATCATACCATTAATGATGGTTGTATGTGGTTCCTAACCTCTTAGGACAATATCCTAAAGTTTGATGGAATCACAATCAACATGTAGTTCCATTTTAAATCTCCAATGTGGATAGTCACTACCATTAAAGAATGGTCTAAGTGAAGAGATATTTTGAGATTCACTCCCCATGATCTTGTATTCTAGCAATGAAGTACCCAGAATTCAAGCTCTGATACCAAATGAAAGAGTCTTAGAGGGGGGGTGAATAGGACTATCAAATAAAAATTGGAAATTAAAGGAATTCTTTGCAAGAATTAAGTAAGAGTTGAGAAGGAAGAATGAAGAACACAAATATTTAAGGAGTTCAGATTCAACAATAATCCTACATCTCCACCTAACTTATCCCCAAGTTAGGATTTTTAATCACCCATAATGTTATTAATAAGATTGATAATAAAAAAGAGTTTTATGGCTCACTCTTATAACCTTACAACTTGAGTTTTCAAAGCTCACTCAAAAACTAAATTCCCAAGTGTTTTAATGGCTAAACACTTAAACCATTTCCTTTATAACAGAATCTCACTTCTTATTTTCTAAACCTAGAAAATATAATAATAAGAATTTCTATTCTAATCACCCACCAACTCTCACAAGAGTTATACACAAAGAATTGTTTAAAGGAAATTTTAAGAGCTCATTTGAATGTTTAAGAAAATAATCAATGATAAACAAGTTTCCTTAACCTTTCAATTGAATTCTAAGTTGTGTCTATAGAGAAAAAAACTTAAAAATTTAGTTTTTAGGTGTATCAATCATGTCTCCAATGTTTATAATTGATTTTGAATTAATTCTTGGACTTTTGGCAGCTCAAGGGATGCTTACGAGCGGCTCACGAGTGAACAGTGCTCGTGAGGAGGAAAAATATATCCGTTGCATTCAAATTTTCCTATTGGATGCTATCAGAGGTGTGCTAATGAGAAGCTCATGAGCACTCACACTCATGAGGAGCGTTCGTGAGGGGTACTGCCAAGTTTTGGCAAAAACGTGCTCAAAAGGCTCCATTCAAGGACAACTCATGACCACCTCAAAATATTCTCATAAACGGGATTGAAGATGATCGATTTAGCCAAAATGTTCTTCATAAAAGTTGTAGATAATTTTCTTATATTTTTATAAAAATTTTAATCACCTTATTTGGACATTTTTAGCTCAAGATATTTCTGAAATACCAAGAGTTGTGCAAAATGAAATGCAAGCTGCATATGCTGACTTCGACTGAAGATTTGCACAACCAAATTAACTTGGATTTTGACAAGCAAGCTTAATTTGGAAAGCTTAAGATGTCTAATTCAAAAGTTAAGAAGATTATTTTCTCATTTAAGAGCTCTAAAGATATCAAAAGTCTTATTCAATCTCAAAGGTTTAATCAGCTCGAAAAGTCACTATTCATCCAAAAGTGTATATGCTTGGTATATGTTTAGTGTATAATTCCCTACAAATTTAATTGAAATTATTAGTATAAAAATTATTTTTCAAAGTCCAAAATTAGGAGTTTGATCATGCAAATGGTCAACATATGGCTCACCCACAATGTAGACCACATGGAAGCAACTCCAGACAATCAAATCAAATCATTTCATAGCTACATTTTCCTCAAAATAATATAGGACTCAATGAAAGGGAAGATGTGTTCCTTTTCACTCATTTACATCTCCATAGATGCTCCTAAGCTGGAGATGAGGTAAATTTTCCTCCTCTGTCTTTGATTCTGTAAAAAAAATTCCTATAAATATGTAAATTAACATGTTCATGCATGCAATTATAGGATATTTGCTATATCGATCAAATAAAATTGTAAAAAATTGTTAATTTGAAAATAAAATTTTTCAAAATTGATGTTGGCATGTCATAGATGACCATCAGAATTCTAGTTGAAATTCTAGATTGGTCAAAAATTTGCATTTCTGATCGGAACTCTAGATTTCTAATTGAAAATCTAGAAATCCGATCAGTATTCTGGATTTTTGATCGGAAATCTAGTCTTTTGATAAAATTTAACCCCATTTTTTAAAATAAAAAAAATAAAAACAATGATAAAATTCATACAAAAATTAAGAGTTTATAAAGAGAAAATAATTCTGTCATTTTCTGAATTTTATTTAGAAACCACTAAAGTTCTTAGGTTGCTATCACTTAGCTTGAGAATTATTTCATGATTTATCTGGAGAGGTAGTATAACACATCTGGGCATCTGGATTCAAACGCTTCATTACTGCTCTACCAACTGCTCGAGGTAGATCAGACCACTATTCACTTTTTGCTCTTATCAAGAGGTGGATGGACACCACTCACACCTTTCACACACGAGTGAGTGAGCTGACTATTTCTCCTATGAGCTTCTTTGCCATCACTGGGATTACCTTTGGAGGTGCCCTAGTTCCTTTTGATATCCACTACTGCACCCTTCCAGAAGATGCTACAAGTCATTATGTTCGTGACTTGCTTAGGTTCATTCTGACATGGAAAAATTAAAAGAACGTGCTCCTTTCTTCTTTTTTTCAAGGTTTTAAGAGGTTACCTACCACTACACCTCGTCAGATCCTTCAAAAGGCAAGATGTTTCTTATTGATACTATTAGGCACTACCCTCTTCTATAAGACTAGTCATAACGTCAACACCATTTTAAGACCTTGCTAGAGTCACTGCCTTCAATTGAGGATCTATAGCTTTTGCCTATCTCTATTATAGATTAGATAATGTCTATAGAGGTGTTATGATGATGTGTGGCTTCTAGCATGTCCTGCATGTATATCTTATACCCTTTTTGACTTTGCTTATTTTTACAACCTCTTCTTTTTATCTAAACTATTTCCTCTCTTTCAGATATGGGGCATTGAGATTGGGGTGATTTAAGGCTTCGGTGTCATTAGCTTTGACAGGAGTCTTCCTCTGATGCAGAGATGGGGTTCTTTTTGTCTAGCTAGTATCAAGCATGATTTGCAAACTTACCGGGACCAGTTGAACTCCTTAGAGTGAGATCTGGTAAGATAAATTTAATATTTAATATTTCACTAATTGTAAAAGTTACATAGAATTTAATTGAATGAATTTATAGTTCAAATCAGATTGGTTGGTTGGTGTTGAAGACATTCAGTGATATGATTTTATGACTACAACTGTGAGGCTTGAGACTATAAGAATTTTACTTCTTGGTTATGGTTGCCAAATGTGGTATCTTAGTGAATGTGTCTATCATTAGCACATGGGACCTTCCAGGAGGCGTGTTCCTTCTTCTATTCCCTCTTTGATGTTATGGAGCTACAACATGACTAGTTCGGAGATTAGAGTAGCTCTTGAGGGATATGATGCTTTAACTCTGCTCGAGCGTTCTTGTCACTATTTGGAGTATATTCAAGGGAATCTCCAAGAGCAGGTTCCTATAGACCCAGTTGAGGTATGCTTTCTGTCACCATTTTACTTAATCTCTTTCATCAATACAGATGATATTTGCTCCTTTTTTATAGGTTGAGGAAGCCACTAATGTTACTATGGAGGAGACTAAGGGTGACACTAAGAGGACTGAGCAAGAGGTTAAGTATACTCAACACAGTGAAGCAACTCGAGGTGATGCTTCCTCGAGTACCATTATGGGTTATATTCCACTACTTGATAGGTCCATGTACTACTGGGCTCCTATAGTACAGACTCCCATTGAGTAGCACATGTGTTTTGATTTAACTCATATTCCTAGCTTCTCTCCTCCTAACGCTTCACATGTAAGTGCAATTTACATTTTCAATCCTGTACAAACTAACACTTATGCTGAATTAGTAAACTTTATTTTACTGGTCCCTCAAAAATAGGCAGAGTATTTGTATAGACTTGCCTCATCCTAGAAATTATTTACCATGCAGATCACATATAATTAGAGAGTTAGTATTTATAACAAGTATGCAAATGTATCCCTGTTATGTAGGATATGCATGATTCTAACTATTCTTGATGCAATAGAGTTATGATGGGGATTTAAAGCGTGAGAACGAGAGGCTTCACCGACAGCTTGTTGGTCTAGGTTTCAACAATCATGGCATTAGGACCTCTATACCCCCAGATCAGAGCGACGATCCAACCTGAGGGTGGAGTCCTTAGCCAGACTTTGGAGCTTAAGGTGACTGATCTTTTTATTTTTAGTACTTGTACTTACATGACTGTACTTTGACTTTTGTCTTCACTTTAAACTGCTTCACCTTTTCTAAATGGATTATGGACTTTTCATTTTGGATCAAACCCTAAAAAATTATTTTTTTTTATCAAAAATCTAAAAATCTGATATGTATTCTGAATTTTCAACTGGATTTCTATAATTCTAATATGAAATTTAGCTCTGGTTCTTCAATCTTTTCTGTTCTGATTACTAATTTAATTCGATCCAAAAACATTGAGCAAAGAAAATCCAAATCCCATCCAGATTACCCTTTATGCCTATATAAAGGGCTTATAAGAGGATTATCTTCCATTCTGCTCTTTTATTTACTTTCATCATGACACAAACCACCCTTAATTTGATGAAGAAATTTCTCAAAAGCTTTAATGGAGACAATTGGAATAGACTGCTACCCTTCTATGCTAAATCCTTTAAATCCTTTCAACATCTAAAAATAGATAACAATTTTCTATATGTTGCTGCCGCCTTCTGGGATGTTAAGGACCACATGTTCATATTGAATGGATAAGAGATTTGCCCATTAATTGAAGAGTTTGCTTCTATTCTTGGTTGTTCTTTAGACTTAACTACTATGATTGCTCTCCTTGATCTTAAGATGCAGTTCCCTAGTAGACTAGTGGTATTCTTTAATATGCCCCTAGACGGCATCTACATGTATACACATAACCCTGGGACTATTAGTCTTTCTTCTCTAATTACTTCTTATAGGACTAGGGACAAAAATAATGCAACCTAGATCAGAACTGTCTCCTTCTGCTTATATGCCTAATTTCTACTAGTGGCTTCTTATAAAGATGCTAACACAAGGATTGTCAATATCCCAGAATAAGGGGAAGTTTAAGTTAACCCTTTGCTTGTCATACTCATTGAAACTATCATTAGGTTGGATAATTTCAAGATTCAAAACCAATTCTCAGGCAGTTTGCTTCTTGTTCAGGTATGTAACCCTTTTTTTATTTTTTTGCCTAAGCCACCCATTCGGGTTTTCAACTTAGCAAGCTTTTTTTTTAATTTGGTTATAGGAGAAATTAAGTCTACTTAATGCCCCCACCAATGCTTTAACTTATCAAACACATTATCTATAGTCTTTCCCATTAAAGATGAAGTATAACACACTATAGATCAATGGATTGACTGGATAAAAGGCATTACATATACTAAGATTACATATTTCTATCCTTGGTAGAGGTTGAAGTTTATAACCATTAACCTGCATGACTACTATGTTCTTGTTCCTGGATTGCACTTTTTGACCTTTTTTTCCCCTTCATGCCTTTGTCGTCAGTATAGTCACTCACAATTCATTGTGGCTATTATATTTAACTTTGAAGGCTTCCTTCTAAGACAAGATTTTTTAGACAAGGTGAAGAACTTGTGGCCTCGCAAAGCATTAGAGCGGGACATGCACTTGAATGCTAATGTGACTACTGATGATAATTACAAGAATTGGGTTATTATGCAAACTATAGAGCTACCAAGATTCGCTAAGTACAAGAGGACATAAGTGTTACAAGATGAATCACAAAAGAAGAAACCTAAACATATTTAGAATAGTGATCTTATAGGTCTAGGTTTTTTTTAGGCTTTTCATGCTTTGATTTTCCTTTAAGTACTTATACCTTATAATAAAGATAGAATATGCAATAATTAAACAAAAATTCCATTTCAATTTGATTCATTAATTAAGGCCAAAATGAGTACATTTATTACATCATATGACATAACTTTTGTTATTAGCTAGTCCTTTCGGATTTTTCAATTGAACATTTTTCTCTCACTTTTATTTCCCTAATTTTTGCTTAACCAGCCCTTTATGAGTTTTCTAATAAGTGAGATCTCCTCTTTTATTTAGTACTATATCTTCAACCTTTATCTTTCCAAGTTTAACCTTCTTATTAAAGGCTCTTACTATCCCTTTTTGGTAAATCTGAGTGTAAAATAAAATGTCTATCCTTTTCTCATTTAGAGATATAAGGTGGCCATATCTCTTTTGTATCCATTCACTCTCAGGAGTTTTTGATTCCATAACAACCCTCAATGATTTGATTTCTGTCTCTATAGGCAAAACTGCTTTACAACCATATACTAATAAGAACAGCATTTGTCATGTAGCAGTGCGCATTATAGTTCTATATCCCCACAAGGAAAAAGGGAGATAATCAAATCAATCTTTGTATGTTTTCACCATCTTGAAGAGGATTCTCTTCACATTCTTATTAGCTGCTTCAACTGCACCATTAGCTTGAGGTTGATAAGGTGAGGATTTATGATGGTTAATATTATATCTCTACAACAACTCAACTATCTTTACCTAAAACTGAACATCATTATCCATCACAGTATGATGTGGGATCATGTATCTTCAAATGAGATTCTTCTCAATGAACCTTGCCATCTATCTAGCCTTTAAAGTACTAAAGGATTATACTTCTATCCATCTAGAGAAATAATCAATTGCCAGTACTATATATTTTTTCCTGTTTGAGGTTGTTGGTCTTATCTCTCCTATTATATTTATCCTTATGCTGTAAAGGGCCATGGAGATGTCAAACTATTTAACACTATAATGGGGAGATGATTGAGATTCTTATGTATCTGGCACTGATGACACTGTCTCACTATTTGGATATAATCTTTTTCCATACTCATCCAATAGTACCCTTGTCAAATTATTTTCTTTACTAGAATTATCCATTCATGTGAGATCCACAAACCCCTATATGAATCTCTCTTATCACTTATTTTGCTTCATCCTTCTTGAGATATCTTAGTTGCATTTCATTCGGCATTCTTTTATCTTGCATATTGACATGTAAGAACACGAAGAGCATATTTTTCTTTTAAAGTCACTTCATCTGGGTACTTCCTTTCCTCAATGAATCTCTGGATATCATAAAACCATAATCTGAATACTTATAACTTATTCTCGACTATAACATGGAGCTTTCATTTTCATTATTATCAAAGGCTTCATTATTAACCCAGTCGGTTTATCCCACATTAAAGAAAGTATTGTCAAGGCATTCACCATTTGATTATCATCTCTTGGTAAATGTATGAAGAGACATTTATTAAACTTTCTCATTAACATCTTTAAATAGAAAATGTAAGGTTTTAACCTCTCTTCTTTCACTTCCCACTCCTTATTAGCCTAACTAATAACTAATAAGGAATCTCCATAAACTAGTAGGTCTTTAGCTCCAACTTCTAGAGCTACTTCTAACCCATAGATAAATGCCTCATATTCAGCCATGTTGTTTATAACTTTAAAGTCTAATTTCTTAGCCATTAGGATGGTTTCTTCTACTGGTGTGACAAGAATTACTCCTAATCCTGCTCCTCTATTATTCATAGCTCCATCAAAATAAAGCTTCCATTCACATTGTTCTATTACTGCTAAGCTCTCATTTAGAAACTATAAATTCCACTGCTCATTTCCTTCAACTACATTCTGTGCTAGGAATTCTGCTACCGCTCTTCCTTTAATGACCTTGGTAGTGATATACTCTATATAAAACTCAGTTAGAAGTACCAACCATTGAGAAATCTTTCCAGTTAAATCTGGTGCTTGAAACAAGCACCTTAAAGGATCTATCTTTGAAATGGCTTGTACTTTGTAAGACTGGAAATAATGCCTTAACTTCCTTGTAGCCCATATTATAATCAAACATGTCTTCTCTATAAGATCATATTTTTATCATATGGCAGGAACTTTTTATTAAGATAGTACACTGCATACTCTACCCCTTCTGGTCATTCTTGCACTAACAATGCCCCGATTTACTTATCTTGGTGGTCTCAACATAGGCAGATTAGCAAGGTATTCTTTAATCTTATTAAAGGCTTTCTAACATTCTTCATTCCATTTCACTGGTTGATTCTTCCTTAAGAGCTTGAAGATTAGATTATAAACCATGGTAAGTTTTGTAATAAACCTGATAATGTACTGTAGTTTCCCAATAAACTCTCATACTTCTTTCTCTGTTTTAGTGTCAGCATCTCTTGAATGGTTTTGATCTTTTCTGGATCGACTTCTATTCCTCTATTACTAACTATGTGCCCTTAACAACTTTCCAGAAGTAACCCTAAAGATGCATTTCTTCAAATTAAGCCTTAGGTTGTATCTTTTTATTCTTGCTAGAAACTTATCTAAAGCCTCAAAATGTCCTTCTCTTGTTTTGACTTAACCATCATGTCATTAACGTACACTTTAACTTCTTTATGCATTATATCATAAAATAAAGCGGTTGCCACTCTTTGATAGGTTACGCCTGGGTTTTTTAATCCGAAGGGCAACACTTTATAGAAATATGTCCCCTATTTTATGATAAAAGCAGTTTTGTTCTTATCCATAACTGCCATTATTATCTTATTATAACCTGAAAACCTATCCATGAAAGAGTACATTGCATTAGATGTTACACTATTAACAATTACATCAATATGGGGTAAAGGAAAGTCATCCTTTAGGCATGCTTTATTCAAATCTCTAAAATCGACACACATCTGAACTTTTCTATCTTTCTTAGGAACTGGTACTATGTTGGCCAACTATTGAGGGCACTCTACCACTTCTAGAAAATTAGCCTAGATTTTCTTTGTAATTTCTTCCCTTATTTTTTCTGTCCATTGTGGTCTTAAGTTACAAAGTTTTTTCTTAACAGGTTTAGCTTTTGGATATATTGGAATGCGATGCTCTATAATTTCTCTATCTAAATCGGGCATATCCTCATAGGACCAAGAAAATACTACCTTTCTTTTTGTTAGTATGCTAAATTTTTCCTTCTCTTCAGGAGTTAAATAATGTTATATACAAATGTGCTTTGGTTGTTCATTTGTGCCCATGTTTAATGAATCTAATTGAATAAAATTAATGTTAAACATGCATGAATGATCAATATTAAAATGCACAAGACCATCAAGATTAATATCACAAAAATAAGCCAAACTAGAGTTCATATCATTGACCATAAGAAAAACATAGTTTTCATCCTTAAATAGATTAGATGTTATTACATTAGTTTCTTTATAAAAAATATCATTAAAACTATTATTAATAATGATAGCTAAATCCTATGGTGGTTTTTTATTAGGTGGCTGACAAAGTACCTCTTCAATGGCCTTAGTCCCCATCTTCTAAACAATTTTTATTCATCACCTTTTCTTTGTTATCATGCACCAAACTCTTAATTATCTATTTCTTGAAGATCTCAAACCCAAGAATATTCACACTAGCTACTTGGATAGGCTCCTTTTCACCCAAGTAGAACTTCTCTTTTTTTTCTTTAATTAAGTTGTCCTTCAGCGGTCCCATATTCTTTAAGAGGTTATTCCTATTGAAAAACCTTCTTCTAGCTCTTTTACTACCAAATTCAACTCCTGTATAGCCCAATCCTTTTGTATCATCTTAGCTTTTAAAATTTGAGTTCTGGACTTCCCTGCTCATTCTTTCCCATCCCTTTTCTGGACCGATAATTCATCTTCTTAATCATGCTTATAACCCTGAATCCATCTCAATTCCATAAGAGATCATGGCTATTTGGAAACCAAGAAGGGCAACTATATGCTTTTGACTATCCATAACTGTGGACATAGTCTTGCTCATACTAGCATCTAAAGTCACAACTTTTCCATCAAGTAGGAATTTTAACTTTTGATGCACAGTTGAAGGCACTCCTCCTAAAATATGATACCAAGGGCTACTAAAAAGTAAGGCATAGGTGATAGGGATGCCTAATATAGTAAATTCCATAATTGCTTCTGTAGGCCTAGTCTTTATAGGAGCCATAAATGTTCCTTCTATATTCCTTATGCTATCATCATAAGCTCTTATTACAAGGTCTTATTTTGCTAAATCCTCCACCTTCATTCCTAGATTAAGTAGGATCTGTAATGGGTAAACATTGATTATAGACCCACTATCCACCATCACATAATTGGTCTTTTTCCCTCTTACTTCAATTGAAATGAATAAGGCTCTATTATGATTCCTTCCTTCTACAGGTAAATGCTTGTCAGAGAAAGTAATAATGTTGTGCTTTTTCTCCATAACCTTGGCCACCATTGCCTTAGGAGTTATAGTAGTTTCAATGTTCATTTTAGTTAGATCCTTAACAAGAGCCTTCCTGTGGCTACTTGAATGCATCAAAAGCTCCTAAATGCTTACATTTGCTTTTGCCTTCTTAAGCTATTCAAGAATTAAGTCATCACCATGTTCCTCTGGATCTTCTCCTTCAACAACTTCTTCTCTCTCTATAGTTTTCTCTATCGGTTTATAAACCTTACCACTTCTAGTAACATGATTGACTTCTGAATTATCAACCTATACATTGTAGCCTTTAGTGACTTCTTCATTATAATTATACCAGATGTCAATAACCTTAATAGTTTGATCTTTCTTTCCATCTTTCCATACCCCAACCATGCATTTTTCTTTTCTTCCCGATAGGCTTACATTAATAAAATCTTTACCCCATCCGCTAGGTGTAATTGACTTAATGGGAATATTATAGAAAGGTAGTTTAGAATAAAATACCTTATAGTCAAATCTACCTGAAGTTTGACCTAACAGATCCTTAACGGAATCTTTAACTGCCTCAACATCTTTAGGGGCATCATGAGATTTTTTATTGGTTTGAAGGTTAAGATCCATAAAGGAGTTTAACACTTCCTCTTCATTAACTCCTGAATTGATCATCATGGTTATTGGGGGTGACATGTTTTAGTAATTTGGGAAAGGGTTATTTTTGGTGTTTAGGTTTAGATGTGATTTCTCAAGGTCAGTGATTTTTCTAAATTCTATGAGGTTTTCAATTTTATGTTTAAGGCACGTGCAAGAGTCAGTAGAATGGTTAGGAATTTGGTGAAATTTGCAGTAACTGTTTGGGTCAAAGCCAGGAAGATTTTGGTTTGGTGGTTTAGAGAAGGTTAAAGGTCTAATGAAGGCCTTTTTGGATCAAATGATCTAGGACTTCAGATAATGGTTGGTAAAAATTTGAGAATCTCTAAGGTTGTTGAATAGCATGGACTCCCATAACCCGACTAGTTTCTCCTTGTTGTGTGCCCCCAGTTGGGTAGTTTCTTGCTCCAGTGCTTGTAGCAATCTATTTTTTCTTACTTTCAATCTCCTCAGCTTGCAACCCATCATCATAAAGGTCTACAAATGTCTTAGGGTTCATCATTTACAACCTCTTAACTAAATTAGGTGACATATTTTGAATAATTAGCCTAACCTGATCCTTTTCAGCTAGTTTATTTTTCATTAATCCTGACTTATTCATGAATCTAATTAGAAAATTCAAAAATGATTCATTAGGCTTCTGCTTAGTCAATTCTAAATCCTTGATAGACATTTCAAGCTTGGTATTATAATTATATTATTTCAAAAAAAGTAGTACACAATTCTCTCCAGTTAGCTCAAATAGACTTCTCTAATCCATTATACCAATTAACAGTCGTACCTTTGAAGGATAGTATAAACAACTTGGTAACTATAGACAAAGGAGCCTTAGTGGTGCTTATAGTAGTTGCATATTGACTAAGGTGGATCCTTAGGTCTCCAGTACCATCAAACTTCTGCAATTGTGGAATTTTAAACTTATTAGGTAGCTTATCTTCCTCAAATGCATTATATCAACAAAGTCAAATGAATTATATCAACAAAGTCAAATGAATATCCAATGCCCTATCCTCTCATCAATTCCTCCATTTTGGACATCTTCTGAGTCAGTGCTTTCATCTGCTTAGATTCTAGCTCTTGAACTTACTCAAGTTATTCCCTTTTTTATTTTTTAACCATGTAGTTCTCAACATCCTCTAATTTCATTTCCATAACAAGTACATTCCTAGTAGCATTTAAAAGTTGCCCCCTAGCATTGTCATTATTAGCAGGTGGTGCACTTACTACAGGTGGATTGGCCACAACTGGAAGTGCAGTAGTAGTGAGTGCAGGTGCAGTAATAGGTGGTGGCATTAATCTAGACAAAGCTTGTCATAGTTCATCTTGCATCATTGCTCTCATGTCATTCATAAATGCTCCTTTAATGTCCTCTAAGGTCCAATTTCCTCCCTCTTGTTATTCTATTTCTTTTGTTTGATTTGTTGTAGCTTCTCTAATCTTGAGAGGATCTCTTTTGCTATTGATTATGGACTTAGATAGGTTCTCACTAGTTTGCCACCTTTTTATTTCCAAACATAGGAAGACCCAAATGAATCTATGATGGCTGAAAAATAGAGTATTAGTATGATGCATGAAATGCATGCATCATGTATGCATGATGCATGTGCTATGTAACAAGTAGCAAGTCAAGTCAATTATACAAGTAACCCATTAAGTGTATAACATACACCCTTCCAACCTTATTTCTCCCACACACGTATTCAATGGCGAGTCTTTTTTCCTAGGATCTTTTGTTTTGGCCTTAATATCAACAGGGGATATCAAGAACCATCGTGCATGCCATATCTCTCAAAGTAGTAAAAGAATAGAAGCAACATTTTTAGGTATAAAAGTATAGCCCAATCTTTATTAGTCTTGATGGGCTTTTAAAGTATGGGTTTGGGCCTTTATAAATAAAAATAGCTCATGGCAACAAACACAAGCAATTTGGGTAAATCTTAGGGGAAATAACTAGGCCATTATATATGGTTAAGTTTGGTGGAAAATTTAAGGTCCTCTTAGCAAGATGGCCTCTTTTAAGACTAGAGTTACAGACCAAGGTCAAAGGGGCCCGACATCTTTTACAAACTCGAGAGAAGACTACCCCCTCTTTGGGACTTAGGTTACAGACTTTTGTCAAATGAGCCTAGTAATCTCTCTTAAACTAAGTTAAGGCTAAGAGTGATGGTTAGCCAATCTATAATCCCATAAAGCTAATGGAATCATGGAACCATAAACCAATGCCATTGGTTTTAAGGACATGTAGAATGAATGCAAGAATAAATAATAATTAATAAAATAATTTTAAAGAACACAAGTTGAATTAGTATCTCTTATCCCCAGTGGAGTTGCCATTATAGATGATGGGGTTTAGTGTGTGTCCAAGATTTTAGCAACCATGACACTATTTGAGCTCAAGTATCTGGAGAACACACTACTATATCATAAAGACATAGCGTGGAGATGAGAAGTCGCTACTTAAAGTAATAACTTAGACAATTCGAAGGTGGTGATAACTCAATTCTCTAAAAGAGAGTTAGCACCACAATCAGGAGATTCTAGATACGGAATACTAACTTCTTTCGATCTCATGTTCATTTAGAATTACTTTATGAATTACTATCTTATCCTCTATTTACATGCAATTTCATATAAACCCTTATTTAAACAACTAACCCTATGCAAACTAGTCATGAAAAAAACATGTAAACAATGCATTCATTTAAGTTCATAATCCCTAAGTTAGTCTAATCTACATTAATTTTAATTAAATGGGCTAAATCTACATATTTTAATTTACAAATGAACCTAAAGACTAATGAGCCTAATTCCTACTCAATTTTAATTAATGAACCTAAGTCTGTTTATTTTAATTCTAAAATGAGCCTAATTTTAAAAATTATAAAGTATTTAAATTAGTGGGCCTAATTCTACATATTTTAATTCTAAGGTGATCTTAAATTTACAAGTTATGGAAAATATTTTAATTTAATGGGCTAAGTCTAAATTAATTAAATTAAACTAAAGTGAACCTATATCTAATTAACTAAATGGGTCTAAGTTACCTCTAACCTAAAATCTAATTAATTATGGACCTAAAATCAATTTTAATTAATTAAACCTAGTCCAAATTAAATTAGTGAACCTATTAAAGAAAAAGTGAATCTAATTATTAAACCTAAAAAACCTAAAATCATGAGCTTAATGAAAACACGACAAAACATAATATAAAAATAAAAAAATTAACAAATCAAATAAAATAATTGTACAAACAATTAATTAAAATGCATAAATAAAAAAGAATAAAGACATGAAGATAATAAACTAAACTATATAATAAATAAAACTACATTAATCATGCATTCAATGATATCTAACCCTAATTAAATTATATGCAACTTAAATTTACTACAACCACCATTAATTTTAATTAAAGCTTTAAAAAAAAACCTAATTTACTAATTAATTAATAAAAATAAAACACACACATGATTTCATTATCCCACTATTGGGGTTATTACAATAATTTATTAAAATAATAATATAACCCATAAAACAAAATAAACACAAAAAACATAAAAATAAATAAATAAATAAAATAAGGAATCTAAAAACTATGAATTTTATAGGGTTTTAATCTATGACATTCTGTTGATCTTCATAGGTTTTATTCTTTACAGTGAATTCATCATTTAACTCCATCCATAATCACAAATACACACGTAAAAAATAAAATAAACAATGATTAGTAATTAAATAAAATTAAAATTAAAATTAAATGAAATCAAAATAATCAAACAAAATAAATAGGAGGGTGTAGAAAAAGAGATGATTTAATGGATGCATTATTGATTTGCTCCTCATAGTGATATAAATCACCATTGTTTTTAGAATAGATCTTCAATGCTTGATTTTCTCTTCCCAAAAAGTCTACTGCTTTTTCTTAAAAGAATAGTACATCAAAAAGAAATTTTTTCTTTTTTGGTGTCTCTTTGAAGAAGCCCTTCCCCCCCCCCCCCTTCCCCCTTCCCCCTTCCTCTCTCTCAGGAGAGTTAAGTTGGGTTTATATAGAAAACCCAAGCTAAAGGTTACGTATGTTACTGTGACTTCTCCCCTTACAAAGATAAAATTTTGATTTAGTAAGGACTTTTAATTTCCTAAAAAATTTAGATAAATCCTAGAAAAGGGATTTATCATAGCATTTGACCAATTAAAAATCAGAAAATAATTTTTTATTTACTGAAAAATAAAAAAAAATAGACGGAACATGATCAGAATAGCATAATCCCAATTGGCAGGGTTTAGCACGCCCCCAAGATCTTAGCAACCGCGGCACTGTTTGAGCTCAGGGCTTTAGAGAACACACTAACCACTGTCACAAAGACATGGCGTAGAGATGAGGAGTCGTCACCTAGGGTAATAACTGGGACAAATAAAAAAATAGTGGTACTCTATTCCCTAAAAGAAAGCCAGCACCACAACCAAGAGATTCTGGATATGGAATACCAACTTCTTTCAGTCTCGTATTCTTTTAGAATTACTATTTTATCCTCTATTTACATGCAATTTCATATAAAACTTTAAAAAAACAATCAACTCCAGGCAAACTAGTCATGAAATATACAAGTAAACAATGCATTCATTAAAACTCCTAATCCCTAAATTAGTCTAATCTACATTGATTTTAATTAAATGAGCTAAATCTACATACTTTAATTTACAAGTGTGCCTAAAGACTAATGAGCATAATCCTTATTTAATTTTAATTTAAGTGGGCATAAATCTATTTATTTTAATTCTAAACATGGGCCTAGATCTACAAATTATTAAGCATTTAATTTAGTGAGCCTAATTCTACATGTTTTAATTTTAAAGTGATCTTAAATCTACAAATTATGGAAAAGTTTAAACCAAATGGGCTAAGTCTAAATTAATTAAATTAAATTAGATGGGCATACGTCTAATTAACTAAATGGGTATAAGCATCCCTACCCTAAATCTAATTAATTATGGGCCTAAATATACATTTTAATTAATTAAACCTAAGAAAACCTAAATTTAAATAGGGTAAAACCTAATGTGGGCCTAAGGCCCAAAACACACAAACATAAGCAAATAAGTCCAAAAACAATAAAAAAAAAACTATCAAAATAAACAAATAAAAGATCAAATAATTAATTTAACTTTTTCTAAAAACCCTAATTTAATTAATGTGACCATAAACAAACAAATAAATAATTAACAAACAACCTTAATTCTAACCACTTAAATCTAATCCAATTTTAATTAAACAATCTAATGATTTCTATAACCATTAATTTTAATTATTTACCCAATTAAAACCCTAATTTTACTAACTAATTGATTAAAATAAAACACATAAGCACACACACCAAATTTCATTATTTTCACTATTGGGGCTATTACAACGTACTGATGAGAAATAAAAAAAAGAATAGAAAATTAATACAACTCAAAATAAATAAAAAATAAAAAGAATGATAAACAAACTAAATAAAAACCCTAGAAATATTGTTTAGCTGCGAGGTTTCCCCTATGGCATTCCATGGACCTTCATGGATTTTATTCCTTAAGCAAACTCATTAAGTGATCCCCTTCATAATCACCAACACAAAAATAAACAATCAATGGTTAGTGAATAAGCACAATAAAAATAAAAATTTAAGTGAAACTAGAATTCAATAGGAACAAAAATAAAAAAAAACTAAAAAATAATGGAAAATAGAGAAGGAGAAGATGATTATAGATACACTGTGGTTGGCTTTTTAAACAGTAAAATCATCATTTATTTGCTAAATAGATCTTCAAAAACTTATGGTTCTCTTCTCAAAAAAACCTCTTGCTCCTTGCTCCTTGCTTCCAATATGAAATAACCAAGAATATTTTTTTTCGTACGTGCAAAAAGAGGGAAATCCAAATAAAAGAGAGAGGTTATGAGAATTGAGTCTTAATAGTCAGTATTGAGTCCCCTCCTCTAGGATCTAAGCTCATCTTTTATAGGTAGAAAAACAAAAACCCTAAGTTCTACGTACTAAGGGTTCCAATTTTAAAAGGACTTATTTCTTGAAGAGTTCCAATTTTAAAAGGAATTGATTTCCTATAGAAGTAAATAAATCCTAAAATAAATTTTAAAAAAATTTTAAACCAATCAAAACTTTAGAATTTTTTTTTTATTTTTTGTAAAAAATACAAAAACAGACGAAAAACACATAATTCTGATCTGAATTACAACCAAAATTGCGTAATTTCGATCAGAATTTTATAATTTTATTTTTTTAACTTTAATTATAAAAAAGAGCCTTGAAAAAAATTAAAATTTTTAATTAGGTCTTAAAAAGGTATTTCAATCCTTTCATTTCTCGCCTTTGATAATGATACAATCTATAACTGCTCGCAAATTAACTGCAATCCTTTCTTTACTCGCCTTTGATGCTACAGTCCATAACTACTAGCTGATGATGCTGCAACCTATAATTATTTTCAAATTGACTGCAATCCTTTCATTGCTTGCCTTTGATGCCACAATCCATAACTGCTCACGATTACCTATAACCCTTACATTGCTTGTTGAAGATTCTGATTAACTACAACCCTTTCATTGCTCGCACTTGCTACTGCAGTCCATAACTGCTCATGATTTTTTTATCTTTAAGTTGAATGCTCTGAATTCTTTATGCTGACTGATTTTGAATTTTGCTGTATTGACTTATTAGAATTTCTCTACTAATTGATTTCAATTTTGCTGCTAATTGATTTTAATTTTCCTATGTTAACAAACTCTACAAGTTGGGTGCACTTCCTTTGAGATTTGTAATTCATGCAGACTTGTTAAAGTTAGTTTTAATCATGATGAATGTACAAAAGTACATTATAATGTTGAATATTTATGAGAAAATTCATCACTTTTTCAAGAGATAGTGTGCACTCAATGAATCTCATTATTTTTAATTTTCATGACTATCATTTATTTACCATTTGCAAAGGTCAGAGGCATTGTTAAGCATCTTATACTAAGAGCATATCTTTTACCAAGTGAAGAGCTTACTTCCACACCTAATTTTAAGGAGAATTTGCTAAAGAAAACTTATGAAAATTGAGCATAAAAAGATTGAATTATGAGCATTAGAATAGCTTTTGAATTATTTTTGTGCTTTCCTTCCTTATCCTAGTATTCCTCCACCTTTCTCATATTACTTAGCGTGGACACCATTGGAAAGGTCCTTTGGATACTCATACTCTTATAAAGTATTGGAGTAAATAAAGCAATTTTTAGCATGGTCCTCTTTTAGTATTCCCCCGCCTTTCTTGTATTACTCATCGTGGATACCGCCAGAGGTTTCATATTAATATTCTTACTCATTTTTTTAGCAGTGGAGTAAATTATGCTTGCTTTTTTTTATTCTCCTCTTAGTATTCCCCCACCTTTCTCGTATTACTTAGCATGGATATCGTTAAGGGATCTTATACTGGTACTCATTTATGAGCATTAGAGTAGATTATATGCACATTTATCATTCAAAAGACTGAAATGGTACTTTGAAATTTAAGAAATTTATGCTTCATGTCCACATTTTTTTTTTTACATTTTCTTCCCCTCATTTGGGTGCAAAGCAAGCATTAGATCAATTAGAATTTACAAAATCTTAGAATAAAACTATTAACTGATCATCTAAATTCTGCGAAACTAATAAAAGAAAGTCACTTATGATCAAAAGGTCATAACATAGGCTTTTCACATATGATCTTATGATGCAGATGAATTTACTTTTAATTTGTAAATTTTATGATTGAGATGATACTTTATTATAGAATTTAAGGAAATAGAGTTATGTTACTTCCCTTTTTATTATCTTGGTGAGTGTTTGGTATTTGCTATCTGTCCCATTCTTATTAATGTATCAGTTCCTTTCCTCTTCTTCATTCTCTTTCATTTTTCCCTGCACAAATAACATAAGTTAGTATAGTCTATTCGCAAGAGAATAAATTTTTTCAAAATGCAATGTTGTTCTTTTGCATTCTTCCCTTTTCATTGTGGTGATGATGTCTTTGATCATAAGGTTATGATACTCCACCATTAAAGTTATGGCTTTGGGCTGCATTTGTATTTTCATCATGCCATTAATATTGTGATAGAGGGCTTCATTCCTCTTCTTGACATCTCCTACAAAAAAAATTCAAAAGTTAGAGATCTTATTTCATGATCAAATAATTTTTAGAGTGCATTCATTTTAAGTTTCGAGTGCATTCTTCCTTTTTAGAGGGTCGACGAATGTATTGCTGACATGTTGGAACTTCTCATCACCATATTCCATACCCTACGCTAGTTTAACTATTATGGAGAGATATTCTAGATGATGCTTCATATGAGACTATGGAGATGGATGTTGAATTGAAGGAGCTTGAGTGTTTTATCCAGCCTCTTGAGGTTGCTAGGATGATGGTCTTGCAAGTATCACTGTTAGTGATATTCCCTTACAGGATGGGCCCATAATTTATTAGGCTCATACGGCCTAAAGTCCCATTGAGTATCAAGTTCACATTGATAGTGTTACCCTTTTTCCCGCATATGTGAATATTCTGAATACCTTTTTGCGCTTTTATAACATTAATCCTAAATGTTAGTAGCAAAGTATTTATACAATCTCGCCTAAGCTCAAAGACTTTATCACGCAGAGCAAGTATTTCACAATAAATGTATGCAAGTGTATGCATGTTATGCATGATCCTAATAGATCTCATGTTTGTAATAGAGTTTTATTCGTAGCTTGGAGTGTCATAATGAGGTGCCTCATTAACAGCTTGTAAGCTTGAGCATTGAACGCTTCACTATTGGTACTTATGATGTCAGAGCTTTTGATACAATTCATTGGACTGATGACCAGGCTAGCAAGTAGGGTCCATGGCTTTACAATGAAGCTTGTGATTGACTGATGCACTGTTGAATTTTTCTTTTTGTCACTGCTTTTGCTATATGATAACTAATATATTTGTATGCTTCTTTCTGCCCCAAGATCTCTTATAATGGCTCTTATACTTCAGTGTTCCATTTTTGCTCTTTGAATGCAAACTTACTGTTCTGTAATTTGCCCCCAGAATTACATTTTGTCCCTAGTTTCAAACTATTCTTATGGTATTTCTTTATGTGTGGAAGAGACCCAGTTCATTCACTATTGTTGTTGATCCTTTAGCTTACTGACCTTATTAGTTGCAATCTCATGCCTTGAAGATGTAAAGGAGTGGGCAAATTGACTGAAGTAAGTTCTTAATGATAAAATCAATTGGACTTGCACTTTGAAGAACTCTTGAGCTGAGTATGAGGCTTGATGCTGATGTAAAGATTGATGATATTTATAAGACAAGACTTGCAATGCAAGTTACTGAGCCACCTCAATTCTTAAGGTATAAGGGAACACTAGACTTACAAGGAAAATTACAAAGGGGTGGCAAAAAAAAAGACATAACTAAAATAGTGATTTCATAGCTCTGATTTAGCTTTCCTTATATATTGTCTTTCCATTCAGATACTTACACAGTATGATATAGACAAATATGCAATATTTGAACAAAAATTTCAAATTCAATTTTAATCATTCATTAAGGCAAAAATGAGAACATTCATTACATCACATGATACAAATCCTGTTATCAGCCAGTCCTGAATTCTTTTTCTCTCTCCTTTTGTTCTCTTTTTTCATTCTTTTTATTTTTCCTTAAATTTCCTATATTCAAAAATCATATGATGTATGTATGTCTTTAAATTTGCATTTGTGTCCATGCTGAATGAATATAATTGAATTGAATTTATGTCAAACATGTAGATGCAATCAATATGATAATGCATAGTACCATTAGGATGTCAATACATAAGTGAGCATGATTAAAATTTATATCATCGATCACTAAAACAAAACAAGTTCTAAAGAAACTAAAATTTTATTCAAATAAGACAATAAAAAAATTTATTTCCTATTCTGGATGCTAGGGATGTTGGGTCTCATAGTGGTTATCCTTTAGGTGGTTGACATAACAACTATTCTTGCATCTTCTTGCCAACTATCTCTATGAATTCATCTTTTTGTTCCTTCACTTTGTATATTTTTTTCTTGTCTAGCAACTTCTCATCATCAAACTCATCAACCCATCTTGTAGGCATAATCGACTCGAAGGGTATGTCAAAAGAAGGTGGTTTAGTATAAAACACCTTATAGTCGAACTTGCCTAAAGGCTGACCCAATAAGTCTTATGCTCCTTCCTCATCTTTAGGGGCATTAGGAGATTTCTCTTTAGTTTTAAGGTTTAGGTCCTTAAAGGAGCTTAACACTTCTTCCTCATTAACTCCTGAGTTAATAATTATGGTAGCCGAGAGTGAGACATTTCGGTAGTTTAGGAAAGGATTATTTTCAGTGCTTGGGTTTTTAGGGTTTATGATCTTTTCAGAGTCTATAAGGTATTGAATTTCATGTTTGAGACAGATGCAGTTATCTATGGAGTGTTTGAGGTTTTGATGGAATTTGTAGTGATTATTTGGGTTATAGCTTGGGGTGTTTGGGTTCGATGGACTTGAATTAGGTAAAGGTTGAAGTAAGCCCTTTTGCATTAGGCGCTCTAGGACTTTTGATAAAGGTTGGTTAAAATTGGAGAATCTCCTTAGTTGTTGAACATCATGCACTTTCATAATTCGGCTAGTGCTTCCTTGATGTATGCCCTCAGTTGGGTAGTTTATTGTTCCAATAGTTTTAGCAATCCACTTTTTCTTATTCTCAATGTCCTCAATTTGCAACCCATCATCATAAAGGTCTATAAATGTCTTAGGGTTAATCATTTGCAACCTCTCAACCATATTGGATGACACATTTCAAACTATTATCCTAACCTGATCCTTCTCAATGAGTTTGTTTTTCATTAATCCAGCCTTATTCATGAATCTAATAAAAAAATCCAAAAATGATTCATTAGGATTCTACTTGGTCAATTCTAAATCCCTAATAGACACTTCAAGCCTGGTATTGTGGTCATATTATTTTAGAAAGCAGTACACAACTCTCTCCAGATCGCTCGGATAGACTTCTCCAACCCATGATACCAATTAATAATCGTACCTTCCAAGGATAGTATAAATAATTTGGTAACTATGACAAAGGAGCCTTAGTGGTGCTCATGGTAGTTGTGTATTGACTAAGGTGGATCCTTAGGTCTCTAGTACCATCAAACTTCTACATCTATGGCATCTTGAACATATCAGGAAGCTTATCTTCCTCAAATTACATCACATCATCAAAGTTAAATGAATATTTGATGCTTTTTCCTCTTATTAATTCCTCCATTTTGGACATCTTTTGAGTCAATGCTTTCATCTACTTAGATTCTAGCTCTTGAACTTGATCAAGTGATTCCCTTCTTGCTTTTTTAACTATAAGATTCTCCATATCCTCATATCTTATTTCCACAACAGGCACATTCCATACAACATTCAATGGTTACCCCCCAGCAGGTGGATCTTCCATAATAGTAGTAGGTGGAATTGTAGCAACAGGTGCAGCTGCAGTTGGTGGCATTAACTCAACTAGAGCTTGTCTTAGTTTATCTTGCATCATTACTCTCATATCATCCATCAAAGCTACCTTAATGTCTTCTAGGGTCCAGTTTCTTTCTTGTTGTTATTCCATCTCTTCTGTTTGAGTTGGTGTAGCTTCTAGGTAAAGCGGATCGATAGGGCTCTTTTCTAAATTGCAAGGATCTCTTTAGCTATTGATTTTGGACTTAAATCAATTCTCACTAATCTACCACTACTCTATTTCCAAACACAGGAAAACCCGGATGAATCTATGATGGCTGAAAGATAAATTATTAGCATGATGCATGTAATAATGCATGTATGCATGATGCACGTGCTATGCAACAAGTAACAAGTAACAAGTAACAATCAAATCAAGTAATAAGTCAAGTATATACATCCTTCCAACCTTATTACTCTAACACACGTTTTCAATAGCAAATCTCTTTTCCTAGGATTTTTTGTCTTGGCCTTAATATCAACAAGGGATATCAAGAACCGACATGCATGTCATATCTCCCAAAGCAGTAAAGCATAAAAATAGTATTTCTAGGTATAAAAGCATAGCACAATCTTTATTAGTCCTGATGGGCTTCTAAAGTATGGGTTTGAGCCTTTATAGATAGAAATACCTTATGGCAACATTCACAAGCAATTTGGGTAATCCTAAGGGAAATAACTAAGCCATTATATATGGTTAAGTCTGGTGAAAAAGGTCAAGGTTCCTTTAGCAAGATGTCCTCCTTTAAGATTTGAGTTATAGGCCAAGGTCAGAGGGGCCCGACATCCTTTGCAAACTTGAGAGAAGACGACCCCCCCTTTAGGACTTGGGTTACAGACTTTGGTCAAATGAGCCTAGTAATCTCTCTTGAACCGAGTTAAGGCTAAGAGTGATGGTTAGCCAATTTACAATCTCATGAAGCTAGTGGAATCATGGAATCATAAGCTGACGTCATCGATTAATAAGGACATGCATAATGAATGCAAGAATAAAATAATAATTAATAAAATAATTCTAAAAAACATAAGTAGAATCAGTATCTCTTATCCTCAGTGGAGTCGCTATTGTAAACGGTAGGGTTTAGCACATGCCCAAGATCTTAGCAACCGTGACACTGTTTAAGCTCAGGACTCTAAGAACACATTAACTATTATCACAAAGACATGGCGTGGAGATGAGGAATTGCCACCCAAGGTAATAACTGGGACAAATTGAAAAATGGTGGTACTTGATTCCTTAAAAGAAAGCCAGCACTACAACCAGGAGATTCTGGATACGAAATACCAACTTCTTTCAATCTGGTATTCTTTTAGAATTACTTATGAATTACTATTTTATCCTCTATTTACATGCAATTTCATATAAATCCTTAAAAAAATCAACTTCAAGCAAACTAGTCATGAAATACACAAGTAAATAATGCATTCATTAAAACTCCTAATCCCTAAGTTAGTCTAATCTACATTGATTTTAATTAAATAAGCTAAATCTACATATTTTAATTTACATGTGTGCCTAAAGACTAATGGGTCTAATCCTTATTCAATTTTAATTTAAGTGGATTTAAGTCTATTTATTTTAATTCTAAACATGGGCCTAGATTTACAAATTATGAAGCATTTAATTTAGTGGGTTTAATTCTACATGTTTTAATTCTAAAATGATCTTAAACTACAAATTATGAAAAAATTTAAATTAAATGGGCTAAGTCTAAATTAATTAAATTAAATTAAGTGGACCTACGTCTAATTAACTAAATGAGCCTACATCTAATTAACTAAATGGGCCTAAGTATTCCTACCCTAAATCTAATTAATTATGGGCCTAAAGATGCATTTTAATTAAATAAACCTAAGAAAACCTAAATTTAAATGGGTTAAAGCCTAATATAGGTCTAGGACCCAAAACACACAAACATAAGCAAATATGTCCAAAAACAACAAAATAAACTATCAAAATAAACAAATAAAAGATCAAACAATTAATTTAACTTTTTCTAAAACCCTTAATTTAATTAAAGTGACCATAAACGAACAAATAAATAATTAACAATTAACCCTAATTCTAACCACTTAAATCTAATCCAATTTTAATTAAACAACCTAATGATTTCTATAACCATTAATTTTAATTAATTACCCAATTAAAATTCTAATTTTACTAACCAATTACTTAAAAAAACACACAAGCATACACACCAAATTTCATTATTGCCACTATTAGGGCTATTACAACATACTAATGAGAAATAAAAAAAAAAGAGCAGAAAATTAATACAACCCAAAATAAATAAAAAAAATAAAAGAATGATAAACAAACTAAATAAAAAACCCTAGAAATATTGTTTAGCTACAAGGTTCCACCCATGCCATTCCATGGACCTTCATGGATTTTATTCATTGAGCAAACTCATTAAGTGATCCCCTCTATAATCACCAACACAAAAATCAACAATCAATGGTTAGCGAATAAACAAAATAAAAATAAAAATTTAAGTACAACTAGAATTCAATAGGAACAAAAATAATGGAAATAGAGAAGGAGAAGATGATTATGGATGCACTGTGGTTGGCTTCTCAGACTAGTAAAATCATCGTTTATTTGCTAAATAAATCTTCAAAAATTTATGGTTCTCTTCTCATAAAAACCTCTTGCTCCTTGCTTCCAATATGAAATAACCATGAATATTTTTTTTTTTTTGTACGTGCAGAAAAGAGGGAATTCCAAATAAAAGACAGAGGTTTTGAGAATTGAGTCCTAATAGTCAGTATTAAGTCCCCTCCTCCAAGAGCCTAACTTCTTCTTTTATAGGGAGAAAAACAAAAACTCTAAGTTCTACATACTAAGATTTCCAATTTTAAAAGGACTTATTTCCTGAAGAGTTCCAATTTTAAAAGGAATTGATTTCCTGCAGAGGTAGATAAATCCTAAAAAAAAAATTTTAACCAATCAAAACTCAGGAAAATATTTTTTTATTTTCTGTAAAAAATACAAAAACAGACGGAAAACACATAATTTCGATCGGAATTGCGTAATTTCGATCGGAATTGCGTAATTTCGATCGGAATTGCGTAATTCCGATAGAAATTACATAATTTTGACCAGAATTACAAAATTTTGATTTTGTATCTTTTAATTACAAAAAGACCCCTGAAAGAAATTAAAATTTTCAATTAGGTGTTAATAAGATATTACAATTAAGTCCTAAAAAAACAATGAAACTCTTTTTTAAAATGTATTCGAACTTTTGAGATTTCTAACTTCAAGTGTTGAAGATCTACTCATAACATGTTCATCATTGAAGTCCTTTGTCGCATCAATATTTTGTTATCCTGAAATTGGGTGTTTACAGTTGCCCCCTTTTGTCGCTGTTTACTTGACAAATTGCGGCAAAACATATAAACACACAATTTCTTAAGAACAAAGTTCATATACTTACCTGTGCTCCTTGAGGCTTTAATCATCAATTTACAATAAATGCTTATGTTGTCGTACAACACTAAACACAAACTCAAAACGTCTGAGGAAACACTATACTCGGACATATAGCGTTGATTTGGATGGATACATCACACTCAGTCGTATGATGTTGACTATACTCAGTCGTATAGTCTGGATTGGAAGGATGCATTGTACTCGGTCATACAATGTCAACTATACTCGGTCGTATAGTTTAGGTAGGAGTACATTACACTCTATCGTGTAGCATTGATCTCTTTTATGCTTTGCCTTTTGCCAATTCATTCTTCATTTCCCTTATCCCTTTCATTTCTTATTGATTATACTGCAATCCATAATTGTTCACGATTAGCTGCAACCCTTTCATTGCTTACTGATGATGTTACAATCCATAATTGCTTGCGATTAGTTGCAATCCTTTCGTTGCTCACTGATGATGTTGCAATCCATAACTGCTTGCGATTAGCTACAACCATTTCATTGCTCATCGATGATGCTACAGTCCATAACTGCTCATGATTAGCTGCAACACTTTCGTTGCTCACTGATGATGTTGCAATCCATAATTGCTTACGATTAGCTGCAATCTTTTCGTTGCTTACCGATAATGCTGTAATTCATAATTGCTCGCGATTAGCTGCAACCCTTTCGTTGCTCGCCAATAATACTGCAATCCATAATTGCTCACGATTAGCTGTAACCCTTTCATTGCTCGCCAATAATACTGCAATCCATAATTGCTCACGATTAGCTGCAACCCTTTCATTACTCACTCATAACATTTTTATCATTATAGTCCTTTGTTGCATCCATATTCTATTATTCCAAAATTAGGTGTTTACACATACACTTCATTTTTTGTCAATTGGATTCATTCATTTTCTATAGGAACATTATCGCCTTTTCCTCTCTCGGCTTATTCTTCTCTTGTATTTTCTTGCATTTTCTCCATTTCTCTCGAGTAAGAAGACTAAAAGTGGCTAACAGACTAAAATTGAAAAGAAAGAAAGAAGACTAAAAATGAAAAGTAAAAAGACAAAATTGATAAAAAAAAAAAAAATACGGACTAGATTGCTAATTGGTCAAAAGGTACATGAGATGAAATTTCCTCTAGAAAACAAGAAAAAGAGTTGAGCCCTTTCCAGGCCGAAAATTGGCATTTATTACTTCTGCTAAGAATTGGACTGGACTTTTTATTTTTCCAAGAGGCCGAAATAAAATGGGCTGATCTTAATGCAAAATTCTGATAACTTTTGCATGACATTTCAGATTTGATCAATTAGCTGCATAAGCTCTCACGCTGACAGACCTCAGCCCGTGCCAACGCCAATGCCCCCATCAGCCAGCTTCACTTGCTATGAATGTACCCAGTAGCCGCGCACTGATGGCTTGCTTCCTGTTGCTGGAAACTGTTCCGTTTGATGCCCACAAGACTGTATTTTAGCCACAGTGACAATCTCTAATCCGACAAGCTAGGTCACCTCCAAGAAACGTTTCTGTTTGCAATTTTCCTTGGCCATATCTTCTGATATCGGTAGTCATAGAATAGAATGTGCACCTTAGCCCTTCTTGTGCATGCAGGTTCTGAGTTAACTTCGGAGTTGTGCATATATTTTATATACGTTGCTCAAACGTAATGTTGAGAATATGTTGGGAAGGGATTATCGATATTGATTTCTTGCCTTGTTATCTAATTCAACCTCAAAGATTTCTGCCAACTACGCAAGTGGAAATGGAATATAACCTGCATTTCCAACTTAATATATCTATCCAAAAGGGTTGGTTTGCCGTTGATAAAGTATATGAACGATGCCAATCTATTATATATATTCTAATGTCATTTTTTAAAATTATGTTAAGATAAAGAGGAAGAAGTAGAATGTAGACTCAGTTATTAGATCAAATGCTTGGTTGGTAGTTGTTGCCAAATCACATTCCAATTAACATGGATATGCATATATTTTACTGCAATTTGCAAATTATTTGATATCTTAATTTGAATTAAACACACATTAAAATGTTGTCTTTAATAGTCGAAAGTTTAGTAATATGATAGTGTATCTTTTTTCAAAACATTTATAAATTAAGAGATTGATTATTACCTACCTTCTCTAGTTTGAAAAAAGAAATCAATTATAATTACAAATTGTTTGATTAATAGAAAGGAGAGCATGATTTTTTCATGAATTGCCAACTCATGTTTTTATTTAGATCAATAGATGTTCATCCAATTTAAAAAAAAAAAGAACCAATGAGAACCCAATTGAATAATATGTTTCATATATAAAATCAAAAAAAAAAAAAAAGGAAGAAGCAAAAGTCCTGTTGTGTACTTGTTGCCACTGACCTGCAGCAGCTGTTGTTGTTAGTGGTAGTTTAGGGTGCCAGTTTGCATGCGCAAATTGAAGATTATTGGACCAGTAGGACCCACAATACTAGTGATTATTGTTCACTATTATAATAAATAAAATTTAAAATATTAAATATCTAAAATTAAATCATCAATATATTAAAATTACAATTTAGCAAATATTCATACAAATTGTTCACGAATTTCATGAGTTAAATTTTATATAATTTAAATTTAATTGATTTATTAAATGAGTTTCAATATATATTTTTTTATTGAGTCAAAATTCAAGTATCATACGAGTAATTCAATTCATTTGCGACCCTAACTCTTCGAGTTGTCACACTGTAATTTCCACTACATTTGGAGAATTTTGAGTCACAAATCTCTAATTTGGTTAATTTAGTATGCACATTGAAGACAAAATGTTAGCATAAGCAAATTCTAAAGACTTCTAATTAAGACTGCTTCCTTTCTATTGTTACTGATGTTATATATATATATACATATTGTGAACAATAAAAATTTCTACAAATAAGCGATAATGTGTTTTTTTGTTTGATAAAATGGAATAATCATGATTGCTCTTGTTCATAGGAGTATTGGCCACTAACCATTGCATATCTTCATGAAAGGTTGAAAAAAGAAAAGGTCTGATCACAAGACATTCTGGGTAATGGCAAATAATGTGTTCTTTTACCAAGTTGATTACCATAAGGAGATAAAAAGCAACAAGTCCTTCAGGGCCAACTCATGGTGAAAATGCTTGTAACTTTGTATAGCTAACTCATAGTGAAAATGGCCTATTCTTCAATATTTCATCCCTTTAAACAAAAAGTCGAATTCTGGAAGGACCAACTTTGTACTTCTCTAACAACACACCAATTCTTTTTTCCCAAGAAAAACAGACCAACAGACCAACTTGATACAGGCTCTGTACTTCCTTATTTGTTGGGTAACATGTCAGTAACTAGGTACAAGAGGCATCATTCATTAAGTTGAATTTGTTATTTTGTTTAAGGATTACCATTGGTTTTTAAGTGCAAATGAAAAACTTCTTAGTTTAATTCACTAAAGTTTAAAATGTGAATGAAAATATTCAAATATTTTACAAAATAATTTGGTGAAAAATTTGTCTGTTTTGATCGATAGTGTCTTAATCCGAACCTCTAAAACCTTTTTTTTTTATAAATTAAATATTAAATTTAATCAGTTAGTTAGATTTACTTTTGTTCAGTTTAAAATAAATAAGAAAATTAGCTAGAGTTGAATTGACTGATTTTACACCCTCATCCCCAGCAATAAGTCTCTAACAGTTATCAGCTCATAAAATATTCAACAGTTTATCTACTCCATGTGCATGGTTATTTTATTTTATTTTTTTACCAAGTTAACATTGAATAAGATAATTTACATAATTCTCATATATATATATATATATATAAACAGCTTAAGGTTGTTCATTCCACATGCATTCCATTTCTGCATATGATTTCTTAATCCCAACAACATCCTTTCAGGTGGGCAATAAGAACTGTATCACTCTACCACCAAGAAAAAATGATAATTGTTTAGGCAAGCTTTAATGATATTACAAAAATCTCATCTTTTTTAATTTCCTTGTTTGGTTTGTTCATTACTTGCATTCCAATTTTCATTTTTATAAAATTCTTACTATAAAAGATGGATTAATACTTTATATTACTATAAAATTATAATGTTTATGAATTTGATTATTTGTAAAATCATGTTCAACATCACTTGCTTAAAATTTATAAGTAAAATTGCAAAATTAGTGAAAGTTTTTATTTATTTATATTATCGGTATTCAGCATTTGCTAAACTCTGATCAATTCAATTTATTTTTTAAAAAAAAATTAATTTAATTTAATTTAGGTAGGACTATAAATTAATATAAGTACATATACTATGATTGTAATCAGAAGTATCATTTAAGCACAACAGACCTGTTAATTAGAGTTTACTGTCAATTAAATATTGAACTTTTATGCAAACAACTTTAAAAAACTGGTAAAGAGGAAGGATATTTTTTTTATTTGAAGAAAAAAAGATGGAATAAAAAAAAACCTGAAGGAAATAAAATCACCAGGCAAAAGAAAATCAGAGAGATTGAGGAGTGGGGCCCAATAAAACAAGAATCAGAGTAACAACCCTCCCTTTCTGTGACCAAAAAGGAAAATCCTCACATATGGCATGCAGTATTTGCAGTTTCCTATCTTTCAATTCAATTCTCTTCTCACTTTCTTGACAATTTTTTTTTTTTAATTAAAGAAACTGATCCCTCATATGGGTTTTCAATTCTTGAAGAATTGATAGTACTGTAAGCCTTTTTTTTTCTTCCTATATTGGGTTTTTTTTTTTTTTTGCTTTTCTTTTTTCTGTTCTTCCACTATTAATCTGTTTGTTGTTCTTGTTTACTGTTTTTAGTGAATTATAGGGGAGACAAGAGCAGCCATAGCTAGCTAGAGATCCAAAAGATGTATGAAGAGACTGGTTGTTTTGATCCCAACTCCATGGTTGAAGGACCAGATCATGATGGACTTTGCCAAGCTTTACAAACTCCTCCACCACCACCACCACCACTCATGGCAGGTAGCACAACAAATAGCCATAATAGCAGCTATGAGGAGAATCTCAAGCTTTCAACTGATCAAGAACTCTCTTACCACCATATCAATAATCATCATCATCACCAAGAAGATGATGCTTCTGCTGCTGCTGCTATGGAAATCCAACTTCAAAATCAGCAAATGGGTTTTAATACCCATTTGATGCAAGACTCTTCAAATCAAGTTTTGGCCTTTAATTCATCAAGTTCTTTGCAAGATGCTTCCTTTGCTCAAACACCTGACCTTCTCAATCTTTTTCACTTACCCAGATGCTCAGCTTCTTCTATGCTGCCAAATTCTTCCATTTCTTTCACAAACCCTAATCATTCAGCTCCTTTAGGCTTTGTCGGTGACCTTCCAATGGCAGATACAGCTTCTGCGTCTTCTATGCTCTATGACCCACTTTTCCACTTGAATCTTCCTCCACAGCCTCCTTTATTTAGAGAACTGTTTCAATCTTTGCCACCACATGGCTACTCTTTGCCTTGCTCGAGAGGTAGTTCTTTGTTTGGTGGTGGTGGAGATGACCATGTTGAGGGAAGTGGAGGTGGAGGTGGAGGTGGAGGTGGAGGAGGAGGAATGTACCAAGATGGTGATGGAGAGCAGCAGTTTGATAATGGTGTACTTGACTTCACATGGGATATGACTTGTATGGGTAAAGGGAGAGATGCTGGTAAGATGACCAAACACTTTGCTACTGAGCGCCAAAGGAGACAACACCTTAATGATAAGTACCAAGCTTTGAGAAATTTGGTTCCTAATCCTACCAAGGTACTCACTTTGTCATCCCCTGATATCACATATGATCATACAAAACAATCTCCATTTAGTTGTTTAATCTCTTTTTTTTTTTTTCCTCAATATTTGCACTGAAAATGCTTTTTAATTAAATATTTTTTGATGGGTTCATCTAGCTCAATCTGGATTAGTCGGAGTCATTATGAGTTTAGATATTAGATGTTATTATACCAAAAAAAAACTTGCAAACTGAGATTATAAGAAATTTAATTGATGCATTTGAAATTGAACTTGTTCATATGTTGCCTAATTGTGATGTGTTTGGTGTTAAAGAATGATAGAGCATCTGTGGTTGGAGATGCAATTGAGTACATCAAGGAACTGCTTAGAACTGTAAATGAGCTGAAAATACTAGTGGAGAAAAAGAGATGTGCTAGAGAAAGAAGCAAGAGACAGAAGATAGAAGAAGATTCCATAGGCAATGGCCATGAAAGTTCATCTATAATGAAACCTCTAGGTGACCCAGATCAATCCTTCAATAATGGATCATTAAGGAGCTCTTGGCTTCAAAGAAAATCCAAGGACACTGAGGTGGATGTTCGTATAATCGATGATGAAGTTACCATCAAACTTGTTCAAAGAAAGAAGATTAACTGTTTGCTGTTTGTATCCAAAGTCCTTGATGAACTTCAGCTTGATCTACATCATGTTGCTGGTGGTCATATTGGTGATTACTACAGCTTTCTGTTTAACACCAAGGTTGGTCAATTATAAACTACTCTTCATTAATATTGTCTCTAATTAAGTTCTCAAAGTTTGATTCTTTTGGGTATAATTATTTGTTGGAATTGAATAAAATTGTTGCAGATATATGAAGGTTCTTCAGTTTATGCAAGTGCCATAGCAAACAAGCTGATAGAGGTGGTGGACAGGCATTATGCATCAACTCCGTCTACAAGTTGCTATTAGGAGGAGCAGTAGAAGTACCACATACAGAAATAGCAGTTGGGTAGTTGAAAAATTATGTGTTGTAGGCTTTGTGGAAGTGGTTTAAAAATAAGAGTAGAAACAGTGTTTCAGATAATTAAACAGTGCTAATGAAGGAACCAACAAGATTAATTCTGCAATTATATAGAGAAAGCTAATTGCTAATTAATGTATTGGCATTTTGACCAAATTAAATTGGTGTTGTTTTGCTGACATTGTCTCCCACTATTTTGTTGTTGATTCTAATTTTCATGTTTTGGTATTTGCTTATTTAGGTATAAGATATGCTTTTTTGCACTTGGCAATCCAGGTTGATTTATTTTTTTTAATAAATAGATGTTATGCTATTGATGAAATGAAGGGAAAAACCACCTGTAATGAACCAACTGATGAAACAAATCCCTCACTAAACTAAGCAAGAGAAAGAAGAACAATACGCACAAAAGCAAAATAGGATGGGGCTGTTCGTCGAGAGCTGATGTTAGACCAGCATTGCACACCATCTGGACTAACTAAAAGATCTGAAGCAGTAAACTGGAATTCTAAAGTAGACGCTTTCAGCCAGCTAAATAAGATCAGTTTCTTAACAAGTCGGCAGAAGGTGAAGGAAAAGCAAAGACGATGTCATTCCGTTGTAGCCATAACGTCTAACGAACCAAGGAAAATAAAGAGATCCAAAAACGTCGTTGCATACAACCACTAGCCATGGATTTCCATTATTGAAAAAAGAGGACAAGTTGGTGAGGAACAGAAATTTGAATGCCCCGTCAATGCAGGAAATAGCACCAAATTTGCTAAGAGAAAGAGCAAGACAGCAAGAGATGATCAATCTTTTCACCAAAAGAATGCCACCGTTACAACCGTTTTATAAGGAAACTTGATTTTTTTGATGTAAAGCAAGCGTACACCCCCCAAAGGGATAGAACCTAGGCCGTTCTAAAAGCAAGCCATATGCAATAAGAATGTCTAATACTATAAACTCAACCAAAGTTTCAATTGGTCCAGTCTTCACTATAGTCTTAAAGTGACTTCCACAGCTCTTTTTAAATCATCATGAGCGTTAATGATTAAATATGACTTCTTGAGTGCTTCATTTCCTATTTCAAACTTCACTAGAACCTTTCAAATATAATTTATGCAATTTTTCCCAAAAAAAATGGTGGACAACTTCACGTTTTAGTATATTTGTCGTTTTTTTAATTAATGGGAAGATTAGAAGAGTGAAAATTAATTTTATAAATTAAAGAAGGTAAAATTTGAATTTTACATTTTATAATGCTCTTGATGTGAAGTGATCACCATACCGCTATTTTTCTGACTAATTTTTCAGTTATTTTTATCTTTTAGGATCATGTTTGGTTTAACTATTTTTATCAACTAATAGCTAATCCCTCATAGTTATTTTGTAATAGTATTTAGTAAAATGTACGTAAGTTATTTTGATTAGTATATAAAATGACTATTTTAAACATAATTGATTTATTTTATATAAACAATTAGAAGGAGATAATATTAAATTTTATAACATTGTAAGTTTTGTTCATTTACATTAGTAATTGATTATTTGAAAACTAAATTTATTGTATGTAAGAGTCATCTGCATTTACTGGTCAGACGATCGCCTCTTCGATCATCTCTGCGAAGAGGAAGAGGAAGAGACGATTGCTACTTTAACAAGTCACTTTCTCTATTTTTCTATTATCAATATCACTATTCATAAGAATAAAAATTTTGTGCTTAAAATTTTTTTTCCTTTCAGTCATTGCACCAGAAGAGCAACATGAAAATATCCATATATTTTGTTTGCTCCTATTTGGTGTGTTATTCAAAATTTTTAAGTGATTTTATTTCCATGTCATATTCTGCAGGTATTTTTTGCTATTTCAAAAATTACTATTCATATAATTAGATTTTTGTCCTCTGAATTTGTTAAATTTTCAGTCACTTCACCGATAGAATGATAAAAATATTTTTGTATATTTTGTTGGTTGAAATTTAATATATTAATCAAATTTTTACGTGAATCTTGGTTGGATGAGCATGGTTTTTGCATATTTTATTATTATTTTTATCACTATTTCAATTAGAGCCCAACCCATTTCTTATTGCCTCTTTGCCAGGCTAGAGGTGAACCCTCTCATGGGTGACGCCTCTGTATCATTTTTATTTTTATTTTTATTTTTATTTTTATTTTCATATTTCTATATTTTTAGTCTTTTTTTATACAATTATTTTATTAGCTAGCTTAATTAAATATTTGTGTGCTTATTATTATTTTTACTTCTGTTTATTTTCGATTTATTTTAGTTTATTTTCTATTTATTCTATTATATTTTGTATAATAAAAAGCGTTGTAATCCTTAATTTCTTCCTCCCATTTGATTTTGAATGTATGGTTGTAAATTATTACTTATTTTATTTTTATTGAATGATGGGATTTAAAAGCATGAAATTGGTTTAATGTGCAAACTTAGATTTAACTATAAAACTTCGAAAGTGAATGAAGGCAAGTGCAATTTTGAATGTAAAATGAGGAAATAATTAAACAATTAAAGGTAATAAAATGCAAAACACAAACGAAGACCAACTGTAAGGTTGGGTAAGCATTCAAACGCTCATACTCAGTTTTCAAATTCGATCTCTGATAACGGCTTCTGGGAACCTCCGTAGGATCCAGTTGGTGTACAGTGTGTCCCGACTTTTATCCGGGTGGCGACTCCATCTCTGAATAGGCCTAAGACTTTTATCGTATTTCCAAGTGGGCCTCAAGCCCACACAGTGTCGTGGTCGCCAAACACTTAGGCGCGCACTAAACCCCGCCGCCTACAATGGCGACTCCACTGGGGATAGAGAAACTAATTTCAGTGTTTTGCGTTTTATCATCTTTAATTATTTTCTTATTTCTTCCTGCATTTATGCATTCACTACACATTTTGCACACAATGAGCACTTCAATCCTAAATAAACCCGGCAATAGTCAGTACTTCGCTACCTACATTTCACTCAAACCTAGTAGTGAAATATTTGATTATTATCACTCATAACACGTACTAATCCATATTATTTGACCTTTAAGTGGGGAGACGTATATAGATGTATATCGTTATAGGAGCCAAAACCTTTTTACCCAAGACTCAAGCCCATGTAATGACCTAGCAACTATCCTTAGGAATTTTCCCACATGCATGTGTATTATGCCATATAATAGACCCTTAAAATAAATCTCAAGCCCATCAATAAGCAATCTAAGGTAAAATGGGCCCTCATGTCCAACCAAAGCCCATTATAAACAAACTAGTCAATAAAGGCCTCTCATGCCTATTCATGACCCATTTCAAGTGGGACTTAACAAGTGAGTTTATGGTACTAAGGATCTTGACTCATAGGAAATGGACTTGGGCTTTATTTAAAGGACCCATTACTTGTTTGAATCATTTTAAGAGTTATCTTGCATACATCAGTTTTGTTATCCTCCATTGATAATTAAAACCTATGCCAAAAATCCTAAGGCAAGATACTCATATTGAATACGCGTGTGGGAGAAATAAGGGAAGAAGTTTACATGTTTAAGCTTCATATTTTTGGTTTTGTGTATCTTCTTTTTTTTTATTTCTTAAGTTTCCTTTAAAAAAAATTCTTGCATTTCATGCATACATGACATTCATTTTAATTTTTTTTTTAAAAACCCTTCATTTCACGCATACATGACATTCATTGTAACTTTCAAAAAAAGCATTTTTCTTAGCCACATACCTCTTTTTATTTAAAAGTAGATCAAGAGGATTTGGCCCACCAATATCAAAGATCCAATTAGATAGTTGAGACCACTTAACAAAGGAGCAAAATGGCAGGACCCTCTAATTTTGATGTTAAAGCTTTCAAAAAAGAACTATTGAAAGAGATTAAGGATAAGATACAACAAATGGTCAAGGACATGGTTACTGAGATTAAAGGAAAGATGCTTTTTAATTAAGATAATTCTGAAACCAGAACTGTTTTGGGTGAGCAATTGAAAGGAAAAGCACTAGCAAATTCAACCAAGATCGAATGGATGAAAGACCTAACAAAATAAATGAATCAACTGTAGACCATACTAAAGAACCACAGGCTTAGTCTGAACTTTGCTGATGTTGACTTGAACTTGGATTTTAGAGAATCACTGCGCTCAAAATATAAATTCCCGAATATGAAGAAATACTCTGGGACTGATGACCTTTACTTGCATCTAAAGCAGTATGTCACTTACATGAAGGCCATTGAGTTGTCAGAAACTCAAATTGTTAAGCAATTTCCATTATCCTTGGAAGGAGCTGCTATCAATTGGTACTACACTTTAGATGCATATGTCCAACAAGACTAGAAGGAGCTATGTTCAGTCTTCATCAAACAATATGGCCTAAACTTTCAGTTTGAAGTTTCTCTTCATAAGCTACAGAATACAGTGCAAAGACCTAACGAGCCCTTTGTAAGCTTCTTAGATAGGTGGAGAGGAAAGTTAGCTCAGATGAAGCACAGACCTGCAGAGTCAGACTAGTTAATAATAGCTATAGAAGCCTGTATCCCTCCTGTAGCTGACAAGTTGAAAGATATAGGCATAAAGGACTTCAAAGAGTTGAATTATTTTGGGGTGCAAGTTGAAGCCCACTTGGATTTGGACACTCGAGAATAGTTATTGTCAGTTGTAATGGTTTCAAACAATGTTTTGCTATAATATTTTCTTTCATGCCAATGAATGTTTGATTGTCTAATTTGCATGAGTATTAATTTGTTATAATTCTGCATGCAATCTTATGCTTAAATGAGAGAGAGATCTGAAAAAAAAAAAAAAAGAAAAAAGAAAAGAAAACCCCAAAAAATGAGAGGATTAAAATATCATAATTGACTTTCAAACTTTTTTTTGGGCACATTCAACTTTAGTTTTTTCCTAAAATGAATTCCTTATATTCATAAAAAAAATAAAAAAAAAGAAGAAGAAAAGAAAAAAAAGAAAAAAAGGAAAGAAAAAGAAAATGAAAAGGAACATAAGTGTGGGGAAGAAAGAAAAGGAAATCTTTGTTTGTGCCACCAATATTGAAAAGTCAATTTTAAGCAATCCTTGGAAATTTCTTATTTTTTTTAACAAAACTCCCACTAATTGTGAGCTGAAAAATAGTTTATTAGAAAACCCATAAAGGGCTAATCAATAACAAGCATAATGCGGCATGCCTGATTATAATAGAGAAGTAATCATATAAAGATAGTCATAACTGACATGTTGTTATCATGTGAAGTGTCAGACATGGACTCTTTAGTTTTGCAGCAATCAACAACATCAATAACACCAATGTCCAATGATCAGTAACAAGAGCACTCAAAAGCTAAAGTGACAACATGAACATTGAGCATAACAAAAGTGATCGACCATCACCATGAATTTGCAACTACCTAGCTAGGTTCAAAAACTCCTAGAAAAGGAGCGACCTAGGCAAAAAAGGGAAAATAAAAAAAATGAAAGACCCAACTAGGTTCAAAAACTCCTAGAAAAAGAGCGACCTAGGCAAAAAGAGGGAATATATAATAAAATTGGTTGCATTTTCATTCTGAGAAAATACTTCAAAAGATCATAAAATTCTACTTGGTGGTGTGAAAGTGAGAGAGTTTATTAAGTCCTTAACTAAAAGGCAATTTTTTAGATGAGTTGAGCCTCGTGAGTAATGGAGTTTTTAAACCACACTAAAGGTCAAGCACAACTGTCATATGATAACAAAGCATTCTAAGGAAGCAACTAAGCTGGGCGCATAAATCGTTATCATCATCCCGATTTGATCATGAGGGGGTCTTAAATTCTGCTTCATTTAGATAAGATGGTCTCAATAGACTTAAATCTGAATTCTTTGATATGATGAGGACCAGTTCTAAAAGTTTATTCCTAAATAGGAAGGGTATTTAACTATTGACTGTTTTCTCGATTATTCATGCATACACAAAATTATTTTGTAAAAATCATTTTCAGGTTTCATGCTTAGGTGCATTATAATAATGCATGTTTTCTATAAGCACTGCACACACCACACGGGCATGTGTTTTCAAAATAACTTTTAAGAGATTCCAAAGATCACGGCCATGCATACATCGGTTTTGGACTCTTTTTTGGATGTGCAATAGAATAAGCTAACTCAAATGCTTGAGATGTAGTTTTCTTGTTTGGTTTCACCTGACGCCTCATGAGGCTATACAACTTGTTTTGATTTACTTGCTTAGTTTAATTTTTTTTGACGCTTGTGAGGCTACATCATTTTGTTATCTTCACTTAACGCCCCAAAGGCTATATGGCACTTTCCATTTATCCTTACCTGATGCCCCCGAGGTTATACAGTATTCATTGTTGTTCCTGCCTAATGCTTGCATGGCTATATGGATTCCATGGTTATTCTCCTCATTTATTCCATTTGCTGATCAAAGTATCAATGTTCACAAGCATTCATTTCCCAATTCAGTCAGCCCGTAGCTGAGGGCAAGCTGTGGATTTTCTCTGATCGAAGTATCAAGATTAAAGAACTGCCTCTCAGGTCAGGAAAACCCAAGGATGACGGTGTGAGCTTCCTGTTATTATTAAGGAACTACCTCTCAAGCCAAAAAAACCCAAGGATGATGGCATGAGCTTCCTGTTGTTGAGGAACTGCCTCTCAAGTCAGGAAAACCTAAGGATGATGGCATAAGCTTCCTGTTATTATTAAGGGACTACCTTTTAGGCCAAGAAAACCTAAAGATTATGTCGCGTGAAGAAGGGTTATTCAGGTTTGAATCCCCGAAGCTCGAAGACTAAGGTGATTGTTTGAGTAGTATCCCTGAAGTCAATAATGAATGACAATTGGGCTAAGAAAACCCGAAAGTCTATATCCCCGGAAAAGTGGTAATCGGACTAAGAAAATTTGAGAATCATATCCCCAATGGTAATCGAGCCAGGAAAACTAGAGAACCAGAGTCAGTACAATGATGATCGGGCCAGAAAAACCCGAGAATCATCTTTTAGGTGTGATGATGATCGGGCCAGGAAAACCTGAGAATCATGTTTTAGGTGTGGTGATGATCGAGCTAGGAAAACTCGAGAATCATGTTTCATGTGTAGTGATGATCGAGCCAGGAAAACTCGAGAATCATATTTCAGGTGTGGCGATGATTGGGCCAGGAAAACCCGAAAATCATATTTCAGGTGACCGATGGTTGGGCTAGGAAAACCCATAAGTCTATATCCCTAGTGAAATAATAATCAGGCTAGGAAAAATTCAAGGTTAAAAATCTTCGAATAATTTATCAAATATTAATGAGTGGCTGGTCGGGCTAGGAAAACCCGAGGATCATGATCATGTTTCAGAATTGAAGGATTCATCTCTCGGGTGAAACCCGAGAGTCAGGTATGTTGCTCATCTTATTGTTTGTTTGTTGTTATGCATGTGATTTTTTAAAAAATGGTCATTGCATGCATTTGATTTTTCAAAAAATCAGGGGGCAAACTGTAGACACCCGATTCGGTCAAACCGTGTTAGGGGACGAATTAGGGATGCTCAGTTTGATCGGCCCATTGTCAAGCAAGATGATGAGAAAACTCAAAACTTGAATGCAAATGAAGCCCAAAATCTTTTTGAGAATGGACCTAAGAGCCTAAGTCCAAAGAACCTAAACCCATACAAACATAACTCTAAATCCATAACTCTTTGGCCCAAATGGCCCAAACCCATAAGCCAAAGAGGCGATCACCTCTTTGGCAGTGGGTGAAGAGGCATCGCCTCTTTATAGAGGTGATCGCCTCTTCACCAGGCCATTTGTTGCTATATTAAATGACATTTATCAAGGACAATAAGTTGTTGGGCCCCAACCTATTCTTGCTTTGCAATTACAATAAGAATAGTTAGTTTTTGGGGAAAAGTTGTGGGCTGAAAAGGGATGGTAATGATGAAAAGAGTAGGGGTAGGGATTAAGTCGAGAAAATATAAAATGAAAAGAGAGGGATAAGTAGAGGATAAGGGTTCATAAAAAAGAAAAGCGAGGGGGTTGATGGAGAGAGAAAAAAATCTTAGAGGTTTAAAGAGAGGGAAAAAAAGGGCGAGCTCTGAAACAAGAAAAAAAGAGGTTCTGGAAAAAAGGAAGATTTTTGGGGAAGAAATGAGGGATTAAGCTTGAAGGTCGATCCTTAAGAAGAAGAAAGGAGAAACTTGCATTCGGGTGTGCAAAAATCAAGTCCATACCTCTGAGGGTCAATTATTTTAAGAAAAATTCTTATTTCATTGTAAGTTTTATTCTTTTACATTAGTTATTGATTATTTGAAAACTAAGTTTATTGCATGTGAGAGTCGTCTGCATTTGCTAGTCAGGCGATTGCCTCTTCGATCGCCTATGCGAAGAGGCGATCGCCTCACTACAAAGGCGATCACCACTTTAACAAGTCACTTTCTCTATTTTGCTATTACCAATATCACTATTCATAAGAAAACAAAATCTTGTGCTCAAAATTTTTTTTCCTTTCAGCCATTGCACAAAAGAGCGATACGAAAATGTCCATGTATTTTGTTTGCTCCCATTTCCTGTGTTACTCAAAATTTTACCTGATTTTATTTCCATGTCATATTCCTGCATGTTTTTTTTGCTATTTCAAAAATCACTATTCATATAATTAGATTTTTGTGCTCTGAATTTATTCATTTTTCAGCCACTTCATCGGTAGAATGACAAGAATAATTCTCTATATTTTGTTGGTTAAAATTTAATATATTAGTCAAATTTTTACATGTTGGTTTTTGCATATTTTATTATTATTTTTATCACTATTTCAATTAAAGCCCAGCCCATTTTTTATCGTCTCTTTGCCATAAGGCAATGCCCCATGGCTAGAGGTGACCCCTCTCATGGGCAATGCCTCTTTGAAGAGGCATCACTATATCATTTTTATTTTTTTATGTATTTTCATATTTCTATATTTTCAGTCTTTTTTTATACAGTTATTTTATTATCTGGTATAATTAAATATTTGTGTGTTTATTATTATTTTTACTTATGTTTATTTTTGATTTATTTTGGTTTATTTTCTGTTTATTCTATTATGTTTTGTATAATAAAAAAATGTTGTAATCCTTAATCCTTGTCCCCCATTTGATTTTGAATATATGGTTGTAAATTATTATTTATTTTATTTTTGTTGAATGATGGGACTTAAAAGCATGAAATTAGATTAATGTGAAAACTTGTATTTAACTATAAAACTTGGAAAGTGAATGCAGGCAAGTGCAATTTTGAATGTAAATGAGGAAATAATTAAATAATTAAAGGTAATAAAATGCAAAATACAAATGGAGACCAACCACAAGATTGGGTGAGCATTCAAACGCTCATACCTAATTTCTGAACCTGATCTCTGATGACGGTTTCTGGGAACCTCCGTGGGATCCAGTTACTATACAATGTGTCCCGACTTTTATCCAAGTGGTGACTCTATCTCCGAATAGGCCCAAAACTTATATCGTATTTCTAAGTGGGCCTTAAATCCACACAGTGTCATGATCGCCAAACACTTATGCGCACGCTAAATCCCACCGCCTACAATGACCTTTTCTTTTATATGAAGAATCTTGATTTGTCTTATCCAATTTTCAAGATTTTCTTTATGGTTTATTATATGAGTTTTGTCACACCCATCCATGTTGAAGTTTTCTCCGTATCAGAATTTAACTTTCCTTTTGGCCAAATATCAAATTCTCAATTTGCAGCACCATTATATCGGTATTTTAGTGGCTATTTTTAGTTTCTTTTCTAGTATCAGAGCCTTTTTTTTCATAAGGTGGAATTATTATAATTCTTATGAAGACTAAAAGAGAAGAAATTCTTAAATATGACAGAACCAGAAAGCTCTTTTGTTCCCTCTTCTACTCCCTCTATACTATAATATATGATTATAAGTATGTGCCAACTAAGTCTGTTGTTGTTACCCTATCACCCCCCATCAACCAAACCACCCAGAAAAAGACTGATTACTTGTATGAATTTACTTACCTTCCTAAAGACCAAAAGATTGAAGAATCAAAGTTTCCCCTGTTGAACCCTTATGATGCCTTTTCAAAATCCAAAATAAACTGGAAACAATCTTTTAAAGCTCTTGTAAACTGACCCACTTCTTCTATAAAAGAATATGTTCAAGCCTCCAGCTTTGATCAACACCATATACCAGCCTCTCAGACATAATAATTCATGACCTTAGAAATTCCTCCAGAATTTCTAAGAACTTGGCTTAACCAGGGATACACTCACATCCACTTTAGAGCTATAAGGTTAGGACTCTCCTACCATGATAGAGCAGGGAAACCTATTTTCTCTAGGATAGCTCTTTTTGATTCTAGATATAAATAGTATAACATGTTGTAATTGGGACTGTAGAGACATCCTTAAATGTTGGCTCAGTATTCTTTACATTTTTCCCAAATTATAATCTTGCCCTTTCTGATCCCCATGCCTTGATAGCTTTAAAAGTCCAACTCCAGATCCTTGGTGTTGAACAAATCTCCACAGCCAAAGTTGTCACCCTTTATTACCAAATTGTCTACTGTCTCCAAAACCATACTATCAACCTGTCACTACCCTATGTCCAAAATGATGTTTTGTTCATAAAAGCAGACTCTCATAATACTCCCACGTGTATCCATACACCTAAACAACTTTCTAGGAATGATTTGTTAAAATTATTTCCAGAAAAATGGATCACCAATTATGAGAAGTTGCATGAGATAGTAGAGCCAATTCAAGGTACAGGCCTAGTGCATATCAAAAGATCTGATGGATCAGTTGATATGATCTTTAGGAGAAAATAAGAGACTCCTATAGTTTTTAATATACAGTTCATGATCAATCCTTGGGATCCATAAGATAATATTCCTGTAGCCTCTTTTGATAATTATGGAAGACCAGTCTATGCTTTTAAGCATGATGGTCACTGTTATTTTGATTATTGTGATTGTGATAATTGTTATGCTGCATCCTACTTTGATGATGATGAGAAGAAAAAGAAAAAGAAGAAATCTTCAGGAAAATATAGTGAAAAGGAATTCAGAAGAAGATATAAAGATGGAGATTCAAGCATCTGCACTCTGGGACAACCTTCAAGAAAATATGATTATCTTGTATCATATTCTCCTCCTGCTTGGTACAAACCACCAGCTACTCAAAATATTCCTCTTGAACCTTGCAAGCCTTAAATACCTCCTTCCCCACCAAAACCTAAGTCAGCTCCTTTTCCATGTTACAAAAAGGCTTTGAAATGGGTAAGAAAAGAAAACTTAGCCGAGATTCAAAAGCCAAAGTCTTTACCCCAAATCTATATGTTCCAACCCACAAGACTTTCCTCCTTTAACCAAAGAAATAAAAAATCAAATTACCATGCAGCCTTTTATCCTGGAATCAAACATTATTGATGCAAATGGCAGACCTAGACAAACAACTCTGGCTGAAGCAGTAGTCAACTGGCAGACACAGAATGCTTGTGCTCAAAATCAAAAACTAAAGCTTATTAAAGGAAAGATTGATGGAGTTGCTGAACATATAAAGTTGGCAGAAAAAAAGTTCCAGGCCTTTGAAAAATGAATGACAGCAGTTCATGTAGAATTACAAAGGCAGATAGAGATAAAGCACCAGGAACTTATGCGAATTATCAGCAATAAAGACACATTGAATAGCATTCAAATGAAAGAAACAGAAATTTTAAACTTGAAAACCCAAGTTGACCAACTTGAAAAAAGATCTTAAAAGAAAGAAAGAAGAGTTGTCTTCACAGACCTCTTCAAAATCTTTCTTTCCAAATCCTTTGGGTCTTTTGTACAGCCCTTATTCAATTCCAATTCACCATACACAGCCTCTTCCACCTAACCTTTATTTCCTGCACCAACAGCTCCCTTGAATATTCCTCCAAATTTTCAAGGATTTAAATCCTCATTAAAAATCCCCTCTCAAACACAGTCCTCTAATGAAACAATAGCAAAAAAAAGGAAAAACAGTTCATTTCTCTCAAACTGAGAAACCTAAAACAACACCCTCTGAATCATTACCTAAAAATACCTCACCAACCTCATCACCAAAAGAGTCAGAACACCCTCTAATGATGATGAATCTCATATCTTCCTTTTTGGAAAAATGTGCTGAAAATGTCATGCCTAGCTTTTCAATTGGATATGTTTCAAAGGAAAGTTCATCTTCTGAATCTTCAAAAAGTAACTCTGATTCAGATTATGAAATACCCTACCAATTGATGGCTGATGATGCTACATCTTCTAGAGGACCTCAAGTTAAAGAAGTTGATGATCCAGAAGAAGAATTTGAACAGCCCAGAATACCACAGCCAAATCCACAGATAAATTTCCAAAAAAATACTAGAAATTACTTTACTCTGGATGATGTTCCTCCTTCATAATATAGGAATAGATTTCTGGAGTTTAGAGCATGGATAGCTGGACAAATGCTTATTCCTGGAGTAGAAATCAGGGTTGTTATTGAAACATTTCTTGCAAAAATGGTGGGAAAGCTAGCAAACTGGTATGCTTCTCTGAATGCTTATGCTAGAACCCAGTTAATGGATGCCACTTCACCAGAAGATTTTCTAGGACTCTTGCATTATGAGTTCTTAGGAAAATGGGATAATGATCTTGAAGTTGCACAAAAGGAGTATTACCAGATGAAATGTTGTTCACTACAGAGAAAAGATATAGAAAGACATTTCCAAAATATGTCTACTAGATTTTATCTGTTAGGAGGCACTACTAATCCTGATTTAAAATAAGCCTTTTTGGCTTCTATTCCCGAGATCCTTGCCTCTCGAATGTTTTTAATCCTTCAATAATCAAATTATAAAGTTGGAGATATGCCAATGGGACATTTGTATCAGATCATGATTCAGGCTCATACCCAGTTATGTGATCAAAGGAAGATGATTAAACTGTATCTGGGCAGTAGGAAGAATCCTTTGGGAAAACTTTCATGTGATAGGCCTGATTTGCAGATCAAATGCAAAAATTTTAATGTTCGTGTTTGTCCATCAAAGAAGAAGAAACACTTCTTCAAATTGAAGAAGAAAGGGAAAAGATCCAAGTTTAAGAAGTGAAAGTATTACAAGAAGAAAAAGTTCCGTGGCAAGAAGAAAACTGACAGATGCTACATCTGTGGGAAAAAGGGTCATCTTGTAAAAAATTACCCTTCAAAAACAAAAAAGACTGAGCAAATGATTGAAAAAATTCAGTAGATCACTAAAGTAGACCTGAATGATGTTGATCTTGAGTCTCTCTTTTCATAAGAAGAAGAAGCTTCACCAAAATGTGTTTTTGCTATAAGCCAAGAGACAGACTCAGAAATTTCCAGCTTTGAAACAGAGTCCTGGAATGACCAGTTCTTAATTGGTGATGATAATAGAGACATGATAGCCCTAACTCATGAAAAACATCCAATACCTTTGTTCTTTATTCAAATTTACCCAACTAGTTATTCTAAACCCAGAAAACTTGTAGCCTTGATCGACACTATAGCCAAAACTACCATTCTCAACCCAAAAGCCTTGCCTAAAGAATGTTGGAAACATCATTCTGAGTATTTCTCTACAGCTAATGGAGAATTACTTGAAACTGGTCTTAAAACCAAACACCCAATAAAGATCTAATTCTTTCCAAATTGTTACACCTGGACACATGTTCTTGGATCTTCTTTACCAAAAAAAGATATTGTCATTGGCTTTGATATCTATTGGAAGATGAAAGACTTGAGAATTCTTCCCAATGGACTCAAGTTCAAGAAATACTTTCAACTATTCACCAATATTTCATCTATCCTTTTTGTTGGCCAAACCGTTTCTCAACCAAACCTTCAGACTATTCATGAGTTTTTATTAAAAGAATGCAGTGCTCAGTCTCATATAGAGTTTCTTCAAAAATGCTCATCACCATTGTGGAAAAATGAGGAGTTCTTCATCTCCTTACCTTTTAAGAAAAATGAAGATGTCAATCCAATAAAGGCAACTCATCCAAGAATGACTCCCTCTGATCTTAAATTGGCAATTGAAGAATGTAATCAATTGGAAGACCAAGGTCTAGTTGCCCTCACAAAATCAGAATGGGCATGCCAAGCTTTTTATGTAAACAAAAAATCAGAACAAGTTTGTGGAAAGAAAAGATTGGTGATTGACTATTAGCCTTTGAATTTCTTCCTCAGAGATGACAAATTCCCTCTGCTAAAAATTTCCTCATTATTTGCATTTTTGGCGGGAGCTAAAATCTTTTCAAAATTTGATTTGAAGGCTAGATTTTGGCAACTTGGAATCAAAGAGGAAGACAGATACAAAATGGGCTTTTGTATTCCAAACAGACACTATCAATGGAATGTACTACCTTTTGGACTCAAAGTAGCCCCATCACTGTTCCAATGGGCCATGATCAAAATCTTTGAGCCCATCCTCTCCAGTGCTCTTATTTATATTGATGATATTCTTTTATTTTCTACAGATATAAAAGCCCATGAGAAACTGCTCCAACAGTTTGCTAATCTCATACGACATTATGGTGTTATGCTTTCACCCACCAAAATGTTCATTGGCCAAATAGAAATAGATTTTCTTGGAATGAGATTCAAAGAAAGGAAGTATCTTTCAGGTCCTCATGTTACAACAGAACTGGATAAATTTCCAAAAGAAAATCTTTCTGTCAAGCAAATAAGATAAGTTCTTGGCATTATCAATTATCTCAAAGATTTTATTCCTTACTTGACAAAAAAGACAGCCCCTCTCAAAGCTCTTCTAAGAAAGAATCCTCCACCATGGTCCTCAGAACAAACAGAAGCTCTTGAACAACTTAAAATTTGCATAAAAAATCTTCCTGATCTTCAGATTCCCTCCACAGGAAAAAGAATCCTTCAAATAGATACAAGTGATCAATTTTGGGGAGCTATTCTTTTAGAAGAAGATGACAATAAAAAAAGACGGATTTATGATCATGCTAGTGGAAAGTTCACAGATAGAGAATGCCATTATCACTCAACCTTCAAAGAGGTCTTAACAGTCAAATATGGCATAAAAAAGTTTGAATTCCATCTAATTGGTCATCATTTCAAAGTTATGACGGGCTGCTCATCATTTTCAAAAATGCTTAAATTCAAAGGAAAGACTTTGCCCCATCCTCAACTTCTCAGAATGAAAGAATGGTTTAGTAAGTATGATTTTGAAGTAGAACACATCAAAGGAGAGGATAACCTGTTACCAGATCTTTTAAGCAAACCACCTGTCTCTTGTGAAAAACCTTTCAGCTAAAAGTTCTTCCCATGCTATACATGTACCAAACTATTAATGCCAACTTTCTTGAAAAACGTTTTCCTCCATCCTTACCATCACACATTTCAATGACCACCCTTAATCAAAAAGCAAAACTCAAATTTTTGAACTTCAATCTGAACTAATCAGAAAATATGGGTCAGATTTCTTTCACAAATTAGGCTTTCATCCTATCTATCATTTCACCTATATTTTCAGCTTCTTAAATCAAAGTCCTGAAAACCAATTTTATTGGCCTCCTGAATTGTTAATCCTGTTTTGGTATCTTTGTCATCTATATTGGATCTCATTTGATCTTCAACCATTAAAGCTTGCAAGGTATATCAGTCTGCTTGAGAAGAATGAAGATCTGAATCCACATTTGTCAACATTTCTCAAATGGTTCCAGAATTGTCAACATGGAAATCCTATTTGACAAATGAAGCTTATACTCAATAGGTGGCACCTCCTCTCGAATGTCATACTATCATCACCCTCAAAAGAACTTTCTTCAAAGCTAAAGGTATTTTTACTGATGTACCATGTTTTAATATCTATGGGACTTATAAACACTCAATGATGCACTATATTACCATAGATACCACAGATCCTTCACCATGGAGAGAGTTTCAAAGACACATGTTCAAGAAAAATGGTATTATTCCAAAAGAGATATGGCCAAAGATATCTGATGATGCCCCATGGGAAATATTTCCTTCTGATTATAGGAAACAACTGTTAGCAGACAAGGAATATTAGGAAAAAACACAAAGGACTACATCCATCCCATCTCACATGCAAATTGATGATCCTTATCAAGCCAGCTCATCTTATCCTTATCAAGCCAGCTCATTTGATCTTTATCAAGCCAGCTCATCTGATCCTTATCAGGCCAGCTCATCTGCATAACAGATATGGTTAAACTCTTTTAAATCAAATAATTCAGAGGACCCACGTATACCACTAGCAGGACACTCACAGGATCCTGATGAAGACAACCTCTTTTATCATAGTGAAGACAATGCTGAAGATGAGAATCTATCTCCAAGTCACGAGCCAATTTGTAACAAATGGTTGTAATTTAAAGTTGTTACTTTTATCAGTGGATGTCTATCCACATTTTTCTGTTTATCTATAGTTGTTTGTTTGCTTGTGTGAGGGCCTCCTTGTATCTCAGCTCCTTCTCTATATAAGGAGCTTTCTGTCTCGGTTGAAAGGCAGAACCCCTCTTGTAAAAATTTTCAGAAGCTAAATAAACAATGGCCTTCTAAAAAGTCTTTCTTCTTCTCTAGTAGTTAGACTATGAATTATAATCATTCCACCTATCTAAATTAAGGAGTATGCTCTGTACTTGCCTCTATGAAGGATCTGGTACATCAGAAACTTAATTAAGAATATGATCAAGTAACCAACTCCATTAAAATTATAATTTATAGTTGTATAGATTATAAAAATGGAACAGACTGTCTGGCTGGAAATTGATTGTGTGATGCTATAAGTATAACTTTGACTAGTCCATGATATAATCTGTATAGTTATAAAGTATAGTTTTAATGGAGCCCTGAAAAATTGGTATCAGAGCTTTGTTTAGTACTTATGAAATCTTAGTCCCTTCCTTGTATATTCTAGTTTAATTAATGAAATATTTTAACTTGATCAGAAAAAAAAAAAAACCGGGACGTAAAGTTAATTGGAATGTTGGCCTAATGCTTACTGCCCTAGTTTAGGCTTTCCAATCTTATAATTAACCTGTCATCTTCCAAAATATAATTATCAACATTCATAGATAATCATTGGACACTTCTGAATGTGATTTTCTAGTCTAGAAAGGTTAATTTTGTAACAACAAAAAAATATAATTTATCAACGGTTTTATAAAAAGCTAGAAAAATGAGCTGATTAATTATAAACTTAATGGGAATCGATCAGTAATTAGCTGCTACTATCAAAATTTACTAAATACATTTTGCTCAATTTTTTAACAATAAATTTCTAGTGACTGCTTCAATTAGTTAAATTAAATACTCTTTTTATAAATAACCAACAAAAATATATTGATTTTTCAACTTAAAAAGAATACCACAATCTAAAAATTTTCTTTAAAAACCACATGGGAAAATAATTTTTTACTATAAATAGATAAAAATTCTACCTTTTTTTTTTTTTGAGAAATAGTAAAAATCGCACTGCACTTGTAAAGACTGACGTCCACCGCATAATTTGGTACCTTTGAGCTTGTAATTTTTTTTTGTTTTTTAGGGAAAGAGCTTGTAATGTATTTAGGGAAATGATTCTTATAGTTTTGAAATTACCAAAATCTCTCGTCTCCAAATATAAATGGCTCTCTTATATCGGGGTAAAATATAAATAAAATTTTTATTTTTTTATAAATAGATACGACAGTTATCACTATCCATATATTTAATAGTACTCAATTTTGGGTATTGGAAAATTTAGTGCCTTTAATTTTAGCTTATTGTACCTTAAATGTAGGTATTGTAAAATTTCAAAACATGAAATATTTGAGTTTCCTCTTAAAAAGGAAAACTTTTTCAAATCTTTCAATATGAATGAATGTTTCTAACATCAAAATGATAAAATTTTATTTTCAGAAATGATTATCGTACTGCTCACTATATTAAGTAGGCTGCAAAATTATAAAAAAAATTAAAATCACAAATTATAATATTACTGCTCGTGGGATAATATATTCTTTAAAAAAAAAAATTCCTCTCTAGTTCAGTAATGCCATTACTGCTATATAAATCATTAATCTTTTATTTTAGATCTTTCACACACAAAGAAGATTATTGGAACAGTGTAAAAAAATAATTTCAAACACTGAAACTAAAATGAGGCATTTCCATTGAAGTAAACCAATTGCATGCATGCCATAACAAAATAATACCTGGACCTGTTTTGCGTTATGCTTGAGCTTTCTGGACATCAGCAGGCAGAGAGCAATTACAGAAAGCTATTAGCAACCTCGCTGCCAATTTGACAGTGAAATGAGCCATCCAAACTAAGTATCTAGCCTTTAGTTTGACAGACATAAAATACAAAAAAGGATGTGAATAAATTTACATGTGCAGTTGTCATTTTGACGTTTATTTTACTGCAAACTGGCTCCAAGAAAAGAAATCTTCAGCTTGTGGCAAATCTGTATTCTTCACTTGGACGACCTTCATTTCTTCTGACACCTAGTGCTTTTGTCACTGCAGAATTTTCACATGGATCGCTCACTAATGTGTTCTAGGAAGTGATCACAGACTAGAACTTTTACTTTAAGATTGTTTAGCAGAGATTTTCGGAACATTTTGCAGAAGCACATGGAGCCTACAAAAACAGAGACACAGCCCTTGTTAAACATCAAACAGCAAAACCATGTATTTGAGGCCTAATTATCATTGTTTGTCATGTTAAACTATCAAATATGCATGGAAGAAAAAATCCAGAATACGCTTCTTACTCGTTTACACTTCAATCTTCTATAAAATATTTTCATCATATCATCGATGATCAGAAGTAATTAAAATTCTGAAATGCAGAAGAGCACAGTGGGAGTTGGTTAGTTTTATAAGTCCATGAAGTGGTAAGCATCTTCAAGCTGCAATCCTGACCTCAGCCAATCTACCAGACAAAAATTTTCGTATAAAGAACAAGGAGCTGAAGAAATGCATGATTTTGATTAACTTTTGATATTAAACTTAAATTTGCAATCATTCAAGTAAAAAATGCAAGCACAAGCAAATAACATAGCAAGATTGTTAAATGAAATTCTCTGCCAAATTCAACCGAACAGACGCTCACCTTTTCTGCAACCTCTATGAAGAACACTTATGACACTGATTACTTGGCATGGACAACGGTGAAGACCTGACAGAAACACATTAGAATACAAATTAATGAGTTTTAGTGAAGAACCAATGAAAGATCTTTGATTCAAAGATTGAAGAAGAGACGCACTTATCTATTAGAGAAAAAAAGCCGAGAGATAGATGTAATCAGAGCAGATAGCAGCCATTCCTCTGAATAGTTTTTGCGTCGATACTAATATCTGGGATGTGAGCAATCTTAGGCCAATCATCAGCCGTACTGTTCTCGCATCGTTTTGATAGCTGGGGACATTTGCGGATATCGAGATTTTGTAAGGAAGAGCGGTTGTGCATCCACTCTGGTAAAGACGTAAAATTAGGACAATCTTCAATATAAAGTCTACGCAGGGAGGTAACATGTTGAAGCCCCATGGGGAGAGACATTAAGTTCGGAATGCTACAAAGTTGCAGAGAACGGAGACTTTTAAGGCCTTGCCATTCCATCCCATCGTCTTTGTCATCAGGGGACAGAGTTGTTATTCCCGAGCACCCCTTAATTCGTAGATGTTGCAGGGAAGTGAGGCGGGACAGCAACAACTTGGGAAGAAATTCCAAATCTTCAATGTCCCAAATAAAAAGATACTCCAATTGAGAAGAAGAAGAAGAAGAGGTGGATTGTGATGCCACAATCTTTGCTATCGGAATCTGCTCAAACGACTTGGCATTGGATCCTACATACTCCAATCGTTTAAGAGATGGAGATAGCGGCACAAAAGTAAAACTAGGGCAATACCAGATGCTCAAATGTGAAAGAGAAGGAAATTGAAGCAAATGTGGCTTTTCAACATTCCATCCCTTGAGATCAGGGCAGCCCCACAATTCAAGATTTTCCAGAGAAGGAAAGTTTAATGAAATTTCACCCTCACAGTCACCTCCTATATATTCCAGATTACGTAAGTTAAAAATTGACAATTTCTTTAGAAAAGGGAACTGATGAAAAGGTGGAAGACACTTGATATTCCGGCAACAGTATAAAAAAATCTCCACCAAATTTGTGAGAGATGAAAACCAGCTTGCTAACTTCACTCCCATGTAGAATTCTACAGATACTCCTTTCAAATATCGGTGAGGCTCTAGTGCTTCCAATTCCATTTCATCATTTTCCACTTCTCTTGCACTTGCACTATCATCATAGGGATGGTTCCACCGCAAACCCAGAAACTGAAGATGTTGCTTCTCCTTCATATTTGCTGCCTTACATTCAACTGCACCATTTTCCATTCTTCCTAAGTTTGTGATTCTTAGCTCTCCTCTCAACTTGTTCAACCCATGTAGCTCGCTTACCCCAGCGCCCAGCTTTGAGACTGCACTATCCCGGGCCAACACAAAATTATATAATTTCTCCAGCAAGGCCAGTTGTCCAATCCCACGAGGCATATGAGTCAAAGCACACAAGCTATTCTCAAGATGCGTAAGATTAACCAACTTTTTTATATCTTTTGGCAATTGTGTAAGCTTTTGATGTCCATTTAATTTCAACACTTGTAAGTTTTGCAAGTTGGTGATTGAATCCGGTAGCGTCTTCATCTTGATTTCACTTTGTTCACATCCATAAGAGAGATCCAAATATCTTAGATGCTTCAATTTATCAATGGAACTTGACAGAGCCCCAAAATTTAAATTGTAGAGACCTAACACTCTTAAACATCTTAGATTAGAAAACATTTCACGGCCTTCTTCTTTTTTGATATGTAATTCTCCTTCACCAAATAAAAGTAGGGTCCGTAGCTTGTTTGCCTTAAACAAGGAAGCTGAGACTCGACATTGATGAAATGATGCATGCCTAGTCCTTGCATTACTAATTCCTACCTCAGAATTGGAGGATGAGGCGCACTCATCTCCAGCAACCAGCGTAGCAACATCATGCATCAAATCATGAATTTTACAAGTTTCATAGTTCCCAAAATCATCCTTCTCAACTTCTTGAAAGAAAGACCTCCAGAGAAGATCTTCAAAGTATTCAACACCAATATCTCCAAGACATTCATTTGGATATGATGACTTCACATACCCTTGTGCAATCCAAAGTTGTATTAACATTTCCACCTCAATTTGGTAGCCTTTGGGAAACAACTTACAGTAAGCAAAACATTGCTTCAAATGCGAGGGCAGATGGCTGTAACTCAACTTTAGAGTGGGTAAAATATCACTTTCTTTCTGATCAATTCTTGAGACTTCTTTGTTTTTGAAAGACAGCCACTCAGACTCCGAATCTTTAAAATACAGCAGACCTCCCATTGTTCTTATTGCTAGGGGAACCCCTAAACACTTTGCCACAATCTCCTTTCCAATACTTCCATGGCTTGGGGTTAGCACTTGTCCTGGTTTGAGTGCTATTTGTTTGAACAATGACCAAGACTCCTCATCAGACAATCCTTTTAATTCATATATGGCAACTGGGCGAGTCATCTCAGCAACCTTTCTGAGCCTTGTGGTTATTACTATCTTACTTCCAGTTGCACCACCCACTAGCAAATTCCTTAACCCGCACCATTTTTCAAAATCGTCGCTCCATACATCATCCAACACCATCAAATACTTCTTCCCGTTAATTTCCCGATGAAGTAGATTTTTCAAGTCTTCCATCTCACAATTTCTAGATTCTACAATTTTTTCAACAATTAATTTTACATCAAAGTCATCAGAGATGCAAGCCCATTTTCTTAGCTCAAAATGCCTTTTAATTCTCTCGTCATTGTATACATGCTGAGCTAATGTTGTCTTGCCTAATCCTCCGATTCCAATTATTGGAATAACTGATATATTCTCTTCATAGTTAGAGGACAACAAAAGGTCTACAATTTTTTGCTTATCATGCTCTCTCCCAATGACTACTTCAGGGGAAGAGGAGTGAGTTAGCTCCCTGCCCTTAGCTTTAACATCTCTTTCCCCAGAACGCTCCTCCAAGTAAAACCTCCTATTACCAGCAATCTCATCTAATCTATTTCTGATACCCTTAATCTTATGAGACATTTTACGACCATAAGCAAGCCGATTTGAACTCGAAAAGAAATGTTGTACCTCCTTTGCCATAACATTGCCGGTCATCACTTGCTGCCGCAACGCGTCTGTTGAGAACTCATCCACCAAATCATCTGCATCATAAATTGCTTCCTTCAACATTCCAAGCCAAACTTTGACTTGATGACTCTCCATGGATCGCTCCTCCGCATCAAGCAGCACAGCCTTGATGGACGAAACTGTATCGTTGAGTTTCTCAAGCTCGTTCTTGAAACTCCACCACTGGGCAATCTCCCGGATGGCTTGTGAACCCAACTTTTTAACGATTTCCTTCGCAACATCGAACAGGACTGCTTCTGCCATTGACAAGATCGATGATGAGCAGAAGAAGCTGGTTGAAGTGTTTTCAAGTGTTTCAGATTGATATTATTGTTATGTAAGTAATATGCATACTTTTCTCCGGAAAATAACGTACGAGTCTTTTTATAAAACATCCCATGCGAATAAAATAGTCTTCACACGGTGATCGTAGCTGTATTTGTCAATAAACAAAGTATCCTATGAAACAAAAGCAAGTCTTTTTATATAATATAAGCCTAGAAAAAAGCATTTGCTAGTTTCCACTTCTAGTTCTAGACATGGAATTTGCTTAAAAGTTACAGGCAATTAAATGGAAGATAATTGATATATATATATATATATATATATATATATATAGCATTAAACAGCAGCGGCAGCAACGGATGTGAATGATTGCTGCTCACTGCCATCTCAGTTTCCCTCTAACTCTTCTCTTCTCTTTATTTTATTTTATTTTTTTTCTGCTTCTTTCGTAGATTTTTTTTTTTTTGTTCAATTATTATATGCCTTCCAATCTCAGTGTTAGTTTGGCCATTTGTTTCAATGGATTTGTGTTTTTCTTTTTGGGTTAAAAACACCGCACTTTTATCAGGAATAAAGTTGGATTAGAATTTCAACTTTTTGAAAAGGTTGAAATTGCTTTTTTTTACTTTTTTCATTAATTTATCTAATTAAGATTACATTGCCCTCTAAAATTTTCATTTATACTCTTATTATATGAGATGTATACAAATATCACAATTAAAATTACAAAAAGTTCTCTAATAGTTTAATTAATTGACAAATTAGTCCGTATATTCATAAAAATACATAATAAAAATTATAAATCTATTTTCAAAATATTTAAGGCCTAAATTTATTTTAATATATTATGTTACTAGATAAATTTATTTGTTTTCTAATAATGTTTTAATAATTTTAAAAAATTAAAATAAATATTATTAATTTATATATTAATACATATAATATCAAAATATTTTAATATTATATGTAAGATTTTTTTAAAGTATTATAATATTTATATTAGTATATTAATTTACATATAAATAACATTATTTCAAATCTTAAAAATTATTAAAATAATATATTATAGTTAATTATTTTAAAAGAATAGATTTTTAGTATATTGATATAATACATTATTTTTAATTTTTAATATAATACATTATTTTTAATTGGGTTTACCCTCAACTTTTTGGGTTTTTTTCATTGAATCCTCTTGTGTCAATTTGACTTTAAATAGTTCTTCAGATTTTATTTTGCGCAACATTGAGGACACATAAAATAGATCCATCCAATTGAAAACATAATCTATTAAATTTTTGATAGTTAAAGCTCCATTTATTTGTAGAAAATATATTTTTAAAAAATATATTTTTTTTATTTTTTAGTGTTTGAATTACTAAAAAAATAAGTTAAAGGATAACAAATTGTTCATCAAAAAGAGAAAATCCTTTTTTACCTCACGTTCCTTTTTACTTTTCTTTTATTGTTTTTTCTTGTTGTCACGTTCCCAAAAACCAAACAACCTTTTTTCTTTTCCTTTTTGTTTTTTTTCGCTAAGGACCTAAAGAACACTTTTATTTCCTCTTATTTTATTGTTGTATCATGTAAACATTAATTATTGTTAGTGTTTGATTTCATTTCTATTTGCTAGTAGTCACAAACACCTTGAACAAAATATGCATAACACTTACCATCACCTTGAACAAAAAACATCACTAGGCTGAAGTAGTAACAACAACAACAACATTAGATGTTACAACTCCGTTGGTACTTTAAACAACACCAGATGATGTAGAGGTCGACGAAATGTTGAACCAACATGCATTATACGAACCTTCTAAAGCTTTGTTTACGATAAGAGTAGAGGAAAAGAAAGAGATGAAGATTGATTTGTCTTCCGCAAAGAGAGAGGAGAATAATAAGTAAACTAGAATAAGGAAGAAGATGATAAGAAGTGTGTCTTTGGAAGAGGTGTCCAATGCTACTGCTACTACTTCAATTGTTATGGTTATCGATGTTGACATTGTCGATAGAGCTCCATTTTCTACTCCCTGTGCATTTTCACTGTTTTTATCCCTTTGAAAATTAAATATTTCACTTTAGAAGTCCTCACTTCAATATATTGCCACGTAGTGCAAGTTAGGTAAGTTGTAAGGTCATGGGATGATGTGGCAACATCATATGGAGGGGTGTAACTGTGCCTAACTGAGCTGAGTTTCGGGTAGGCTCGGTCTTGGCTGGGGATTAAGAACATTAGGCTCAAGCTCAGTACAATTTTCAAACCTAGCTCAAGCTCATTTATATTTTACTCGGGCTCAGCTCGAGCTTGCTCACCTAAGAGCTTAACAGAGAGCTCGCAATCTCAGCAAAAAGTGAAATAAAAATAGAAACTAAAAATGCAATATCATAAACTTGATCACAATTTGTTCTAATTGATAATAAAAATATCATAAAATAGCATAAAAATTAAAACCCACGAAGCAAAAATCTTGCAACAAGTACAAATCCATCAATAAGAAATTAAAGCAGAAAACACTCTATACATGCAGTGAATGAACAAAAGTTATTAGATCTTACATTTTAGAATTTATACGAAATTAAAGAGGAAATTTTAGTAAGAAAATATATGTTCCATTAAAATTGCTCTTGCATGTCTTCTTTCTTAAAGGAACGAGCTTGAGTTTGAGATGGTGCTGACGACGGCGAGGAAGGACGGCTTAACAATAATTAAATGACGAGGCAGCGACAGTAGATGATGATGGTGATGGTGCTAACAGCATTAAAGTGTATAAATAATGATAATATGGTTGACGACGATGAAGAAAGGCAGTGAAGAAAATGGTTAAAGATGGTCAAATGAGGAACAGAGGGTGGGTGGGTGTAGGGTGAGGGTGGGATAGCTGCTCAAGGATTTTAGTAGAGATCATCTCACGTAGCCTGAGATGGACTATTAGTATCTCATCTCGTCTCACATAGCCTGAGATGGACACTAAAACAAACCATTCTGAAAACCACTTAATTAAAACAAAATTAAGAAATACGTTCCAAATAGTTGCTTACATAAAGTCTAGCCACCATTTTTAAACTTCATAATATTATCTTTTACAATAAGTTTATAAATAAGTTTAAGAGATAAAATGCAAAGCTTCTCTATAAGGATGTTGGCTAACCTTACTTCAACTTCTATCTACACTAATTCAGTATAGACCACTTACTAACAAGCCCTACTATTTAAAAGGTGTAAAAAATAAAAATAAAATGAATACAAAAATACTCAATGAATAGATATTATAAGTAGAAATCAATTAGGTTAAATCATCACAATAAACTTTCAAATCTTGATACTATAGTATTTAAAATCAAATTATAATCCACTTGAAATATCAAAACCAAGATTTTCTTTCAAGCTTAAACAAAATTTAATTGAGTAAAACACATATGCTTTTCTCGCATCATTTTCGCTTTCCTCATGTATTAACCAACCTTATATCCATCATCATACCTTGACCATAATGTACAGGCCATCACAATCTCACTCCCTATGTGCATTTGAAGGCTAACCTTTCAACTATATTAGCATGGAATGACCCTTCTCCCTTCACCATCCTGTAGTCAAGTGCTCTATTGTTTATTGTGCAATAGCAACCACCACAATCTCAAATACGCATATAACACAACAACATATTACATCACAATATCAAATATGCACATAACACCACTGCACATCCACACATTTCATAGAAGGTGGTAATACATAATACAAATGCCATGTCATTCAAAATTAATCAAAACTATTCCATCACATTTATAGCTCATCAGAGTATTCAAAATCAAACCACTTCTCATCAAAATTCAAAGAAATAAAACCAATATGATTATAACTCATTCAAATCATCAAGTAACTAAAACAAATCTCATTTAGCTTGCAAAACAAAGGCATAATGTAATAATACATTTAACTTGTGAATTTAAAACCTTTTTATTGTTTCAAAGCTTGAATAATTTAAATAACAACAAGCTAAATTAAACCAATTTCAATACATCAAATCAGGTTCATAAAACAACATCAAAAATTTCATTTTAAATGCTGATATAAAAATATTAGAAGGGCTTGAACATCTACTCACCAAAATAGCTTATAAACACACACAACTGATTCACCGTTTTGATCAACTTGCATCTGCTCTTTCCTTTCCTTTACCATCACCTAAAGCATGAAATTTTATTTATAAATCATCAATATAATGATCCCACATACTGATCTAACCATGTAGCCTCTAAATGATATGTAAAATATGCAAACCAATTCAATTCTACAAATCTGACCCATTAATTTTAAAATGACTGCTTTCGAGACTAACTTAGAAAAATTGTTTCATCTTGTACACAAGGAATCTCAAGCTCAAATTTTTTTCAACCTTATATCTATATGCTAACTACATGATATAAAAATTTCATCACATTTGGACAACCATGGAAAGAGCTATGAATTTGAACACCATCAGGTCAAACTCACTGACAGGTTGAGCAATAAAAAGCATGGCTTCAATTTAAAATCTTAAAAATGAAATCAGCCCTACTCAAAACTAAGAATTTGTAGAGGACTCTTCAAATTTTTTTTATAATTAAACTACTCCTAATTTGGAGTTTTCTAGTTCAACTTATGATCAAAACACTGAGAATATAAAACCAAAATTACAGAACCCGAATTCTCTCAATGCAAACCCTAACCCCAAATCAACTAAAGCACTTATAATACTTACCAATCAATCATTAAAGGATTCTAAATTGAAGATTACAACCTCAAAAGTGTTTTGGATTATCAAATTGCACTTGCAAATCTAGCCTAAACTTGAAGAATCAAGCAACCCTCTTTTTTCTCTCTTTTCCTTTTCTTCTCTTCTCTTTTCTAAGTGTTTCCCTTTTTTTTTTAATTATATGTCACTGCACATAAAGACCACTACTTAAGGATGATTTTAGGGTTTTTTAGGATAGATCATAAGGTAAAATATCCATTTTAACCCTTAATGAATTGGTTTTGTTTCCTATTAATCCTTAAGTTTTTAATTGGTCACTTTAACCCATTAATTCCTTCCAATTTAATCCCTATCATCCCATAACATTTTTATTCTTTATTCATCACTTAATTTTGACTTCTTATCCCTTATTTTCTAACTTAATTTTTACTTCTTATCCCTCATTTTCTTACAATTTAACTTATTTTTAGTGTCATTAAAATTTAAAAATTCTCACTTTTTCACCAAGTACAAGTCGTGACTCAATCTGAAACACTAACCTAACTTTATGCAACACTTGACTTACATTTGAGGGTATGAATATTACATAGGTTAAATTAGATAGGTTGAATAATTTAAGTTAAATGAATTAGAATAAGTGGAGAGTAATTTTAGGGAGTTAGTATATATCAAAATTATGCAGTTTTGAGAAAAACTACGTAGTTTTGTGCAAAATTATATAATTTTTTAGTTATGGATAAATTTTTTTTTTAATGACATTAAAATTATGTATTTTTGTGATAAGATAATTTAAATGAAATTATAATTTATAGTTTAATTATTTATTCATTTAATAATAAATTTAATCAATGTTATATTTATTTAAATGTTAAATTAATATTATACAATAATACTAAATTGCTTTATATCATTAAGATTAGGTAGTTTTAATTTAAGACTAACTATGTATTGAATTATTGTATAATAAAATTAAATTATAATTTAGAAGATTCAATAATATTTTTAATTGGTGCTATATTTATTTAATACTAGATTAGTATTATTTAATAATAAATAACTTTGTAATATTGAAATTTCTTATACTACTAAAACTATGTAGTTATGACAATATATACAATAAGAAGAATAAGATAAAATTTTGACCGTTTATAGAACACTAAGTGATTAGATTTACTTTTTTACAGTTTAAATTATTTCAACTACTTGACTAAACTTATCAAACTAAGCATGAGGACTTTGTTTTAATCTATATAATGACTTTACAGTTAACATACTTTACTAGGCTCCCTCTAAGCAGTAAACCCATATGGTTGCTCTATATACACATCCTCCTAAAGATCTTTATGCAGGAAAGCATTTTTAATATCTAATTAGTGTAATGGCTAATTATGAGAAGCATTTAGAGATATCAGTAAATGAATAGAAGTAAGCTTAGCCACAGGTGAAAAAGTATTAAAATAATCTACCCAATATGTTTGAGCGTAGCCTTTAGCTACTAAATGAGACTTAAGTCAAGTAACAAATCCAATAAGATGAACTTTAATAGCAAACACCCATTTGCAGCCAATAGCCTATTTTTCTATAGTTAAATCTATTGAATTCCAAGAACCATTAGCATCTAAAGCATTCATCTCCTCTATAATAGCATTACACTAATAAGGACTAGACAAAGCATCATTAATAAATTTTGGAAGTAATAGGAAATCAAGAGAAGACAAAAAGGAAAAGGTGGTAAGCAACAAATGATTATAAGAAATAAAAGATGAAATAGGATAGGTATATTATCTTTTACCTATGCGAAGAGTAATAGAAAGATCAGAGTCTTAGGGCACAGGATTTGATGCAGAAGTATATACTAGTGCAAAATATAGATCAGGCAAAGGTCGTCATTTAGAATACATCTGTCTAATAGGTAAAGGCATTTAAGATGATGCACTGGCTGAGTTATAAATGACATGGGATGCGACTATATAAATAAACAAAGCATCTGCCTCTTCAAATGGGAAGGAAGAAGAAGGTGAATAAAAAATGGAGTTTTTTCTTCAAAAGAGACATTAATAGATACAATATATTTATTGAGACTAGGAAAATAACACTTATATCCTTTTTGGAGATTAGATTAGTCTACAATGACACACTTAAGAGACTTAGGATCCAATTTAGTAAGATGAGGATGAACATCAGAAATATAACAAGTACTACAAAAAAAATGTGTCGTTCAATGGGAAATAATGATTTTGAGGAAAAAAGGATGTGATATAGTGTCTCACTATAGAGGATTGTGGAAGGAAGATGATTAATTAGAAAGCATATTGTGGCTATTGCATCTACCCAAAAGGGTTTAAGAACCTGCATTTGAAATAAAAGAGTTATGGTTGTTTAAAAAATGTTTATTTTTTAATTCTACTACATCATTTTGAGAAGGGTGTCAGCACAAGATGACTGATGTAATATATCATTTTAAGTTATATAACTTTGGAAAGGATCATAAAGTATTCTTTTCATTATCGCTTCTCAAGATGAGTACAAAAATGTTAAATTGGATTTTGATTTTAGCAAAAAAGGCAATAGAATGTGAAAATAATTCAGATTGATTTTTCATTAGATAAAGCCAAGTAACATGAGAATAATTTTCAACGAAAGTAACAAAATATCATAAACCAATTTTAGACAAAACAAGACTAAGACCCTAAACATCAAAGTGAACTATTTCAAAAGGAGAACTAGCCCTTTTATTAACTCAAAGGTACAAAGGTAAATGATGATGTTTGGAAACTAATAAGACTAACAATCTAGAGTGGACACATGACTAAACATAGGATATAATGTCTTTAAAATAGGGAAAGAAAGGATGTCCTAATTGACAATAAACCTTAAAAGGGGTTGACATGTTGGAGCAGACAATAAATCTCGGTACTAGGTTATCTAAGACATAGAGACCTCCTCATTCATACCCCTTGCCAATAATCTTCTTTGTTATAAGATCCTAAAAATGACAATGATCAGAAAAAATAAGGCATAATAATTAAGAGCACATGTAATTTTACAAACAAATATAAAATTAAAACAAAATTGGGGTAAACTTAATACAAAAGATAAGGATAGCAAAGGCGTTGAGTTAACAATGCCAGAACCCATAACACGTGAAATAGATCCATCAACTAAAGTGACATGACAACTAGAAGAGTGTGATTGAAAAGTGGAGAAGAGGTTAGGATTACCTGTAAAGTGATTAATGACACCTGAATCAATGATCTAGGTGAAAAGGAGGCATGAGGGAGGTTTGCCTGATTTGGCAATGGAAATGACATGAGAAGATAATGATTTTAATGCTACATGATACGTGGTGAACTTGGCAAATTCTTCTACAAACACAGTGATTATGTTTTCAAGAGTGGTTGTAACATAAGCTATAGAAGGCCTTTGGGGTTTGTTCTGTAGTAGTTTCCATCATGTTTTAGTAATGTGGCATGGTTTATGACAATAGTAGCAAAGAACTCTCCTTGTATCAGATCCTAATTACTATGCCCTCAACCTTTGATATTATTTTTGTTGGTGCAGCTAACAATAATTTATTTTAGACAATCTAATACTAAATGTTAACGTAGTATGTAATATTTGGCATTTTAATTACTAATTATTTGTTTAAAATAAAATAAATACACTGATCAATTGAATATTTTTAATTTTAATTTTCAACATATGTTTAAATCATAAAACAAAATTCAAATTCATAAATAAAAATTTCTATAGTAAAATTTATAGTCATCTTACTTTATATGTTCAAATTATAAAATTATTAAAATAAAAACTGAAAATCAAATTTATAAAAAATATTACTATTATTAAATATAATACGAAAATATATATTTCTTATTATGAATTTTTCAAATATTAATTTTAAATATATAAACTAAAAATTGATATAAATCTCTAAATCTTAGTTTTACTTTAAACCAAATAAAAATCTCTATTTACTCTGAATCTTCGCTTTGCATTAGTTCAAAAATTCGTATATAATAAATTTGAGTGTTAATTATAATTTGTTATAATTAGTTTTGTTATATTATGTATGTTATAGTTTTCTATATATAAATAAATTTGATTGTTAACTATAATTTTGTTATAGAATGTGAACAAATTATAATTAGAATGAAAATCGAATCTATATATTAATTTTGTTTGACTCTTCCTATTTAGGATTTTCCTAATTAAGGATCCTAAACATGTATATTTATGTACCTTACGTAGAATCAATAATATAAGAAGAATTGCTCTCTTTTCTCTTTATATTTTAGTCTCTGATTACATGATATCATAGCCTCTGCCCAATGAGCAGAAGCTTTATATTTTATGGTAGCCTTTTGCCTAGTGAACAGAAGAGTCATTTTCCAAGTCAGTCACCTAGGGTCACTACAACATTGCACTGTCGGCTTAGGAAGGAGCATAGAATGCCGATTGGCCATTCCACATAGTTTCGTCACCTACTTCTCAATGCATTGTGCTCATGTGCCACTTGAAGAATCTGCTTCCTATTTCCTACACCAATGCATGCAGCTATAAGAGTAAGAGTTATCACCTTCAATTAGTCTTCCCACCATCACCTTAATGTCTTCGACCTTCGATCCTAGTCGCCACCTTTAGTCTTGATCTGAAAATTCTCTTTCAAGTACCTTTAATAATCTTGCTATTATTATGAAGATTGTCAATTTTTACCACTAGTTATCTGGGTAATTTTTTGTTGCTACTGATTTGTTTGCTAGTTATTTGGATTTCAGCTTAACTTTATTATTTCGTACCTGATTACTATTGTTGAAGAACATAAGGATGTTGATAACTTGTTTTCAAAACTCTTGAGCTTGAGACCCTACAATCAATGAATAGCGGGCAAGGTGAGAGGTGGGGAGAGTCCCTACGAACACTCTGATTCCTAAGTCAGAGAATAAAAAAAGAGTTTGTATAAAGAGTAAGGAACAATTAGAATATAAGAGAATGAGATGATCTAGAATGAGAGGTATAAGGTCCTATTTATAGTGATGCTTGAACCTGAAAGGGGTAAGATTCCTCGTGGAATAGGAATCTTAATCCTAATAGGAGAGTATTCCCTCTTTGCTTAGGAATCCTCTTTGGGGTAGAGTCCTTTCCATGAACGGATTCTGCTACCTTCCTTGTCTGGATAACCCTATTCAAAAAATAAAAATCCTTTAATTAAACATGAATATATATAAGCGGTATCAAGAGTCCCCCCCCTCGGGTATATTCAGATATTTATGTCCATCGTATCTGAATAGATTAAAGCACTTATGGCTCCATTTAGGAAGTAATGTGGTGTTGCACAGTGACATAAAAGAGTGAGCTGAGGTGCCCAGCCACAGTCACAGGAAGAAAGTAAAGCTCGATACCGAGTCTTGAAAGCATTGTGCGATCAAGGCATCGGTTGAACCTTTAGAGTTCACTAATTCTGCGAGATCAAGTGTAATAGATTAATTCACCCGTGTAAATCATCATGATAGAACCAGTCATCACTGGGTTTTTTATGCTCTGTACAAGGACGTGAGGCTTACATGCTCGGAACCTCAGTATTATAAAAGTGACCTAAGGGTGCCAACTTCAGTCACTGAACTTATATGCTCGAGGCTTAAATGCTTAGTGCAACGACATAAAGCTTACATGCTCAGAACCTCAGTACTATAAAAGCGACCTGAGGGTGCCAGCTTCAGTCACTAGACTTAGATGATTGAGGCTTAGATGCTCAGTGCAAGGACGCGAGGCTTACATGCTCGAAACCTCAATACTATAGAAGCGACCTGAGGGTGTTAGCTTCAGTCACTAGACTTAGATGCTTGGTGCTTTAGAGGCGCAGCTTGACTGCCAAATATCCAAAATTTAATGAGAGTATAGCTTGAATGCCTATTCTAAGGAGATAGGAAAAGAGCTTTGATAAAGACATGGGCAGGCCGAGGCATGGTAATGTCGCTTCGATGCCTAGGGATTTGAAATTTGAATCGAGTGAGCAATGCATCTTTTTATGGTCAATAAAAGAGACATTTTCGCTACCGTCATAATGGTCAATCGATTAATGGGTTTAACTTTCCTATGTTGCCCTTAATGATATAGGGAGGAACAAAGTAATGATGAGGGCAATTAATGGCGTGTTTCCAGATCATTTCGTAACTCTATAAATATCTTTATCTTCGTCAACTGATGCATTTTTCTTTTTTTGTTTTTGCCATTGTCATATTTGCACTGGTACTATTGCTTTCTTCATATCTACCTTAATCTTTACACTTTGTACCCATGTGAACTTTGTTTTTCTTCTTTCTCTTGCTTCCTTTTTCCTTTCATGCATTTTTATTCTTCATAGAGAACATTATGGCACCGAGGGAACAGGTTAGTTTTGACCTATTTGTATCAAAAATTAATGATGAATTGCTAGGGTGGTACCGACGGTAGTTTTGTATTCCCACCGATTACACCCTCCACACTATAGATAGGAAGTTTAAGGCTCACACACCCATGTTAGGGTTAAGTAGATTAGTGGTGTATTTTGACTAACTAGAGGGGGGTTTAAAATTTCCACTAGATCCTTTTGTTAAGAGATTCTTGAATAGGCATAATATAGCACCTGGCCAGCTCCATCCGAATAGCTATAGAATTCTGACTAAGTTCATCCAACTGATGCATGAAGAGGGGAAAGAGCCCGACTTAGATGCTTTCCAATTTTTGTATAGTCTGGCTAGGAAAAAGGGAGAACTGATGTTTTCCCTATCAATCATTCCCAACCATACCCTTTTCGTAAAGCTTCCAAACCTCCATAAGAAATGGAGGCAAAATTTTTTCGTCATTGAGCACCCGTCGGACTTTATAGATGTTTGGCGAATGTGGTTCGATGAATGCCACAAGATCAAATGGCCTATGAGATTTTTTGATCATGATGCAGAGATAGTCTTGTGGCTTCATCTCGATGGTCTTACTGAAGCGCGATTGGTTGAGGACGTATCTAGGAGATACCTATGGAGAGTCTGTCTGGGTCACGTTCATTCTGTTGGTACGTTTGTTTTACTTAAAATTATCCTTCTAACTTTCTTTATCTTTTCGCTTGTAGATGACTGACTTTTTTGCTTTTACGGATGGGATTTCCCTAGCTAACAAGCCAACAGCTCCGAAGGAAGTACAGGTATCACCTTCTCCATAACCTAAAGCTCCTGCAGCCCCTGAGGTGATGAGTGTCAATCCCAAAGGCAAGGCGATAGTTGAGTCAACCCGAGTTGGGAAGGTAGGTCAAAAAAAAAGGCAGCTGATCCAGTAGGATTCTGATGCGAAGGGGCTTGATGAAGAGATATACATTCAACGCCCGAGGCTGTCCAAGTGTCCGGATATGAGAGGGTGGATACTGAATAAGATGAAGCCTCTGAGCATCTCGAACAGCCAAGTAAGAGATTAGTATGTCGAGTCACTAAGGCTACTAGCGAATATGCAGCGCTGGTCTGAGGAGGGCCCAGAGGGCTGCTTGATTCTAATAATTGGCCAATCATTAGAAGTAAGTGAATGTTATCTCTGTTACTCACACTTTTTTACTTACATGTCTGCTTATGTTAATACGAACTTCCCTATCACAGATGACTCAAGCCTTGCTACTGACGAAGGATTAATATTTTTATTTAAAAAGCCAGTATAGTCTGAAGGAGACGAAGGTAGGGACAATAGCGATTGACATCGAGAAGAAGTTGGATGGTGCAAAGGTAGCGCTTGAGCTCTACCAGATAAAGTATGTGGAGGCAAAGTCTGACGCTGAGGCAGGCCAAAAGATCGTTGATCTAGAGCATAGTCAAGGTCAGTTGATGAGGAGGATTAAAGAATAGGATCTTCAAATTATAGATCTGGAGAAGAAGTTATCTAAGGTTGAGAGATCTCAAGAAAATGACAAAAGGTCCTACTAAAACATGGTAGGGGAATTTCTAAAGGCCTACAGGGCTGAGTGTAAGAGGATCCTGTTTTCTTAAAATTTTGAGTTGGATCTGGATGTGCTGGACGGTATAACGTCGGTAGACCTTGCGAAGATTACTGTTGAGGAGAACGCTCGGTGAAGGGTAGGTACCTCTAGCATAAGGAGTAATTTGGAGTCTGCTGCCACTACTGAACCTTCTGTCCCTCCAGATGCCATTGATGTTGTTTCCCTTTCTATCTCGGGCCCGGTGGTCCGGATATACAAGTTTTAGAACAGGAACTTTTCTCATCTCTTTTTTTTATCGGTTGTAAAAAATATTATTGCTTTAATAAAGAGATGCTTTATTGAATATCTTTCTGAGTAAATTTTACTGATAGTACTTTCTGAGGCAATCTAAGTTCCAAAATCATGGTAGCTATTTGCCTCCTCTATCTCTTAGTTTGTATGCTCCCTTATTTGTGTGTTCTGAGATTTGATATGGGCCTTCCCAATTTGGACCTAGCTTGCTAGTTCTTGAGATACTCGAGGCTTAGATGCTTGATGCAAGGACATGAGGCTTACATGCTCGGAACCTCAGTACTATAGAAGCGACCTGAGGGTGCTAGCTTCAGTCACTAGACTTAGATGCTCGAGGCTTAAATGCTCGGTGTAAGGACGTGAGGCTTACATGCTCAAAACCTCAATACTATAAAAGCGACCTGAGGGTGCCAACTTCAGTCACTGGACTTAGATGCTTGACGTTTAGATGCAAGGACGCAAGGACACAAGGCTTACATGCTCAGAACCTTAGTACTATAGAAGCAACCTGAGGGTGCCAGCTTCAGTCACTGGACTTAAATGCTTGGTGCAAGGATGCGAGGCTTACATACTCGAAACCTCAACACTATAGAAGTGACCTGAGGGTGCCAGCTTTAGTCACTAGACTTAAATGCTCGAGGCTTAGATGCTCGGTTCAAGGATGCAAGGCTTACATGCTCAGAACCTCAGTACTATAGAAGTAACCTGAGGGTGGTAGCTTCAGTCACTAGACTTAGATGCTCAGTGCAAGGACGCAAGGCTTACATGCTCGGAACCCTCAGTACTATAGAAAAGACCTGAGGGTACCAGCTTCAGTTACTAGACTTAGATACTCGGTACACTAGAGGCATGGCTTAAGTGCCGGATAGTTGGAATGTGCCAAAGGCATAACTTGGATGCTAGTTCTGAGTAAATAGAAAAAGAGCTTGGTAAAGATGCGGTCAGGCTGAGTCATGGATATGTTGCTTCGATACCTAGGGATTTGAATCACGTAAGCGATATGTCTTTTCGTGTGTCAGTAAATGAGACATTTTTGCTGCTGTCATAATGACCACTCAATTAATGGGTTTTACTTTTCCCAAATTACCCTTAGTGATATGGGGAGAAGCAAAGTAATGATGAGGGAAATTAATGGTGTATTTCCAGATCCTTCTATAACTCTATAAATATCTTTATGCTCGTCAACTAATGCATTTTGCCCTTTTGTTTCGCCATTGTCACATTTATGTTACTACTGCCACTTCATTTTTACCTGTCATGATCTTTGCACTTTATAACTAGGTGATCTTTGTCTTTCTCCTTCTTTTTCTTGTTTCTTTTGTCTTTCTTGCATTTTTTCTTCTTCATAGAAAACATTATGGCATCAAAAGAATAAGTTAGTTCTGACCTGTTTATGTCAAAAATAGATGATAAACTGCTGGAGTGGTACTAGAGGCGGTTCTGTATTCCACCCTTCATACAGTAGATAGGAAGTTTAGGGCTCACACTCCCATGTTAGGGTTTAGTAGATTTTGACTAGCTAGAGGGGGGTTTAAAGTTTCTATTAGATCCCTTTGTTAAGAGATTCATGAATAGGCATAACATAGCACCTGGTTAGCTCCATCCGAATAGCTATAGGATTCTGATTGGGTTCATCCAACTAATGCATGAAGAAGGGAAGGAACCCGATTTAGAAATTTTTTGATATTCGTATAGTCTGGCTAGGAAGAGGGGAGAACTGATGTTTTCCCTGTCAGCCGTTCCCAACCATACCCTTTTTGTAAAACTTCCAGACCTCCATAAGAAGTGGAGGCATAATTTTTTTATCATCGAGCACCCGTTGGACTTCATGGATGTCCGGAGAATGTAGTCTGATGAGTGCCACAAGGTAAAATGGTCTTTGAGACTTCCCAATCACAATGCAAAGATAGTTTTATAATTGCATCTCGATGGTCTTGCCGAAGCTCGATAAGCTAAGGATGTATCCTGGAGATACCTATGGAGAGTCTGTCCGGACCGTGTTCATTCTACTAGTACGTTTGGGTTACTTAAAGGTATCCTTCTTACTTGCTCTATCTTTTATATTGTAGATGGCTGACTTTTTTTATTTTGCAGACAGAATTTCCCTTCTAGCTAACGAGCTGAAAGTACTAGAGGAAGTACAAGCATCCCCTTCTCCAGAACCTAAAGCCCTTGCAGCCCTTGAGGAGACAGCCATCAATCCTAAAGGCAAAGTTACAGTCGAATCATCTCATGCTGGGAAGGGAGGTCGGCGGAAAAGGTGGATGATCAATCAAGACTCTGATGATGAGGGGCTCGATGAAAAGATATACATCCAATGCCCGAGGCTATCTGGGTGTCCGGATATGAGGGGGTAGATACTGAATAAAATGAAGCCTCCAAGCATCTTAAATAATTAAGTGAGAGATCAGTATGCAGAGTCATTGAGGCTGCCAGTAGATATGCAGCACTGGTCTGAGGAGGGTCTGAAGGGGCTGCTTGATTTGATTAGTGGCCATTCATTAGAAGTAAGTGAATGTTGTTACTTGCACTTTTTACCTACACTTTTACTTATGTTAACACAAACTTCTCTTATCACAAATGACCCAAGCCTTGCTATTGGCAAAGGATAAATATTTCTATTTAAAAAGCCAGTACAGTCTGAAAGAGACAGAGGTCGGGACAATAGCTATTGACTTCGAGAAGAAGCTAGATGGCACCAAGGCAGCACTAGAACTCTGCCAGACAAAATATGCAAAGGCGAAGTTCGAGGCTAAGGCGGGCCAGAAGAAAATTGCCAATCTTGAGCATAGTTAAGGTCAATTGATGAGGAGGATTGAAGAGTAGGATCTTCAAATTGAAAATTTGGAGAAGAGACTATCTGAGGTCAAGAAGTCCTAAGAAAATGATAAAAGATCCTACTAAAACATGGTAGGGGGATTTCATAAGGCCTACAAGTCTGAATGTAGGAGGATCATACTTTCCCAAAATCCTGAGTTAGACTTGGAAGTGCTAGATCAAATAACAACAATAGACCTTGCAAAGATTATTACTGAGGAGGATGCTCGTCTGAAGGCAAGTACCTCTCGTATGAGGAATAATGTTGAGTCTGCTACTGCTGTTGAGCCTATTGTGCCTTCAGATGCTGTTGATGTTGTTTCCCCCTCCGTCTCTGGGCCAGATGGTCTAGATATATAAGTAGTAGAGTAGAGTTATTTCCTCTCTTTTTTTCTTATAATTGATCTGTTGTAAAAAAATTGTTATTTTAATGAATAGATACTTTATTGAATATCATTCTAACTACAGTTTATTGATAGTATTTTTTGAGGCAATCTAAGTTCCAAAATCATGGTAACTCTTTACCTCCTTTATCTCTTTAGTTTGTATGCTCCCTTAGTTGTGTATTCTGAGATTTGATATGAGCCTTCCTAATTTGGACCTAGCTTCCCAGTTACTAAGTTGCCTTTGCCAATATCTGCCTTTCTGAGTACCCAGTCTCTTAATTTGAACTGTCTTGAGTGACTCCATCAGAGATGATACCGTGCCACCTTCTGCCGATATGCTTCAGCTGTAGTTGCTGCCCGCTCTTGCCTTCCTTCTAATAGGTCCAGAAATATCCGGGCATCAATGTTGTTGATGTTGTGATCAAGACTGTGATTGACTCTATAACTTGGTGAACCAATCTCCACTAGTATTACTATGTCCATGCCATAAGTCAGTCTGAATGGTGTCTCATTGGTGGATGATCTATGAGTGGTTCTGTAGGCCTAGATTACATTGTTAAGCTCTTCTACCCAATTTCCCTTTTTCTTGTTAAGTTTGTTTTTTAATCCCTACATGATACTTCTATTGGTGACTTCCGTTTGCCCGTTTGTTTGCGAGTAGGCTATTGAGGTGAAATGAAGCTTTATTCCAAGGTTTGAATAGAAACCTCTAAAATTTTCATTATTAAACTATTTAGCATTGTCTGTAATCAAAGTGTAAAGGATGTCGAATCTGCAGATAATCTCTTTCCAGAAGAAATGTTGTATTCGAGCTTCTATGATGATTGGAACTGCCTTCACTTCTACCCACTTAGTGAAATGGTCTATAGCCATAATCATAAACTTTTTTTATAAAGTGGAAGTTGGGAAGGGACCCAGGATGTCCATCCCCCATATGGCGAAGGGTCATGGGCTGCCGATTGGATACAGGGGGTGGGAAGGCCTATGATTGAGTCGAGCGAATTGTTGGCACTTATGGCACGCTTGAGTTAGCTTCTGGGCATCATTAGACATGGTAGGCCAGTAGTATCCTTGGAGTAGTATTTTTTGGGTTAGTGCATAGTGGGATTTATGTGCTCCATAAATTCCTTCATGGATTTCTCTGAGTATATAATTCCCTTCCTCTAAAGAGACGCACTTAGACCATGGGTGTGAAAGGGATTTTCTGTAAAGGTCCCCTTGGTGGATAGAATAGTGGGCTACTCTCATTTTTAGCTTTTGAGCTTTCAATTTGTCTTCAGGGAGAATTCCATGTTCCAAGTATTAGACTATCAGACGCATCCATTTGGAGGCTTCCCATATCTCCAAAACTTCAGGATCTTCCGTGCTGGGTTTTGTCAATGCCTCAATGAAATCTATTTCTTTAAATGCTTGACTGTCTTCAGCTACAAATTTGGCCAGGAGGTCGGCCTTAGAGTTCTCTTGTCTGGGTATTTAAATGATCTCCCATCGGCCCCTTTCTTGTTCAATTTATTTCAAGAGTTGCCTGACTTTGTCCATGTACTTAGCAATACTGGTGTCCTTGACCTGGAACATGCCGTTAACCTCGTTTACTACCAGCTGGAAGTTTGAGTGTATTATGAGGTGTTCGACTCTGACTTCGATAGCTAATTTCAAGCCTATGATGAGTGCCTCATATTCTGCGACATTGTTGGTTGCATTGTACTCTATTCGCACTGCATACTAGATGCAAACTTTATGCGGTCCTTTGAGAATCACTCCAGCACTGGATCCCTGAGCAGAGGAAGCTCTATCAATATAGAGTTTCCATTTTGGTGCTTTGGTCATGGTGAGGTCTTCTGGAGTCATTTCTTGTATGAAATTTGCTAATACTTAGGCTTTCACTTATTGGCAAGGCTCATAATCAATGTCGAATTCGCTAAGTAATGTCGACCATTGAACCAGTCTACCCGAGGTCTCCGGTCTTTGTAAGATTTTTCACAAAGGGAAATGGGATCAGACAATGATAGGATGGGCTTGGAAGCAATGTCGGAGCTTCCAGAACGAATGAACCACAGCCATATCCAGCTTATCCAATATGGGATACCGAACTTCGGATCCTCAAAGCATTTTGTTGATGTAATATACCAGGCTTTACTAGCTTCCTTCTTCTCTTACCAGTATGGAAGCAATGCATTCTTGGCCTACAGAGATATATAATTATAATATTTCATCTAGGATCGGCCTGCTAAGTAGGGGTGGTGAGGACAAGAACTTCTTAATATCTTCAATGGTTGTTTGGCAATCTGTAGACCAAACAAACTTTTTGGAATTTTTTAGCACTCGAAATAATGGTAGACACTATCTGGCTAAGCATGAAATGAAACGCCCCAAAGCTGCGATTCAGCCGTTTAGCTTTTGTACTTTATGGATATTTTTTTGGGCTTTCATGTTGAGTATGGCTTCCATTTTCTCTGGGTTGGCCTTAATACCCTTGTGGGATATCATGAATCCTAGGAATTTACTCGCTTTGACTTCAAAGACAATTATGGATTTAGCTTGATCCTAGACTTGCTCAATAATCGGAGAACTTAATCCAGATTCGTTGGGTGTTGTTCTGCAAGCTTGCTCTTGATGATGATGTCATCTGCATATACTTCCATGCTTATGCCAATTTGGTCCTAGAGCACCTGGTTCATCATTATTTGATATGTTGCTCCAACATTCTTCAGTCTGAAGGGCATCACTTTGTAGCAATATAGGCCTTCATAGGTGATAAAGGATGTTTTCTCCTAATCTTCTTCCTTCATCGATATCTAGCGATATCATTATGCCACATCAATGAAACTATATAATTCATGGCCAACAGTGGAGTCTACGAGCTGGTTGATCATGGGCAATGAGTAGCTGTCTTTGGGAAATGACCAATTAAGGTTAGTATAGTCCACGCACATCCTATACTTTCCATTCGCTTTTTTGACAAGTACCACGTTGGCTACCCATTTTGGATGAGTAACTTCCTTAATGAGTCTGGCTTCCAAAAACTTCTTTATTTCCTCAGTAATTATCCTCTGTCTCTCATAGGCAAAGGTTCTTTTTCTCTAGGCCACTAGCTTTACTCCCAGTCTGATGTTTAAACTGTGACAAGAAACCTGTGGATCCACACCAATGATTTAGGATGCCCAGGAAATGAAGTCTTCTGAGTGTCTAGTGAGGACCTCCCTTATTATTTCCTTGATGTCACAGTCGAGTTCATTATCGATCTTCACCACTTTACTGTCCATAATTTGTAGGGCTTCCATGTCTTCAACTAGTTGTGGACCAGCACCCTGCTTCTCTATTTCCCATGTTTCTAGGGGGGAAGGTTTCTGCCTGAGGCTTCATGGCCATCTGGTAACATTGTCTAGCCATATGTTGATCTCCCCGGATGGTAAGAATTCTACTCTCAACTGGAATTTTCATAGTTAAGTGTCAGATACTAATGATTACATCTGCTTCTAGAGTGTCAGCCTTTCTATGATTCCATTGTATGCTAGTGAGAGATCCACCATGTTGAATATTGTTCGGATAACTTTCATTTCTTCATCGTCTTGATTCCCAAATTCTAGGTTTAACTCCACGATTCCCATTGGCTATGTAGTTCCTCCACAGAAACTTGTGATGGGGTTCTGGATGGTCTTCAGAGTAGTGATAGAGTCTCCCATTGCTTTGTATGCATTCCAGGATAACGTGTTGATAGCACTTCCATTGTCCACCAATAACCTCTTTACTAAGTAATTGTCTATGTATGCATTTATCACTAGGGTGTCATAGTGGGAATGGCGAACATGTGAACCATCTTCTAAATTGAATACGATCTCTTTTCTTAAAGATTGGCTTTTCTCCCCTACTCTGTTTCAATTTCTTCTCAGTATTTTCTCCACCAATGATCATGTTAATAATGCTAATTGGCTCTTTTCAATCTTTCTTTATTTCCAGCCTGTCATGCACCTGAGTTTTTAGGTTTTTGCTCCTTCTTGATGTGTCCATGAAATTATTGAGTTTACCATTCTGCATCAATTTTTCTATAGTGTGCTTCAGCTCTCTGCAAGCCTCAGTGTCGTGCCCGTATTCTTGATAAGACTGGCAGTATTGTCCCCTATCTAATATGGATCTTCTGTTGGGGCTTATCCTCTTAGCTGGGGTGATTTTGATGCCATTCTGCTTTATCCACATGAGAATCCTAGATCGAGAGGTGTGTATCTATCCACTTCCCTATTAAATCTCTCTATCGGGTTTCTGAAATTTATTTGTGGGAAGCTTGCTCGTCTGGGTTTTGGTCTTTCATCTTTGGCCGGTGGCTTTTCCTCCTCCCTTCTCATCCTTCTATCTTCATCCATTTTTATCATTCTAACTGTTATTGCCATTGCTTCCGCAGAGGTGCTCAGTTCCTTGGTCATTATCTTATCTTTAAGCTTTCCGAGTCTAATGCCATTTTTCAAAGCTTCTATAGTAACTTCATCAACGAGGCTTTCGATCTACATAGCTATTTTATTAAACCGATCAAGATAACTTCATAAAGACTTATCGACTTCTTGCCGACACATCCAAAGATCGTTAATGTTTTTAGCTGGGGGAATATTGGTGATAAATCTAGTACGAAACTGCTCCGCTTGAACCTCAAAAGAAGTGATGGAATTCTCTGGGAGTTAATGAAACCACTTTTAGGCATTCTTTATGAGTGTGCTTGGAAAGAATCTACACACGATTCCATCATTCATATTCTGGCGCAACATCCTTATTCTAAAAGCCGATATGTGGCTGACGGGATCTCCCGTTCGGTCATATTGATCAAGCGGTGGGATTCTGAATTTAGTAGGGATCTTTGTCTGAATTATTCTTCTTATAAATGGAGTTATGTTTTCCATAATGCATTCGTCTTCCTTTCTTGGTTTTTTACGGGCTTTGTGTATAACCTCTTCAACTTTCTAAGCTAACTTTAAGTCATCAGGGGCCAAAATTATTGAACTACATTCCCCTTCTGGTGCTTTACCCTTTCCCCTACTTGCTTCTGGTGCTTATCGAGGTGTCGTGTTATTCTTGATTTGAGCTAGTTCAGAGTTCCCACTTTATATTAAATCAATTAATTATTGTTGCATTAAGGCCATCTACGCTTGGATATTTTGTATCATAACTTCCTTGTTGGTTTGGTTGAGGTTGAGTGTTTGGTTTACAGTGTTTAAGTATGGTGTGGTTATTGTTGGTGTGTCTGTTAAACTTGAAAAAAGTATGGAAGGTATTGAACAATGGTGGTGTTGTAAAGGAGCATAATGTGAAAAGTCTGTGCCTGAAGTCGAGCATCTATGGGTATTGTCAAGAAGTAAATGTGTGTGCTCATATGAAGTTCCAGCATACTGAAAAGTGGCTGGAAGCACTATTGTTGGGAGAGGGTTTGAGAGGTCAATCGAAGGAATAGGTACAAAAGGATTGGTGTTAGTTTTAGGAGTCGAAGTTAGTGATGGGCTGGAAGTTATAGTGTGGATGTCTTTAGCTTAGTAGGTATATGAATGGCTTTTCCCAAGAGTTCTCCACAGACATCGCCACTTGATAACTTATTTCCGAAACTCTTGAGCTTAAAACCCTACAATCAATGAACAAAGGGTAATGTGAGAGGTGGGGAAAGTCCCCACAAACACTCTGATGCCTAAGTCAAAGAATAGAAAGAGAGTTTGTATAGAGAGCAAGGAATAATTAGAATATAAGAGAATGAGATGATGTAGAATAAGAGGTATAGGGTCTTATTTATAGTGATGTTTGAACCTAAAAGGAGTAAGATTCTTTATGGGATAGGAATCCTAATCCTAGTAAGAGAGTATTCCCTCTTTGCTTAAAAATCCTCTTCGGGGTAGAGTCATTTTCATGAACGGATTCTGCTACCTTCCTTGTCCGAGTGACCCTATTTTGAAAATAAAAACCCTTTAATTAAATAGGAATATATATAAGCGGTATCAGTTATGAATAAATGGGTGAGGTTGGGCAATCCCAATCTCGAATTTAAGATGGATTCCAGATTCTTACAATCAGAGATCAAGAGATGGGTAAGGGAAGTGGACTTTATATTATGACCTAAAAATGAATTAAACGTCTATGAAGTTTTATTCGTGCCAGAGATTTGGAGATAGGTAAGAGAAGTGAGCCTATCAAGTCCCCACTCTGACATTGGTTGACTCAAATTCTTGCAACCCATGATTGTAAACCTTCTTAACTTTGGGGGCAAACCACCTGGAAAGCTCTCCAAGCCTCCACATTCCTTTATCAATAAATTTTGAAGAGAGGGGAGATTGGGAAATGATGTCAAATTCTTACACCAGTTAATACAAAGAGACTGAAAAGAGGTGAAATTGGACAATGACCTCAAATTCTCACACGAGTTAATCTCTAGAGACTGAAGAGAGATGAGATTTTCCATGCAATTCAAATTCTCGTAGTTACTAAGAGATCGGAGAGAGGTGAGATCTTGCAAACAATTCAAATTATAGCTGCTGCTTATGTTTAGACGTTGAATAAAGATGAGATTTTGCAGTGAAAAGGGAATACTGTAGCCCCAAATGCACAATTCTGTAAAACGAGAGAAGCCATTTGGAAATTCAATTTTCTGCTTAGACACTCCATCAACTCTGTCGCCCAATTACAACTCCAAATGCGAAGAGTCTTGAGCGAATAAGGGAACTCCACATTTGGAGACCACTTGATAGATTTACAACCAATGATATCCAAATGCTCAAGCTGAAGATTGCAGGACTTGAAGATTGCTCTTCTTCCTATCTCCAAATTATCACAACCAGATATTGCCAATACTTGAAGATTGCAAGGTAATTGCCCTTCTTCTCCATCTACCAATGACTCCATCTGCTGAAAATTACAGATTCTTATACTTTTTAGAGAAGTAAGTTTGTCTAAATTAGTTTCATCATTCCACAAGTGCATTAATTCATTACATTCATCAATAGTCAAATATTGGAGTGCCACCAAGTCCTCTATATGCGCTTCATTTAAACTTACAAGCCTGAAATCTCCATCATTTCTAACGTTGTAAGAGAGGTGAGATCACAAATATTTCTGACAAGAGTCCCTTTACACCTTTTAACACGGAGTTTTTGGGGAGATGGAAGACAGCTGGGCAGTTTCCCGACAACCTTCTGACAATTAATTATTCTGAGTTCACGAAGTTTAGGGAATCTGATTTCATTCACATCATCAGAAAAACACCATTTCTCCCACTCCTCCATATTCTCAATTCTTAGAGTCTCAAGTCTAGCAAAACATAACCCTTCCCCATATAACTCAGCACCCACTTCTTTCACTCCATTCATGCCTTCTATGCTCAGCTCTCTAAGTGCACCTAATTGTCCCAGTGGTGGCAGTGACCTCACCTTCCTACAGTCCCTGAGGTTTAGCTTCACTATCTTACTGAATCTGCGATCTCCTATCCACGATGGCAATTCTGTTCCCCCATAACCGCTAATTGAAAGGCTCGATAGATTTTGATGGGGCCTTAATGAATTAAGAACCTTCTCTCCACCACTTGGAAATCACCATCCCATTTCAAATTTAATTCTTTTATGCTATGCTGCTCCTCTAGATACTCAAAATCTGCATCTCCAATATCCATCACATTTCGTAGCCCTTCAACATCAAGCCTTCCCTCCAAATGACATAATTTCTTCAGTTCTGTCAACTTCAGTCCACTCTATTTTCCCACAATGAACTTGGTTAGCGTGTACAGGTTTCTCAAGTTGCCAATTTGCAGTGGCAACTCTCGTAATTGATATGTATCACTAACATCAAGGCACTGCAAATTCTTTAAGTTGCAAATGCCCGTGGGTAACCTAGTTAGTTTTCTGCACATACTAACATCAAGGCAATGCAAGTTGATTAAATTGCCTATGCCTAAGGGTAACTCAATAAGTTCATCACATCCACACAATCTTAATGTTTGCAAATTTAGCAAATCAACAATTGATTCGGGCAATCTTCTAATTTGAGCACGAGATAAGTTGAGATATCGTAAATGCTTTAACTTTCCTTGGCCACTCCTCAAACTTGTAGCCCGCTAGTGATAATTCCCTCAAGCATTTTAATTCTGGCACCAATTCATATAGCACCTTACGAGTCAAGAAGCAAAATAGCGACAATTCTGCTATTACAGGCAATGCTAAAAATGTTCTCAAACTCTTCATTTTCAGAAAGACATCAAATTTCTGCCACGTGTCAAAGACATGGCCAGTAAATGATGAATAACGAGCCACTGCATATGGTTTTTCATCCTCCAAATTATCTCCCAGCTGAAAACATGTTTCTGCACTAACATGCCGAGCTAAGTCATTCATTAGATCATGCATCACGTATTGTGATTCATCACTCACAGATCGTTGAAAAAAAGATCTCGACAACAATTCATGAAAATGTTGATGGCCTAAGGCTTCCATTGGCTTCATACTCTTTGGTTGATACAAAAAACCCTCAGCCATCCATAACAGCACCAATTCTTTTGCGTCGAACTCATAATCCTCAGGGAAAATAGCACAATAAGCAAAGCATTGCTTTAGTTGTGAAGGGAGATGTAAATAATTCAACCTCAAGGCTGGCAAGATGTTGCTTCTATCTTCTGGTAATTCCCATATCTCACTCTTTAACACATCCATCCACACGTTGCGGTCTGGTTTACCGCGTAAGATGCCCCCAAGAGCTTTAGCCGCCAATGGTAATCCCTGACATCTCTTAACAATGCCAGAGATGAATATACACCTGAATTTCAGGTGAAGCAACTACATGTTGTCAGAGTTTGTTCTAACCAAAACCACTGACAATGACGTAAGATTAGTGGGAGCAAAGAATACCAAGGGGAAGCTGATTCGTCAGAAGAAGCATCTGATTAAAGAAAATAGCCAGTTGTTTCCTTGTTTTGAGCTCTTAAATTATCTACATCAATTTCCATTTTGTCTCAAGAATTTCGGCCTCTGTTGCAGGAATGCTACAACGAATGGAAAAACATAACATATTAAGAATTTCTTAACCTTTCACCAGATATCAACCCATTTTTTTCTGCACTTTCCCAGAACATATTCAAGAATCCATTCCAAGAAAAATCAAGCGGAGACAGACAAGGCTGCTCTAAACAGTTGAGCAAGGGAAATTTTCGAAATGCAACTGCTATAAAATGATTATGACTCTCTGAAGAAAGCATTTGAGTGAGAAAATATCAAAGCAGCAATGAAAGCTTCAATAATCAGAAATACTATGAACAGTGAAAACCTTGGGGCAATTCTTTCAGATTTATGTGATGCACCGTTCCATGAATTCTTACTGTTCCATGAATTCTTAGTTGCAGATGCCATTTATATATATTATGTGCTTTGGATGCCTAACAAAAAACTAAAATTGAATGGTTCAGTAAAAAGCTCTTGGATAATGCAATAAAGCTTGAGATTTTGGGCTGCGGAGAGACCAAGAAAGAAAGAAGCCAATTTTCGTTTTGGAATTTCGTCGAACACCTAATCATATAAGTTACCAAATCCATTTGCCATTTTTTAGGGAGTTTTTACAAAAATGCCCAAAAGATAGAGATCGTTAATATGTGGGGAGATTTTTTTTTTTTTGGAAATTCAACAAAGCTTTATTTTGTATTTCTTTTTGGAAATTCTTACGTGGGGAGATTTTTCTTTTTTTTTGTAAATTTTATTGTTTTATTTTGCTTTGAATTCAATTTCTGATATGGTATCCAAATTTGAAATATGTGTCGTGCTTGGTTTCTCCTGCATCTAATTATATGTTACTTTGTTCAAAAAAAAAAAATTATATGTTACGAGGTATGTGTTTTTGTGTATGCAGATTTGAGCAAATTAACTGGAAATTATTTTTATGTTATTTGCTAGGTGATTGATGCTTTCCAACTAGTTGTTTAAGGAAATTGAAGGGCACTTCTTTGTTTTTTAGTGGCTGGAGATTGACCGTGCAATGAGGGAAGTTAGTTTTGTATGTTGATTCGGTGTTCAAGTTCCATCCATGTGGATTGATCTCAGCTTAACCAGAATGCTAAGATGTGATCAGTAATGATTTGATAGATGTCATAAAGTTGGAAATAAAGCCTCATCTGTAGGATTGTTTGCCTTGTTGTTATGGTTCCGGATCTCTGTCGTTGGTCAGAGTTCATTAACATCATGCAAATCTTACAAAGCGTCTAACTTGACTCAAACAATTGTAGAGGCTACTGAAATTTCAAATTTTAAAGAACAGTATATTCTTGAAGAGCAATTAGGATGGGGACGATATGGTATCATAAGGGCATGCAGAGATAAGGTGACTGGTGAGGTAAAGATAGATTGATCACCCTTGATGATGTGCGGAGTGTAAAGCTTGAAATTGAAATAATGACTAGGCTATTTGGACATCCAAATATTCTAAATCTTAAGGCTTTTTCCAGGAGGATAGTTATGTGCATCTATTGATGGAGTTATGTGCAGGCAGTGAGATTTTTCACCATCTGGAGAAGCATGGAAGGTTCTCAGAACATAATGCTCGAGTTATTTTTAAGCATTTGATGCAAGTGGTTCAGTATTTTTAAATGGAGACAAAAACTGTATAGAAAATACAGGAAGAGACCCACCAAAGAACAAGGACTAGAGGCCACTTCTTGCCTTCTCTAACATTTATTTTTGCTGATAATACAAAGCAACTACAGTAGCTAAAATCCAAGTAATACATTTACTGATTATATGATCCAAATACTCATAAAACCCAAAACCAACATTCAAAACAACATTGGCATAATTCCAAAACCGACATTCAAAAGAACATTGGCAAAATTAAATTATGACACTACAAAGAACAATGACAAAATTTCATTGTCAATTAAAATTATGACGAAAGACCAATGACAATTAAAATTCATTTAATTTTGTCATAATTTCATTATGACAAAATTAAATTAATTTTAATTGTCAAAATTAATCCTTTCAAAATATGTACCAAAAACCATGCCAAAAACAACACCCAAAAAGCTACATTGGCAATATCTATGTAAACATCAATTCTATCTCCAAAGAAAAATTCCCAGTTCATCTTAGCTCTCTCCCAATCAACCATTGAAGCCAAAAGCTAAAACTAAACCCAGAAAAATGGGTCTAGTTTATACAAATTGATGGTGCACTGACAAGTTTAAGAAATAATAAAAATGATAGTTAAAAGTAGTATGTTTTCTAAAAATATTATTTGTATATGATACAACCAAAATAATATATTATCTAAATATTATAAGTATTTGAAACTCAAAATAGTATCAGAAAATTAAAAATAGTATTTCAAACTTATAAATATAATATATTATTTGAATATTATATGTATCTGAAAATTCAAAATTACATCCGATACTAAAAAAATATATATTATTTGACTGGTGCATAATTAGCCAATAGATTAGAGTAATTTAATTTGAGACTATTATTTCAATTATTTTTAATTATTAATGTAATGTTGTAAAAACAAGTTTGGTAAAGGTATTTCATCTTTTTTTCTTTCTTAAAAAAAATATTAAAAACTCTCAATCCTTACACAAATTAAGAGCAGATTTTATGGGTAGAAATTCTCTAACATTTTTTTATATTTTAAATTAGTGTATTATTATTGAAAATTAAAAGTTATATTTTGCTCAAAAAAAGTTGGGTCTATATTGTCCAATTGTGTAAAAAATTAACAAAAATTATTAATTAATTTTTTTTACACAACAAGCTTAAGAAATAATAAGAATGATACTTAAAAATAGTATATTTTTTTAATATTATTCACATATGATACAATTAAAAATAGTATATTTTCTTAATATTATTCGTATTCCAAACTCAAAATAGTATTTAAAACTCAAAACAATATATTTTCTAAATATTATTTGTATATAAAAATCAAAATAGTATATTTTCTAAATATTATTCTTATTGAAAACTCAAAACAATATCTGAAACTCAAAATATTATCGGAAACTCAAAACAAAATCTAAAAATAATAAATAATTATTTGAATATGATTTAAATATTTTCTTAAAACTAAAAGTATATTATCTAAATATTATTTATATCTGAAACTCAAAATAGTATTTAAATATGATAATTTAAGTAAGGATATACTGTTAGCAAAATATCAAAGAAATAGTTGGCCTTAAGTAATAAATTTCAAATATAATTATATTCAATTAACTAAAAAAAAATTAAACAAATAAAAATAATTGATATATGCATATCAATTAATTTGAATCCAAGTGCCTATCTTTTTTTAAATGCATGAAATTTGAAATATTTTTTATTTATTTATATTTTATTATTTGTATATTTTACTTTATTTTCCATGTGTAAAATGAATAAAATAATAATTGCCTAATAAATATATATAAATATATAAATTTATATTTCAAAATATTTTCCTAAAATATCTAAAACTTTAATTCTTTATTAAAACTAACATGAGTTGTATAATTTAAATATATTAATTATAATCTCTGAAATAGAGTATACCGTCTATATATATATATATCCAAAACCAAAACTAAAAAAATTAAGAATAAAAAAAGGAAAAATAAAAAAATTGAAAAAATAAAGATAACAGAAAATAAGGAAAAATTAAAAATAAATAAAAGAGAAAGAAAATAAAAATAATAATTATAAGGATAAAATAAAAAATAAAAAAATAAGGATAGCATAGAGTAAGAAAAAAATTAAAAATTAAAAAAATAAGGATAACGGAAAATATGAAAAGAATAAAAAGTGATTTAAAATAAATTAATTAATTAAATAAGGAACAGGAATAAAAAAGAAAGAAAAAATAAAAAAGAAAAATAGGAAATGGAAATGGAAATGAAAAAGAAAATAAAAAGGAGAAAGAAAAAATAATGTGAGTTTGAAAAAAAAAAGAGAAAATAAAAATAAAAGGAACACAATAAAAAGATAACTAATAGAGACTAAAAAATTTTAAAATAAAAGAAAATTAGGCAAAATTGAAAAAAAAATTAATTAATTAAAAATAGATTAGATAGATATATAATTAATACAAAAAAATAAGACACATTAATATAAACCAACCATAAAAAGTATCGATTTTTTGTAATTTGCTCTTTTTTTTAGAAAGTACACTTTTACCCAACACCTTTTATTTCTTGCACTATTTTAAATTTTTGTTTTTTTTCCCTTTTGTTTTCTTTTTATTTTTCTAATCCTCCCCTTCTTTTATCTTTTCTTTCTTCTGTTTTTCCTTTCTCTCTTTTTATTTATTTATTTATTTATTCTTATTTTTTCTCATTTTCTTTTCTCTTTTAAAAGTTAATAAAAATTTAGCCAATATCATTATTATTTTTCTTATTTTTTTTCATTTCATTATTTTTCCATTAGTTTTTGTTTTTATTTTATCAATCTCTTCAAATTTTTTTCATATTCAATGGAACTTTGTCCATGACATGTTTTAGTAACTTGGGATCATAATTATAATTGAATGGAACAAAATAATTAATGATAAGTATGTTAATATATTTATTTTGACGGACATGCTAAGATTTCTCATGTTTGTGTTCAGATCCTTTTAGGGATCCTAAGACTCCTAATAGCAATTATCAGTTACAAATACTTGCTCGATTTAGTAAAGGACTAATCAAGAAGAAGTTCAAAAAGGAGAGGATTTGAGAAAGCAATCCAGATGTAACTCTAGTCTAAAATTGTTGGAACTAAAAGGATAAGTGGGCTCCTATTGAGGCTTTCGGGTGCTAATTGGTGGCTACACATAGCCGTTTCCTTCCAAAAAAAAAAAGTCTTACAAATGAAGATTGACAACTCTTTGGACGCAGGGGTTACCTTTTAACTTAATGGACCGTTAGATCCTTTATCTCTTTTTATATGTTCGTTTGTTCTTTTTTTTTTTTAATAGTAAGGTAAAATAATTTAAGGGTTGATACACTATGTATTTTATTCTTTTAAATTAAATAAAAATTAATTTCATAAATTAAAATGATAAAATTTAAACCTACTACTTTTGAGTGACTATTTTTCCTTTTGATAAAATATTTAGAATTGAATGAAACTAAAATATAAAATACATTTTTGGAAAAAAAAAAAAAAGACATTTAGTACCTGTCTTACAGTTTAATTCATTATTTTTATTCAAAATCATTTGATATTTAAGCAGTTGAAAAAAATATAATGAGATTATTAAGTTTTCTTTACAAAACTTAATAAAAGTGTAAAAAATTGTCTCATATATGGAATATAAACTAGATTTATACGAAAAATAAACCCAAAGATGGAAAATATTCCAAGTTGAATGTTTGAAATTTTCACTCTATTATCCATTATAATAAATAAAAACTAGCAATTGTTCCATTTCTGCAAATATTGTATTAGAAGTCTAGTTTTAATGACTACTTATAATGAAGATATGGTTGTAGAAACGTAAAATATATTTAATATATTATAAATTGATAAAAAATATGTACATAATTTCTGGGTATTCATATTTCTAACAAATCCACAAAAAAAATAATAAAACCACATGAGAAACTCACATAACAAAAACTCACTTTGAATTGTGGCCATGTCGTGGAAGAAGGAGAGAAGTTCTTATGGATTGGTTTCAACAGTGCGTGAGGTTCACATCTGTGAGATGTGAATGGAACATAAGTTTCAATTGGTCATTTAAAATGAGAGAAAGAGATAATGAGGAAAAAAACATAAACAAAAACACAGGGTATTAGGCTTCCTTGTATGAAGAAAGTAAAAGAAAAAAAAAAAAGAAAGAAAAAGACACTGTCACTGTTGAGATAAGGGGCACGCGTATAAATATTTTACCGTTTTTAGGACGCAAGTGTAATTAATGAAAATTAGAGGTATTTTTGTTGTTGAGGTAAGTTTTTTGGACATTTATGTAAAGATTTTTTTTTTTTGAAAAAATTGCATCCTATACTGTTTTAAGGAAAATGTTTTCAAAAGTATGGTCTTTTTTTTTTTTCACTGAGTGCCTTTCTTATTCTTTTCAAATTTACAAGATTTTTTCTTTTTCCCTCTTTCTTTACTCTTTTTTTTTTATTTTGTATTTTTTTCTTTCGCTCATTATTTATTTATTTATTTTCTTAACCTTTTCATTTGCACATCATTTTTATAGTTGTTTTAGTGGGTTTTTTTTTTTTTGTTACTTTAACTTTATGTTATATGATCTTTTACAATGGTTGCTTTGTCTACTGTTTTTGTTTGGTTCATTTTCAATTTTATGAGGTTACTTTTTTTGTTGTTTTGGCAGTTGTTATTTTTTTTTTTTCTGGCTGGTTCATTTTTTCAATTTTCATGAGGTTATTGGTTTTTATAGTTGTTGTTGTGGTTTTTTTCATAGTTGTTTTGACAGTTATTTTCTGTTTTTTTTATTTTGACAATCATTTTTATTTTTTCGTTGGTTCTGTTTTAGTTTTATGAGGTTTTTTTTAATTCTTGGTTGTTTTTTTGGTTATTTTTTTTATTGTTTTGACAATTTTTTTGTTGGTTGATTTTTAGTTTTATAAGGTTATTTCGTAGTGGTTGTATGTTTTTTGTTGTTTCAACTTACTCTCTACAAGAAAGAAAAAAAAAATTAAAGCAATTAAAATAAAATAAGAATCCTTATAACTCTTAGTTAACAGTCAAGAAAAATGAAAAATTTGGAGATAAAGAAAAAAATACAGGAGAAGAAGAAGAAGAAGTAAGATAATATATAAAAAATGTAGAAACAAAGTAGAATAACAAAAAAGAAAAGAGAGTAACTGAGAGATCTAGGAACGTGGAGATACAAGAAGAAGAAAAAAATAAAAGATTTGTAGATAAGGAAAAAGAGGAGAAAAAAAAGACAAAAAAGGAGGATAATATAATTAAAAAAATTAAAAAGAGATGAAAAAAAAGATTTGTAGAAAAAAAGAGATGAGAAGAAAAAGAAGAAGAAAGAAGAAAACCATATTTTTAAAAGAACTTTTCCGTTTTTCCATAGTTTTGAAACAAAAATTTGATCACTCGTATTTTTTAAAAAGTTTTCCTTTTATTATACATTTAAGTAAAAAGTCTCTTTTTTTTTTAAATTTTCAACTTTTGGGCAAAACCATGCATAAATTCCACAAATTCATTATTGTAATGCTTCAATCCTACACTTTATAATACTTTTAGAAAAAGTAATAATTATTAGACTATTAATTCACCGGCAAGAATGACTTATTGTTAAAATGGTGTTGACCTTAGGTTTATTCAATCTTTAAAGTTTTGACTTTAACAAATAATTTGTATAATCTAATATGTTTATTTAAGTGTGTTTATTCAGGGCTGTAATTCATCAAAGTGTCAAAGATAAGCCCCCTTCAAGCTTAAGCTTCATTTGGGATAATTCAAGGATTAAAATGTTCAAAATCAAGTCATAGGGCATCCTTTATAAGTAAGGCTCACGATCGAGAGCCTTACTCAAGAGCTCAAGCTTAAAAAGGCATTCAATTTAAAAAAGGGACCAAGCCCCTTACGATCTGCCTTCACGATCATAAGGTGATTGTGACAAGCTCACGAGGGCTAATCACAAGCTAATCCAAATCATGAGTAATGAACGTCTCAACAAGCAAAAGAGCTTGAGACGCTCACAATCTACCCTCACAACCATGAGCAGCTCATGACCTAGGCTCTCATTACCTACAACAATAATGGCTTTATTTTCATAAGTCACGATCGTGAGCCTCCCTTCATGATCATGAGCAACAAAAATTCTACAAAAAAGCTATTTTGCATTTAATAGAATTTAAAGATGGTTGGGGATGAATTTAATGCCCCTAATAGTCATATTTGAGTTGTTAATGTATATAAACAACTCATGGAGCTTCATTAAAGGGTAAGATACTTGGTTGTTGAACTCTTTACTCTTAGCATTCATTAAAGCTCTCAAATTTTCATATAATTTCCTTGTTGTTCATTAAACTCTTTGAGAGTTGGTTGTGTGTTAGAAATAGGACTTTTACTTCATCTAATTCTTGGGATATATTAGAAGAGAAGCGAGGTTTATTTCTAAAGGATTTGGTTTAGGTGTTTAGCCATCAAAACTCTTGGGATTGTAGTTAGAGCTTAGCCTAGTCAAAAGCTCATTATTTGAAGGTTTATAGTTAATCCTAAAACTCTTGTAATCTTAATCTTATGAATAAGATTTGTGTGGAGATTGAAAATTTTAACTAGGGAATAAGTTAGGTGGAGATGTATATTCATTTGTGAATCAAATTCCTTAAACACTTGTGTTTGATTCTCTACTCCTTCAATCTTTTCTTAATCCTTGCTTAATTACTTTAATTTTCTTTTAAACTTTAAGAAGCCCTATTCCTCCTCTAGGACAATTACAAATGGTACTAAATTTTATTTATAACACATAATTATAGATTTGTAATCTTATCAAGCATTAATTATCAACTTTATAATTTATATAATAAAAAAAAACAATTATTAGTATATATATATAATCGATTCCGATTTTAATTTTTAATTTGGTGCAATTTGAGATGTTGATTCGGTTCTTAATTTGGAGAACTCATGATCTTTGAACCCACCTTAATAAAATATGACAAATTTTCTTTCTAATTTAATGTTAGTTATTTTCACTACTTTCAAATAAATAGCTATGAAATAATTAAAAAATTTCAAACTATTTAAAGTAATAATTTTTTATATTAAAAACATCTTTAATTTTTTAAATTATTATAATGACACTCTATCATCAACAATAAAAAAAATTCTAACATATGCACTCTAAAAAATTAATAAATAAAATTTTAATATATTAAAAAATGTTTCAAAAATTATTATGCTTGATTAATATATTGCAACTGTTTTTTTTTATCACATTCTAAATAAATTAAATAAAATTTGTTATAAAAGAAAAAAATTATGTATTGCTCATTAACAAAAGCTACACATAAATAATCAATTATTAGACATATTTAATTTATAAATTTATTTCAGCCAATAAATTTAGCATAATAATCACAACCAATATGAGCAAAGTGATGAAATTTAATATATATATATCTGCAAATAAATACGCTAGTTTTTGAGTAAAAAGATGACATTATTTTGGTCTATAAAAAATAAAAATTTTATATTTGTTTAAAAAAGTCAAAATGATACACACAATTTTAATGATGAAAATTCTAATCTCATTTTCTTTTAACTTTTTTTTTTCTTGCAATGATCAAATAGGTCCTTCAACTTGACTCTTAGGGCCAAATAGACCAATTTTGAACTTTTTCAACAATTGGGCCCATAACTTTTATTTCCCAACCTATTAAATCCAATTTTCTCACACCATTCACGCATGTGGTGCACCCATTAGAGGAGGAGAGTGAGTGAATTTAGAAAATGTTATTTTATTAGTTCTGTTTGTGTACAACAATATTCCCGCCCTACTGTATTGCATAACTATGTTAATGGCGCGAATTGTACATTATACGTGTTGAATTTGTAGCTAATGGTATTAATTATAGTTATTATGAGGTAGTTGTGGTATTGGTATTAATGGAATTAACTATCAATAATGAGAATATGGTTTGTTTAGGTGGGTTAAGTAATAAGTTGAAGGTATTTGGTGCAGCTCTTAAAAATCGAAGATTAAAATAGTGAAAGAGGTAAGCATTTGAATGCATTTGATGTCGTTTCATTTATTTTTTGTTAATGATGAAAATTAATAGCTTGGGAATGATAATTCTAGAATGGAGGAGGCTATGCCTATGATTTTTATGATACACCAAGGGGGAAAATTCATAAGGGATCCAAAGCTCAAGTACATGGATGGAGAAATATTGAAGTGGAATGTATATGATATTGATCGGTTAGGCTTTTTTAGGATAATGAAGAAGCTAAGGTCTATGGGGTATGCTAGTAGTGTAAAACTATACTGGTTACCTTGTGGTCAGTAGAAAATGGATTAAAATTCATGTATAATGATGCTTTTATTTATGATTTGCTTATTGCTAGTAAAGTGTTTGAAAAATTGTATATGGAGTTGTATGTTGAACATGCAGTTGATGTGCTTGAAATTAGTGACAGTCCTAGGTTGTTGATGTACAATATGACAATTAGTAGTGATGAGGATATGGGGGAAGTTAATGGGGATCATGTGGATGAAGTTGAGGGGAAAGGTAGGGGTGATATTTATGATTTAACATTTGGTGAATATAAAAATATGGAGCAGAGTAAGTTAGTTAATGTCGACTTAAAGGAGAGTGAAGAATTGAATAAGGATGTGTTGAATGCAAGTGATATGAATCTCAATGGTTTAATGAATTTCTATAAGGATGAAGTTGTTGAGATATTAACTAAAGAAGTGTCTGTTAGTGTAGATAGGGTAGTAGGAATAGAAAATAAGACTAGTAGTCCTCAAAATGTGTAACATAGGTAAGGGGAGTAGGTTCAAGATGTGATACAACATGATAAAATAAGTGAGGTAGCAGTGGATGAGGTTGAAGTTGATGACGTGCAATATAAAGAACCTCATAATGTCCATTAGGTGCAAGGAGCACATGCACATGCTTATGATCCTGAAAATATTAAACATATAAATGCAGAGCAAGGTGAAGCTGATAATGATGCGTTTGTAAAATAGACTGATGGGGAACAGGTAAATGAGGTAAAAAATACTAATGAGTACTTGAATCGCACTATAAGTCACTTGCTTTATTTTTCTTGAAATTAAAAGTACTATTAATATGATTGTATTGTTTTATTGTCTAGCCTATGCTTAATCGCCATATCATATATAATTTTGTAGTCAATTCGCATTCAGTTTTAGTAACTATACTATTATTAGAAGAAACTAAGTACATAGTCATGCCCAATATTGGCACATTTGATATCTTGTTATGTCATTTTGGTATCTAGGAAGAGGATGAAGTAGTTCATACTAGGGATGAAGCTGTTGAGCAAGAAGTCAAAGTTGGTGATGGTCCAAGCAATGAAGCTCTAACAGGTTCTTTTCATGAAGATAGAGTTATTTTTTATGAAGTTGAATTTGGGGCTGGCAATGAAAGTGGATCTGATGCTAACAATGAAGAACTGACAACTGTAAAAGGAAATTTAAGGGTAGAAACTTGTTGTATAAAGAAAAATGGCAAACTAAAAAAATTTCTGGTGTTGAAACAAATGATACGCCTCAACTTGAAACAAATGAAATACATTATAATGTTGACACTAAGGTTAATCAAGATGCTAGTTGTGCTAACCTTACTATTGATGAAGTCAGCACGGACCTTGAATATGTTAATAGTTTAGTTGAAATGAGCTACGATGAGGAGTCAGGTGATGATGGACATGGAACTATACGGAGGATAATATCTATAAGAGTTTTCTATAATCCTAAAGGTAATGTTCCAGTATTTTTTGTTGGCATGGTTTTTAAAAGTGTTAAAGAGTTTAGGATAGCTATTTCCAAATATACAATTGCTAGAGGTGTTGAAATTAAGTTTAAGAAAAATGAGACCACAAGCGTTCAATGCAGATGTAAGAGCTTATATCCACGGTTTATTTTTGCTAGCTCTGATAAGAAGAGTGGGGATTTCATTATGAAAAATTACAAGCCTATCATAGGTGTACAAGGGTGTGGAAGAATAGAAGGGCTTCAAGGAATTATTTGATATGTTATTTTAAACCTATAATTGAGGATTAGCCCAAAATGACATATGCCAGTATAGTTGATTATGCAAAAAAAAAACTTAAAGCTTGAAATTAATGAGACACTGGTAAAGAGAGTTAAAAGGGCAATCATTATTAAGCTTGAAAGGGATTTCAAGGATGATTATCGCAGACTTTGGGACTATACAGAGGAGTTGAAGCAAACTAATAAAGGTACTATTGTTGAAGTTATTACAGAAGATGGGACAAGCAGGTTTAGTAAAATTTACATTTGCTTCAAAGCATTACAAATAGGATGGAGAGCAGGGTGTAGACCTATTTTGGGGATTGATGGTGCCTTTATTAAGACACTTTGTAGAGGTGAGTTACTGACAATTGTAGGCCTAGATGCAAATGGTCAATGATATCCTATTGCGTGGGTGGTAGTGAGGTATGAAACGAAAGCTAATTGGATATGGTTTTTACAGCATTTGAAAAAGTTAACCTCAGATTGAATGATAGGCATAACTTGACTTTAATTAGTGACATGAAAAAGGTTAGATACAATCAATTATTACAAATTAAACATGTAGTTTGTATATGTCTGTATCACACTAATATTATTATATTTTCTTTCCTAAACACAAGGCCTAATAGAAGCTGTCAAGCAAGAACTCCCACTTATCGAACATCGATGGTGTGCAATGCATATATACATGTCATGGCAGAAGAGATAGAGGGGAATAGAGTTCAGAAAACAATTCTGGAGATGTGCGAAGAGCCCATGTGAGCAATTTTTTCATGATCAATTGGAAAAGCTTGATGGAATGGGGAGTGGCTTGGTCGAACACTTGTTGACTCACCCTCCACATACATGGTATAGGTCTTATTTCTCCTTCCATTCTAAATGTGATATTGAGTATAATAACATATGTGAATCATTCAATGTCCATTTACATTAGGTTAGGTAAAAACACATTATTGGGATGTTGGATTGGGTGAAGGTTGATGCTATGAAAAGAATTCCTGAGAAAAGAGAAGCTGCAACTAAATGGTATTGTAAATTCAATCATACTGCTTGTGCAAAATTAAACAAAATATCGAAAGAGCTTTAATGTGTACAATATAATGGAATGGGGATAAAGGTTATGAAATTTGTAAGGGAAAGGACAGGCATATAGTAATTTTGGAGCAAAGAAAGTGCACTTATAGATTTTAGGACCTAACGGGAATACCTTGCCCTCATGGAATTTATGCCTTATTCTATAGCAAAGTGGTGTTGGAAGATTACATTGATAAATGGTATAGTACAGAAAAATATTTGGCAAGCTATCAGTTTCATATAGAACCTGCAAAAGGTAGAAGCATGTAGCCAAAAACTAAAATGCCTCCTTTATTACCACCTGAAGTGAAAAAGGGTGCAGGGAGACTAAAAAATTTCATAAGGAAAGCACCTGAAGAACCTAAAAAAAGTGAGAAATTTTCCAAAAGAGGTACAGTTATGACATGCAGCCTATGTCACCAAACAAGTCATAATAAAAAAGGATGTCAATGTAAAGCATAAGTAAGACTCACATATAATTTAGGCAATTATTATTAAGACTCACTATGGATATAGAAGATGACAATAACCAAACATTTATATTTGCTAGTGTAACATATAGGCTAAAGGATCAGGTTCGTTTAGGGACTGAGCCATAAGTAGGGATAGAGGATCAGTCAATGAAAGGAACATTACTCAAGCCAAAGGCAATTAAGGGAGCACTGCTCAAGCTAAAGGTAATTAAGGGAGCATTGTTCATGCACAAGGAAATATAGATATGAACATTGCTCAAGTAAAAAAATTACAAAATGAGTGTGTAATTTTTTTAATCAAATGAGGGGTTTATTTTCTATTTTTTTTCAATTTTTAGCAATTGGTTATTGATAATTACAGGAAAATAGAATTGAACCGCCTGCTGACGTAGATAAAATGCATAAGTTTTGAGTTAATCATGGAATCAAAATCAAAGAACCAAATCATGAATCCCAAAGCAGAGTGCAGAAGGCTCTATCTGAATGTTATGGCAAGGGAAAGGCACCAATGTTTGTGCCAAATAAACAAGAGAATGTTAAAAGTGGTATTTTCCATAATGAATTAACAAGTCAAGTTACATTGAATGTAAGTTTTTGGAGAATTAATAATTAATGCATGAGGTTAATATGTTTTATTACTCACTGGGGTACTCACTAATGACCAAATTATGCATCTGCAGCCTAGATTATTTAGGGAAAGATTTTTACATGCAACCAATCTAGTCCCAACTGAGCATCAAAGGAAGGTGACAATCTATAACCATGATAAAGTGAAATATGATAGAAATCCAAAGTATGGAAGATTTCAAGCTCCTGGTTTGAAATGGGGGGACTCAAAAGCAATATTAACCAATGAATTTTCGAAGCAAAGGGATGTTGCCAATATAAGGAAAAGAGGCAAGGAAGCACTTAAAGCAACTTATATGTCACACCAAAGTTTTGTTGCAACCTCATCCGATGCAAGAACAACTATACAAACATAGGAATCAATTGCAAAGGCACCAACTGGTGGTGCATCAGATGTAATAGAGATAAAGCAGTTCAGAGGGTAGAACCAAATAGAAAATTGAAGCGTCTAAAGAAAGCTCAAGTGCCAATGTCCAAGCCAAAGCCAAGGAGGTAGTTGTAAGCTCAGTGTAGATTGGAAAGATGAGAATTATATTTTGGGTAAATATACACATTTTGTTGACATCGTGATCTCAAATTTTGAGTAATCTGGCTACTGAGGGAATTCCAGATTATTGTAATATGAGAATACTGTAATTAGTAGTATTAGTTAAGGATTGTAGGAACTTTTTGTCTATAAGAAACCAATAAGGGGGTAATATTGCTATCAATAGCTAATCAATTAAGCATCTCACTGCATATTTTGTCAATATATTAATATATAGAAGGAGACAAATGAAGAAGCTTATAAAGATTTGGCATAACTCATTCAATTTTTCAGTGGTAATTAATGATGAAGTTCACTTTTAGACAACCAAAATATGCATCTCATGGGAAAAAACTCACTCACTACACTAAAACACACATACTCTATAAATACAGCTGAATCGATTTCAAACACCAACCAATTAAGCATAATCTCCTTTCATTAACATAGAACATCATTAATACAAATTTGATTACAGTTCCCATCCTATTTACTGCTAACACAGATGCAATTACATACAAAATATTGCATCTCCATTTGTACAAAAAAAAACATCACATTCTTAATGTTGCAAAAACATATAAACTACATACTCCTAATCGTGACTGCACTAAGCACTAACACCAACCAATTTATACCAAGCATTACACAATAAAAAATCATCTTCCACTTATACTTACAACCTAAGTCTTTAACATCTTGTACCTCCCTCATTAGATTTGCACATTCCAACTCTAATTCACTAAATTCAGCATGCTTCATTCTATCACACACTGCACACTTTAATGCTTCAATTTCAACCTTCAGGCTTGCATTTTCTTCTTACAAATCCTTGATCACCTTCCTTATTTAAGGAGTAAATTGTTCATCATGCCATTCAAAATATTCACATCCTCTTCTTTCTGAATACCTTATGTTCCTCTGCCATTAACCACATCTAACATTTAATAAAAAAATTTAAAATAATCCAATTTTTTTAAACAACTACATGTCAGTCCTATTAACTTACCTCATATCTCACAATACATGAGTAAAACCTTCTTCCAGTATTTCTTTCAATCTATACTACCCACCTTGGTCACTTTTTGTTACAATAGCAATATCTTGTTTGCGCTTCATAATTGAATTCTGGAGCACAACATGCTACAAAATACGTTCTCGCTAATGAATCATACGAGAAAGAGCCTGATCGTCGCATCTCCGAAGACATGTGTTCTAAGCTTGCCTAATTCAGTCTACTTTAATTTCACATTGATTTCCTTAATTTTTTATTCTTATAATTTGAGTAAATTAGGGTTTAGTTATCCCTTTTTCTTTTGATAGTTATAATTTTATTTCATGTGTTTTTTATTAGTAATAAGTAAATAAAAAAATATTGACTTACTAAGTGCACTACAAGCGCGAATGGTGTGAGAAACTTAAAGTTATATGTATTCTAATCACTATAATGTTATAAAATTTGTAAAACTTTAAACCGATCTATTATGTTATTAATATGTGTGTTATTTTATTTTCTATAATTTTTAATAAATTTATATTTTTATTTTTATCGATATATTGCTAATCTAAATTAATGAAATTATTTTTCTTTCCCAATAAAAAGTCAAAATGATCATAGTTCAAGATTTCAAGCTATATATAAATTCGATTATTTGTTAAATTTGGCTCGTTTAAAAGTTTTTAAAATTTAAATATGCCGTATCTATTTTTCAAAAGTATTTACTTTACTAAAACTTAGAAAAATTTAGTTATATGTTAGCAGATTGAGAAATATTATTTTTTAAATTCGTCCAATTATTTTAATTTAATAAAAATTATGAACAACAAATGAAATATTTTTACTTTGTTTTGGAAAATTTCTCCACCCGGCTCAGACCCGGTCCTCGCAAGCTTTTAGTCCGTTTTCTTAGATTTTTTAAAAATTTTTCATTTCTCCTTCTCTTAAGCGGGAAGTCCAAACACTCAAAAACTCTTCGCCGGTGAAAATGAGAGGCAACAACACGCGCCGCCGTCCAGCAGACTCCTTTATTCCACAACCAACACCAGACCACCACCACCGTCAGTTCATCTCTCGCGATTCCGATGCAAGTTTTGCCAGTAGCCGACCATCTACAATCGGCTCCTCCCGACCCTCCTCCGAGCTCTACACAGATCGAGCCCACCAAAACTCCGCCTTTCGCGCAATCAACGCCTACCTCTCTTCTCACTCTTCGCCTCTGTCTCTTCGAACTCACCCAATCTCCTCCGCCAAAGACATCACCGAAGTGCTTCAATTTCTGGTCCATAGATTAGATTACCCTTCAACGAAACTCGAAGATGATCTTTTTGTTATTTTGAAAACCCTAAATTGTCCTTACAAGGTGAACAAATCTACACTCCGTGCGCCTAATACACCTCATAATTGGCCTTCATTTCTTGCTGTAATTCACTGGTTAGTTCAGATTGCTATGTATGCAGAACATTTAGCTGTTAATTCGAGGGCATTTGTGGAAAATAATAGCATGCTTGTTTATGCATTGGATAGTTATTTGAATTATATTCGTGGCGATGATGATTCTGTTGAGGCATTGGACAGAGAGTTTATGGAAAAATTAGTTAGGGAAAGGGATAGTGTGCTTGAAAATGTTAAGGTTTTGGAGGGTAGTTGTAAAGATTTAGAGGCAAAAGTGGAGGCCTTGAAAGCTGGCCCTACAGAGAAGGAGAAATTGGAGAACTTGAGAAATGCATTGGAAGATGATTTGAATAAGTTTAATTTTATAATTAGGGAGTGTCATTCGCGGATTGAAGATTTAGAGAAGGCTTTAGAGGAGAAAAGGAATCAATTGGAAGCAAAAGTTGAGGAGAAGAAAAGGATCGATTTGGAGAATGAGGAGCTGAAGAAGAGAGTTGAAGAGCAGAGTTTTAATGCGAGGGACGCTGAGAGGATGAAGAGAGAGTTGCAAGCTGTGGAAAGAGATGTTAGTGAGGCAGAAAGTGCGAGGAATTCATGGGAGGAGAAGATATGGGATCTTGATACCGAAATTGGTCATAAGTTCAAGGAACTTGAGACACTTGCTATGGAATGTAACCAAGCTGTTAGGAGGTTTGATTTTCAAAATTGATTTATTATATTATTTTTATTATTGTAATTATTAATGTTATTCATTGTGGATCATGTTAACATTTATGTTAATTATGCAGCCTGTGCTGTAAGGCTGATCTAATTCCTCAACTTATTTGAACTAGTAAGAAGAATACGTAATTTTTCTCTGGTTGGAATGTGAACTGGTTAATCTCTGGAAACTAAAATTTGAACCAGGTGATATGTAGATCCTAGGGAGTTTAATTTCACAGGCATATACATGCCCATAGAGTTGCTAATGCCAATTAGTCTTTTTTTTTTTTTAATTAGGTTGTGAGTGGATATTAGAAGGAGATTTTAATAGGAAGTACGTTGTATTGTAGCTGTCCTACATCAACTTTGTAATACTATTTTCTAGTCCTTGTTGCACTAAAAGTTTCACTCTTTATTAACCTCTTTATGACATTTAAATATATGTGATTTCTAATTCTATGAAGTAGTTGACCTGTGGAAGTTTTTAAAGTATCTCATTATTGGGTTGTATTGCAAATTATTTACTATATGTTGTTCAGGTGCTAAATGCAAGTGGTGATATCAAGTTTTTATGTTTATACAGAAAAGTTTATTTGTATATGTATTTGTATTGCTTTTAACCATTTCTGAACTCTTTGCTACTTCATCTTGGTACGCTGGTAATCTGAATTTTCTAATTGTGATGGTTCCAGATTAAAGCTTGGAAATCCATTTCAGTATTTGCTGAATGCTAAGGGCTCTACACCTGCTGAAGTTATGGGGGTTGACTACAAATCTACCATTAAGCCTGGACTTGCATCCTTTGCTGATGATGTGAAGAGAAGCTCTATGGAGAAACTGGAAGAGTTTATTTCACTTCAACAAGAATCATCAGAAATGACTGCTAAGATCGAGAGCAAAAAAAACCGTATTGCTGCACTTCAATCTCATATTGATGAAGTACGTGCAATCAACCTACTTTATAGTTTATAAAAAAGGTTTTACTGCACTTTTTAGGCATGTTATGCTTGACAGCTGCAGGCTTTTGGACCTCTGATTTTAAATCTAGACAAACAATTATCTGCTCTTTTCATGAGCAGTAATGCAATTGATGCAACAATCCATAATGGAAATGGGAATGCTAGTTTTCATGAAATAATCACATGAAACAATATGATATATATATATTTTTTTTGTTTAAAGGAATTTGATTTAACTAAAATCACCATCTCCAAATTAATAGGACAATCTCCTATTTAATTGATAGGACAATCTCCTATTTTCTTTCTTCCAAGTTCTTTGTGATTTATTTTCATACAATGATGTTAATAAGTCATATTGTAGCACCATCCTAAAGAAATAGCCATTGTTGAAATGCAATCTGGCATGATCCTAGATTATTCACCTTGTATTTGTTGGGTTGCCAAATATGATACTTGCAAGGTGATGGCTACTGGATTAACACAAATATGATACTTCCAAGGTGATGGCTACTGGATTAACATGCCAAAATCTGTAAGGTCATCCAAAGTGGACTTTTACCTCCAGCAAACCTTATATGCGGGCCCAAGTTCATGCTAACATTATCCCTTGAGGGTGCATTCTAGAACCATTTCCTAAATAATTAGTTGATTGTTTAGGCTGCCAGGTGACTGGTTATTCGACTCCATCCGCTTGGGATTAACTGAAATTGTCTTTGCTGGATGGGAACTGATTGTTAGAAAATGATTTGGTGAACTGAAATGCTAGAAAATTTTAATGTAGTTTGAAAAGGGACAATAATTTGGACAGAGGAAGCAAAAGTGTTGGGTAGAAGTGAAATGAAAATGTTCTGGGAATGCCTTGCATTTCATCAATATGGTTATTTCTATTGTATATTTAGTAGGTGTCTACATGTTTTTTCATTTATATTTTTCTACAGGTCTTAAAGGGTTTACTGTGCTTTTTTCCTACATGTTCCTCTGTCTTATGAAAACTAGTTTGGGAATGCCTACATTGGCATATATCATAGATCAGACTGGTTATGCAATTTTACTGAGTGGCAGGACGGTGTGCGAGCTTGGGTGATTTGTTTATATCGTTCTGGATTGAATTTTATAATTTTTTGGTGAATTGCTTTTGCAAGTGTTTTTTTATCTTTTCTTTCCTTTTGGTGATCTCCATTTCCCTTAATCAATCTATTGTTTCTTTAAATCTCACATGCAATAATTGCATTTCCTCGGGCTTTTATGACATTCTAGCTGCTTGAAAGAGAACTTGGGTGTTTTAAGTCTATGTTTAAGGCAAGCTTTTGAAATGGACATTCAACTTTAGATGATCAGACAGCTGAATTATTTGAACTATAATTTGGTTATTTATAGATCTGAAGTTGCAGGTTCTGTAAACAAACAAAGCAATCTGGGTTGTCTATTTTGTTGTTTTGTATGAGTTCATGCTGCTTATTGAATTTTCTTCACATCAGATTATATCTTGCTGATCTTGGTAACCTCTGCCAGTTGTTACATTATTTTCAAGGGTAATTGGAGTTTGAAATCAGTGATTCCATTTTCTTTAGAATTTAGATGTGATTGTCCATCCACCAAAGTGCAAAAGAATATAAAGGCAGCAATGGTATTTGAGCCAGGCGAAATATCAACATTTTTCTCCTTCAAACATTTGTTATTCTTTGTTTTTAATTGCACTTTGCTTGGACAGGAGGTTTAATCTATTCATTTGTGCTAGAAAATTTCTTTCTTATCAGCTGTCCTAGTGATTGCTCAAGTTTAGGAGGATACAACCGTCACTTCTTTTTTCTTCAATCTTGATCTCTTAAAGAATTTTCCTGAAGACTCATAATGTGAACAGGCAATTGATATAGGACAATGCTTGTCCTGTCCAAAGGGGCTACTAGGTAGCTTTCAAAATATACTATTCTTTTCTGTTTATACTTGTGTTTTTCTGTCTCCATTCTCCAACCACTTCTGATTCTGCCATCAGTAGATGTTGAATTTTAATTTGGATGGTTAGATGAATGCCTTTTTTCCTGTTCTTTTCTCGACAACTATGTCCTTTGTAATCCCTTGGATTTTTATTTTAAATATTTGTAATCCCTTGATAGATGAATTAAATGATTCATATTGATGGCAAACAAATTATTTTTGTCAGGTGGAAGCTCAGTTAATTTTACTGAGGAATGAAACAGAGGAGTACACCAACAGGTGTGCAGTAGAAGCTCAAAAGCTGTTGGACAGCGTTCAAGTGGAAGGTCAAAACTTGGATACTTTGGAAAGAGAAGCCGCAGAGATTCTGAAAGTATGCTTCTTCGTGATTCACCTATTTCTCTGAGCAGTTTTTGAACATCTGAATGCATTGTTTTTGAGTGGTTTTCAGGAATTTGGTGATGATATTGTGATTTTATTATAATATATGCAATTTTATTGCAAGTACATGGATTAATGTCTGCAAATTCTTGATTCATAGGGCCTGAAGTAGCTAAATTGCTCATGAATCTTTATACATTTGTGTTCAGGCCTCTGAAGTAAAGCTGCAAGAAGCAATGAAACGAACAGAAGAGGAAATTCAGATGCACGCACGTGAACTATTTGCAGTGGTTGATGCAGTTTCAAAATATAAGGAACATATGGAGTCCAAGATTTCAGAAATGAAAAACAAACTCTCAGAAACTGTTGCTTCCGTCTCGGATGGTTACAAGCATTCCTTGCCAGCACAGTTTGGTATCAGCCTTGACACCACCAACTAAATTCAGAAAAAGAAATAAAAAAAAAGGACAATTGAATCGTGGTGGTGACAAATGTTTCATCACTTTTGTGTGTTCTAAGGCTTCTGTCTGCTTCTAATTTATGTTTACGTATGGTGAGAACAGCAATGTGGCTGCAGAAACTTGATTCTGTAATATATATATATATATATATATATATATAGTAGGTGCTGCATTCCTATCCTTCAAAAAATACACAAAAATTAGTTGATTCTTTGTGTGTTCTAAGGCTTTTGAGTTTTGTCTACTTTTAATTTATGTTTATGGAAGGTGAGAACAGCAATGTGGCTGCGGGAACTTGATTCTGCAATATATAGTAGGCAGAAAGGCCAATTTGGCCCCTAACCTTTTCGGCTATGGCTAATTTAGCCTTTTTTAACCTTTTCAGCTAATTTAGTCTCTCATCTTTGGATAAAAGTCAAATTAGCTTTTATTTTATCAGACAAGCAGACAAAAATCCTTCAATCAATCATAAAATTATCCTTGATGTTTTAGTTATTTAATAAATTAGTTCATATGTCAAGAACATAATTTTTAATAAAAAATTTAAATATAATTTTATTTCAACATTATATTTAAGACCAAAATTTATTTATACTTTATAAATTTTTGTAAGATTATGAATATATTTTATCAATAAACAAATTGAATTATCTATTACTGTTTCTTTGAATTTTGTAATTTATTTATAAATTAAATTACTTTTTAAAATTATGTTTAAAATTAAAAAATTAATTATACTTTAAAAAATTAATGTATACTTTAACATTTAAAAGTATATATTAGTATAATATATTATTAGCTTTTTTAAAAATACTGAAAATACAATAATATATTAAAACTAAAATCAAAGTTATAATACTAAAATAGTTTTTCTTCATAATTAACTATGATGAGAAATTTATTATTTAACTAAAATATTGGAAATATTTGTAAAATTGAGATGAAAACAAAACTATAAATTTAGTTTTTATTTTAATTTATTATAATTTTTTTAGTATTTTAATATTAAAAATAAGAATATATACACACATAAAAATATAAATAAATTGAAGTGTAATTTTAACAAAAAAAAAAAATAATGTATAAATAAATTTTAAAACTACCAAAAATTAGTAATGTATAACTAAATATGTATATTAATATAATATATTACTAAATTTTCAACTTATATAATCTATAAATAAATGTAAATTTTAAATATAAGTTTTGAAAAAATAAAATCATCTATCTAAAATATTAAGGATTTTTGGTAATTGGTTTAAGGATTTTGGTGTGAATAACTTATAGAGTAGTGATGTTTTGGTAATTGACTGAAGAATTTTTGTGTGGAAAAGTTCAAAACAAAAGTTCAAAACTTAAGGGAAGCTACTCTTTGTATCAGAGCCTGGTTTCGATCCAGGGACCTGTGGGTTATGGGCCCACCACGCTTCCGCTGCGCCACTCTGATTGTTGGTGACAATGGTTAATCAATTTTATAACACACTTAAATTCCGCAGAGTTGACAGGGACAACTCACTACATAAGAGTGAAGCTTATTTGACTCTTATACTTTTCAGTGCTCGAAGTTCAATTCAATGAAGATTCATTTGAATTCTAAATTGAAATCAAATTATGCAAAATTAAACTCATGAAAATTGTTAAAAATTATAAATAAATTTGAATAAAAACTTGTGAATTCATTAGTAATTTTAATATGTTAATAATTTGATATGAAACATATAATATATAAATATTTGTTCATAATAAATGAAAGATATTTTAAAAATATAGCTTTTATTAAATATATTATAATTTATTTAATAAAATAATTAATTTTTAATTTACAATTTACTTTATTAAATTTTTTTAAGTTCATAAACTCATTTAACCTCATAAATAGCTTATGAGTGCTAAGTGACATAATTAATTTGGTTCAATTATAAACGAATTAAGCCGGAAATAATCAAAACTTGACTATATTTGGCTTATTTACACTCCTACTTTATGACAAGGCTAGCGAAACAATGGTTCGGTTCAAACTAAAATGAAAAAAAATGAACCAAATCAAATTTGGTTAAATTAAACTGAATCAAAATAAATTCACTTTAATTTGGGTTTCATAAAAAAAAATTTAACTAAAACAATTTCTCTAATTAACTTTTAATATTTAATATACATACAATTTAGATATAATTAAATTATTTTTTAATTATATATCAATTTTAATATTATAATATTCAATATATAAAATATATTTAAATTGTAGGTATATTAAAAATATTAAGAAGTTAATATTAACATGATAAGAATAATTTATGTATAGAATTAGGCTTAATCAAGTTGTAATTTTAATTTAAATAAAATATTTGTATACAATTTAAATAACATACAATTTAATTTTAATTAAAATATATCTAAATTGTGTGTATATTACAATATTAATATGATAAAAATAATTTAGTTTACAGAGTTAGGATTGATTAAGTTAAAATTTTAATTTAAATAAAATATTTTAGTATTAAAAGATACAAATTGAAGTTAAATATCTGAATTGAAAAAAAAAAATTAAAGTTTGGTGACCATATGTACATTTAAGGTCAAAAATAACATGAAAATTAATATGAAAAATATTTTATATATATTTTCAACTGGTAATCACATCAATACTTTACCATCAAATAGTTGATAATTAAATTGAAGTTTAGGTACTAAAAATACAAATTAAAATTTGATACCTAAAATAAAACAAACAAAAAGTGAATGGCCACGGCTGCATTTAAACTGACTTTGAGCCTCTCTAACCCACAATTTTTTGTGAATAAAAAGCATGAGTAGAGGGCCATAGCATGGAATTCAAAGTTTTATCCAAATTGCAATAATGCCTTCATTTTCAAGAAAAGTGTCACGGCGAAAACAAAATGGGACAATGTTACACATAATCACAAGAACACATGCTTCAAAATCTATTTTTTAATTACCTAGTGACAACATGAATCCCAGTGGCAAATTATACATTGGCCAGAAAAAGAAAAAGGAATGTTCATTGGAACACAAAAATTGCACAAGCATTGTCGCTGTTGTTTTTTTTTTCTTTTTTCTTTTTTTTTTCACAGCACAATCTATATACATTATATTTATATGTACAATTACTTGACAACTTCATCAGCCCCCTCCCTGCATATCTATTCCATAAGGCAAAAAATAAGGTTTAAATGAAAAACCACTAACCTTTGATCTCAGAAATGGTAACTAAAGCTACAAATCGCACACCAAAATACCATGTTCAGGTTTAGGACAAGTGTCCACTATCATCTTGTTCCCAGGCCAAGAATTGTCCAGCAGGTGAGGATGAAGGCGATGAATCCATGGCTTGTATTTGATAAGTAGCGGTTATGGGAAACGTTACATAAGTTACTAGCAACATGGATGGCCACTCACATTGTTTAACTTCTGCAAAAAAAAAAAAAAAATTTAATAATAGTGCCATCATCACTACAGTTGAGGTTATGATATGAAGGTAAATGTGATGTAGTCGAATGTATTGTAAGAGACCAAATGCATAAAGCCAGTTAAATGTGCTGAAAAAAAAACATGTTGATATAATACTGATAACAGAATATTTTTGGTGAATATTTAGATGTTCCTACTAATGCAATTTATAGTAACACCAAAAAATTCAAGTATGGTAAACAGCAGGAAGAATGATTCTAACTTACCTCAACATATATGTATGTCAGAGGTTGAACAAACATTTTGAAGACTGCAAGCTGGTAAAACGAGGAGAAGAGGGGCTCAATGAAGTTTGAAGTGGCCTTTTTACAAAGGGATGGTCCAATAGCTGCACTGCCTGAGGCCGATCAGTTGGATTCACTTGCAAGCATTTAAAGATGAAATCCTTGGCATCTGTTGATAAAGAATCAGGAACAGGAGGAAGTTCACCCTTGCCAATTCTAAATAATGCTTGCATCTGTCACCCACATAAAAAAAATAAATAAATAACATTTCTAAAATCCATATGAGCATCAGAAGTGATAAAAGAGTCATAGAGCTCACAAATTTCTGATGCCAGATATTATGTTCATTTGGATAGCATATAAAAATACAATGCCTGATTTTTACCCATGGGATTAAAGTAACATGATTAAATTATTATTTGATTATAGAATTTCATTTATGTCTTCTCCAGGTATGCGATTGCAAGCTCCAGGCTTGTGCTCTAAGAACTATATATATCCTATTTCACATACATCTTTTATATTTTCAAGCACTTATAGGTTATTATTCAATATTCTCTAGTAATAATGAGCTATAAAACCAAAGTAAAATAAGGAATAATGCCTTAAGGCTACCCATTCTAAGCTAGTATTCAAATCCTTTAGGCTTTGACGTGGAATGCTGGTTAAGCCCAATAGGTTTCTTAATGGCAAAAAACCATTTTAATGAATTAAAGAATTAATGATACTTGTGTTACTACCGTCAAATGACAATTGAATTCTGAAATAAACAACCTCAATTGTTTTTGCCTCTAGTAAATTGCAACCATAATGATCATAGAAGTCACCAATAGTAATACAATCATATTGGCAAAGAAGAGGTCAAAACAATTACAACCAGTATGAGAAACGAAATGTCAGTATCTTAAACAAAGTCCATATGCAAGACATATAGCAGCCAAGTCACAAAAAAATAAAAATTAACTAGGTTTAGATTGACCATTAATGTCAATCCAAATGTGATAGCATAATCTCAACCCAGTAAGGCATGGTTTTCAAGCCACCAAAAATCATTTGATCACAAACACGTTGCACATGTGAGCTCATGTGACGTGCACTTTACCATACATCATTTAAAATTTTTGCTTCATACTTCGAAAGGTTACTGATTGGAAAAAAGCTTTTATATAAGCTTCCTGTCTGACAATGAGGCCTAGATAACTGAAACAATTCAGAGCTAACAGGAGCAAATAAAGTACTTACACCTTCCAAGTGAGAGTACGGGTGACAACCAGTTAACATCTCCAAAACTGTACATCCAAGGCTCCATATATCAGCAGGAAGTCCATAACCATGATTTTTAAAATTCACAACCTGTAATTTGCACAATTAAATTGTCAAGATCCGGCAAAAATTCAAGGCCTATAAATATAATGAAAGGAGTTAAGACTTCACAATATTGTTGAAAAAGTGACATCGATGCTGCTTAAAAAGAGAATAATATATATATATTTTTTATATTATAAAGAAATATTCTCTAATGAATTCAGATTCAAGTGTGTAAATTTTCCTCTACTCTAGAAGTGACCTATTTAACAAAAATATAATATTGATAATGCGATCATTGATCACATCATGATCATGATTATACAGATTTAAATTAATGAGTTAGGATGTATGCATATTTCATTTCAAGCAAAAAGCATGCTAATATTAGATTTAACATAGATTACAAGGTACGCAATGGATGTAATACGGATCTTCGCATGATCTAACTTTCATCACATCTTAAATAGAAAAGTACAAAACACCATGCTATAAAGATGGGGGGAAAAGAAAAGAAAGAAGATGCTAAAACAATGGTAAAACCTAGCCCAAAAGATGATACCATGCTATAGAGCAAAACAAAAGGAGGCAAACCTCTGGGGCCATCCAAAATACAGTCCCTTTGAAAGATTTAACATCATTCATTGTAGTTGCCTAACATGAGAAAAATCCAAAAACATTAAAGTAAGAAATAAAACATTGTTATCATTTTTAGGAGAGAGAAATTATGCATAATAGGGCACCTTTGCCAACCCAAAATCTGCAAGCTTTACAGATCCATTTGCATCCACCAATATATTAGCACATTTAATATCCCTTGACAATTAAAAATTAAAAAGACAAAATTTAGAAAAGAGCAATTTACAATGGTATAGAAAAAAGTAAAATAAAGCTGTCAAATGCACATAAGATGAGATTTACTATTGAAATATGGAAAATACTAGACCTACTATATCTTTTTCTCCAATCTCTACACTTTTTGTACACTTCAATGAGGCAGAAGGAAATACACACTCCTTTACTCAGCATTTTATCTATTTCATTGAAGATTGTATTTGAGACAATTTTACATAATCCACCTATCATAATGGTGCCATCATAGTCGTCTCATGAAAAATTGTATTTGAGACAATTTTAAATAACATGTAGGGATTCTTTCATGAAGTGACAATGATGGCACCATTCTAAAAGGTGCTGATGGATAAAATTCACCATTAGAGAAAAGAGAAACGGGCCAAGAGATATTTCTATGAAAGCACAAAATGAGCAAACGATGTTTTCCTCTTTCACATGTCTAGCATGCATCAGAATTTTTCTTTAAAATTTTGCTTCTTTCATGAATTAGATGGCATTAAAAGTGCAAGGACAACTAAAGTGCAAACTGCAAAGGTCTCACGCATCCTGCTCACAAAGTACAATGGCAATAATCAGGAAATTACTACTAACTATTAAATGGGAATTATGTTATCCGTACAAACGATAATTATAAGGCCACAATGGTATTACTAGTTAAAACTACTATTAATTATTTAATGTGAACTAATGAAGGTATACTTGTGATACAATGCAAACAGTACTAGAAACTGCAATGCAGCTATTTTTTCAACAAGATTCACTTTAAGAACAAGATTCGCTTTAAGAGCATGAAGCTTTCATCTTTGGAACATCGAGCTTCAAGAGATCAACATGCATGGTTCACAATGCTACTTAATGGTTGTACAAATTAAACATTTTTTTACATATCACGTTCATTCTTTTTAGCCAATATCTACTCTGAGCATTTTTCTAGATACCAGACCTGGAAGTCGCAGATACAGATGCATGTATCACATAAGAAAAGGAAGACCAAACTAGAAAGGTCACAAGGATGTTTACACAACAAATAGAAAAGACTGGGAAATTAAAAGATTTCTATTTGTTTATGAAATGGAAAATCAAAATTGGAAACATTTCCCAACCAGTACTGCAAACACTACAGGAGGTGAGGTCCAAACAATTAAAACTACTAAAATCAGTCATATTACCTGTGAACCACATTGCGGTCATGAAGATATTTTAAACCGTTTAAGATTTGTCTTGTGTATGAAGAGACGATGGAATCCCTTAAAGGATATTTCTGATAAAGAATTGCAAGTGAACCTTTTGTTGCTAGCTCAAGGAAGATATATAGCATAGCTTCATCCTGGAAACATTTAAAAAATTAAGATGGACAAAGCTAACAGCTCAAAACCAATTTCTTATATATCAATAAGACCAATGAAAGAAGCTAAGATATCTATCAATTTGTAAACACCCTAAATCTTGTCGACCTGGAGCTAGAATAAAAACAAAAATAACAAAGATATTCCCTTTATCAATTAAATTGTTCATGAACAATTGGAAGCCAAATGTATGTGCATGAGATATAACTAGATAGTCTATGAAAAATAGCAGAAAACATAAATGGTGCATGAAAAATAATTATTTGTCTCAATATAATTGCCCAATTCCACAAGAAAATGCTGAGAGAATGATGGCATAAGCCATATCATATCAAATCATATTGTCTGCCAAAACACTTGCAGTATAAAATGTTTCTACAATTTAATGTCGGGACAATGTTGCCTGTCCTGCCCTTAGTTCCAAGTATGCTTACAAGTTCATGAACTAGAATATTCAATGAAAAATACCAAGATGAAGGATGTCCTTTATGCATGGTGGTGACAAAAACAAAAACAAACTCATATCAGATCTCCACATGGCTGTTTTAAAGATTTGAAGGTGGTTTATCCATATGTATGAATTTGTCTCTAGACATATTTTGTCTAAAATGAAAAAGCATCTACAAGTGCTGCAGATGATAAGACTGCAAAAATCTAACAAAATGATTCTTATTCTGGTCAATGTTCCTGCTACAGTCAAGAAATGCATGACAGGTACAGAGTGTACTCCAATTTCATTGTGAAAACAATTGAAACAAACCAATCGAGAAATCATAGTTATACCTTATCTGTTCCAAGATATCGAACTATATTCTCATGTTCAAACTCCCTTAACAGCGAAATCTCCTGGACCAATATAAATGGTATTAGAAATAAACTCTCATGACATAGTCATTATCATCTATGCAAAAGCTGTGAGCAGTGGAGCAGAGTTATGCAACTACAAAATGAAACATTTGATGCACAAAAATATATACAAGAATAGTTCAAATGTAAGTAATCCAAATTAAGAGGATTGATTCCTCCCACCTGCTCAAGTTGTAAAATGCTCTGCTTTCCTTGACTTCCTTGATCTAGCAAAGAAACCTCCTTTACAGCAAAAAAAAATCCATCGCTGTAGCGAAACCAAAAACAGATGTCAGCAAACTTCAATAATGCTCATAATAGCATAACCACAATATCTGATTAGTAATATGTTCTCAACAACCTCTCCATATTTTTCTAATTCTGCAACATTGCTTAAGAAGAAACAAATATTTGTAGATACTAGACAAGTCCTATTAAGCAAAAAGGGAAATAAACAAACAGGGCAAAAACAGCTAGCCACAAAGGAACTAAATCTTTTAAGCTGATCATTGATAATCCCCAATACTTTCATCCAATTTTCTTGTACTTGCAGAGGAACAGTATGTTCCAGTAGATCACGAGACTAATTTTCTGATTTTCTATAAGAATAGATCAGATTAGCCACAGGACACAGAAACACAAGCACCACAGGAACATTATCAAAGAGCTAGATAAACACCTATTAATGCAATTTTCATCACTTGATTTCAACAACCTTACAAATCTCTCTCAATTTTATTCAGACTAAGGCTTAAATTTGTGAATTAAAAGAGGAAGAAAAACATTTGACCCTTGATAACATTGCCTAAATGCCATTAATATTAAGTCAATTCAAGTTTTCTGACTCATTAAATTTAGCAAATACTTTGTACATACAGCAGAAACTGGCGCAGGAGCCAAACACAATAGCAAGTTTCTGTGTAAGATGCCTTTTCCTCATATCATGGTGTAATATAACTAGCTCAGAACCATTTTCAGTACTTTCCGCTATCTGAAAATGTAAACCATACTCCCAAAGCTTATGCACATGATTGCACTAGATAACTTCACAAACTCATTTCCAGTGAACTGTACTATAAATACAGATAGTCAAATAATGATAGCACAAAGTACTTATGGATATATATATCATGAGAAAATATCACTTACTCAGTGACGCCTTCATAAACAGTTCCAAAAGAACCACTTCCCAAAAGCTCACCCTTTTCCCATGAAGTAATGTTTCTTCTCAATTTGCCATTCTGGGAAATATAATGCACTGATGGCATAGTACTACCAGTTACATCATGTTCGCCATTCCCACCTTTGCTGCCACCATCATTTGTCAATGGAGACAAACAAGGTTCAGACGGAACTTCATTCTCTGCCATTCTCCCCCCATTCAATTGCTCTCTCTCTTCATCTCTATTATTATCCTTCTCCTCCTGCTCTTCCTCCTCACCAATCACTTTATCCTCTTCACCCAAAGAGTACTCTTCCCTTCGTACTAGAGACTCTTCAACATCATCATCATCATCTGGAGGAGCTAAAGATTTCAATATATTCCGAGTTGAGCTAACATTATCAACCATGGGACGAGTCAACATCACAGGTGGAGGAGCTAAAACAGGCGGCCTATCACCCTTAAACTAACATAATCATCAAGTGATGAAATCGAGCATAAAATTGAGTTTCAGTATTATAATAGTAATTAATACGGAGGAAGAAGTAATTAAGAAAGCATTAATAAATGAAAATCATTATCCCGTACCCAACAAAAGTAGCCTAATAGAGAGAAGGCCCCATAGTGAAGCACATCAAGCCAGTCTGGTTCATTTATGTTCTGCGAACTCAGAACAGACGATGTCATATACTCTAGGAGCAACAAATCGATGTGTTTAGTGGGGTCACCTCTTCCGAGAACGAGTAAAAGAAAAGAGGAGGTAGAGCAACAACAGGAAATGAAGCGGAAAAGTATAGAACCCGCTGATGCACGCTTTGACACTGCATGAATGAGCACAGAAAGAACATTGCTGAAATGCCTAATGCGCTCAAAGCGGATACACAAGTGAAAGGTAGTGGAATAGAGAAGACGGATGATGAAATGTAGTGTAATAAAGATGAAGAGATACAGAAACATCTTGGTTGTTCCTGGTAGCTTACCACTAGAGTCATCCTTGGTAGAAATAACGCGCATCGACAAGCCCATAAAGGTGAAGAGTAGAGCAAAAAAAATGAGTCCCGAAAGACGGTATCTTTTAGCTTCTGCATTAGCCATTATATGGTGACGTCGGTGGAGAAAAAACACGCCGGCGATGACGAAGAAGAAGAAGAAGGTGACAACCAGGCGTCGTATTCTATGTTCTTGATAGCGTTTCGACGGTCGAGTTTGGGTTTGTTAATACGTTTCCGCCGGCTGCTCGCCTCCGTTACTGCGACTGTGTTTTTTGTGATTTCGACCATAATAATAACAATGTTTGAAGAGAGAGACACAGTCAAAAGTATGGTGGCCTGGCTTGTGTTTTTTTTTCTTATCGCATGGTGGCTTGGCCTTTTCATGGTGAGAAGAGAGACAGTCAAAAGGTTTGCAGAAAACACCGATCGTTTGGATTATCAAACAAAAAAGTCAAACGAAAATGACTTCTAATTTCAAAGATAGATAATCATTTTTTAATGTTTAAAAATAACAAAAAATTTTATAGTGTAAAAATAATAATTTTTCTTTTAAAATATCTTAAAATGTCATCACCTGTATAAGAGGGGAATGTTGCCCCTCCTATGAAATTCATTAATTTTAAAATTATATTTACTTTTAATGTATATCTTTTTATTTTTATTTTATCCTTATTTAATTTCTCTTCTTTTTTTTTCTTTTTTATTTTTATATCCTCCTTATTTTTTATCCTTATTTGGAATAAAAGTTAATTTGACCTTCAATTTGTAAAAGTTCAATTTGATTTAAAATGATATTTTTTAATAATTTAGCTCAGAATTTGTACTTATTGTGTCATTTAAACCCTTTTTTGGCAATTTACGATGCGTGCAACACAAATCTTGATTGAAGACTAAAAGGAAATTAAAAAATGGTTAAAGAACAGATTTTTTTTTTGAGACCATATACGTATCATTAACAAATGAAATCATTCAATGAAGGAACATCATTTTGTGAGGAAAACTCCTCGCCAATTCTTTTCACTCATTGAGCAGTAGTATTGCCAAGGAATAAAAGAAAATGATGAGGATTAAAAGAAAATAAAACAAAATGAAATTGTTTGGCCAACTCTAGAATGTCCTCACAAAGAAGATCACGAACTGCTGTAAGCCCCTTTCCCTCGCTAATAAAAGAGCAAATATGATAGCCAATGTTTCTGCAACTGCTACATCTGAAGTTTCATAAAAAAGGCTCCCGCAGAGGATAACAATCACCCACAATCATACCAGCAGCTATTGATTTCGATTTTGAGAAATAGTAACATCCAAAGCTGGTTCGATTGTTTCTTTCACTCCTCCCTGTCATTCCAATCCCATGTTCTTGTCTTTCCTGGCGTCAGAAGTTAAATTCCTGTCAAATACAAGCACAAGAATTATAAAAAAAAAAAAAAAATCAAACAAGAATCCTCATATGCCTTCATTGATTGATACCTCCGCTTATTGCCCTTGATAATCTTCCAAGTTTACATCTTTCTTTTTCATTGACCAAAGAAAATTTGCAGCTTCAAAGAAAATTCTTTCTTTCTTTCCTTCTTTAACGCATCAACACCCCTCATCATCATCATCAATAACATCAGCTCTCAAGCGCCAAACCACCACCACCACCACCACCACAGCTACAACTCCAACCTTAACGGTACCCAATAGCCCAAAAATCCAATGAGTCAATATCAATCCAACAAATTCTAATTGTTTGCGAATTTACAGTGTGTGAAAAGAGGACAAGGACCAGCCATTTTTACAGTAGAATGCAGTGTTTCACTTCCCTTGCATAGCTTCACACTTGGAAAATAAACACTAACAACACCTCCTAATATCCCCAGTTTGCAACGCCAACTGGAAACAGCTTCCTCTAATATCCACCCACCACCACCAAAAGCAAGAATTTAATAAACAACAAAATAATTTAAAAATGACCCCACAAAAAATCCAAAATCAAAAACTTGTTATTTTCTAGAGCTTGCCATCGACCCACTTGGAGACAGAGAAACGAACCTTCTCGTGACTAAGAGCTTCAGCCATGTGAGGCTCTTCGAGGCAATTTCTAACAAAGATTGGTGCAAATGTTTAAATAGGTTATCATCGTCATCCCTGCTGCTCTCCAAAACAGCACCATTGTGTTTGATGTCATTCTCCTTCCTTTCTTCTTCTCCTCTACTTCTCACCTAAATTTGGGATCAATTGCCTAATAGTTTACGCTGTGTTTGGGAACAAGGGAGAGTAGAGGGGCCGCCGCAACCACATCGCCCACCATTGACTTCTTCAAACGACGTCGACTCCTCATCGGAGTTAATATGAAAAACTACAGGATTAGGATCATGAAGAAATTAAAAAAAAAAAAGCCGAGAGCTTTTATAATTTACCAACTGTTTAAATCCCTAAAAAAAGTTTAATTTATTTAGGGTTTAAGATTACAAGGGGAAAAAGGTAAATTGACAAATATTGAGAAAAAAATTGATGAATTTTCTTGAATGTAAATGAGTAATCCTCTTATGGGTTTCACCTTTCCCATTATTAACCGGTTATTTTAAAGTTAATTACATTAATAATTCAATTTTTCAATTATGAATGCACCTTCAAATGAACGTGATTTTCACGCTCTAAATTCTGTGAAAAAAAAGGTTTAAATGACACAATAAATATAAATTATGGGCTAAATTATTGAAAAAGATCATTTTAAACTAAATTGAACTTTCATAAGAAAGTTCAGAGGTTAAATCCAACCTTTTTCTTTTTTCTTCTTTTTTAAAGTTCATTTTAAACCAAATTGAATCTTCACCAAAAGTTCAAAGTTTAAAAGTTATTCCTTCTTATTTTTTCTCCTCTTCTTTTGTTTTTTTTGTTTTTACCTTCTATTCTTCTTTTTCCTTTTTCCTCTTTTCTAATTTTTATTTTTCATTTTTTTGTCTTCTCTCATTTTTTTTCTTTTTTTACTTTATTTTTTAATTTTTTCTTTCATTTCTTTTTTTTTCCTTTCATTTTTTTTTATAAATTAATTATCATATAAATTTTATATCAATACATCAAATCCATTATAAAAGAAATAATTTATAAAAATTATATATTAGATTTATTACTGATAACTCATATCAATATCCTATTATAATAAATGATATATTCCCCCAAAGAGAAGGATTAATTGAATAAGAAAAAAGTTCAATAAGAAAGTTTATTTCAATTAGGAAAACTACTCTACAAAGGAAGTCTCCTCCTCTCCTAAAAAAGGCAACCCTACAAGACTAAGGAATCATATTCCTAAGAGGTTTGAACAATACCTTCTCCTATAAATACATATCATGATATTTCATGTTATTCATACTCTCATTATACAACATCACCAAGACATCATTCTATTATTCCATCACCTCAATCATCACAAGCAATCATCATTTACTCCTTTATTCTCTGTTCTCTACTCTATTATGTATATTTTTTTTATTATATTTTTCCTTATACCATTACTGACTTAAGCTTTGGAGTGTTTATGGGGGAAATCCTACCCCTTTACCTATTCTCCTTTTCCATGCAGGTTTCATAAGAAAAATATCAATTCGAAGTTATCAAGTGGCGCCGTCTATGGGAACAAAACCGAATTCAATTTCGAATTATTATTGCTTACTGGAACCTCGCTTTAAAATTCTATTATTTCGTTCAAACAATATTTAGGATGAGAAAAACTTACTTGTTTTATAAGTATCTTATTCAATTTGTCACCTTTACAATATGCGTGTCATCAGCACAGTAAAGGCTTAAAGATTTATCCATCTACCCTCATTGACGAGCATGAAGATCTCAATACAACCATTAGCGACGACATGTCTATCTATCAAGAATAGCTTAAAAGATGGAAGTTTTGGCAATGGTCAAACTCGAACGACCATTTCACATCACCATAGCTTCATCAAAAGGAAAAAATAAAGAGTGGGGATGCATTTGAGTTTTAAAGAAAGTTTTGCTGTTGATGCAATAATTTCTAAAGTTAGAATTCAGAGCAAATAGTAAGACAGTTAGGCAACCAAAATGAATCACTGAACATCTGAGCATCGAGGCTTGGAGGTAGTTCCATACCTGGATCAGACGTAGTGACGAAAAGAAGTTGGATGTCTATATGTTTTCCTCTAAAATCATAAAGTTGGACCATATGACCTCATACCGAGATGGAAGAATTCGAGTATTTGATGAATAGTTCTCAAAACTGAAACTAAGTATCAAGTGGACATTAAACATTAAATACCGGACACTGACTTTTTGAGATTTCAAGCATTGAGCATCTACTACCGAGCATTGACACTCAGACTCTGAGTAATAAGCAAGTATGGAAGAGTTAGACATTCACTTTATGGGCATCTCCCAATCTCTGAGCATCTCCTGAGTTTTGGCATTACAGGAATATCCAAGTCATAGAAACAACAAGGCATAAACTAAGCTTTAAAGCATCGTGCTTTTAAGCATTGAGTTTCAAAGCACCGAGATTTCAAGTATTAAAACATGGAGACTGTCGGACACCCAGAACAAGCACTTATGTATTTGGTTATACTCAAACATTATATTTGTCATCTATGGTCAGGATTTATTTCGATGTTCAAGATACAAGTACTTACCGAGCTCCGGACATCTATTGAGCGTTGGGCTTCTTAACAATGAAGATTAGCAATAATCATCATCCAATGAACACTATATAAAGCCTTATAAAGTTGAGATTAAATACTGACGTCCATTCACCAAACATCTAAACAACCTGAGTACTATTTACCAAAGCCTTAGAGATCCAAGCATCCAGGACTGAGTATTTAAGAATCCGAGCATCCAAGTCCAAACATCAAAGATTCTGGGCATTCAAGTTCGAGCATCAAAGAGTCTAAGCATTCGAGTATGAACATCCAGAGTTTAAGCCACGATATTAAAACCTATCAATTCTTAAGCATTCGAGTCCCTGTTATTACAACCATGGATATCCAAGCAAGCCTCAAGCATTGAATCTAGAAAGATTTGCATCCGAAACTCAATGATATTCAATATTAGTACAAGGTGCCAAGGAGTATAACATACTTAAAACTCAGACAATAATATAGACGTTCTTGGATAGTCAAATTACATTAACACCACAAATCATGGAGAGACCTTCAAATACATAGATAACCGTTGAGTGACGACGAATATAAATATTCGTCTATTCAGAAAGGAGACAAGCACTATAACAAGATGTTAATTTCATAGCAGTATATTTTCATGCAATTGGATACACACAAACTTAGACAGTATCTTCAAAGACAAGGTCATTCAAGCAATAATTGAAGCAAATGATGAACATAAATATTCATGAATTCGAAGGCAGGACAAGAGTACATCAGGAGATAAGTTTCTGTAGTTTCTCTTTATATTATTTATTTATCTTATTTATTCTTATATGAACATTCATAGCTCGTCACATAAGCGCGCTTACACATCTACACATAGATGCTCCTTCATATATACATGATTATTATTCATGCAATACCTACATCAATTACAATTAATATATTTATTACGTAAGGACTAACCATCAAATGAGATCGATTATACAATCCCAAAACTATTGTTCTTTTATCTATTACTACAGATAAGGAAAATGTATTTATTAAAGATGCTACTTTAAGCACCCATCAGTCCAAACAATTGAACACTCTGATCATCTCACTCGGCATCAACATGCAAAGTTTGTCAAAAGACATTAGACACATTGTCAGGCAACTGTAAGGCAAACAAGCACTCATTCATAATTATATAATAAATGGTGGTTCCCGCTCAAAGCTAGACCAAACAGCACTTAGGCAAATCTTACTCTACCTTAGATATTTAAAATTTCAGAGAATATCCGACAAGGAAAAATCAAGAATGGAGTCAAGTATATCCGCCACATAGGCGAATAAATCAAAAGGCAATTCTAAGACATCCTAGCCAGTATCATACATTATCCTCTATTTTAGAAGCGGCGTAACATTGACCCTTCACCTAAATTACAAATGCTCATCTCATAATTCAGATTGGGCAAACTCAAATTTGGTCCTTTAAAACCCACCTTCCATCATTTCAAACACTCTCACTAAATTACTATCCCATATTATGGAACTCAGATTGAAATGGCTCAGACTCACTACCAGGATCCTAACATCCTATCTTTTGCTAAAATACTACCAACAATAAATGCTCAGAAAAATAAATATCTACAGCAATATTATCCGGACTTAACATCAATCATTATTCTGATTAGGCAGCTGCCATCAAAAGAGTTACTAAAGTTCATAAACCAAGTAATATTATACGGCACTCGGGCCGCGCTTCTAATGCATTGAGACTATACGGCACTTGGGCTGCGCTTCTAATGCACCAAGATTAAGTCCAGTGACTGAAGCTAGCACCCTTAGGTTGCTTCTGTAATACTGAGGTTTCGAGCATGTAAGCCTCATGTCCTTGCATCGAGCGTCTAAGCCTCACACATTAGTCCAGTGACTGAAGCTAACAACCTCAGGTCGCTTCTGTAGTATTGAGGTTCTGAGCATGTAAGCCTCGCGTCATTGCACCGAGCATCTAAGCCTTGAAGTTTCTAAGTCCAGCGACTGAAGCTGGCACCCTCAGGTTGCTTCTATAGTACTGAGGTTCCGAGCATGTAAACCTCGCGTCCTTGCACCGAGCATCTAAGCCTCGAAGTATCTATGTCCAGCAACTGAAGTTGGCACCCTCAGGTTGCTTCTGTAGTATTGAGGTTTTAAGCTCGTAAGCCTCGCATCCTTGTACCGAGCATCAAAACCCCAGTGACAATTGGTTTCGTTATGTTGTTTCCATACTGATGGGTTAATCTTTTACCCCAAAGCATTTTTATTGCAGGTTTTATGTATTTAAGTCCAGTTGGCACTTCAAACAATGTTCTTATATGATGATTTCAAGACTTGGTACTAAGCTTTATCTTTTCTTGTGACTAAGGCTGGCCACCTCAGCTCACCCTTTAATATCAAATGCAGTTACTCAAGTAGTCTCTCTCTCCAAGCATATACAATGACATTTTCCATCATCTTATGAACTCAGATACTTCAGACATAAATATCTGTATAGACTTTCAGGGGGGACTCTTGATAACCCATATCAGTATCCTATTATAATAAGGGTTATATTCTCCCAAAGAAGAGGATTACTTGAATAAAAAGAAAGCTCAATAAGGAAGTCTATTTCAATTAGGAAAACTACTCTACAAATGAAGTCTTTTCCTCTCCTAAAAAAGGCAATCTTACAAGACTAAGGAATCATATTGCTAAGAGGTTTGAGCAATACGTTCTCCTATAAATACATCTCATGACATCTTATGTCATTTATGCTCTCATTGTACAACATCATCAAGACATCATTCCATTATTCAATCACCTCAATCATCACAAGCAATCATCATTTACTCCTTTATTCTTTGTTCTCTACTCTATTATATTTATTTGCTTTATTATATTTTTCCTCATACTGTTACTGATATAAGTTTCGGAGTGTTTATAGGAAAAATCTCACCCCTTTACCCGTTCTCCTTGTTCATAAAGGTTCCATAAGAAAAATATTAATTCGGAATTATCAATTACAAATAGATAATTTAAATAATAAAAAATATTCATGTCACAAAAAATAATATTTTTCAATTATTTTCTAATGTTACAGCTAAGTATTAAAATTTTTTTTTTTCCCAAACAAACAAAGCCATAGTATTTAAAGTTAAAAATTCAATACGGTTATATTTGTATTTTCGTTAGGTTCTATTGTTTGTGAGGATGGATTTGAGGGACATGGAAAGGAACTTATCATTGAAAATTTTTTCCCATACCAAGTGAATTATATATATCGGTTGGATATGCAATATTAAAATATTTATTTTATTTTTATTAATAAGTGTTTTACACTTAATTTACATATATTACCCTTCCATCAATAATAGCCAGGCTTGCAAGCTGGTTTCACTGTGTATTGCCGTTTTGTCTTACCACTATTTTACTTGAAAGTAAGTGAAATGCACATCTAACCTCAAGGTGTAACACATTTGTATAAATAAAAATTTCCCTCAATTACCTTATATAATTACATTTATTTTTATCATTTTTAATTTACTTTTATTTTATTTTTTTATTTAGAATGTTAGATTTTATTTATCTTGTTAAATAAATATATTTTATTTAAAATGTTTTTAAATATATAAAATGTTAAACATAAACTTCCAATTAAAAGGTAAAATCATAAAAATTTTAAAAATAATTTTTTAATTGTATTATTTTCTTTAATAAATATTATTTTAGCTCATGTAAATTTTTCATGTTTATATTAAAATACATTTATAAAAAATAGTAGTTCAAATATTATAATGGTAAAATATATTTAAATTAACAATTTAAAAATTGAATAAAAATAATAAAAATTAAAAATCTTCAAAGATTAATCATAGAAATTTAAGGTAAAACTAGGCATTGATAATTTTTATATTATTGGATAAGAAGGGGAAAAAAGGAAAAATGATGTATAGTCTTATTTATTGACACTTAAATCATAAAAATAATAATTTTTTTTTTACAACAAGATCCTAAAAATAATTATTGTTGATAAACTTTAAGAATAAAAAATTTTGAAATTTTTAGTTGAGTTTTTGCAATTTTAGCATATCAAAAGGACAAAATTTTGGTGGATTTTGATAAAAATAAAAAAATGAAAGAAAATTTTTGTATTCTCCCCCCCATAAAATTTTTTCAACATAAGAAGGAAAGAATATTTTTGAGAAATTTACTAAAAATGCACTATGTTAAACTTATTTATTAAAATGCATTCAATTTTTATTAATTACACTTTTACATTAATCTCTCTTCTTTCTTACACTTTTTTTAATTTTTATTTTCTTTTTTACCCCTTTTGTTTTTTCCTTTTCCCTCTTTTTTTTTCCTCTTCTTTATTCTTTTCCTTATTTTTATTTTCTTCTTATTTTTATTTCATTTTTTTCTCTTTTTTATTTATTTTTATTTTTCTTTATTTTTTCTCTTTTTTATTTTTATTTTTATTTTTTTATCTTCTCTTCTTTTTCTTTTCTTTTCTCTTTATTTTTTATTCCTCTCCTTTTTTATTTTTCTTTTTTTTCAATTTTTATTTTTCCGTTATTTCACTTTATTCTCTTTATTCTTATTTTTTTTGTTTTTAATTTTGGTTTTGGGTATATATATATATATGTCACGCCCCGAACAGAAAGACATGTGACCGACACTAGGGAATGAAAATATTTAAAATACTCGAAACTCATAGTAAGCCTTAAAAAAATTTTCACGAAAAAGAAATAAAACACTTAATAATAAAACCATTATTTGACAATAAAATTATAATAAGTGCACCAAACCAAATACATAAATCAAATATTCTACAACACAATATTTCAAGTCAGATAAAATTAAAATACAAATAATATAAATTCTTTGGTAACTACTTTAGTATCTAGAATTCAATTGTACATTACATATCAAATAGACTTACACAATAAAGCTGGAGAAGAAAAAACCCAGCGTAGAGAAGAAAGACGAGTTTCAAACTCCCAAACTCCTGAAAAAAATTGAGGGGAGTTAAACCTCACTGGGTAAGATAATAAAGAGAGATGTATGGTTTTAAAAATCCATAAAATAAAATAATAATAATAATAAAATAAATTTTTTTATTATTAAAATTAAAGTATTAAAAATTTATTTTCAAATCATCAACTCTCCATATAATAAATATGAAGAATTTATAATAAGATCTCTTCAAAATAAAATATTCTTTATTTAATGATTTATAAGTGAAAAATCTTGATAGAACCTTACTCCACAAAGTCTAATAGTCACTTAGCTCACTTAATCATAAAACTGCAGGTCTCAAGAGCTAAGTATCAATCAAGGCATTAGCCACAGTCATTTACTTAATCCAATATTTATACTGGTGGTCCCCAAGAGCTAAAGTATCACCGAGGTATCCATTCCAGTATCCAATCATAACATTTCCAATAATCACTGGCGGTTCCCGAGAGCTACAGAATCCACCGAGGCACTCGTCTCAGTTAACAAAATATAAAATTTGGATCCATCTCTCAATTTTTACCAGTGTACACATAGTCCTGATGAAACTCATCAGGTAGCCCATTCTACCAGTATTTTTCAGAACTATTATATAACTAAAAATGTAGGACAATATAAGAAGCTATAATTTATAAATTAAATAACATAAAATAAAAAAAATGATCATAATGTTAGACATAGCCTAAAACAACATAACTTAAATTTCATGTAAACATATTGCTATATTAAATTTTATAAAATCACTATGTGCAATAAACACACGCACACAGTTCAATTTATTAACTTATAGTTGGAGCAAGCTGGCTGATGATTTCACGTCCGCCAACTGTTGGTAGTTCCCTGTCACGACCCAAAACAAGGGCCATGACCGGCGCTAGGGAACGAGAATTCTTTCGAATCCGGAACCCGTAGCAAGCCTAAAAATAAAATAAATCATGCAATAATAACAATAACCATATAATATGCAACGGAAATAAAAATCATAAATATAATAATAACATTTTCATCACTGGATTTGAATCAAATATCATCATATATATATATAATCTTTCAGTACAAATCTAGTTTCAATATAATACATCTCTTTAAATAAAATACATGAAATCCCACACTTTAATTCACAACTACTGCAGTGTCTAGATTATAATAAAAATAAGACTCAAGTAAATAGTTTACACAAAGAAGCCGGGGCGGAAGAAATCCGGCGTATCGACCTGCTACTGAGGTCTGAAGAAGTTGACTCTCCTGAAAAATAGTCAACGGAGGGGAGTCAGGCCTCACTGAGTGAATTACTATAATATATATACATACACACTAAGTGACAATGCATACAATCAACAATATATATATATCTAATATATATACAGGCAATTTCACACAGATGCAGAAAAAAATCATTTTATATGTTTTGATGAAAATCATCGTTTATGAAGGATCACATAGAACCCTAGAATATCGCAACCTCAAAAATAGTGTTAGACAACACTCTAGCCATACAGGCTCACTTAATCCAAATATATCCACTTAATCCATTTAGACAGTAGACTGGCCCCGAGACACTAAGTCAACCGAGCTCCAGCAGTTTGACTGCCAGTGTGATTGGCCCCGAGACACTTAGTCAACCGAGCTCCAGCAATCACACCTCCAAACCATATCTCACACATCAATTAAATAATATCCAATCAATATCCACAAATAAGTTAGTATTATAGCCTAAATACTATAGGCGTACCGGTACGTACTCGGTCCTAGTGCTGCCCACTAGGTAGCACGTTCTATCGATATCCTTCATCATTAAATAATATAAAACATTCATTCACAAATAAATGATGCATGAAGTTCAATAAAATTATCAACATAAACCATATATATACTAGAAATATATCAAAAGTAAACCAGGTATATTTCGAGTATATATACGTCAAATAAATCCAATCAAATCATAAATTAAACTAGAAATATATTTAAAAACATTTTTAAATATATTTTATTAACAAAACATGCATATAATTTAATATAAACCAAAAATATACTTAATGTAAACTTAAGAAATAATCAAATTATTTATGCATATTTAATCAACATAAAACATGCATTTCTAAATCATGCATCCTAAGCATATATATATAGTATAGTAACTCACCTAGTGCGCTCCACGAGACGGGTCCGACGGGCCTGGTCCACTAGCCCTCGGTCTCGGCGCAACTAAACAAGCAAATAACGACAGACATTAGAATAAACCTAACAGAAATCCTAGAATTCAATCTAGAGTATTTAAATACGGAAACAGAATTAGGGTTCGACTGGACATCACGTTTTACGAGAATTCTATCAAAAATCCGGCAGAACCTCCCCTGTAAAACGGACATCTCTCTACTCAAAAGAGTAGAGCCGACCCTGTAAGGAAATACACTTCGAAAAACTACACAAGGCACAATCAAAATCCCACGGTCGGACTCTAAACTAAAGTCCACCGACCGGGGTCCACAAACACAGAATAATTCTGAAAATACCAAAAATATCCTTACAACATAGAAATTCATTTTATAAGTAGAAATTACATAATTAACCTTAAAACACTGTAAAAATCGATAAAAACTCATTTTATTAGAAAAATCGTATATTATATGTATAATTGAAAATAATTCACAAAAAATAGTTTTAATTAGTTAAAAATACTAAATAATTTGTAGAAATCATAAAAAAAAAGAAGGAAAAGAAAAAGAAAGAAAAAGAAAAGAAAAAGAAAGAAAGAAAAAAGAAAAAAAAGAAAAAGAAAAAAAAAATAAAAAAATAAAAAAATAATTTAATAATAAATAAAATAATTAAATAACAATAAATTAATAAATAATTAATAAAATATTAGGGTAATATATATTAAACCCTAATTAAATAAATATATACACATAGGCTTTATTTAGTCATTTGAAAATACGCATGAGTTCATGCAAGTTTGAAAATACATTTAAAATAATTAATAATACATTGTTTACATGAAAATTTCCCCGAAAATGCAAGTCCAGAGAAAATTTTACGTAAAACACTGTAAATAATACACAATAATAAAAATAGGTTTTAAATACATAACAACTCATAAAAATATCATCTAATATACAGAAATTGTTAACACTGCATATCCCGGTACAGTGTAAAAATATTTTAAAAACACGGGATATTACATTCCCACTCTGGTATAATTTAAAATAAAATAATACTTTATTCAAAACATGCTTAAGAAAAATAATTAAAATTCATAGGAATTTCCAAAATTCCAAAATTAATAAAAATTAAGAAATTCATAATAGATTCGGAATAATCTTAACGAATACTCAATCTAAGGAATGACTCTAATACAACATAACGGTCAAACATAACGGTCAAACAAAAATGTACAAACATCACGTTTTATGAGAAATCTACCAAAATTCCGACAGAATCTCCTCTGTAAACTCTGTAAAATGAACATCTCTTTACATGAAGTATAGCCATTCTTGTAAGGAAAACACTACTATTTACAACACAGTTATACACTTGGGTCGGGTTCTCAAACTACGCACAATCCCCGACTGAGATCACCAAAACACTACCACTAAAACTAATTTAAATCATAAAAATACGTAGCAAAATTTTATCAAATCTAATTCGGATATAAAATAAATTCTTTTAAATAATGATATACAAAAAAAATTCAAGTTTTCATTTAATCCAATAAAATTCCTTATTTAACATATAATATCCATATTTAAGAATTATAATTTATAAAATTTCAGAAACTCATAAAAATGTATATTAGTACTAATATTAATTAAATCAACCAAATAATTAAATACTATAATATTTACATACATTATATTATTTCTGGAAAAATTAATCTATAATTAACAAAATATATAAAAAAATACTAATTTAACTAATAAAATTATTTTATGCCTTCTAAAATTAAAATTATCATTATACACAATAATTTAACTACAATTTTACTAAAACCCAATTAAAATCAATTTCTACAATTTTTCTCCAAAAATTCATATTTTACATAAGCTTTTAAAAAATCATAACTTAAAATCTATATTTAATTTTAATAAACTTCCTTCACAAGATAAACTCTACAAAATATATAAAATTTAATAAAAATAAGACAAGCTCATAACCTGAGACTGTGTGAACAGTAACTAACACCCGGAAAAATTCAAATTTTCCAAATAATTACAAAAAATTAAATAAAAATTACCCTTACATAGTTTATGATCTCTACAACAAGATTACTAAAGGAAATTAAGCCTAATACTCAACCAAAAATTCAAAAATCAACAAAATATCAAAAAAAATACACAAATCACATTTATCCTGATCTACAATATCCGGATGGTGGATTGACGATCCGAGGGTAGATTATTGAATTTTTGAAGATGAAGAATGCATAAACACCAGAATCAAGACCACCCAACGTCGGAATCTTCATCGGAGGCTAAAAGAAATCCAGCCAAAATAAGAGAAATGGAAAGAAAGAAGAGGTGGGGCAACTGTCTGAGGAGGGAGGAGCTGTTTCCGATGAGCTGGAGCTGCTAGTGGTGGTCGGCGTGCTGGTGGTAGCAGAGGAGCAGTGGCTGGTGTGGGACTAGACAGTGGCAGGAGGAGAAGAAAAAGAAGAACGAAAGAAAAAAGAAAAGAAAAAAAAGAAAAAGGTTTCTTTAAAAAATATATATATATACACATATATCAACACACTACCATAATATTTTCTCTCCCAAAATAATAATAATAGTGAAGTAAAAATAAAAATAATACACTATTAAAATAAAATAATCATAATCAATACTAAATAATTTAATTTAGTTGATAATAAAATTCAAAATATTACAATGTATATATACATATATATTTATATATATAGACATTATGCTGTATTTCAGAGATTATAATTAATATATTTAAATTATAAAACTCATTTTAGTTTTAATAAATAATTAAAGCTTTAGATATGTAGAATTTTTTTTTGTTTTATTATCCTAGAAAAATATTTTGAAATATAAATTAGTATATATATATATATATAAGGCTGATATTATGTTATTCATTTCATACACAAAAAATAAAACAGAAATAAATAAAAAATAGTTCAAGTTTCATGCTTTTGAAATTTATATTCGAGTCATGATGAACAAAATAGCTAACATAGCAGTCATGAGGCTAATAATATATTTAATAAAAAATAATGAAAAATATAATGAAATTGTTTAGTATTGTTGATGAAGCTAAAATAAAAGTGTAAGAAATAGTTTCATATATGGAAAAGAAATTTAAATATACAAAAATAAATCAAAAATATTCAAAATTGAATGAAACTGAAATTTAAAATATATTTTTGAAAAAATAAGACATTTAGTACATATCTTACAATTATAATTCATTATTTTTATTCATAAATGAATATCATTTTATATATTAACAGTGGAAAAAATATAATGAGATTTTTCAGTATTCCTTATGAAGCTTAATAACAACGTAAGAAACCAGTATATTGATCATATATGGATAATATACTAATCATATACAAATGATATATGGACAATATACTAACCATATACGGAAAATACTCTATTATTTTATTTTCTCTCTTTTATTTTTTCTTTTTTATTATCAACTATCCTTATTTTTTTATTTAGGGTTTAGGGTTTTAGGATTCGGGACTCCATCCTTAATAAAGCATACAATTTGTTCATTGGTTTACTTAATTCTTATAGTTGTTGAGCAAAATAACAAACATACATAGATTTGAAAATGAAAAAGAAAATGTACATGATGAAGCATCCAACCGAAAAGAGAACTTATTTGAATGGCATCAACATAAATTAAAAGTCAAGAATAAAATTAATAATTTATTTTGTATAAATTATTAAATTTAATTTATTATATCTAATCATATGGATCATATACTTATTAGAAATGGATCATATGCTTATCAGATACGGAAAATACTTCATTCTCTATTGTAATTATTAACCATATACGGAAAATATTTCATTCTTTATTATATTTAATAGTTAAATAAATAATATAAAAATATTATATTCTTTATTTTTTTCCATTGTATCAAATATCTCAAAATTCTGTATATGTTTTTGTCAATTTAGAATATTTTCCATTTATTTACGTTTTTGATACAATAATTCTATATATGTTTTGTTAATTTAGAATATTTTCTGTATAATAATAATAATAATAATAATAATAATAATAATAATAATAATAATAATAATAATAAGAATAAGAATAAAAATATAGTCATCATGGGGCTAATAATAATAATAATAATATATTTAATCAAAGTTAATGAAAAATAAAATGAGCTAAATAAAAATATAAGAAATTGTTTCATATACAGAAAATAAACTAAAAATATACAAAAATAAATAAAAAAATACAAAAAAGGAATAAAAAAAATTCAAAATTGAATTGAAAAATTAATCAATCATACATGAAGAATAACAACTATTTTTTCCAAAAGATACAAACAGTCTTCGGCTGCCTATCTTGGAATTCCTACAGCGACTAGAGGATATAATCTCAATGCTAAATGCAGGTGAAAGAATAAGTTTAATAGCCCTTTTTGCTTATTAACCAAAATAATTGAACAAATGAGATTTGACTTTTTTTTTTTTTTACCAATCCTCATATGCTTGCTCTGCTGCTTTGTATTTATTCTCCAAACATTTTTTACATGCCAAAACCTAAGCAGACCACAAAGAAGACAACCATAAGTAGAAGATGATTGTCAAATCCCACATTGGCTCGATACATAAAAGCCATGAAGTTTCTATTAACTTAGTTTTCATGGCACTACCATTTGAATGGTAAACATACAATATTTGTTTCATAGTAATGGGAACATAAGAGTAAGAGGGACAAAAAAGATAGAAAGATGAAAGGAAAGAAATTAGGGCAAAAACAAAAAGAATAAAAGACCATTTATGCTTACCTTTTCATTGAAGTGACAAACTACTTTTTATCATGAGCAGGTTGCTCTTGGAGCCTAAATTCCTTCCAAATTCCAAGCAAACCAAATCCACTCTTTAATTTTCTCGATAAAACTTGAGGGACTGTTTAATTTTAGAAAACAATGGTTGTTTTTCAGAAAGTTTTTCAAGAAAACTAAAAAATATAATTTATTGTTTAGTTGTTATGTTTTCTTAATTTGAGAAAGTAAAAAACTATTTTCTGAATTTTCCAAATCATAATAGGCGTTGAAAAGCCAACAAAAATGTTTTCCAAATTATACTACCATGTTTTCCAATTTAAAAGATGTCGCCTACGTGATATTGGGTAAGGTTGCATTGGTCAATGTGCAAGTGCCACCCCTTTATTTAAAACTCAAGATACCTTCTGCCATTATTTCCTTGGAAGCATTTTTTAAAAATAATGTTAATACATGAATTTGAATTATTAGAGTAAGAAACTTGCATGAATTAGGACATAAAAACTTGGAGAGAATGAGTGCAAAGATTTTTGGAGAGAATAAAATGGTTTTAAAAGAAAATAAAAGAAAGATTTTAATGAATAGACACATTTTCATTAAATGGCCTATGGAAAAGGTGCAGGAAATATAAGAAATTGATTTTAAAAGATAATAAAAGAAAGATTTTTATGAATAGAGATATCTTTTCATTGGAAAATAGCGAAAAAATTATCTATTGCCAAATGTCATAATGTGGTGTAAAAAGACATTGTGTTTCTCCTTTTAATATATATATATATATATATATATATATATATATATATATATATGAGAAATTCACTTTTAAGGAGGTTTGTTTTCATCACATTTTGCTTCTTTCAAAAGTCTATTTTCGAACTGCTTACTAAAATGTGTAAATCCTTTTTACTTTCTCTTGCTTTTCGATTTCTCATATGCTTCACAAAAAATATGAATTATTTGAAAAAAAAATTATGGAAAAAAATTTATATATGAAATTTTCTACAATGCAAAAATCTATAACAAAATGGTTTTAGTTATAATTTTTATTAAAATTAAAATGGTTTTGATGTGGTGCAAGAAAGTATTCGAGTAAACATGTCTTAACATGGTCAAATGAATTCTATTAGAGATTCAATAACTGATCAGATTATCATAATAGCTCTTAAATTTGAATTTATTTACAATTTAACATTAAGGAAACAAACTCAAGAGGGAACTTGGACACCCAAATAGTCTTCAATCAGCATTCTGTCCATCGTCAAAGGAGGCATTTCCAACTCATAACCATCAAATGAAGGATTACTTTGTAGGAAATATAAATTTATATAAGATTAATACACTAATTTAATAAATATATAATTGTTTTATAATTATTATAACTATAATTTATCATTTGAACTCTTATATATGTAATATAGATGTAATTTCTTTTTAAATAAGTTGATTTATTAAAATTAATTAAATGTGCATGATTTAAATTTTTTTTATAAAATATAGATTTAATATTATGTACTACCATATAATTCGCAATAACAGTTATTATATTAAATAAAAAGTTATTATAATAAATTTCAATTAGAAAAAATAAAACTTATGAAAACATGAAAAACTAGAAAATGAAAAGTTTCATTTTTTATTTTGAAAAATGGAAAACTGAAAAATTAAGAAAAGGAAAAGAAAAGTGAAAAATGAAAATAGAAAATGTTTTCCAAAACTAAACAAAAATTCCTAGAAAATGAACCATACCCACAAGCAAAACTCACAAAAGGGTCTTTAAAAAAGAGCTTCAAAAGTAAATCTTATGAGCTAATAATACATAAAGGCAAGCATATTATGAACCTTCTCACGGCTGCATTAGGAATGGGGACTTTCTTAGGAAATTAACTTCAGATTTATGTATGAATCAGTTCAAATTATTTACAAATGCTAAATTGCAACACATAATTAAAGAAAATAAACATTAACCCATAGTAAGTAAAAGCAAGGAAATGAATCAGATCCACTATTTTTGAACTGAATCTAAACATACATTGTAATAAAGAGTATATATATATATATATGTTCTACATGTATTTTAATGTGTGTGTATGTATATGCTATGCAAATTAACTCTTCTCCACACTTCCAAAAACAAGAACAATGTAAACGAATAAACCTCAATTTTTTTCTTAATGGAAAAAAGGAGAGAGAGAGTGTGAGAGAAATGCAAAAAGAAGAATATGAAGTTTCCAAGTGGATTCATTCATTTTCTAAGCAATCAAATAAGAATTTCAAAATTTTTCAAAGGAAAAAAAGGAAAGATTTGATAACCAAAGAAACACTGAGAGAAGAAAAGGGGAAAGATTTTACCTTTGAGAGAGGCAAATGGAATCTAAAAGATGGAAATTAAGCTTTAAGCTTTGAGCTGTTGGTTGTGGTGATATTGATGATAAATATAAAGCCACACTGCTTGCTTATGGCAGAAAATTAAAAAAAAAAAAAAAAAAGGAGAACATAGAAGAAGAAGAAGACACAGCAAAAAATTAATTTTTTATTTGTTATTATTAAAATATTCTAAATAATTTATGAGTAATAATAATAACAATAATACTAATGATAAGGATATATTTTTTTGAATTTTATAAAACTATATTAATTTATATAATTTAAATATATACACACTTCATAATTAAAACGAAATTTTGAAAGATCGGTTTTGTAAATGATAATGTTACAACTTAACAAATTAACAGATGAGTTGCAAATCTGATGGGTTTAATGCACACAATTATCAATTTATCTAGTTAATTGTGGTCTGTTTGGTTTTGTGCTGTAGTGATTAAATATTTACCTTTAAATTGCATTTAAAAAAAATAAACTAAATATTTAACTTTAATAAACTGAACTGATTGGAATAATTTGATCTAATTGAATATTAAAGCTTTTACTTTTAGATTTTATTATTGTTATTATTATTATTATTATTATTATTATTATTGATTAATTTTTATTTGGTCTGAATGGCATAAATCTAGCATTTTTTCAAAGTTTTTGGCCTATAATTAGGACTGATGTGGTTGGGGTGTGTAAGGACTTTATGCGTAATGGCACTTTTCTAGATGGGATGAATAGTACTTCTATTGTACTCATTCCGACAAAAGAAAATTCCTGAAGCTATGATTGACCTATGTCTCATTGCTTTATGCAATGTTATTTACAGAATTATTGCAAAGATTTTAGCAAATCTCCTGAAAAATGTCCTCCCTGATGTGATCTCTAAAAACCAAAGTGCTTTCGTTGCAGGAAGGATGATCACTGACAATATTATTAGTACTTTTGAAGTAACACATTGGCTAAAGAAGAAGACACAAGGTAATAATGGAGTTGTTGCCCTTAAGATTTACATGGCAAAGGCTTATGATAAGATGAAGTGGAAGTTCCTTCATGATATGATGACCAGGTTGTCAGAAATCGATTATGCTATTTTGGAATCAAATCCTAAGCATAGTAAATTTTAAAAATTTACTAAACACAACCCTTTATCTCATGAAGAATTCTAATCTCAATGATCTATTTTGTAATTAACACATTACTAATACATAAGGCAATACAAATAATTAATAATCAATAACCTGAAATTCTAAGCTTTAAGAAAAACTTACAATCTCCTAAGTTTGATGTAGACCACAAGTATTCTACTATTATTGAGTTCTCTCGATTCAACTCTTGAATCAACTCCTTAGTCTCTCAAGTGTGAGACCTCTCGCCAAGCTCTACCAAATCTTCTTCTTGCCTTGATCGAATAGAAGCAAGTATCCTCTCTCAATTGCCCTTATAAACTTGCACTAATATGATCCTTGCAAGAACTCTTAAGTTTTTGTATATATGTGTTTCCTTTTCTTTTCTTTTTTTAACACTTTCTCTAATCAATTCTTATCATTATTGATTTATACTTACCAATACAGATAACCATGGTAAGTGATAAGTGTAGAGATTGATGACATCACCCACATGCCACTTGGCATGATACGTTAACTATTGTGTAAGTCACTAGCATCCAAAATATAAGGATGTAGAGATTACAACCCATGCATTTTCTCTACATCACCATGGGACTTACACATGTCATTTAACATTCTTATCTTAATTTGATTTAATAAAAATCAAATATAATATCACTTAATGGAATTGGGCTAACATTTAGCTGAAGCCCATTCCATCAAATAAGTGAGCCTAGATAAGGTTGATGGACTTTGTTAATTTCTTGGTTTATCTTTAGTCCAAAACTCATTTGGGCCTAGGTCCATAACTCTGGGGCCATTAAACCAAATCAAATAGAAACAACATATATCTATATTATTAATTAAATATATTAATTAATATCTCATATTAATAAACTATAAATTAATAATTGAACCATTTCATTGAAATTAGATTTTGTGATACGCTAGAATCATTGTTTTAAACATAAATCCAATTTCATTAATGACAATTAATTGATTAAATACTTTAATCAATAATTAGATTAATAATAATGGAGATTTGGTAAAAACCTTTTAGGTGTGCCTTACTAGGTTTATGTTTAATTGGCAATGAGAATATAATGTCAACACTTGATATTACTTGAAACTCTTTCAAGTCTAAATGTGAAAATCTTAATTATTCACATTTAGTTCTCAAAAGTTGTAAGTGACCCCTAGCATCAATATTATAACTACCTAATTAAAGATGAATGCGTTTATAGATTCACATGAACCCTTTGGTCATAATTTTCATGTACTAAAATCCCTTCATTAGAAGATCCCAACACAGCCTAGAGTCAAGGTTTAATCAAACTCTAATAGCTATATGATATGACCTCATCTTAATATTTATGTCTTGATAAAATATAACAAATACTATAAACACATTTCTAGCACTGAAACTCTTTCAAACTGCTATGTTTATCTTGGCCAGGAACTTATTCATCAAGAAAAGACTTAGATATCATAGGATTTTATCCCAGTTCACTCCAGGCAATGAATCTCATCCTAGTTGAACACTCATCCCTACATTTAACTAACTAGAGCCACCACATGCCATATACCCATATGTGATTAACATAAGTATATATGCAGTAACAACTTTAACCACTCAAATGTGGATGACCATGTCATCTCAGGTCAAAGGACTATATGCACCATTATGACCTAGACTGTGATTGTTAATTATAAGTGAACATCCTTGCTATCACATATCTAATGTCATTGTTCAATCCATCATATGAGTATCCATATGTCTATTCTAATATCTCATATCAAAAAGCATTAGACTCACTAGCTCCCACTATTAGTATCACCTACTAATTAAGGAAAATAAACAAAAGTTATAGTCTAATTAATTGTCACACCTCGTCTCACATAGCCCGAGATAAACATCTAAAACTAATGACCAAATAATTTTCTCAGTTTAAATAATTTTTTTTATAATATCCTTATAATTTGCAAGAGGATTTAAAATTTATCTCTTATAAAAGTTTAGTGTTGTATATATATTATATTTAGAGAAGAAGAACCTTTAAAGTATTTATTTTTTTTATAGTGAAGTACTATTTATGAATAGTAAAAATACGTATTTATGAATAGTAAAATATTATTTATGAATAATAAAATACATACAAAATATTTAGAAAACATAAATGTTACATTTTTAAATATGATTTAACCACCAATGTTCTCCAATACTTATACAACAAATAAAAAAATAAAAAATAAAATGAAAGGAAAGACTACTCTAACGAGGATTTGTTGGCCAACCTTATTATAGACTTCTATCCATACTCGCTCAATCCGGTTTACCAACTATCAAACCCAGTTATTTGAAATCATTTATAAAATAGAGTAAAATGAGTACAAAAATACTCAATGAAAAGACGTTACGAGCAGAAAATAGTTTAGCTGAATCAAATATAATAAACATCTCAAATTAAAATACTAAAGCATTTAATAATAAAATTATCATTCACTCAAAACATCCAATTCAATCTTGCTTTCAACCACATTCAAAACTCAGTCAATTGAAACATATACCTTTGCAAATATCAATACAACTCTTCATTTGTATTAACCATCCCTACCACAAGCATCACAACTCAGCCATAATATATAGGTCATTACAAGCTCACTCTCTAAGCACACTTGAAGGCTAACCCTTCAACTACATTAGCATGGAATGACCCTTATTCTTTCACCATCCTGCAATCAAGTGCCCTGTTGTTTATTGTGCAATAACAATCAGTACAATCTCAAATGTGCATATATCACCTCAACACATTCATACATCTCATATAGGGAGGTAATACACAAAACAAATTTCATTTCATCCAAAATTAATTAAAACCATTCTGTCACATTTATAGCTCATCATAGTATTAAAAATGAAACCACTTCTCATCAAAATTCAAAGGAATAAAACCAATATTATTATAACTCATTCAAATCATCAAGTAAATAGTCAAAGCATTTCTATCATATTTGTTATTGAACAAAGTATTTAAAATCAAAACACCTCCTTATAATCCAAAATAAGGAAATCATGCTGATTACAAACTTAATTAAATAAAAAGGTATCTAAAAATAAATCTTAAATCATATTGTAAACAAAAGCATAAAGTAGCAACATATTTAGCTTGTGAAATAGAAAACATTATCGTTTTAAACCTTCAATACTTCAAATAATCCAAGTAGTAACCAAGATAAATTGAAACCATTCTTATACATCATTTCATATTTATAAAAATCACTAAAAGTCTCATTTTATTGTTTTTATAAAAAGAGTTTAAGGGCTTGAACATCTACTCACCAAATAGCCTATAAACACACAAATTCGGTTTACCGAATTTGGTTAGTTTGCACCTTCACTTCCTTTGCCTTTTCTAGTACCTAAAACAAGCAATTTCATTTATAAATAATTAATTTAACAATCTCATATAATGATCTAACCATGCAGCCCCTAAACTATATGCAAAATATGCAAATTAACTTAACTCTAAAAACTAGCCTTATTAACTCTACGAGAGCTGTTTTCAGGCCTATATTATCAAAATTGCTCTGACTTGTAGAAGAATAATTTTAACCTAAAATTTTAACCAGACTTAGATATTTGTGTCTAGTATCTTAAATAAAATTTTCACTTCTATTTAATAACCACAAATATAATTGTAAAGGTGGCATTACAAGCAGCTCCATTACTCAGACAGATTGAGCAATAAAAAGTATAGGTCTATTAGACCATTATTCCATGATAATCAGCCTTGGATTAAAGCTACAAAGTTTTATAGAACTTTTATAAGTTTTCTCAGAATCAAACCAAGCTTAATTTAAAGTTTTATAGCTCAAGATATACGAAAATTATTTAACTCATAAACTCTGTAAACCTGATTCACATAATCAAAATCACTGCTTTCAGAGATGAATTTGAAAAATTTTTGGGACCTATAGAAAAATTATTTTGACCTGAGATTTTAATAAATCTTAAATATATATGTCTAGAATATTTTATAAAAATTTCACATCAATTTGACAACTATAGAGCGAGATATAAGCATATGACCACAACTAGGTCAATTTACATAACATATTGAGTACTAAAATGTTTACTCTAATTTCACTATCATAGAGACTGAATCAATCGAGATCAAAGAGAACAAAATTTTAGATAATTCTTCCAAAATTCCATATCATAAAATAAAACTTAATTTGGAGTTCTATAGGTCAAGATATGATCAAATTACAGAGACTGATAAACCAGAATTATCAAACCTGAATTCTGCAACTTAAGAACCCTAAATTAAATAAACTAAAATATAAAAATTACTTACCAAATCTACCACCAAAGTCTTCTAAGATGAAGATTACAACTAAAAATTGATTTAGATCTTCAAATTCCTCTTGTAAATGAAATATAAACTTACAGAATCAAGCAGCCCCCTTTTTTTTTTTTAAAGTGTTCTCTCTTTTCTTTTCTTTTCTTTTTCTTTCTTTCTTAGACAATTATTGATACTAACAAGATGACCATGAAATTTTGATAAGCCTCTAGCCCCTATTTTGAATAAATTTTACTTTAAAATATCCATTAAGACCCTTAATGAAATTCTTAAGTTACATATAAATCCTTAAGCTTTCAATTGTTTCAATTGAGTCCAATCATTGTTTTAATTTAAGTTCTCATATTTTGATAACATTAAAGTTTTTATCCTTTACTTCAATTTAACCTCATATCCTTATTATTTTTAATATTTTATTTATTTTGAGTGTCACTAAAATTCAAAAATTCTCGCTCTTTAATCGAGTATAATTCATGGGTCAACCCGAAACACTATTTTAACTATATATACTAACTTATACTTAAATTTAATCAATATATATGTAAATGCAACATATAATGAATGCAAATGTACTAAGAATTAGGGTACGGGTGTGACATTAATATTACCCAAATATTAATTATATGACTGTGAACATTTTGTACTAAATAAATTCATAGCTCATATTATCAACTCTTGATAATAAATATATTTAACATGATGCTAATGGATAAATATTCAATTAAATAAATACTTTAAATAATTGAATATTATTTTATTGCCATTTAAGATAATTTACAATATAAAATATATGATTAGCCTCTAAGGCATACCACTTATACTAACAATCTCCCACTTGCACTAGAGCCAATCACGATAGTATGTAAGACCCATCTTCTCAAGATGATGATCTAATTGTAGCTGGGTAAGCGCTTTAGTAAGAGGATCAACAACATTTTTAGCTGAAGCTATCTTTTGCATGACGATATCACCTTTTCTAATAAGTTCTTTGATAATATGGAAACACCTTTTTATGTGTTTGGATTTCTGTGAAACCTTAATTCCTTTATCAAAACAATGGCTCCATTGTTGTCACAATAAAGAGAAATCATGGACTCAATGAAGGAAGAACTTTTAGTTCATAAATGAACTTCTTAATCTAAGCAGTTTCTTTAGCGGCATCTGATATAGCTATATACTCAGCTTCTGTAGTGAAATCAATAGTGACACCTTTCTTGGAAATCTTCTAACTCATTGCACCTCCATTATAAATGAAAACAAACCCAAAGATAGACTTTCTATCATCGATAAAATCAGAATCTATGAAACCATCTACTTATATATCACCTCTTCCATAAGTTTTAGTCCTTCTCAAGTACTTAAAGATTGCCTTAACTACTATATGGTGTTCCAAACTTGGATTAGATTGAAACCTACTAGTCACACTAACAGTATAGGCAATATCAGGCCTAGTACACAACATAACGTATATTAAGCTTCCTATAGTTGAAGCATAAGGAAATTTGGCCATTCGTTCCATCTCCTCGGGTATTTTAAGTGATATACCTTTGGATAAATGGATACCATTCCTAAATGGTAACAATCCTCTCCTAAAATCAAGTATGTTGAACCTCTTTAATAGCTTTTCCAAGTAAAGACTTTGGGATAAACCTATCATTCTTTTCTATCTATCTCCATATACTCGAATTCCAAGAATATGAGTAACTTCCCCTAAGTCTTTCACAAAGAAAGATTTACATAACCACAATTTCAAATTTGTAAGCATACCAATATCATTCCTAATTAATAAAATATCATCCACATATAATGCTAAAAAAGTGAGTTGGGTCCCATTAACCTTCTTGTATACACAAGGCTCATCGTCATTTTTTATAAAACCAAATGATTGTATGGCTTCATCAAAATGATGATTCTAACTCCTTGAAGCTTACTTTAGACTATAAATAGATCTATTAAGCTTGCACATTTTGGAACTTTCCTTAGATTCATAACCTTTAGCTTGTTCCATATAAGTTTCTTCTTTAATATAACCATTGAAAAAAGTAGTTTTGACATCCATTTGCCAAATTTCATAATCATAGTGTGAAACAATGGCAAAAAGTATTCGAATGGATTTAAGCATGACTACTGACAAGACAGATTCTTCATAGTCAACCCTTTGCCTTTTGCAAAACCCTTTCGCTATAAGTTTTGCTTTATAAGTATCAACCTTTCCATCTACACCAATCTGTCTCTTAAAGATCCATTTACAACCTATAGGTACAATACCTTAAGGTGGATTAATAAGTATCCAAACTTGGTTTGCATACATGGAATCCATTTTGGTTTTTATTGCTTCAAGCCATTTTAAAGAATCTTATCTAATAAAGCCTCTTCAAATGTTATAGGATCATCATCATGATTGCCTTTTTTATGAATATGTAACTCTTGCATATCATGTAGAAAATTGTATCTCTCCGGTGGATGAGGTACCCTACCCGATTTTCTAGGAGTTAGTGTGATGATATTTTTAATGGCATTAGACTTTTGGGATTGATCAATATTTATTTGATCAACTTGATTGGCCTCATTAGAAGACTCCTCTTTTAATACTATCTTCCTTCTTTTACCACCTTTTTTAAGAAACTTTTTCTCAAGAATATCCATCTCTACTTACAACAACAACTTGTTCAGCAGGAAGACAGAAATAATGCCCTAAATTGTCTTTAGGATAACCAATAAATCTACCTTGAATTGAACTTGCATCTAATTTGTCCATTTTTTACCTTTTAATATAAGTAAGGCATCCCCAAATCTTAATATGCTTAAGGGTGCCTTACCATGCCATATCTTATATATGTAGTAGAAACAGACTTAGATGGAACACAATTTAAAATGTAAGTAGCAATTTGAAATGCAAAAACCCAAAAGAAAGTAGGCAAATCTGCATAGCTCATCATTGATCGTTCCATATCTAATAGAGTTCAATTCCTCTTCTTGGACACACTATTTAATTAAGGTGTGCCGAGTGGAGTTAGTTGTGATATAATGTCATGTTTCTTAAGGAACTTTACGAATTGGGTACTTAAGTATTCACCTTCTCGATCTGATCATTGAATTTTAATACTTTTTTCCATTTGGTTCTCTACTTGGACCTCAAATTTCTTGAATTTTTTAAAGGATTCACTTTTATGTTTCATCAAATATAAATGTCCATACCTTGATAGATCATTTATAAAGGTAATAAAGTAATAGAACCCTCCTCTTGCCATTTAATTAAATAGACCACATACATCATTGTAAGCACCCAATTTTGAGATGATGGAGTGTGGATGTGACAGAGGACTCCAATGATGAAAATATTATAAACAGATCTTCAACACTTGAAGTCTGAAATCTCAAAAGCCTATATGCGTTTTCAAAAGATCTTAATTAGTTTTTTAAAGGACTTAATTTGTGAAATTTTATTTCTTTTAGAGGTCTTTCTGTAATTAAAAGTTTAAAAATTGATTGGAATTATGTAATTCTGATTGAAATTATATAATCTCGGTTGGGATTAAATGTATTCCGTCTATATTTTAAATTTTTTCGTAAATAAAAAATTATTTTTTGAATTTTAATTGGTCAAATAATGTGATAAATGTCTTTTTTACGATTTATCTGAATTTTTTACGAAATTAAAAATCCTTATTAAACCAAAACTTTATCACTGTAAATGGGAGAAGTCACAGTAAGATACATAACTTTAACTAGGGTTTTTTTATATAAACCCAACTTAACTCTCATGGAAGGGAACTTCTTCTTCTTTTGGTTTTTATGCAGTTTTCCAAATAAAGATTTTCATTAGAGGTACTGTTCTTTTAAGAAGAAGCAGTAAACTTTTTGGGAGGAGAAAATCAAGCGTTGAAGACCTATTTTTAAAAAAGCAATGGCAATTTATACCACTATAAGGAGCAAATTAATACTGCATCGATCTAATCATCTCTTCTTCTACTTTCTTCTGTTTATTTTATTTGATTATTTTAGTTCCATTTAATTTTTATTTTTATTTTGTTTAATTACTAATTATTGTTTATTTTCGTGTTTGTATTTATGATTATGGAGGGAGTTACATGATGAATTCACTATAGAGAACAAAATCTATGAAAATCCATGAAATGCCATGGATTGAATTTTGTAGTTGAATATAGTTTCTAAGGTTTTTTATTTATTTTTTGTTATTATTTTGGTTGTTTTATTTTGTATTTTTTTATTCTTTTAATTTTTTGGGTTGTATTAATTTTTATTTTTATTTTCAATAGATCATTGTAATTGCTCCAATAGTGGAATCATATGTGTGTGGCTATGTCTCTTATTTTATTAATTGATTAGTAAATTAAGTTTATTGGTAAAGCTTTAATTAAAATTAATGGTGGTTATAGTAAATTTAAGTTGCATATAATTTAATTAGGATTAGATATCATTCAATGCATGATTAATGTAGTTTATTTATTATATAGTTTAGTTTATTATTTTCATTTTTTTGATTTATGCACCTTGATTAATTGTTTGTTTAATTATTTTATTTTTATATTTGATTTGTTAATCTATATGATTTTTTATATTATGTTTTTGTTGTGTTTGCTTTAAACTCATGATTTTAGGATTTTTTTTTTTTGCTTAAAAATTAGATTCACCTTTTCTTTAATAGGTTTACTAATTTAATTAGGATTAGGTTAATTAATTAAAATTGATTTTAAGCCCATAATTAATTAAATTTTAGGTTAGAGATAACTTAGACCCATTTAGTTAATTTAGACATAGGCCCACCTAGGTTAATTAAAATTAATTAAACATGGCTCATTAACTTAAAGTCTTTTCCATAACTTGTAGATTTAAGATCATTTTAGAATTAAAACATGTAGAATTAGGCTCATTAATTTAAATACTTCATAATTTTTAGATTTAAGCCCATTTTTAGAATTAAAATAAATAGACTTAGGTTCACTTAATTAAAATTAAATAGGAAATAGGCCCATTAGTCTTTAGGTCACTTGTAAATTAAAATATGTAGATTTAGCCCATTTAATTAAAATTAATGTAGATTAGACTAATTTAGAAATTATGAACTTAAATGAATGCATTGTTTACATGTATTTTTCATAACTAGTTTGTCTGGGGTTAATTGTTTGAATAAGGGTTTATATGAAATTGCATGTAAATAGAGGATAAAATTATAATCCATAAACTAATTCTAAATGAGCTTGAGTCAGAAAGAAATTAGTATTCCATATCAAAAATCTCCTGGTTGTGGTATTAACTTTCTTTTAGAAAATTGAGTATCACCACTTTTGATTTGTCCTAATTATTACCTTAGTTGGCAATTCATCATCTTCATACCATGTCTTTGTGACAGTGATTAGTGTGTTCTCTAGAGCACTGAGCTCAAACAGTTTTGCGGTTGCTAAAATTTTGGACGCGCGCTAAACCCCGCCGTCTATAATCACTATGTATGATTTCCAAAATTTCTTTAGTTCTTTCCATTTGTCCAACAAATGGTGATCAGGTCACTTTACCTTGGATATAAACTTCACAAGTTGGAATACTTAAGGATTCAATATTACTAATTTATCCAACTTTGTGATTCTATCATCTGCAATGTGACCTAATCGCAAGTGCCATAAATATTTTGGATTAGAGGCATTATCAATTAGCATTGTATTCACAACATTTAAATTGGTTAGATATTATTTGTTATTGGATTTATTATCCACGTAATAAAGACCATGTACATAACACATGCCAACTATCTCATTATCAAAATAGATAGTACATACATCTCTTTCAAATAAAAACTTACAGCCTTTTTTAGTCATACTAGAAATAGAGATGATGTTCTTATAAGCATTAGGTACATATAAAAAATTGTTCAGTAACAAAATATGATCAGTTATATAACACCCATACCTAACTATAGGTATTGCATTAATTATGCATTTCATATATATATATATTGATTGAATTTAAGTATATGCTAGTGCATTTCGTAGGCTAGTGTATCGGATCTAGCCATGATTTATAGTTGATTTAAAAGTGAGAATTTTTAAATTTTGATGACACTTAAAATTAATAAAATATTGAGAATAAATGGTATATGAAGTTGAATTGGAGAAAAGGATAAGAACTTAAATGTTAGTAAGAGATGAAGACTTATTTGAAACAATAATTACCCTTAAGTGAACAATTGGAAGTTCGAGGGTCTATACGCAACTTGAGCTTTTATTAAGTGCAAAAAGGAGTATTTTAGATTTTTAATTATCCTAATAAGACTCTAGATTCTTCTCCAAATTCATGGTCCTTTGGAGAGCAACCATATGTGCATATGGAAAGAAAGAAAAGGAAATACCTACAAAAAATAAAGTACATATGTCAATATATATATATATATATATATATATATTTATGTCTCAACGTGTGACTTTAAAAAATTCCTTGGAGAATATCTTCTCCACTTCTCCTTATCCCTTTCTCATCATTCACTTACATTAAAAAAGAAAAAAGAAAACAAAAGAAAGAAAGGAGAAAAAAAAGAAAAGAAAAACAAAAGAAAGAACTAGGAAGAGCTGCCCATTTTTAAAGTGGAGTTGATGTTCCAAACGAAATTTAGAGGTTTAAAGCCATTTCAGGTCATTAATCATCATCCTTGAAGGTTTTAGAAATTCATTTGGTAAGTATTTTAAGGTTTTTGGTTGATTTAAATTAACGTTTCTAAAGCAGTTTTCGGGTTCGTTTTTCCTGAATTTTTAATCTCTGTAATTTAATCATATCTTGAGTTATGAAGCTTTAAATTGAGTGTAGTTTAGTTGTATAGAAACTTAGAAGAGTTTTCTGTAACTTTCTAGTTTTGAACTGGATCTTATTCTACAATTTTAATGGTTTAATGAAGCTGCACTTTTTGATGCTCAATTTGTTAAGGTTATTAACTTGATTGTGTTCAGTCATTAATAACTACTTCTATAGTTGTCCAATTGATGTGAAATTTTTACAATAAGTTTTAAACATTGAAATATACGATTTATTAAAATTTTAACTCAAAATTCCTTTTCTACAAGTTCCATAAATTGTTCAAAGTTAGCCTTGAAAGCAACTATTTTAATTATGTGAACTAGGTTTCTAAAGTTCATGAGTGAAAACCAGTCTCGATATTTCTTCTATATCTTGAGCTAGGAAGCTTCAAATTGATTGGTATTTGATGTTATAAAAACTTGGAAAAGTATTATAAGATTTTTTCTCTTTGATATTGAGTTGAATCAGTCTGGAACTTACTCTAATAAGAGAGAGTATTTTATTGCTCCATCTATCTAATTAATTAAGTTACTTACAATGCGACAATTATAACTTTATTTATGGTTATCAAATGTAAGTGAAATGTTTATTGAAGTTACTAGATATATAAATCTAAGTCTAATTAAAATTTGAGCTTTAAATTCATTTTCTACAAGTTTGAACAATTTTTCTAATATAGGCCTGAAATAACCCTTTTAAACTTAATGAAGCTAATTTATGCATATCATTTGGGGGTTGCAAAATGAGGTTAGTATATAAGGATATTATATTGATGATTTATAAATGAAATTTCATGTGTTAGGAGCTGGAAAAAGAAAAGAAAAGTGTGGGTGCAAACTAAACAATTTGGTGAACCGATTGTGTGTAAATATAAGATATTTTGGTGAGTAAATACCTTATGGAATTACTTGTAAGTAAATAAGACTAATTTTGCTACCTCAATTAGGAATGAGACTATCACACAAGTAAATGCAATCAAATGCAAGGAAGCAATGAAGGTAAGTGAATAACTTAATGTTCCATGTGAATATAACACTTAAAATAAATAATTATAAATTTATTTATTAAGATGATTAGATAAGAGAAATATATGTGTTCTAATTGATAGATGCTAATTTTTTATTATTATATTGATGATTAATTGTCCTTGAGATTAGATTTTACATATGAATGAGATTGTATATATGAATAATGGTTGTTGAATTTGGGTGTCCTATTTGGGTGAGAACAGAATACTTGTTGAAGCCATATCTAGAATTTTATAACTCCAAATTGGATGACCTTCATTCCTATGAAAACTTTAAGATGTTATCTACAAAACTGATAGAAATAGAGGAAGCTTAATTTTTCTGTTTTGATGGCCAATTTTTGGCAATACTTTATATAGCTTGGTCTTTAATGACAAATTGACCATAGTGGAATGTTTTTTTAGGTTTCTCCTTCTATATATATCTAATTGATGTGAAATTGGTTGCAAATCAATCTAGACTTATAATTCTATTAATTTGGAGAATATGGATTTTATATTCATAATGTAAAATTTTTGGTAATTTTTTGAATTTACACTGTCAATTTTGCCATGTTGAAATATGGTATTTCTTTATATATTTATGGTATATTATTATTTTCTTATATATTATGGGGGAGATATTAATTAGATTTATAGAGTGATATATGATGTATTTAATTTATGATGAGTTAAATAAAGTGTTGTGACAATGTGGTGAACTCTTGATGTATATATAAATATAAGAAATATGAATGGATGAATATGAGGACACAATGCTGCTTATGAATGAAGCAGGGCTGTGTGTGATATGGAATCCCCTTTATATACCATATAACGGCTAATAAAAAAATATATAGTTGGCAAAAGATTATGGTAGGGCTATGTGCGTATGGGGATCCATGAATAAAAAAAAATTGAATTACATGTAATTCACAAGTACATTGTTGTTCAAAAGAAAATACTATGCTATTATGATTTTATACATACTATAAGTTTATTGTTTTCCAAAAGATTACATTATTGTCCAGAAGAAAATACTATGCTATTACGATTTTGTACATACTATAAGTTCATTATTGTCCAAAAGAAAATGTTATGCTACAATGAATAAGTTCATTGTTGTCCAAAAGAAAATATTGTACTATAATGACTACGTACATATTATAAATTCATAGTTAAATATTAAATGGATTGATAATTGATAATACTACACGCTTGAATATGTTATTTTTTTACAAAATGTTATATTATTCATTTGCTAAGTTGTAGGTTTACTCCTCTGTAATATTTTTTAGGATTAGAAGAACTATAATCTATTTTGAAGAAACATTTACATCAGTTGCACTAGCATTATGTCAGGTTGGTTAGCAGGGGTCATCCTCAGGTTTTTTAGCATGACATGCTTAATAAGTTTTGTTATGTTGAATTAAGATTAGTGTATTCTATATGTCTAATGTAAGCGAAAATGTGAGCAACTTGATGTTGTAAGTTCTTTTTATGTGTAATTCGTATTACTTATATATATAAAAGTGATGTATATATTGACATATGAACTAAAGTTAAGACATTAATGGAGATGTTATTTATTAGTCATATGCATACAATGTATGCTTGGCATCCTTAACGGTGTCATAATTTAAGTCAATAGAGGTGGTTCTCATAGCTTTAATAGAAACACTTGCTCCATATCTATAAGCTTCAAAGTCACCTCATTTGACTCCGACCTTCTTTCACTTGCTAAATCCTGTAAGGAAGAACATATATGAGAAATAGCACTAGTATCTAATACCCATGCATTAGATGAGCTCTTAGAACATTTAAAAACAGATAAATTAAAGAAAGTCTCACCTTCTCTAATCTTATCCTTTCCTTTGGTCTTGAGAGACTTAAGGAACTTAGGACAATATCTTTTCCAATGTCCCTTTCCATCTCAATAGAAACACTTTCATTTGCTTGTGTTCTCAACTTTCTTTTTGCCACTGTTCTTTCTTACACCCCCCTTAGCTTTAGGAATTCTTTCTTTAGCTTTCTTGCTTTTGTTGCCCTTACTCTTTTTAGTCCCACTAGAAGTGGCAACCAAAGTAACTTCCTTCCTCTTTTCATTGTGAATAGCCTTTTAAGCCGTCACAAGCATGTTTAATAATTCGGCAAAAGTGCACTTAATTTTATTCATATGGAAATTTGCAATAGATTGTTGAAAAATTTATCTAATATATCCTCAACTTTGGACCAATTTTCAATTTAATCCTACTTTCAAAGTTGTTTCAATTTGGCCCTCTAACTTTTAGATTTGTGCAAATTTTATCCAAATGACAATAGGCACGAGGCAGAGCTGAGGTAACATTCCTATATGGCTTAAGACCGTTTGACGTGGCAAAAAGCGTCTTACATGGCCATCTCACAAGATCAATTTTATCTTCAATTTTTTGAGTTGTGTTAAATCTATCCAGACGACAAAAAAATTTTAAGATTTTTTAAATTATGTTCATAATTGTTTAATTATGCATATAAAGATTATTTATTTAATATTTTTTAAGGATTAAATATAAAAATAAATAAAAAATAAAGGAATCTTTAGTAATTAAAAAAGAGAGAGAGAGAGGCCTCCCGCTTTCTAGCCATTGAAAATGGCAAGATGTCTGTGTGACAACCACTTTTTGCTTTTTTTTTTCTTTTTTTTTTAAGAGAAATGAGAAAAAAAAAGTTTATCGTTTTTTATTTCACCATTTGAAAGTCGAATTTTTTTTTTTACTAAATCACCACAAATTGAATATTTGTGTTAAAATAACCACAAGTTGAAAAGTAATTTATTTTTCACCTTAAAATGAAACAAATATACTACTAGCTCTTAAATTATCTAGGCATAACATGTGTTTCTTGATATAATTTTTTATGTTTAAAGTGAAATTTAATTTTTTTCAAAAGAGAAGTTATATGATTTAAATATTGATAGACCGTACAATAAGAGCAGTCATTTCCCTTTAAATTAATAATGATAGAATTCAAACTTTACACCTCAAAATGCCCTTTATTTTTTATTTATTTTTATATTTAATCCTTAAAAAAATATTTACAATATTAAAATTCAAATTAAAAAATAATTTTTTTATTTTTAAAATAAAATAATTTATTATCATAATTTAACACTAAAAACTAAATTGAGTCTATTAATTTTAATTCTTCAATTATAATTTTAAAAAATTTTAAAAATTTATTTGTCAAAATTATAATTTTCAATTTTGATATTTTAAAAAATCTCAAAATTTATTTTGTCATATGGATAGATTTGACATAACTCGAAAAGTTAAGGATATAATTGATCATGTAAGATGACCATGTAAGACACTTTTTGCCATGTTAGACACTTTTAAGCCATGTAGGAATGTCACCTCAGCTCTATTTCATGCCCATTGCCGTTTGGATAGAATTGGAACAAATCTAAAAGTTGGAGGGCCAAATCAAAACAACTTTGAAAATATGATTAAATTGAAAATTGGTCCAAGTTGAGGATATATCAGATCAATTTCCCTAGATTGCCCAAATGAGTCCAAAAGGGATTGTAAGATCAAATCTGTTTGAAGTTAAGCATCCATCATGAAATCTAAACTTTCATGTTCCTCAATGGAACGAATCATAGAATTCACGTGTGCTCCAACATCATCTCCTTCCTTTATTTTAGCACGGAAAAGTCGTTTAGATATCTTATATCTAGCTTTGTTCACCAAACAACTCTTGTAGGTAAAGTAGGATTTCCCTCGCATTAGTGTACTTTGCATGTTGTCTATGAATATCATTACTTGTAGAATTCCACATAATGCAACATGCTTGCATACCATCATCTTTCCATTTTTCAAGAGTGTCACATTCCTCTTGGGAAGCATTAAGTGGAAGGGGTCTAGGAGGATCTTATTCCAAAACATATAAGATGCATTCAGAGGCAAAACAACTTTTAAATTAAAAAGCCAATCAACAAGATTAAGCCCTATGAGTCCATTGTTATCAAGAATGTTGCTAAACTGGATTAAAGATCCTATATTATCAAATTGCTGAAAAAAGTATAACAAGATAATTAGTTATTCTAACATTATTAATATCATTATATTTGGCCTTTAATCATAATGGTCTCCCACTATTTTATCGAATCCTATACTTTAAAAAATAGGAAATGAAAACCTTGTTAGATAGATTTCTAGTAAGTGATTGAATTCTTGAGGAAATAGTAATATTCCTCAAGTACATATAATTGTCATTCTTAGAATATTAATATTCATTAAGCGAATAACTCTTGTTCATCACGTCTCATGTGACGTTCAATCAATCCAGCTCCTAATGCTTAGAAACCTCAGGTATGCATAATTGTCATTCTTGTTCTCCTTACATTAGTTAGGTCCATACCATTGAATCAGTGTAATTTATAAACTTAAACACTACATACCTCAGGTACGCCTATTTGCCATTCTTGGCATGTAGTGTGTTTATAAACTCACAACATCTCATGCTTAATAATGAACCCTACAAAGATCTTTTAACGCAAATATACACCCCTATGTATCCATAGATGAAGTATATTTGTCTAAAACTTTGCATGTCATTGCTTTAATGGAGAGCTAAGACCTAAATTTGTTTTAGAAGATTTTCAAGGTCTTTATTTAAGGTCTCACTTTGCATATTAGCCATTTTATATATATCACATACATATAATTCATAGCATCCAATCATACATTTTACATATGCATATAACATGTTTGAACATATATATCACAAATATACACAAAACATACAAATTGGATGCACAAATAAGGAGTGATCATGGACTTTACTAACACCTATTCTAACTCTTAGAATAAGCCCATGATCAACTCTATAGAACTCCATAACTAATGTAAGGAGACCAAGAATGGCAATTGCACCTTCTAATCAACTCCATAGAACTCCCACTTGAACTCTTCAAGCTTCATATCACACGCTTGTGATTTATAATTAATCCTCGACATACCAAGGTGAAAATTACATCCTAATTCTATGTAATTAACACTTAATTACATGATAAGTAATAAAATTAATTATTATTACAAACCGTAAAATGTATTATAAGTATATGATCATTCTTACATGTATGTCAAGCAAAAACATACATTTAAAAGCCCTTAAGCATTCCAAAAGTGGATGTGGACACAACTCAGCACCACTGTGCTGACTCAGGATTGACTCATCATATGCTGCCTCTTTCACGAGTCAGCATGCCCATGACGAGTCAGCACAGTTAGCCACTATCACGAGTCGGAATAACTGTAATAAGGCGACACAGTTAGCCATTGTCATGAGTCAGCACGACCATGATGAATCGGCATAGCCAGCCATTGTCATGAGTTGGCACGCCCGTGATGAGTCGATACAACCACTATTGTGCAACACTTAAGGCCATTTTTGCATATGTTTAGCTACAACACTTGCAACTAACATCCATCTAAATCATGACACTTGCAATTATCAACCAATATAGCATGTGTTAAGTGCAAAAAGGAGCTCTGATACCACTATCAGGAATCAATTATGCTATTTAGGAATCAAATCCTAAGTAGAGCAAATTTTTAAAATTTACTAAACATAACCCTTCATCTCATAAAGATTTCCAATTCCAATGATCCATTTTGCAATTAACACATTACTAATACATAAGGCAACACAAATAATCAGTAATCAAAAACCTAGAAATTCTAAGTTTTAAGAAAAAATTACAATCTCCTAAGTTTGATGTAGACCATAAGTATTCTACTATCTTTGTGTCCTCTCGATTCAATTATTAAATCAACTCCTTAGTCTCCCAAGTGTGAGACTACTAGCTTGAAACACCAAACTCTACCAAATTGAATATTTGTGCTGGTTCCATTTTAATTTTTAAATTTTTTTTTCACAGCGTTAAGTAAAAAAATTCAATTTTTATTATTAAAATATTTTAAATAATTTATAAATTTTACAATAATAATAACAATACTAATGATAGTGACAATTTTTTTGCACTATCTAAACACACAGTAGATCATGATATATAATTCATTTTTTCATAAAATTATATTGGATCATGATATATAATGCATTCTTTCATAAAATTATAATAATTTTATGAAAGCATGTTAATTTATATAATTTAAATATACAAACTTTACAATTCATATAAAATTTTGAAAAGATTAGTTCACTTTCCCGTTGGGTAAATAATAATGTTACAACTTAAATAAGTTGCAAATTTGTTGGGTTCTATGCACACTTAATCAATTTATGTAGTTTGACTAAAATGTTGCCTAGTTCCATTAATACTTATAATTTATTTAATTTTGGTCAGTTTGGTTTTGTGCTGTAGTGATTAAATATTTACCCTTCAATTGCATTTTTTTATTAAGAAAATAAACTAGATATGTAACTTTAATAAACTGAATTAAATGGAATAACATGTGAATCTGTTGTAATTGAATATATTAAAGTTTTTACTTTTAGGTTTTATTATTATTATTATTATTATTATTATTAATGATTAATTTTTATTTAGCCAAAAGTACCTAAACAAATCCTTACTTTTTAAAACAAATCAATGAAATCGTCATTGGTGATTCACATTTAAGCTTAATCAAAATTCTCAAATTTCTGCCGGACGAGAAAAATTGCTACTTGTTTTGAAAATTGTCATCTAAATTCTTAGTATTATTTATTTCAACTCAATCAGCTCCTTAAAATTTTAAAAAGTGAACAGTTACATCCTAACTTATAAAACCATTATTTTTTAGTATTGTCATGATGTTTGCCAAACATATGATCATCAAATTCTTTTTTTTTTTTTTTTTCTGAACAAATATGAAAGTTTCGGTTTTACAGAAGGTGAATTGAGTGGTTTATGACTTGCATCTCTATGATGTTTCATTTTTGCTAATGTTAATGGAAATCAACTGAGATTTTTCAAGTTGTCCATATAATTTAATAGAGAAACGCACTGTCAATATATCTATATGTATTTTAATTGTTGATGGTTTATTTAATACGTCATTGCATGCATAAAATAAAAAGCTATTAGTAAATTAGAATTTATAGAAATATCCATGTCATTTATCACCTCCTATTTGCAAATGATGAATTACTATTCTACAAAGCAAACAATACAAAGAAGTAACACTTTTGAATCCATTCTTACCAAGTAATGCAAAGCAAGTAATTAGGAAATTAACTATACAAAGCCTGTTTAGTAAGTAAATATTTTGATTGTATATATTAAAAATTAAATATTTGTATACAATTAAAAATAAAGTGTTTATTTTATTTAGAATGTTATTTTATTTCTAATTAGGATGTAAATAAACTTCCTATGTGTATATATAAGGATTGTAACATCTCTTTTAAGAATATATGAAAACATATTTTCTTTAAATTTTCTCTTTTTTTCTCTAAATTTTATTTTTATGGTATCATAGCATATTTATTGAAATTGAATTTTTTTTTTGGTATTGAATCTTTGAAATCATATTTTTTCTTCTCTTATCTTTTGAATCTTCAAAACCATGGCCACTAAAAACACATTTATCTTATTTCATAGAACACCCAATTTTATTCAAACTCTTCAAGATAATTCTCCTTTTTCTACGGGAATTATTCTTGATGATGTAAATTATCCTCTATGGTCACAACTAAAGAAGATTCGAATTAGAGCTAGAAACATATGCCCGGACTTGTGCTCAAGGGGAGGATGTTAATGAAGTAGTATCACTCCATAAGCATATTATCCGGCTACGAACACATATTTTCTTAACCGGGCTGGATTCGAAATTTAATAATACTCTAAGTGAAGTACTACGGAAGGATCCACCTCTTGATATCAAGTCTAGTTATGCATATGTGCGGAGGGATCACAACCAACGACATATGATGGAAGGGCTGAAGATTCTACCGGACCATATAGTACTTATAGCAACTCAGACTCGTCCCTAGTTCAAAGGGAAAGTACAGTCCATCACATATACTTGTACTCAATGTGGCGAAGTTGGACACTTCAAGGAATGGTGCTATGAAATTGTGGGATATCTGAAATGGTGAGATTTCAATATAAAGCCTCATAAGAAGCTCGAAAAAGTTACAATTTCCACCTTTAGTGGTACTAAACCAAGTGGTGATCTTAATGCAACATCAGGTATGAAAAATCTTACTTGAAATAATACATAGATTATTGATGCAGGTGCTACTAATCATATGAAAAACTCCACTCACCATCTTACATCCATCTGACCATCAACCCAACAAAATATCCTAACTGCTAATAGAGGCATAGCGCCTTTCACTCATGAAGGATCAGTATCTAACTCTAACTCTCTTAATCTAGATATTATTTTTATTGTTTAATCTCTTTCTTATAATGTACTATCTATTGGCAAAATCACTGAAACCTTAAATTGCACTGTCAAATTTTAGCTTAATTATTGTGTATTTCAAGACATTGTAATGCACTGGATTCTTGGCTATGGTGTTAAACATGAAAAATTATACTATCTTGATTTGTATGGTGATCCAAGTCAGAAGTCAAGTCAAGTAAATAGGGTTAGTAGAAGTTGCTCGGCTAAAGACCAAGTTATTTTATGGCATCATCGTCTTAGTCATCTTTCTTCTCATTATCTTAGACAAATAAAACCATAATTGTTTTTTAGTACCACAAACTCTTAATTTAAGTGTGATATTTATGAATTGGCAAAAAACCACTAGATTTTATATATATCAAGTTATAATAAAAATTCAATTTCATTTATGACCATTCATTATGATGTATAGGGACTTGCTCAGATTCCTACTCTGTCTAGTACTAAATATTTTGTAACATTTATTGATGAATGTACCCGGATGACTTGGGCATCACTACTTTCAAATAAGGAAGATGTGTGTTATGCTTTCAGGGACTCGTACAAAATGGTGGCTACACAATACCAGAGTAAAATTGAGTCTTATAGTTTAACAATGGTAAGGAGTATCTTAACTCGGCTCTTAATGATTTTTTCCATGAGCATGGCATTTGCCACCAAACCTTTTATGTCGACACTCCCCAATAGAATGGCATAGTCGAATATAAGAATTAGCAATTATTGGAAGTCATTTGAGCATCATTGTTTAGTATGAATATTCCTCGAGAATACTGAGGAGAGGCTGTTCGATCCACTGTGTATCTTATAAATCGGACTCCATTAAGAGTACTCAATTTTAAAATACCTCATTAGAAACTTTAAGAACTTGTTATATCTCCACCTCTCAATAATCTTAAGCAAATCTTTGGATGCTCAACATATGTTCATTAGAAACTTAATAAATTAGATCCTCAAGCTATCTGATGTATCTTTATTGGCTATACAGATATATAAAAGGGATATTGGTGTTATGATCCGAATGCAAAAAAGATGTATATAACTCGAGATGTTCAGTTCCATGAAAATACTCCCTTCTTCACTTAATCCAAGTGCTCTTTTCAAGGGGAGAGAATTCTGAGCATTTTTTAAAATAGTACTTTGAGCATCTCATATGTTCCAAGCATTCTGAGCATCTTAGATGTTTCGAGCATCTAAACTGGATAAACATTTGAAGTTTTAAGTATTCTGAGTATCTCATCTGGATGGACAATTGATGATAATCCGAGTATCTTGCTCATACTTGAAATAAATTAAGATAGTACGTCTTCCCAGTCTATACCAAAAGCTGAAGAAACTCTGGATGTGCACAATAAGGTAAACTCGTCTCCCCTAGTACCTCTAAATACCGAGCCTTATTATCCTTCTAGAATTAATAAAGGGATTCCAAAAAAATAATATAATCCGGACCTTCATACCAAAGCTAAATATTCTATCAATAATTTCATATCAACTGACCATTTGTCTAAATTTCATGCATATACTGTGAATCAATTATCCACTGTATCTATTTTGAGTAATGTGCAAGAGGCTTTAGCTAATCCGGATTGGAAGAAAATCATGAATGATGAAATTAAGGCATTGCAGAAGAACTGCACATAGGATCTTATTCCACTCCCTGAAGAAAAGAAAATGGTAGGGTGCAGATGGATATTTACTATCAAATTTAATCCAGATAGAAGCATTAATCAATATAAAGCTCAGTTGGTAGCAAAGGGCTATACTCAAAAGTATGGAATTGAATATGAAGGTACCTTTGCTCCAGTAGCAAAATGAACATCATCCAAGTTCTTATTTCTTTAGTTGCCTACCTAGACTGGCCACTACAACAATTTGATATGAAGAATGCTTTTTTGAATGGAACCATAGATGAAGAAGTGTATATGGATCCATCACCTGAAACAAAATATACTGACCGAGTGTGCAAACTAAAAAGGGCATTGTATGGACTTAAGCAATCACCTCAAGCATGGTTTGTTAAGCTTTAAGAAAAAATTACAATATCCTAAGTTTGATGTAGACCATAAGTATTCTACTATCTTTGTTTTCTCTTGATTCAATTATTGAATCAACTCCTTAGTTTCCCAAGTGTGAGACCACTAACTTGAAACATCAAGCTCTACCAAATCTCCTTCTTACCTTGATCGATAAAACCAAGTATCCTCTCTCAATTGCCCTTACAAACTTGCACTAATATGATCCTTGCAAGAACTCTTAGGTTTTTGGATATATGTGTTTCCTTTCCTTTTCTTTTTTTTACACTTTCTCTACATCAATTCTTATCATTATTGATTTCTACTTACATGTAATAACCCTGGTTTCTTAATTATTTTATTAAACAATGAGATATGCAGTGTTAATAAAATTTAAAAGCTATATTTAATTATTTTACTATTTTGTGATTTATTATCATTATTTTATGTTTAATTGAATTTTCTATGTAAATATATTAATTTGGAATTTATTATTTTGGACGTTTAAATTCCATTATGTATATTTATTATTTTTGAATACTATTATTTTAATAACATTAATTTAGTGCATTATAAATTATTTTATAAATATTATTGTTATTGTTGTTATTTTCAAATGTGTTATGTATTATTATCATCATGGTTATTATTTTCATTATTAATATCATTAGTATTATTTTAATGACCCTAGTTTATGTGCATTATTATTTTTAATATTATTATTTTTATTGTTTTTATTATTGAATTACATTATGGGTATTATTAATGTTTATTGTTTATGTAAATGTCATAGTTTATTTTAGGTGTTAATGAATATGTGTGTGTGAGAGATATATATTTATTTATTGTGTGGTGGAGGTTTATTATAATATAGAATTATATTATATAAGTTATAATATAAAGTTTTATGATATATATATATATACACACACACAACAACATCATCTTCTCCCTCTCCCCGCGCGAGCCCAACCTCTAACCCTCATTGTGCCTTTGCCAACAACCGCCTTCCTCCTACCATCACTGCCACCCTATTCTTCTTCTCCGGCGACAAAGAGCGGTAGCAGAAATCGAAAGTTGCAATAGAGTCTTTCGACGATGTCCCTCACGTTTCCAGCCACCTCAGCTTGCCCCATCGGTGCCATTTGACTCCCTGAGTCACAAGGAAGATGAATCCAAGCTTCCTTCAAGTTGAAATTCGATCATTTGTGAGTTTTGTTAAATTTTTGGTTTTTGGCTTTTAGGGTTTTCTAATTTTTTTTAGTTGATTTTCGGTTGATTCTTGCTATCTTCCTTTACAAACTTTGATCACTAATGCTCAAGCTTCATGAAAATATTTTTTTTTTATAATTTTTGGAATTTATTTTAATTTTGGTGAATTTTTATTATTTTATTATTAAATAATTAATTTTTGTTAATTAATTATTTTAATTATGAATTTAGTTAAATTATTGTTATTATATATTTTTATTAATTTTGGTGTTGAGAAATTAACTTTTGGGATTATTATATAATTTTTAGAAATATTTTTAGCTTATGTAAATTTTGGAATTTTCAGTTAAATGTGCATTTTAATAGAATATAGAGTTTAATTTTGAGTTTTAGTTGATATTAGAATGTTATTTGTTGATAAAATAATTTTTATGAAATTTTATACAATTTATGTGTATTTTGAGTTATTTGGTTAAATATATGTTTTGGTTGATATTATTATATTATATGTTGATTAAATAATTTTAATGATTTTCTATAATTTTGAGGAAATTGTTTAGTATATTTAAGTATATTGTATATTTGATATTATAGGGGTAAATGTGTAATTTTATGTTAATTATAGTTAAATATTATATTTTAGTTGATTTTATAATTATTTAAAGTAATAAAATAATTTTTACAAATTAATTATTATTTTTAACTAATTAATACTATTTTTCAGAAATTGTTTTCAAATAATATATTATATATATTATTTTGGAAATAAAATGGGTTTTAAACTAATTTTATTATATAATTAAGCTATTTAAGCAATTAAATTTGAAATTTTATTTTGTTATGTTAAATAATTGTAAAATTGAATTTTTATTAATATTATATAATATTTGAGATTTTATTAGTTAAATTGTGATAATTTTGGAATATTATATAAATAATAAGTGTATTTGTTATTTTGAGATTAAGTGTATATTTTATTATTTTTGTGATGCTAAATTGTGATTTTAAATATTTTTTTACAATTTATGTTAATTTAATTGTAAAATGGAGATTTTATTACATTTATGAATTTTTATTATCAAATATTATTTAAACTACACTGTTATGTTTTAATTGGAAAATAAAGGTTTTTAAATATTTTATTTGATTTTTTGATGATTTTATTATTTTATTGTTAATATTGTTGATTTGTGAATTGTAAACCTCGGTTGGGGATTTGTGGAGTTTGGAGTCCCAACCCGAGGTATTGAGTATTTGGTGATTTTAGAAATGTGTTTCTGTGCAGGATCGGCCCTACTTTTGTAGGGAGATATCCGTTTTATAAAGGAGACTCTGTCGAAATTTCGGTAGATTTCTCATTAAATGTGACAACGATCCCAGTCTAGTTTTGAATTTTTTATTTAGTCTGTCTATAATAATCCTAGAAGCGTAGAATTAGAAGTTTATTCTGATGATTATTATTATTTTATTTTTTCCAGCTGTGCCGAGATAAAGGCTTAATGGACCAGACTCGTTGAGTCTGTCTCATGGAGCGCGAATCAGTGAGTTATTATACTGTATATATATGCATTGCATATAGGATGCATGACTTAGGATTTTTCATTTTCATTATATGTTTTAAACAGTAATTAATTTATAATATGATTTGGTATATTTTCAGTTTATTTTTAGTATATCTTGATATATATATGTTTGCATATTTTCTACATACATTTCATATATCACTGGTATATTTAGAGTTTATTTTTGATATATGTGTGTTAGATATTGTCACGACCCAAAACAAGGGCCATGACCGGCGCTAGAGAACTGGAATTCTTTCGAATCCGGAACCCGTAGCAAGCCTAAAAATAAAATAAAACATGCAATAGTAATAATAACAATATATGATGCAGCGAAAATAAAAATCATAAATATAATAATAGCATATGCACCAACTGGATTTAAATCAAATCCTCATCATTACATATATATAAATCTCTTAATACAAATCCAGTTCAAATATAATACAACATCTCTTTAAATATTTATTGACTACTGCAGTGTCTAGATAAAATAAACCCAAGACTCAGATAGGCAGTTTACATAAAGAAGCCGGGGCGGAAAAAATCCGGCGTACAGGCTTGCTACTGAGGTCTGAAGATGATGACTCTCCTGAAAAATTAGTCAACGGAGGAGAGTCAGACCTCACTGAGTGAATTATTATAATATATATACATGCACACTAAATGATAATGCATACAATCAACACTATATATCTAATATGTATATATACAGACAAATACACACAGATGCTGTAAAATTATTTTTTATATATTTTACTGAAAATCAACGTTTATGAAGGATCACATAGAACCCTAGAATATCGCAACCTCGAAAACAGTGTTAGACAACACTCTAGCCATACAGGCTCACTTATTCCAAATATATTCACTTATTCCATTTGGACAGTAGACTGGCCCCAAGACACTAAGTCAACCGAGCTCCAGCAGTCTGACTGTCAATGTGATTGGCCTCGAGACACTTGGTCAACCGAGCTTCAGCAATCACACCCAAATCACATCTCACACATCAGATAAATCAATTCAAATCAAAATTCTCAAACTGGTTAGTAATATAGCCTAAATGCTATAAGCGTACCGGTACGTACTCGGTCCTAGTGTTGCCCACTAGGTAGCACGTTCTATTGATATCCTTCATTAATAAATATAAAACATTCATTCACAAATAAATGATACATGAATTTAAATAGCATAACAATATAAACCATATATATACTGGAAATATACCAAAAGTAAACCGGGTATATTTCGAGTATATATACGTCAAATAAATCCAATCAAATTACAAATTAAGCTAGAAATATATTTAAAAACATTTTAAACATAATTTATTTATAAAACATGCATATAATTTAATATATATCAAAAATAAACCAAAAATAAACTAAAAATATACTTAAATACAAATCACATTATTTATGCATATTTAATCAAAATAAAACATATATTTCTAAAATTATGCATCCTAAAGCACATATATATAAAATAGTAACTCACACTTAATGCGCTCCTCGAGATGGATCCGACGGGCCTGGTCCACTAGGCCTCAGTCTCGGCGCAACTAAACAAACAATAACGACAGGAATCAGAATAAATCTAACAGAAGTTTTAAGGACTCAATCTAGATTATTAAACACAGAAACGAAATTAGGGTTCGACCGGATATCACGTTTTACGAGAATTCTACCAAAATTTAGCAGAACCTCCCCTTTAAAACGGACATCTCTCTACTCAAAGAGTAGAGCCGACCCTGCAAAGAAACACACTTCAAAAAATGAACACAAAAACACATCCAAACCCCTCGGTCGGACTCCAAACTACAGTCTACCGACCGGGGTCCACAAACACAGAATAATATAAAAATACCAAAAATACCCTTATATCATAGAAATACATTTTATAAATGGAAATTACATAATTAACCTTAAAACACAGTAAAAACCGATAAAAACTCATTTTATTAGTAAAATCGTATATTGTATATATAATTAAAAATAATTCACGAAAAATAGTTTTAATTAGTTAAAAATACTAAATCATTTGTAGAAATCATTTTTATACCTTAAATAACTATTAAAACCAATTAAATTACATTTTTAGCCAATTTCGTGTAAAATTACCAAAATGCCCTTATATATATAAATATACTAAAATTACTTCAAAAATTCACCAAAAATATTATAATTATCCAAAATTAATTTTATCAACATATTTATGAATAATATCAATAATTAAACTCAATTAACCAATTAATTTCAATTAAAAACACAATTAACCTAATTTTCCAAAAATTACATAAACTTAAATAATTCAAAATAAATACATAGAAATTCATAAAAATTCCAAATAAATTTCTATAATTCATTTCAAAACCTATATTTACCATAAAACACAATTTCATAATTTAATTAATTAATTTCCGAAAATTAGAAAATAATATTAAAATATTCAAAAATACCCAAAAATCAAAATAATCTCCAAAAATTCCACAAAAATTTATAAATGTATATTAAGCTAAGGGGAACAACATTTGTGAAGGAATTTTTCATGAATCAATCAAATTGAAGTTCAAAAAATTCAAGAACCCTAATATGGCCGAAATCGAAAATTCAAAACCTAAGCAAATCAAGACCATTTAAGCTAAAACCAAAGTTAGAATCATACTCACTGGAGCTCAAGGAGAAGAAAGAGACCGGCGGTATCAAAAATGGTGGCTGGAGGAGGAAGAACGGCGTGAAGCTCGAGTTTCGGCAACTCAAGCTATTTTCGGCCAAACTCGATGGGAAAGGGAGCTGCTGGCGGCGAGGAATGGCTGAGGACGAAGGTGGCACACCGGACGGCACACCAACGGCAAGGAATCGACAGTTGCAGGCGGCGGACGGTGAGGGAAACGGTCGGGGAGTGAGAGGAAGGGGATAATGGTAATTTGGTAAATAAGTTAAACTTTATAATTTGTTTTAATATTAAATGTATATATGTATATATATATACTTTATACTATATAATAAAATAATATTAAATTACACACATTAAATATACACCACACACTTAATATTTAATATTTTAAAATTTAATAATAAATAAAAATGATTAAATAACAATAAAACTAATAAATAAATAATAAAATATTAGGGTAATAAATTAAACCCTAATTAAATAAATATATACACACATAGGCTTTATTTAGTAATTTAAAAATACGTATGAGTTCATGCAAGTCCGTAAATCTATTTAAAATAATTAATAATAAAATATTTACGTGAAAATTTCCCCAAAAATGTAAGTCCCGAAAAAATTTTACGTAAAGCACTTTAAATAATACACAATAATTAAAATAGATTTTAAATACACATCAACTCGTAAAAATATCAATATCATATTTAAAAATTATTAACATTGCATATCCCGATGCAGTATAAAAATATTTAAAAACACGGGATATTACAGATATTTAGGTTTATTTTTAGTATATGTTGGACATATATCAAAATTAAAAACATGTATTAAATGTATATTTATTCATGATTGTTTTATTAAATGATTAGTATACTTTAGGTATATTTTTAGTATATTTTAAGTATATTCCTAAATAATTGCATGTCATATTATTGATTTATACTTAAATTGTTCTTAATTATATCATTGGTTTATCTTTGGTATATTTCATATTTGATTTGACTTTATTTGACATATATATACTCGAAATATACTTAGTTTATTTTAGGTATATTTCTAGTATATATATGATTTATTTTATCATTATGATTATTATTCTGCATTAATTGTTTATCCATATGAATGTTTTTATTTTAAATGAAGGATATCGATAAAACGTGCTACCTAGTGGGCAGCACTAGGACCGAGTACGTACCGGTGCGATAGATTTAGGTTTGAGTGAGGAATTATTTGTGGTAATTATAATATGATTGAGATGATTTGATTGAGATGTGATATGATTGATGGTGTGATTACTGGAGCTCGATTGACCTAGTGTCTCGAGGCCAATCACACTGACAGTCAGACTGCTGGAGCTCAGTTGACTTAGTGTCTCGGGGCCAGTCTACTGTCCAGAATGGAATAAGTGTTCTATTTGGATTTAAGTGAGCCTGTATGGCTAGAGTGATGATATGATTGATTGATGTTGCGATTAATAGGTATCTATTTGATCTTTCATGTATTAAAATAAATATTTTCTGCGTTTATTATATTTATTAAAGCAGAGTTTGACATTTATGTGAAATGCATGAATATACTTATATATATATAAGAATACTTGACTGGATATGGTTTAGATGCATATATATACAGTATAATAATTCACTCATTGAGGTCTGACCCCCCCTTAATTATTTTTTTTAGGAGATCCTATATCTTTAGACCTTAGAAGTAGAGTTCTTCGCCGGTGTTCTTTCGTCCCGGCTATTTTATGTAAATGTATATTTTGAACTCTAATTTGTATTCTAGAAACTACAGTAGTAGTGTTATTGTATCATATAAGTATGGTTTTGTTTGACACTTGTACGCTAAGAATTTTAATTGAACAATATATGAATATATATTTATTTACGAAAAGATATTAAGTATTCATTTTCATATATTGATTTGAAAAATTTTAATTCAGTTGTACTTTTATCTATTTATTGTATGTTTTTATTTTTCTAAGGCTTGCTACAGGTTCCGGATTCGAAAGAATTCTCATCCCTAGCGCCAGTCATGACTCCTAGTTTTGAGTCATGACATTATTAATATAGATAACCATGGTAAGTGATAAGTGTAGAGATTGATGACATCACCTACTTACCACTTGGTATGATATGTTAACTATTGTGTAAGTTACTAGTGTCCAAAATAGAAGGATATAGAGATTATAACCCATTCACTTTCTCTAAATCACCATGGACTTACACATGTCATTTAACATCCTTATTTTAATTTAATTTAATAAAAAACAAATATAATATCACTTATTGGAATTAGACTAAGTCATTGGGCCAACATTTGACTAAAGCCTGTTCTATCAAACAAGTGAGCCTAGATAAGGTTGATGGGCTTTGTCAATTTCTTAGTTTAATCTTGAGTCCAAAAATCTTTTATGCCTAGGTCCATAACATTGGGGCCATTAAACCAAATCAAATAGAAACAACATATATCTATGTTATTAATTCAATATCTTAATTAATATCTCATATAAATTAATAATTAAACCCTTTCATTGAAATTAGATTTCATGATATGCTAGAATCATTGCTTTAAGCATAAATCCAATTTCATTAATGAAAATTAATTGATTAAACACTTTAATCAATAATTAGATTAATAATAATGGAGATTTAGTAAAAACCTTTTAGGTGTGACTTTTTAAGTTCATGTCTAATTGACAATGACAATATAATATCAAAACTTGATATTGTTTGAAACTTTTTCAAGTCTAAATGTAAAAATCTCAATTATTCATATTTAGTTCTCATAAGTTATTGGTGACCCCTAGCATTGATATCACAACTACCTAATTAGAGATAAAGGCATATATAGATTCACACAAACCCTTTTGTTATAATTACCGTGTACTAAAATTCCTTCAGTATAAGATCTTGACAAAGCCTAAAGTTAAGGTTTAATCAAAATCTAATAGCAATATGATATGACATCATCTTAAGATCTGTTTTTTGAAAAAACATAAGAAATACTAGAAACACTTTTATAGCATTAAAACTCTTTTAGACTGTTATGTTTGTTCTGGCCAAGAACTTATTCATCAAGAAAAGACTTATATAGCATAGGATCTTATCCCAATTCACTCCATGCAATGAATCCCATTTTGGTTGAACACCCATCCCTACATTTAATTGACTAAAGCCACCACACACCGTATACTCTTATGTGATCAACACAAGTATGTAAGCAGTAACAAACTTTAACCACTCAAATGTGGATGACCGTGTTACCTCAGGTCAAAGGACTATATGCACCATTATAACCTAGACTGTGATCATTGATTATAAATGAAAATCCTTACGATCACAAATCTAATGTCGCTGTTTGATCCACCCATCACATGAGTATTCACATGTCTATTTTGATATCCCATATCAAGTAGCATAAGACTCATTACCTCCCACTATTAGTATCACATACTAATCAAGAAAATAGACAGATGTGATAATCTAATTAATATTACCCAAATATTAATTATATGACTATGAACATTCTACAGCATATGTACTAAATAAATTCATAGCTCATATTATAAACTCTTGATAATAAATATATTTAACATAATGCTAATTGATAAATATTCAATTAAATAAACACTTTAAATAATAGACTATTATTTTATTGCCATTTGGGATAATTTACAATATTAAAATATATGATTAGCCTTTAGGACATACCACCTATACTAACACAGGTTTTGTTTTTTGTTCTGATTGGGTGGAGCCGATTATGCATTGTGTTAGTTTTGTTCAATATTATGTACTATATAAGGAGATGTGATTAGTCCTATTGTGCCTAGTTGCAATTTAAAATAGGGAGATAATTTATCTCCTTACTTTTTCAACCTCTGCGCTGAAGGTTTTAGTAGATTGCTACATAAAAGGGAATAAATGGGTTTGATTTATGAGGCTCATATTTGTAAAAGAGCTTCGTCCATATCGCATTTGTTCTTCACCGATGACTCTTTTTTGTTCATTAAGCAAATGTGGTTAAAAGTTAGGTTATCAAGCACAATATAAATTTGTATAAGATTACATCAAGCTAGACAATTAATTTTCATAAATCGTCCATTCTCTTCAGTCCAAATGTTAATAATCAGGTTCAAAATTCAATTTGCAAGTTACTTTCTGTAAATGATGTTAGCAACCAAGGGACATATTTAGGTATGCCTTTATGCATAGGTAGAAACAAAATATAAGTGTTTTAGTTTATGAAGGACAGTGTTTGGCAAAAAATCCAAAGCAAGAGCAATGAATCTCTCTCTCATGCAAGTAATGAAATTTTGGTAAAAATAATTACTTAGGCTATATTGAATTTTGTTACGAGTCTTTTCTTATTTCTAGTTGAGTTATGTCTTGAAATAGAAAGGATGTTAAATGGTTTCTGGTGGTGAGGAAGTCAGAGGAATAATTGAGGTATCGGGTGGACGAACTGGGATAACCTTTGTGTTCTAAAGAAATATAGTGGGTTAGGTTTTAAAAAGATAAGAGAGTTTAATATTACTATGATCAGGAAGCAGGCATGGAGGCTTATTACGAAGCCTAATTCTTTAGCTTCTCGATTGCTTAAATCTCACTATTTCTCAAATTGCTCTTTTATGGAAGCTAGGCTTAAAAGTAATCCAAGCTATGTATAGTGGAATTTATTAGCAACTCAAGCAAAAATTAAAGGTAGTTGTCGGGTTATGATAGGCATAAGTGTGGATGTGAATGTAGGGTCTAACCCTTAGTTACTTACTCCTTCAAATAGGTATGTTTCTTTAAATATCCCTTCGGGTCTTGAGAATGCTAAAGTTGTTAATTTAATGGTTGTGGGTGACAATCGTTGGGACTTGGACATTTTGGCTAATGTGTTTAATGAGTAGGATAGGCTTTCTATTCAATAAGTCCCTTTGTCTAGTAGGAATTATTATAATATTTATTATTAGGTGCATGATTCCAAAGGTCTTTATACATTGTGTAGCTATTAGTGTACTCTGTGTAAAGAATTTAAGGGTGTTATAGTGCCTCTTTAGAATAAAAATTGAAAGCTTAAGGTTCCCTCAAAGGTTAGGAATTTTGTTTAGCGAGTTTGCAAGGGCGGCCTTCCTACTACTAATAATTTAAAAGCTCGTAGAGTCCTTATCAATGGTACATATCCTATGTGTAAGCATGTTGCTGAAACTACTAATTATGTTTTAAATTGATGCCCTCTAGCTAAAGATTATTGGTTGGTTTCGGGTTTCTTTACACTAGCTACAAGAATCCTTGCCTCTATCTTTGACTAGTTTACGGATGTCTTTTCTAAGGGCTCTATTGAGGATTATAATTTGTTTTTTATGATTTTTTGGGCCTTGTGGCATTATAGAAATGAAGTGGTATGGAACAATAAAGGTAGCTTTGCAATTTCTTTGGTGAATATAATTGGTCAGATGTTATTACAGTGGCAAAAGGCTCGTTTGAGCTTTAAGATAAGTCCTGGTATGTATGGTGAGTTTTCTGATGCGGATGTGACCTAGACTTGTCTATCTCAAGGATAGTTGAAGGTGAATGTGGATACAATGGTGTTTAGGTCTGAAAATAAAGTTAGGCTTGGTTGTGTAGTTAGTGATCAAAATGGAGTTATGGTGTTAGTAAGCTCTACTCCTTTTCTGGGCAATTTCTCTCCATTTGTTACTAAAGCTCTTAGCATCCTTGAGGGTTTAAGTTGGCTGAAAGATAAGAATGTTCAACAGCTAATCGTTGAGTTAGACTCTAGCTGAGTGACTGATGCTATTCTCACATCACCTAGAGATTCCCCTTTTGGATTCATTATAAATTATTGTAATGATCTTGTTTAGCACTTTAATCAAGGGCATTTTTGTTGTATTCATCAATTTGCGAATAGTGTAGCTCATGCCTTAGCGTAGGCAACCCATTCTGTGACAGATCCCGTTGAGTGGCTTCAAAGCCCTCCTAAATTTTTTTTGGATGTACTAGCTTTTGATATTTCATTTTAATGAAGCTACTTTATTTTACCTCATAAAAAAAAAGAATTTTTTTTTTCTTTTTAAATCATTAGAAGAAGAGTTTGAATTTGAAAGAGAGTAAAATATATATATATAATTTTTTTTTTTTGAATTTGTGTTGAATAAGATTAATGGCCTCAATTTGAACTTTGATTTTATGGGCCAAATTTGATGCAAATTTTTTTCTTTTGAATATTGTATAGTCAAGTACAAAAATTTCAAATGGTAAAGGTGATACCTATGACCTTAGAAGGTCATAGGTTCAAGTTCTAAAGATGTTGAGCTATCCGTCTTGGGTTGGTTTAGTTCCAATCACGAGGTTGGCTCCCTGTTAAAGTGAGAGGTTCAAATCTCCCTCCCCCTCCACCTCCAGTCCAAAAAAAAAAAAAATTGCTTTTGAACATTGTATAGTCAAGTTCTAAAGAGATTTTTTTTTTTTTTCCAAATATTACATACATCATTATACCATGTAGGAAATACATAATCCATATAAGAAATACATAATACAAGCATGCTCCTTCAACTTTTAAAAAGTTAACAATTATATCCTAACTTATAAAACCATTATTTAAACTATTGTTATTATGTTTGTCAAACATATGATCATCAAGTTCTTCTTCTTCTTTTCTGAACAAATATGATAATCAAGTTTCGATTTTACAGAAGATGAATTGAATGGATTATGATTTGCATCCCTATGATGTTTTATTTTTGCTAACGTTAATAGAAATCAATTGAGATTTTTCAAGTTGTCCAATAATTTAAATAGGAAGATGTACTGTCGATATATCTCTATGTATTTTAATTGTTGATGATTTAACTAATTAAAGTATTCATGCAACATAAATTATTCTAATTGGATGTCAAAATTGGACACTTAAATTGCATAAGAGTTCCCCACGAATTCATCAAGGTGCCAATGTGTATGGGTCTGTTGGAGTTTGCTTCTTGTGCTTTAACTAAATGTGGTAACCAAAATATAGCTATGGTGAAATTGTACGATGGGTACCACCAAAATTTGAGTTATTCATATGATGTATATGAAATATCAATTGAATATTCCACCTGAAATTAAAGTTTCATAAAATAATTATATAAGGATATACAATAGGAGAATGTGTTGTGTCTAGGTGGATTCATGTTGTTAATTATTAATTAAATAAAAATTTGATTTGAAATGTATTTTAAATATTAAACAAATAAATAAAAATTTAGAACTTAAAATTCTAAAAGCGGTTATCAAACTAAACTGAATTTAAATTTGATTTGATTAGATAAATTATTTTGTTGAATTCGATTTTATATTTTAAATTTTTAGTTATTCAGTTTTGGTGGTTTGGTTCAAAATTGAGTCAAACATTTTAATGCTCACCCGTTTCCAAAGCTAAATTGGACTCTTTTGATTATTTTTTTTAATCAATATAAATAGTTAACTCTCAATACCACAAGGAGAAGAGAGAGAAAGAGAGAGAGGAGGGGGATGGGGTTCGAATCCTACCCTTCTCAAATTAGGTATCCACACTTTTTGTCATTTAAATTACTCGTGAGAGGCTCTTTTGACCTTTTCTTAGGAAGACTCTTGACGTTTTTGGATCAATATAATTGGCAAAAGGTACAAAAAGAAAACCCTTAAACTTTTATGACAAGAGCATTTAGTACCATACATTAAAAAAATATAAAAAAAACCCATAAACCTTTAAAAATGGTTCAAATAAATCCCTTTTCATATTTTAAATATTTATTAATTAACATTTTATTTTAGAGTATAAAATTATTTTTTAAAAATTAATTTAATAATTTTAAAGCATATGTCACTTATTTTCTTAAAAATAAATTTAATAATTTTAAAGCATATGTCACTTATTTTCTTAAAAATAAATTTACAATAAAATTGACAATTTATTTAAAAGTGTGAGAAATATCATTAAACTATATATGTTTTCTCATGTACAATAACTATTATTTAAGAATATTTTTATTTTTAAGAAAAAAAATATTTTTATTCATGAAGGCATACCCATGAATAAAAATATTTTTATTCATAAAAGCTGTCTATTTCATAATAATTTTCATAAATAAAAATATTCTTAAAAATTATTGTCTTTTAGGAGTAAAAATATATAATTTAGAATCATTTAAATCAATTTTAATGATATTTTATTCACTGAATTAATCATTAAAAATTACTGATTTAAATTATTTTTTCAATTTTAATTATTCTCAAAAAAAAATATATTCTTAAATAATAACTATTTTATAAGAAGAAACATATATAGTTTAATAATTTTTAATGATATTTCTTACACTTTTTAATAAATTTGTCAATTTTAATGTAAATTTATTTTTATGAAAATAAGTGACATGTACGTCAAAATAAATTAATTTTTAAAAATAATTTTATACTCTAAAATAAATTTTTAAAATAAAATACTAATTAATAAATAGTTTAAGTTTAAAAAGGGTATATTTGAACCATTTTTAAAAGTTTATGGGTTTTTTTAGTTTATAGTGTTAAATGCACGTCATAAAAGTTGAAGAGTTTTTATTTTTTTTTAATGTTTTGCCATATAATTCTTAAACTTTAGATCAGCTATATCAATTTTGAAAATTACACCTTTTTTTTTTTTTACAGTTCAACAAAAATCTCTTTTACAAATTTTATAATATTTTAGCGAGTCAATAAATAAATTAGTTTTTATAGTTAATTATGATGGAGAAATATTTTCATATTTTAAATTTAAAAATCTCTCTCTATATATATATAAAATATTAAATTTTTGAGTATAGATAAGGTTGGCAGCATTAACAGTAAAAGAAGATAGTCTTCCGTTTATAAGCGTTCACTTTTAACCCAAAATGGAGTAGAAACAAAAGGCTAGTGAAGACTTTTAAGCCTCTAACCCACAAACTTTTGTGAATAAAAGCATATGAGTAGAGAGCCATAGCATGGAATTCAAAGTTCTATCCAAATTGCAATAATGCATTCACTTTCAAGAAAAGTATCACGGCGCAGACAAAATGGGACAATGTTACACACATAATCACAAGAACACAAGCTTCAAAAGGAATTTTCATTGCCCGTGAGCCTAACCTAGTGGCAAAATGAATCTCGGTGGCACCTGGGGACCCTCAGTTCGAGTCCGATTCCTGCCCCACAAATTATACATTGGCCAAAAAAAGAAAAAGAAATTTTCATTGGAATACAAAAATTGCACAAGGCATGCATTTTCTTTGATTGCATTGTTGCTTGTTGCCTTTTCTTTTTCTTTTCACAGCCCAATCTATACATTATATTTATATGTACAATTACTTAACAATTTGATCTGCCCCCTCCCTAAATATCTATTCCACAAGGCAAAAAATTAGGTTTAAATGAAAAATCACTAACCTTTGATCTCAGAAATGGTAACTACAGCTACAAATCGCACACCAAAAGACCCTGTACAGGTTTACGACAAGTGTCCACTATCAATTTGGTCCCAAGCCAAGAATTGTCCAGCAGGAGACCATGAAGGCGATGAATCCATGGCTTGTATTTGATAAGTAGCAGTTGTGGGAAACATTACATAAGTTACTAGCAACATGGATGGCCACTCACATTGTTTTTCTGCAAAAAACATTAATAATATTAATAATAGTGTCATTAATAGAAGATTCCTTTAACGGAGTCATCGCTACAGTTGAGGTTATGATATGAAGGTAAATGTGTTGTAGCGTTTCCTTTCAAATGAACTGTAACAGACCAAATGCATAAAGCCAGTTAAATGTGCTGAAAAAAATAAAAAAAACATGCTGATATAATACTGATAATATTTTTGGTGAATATTTAGACGTTGCTACTAATGCAATTTATAATTAACACCAAAAAATTCAAGTATGGTAAACAGCAGGAAGAATGATTCTAACTTACCTCAACATATATGTATGTCAGAGGTTGAACAAACATTTTCAAGACTATAAGCTGGTAAAACGAGGAGAAGAGGGGCTCAATGAAGTTTGAAGCGGCCTTTTTACAAATGGATGGTCCAATAGCTGCATTGCCTTAGGCCGATCAGTTGGATTCACTTGCAAGCATTTAAAGATGAAATCCTTGGCATCTGTTGGTAAAGAATCAGGAACAGGAGGAAGTTCACCCTTGCCAATTCTAAATAATGCTTGCATCTGTCACCCACATAAAAATAAATAAATAACATTTCTAAAATCCATATGAGCATCAGAAGTGATAAAAGAGTCATAGAGCTCACAAATTTCTGATGCCAGATATTATGTTCATTTGGATAGCATATAAAAATACAATGCCTGATTTTTACCCATGGAATTAAAGTAACATGATTAAATAATTATTTGATTATAGAATTTCATTTATGTCTTCTCCAAGTATGCGAGCTAGAGGCTTGTGCTCTAAGAACTATATGTATCCTATTTCACGTACATCTTTAATATTTTCAAGCACTTAGAGGTTATTATTGAATATTCTCTAGTAACAATGAGCTAGAAAACCAAAGAAAAATAAGGAATAATACCTTAAGTCTACCCATTCTAAGCTAGTATTCAAATCCTTTAGGCTTTGACGTGGAATGCTGGTTAAGCTCAATAGGTTTCTTAATGGCAAAAAACCATTTTAATGAATTAAAAAATTAACGATACTTGTGTTACTACCATCAAATGACAATTGAATTCTGAAATAAACAACCTCAATTGTTTTTGCCTCTAGTAAATTGCAACCATAATGATCATAGAAGACACCAATAGTAATACAATCATATTGGCAAAGAAGAGGTCAAAACAATTACAACCAGTATGAGAAACAAAATGTCAGTATCTTAAACAAAGTCCATATGCAGGACATGTAACAGCCAAGTCACAAAAAACTAAAAATTTACTAGGTTTAGATTGACCATTATTCCAAATGTGGATGGCATAATCCCAACCAAGGCATGGCTTTCAAGCCACCAAGAATCGTTTGATCACAAACACACATGCATATGTGAGCTCACATGACATGCACTTTACCATACATCATCTAAAATTTTAGCTTCATACTTCAAAAGGTTACTGGGCGGAAACAGCTTTTGTATATGCTTCCTGTCTGACAATGAGGCTTAGATAACTGAAACAATTCAAAGCTAACAGTAGCAAATAAAGTACTCACGCCTTCCAAGTGAGAGTATGGAGGACGACCAGTTAACATCTCCAAAACTGTACATCCAAGGCTCCATATATCAGCAGCAAGTCCATAACCACGATTTTTTAAATTAACAACCTGTAATTGCAGAATTAAATTGTCAAGATCCAGCAAAAAATTCAAGGTCTATAAACATAATGAAAGGAGTCAAGACTTCACAATATTGTTGAAAAAGTGACATTGATACTGCTTAAAAAGAGAATAATTTTTTTTTTATATTATAGGGATATATTCTCTGATGAATTCAGATTCAAGTGTGTAAATTTTCCTCTACTCTAGAAGTGACCTATTAAACAAAAATATGATGTTGATAATATGATCATTGATCACATCATGATCATGATTATACAGATTTAAATTAATGAGTTAGGATGTATGCATATTTCATTTCAAGCAAAAGGCATGCTAATATTAGATTTAACATAGATTACAAGGTACACAATGGATGTAATAAGGATCTTAGCATGATTTAATTTTACATCACATCATAAATAGAAAAGTACAAAACACCATGCTATAAAGATGGGGGGAAAAGAAAAGAAAGAAGATGCTAAAATGATGGTAAAACCAAGCCCAAAAGATGATACCATGCTATAGAGCAAAACGAAAGGAGGCAAACCTCTGGGGCCATCCAAAATGGGGTCCCTTTGCTAGATTTAACGTCATTCATTGTAGTTGCCTAACATGAGAAAAATCCAAAAACATTAAAGTAAGAAATAAAACAATGTTATCATTTTTAGGAGAGAGATTTGATGCATAATAGGGCACCTTTGCCAATCCAAAATCTGCAAGCTTTACAGATCCATTTGCATCCACCAATATATTAGCACATTTAATATCCCTTGACAATGAAAAATTAAAAAGATAAAATTTAGAAAAGAGCAATTTACAATGGTATGGAAAAAAGTAAAATAAAGTTGTCAAAAAGCACATAAGATGAGATTCACTATTGAAATGTGGAAAATACTAGACCCATATATCTTTTTCTCCAATCTCTGCACTTTTTGTACACTTCAATGAAGGAAATACACACTCCTTTACTCAGTATTGTATCTATTTCATTGAAGATTGTATTTGAGACAATTTTACATAATCCACCTATCATAATGGTGCCATCATAGTCATCTGATGAAAAATTGTACTTGAGACAATTTTAAATAACATGTAGGGTTGCTTTCATGAAGTGACAATGATGGCACCATTCTAAAAGGTGCTGATAGATAAAAGCCACCATTAGAGAAAAGAGAAACAAGGCAAGAGGAATTTCTGTGAAAGCACATAATGCATGTAGTGCAAAGGATGTTTTCCTCTTTCACATGTCTAGTATGTATCAGAATTTTTATTTAAAATTTTGCTTCTTTCATTAATTAGATGGCATTAAAAGTGCAAAGACAACTAAAAGTGCAAATTGCAAAGGTCTCATTCATCCTGCTCACAAAGTACAATGGTAATAATCAGGAAATTACTACTAACTATTAAATGGGAACTATGTTATCCGTCCAAACCATGATTATAAGGCCACTATGGTATTACTAGTTAAAACCACTACTAATTATTTAATGTGAACTAATAAAGGCATACCTGTGATACAATGCAAACAGTACTAGAAACTGCAATGCAGCTATGTTTTCGACAAGATTCACTTTAAGAACAAGATTCGCTTTAAGAGCATGAAGCTTTCATCTTTGGAAAATTGAGCTTTAAGAGATCAACATGCACTGTTAACAATGCTGCTTGCTTTCCCCAACTACTTAATGGCTGTACAAGTTAAACATTTTTTTACATATCATGTTCACTCTTTTTGGCCAATATCTACTCTGAGCATTTTTCTAGATACCAAACCTGGAACTTGCAGATACAGATGTATGTATCACATAAGAAAAGGAAGACCAAACTAGAAAGGTCACAAGGATGTTTACACAACAAATAGAAAAAACTGGGAAATTAAAAGATTTCTATTTGTTTATGAAATGGAAAATCAAAATTGGAAACATTTCCCAACCAGTACAGCAAACACTACAGGAGGTGAGATCCAAACAATTAAACTAAAACTACTGAAACCAGTCATATTACCTGTGAACCACATTCTGGTCATGAAGATATTTTAAACCATTTAAGATTTGTCTTGTGTACGAAGAGACGATGGAATCCCTTAAATGATATTTCTGATAAAGCCTTGCAAGTGAACCTTTTGTTGCTAGCTCAAGGAAGATATATAGCTTAGCTTCATCCTGGAAACATTTAAAAAATTAGGATGGACAAAGCTAACATCTCAAAACCAATTTCCTATATATCAGTAAGACCAATGAAAGAAGCTAATATATCCATCAATTTGTAAACACCCTAAATCTCATTGACCTAGAGCTAGAGGAAAAACAACAATAACAAGGATATTCCCATTATCAGTTAAATGGTTCGTGAAAATTTGGGAGCGCCAAATTTATGTACATGAGATATAACTAGATAGTCTATGAAAAATAGCAGAAAACATGAATGGTGCATGAAAAATAATTACTTGTCTCAATAAATTTTGAAAGTACAATGAATCCAAGTTCAACTTTCAAGCACTAAATTGCCCAATGCCACAAGAAAATGCATAAGCCACATCATATCAAATCATGTTGTCTGCCAAAATATTTCTACAATTTAATGTAGGGACAATGTTGCCTGCCCCGCCCTTAGGTCCAAGTACGCTTACAAGTGCATGAACTAGAATATTCAACGAAAAATACCAAGATGGAGGATTTACTTTCTTCTTTCTATGCATGGTGTTGACAAAAACAAAAACAGACTCATATAAAATCTCCACATGGCTGTTTTAAAGATTTGAAGGTGGTTTATCCACATGGATGAATTTGTCTCTAGATATATTTTTTCTAAAATGATAAAGCATCTACAAGTGCTACAGATGGTAAGACTGCAATCATCTAAAAAATGGTTCTAATTCTGGTCAATGTTCCTGCTACAGTCAAGAAATGCATGACAGGTACAGTGTGTACTCCCATTCCATTGTGAAAACAAATGAAACAAACCAATAGAAAAATCATAGGTATACCTTCTCTGTTCCAAGATATCGAACTATATTCTCATGTTCAAACTCTCTTAACAGTGAAATCTCCTGGACCAATAAACATGGCATCAGAAATAAACTCTCATGACATAGTCATTATCATCTATGCAAAAGCTGTGAGCAAACATTTGATGTACAAAAATTTATACAAGAATAATTCAAACATAAGTAATCCAAATTAACAGGATCGATTCTTCCCACCTGCTCAAGTTGTAATATGCTCTGCTTCCCTTGACTTCCTTGATCTAGCAAAGAAACCTCCTTTACAGCGAAAAAAAATCCATCACTGTAGCGAAACCAAAAAGAGATGTCAGCAAACTTCAACAATGCTCATAATAGCATAACCACAATATCTGATTAGTAATATGCTCTCAACAACCTCTCCATCTTTTTCTAATTCTGCAACATTGCTTTAGAAGAAACAAATATTTGTAGACAAGTCCTATTAAGCAGAAAGGGAAATCAACAAACAGGGCAAAAAACAACCAGCCACAAAGGAACTAAATCATTTAAGCTGATCATTGATAATCCCCAATTCTTTCACCTAATTTTCTTGTCCTTGCAGAGGAACAGTAGTGTTCCAGTAATCACCAGACTCATTTTCTGATTTTCTATAAGAATATACCAGATTAGCCATAGGACACAGAAACACAAGCACCATGGGAACATTATGAAAGAGCTAGATAAACATCTACTGATGCAATTCTCATCACTTGATTTCAACAACCTTACAAGTCTCTCTCTCTCCATTTTATTCAGACTAAGGCTTAAATTTGTGAATTAAAAGAGGAAGAAAAACATTGCACCCGCAATAACATTGCCTAAATGTCAGTAATATTAAGTCAATTCAAGTTTCCTGGCTCGTTAAATTTAGCAAATACTTTTTACATACAGCAGAAACTGGTGCAAGAGCCCAACAATAAATAGCAAGTTTCTGTGTAAGATGCCTTTTCCTCATATCATGGTGCAAGGACAATTTCTTTTCCCTAACCTTCTAGAGATTATTATTCAAATTTAACTAACATAACTAGCTCAGAACCATTTTCAGTACTTTCTGCTATTTGAAAATGTAAACCATACTCCCAAAGCTTATGCACATGACTGCACAAGATAATTTCACAAACTCATTTCCAGTGAACTGTACTATAAATACAGATAGTCAAATAATGATAGCATAAAGCACTTATGTATATATATATAGGGTGAGAAAATATCACTTACTCAGCGATGCCTTCATAAACAGTTCCAAAAGAACCACTTCCCAAATGATAACCTTTTTGCCATGAAGTAATGTTTCTTCTCGATTTGCCATTCAGGGAAATATAATGCAATGATGGCACAGTACAAAAAGTTACATCATGTTTGCCATTCCCACCTTTGCTGCCACCGTCATTTTTCAACGGAGACAAGCAAGATTCAGAAGGATCTTCATTCTCTGCCATTCTCCCCCCATTCAACTGTTTTCTCTCTTCATTTCCATTATTATCCTTCTCCTCCTCCTGCTCTTCCTCCTCACCAATCACTCTATCCTCTTCACCCAAAGAGTACTCTTCCCTTCGAACTGGAGACTCTTCAACATCATCTTGAGGAGCAAAAGATTTCAATATATCCCAAGTTGAGCTAACATTATCAACCATGGGACGAGTCAACATCACAGGTGGAGGAGCTAAAACAGGCGGCCTATCATCCTTAATCCTTCCATCACCACTGCTGCCATTGCCTCCTCCACCCCTAATGGACCTAACACTAAAACCCTCACCTCTACGTCTGCTAAAATCACTGACACCATTTCCAATTGTCTCCGCACTAACCCTAGCTCCGTCATCTATATCTCGCTTAAACTCAGCTTCAACTTTATTAAAATCACTAACACGGACACCATTTCCATTTGTCTCCACACTAACCCTAGCTCCATCATCTATATCTCGCTTAAACTCAGCTTCAACTTTATTAAAATCAGTAGCACCATTTCCAACTGGCTCCAAGCGAACTAAATTACTAACCCTATTATCTCCATTACCAATTTGAAGTAAACCTAAATCTAAATCATTCTTTAACTTATTAGAACGATCAAATTCTCGTTTAAAAACAGAAACATTTCTACCATCACTATTGCCATTACTATTATTAATCAAAACCTTAGCTTGAAATTTCGGAGATAAAACACTATCCAAAGAAGACCGTCTGGCTTTCTGCGCTTCCCAAACAGCAGTAGGAATAGAAAAATCTTCAGGACCAGAAAACCCTAAATTCCGACAAATTAGGTCAAATTCACCGTCGATTCCTTTAACTCGAAAGCTGGTTTTAGCGTCCAAATCAAGCGACCGAGTTCGGGGAGTGTTGGTGACGTCGGTGGAGAAAAACGACGCCGACGATGATGATGATGATGAAGAAGAAGAAGAAGAAGAAGAAGAAGGTGAAAACGAGGCCTCGTATTCTATGTTCTTGACAGCGTTTCGACGGTCGAGTTTGGGTTTGTTAATACGTTTCTGCCTGCTGCTCGCCTCCATTAGTGCAACTGTCTTTTTGTGGTTTCGACCATAATAATAACAGTGTTTGAAGGAGCAGGAAGAAGAAGAAGAAAAATCTCAAAAGGAAAAACTCAAACGCGGAGGTGTTGAAGACGAATGGAGAGAGAGAGACAGTCAAAGGTTATGTTGATGGTGGCTTGGCTTTTTTATGGTGAGAAGAGTGTGATTTTTCTGACCAAAAAAAAAAAAGAGAAGTGTGTGATGTTGGAATGTAGTGCTTAAAGTTCAAAATTCAACGCGGTTATATTTTGTATTTTCGTTACGTTATGTTTGTTTGGGAGGCTGGATTGGAGAGGGTAATGCAAAGGAATTTATTATTAAAAATATTTATTTATTTTTATTAATTAATTGTGAAAAATTCTACAGTAACTTTAATTTTTATATAATTTTATGTTGATTTTACTTTTATCGCCAGCAAACGATCGTTGGCCTTCTATTAGTAGTAGCAAAGCTTGGGAGTTGATTTTACTATAAATTATCATTTTAGCTTACCATTATTTTACTTGAAAGTAAACGAAATGCATATCTAACCTTAACGTGTGATACAATAAAAGCAATTCAAGATCAGTTTAATTAAAAGTTTTGGATTCAAATTCTAGTTACGTATTTACTTTAAAATTTTTAAAGTAAATTTTTATCTTCCTTTCAAAAAATTTGAATTAATTGTATCCTATCAAATACTAAGTGTTCATATGTAACAAAAAAAACTTTTAATTTTTTAATATTATTTTTATTTTATTACTATTAATATTTTTATTTCTCTTTATTATTTTATATCATTGCTATTAATTTTTTATCATTTTTATTTTATTTTATTTTTTGATTTATATTTTTTAATTTTATTTAACTTATTACATATATATTTTATTTATAATGTTTTTAGATATATAAAATGTTAAACATAAACATCCAATTAAAAGGTAAAATCGTAAAACTTTCTAAAAATAATTTTATCATTGTATTTTTTTCTTCAATTTTAATTCATGCAAATTTGTCATGTTTATATTATAATACATTTATAAAAAATAGTAGTTTAAATATTATAATGGTCAAATGTATTTAAATTAATAATTCAAAAATTGAATAAAAATAATAAAATTAAAAATTTTCAAAGAGTTAATCATAGAAATTTCAGGTAACACTATGCATTGATCATTTTTATATTATTGGATAAGAAGGGAAATAAAGGGAAAATGATGTATTGTTTTATTTATTGACAATTAGATCATAAATATAATATTTTTTTGAACAACAAGATCATAAAAATAATTATTGTTAATAAAGTTTGAGAATAAAAAAATTTAAATTTTTTTCCTGAGTTTTTGCAATTTTCTCATATTAAAAGGACAAGATGTTGGTGAATTTTGATAAAAATTAGAAGATGGAAGAAAATTTCTTTATTCTTCCCCGTAAAATCTTTTCAACAAAAGAAGGAAAGAATATTCTCTCCGTCATTTCCTTCTTTCTTTATCTCTGTCCTCCCAACCAAACCAAGACTTATCATGGATCATAAAGACAAAGGATAGGGCTGCGCTTGCGGAGATGCGTAATTGGGTCAGCGAAACGAAATTCAAATTGAATTGATTGAAATATACATGAGCAAATTTATAATTTCTATTTCAAAATCCAACATTTATCTCTTTAATTTTTATTCTGTAAATATTTTATTTATTTTGATCAAATTTTTAGCAATTTTTTTATATTAAAAAATATTTAATCTCCCTATTTTATAAAAATAAAAAATTTTAAATATGTATTTTAATAAAATTAAACATTTTAATTTTTAATTTTAATTATATTTTAATATTTCTTTCATTTTCTCTTAAAATATATATTGATTTCATAATAAGTATTTTATTCTTATAAATTAATTCTAATAATATTCTATAATAAATTTAACAATTATGATTTTTTGAATTTTAAAAAAGTTGTAATTAACAGCATATTTATAAATTAACTATAATAATATGTTGTAATAAACTCAACAGTTAACCATTTATAAGTTCAATAACTTGACAATATTAATAAACAATAGAATTAGTTTTATATTTGAACAATGTGGGATACTTTTAAAATAATCATAACAATTTTCACTATTTAATGTATTTTATTTAAATTTCTAATTTTTATAAATAAAATATTAATTATTTAATATTGATTAAAAAGTATATTAAAATAATATTTTTATTATATTAATAATATATTGAAGGGTTTAAAGTGTTTATTTTAAAAATACAAGGTTTAGGGTGTTCATTTTTATAAATTAGGGTAGTTAAATGTTTTTTTATATAAAAGAGTTGTTAAAAATTTAGTGGGCATGAATAAAATATTAATGGAATGAAAACTGAAGAGGTAAATGTTTAATTTTCAAACAAAAAAGGAAAAAATGTAAATTATGATATTTTTTGGGGCAAAAGCAATTTGCTCAATATAGTTTTACTTTATTTGATTTTTTTTAATATTTGTGCTGGTTTCATTTTAATTTTTTTTTTAAATTTCATCGCTTTAAATACAAAAATTCGATTTTTATTATTAAAATATTTTAAATAATTTATGAATTTTACGATAATAATAACAATACTAATGATAGTGATTATTTTTTTGCACTATCTAAATACACACTAGATCATGATATATAATGCATTGTTTCATAAAATTATATTGAATCATAATATATAATATATAATGCATTCTTTCATAAAATTATAATAGATCATGATATATAATGCATTCTTTCATAAAATTATAATAATTTTATAAAAAATAAGTTAATTTATATAATTTAAATATACACACTTTATAATTAATATAAAATTTTGAAAAGATTAGTTCACTTTCCCGTTGGGTAAATAATAATATTACAACTTAAATAAGTTGTAAATTTCTTGGGTTTTATGCACACATAATCAATTTATGTAGTCTGACTAAAATGTTGTCTAGTTCAATTAATACTTATAATTTATTTAATTTTGGTCAGTTTGGTTTTGTGCTATAGTGATTAAATTACCCTTAAATTGCATTTTTTTTAATTAAGAAAATAAACTAAATATGTAACTTTAATAAACTGAATTAAATGGAATAACATGTGAATCTGTTCTAATTGAATATATTAAAGTTTTTACTTTTAGGTTTTATTATTGTTATTATTAATGATTAATTTTTATTTATTTATAAATTTCATTAGATATATAGAATAGTCTTTAAAAAATTCAAACTTTATAATATATTAAAATTTGCTTGATCCTAAGAAAAAAAAAAATCTTAGCCTTTTGAAATCATTAGAAGAAGAGTTTGAATTTGAAAGAGAATAAAAATATAATTATTTTTTTGAATTTGTGTTGAATAAGATTAATGACCTCGGTTTGAACTGTGATTTTACGTCGCCAAATTTGATGTTTTTTTTTTTTTGCTTTTGAATATTATAAGTCAAGTACAAAAAAAAAAGGATAAAAATATAAGTGCCTAAACAAATCCTTACTTTTTATAATAAATCAATAAAATCGGTGATTTTTATTTAGGCTCAATGAAAATTCTCAAATTTCTACCAGACGAGAAAAATTGCTACTTGTTTTGAAAATAGTCATTTAAACTCTTACACTATGTTTGAAAAGGAGGAAAAATAAAAAAAAATAGAAAAGAAAATGTGAAGAAAAATATATTTTCTTTTATGTATTTTTCACTCTTATATTTGGATTTAGAGAAAAATAATATAGGGGGAAAGAAAATAAATTTATCTTTTTTATTGAAAAATAAAAATATATGTTATATATTTATTATTGTACCCCTAAACTAAAATATTTATTTCTTAAATAAAGGGTAAAATAATAAAATAAATCATTATAGTACACTTTCATTCCATCTTCTTCAATTTTCTCTTCAATTTAGAGAGACAAATTAAGAGGGAAAATAAATTCAACTTTTCTTCCTTCCTTTATTTTTCTTTTAAACCAAACATTAAAAAGTTACTTTCCTCCTATATTTTTCTCTCATATTTTCTTTTCTCTCAACTTTACCATCATTTCAAACACAGGGTTCATATTATTTATTTGAACTCAATCAGTTCCTTAAAATTTTAAAAAATGAACAGTTACATCCTAACTTAAAAAACCATTATTTTTTTAGTACTGTGTCATGTTTGTCAAACATGATCATCAAGTTTTTTTTTTTTTTTTTTTCTGAACAAATATGAAAGTTTCGCTTTTACATAAGGTGAATTGAATGGATTATGACTTGCATCTCTATGATGTTTTATTTTTGCTAATGTTAATGGAAATCAACTGAGATTTTTCAAGTTGTCCATATAATTTAATAGAGAAATGCACTGTAGATATATCTATATGTATTTTAATTGTTAATGGTTTATTTAACACGTCATTGCACGCATAAAATAAAAAGCTATTAGTAAATTAGAATTTATAGAAATATCCATGTCATTTATCACCTCTTATTTGCAAATGATGAATTACTATTCTACAAAGCAAACAATACAAAGAAGTAACACTCTTGAATCCATTCTATCCAAGTACTACAAAGCAAGTAATTAGGAAATTAACAATACAAATTATTTTCAATAAGTAAATATTTTGATTATATATTAGAAATTAAATATTTATATACAATTAGGAATAAAATATTTATTTTATTTAGCATGTTATTTTATTTCTAATTAAGATGTAAATAATCTTCCTATATATATATATATATAAGGGTTGTAACGTCTCTTTCAAGAATATATGAAAACATATTTTCCTTAAAATTTATATTTTTTTCTCTAAATTTTATTTTTCATGGTATCAGAGCATATCTATTGAAATTGATTTTTTTTTTTGGTATTGATCTTTGAAATCATATTTTTTCTTCTCTTATCTTTTGAATCTCTTTAATCTTCAAAACCATGGTCATTGAAACACATTCATCTTATCCCATGGAACACCCAATTTTATTCAAATTTTTCAAAATAATTCTCCTTTTTCTACAGGAATTATTCTTAATGGTGCAAATTATCTTCTATGGTGACAACTCATGGAGATTCGAATTAGAGCCAGAAACATATGCCCGAACTTGTGCTCAAGGGGAGGATATTAATGGAGTAGTCTCACTCCACAAGCATATTATTCGGCTTTGAACACATATTTTCTTAGCCTGGTTGGATTCAAAATTTAATAATACTCTGAGTGAAGTACTACGAAAGGATCCATCTCTTGATCTTAAGTCTAGTTATGCATATGTGCGGAGGGATCACAACCAATGACATATGATGGAAGGGCTGAGGCGAAGTTGGACACTTCAAGGAATGGTGCTATGAAATTGTGGGATATCTGAAATGGTGAGATTTCAATATAAAGCCTTGTAAAAAGCTTGAAAAAGTTATAATTTCCACCTCTAATGGTACTAAACCAAGTGGTGATCTTGATGCAATATCAGGTATGAAAAATCTTACTCGAAATAATGCATGGATTATTGATACAAGTACTACTGATTATATGACAAACTCCACTCACAATCTTATATCCATTTGACCATCAACCCAATAAAATATCCTGACTGTTAATGAAGGCATAACACTAGTCACTCATGAAGGATTAGTATCTAACTCTAACTCTCTTAATCTAGATATTGTTCTTGTTGTTCAATCTCTTTCTTATAATATAATATCTATTGGCTAAATCACTAAAACTTTGAGTTGCACTGTCAAATTTTGGCTTAATTATTATGTATTTCAGGACATTGCAATGCACCAGTTTCTTGGCTTTGGCGTTAAACATGAAAAATTGTACTATCTTAATTTGTATAATGATCTGAGTCAAAAGTCAAGTCAAGTCAAATCAATAGAGTTGGTAGAAGTTGTTCAGCTAAAGACCAAGTTATTTTATGACATCGTCGTTTTAGTCATCTTTCTTTTCATTATCTTAAACAAATAAAATCATAATTGTTTTTTAGTACCACAAACTCTGAATTTAAGTGTGATATTTATGAATTGGCAAAAAGCCACTAGATTTCATATGTATCGAGTTATAATAAAAATTTAATTCCATTTATAACCATTCATTATGATGTATGGGGACCTGCTCGAATTTATACTCTGTCTGGTGCTCGATATTTTGTAACTTTTATTGATGAATGTACCTGAATGACCTGGGCATCACTACTTTTAAACAAGGAAGATGTCTGCTATACTTTTAGGGACTTGTACAAAATGGTGACTACGTAATACCATAGTAAAATTTAAGTCTTGTAGTCTAACAATGGTGGGGAGTATCTTAATTTGGCTCTCAATGATTTTTTCCATAAGCATGGCATTCACTACCAAACATTTTATGTCGGCACTCCCCAATAGCATGGCATAGTCTAACAGAAGAATTGGTAGTTATTGGAAGTCGTTCGAGCATCATTATTTGATATGAATATTCCTCGAGAATACTGATGAAAGGTTGTTCGATCCGCTGCGTATCTCATAAGTCAAACTCCATCAAGAGTACTCGATTTCAAAATGCCTCTTTAAAAACTTCAAAAACTTATTATATCTCTACCTCTCAATAATCTTGAGCAAATCTTTGGATGCTCAGCATATGTTCATTAGAAACTAGACAAATTAGATCCTCGAGCTATTTGATGTATCTTTATTGGCTATGCAGATATACAAAAGGGATATTGGTGTTATGATCCAAATACAAAAAGATGTATGTAACTTGGGATGTTCAATTCCATGAAAATGCTCCTTTCTTCACCCAATTTGAGTGCTCTCTTCAGGGGGAGAGAATTTTAAGCATCTTTAAAGATAGAACTTTGAGTATCTCAGATGTTTCAAGCATTATGAGCATCTAAGATATTTTGAGCACCTCACCTAGATAGACATTTAAAGTTCTAAGTATTTTGATTATATCATCTAGACAGAAAATTAACGATAATCCGAGTATCTTGCTCATACCTAAAATAAATTAAGATAGTACATCTTCCCAACCTATACCATAAGCTGAAGAAACTTTGAATGTGCACAATAAGGTAAACTCGCCTCCCCTAGTACCTCTAAATACTGAGCCTCGTTATCCTTCTAGAATCAATAGAGGAATTCTAAAAAAATAATATAATTTGGACCTTTATGCCAAAGCTAAATATCCTATCAATAATTCATACCAACCGACCATTTGTCTAAATCTCATACATATACTATGAATCAATTATCTACTGTATCTATTTCGAGTAATGTGCAGGAGGCTTTAGCTAATCCGGATTGGAAGAAAATCATGAATGATGAAATTGAGGCATTGCAGAAGAACTGCACATGGGATCTTATTCTACTCCCTAAAAGAAAGAAAATGGTGGGGTACAGGTGGATATTTACTATCAAACTTTATCCAGATAGAAGCATTAATCGATATAAAGCTCGATTGGTAGCAAAGGGCTATACTTATAAGTATGGAATTGACTATGAAGATACATTTGCTCTAGTAGAAAAATGAACATCATCCAAGTTCTTATTTCCTTAGCTGTTAACCTGGATTGGTCACTACGGTAATTTGATATAAAGAATCCTTTTTTGAATGGAACCATAGATGAAGAAATGTATAAGGATCCACCACTCGGAATAAGATATGTTGACTAAGTGTGCAAACAAAAAAGGGCACTGTATTGACTTAAGCAATTGCCTCAAGCATGGTTTGGACGACTCTCAACTTTCATGAGGAAACTCGATTATAAGCAAAGTGATGCTAATCATACACTATTCATCAAACAAAAGTTAGGTAAAGTCACCGCTCTAATTATATATGTTGATGATATGGTGGTCACTAAAAATTATGTAAGTGAGACAATAATCTTGTAAAGACAGTTAGCAGCCAAGTTTAAACTTAAGGATCTGGGTAAGTTGAAGTATTTTTTAGGGATTGAAGTTGCAAAATTAGCTCAAGGGATTTCCCTTTACCAACGAAAGTATGTAATAGATCTACTGACAGAAATAAACATGCTTGATTATAAGCCAACTGAGACTCCAATTGAATCAACCATGGACTATCAATCTGAGGAGATCAAGTCCCAACTGATAAAGATCAGTATCAAAGGCTAGTGGGAAGATTGATTTACTTATCTCATACTCGGCTGGACATTTCTTATGCAGTAAATGTTGTAAGTCAGTTCATCTATTCTCCGAGTAAAGAACATATGGGTGTAGTATACCGAGTATTAAGATATCTAAAGTCTTCTCCGGGCAAAGGTTTATTCTTTGGGAGAAATAAGGATTATGAAATTACTAGTTATACACATGCTGATTAGGTTGGAGTTCGGACATATCAAAAATCAACATCTAGGTACTTAACGTTTATTGGAAATAATTTAGTTACTTAGAGAAGTAAGAAACAGAAAGTCATAGCAAGGTTAAGTGCTAAAGTTGAGTTTAGAATAATGACTCATAGAGTGTGTGAGTTGCTCTGGATAAGGTGAATTGTTCAGGATCTGGGACTAAAACATCCAAAGGTTGTATTGTTACATTGTAATAATAAGGCAACCATAGCAATTGTAAATAACCTGGTTTAACATGATCGAACTAAGCAAGTAGAGGTTGACAAGCATTTCATTAATGATCATCTGAATTAAGGAACAATTGATATTCCATTTGTTTCTTCTCAGACCTAATTAACTGACATCCTCACGAAAGCTGTATCCGAAAAATTATTCTATAACTCACTTGGTAAGTTGAGAATGATTGACATACATTCACCAACTTGAGGGGGAGTGTTGAGGAAGTAAATATTTTAATTATATATATTAGGAAGTAAATATTTGTATACAATTATGAATAAAGTTTTTATTTTATTTAGGATGTTATTTATTTATAATTAGGATGTGAATAGGTTTCCTATGTGTATATATAAAGGTTGTAACCTCTCTTTTAAGAATATATGAAAACATATTTCCTTTGAATTTTCTCATTTTTTCTCTGAATTTTCTCATTTTTTCTTTGAATTTTAGTCGACCCTCTTTTTCAGTAAGACAACATTAATAACATACAAAAGATACATTATATCAAACTTAAGAACCCACAACATAGAATGCCAAAACAAATACTTTGGACTTCCGGTAGTAATCCAGAGATCGAAATCTCAAACCTTTCATTAAATCAAAAGAAAGGTGGCAAAACTAGTTGGTGGAAAGAAATACTATTATCAATGGGGAAAGTAAATTCATATAAATGAAACAATCATTGTTGTCCCAATCTTCTTAATTGCATATGCTTCAAACTCTCAATCTTATTATGTAAGAAAATCAATAGGCTAAAGAAAAAAAGAGAAAATAATGTATTGGGTCTCATAGAAGCAAAAATATAAGCAAGAGGAAGGTAAAATTGTTTTTCAATACTTGAAAGGATTCAATCTCACTTCATTATTGTACAAGGGTGGTGATTTTTTTTTTAGGAACCAAGTTCTCTACTAACTTGTGTTTTATAGAGAGAAAGATTTCTCCTCCAAGTCCTTTTAAAATGCATGTTTATATATATATAGTCTCTTAGAAGGAAGAAAAATCTTGTTCAGAGGCATTAGCAAGGCCTAGGTTACATGGACACAGATACGGAAAATGAGAACATTGATATAGGAAAATGACTTCTAATTGAAGTGTTTACCTTTTAAATTAAAGTGTACAGAAAATTGAGACACAAATAAAAAAAACCTTACTAATTGAAGTATCTATGCAACACAAAGTAGACCAATTAGATGTCAGAAATAGACACTTAAATTGCATGAGAGGAATAGTTTGCTTCTTCTACTTTAATTAAATGTGAAGCTATAGTGAAATTGTACCATGGGTACCTCCAACGTTTGAATTATTCATATGATATATTGAAACATCAATTGAATATTCCACCTGAAATTTAAGTTTCATAAGATAATCATATAGGGGTACACAATAGGAGAATCAAGTTGTGTTCGTGGCGTTATGTATTTATTTTAGCATTGGTGAATGATGGTTTTACATTTCATGTTTTTTTAAATTTCTTTGATTTGAAGTGTTTGTGAAAATTATCAATTATATCATGCATTTCCATCAAAATTTCAATTAGCTATTTTGAATAATTATATTCAATTTTATTTTAACAACCTAAATATATTTTAAGAATTACTTAAAGACCATATAAAATAAGGACAACACAATCCATTATTTAACAACATCAAATCTATTACATAAAATAAATATGGATTCGGATTTCACTGTTGATGAACAATAAAACCCGAATTTCACATTGTTACAAATTTGCCATAGGCTACATAAAGAAAATGACGTCGTTCATTAAAAAAAAAAAAATTGGCAGAGCTCTATAAATAGACACAGGCGTTTTGAATGTTTGGTATGGAGAACGAAGGCGTGTTACCTATAAAGTCAAGTGCACACCTTCCTCAATTATTCTTTCCTATGTTCTAGCTGAAATTGTTGTTTCATATTTAATTTTATTCTCAGTAAATTTTAATGTGCAGTGTTTGTGTGGCTTAAGTGCAACTGTTTTTATATGTACCTTTTCATATTTTAATCTACATAATATGCCTCAAAATTGGTTTTAAATTTAAGCATATTTTGTTCAATAGATTTTTAAGTCATTCTTAAATAATTAATTTTTTTTCAAAAGCATCCATTTTAATTAGGCATAATATCATTTTGCGCTAAAATTATAAATTTAATTTACATGTATAAATAATACACCTTTGTTAATATTTGCATATCACAAAAAATAGGTTCATCATTTATAAATATTTTTTAAAATTACTCACATATTTTAATCTTACCATATCATGTAAAATAAAATTTATTTTAGCATAATTAATTATCCAGTTGATCTTAGGAACTTCTATTAAAATTTAGTTAATTTGTTTAATTTTTTTTACATGTATTTTTACTTTTGTGTGTGATTAATGTGCCTATTAAGCATTTGTTTTATTTGGTCACATTTATCTCATTTTATTTAGGGATATTTGCAAAATAAAAAAAAAAACCATAACTTATAATCATTTTTATAGTTTAATTACGACATTTAAAACTTGTTAAAATAAAATATATATTTTTTAATTTTAGCAAGTTGAAGCATCAAACTATTATCCGGTTAACTAGTAATGATGTGTCATGGGACTTATGAATTATTAGTCCACATCAAATTACTTTCTTGCCACATCAAAATTTTGCGTTTTTAAATATGCACAAATGAAATGGTACATAAACCCTTTTTCTTTTTTTTTTTCTCTCAATTCTATAAAAAACATGTGGGCATGAGATGAACATGTTGGGCATAGTGCCCAACACTAAAAGAAAGCTATTGGAATCATATACTATCATATTTCTTATTCTAAACTTGATAAAGGAAATGACTATTGGAATCATAATCAACACCCAATGCAAAAGCAAACACGGTAATCACTTGGGAAAAGGATTGGTTGTACTGTTGGTATCATAATTTTGAATCATATTTTACTTTGGTACTAAAATTTTAATTTTTCCTTTTTAGTCTCAAAAATTTTATTTTTATTTTAAGTTAAAATATTTCAAATAAATCCGATCAAATTTAATATATATGGCGACCGGAATAAACATATTTTTAGTAGATTTACCTTATAAGCATCTTATTAAACAATTTAATCATCTTGTTGATCTTATAAAATAAAATTTGTTTGTGGGCCCTATAAAATAAAATTTTAGTAAAATTTATTTTATAGATCTCACATGATGATTAGGCCGCTTAATGAGATGTTTACATAGTAAATATACTAAAAATATATTTATTTTGACAACTATGTATGCTAAATTTAATTAGATATGTTCGAGGTATTTCAATTTAAAATAAAAATAGAATTTTTGGATCGAAAAAAAAATTAAAAATTTAATACCAAAATAAAACATAACCTAAAATTATTTAACCAAGGATGAACTAAACCCTTGAGAAAAGCTATCAATTTGTAAGAACAAAATCTAAAGAAAAAAAACAATAAAAAATTGATGAAGCATCAGACACAAATTAATTAATAAAAAAATATCTAGCAAAAGCTGATCAAAGTTTAAAAGGCCTAAACAAAATCTAACCTTTATCATTGTACCCAACAAAATTTCTAAAATTTATGATGACCCATTTAGTATAAGTAAAAAAAATTCTTACTTCATTGGCAAATTCAAAGCAGGCAACTACACACCCACTTGTATATATAAAAAAAAAATTAGATCTTTAAAAACAAGTCAATTGATAAGGAAGGAAACTATAGAGAAGAAGAAGATGGGAAGATATTGGAAACGGAAAAGAGAAGATTTGTCACCAAGCTAAATTATTAATCAATTTTTAAAAAAGACAAAAAATAAGCTGAACTAATGAGTTTTTGTACCTTCGATGTGCATATTGTAATAGAAGGAGAAGAAGAAGAAGGTGGTTAAAGATTATTTTTTTTAACACACAGTTTCATTTGTGTATATTTGGAAACACAACGTTTTCAAGTGACAAGGAGGTAATTTGGCCTGGATTAATAACCCATAAGTTATTGACACATCATCCCTAGATTATTGGATAACAGTTTGGTGCTTCGACTTTCCAAAAATAAAAAGTATATATTTTATTCTGCTAAGTTTTAAATTTCATGATTAAATTGGAAAAATAATTATAAGTCATAATTTTTTTTTGCAAATAACCTTTTTATTTTATTTTATCTAAACATAGTAAATACATTATCATTATTTTTAATTATTATGTCAGTGTTTAACTTTCAATCTATATTATTTAAAGTCCACGTAATACACGGATTCACAATGAGTTGTTTTAATTCCTCATTATACATTATATTTCATTTTTTTATATAAACACATTTAACTAAAAAAAAGCCTAAAAGTATCTTTTTGTAAAATAAATGGCAGACTTGTAAAGATAAAGAAAATGGAGGGCAATTCACCTTGGAGAGGACTCCCATCAAAGAATGAAGGAAGAGAGAGAGCATTATTTAGGATTGACAAGCCATTAACCTCAATTGGTTCAATATCTGCCCAGTTAAGAGATGAAATCCTAATTATATTACTGTAGGCCAAAGTGAAATGAGTAGACTAAAGCAAAGAAATGAGATTTTTTTTATGGACCGGGGATATAAGGTTGGTACCTAGGAGAGAAGTGCTGGCACTAGACCTTGTATAAGGCCAGTTTTATTGTGCTTAGGCAGACTAGAGAAAAGAAATAAGATTTTTTTTATGGACCAGGGATATGCGGTTGGTACCTAGGAGAGAGGTGCTGGCACTATACCTTGTATAAGTCTAGTTTTATTGTGCCTAGGCAGACTAGAGAAAAGAAACAAGATTTTTTTTTATGGACTAGGGATATGCATTGGTACCTAGGAGAGAGGTGTTGGCACTAGACCTCGTATAAAGCCAGTTTTATGTTGCCTAGGCAACCACCCAGGAGCATGGTGACAGTGTTAGCCATTCCAGGTCATCTTTTTACGAATGCTCATCAGGCAATCTTATGATCTAGTATGATTGTCCATAAGTTGTCATTATATCCTCCTATGGGTTGAAAGACAGCCGGGAAAAAAGGACACTAGGTAGGATCTATCAACATGAATTAAGGAGCCTATTTAAAAGATATTAATGGAACCTCGCAATTTAAAAATCTCTCTATCGTTGAAGAATAAGTGTGTTATTGAGCCATTGTAGAAGCATAGATAAAGTTGACAACAAAACAAATATGCATTTATAAACGTGCGTGTGCGTGTACGTGTACGAGTGTGTATAAAGATACATCTATTTTATATTTTATAGCTCCATTTACCATTGCTAACTGCTTTTCTGCTAGAGGGTGGGCTAGGGAACTTTAATCATTTTTATCATGATTGAACCAAAGAGTGGCATGGTTGTTGATGTAACTTCCAATGAAGCAACTCTGGTAAATGTTTCTACTGGAATTTTGGTTAAAAAAAAAGCCAACGAGGAGTTAAGATTGTCAATCTTGCAGGTTTAGCGATTGTGATAGTGGTCGAGTTGAGCTCAAAAGATGATAAAGTGAATGAAGCTCTAGTTTAAAGAGAAGATATGATAAATGATGTCGATATTGTGGTTGGAGCTATCTTTAACAGTGAAGAAACAAACATTGACAATGAAATAGAGGTTGTGCTAGAGGATTTATGGTCGACCTCAATCCCATTTTGTTATTGATAGAGATTGTGTGGAGTTGGTTTTGTGGTTGACCTTATTCTCATTTTCTTAGTTAGTTGATGGTGTAATAAGTGTAAAAGCAGCTACTAGAAGGGTTGTTTGGGCAAAGATTTACTATGACTGACAATGGAGTTGCGACTAGAGTTAGTCGTGCTAAAACAATATGAATTAGCTAGGTAAAGGGATTTACAGTGAATTTTATTTTACTTATTTCTTAATAAATTATGGTGATATGATTGTGTTTAATTGGTTTAATTAAAAAATAAATTCTTTTGAGCTAACAATTTTGAAAAAATAAAATTTTTGAATTTATTTTTGAGATTACTTATTAATGAGTTTTTTCTAAAGAATTCAAATATTCAAATATTGCAAAACCATAGCACTACATACTGAAATTGGAAAATCATAAGCAATGATATCTACATGAGTCTCTTCAATACAAAGAATCTTTGCAATAGTTCTCTCCATGAATAAAAAATTTATCCAGAATTTTCAAGATTTATAATCAAAGTGTTAAAAGAGAATTTTCTGTGTTGATGTCAGAAGCAGTAGAAGCCAGACAATTTATGCATATAAATAGATTTTTTCAGACATTTATATGCAGGAGACATTTGTTTGGAGCTAAAATATTTTAGCAAGACCCACTCGGATTTATTTATTAGTCCAAGGTTCAAGTGATTAATTAATTAATTAAATTGAATTATTAGTCAATTATGACAAAGAATGAAGTTGAGATGAAATGGGCTAAAATATTTTAGCAAGATCCATTCGGATTTATTAGTCCAAGGTACAAGTTACAAGTGATTAATTAATTAAATTAATTATTAGTCAATTATGACAAAAAATGAATTTGAGGTGAAATGGGTTTTTGTTAGAGAGTGTGGTTATCGGGAAAGGAGCAGTTATTAAGAAAGAGGAAAAGGGGTAAACAGTGTCCTAGGGAATCATCTAGAGGGACGACGAATCACTCCACAAACAAACAATAATTTTATTCCATTACCATTTGACGTGTTAATGAATTGAATCTATAACTTTTTTTTAAATTTGTTTTTAATAAAAAAAAATTTAAAATTATACATTTAAAATTGATTCGATCCAATTACGGAGTTAATTCATTTAATGATCAATGGAAAAAAATAGCGTTTTACTTTTCATTTCCCATTTCAGTATTTTATTTATAATCTAAGCTGCAATTTGTTTTTTTATTTATCATTTGCATTTTTTGACGTCACAGTGCTGCTTTTAATTTTTCAAAAAAAAAAAAAAAATTGTTAGCCACAGTTAAAATTTATAGCTCAGATTTTGATTAAGTTGAATGGGATAAAGGTGCAATATAATGAATTAGCCTAAAATCTGATATAGATGAAAAGGCTAAATGCGGTTGCTTAAATGTCAATGGTGGATAATGGCTTTAATCTAATTAGTTGTGTAAAGCTGCTTGCTGTTAGTGATCAAAATTTATTAGAAATATTATAAATTCAAAATTTATGTTTAAATTAACTTGGATAATATATTATTAAACTGAATTGGATTGGCTCAAAAGATACTTTCAATATAAATGCAGCTACTTTAATATAATTAATTAAGTGAGTTTTTATTTAATATTATTAAATGTCTGAAGTCTATTTTCTATGTTATAAAATTGGACGTTATGTTTTAGAATAAGCTTAATAAAGTATAATTAATTTTTTTTTATTCTTCTTTTCCTTTGTTGACCTTTTTATTCTTGCAATTTCTGAAATTTACTTGCAAACTGTGTTAATTTCCAGAAAAAACTTTTATAATAGTTAATATATTTATTGTTTTGTGTAATTGTTTGGAAGTTCTGTTTCTGTCTCCTATAGTTATGGTAATTTTATTTTCTATTTTCTTTTTAGAAATTTGGAAAGAATTTCTCAGAGCACATGATTTAGTCACTGTTCATAGCAATCTATAATATTACGACCGTTAATTGTTAGTATTAATTAAAAAGAAGGTGTTAAATTCTAACTAAGGGTGTTAAATCAGTTAAGAATATAATTTTTATTTTTTTATTTTTAACAAAAATCAAGAATATAATTCTTATTAATGTCATGAATTAAACTTGAAATCTTAAATTTTAGGACCTCAACCTTAAACTAACCTGTCTAGGTGTCATTAGCATAAAAAGTTATTGTTGGTTGGCAATTGGTTTTTTGTTTTTTATTTTTTCCAGCCATTATGTAGTTGTAGCTTAAATTTCTCCACATTTTTACCTGTACATGAAATGCAATTTAATACAAAACATTATTTATGAAATTAAATTTTCTATTTTTTCCCCACACTCTATCTTGGAAAAAAAAAAAGTGGATTTCATAATTAAAACATGAACTATTAATTTTTTATATGTATAAATTGTTTTCCCAAAATTTTTTATGTGGTTCGAAAAAAAAAATTGTTTTCCCAAATAAGTACAAAACCAAGAACCTGAAAAGCTAAAAGTTATTGCCATTATTATCAATAAATTTTAAAAAACTAACTTTGTAATCTTTTTTAAATATTTATTAAAATTTTCTTGCAAAAAATTATTTATTAAAATTTTCTTATCTTAACAAAAGAAAATGGACTAGGAGAATTTAAATATTAATAATAATAATAATTTTATTAGAATTAAATTTTCTTTAATTTAATTTTTAATCTATATATGTCTTGAAGTAAGTTATACTATTATATTACTCAATTAAATTGAATTCTAATAGAATAATTAAAAAAATTTTAGAATAAATTTTAATATTTTAAATTTATATTTCAAAATATCTTAATATTTAGAATTAAGATATTTTTATTATTTTTAAAATTATTTTTTTTATTTTATCAAATATTTTTTCATAAAATATCAAATTCAAAATTTTCTTATGAAATAATATATTTTTCGAATGACGCTCTAATAAGAAATTAAAATTTATAGAATATTTTATTTAAAATAAAATAAATTTATTGATAAAATTAAATAAAACTCTGTTAATTTATTCTCTGCGTATATATATACACATAAAAACAAATCATTGTCATTTTTCTTTGCACACACCGCACCAACACAACAAAAATCAGATTTTCCCTAATCTTCTCCTTCTTCTCCACCTCTTCTCGGCCCAATCGCAGACTCCCCTCTCCCTTTCCGCTGATACGCACCGTTTTCAGTCTCCTCTACCACTGCAACTTCCATACTCTCTGGTCTTGCCTCTCGTCACCGTCTTTTCAATTCCGCTGACAAAATCGCCACTCCACCACCACCAACAGCGACGACGACAACGACAACAACAACAACAAGTATTAAAGAGTCGCACACGAATTTTTAATCCAACTGTTGAGGTTTTTAGTTAGAAAAATTTTATCTTTAATTCTTTCCTTCTTTTGATAAAAATAGTAATTAATCACAGAGATAATTTCGAATTAGGGAAAAAAAAAAAAATTCAAACTCCAGTTTTTGGTTAGAGTTTCGTCGGTCTACAAATTTCTAGGGTTTGGTTTCTTTTACAGAGGCCGGGTAGTGTTAGGTTAGGTGAGGTTGAATTTACCGTGATGGGTATGGGATTTTCCAGAATTTCCTTGTTTTATTATCGTTGCTTGCCGGGGTAATTTTGTCATTTCATGATATTTTTGGGGTAGTTTTCTACTAGAGGGTTTAAAGATGAGGGTCTTCTTCTTTAGCTTAAAGAAGAAGTAGTTTTGGTTTTTGAATAGAGATTGATTTTTGGGTTGGATAGTTTCATTGAATTTTATTAATTGGTTGATTCGTGAAATTTGCTCTTAACTCTTGAACAATAGAGGAGTATATAGTGTACAGAGAAGATAGAAGCGTTTAGGATTCTCTAATTGCAGTGTATAGAAGTGTATAGAGCAACTTTTTTTTTTTAAAAAACAAAAAAAAAGATACATAAGGGATTAGGGTTTTGGAAATCTTGGTAAAAGTGAATTGAGGTGAAATTGGATATAAAACAAGTAATCCTGATTAGGAAATTTTGGTTGAAGTGAAGCCAAGGGTTTGCTTTTTTTTTTGGAAAGTGAAGTGATATTGGGTTCATTTTGTGAAGAAATAATCACTTGAAAAAAAAAAAGGTGGATTGAGGAGATTTAACACGAAAAGCGAATTGGGTTTTCTTTATTTCTTTGATATATATATGATCATGGTTGGTTACAGTTATGGATAGAAATCAACCTGTGTTAGTGCCAGAATGGTTGAAAAGTGGTGGAAGTGTTACTACTGGTGGCAATTTAAACCAGCAATCTGTATCAGCGTCACTGCACTTTGGTAACTATTGTTTCTTTGATGTTTGTGTTATTTGTTTCTTCTGTTTGATTGTTGCTGAAAAATTTTAGGATTACAATTAAGCAATAAAAAATCTGAAATGTTTTGTATATGTTTTAGTTGTTATGTTTGTATGTAAGTTTTGTGGGTTGGGTTAAATGATTAAAGTTATTAGTTAGGAGGACTATGTTGCAAGTATGGAGACTGAATTTCATCTGCAATTTCGTACTGCATGGATCCCTCCATATTGTTAAAGAGGCATGAAATCTAACATCTGCATATTCACCTATGTTAGGAGTTTTAATTCAATTATACTCTGTTAGTTTTTTTTTTTCTCCAAAAATGGTCTTCATGCAATGAGTTTATTAATCAAAATGACCATATCAGGTTTTAGTGGGAATGAGGACTTTTCCTTTTTTTTGGGGTTCTTTCACTGTTATCTTTGCATATCAAAAACTAAAATTTTAAATTAAAATTCTCTCTTCATTTGCCACTTCCTTTATGTTCTTAGCAACTGAATAAAGCAATATGATAAATATACTTATGATGTTATGTTTCCTATAGATGATCATCCTGTACCAGAGCATGAACAGAACAAATCATCCCCAAGTGGCAGTGAACGTGATGCGCGTCGCTTGTCAGGTCTGGAAAGGACCACTTCTGCCTATTTTCGTCGGAGTTCCAATAACAATGGTTCTGCTCAATTGCGTTCTACCAGTAGCTTTGGTAGAACTCAACGTGATAAGGATTGGGATGATTTGAGTGACTATCGTGACAGTGAAAAAATGGGTGTAGGGGACCACAGGCGCCATGAGCATTCTGATCCTCTGGGTTATCTTTTGCCAAGTAAATTTGACAAAGAAAAGTTACACCGTTTGCAGTCTATGGTTACTGGAAAACAAGAGGAGGCATGGTCCAAGAAAGTAGCTGGTGACTTGACCAACAATAATAAAAGTAAATACAGCAACAGCGATGGCAATGATTTTCTTCCCAGGGTTAGTGTTGGTCCTGTGCATGATATATCATTTGAACAGGACTTCCCCTCTCTAGGAGCTGAAGAAAGGCAAGGTGGTATAATTAGGGTATCTTCTCCTGGCTTAAGTACTGCTGCACAAACTGGTAATGATAGCTGGAAGTCTGCTCTGGCTGAGGTGCCTGTGATTATGGGAAGCAGCAGCATGGGTTTTGCATCAGCTCCGCAAGCTGTTCCTGCAACCTCAGCGACTGTGGTGCCAAACATTACAACAGGACTCAATATGGCTGAAGCACTAGCACAGGTTCCTTCTCGCGTTCGTTCACCTCCCCAGGTAACTTCACTCTTCTCCTAAAAACAAACAAAATTTGGTAGAATGAATATTAGCGCATGTTATGTGATATTTCTTTTTGTTTCTAATTCTAGGCAAGTGCTGGAATACAAAGGTTCGAAGAGCTAGCCATTAGGCAGTCAAAATTGATCCCTATGACTCCTTCCACACCTAAAACCTTGGTAAGAGCTGTTACTGCTCTTTTGTTGTTTTCATTAAAGCTAATTTTGGCAGTGTTCACATTTTGCTTTTTAACTTTATTGAAATTTGTTCTGGCAAGTTTTATTAAATGTCAATGTTTGACAAGCTTCAGTGAGCTTTCTGATTTTCAGCCATAAGTAGACTTTTGTTGTCTCTATTTTGTATGGGATATGACAATATGTGGGAGGAACAAACATTTTATTTTGGAATTATTTCTGATGCTGGTGCATTCTGGGTCATTTGTTGTGCCTGATGTCTTATTTGAATGAAAGTTAAGTGGTCTTCAGTTTTTCTGCCTGTCTATGTTTATGCTTAATCGACAACGGACATGATTGTTCAAAATTAAAGTGATTCTCATGCTGATGGGCTTGCAAATGGATGAGCCCGAAGCAATATTTTATATGATTTGTGTGTTGTTGTTTTTTTTTTTTTTGGGGTTTTTTTAAATTTGTGCAATTACAGAGTAGTTTTTTTTATCTCTCAATGAATACAGTTTGAATATTTGAGGGCATGATTTTTCTTGATGTCAAATTGGCACTTTCCCTTATCAAATCTGACCAAACCTCATTAGCCCTCTTATCTACAACTGGTTTAGTTCTCTCATCTATTTTTGGAGAGAGATGTTTGACCCATGTTTGTTTATTTTGTATACTTTGAGTCTACATTCATATTTTGCTTTCGGATTTAGGAATAATTTTATGCAAGATGCAGAGTATGATTAATGTGAAAGGATGCCACATAGGATGCACATTTGTGTATTTTATATGATAAGGTATGCTGATGATGAGATATAAATTTGATGATGCATCCTGTGCCTCGCTAAAGAAACTAAATTGATGAACTTTAGATTCTGATTAGTTGGCCAAGGATGTATTAGAATACTAAGAATGTGTTTATGAGTGGATATATTAAAATTCAGACGTATACTGAGGATCTTTTGGTGTGCAAGAAATGTTCTAGATTTCTTGAACCTCAACGTCCACACTTACTAGTGGTGGAAAGACCACTTTCATATTGAAAAGTTTGTGCACCATTTGGCATCACTGTTTTTGGTATACAATAATAATTTGGATGAGCTATTTGTTGTTATATATAAAAATATTTTTCCAGAAGTTTATTTGGAGTATTTGTTTTTCCATAATTTCTTTCTGATGTTTTGTTTTTCTTTGCACAATGGTATCAATTTTCCAACTTTAATATGGTGCTTATTTACTCAGTTTGACGATTTTGTCAATAATAAGTGATGAAAGAGGCATTTAATTATGATTTGTCAATTGTTGGTTTTTGATTCCTATGTGACCTTCTTTGTAGGTGGTTGGTCCTTTGGAGAAATCAAAACTTAAGATTGGGCAACAGCATTCTTCTGGCCACTTTGTCAATCACACTCGTGGTCCTGTGAGATCTGATAATTCAAAATTGTCCAATGAAGGTAGGCTTCAGGTCCTCAAACCATCACGAGAATTGAATGGCAACTCTTCAGCCATGAAAGATATCTTGAGTCCTACAAATGGAAGCAAAGTGGTAAATAGCCCACTTGGAACCACTCAATTGGCTACTGGATCTGGTCCCTTGAAAAGCTTGGGCAACAGTCCAAACCAAGTCCGAGTTGACCGCTATTCTTCTGTTTTGCTGCCAACCATGGAGAAGAGACCAATGTCTCAAGTCCAGAGCAGGAATGATTTTTTTAACCATCTAAAGAAGAAATCCTCCACATCTGCAGTTTCAGACTCCAGTCCGATCCCATTGTCATCCACCTATGAGAAGTCCAGTGAATCAGTTTCAGAAGTTGCTGCTGCTTCAGGTACCGAGCATGGTAGGGATGCTTCTTCATCAGAAATCTCTGTTACCAGTTTGTCAGGCGACAATGGAAGTCTTCTAGTACACGATGGTGATGCATACAATGGGCATCATACATTTTGCAATACAGAAAGGGATTCGAACTATGATGTGACTCCTAACCCAGATGAGGAAGAGGCTCGATTTTTACGTTCCCTTGGTTGGGATGAAAATGCTGGAGAAGATGAAGCACTTACAGAGGAGGAGATCAGAGCTTTCTATGAGAAGGTAGCTTCTGTTCCAAAATTAACTAGATGTTTCATTGCTTTCCTTTCAGTGTAATTTGATATATTTGGTTGAGAGTGCTTATATATTATTTACTTATGCAGTACGACAAACGAAGGTCCTCATCTCCACTTAATGGAATGTAGCCGACAATAACACTTGACTCTTACAATCGTAGCTGTGCTGTTGCATCATCATCTGCATTAAGTTTGTCTGACTTGGGTCAGATTCTTAACTCACCATAGTATCTCAGCTGACTTGGAAGTTTGAATTGATTGCTGGATACGGTTTCTTTTGTTCTTTCTTTCTATCACAATGGAGGTTAAAGTTTGATGCAATTGGATTTTAAAAAGGAAGGTAAATGGGATAGGATGCATTTTGTCTTATCTGGTTTGAGAAATGGATTGAGATGAGATGAAGTATGATTGATCCACTACTGAAGATACATTATCTGATGGCTTCTTTTTTGGCTTATTAGGGTTTTCAGAGGTGTAAAGGCCGAGAGACAATAGGAATAGTTTTTCTTTTCATTATGGTTTGTGATGTAGGATTCTACTGGGGAAATAGGGTATAACAAATTTGGGTTTAATCTGTGAAGAGGAGAGAATCCAACAAAAGATTTATTTTGTCAATTGATAAAGCAATGCAGCAAGAAATTAGTTATTGGTTTTACTTGGTTTTCCCATACATTTTCTGTTTTATATTTATATTTATATTTGGAATAAGATGGATATTTTCCAAATCAAGGCGAACATTTGTGCCTTGACATATTGCTGCTACTTGGATTTTTTGGTCACTGAAGCGTGAAGGAGTGAAATTTGTAACGTTGATGTTTTGTGATGTGACCATTTTTATGTGTTACTATCCTTGTAATATAAAGTGCAACTGCTGTAGACTGCAGTGCAGTGCTTTGCTTGTAACAGCAACTTGTAAAACTGCTGAAGACTACTCTTAGACATAACAGCAAGTTTAAACATCATGCTATATTTAAACTTTGTAGGGCTTAAATTGAAATTGAAGGTTAGTCTGATTAGGCTTCAAGCTCTCAGGTTTCTTGAGTTGATAGTATTTGCTGCGATAAAACAATCTACATACACTGTATGAACTTTAAAATCTTCTTGGATCTTTTATGCTCCTTATATCAAAACTGAGCTATACTTTTTCAGCGGTAAATGTGCACTATATGGACAAAATTAACTATAAGCTAACACACAAATGATTTCTTTCTCTGCTTTATTCTTACTTTTATTTATTATTATTATTTTTTATGTGCGAAAAATTTTGCAGCTATGACCCACGAATTGGTATTATATATATATTTTGAAACAATTGGTATTATATATAAGAAATCAAATGATTGGACCTTGAAATTGATTCTGAATTGAGAATGGAATGGTTATGCTGAAAAATGATTTTTCAATTCATTATTGAAAGAAAGAAAAAACACAAATTTCAAGGCGAAAGATTTACTTGACCATTGAAGAGTATTGGTGGGGACTCCGGTTTTTCCAAACTAGACTTTGTCTCATTGGGAGACAGAGAGAATGCTGCCAAAAGTTATAGCTCAAAGGGACCAAACATATTTTATATTTAATAGATATTAAACATGAGTTGGATAATTTCTTTTCATTAGTATTTACAAAAATTATTGTTTTATATTTTCATTATATAATCTAAATATCTCAGTTGATAAAATTTGAAATAAATAATATATACATAATATATTCTTAATTAATGAAAGTTTTACTAAGGTGGAATTTCTGGTGGAAAGTCTGATGGTTGTAACATTATCTTTTTTTATTAATTATAAATGTTTTCATGGCTTTAACCAAAAAGGTTATTGCAGTTGAAGACGAAAAAGTCAAAAGTGTTGAAACTTCAAAATTTCTGGAAGAAAAAAAATTGTCTCAAGTTACAAAGTTAATTTAATAGTTGAATTTTTTTTAATATATTTCATGGCCAAATGATTTTAAAAAAAAGGAAAAAAGTTGATGAGTAATTATAAATGAAAAAGATATCTAAATTCGAAAATAACTAAATCAATTTTTTAAAGTTTAAATTATTAGTATTTAGAGACAAATTTCTTAACATCTAATTTAACTCGATTGGATATATTAAGATTAATTCAAAATGTCACTTCATCGAAGTTGATTTCAATAATTTTGGTATTAAATTTTTTTTTTGACAAGTTATTGATAATTATTTTTTCAAAAGGTAAAGATATATTTTTTTTGAAGTTAGATTCTTTTTCTTTAACAAAGAGGGAATAATTATTTTCTGTATGTGGCACATGGCAGTCAATGAACTAAATTCAAAGTCAATGGCAAAAAAATAATGGAAAATTTTCTATTTCGATATCAATTGCATAAGTCATCAACTTAACATTGGTCTTAAACAAAAAAGAAATGTTTGTGTTAGTTAGAAAGTGATTAAATAGTAATTTTTTAAAGATATTGTAAAATGTAAAATTCAATTTCTATCGTTATGAATTTAAAAGGGAGTATTACCCTTTATTATATAGTTTATCAAAATTTGGATAATATAATCTCTCTATTAACCTAAAAAATGAAATGTTTGTCCATATTGATCCCTATATATATATATATATATATATATATATATGTAATTTCAATTAATATACTATATTCAAGAAATTCCATCATGATGTATGTATATAATTTTATTTAATTATTATGAATTCTATAAATAAAAAATGCATGAAAACTAGGTCAAAATTCTAACGAGAAAAAAGGGCAATATATATTTGGTATATGACTCTTCTATTTATTTATTTTTTAGAAAAAAATTATTTTTTATGGTTTGAAAATTGAAAGGCAAAGTGTACAAGTTAGCGATGAATTAAACAAAAGTATAATTTAGAAATAGAATGACATGTGGCCATTTTCTAATGAAAATTTTGAGATATGAAACATTACATGTGATGTAAGAGATTGGAAAAAGAAAAAAAGTTATTTGTTATTTGTTCCATCAATTTCATCATATTATACTATTTATTTTTTACATTTAAAAATAATATTTTTTATTATTTTTATAATATTATTTTATTTATTTCTTCTATTAATATTTTTATTAAAATTATTAATCAACTATAAAATGATAATACAAGTAAATAGTATAATATGGTGAAATAAAGGGACAAATAGTAATTATTTCTTATATGAAAAAATATTTTAGTCATTTTTTGTTAGTTAACAATAATTTTAATAGGCCTTCAAAAAATAATTTTTATTAGAAAATGTGACTAAAAAATTACCCGAAAATCTAAAAATGCTTTGTGAGGTGAAGCGAAGGTTCTTTTGAAATTTCCTCATTTATTCTAAAATCCTTTATAATATATTTGGATGATAATTACTTATAGAATGAGATTGTCTTATTTATAGAGAAACTAGTAGTGAATTTTTGTATTGCACAAACTTTAAATAATATATATATTTTGGTATAGTTATTAAATAAATTTAACCATTTATTTTGTGAAAAATATTCTTCTATAAAATATTTTTTCTTATTTTTCAGTATTTGGATTAACAAAAAAAATAAGTCAAAGGAAAATAATTTTAAAATAAGAGAAAATAATCATTTTAAGGATGAAAAATTATTTTTCAATACATTTTCCAATGCATTCTTTCCTTTTTTATTATCATCTCGTTTATTTTTCAATACATTCTCTTCTCATTTATTGTTTTTTAGTGTTGCAGCGAAAAACATCAGACATATTTTATTTGGAAAATATTTTTTTTTGAAAAATATTTTCTAGACAAAATATTTTCCAAAGACAAAATGTTTTATACAAACAAATGGAGCCTAAAACTACAAATTAATTAAATATAAGAGTAAAAATTTAGAAAGTTATTATAACAAATTTATTTAATAATTTTTTTTTATTAAAAGTACATACATATATTTTTAATGTGTATAATAATAATAATAATTGGAGAAATAAAATAGAAAATAATTCCTAAACTACACAATTTTTAGACAAAGATAATTAAATAAATGAAAAATAAAATATATTACATTAATTTTATTTTTTTAAATATAATAGAATTAGTTTTGAGATGATTAAATTACTATTGAAGTATGTATAATGATGTTTTAGTCTAGAAAATTTTTAAAAATAAAATTTGCTACCAGTTTAGGAAAAATGATTGAATGATTTAGAAAAAATGATTGAGTGATTTGAGATAAAAAAAAATACATATTATATAAAAACTTTTAGAATTTGAGTAGTATTAAAATATGTACAATCGTGTTTTAGCTAAAAAAATAATACTAAAAAACTGTAATAAATATATTATTTTTAATAAAAATTAAAATTTTTAAAAATTTGATATATAAGATTTTAAGGTAAATACTCAAATATGAAAATAAGTGTTGACTTAATACCTTTAAAACTCAACATTTAATATATATAGATTTGTTAATATATTTTACAAGAATTATGATATCTTTGATGTGTATACTTGTTATATTAATTTAAAATTTAAAATTTAAAATTTTTATTTATATCTAAAATATTATACTCAATTTTATTGCATATATTTTAGCTATTTTATATTTAAATAGTATATATAACTAAATGCAATTAGGTTTTTTTTTTAAAAAAATTAATCCATGTGTTAATAAAAAGAAAAAAGAAACTTTTCTTGTATATATATTCCATTTGTTCTTAACTATTGCCTCGTCTCTTGATTAATTTTTTCTTTATGTTTAATTATGAAAAATGTAAATACGTAAACTCTATTTATATATCTATTAGAGTTTGTCACATAGTCCTCCCTTTGTAGCCTAATGACTGGATGATAGATATTGTAAGGTGAGATCATGAGTTCAATCTCTTACTCATTTTTTAACCTCTCAGTTGTTAAAAAAAAAAAAAAAAATTGTGACACACACATTAAGCCCTTGCATCCCATGTAAACTCTATTTATGCATTTGATGCATTCCGTCGGTTTTGGAGTTTTTTTTTTACCAAATTGAATCAAAATTAGAATCAAACTAAATCAAATTTAAAAATCAAGCTGAACTAAAAATTAAAATTTTTAAAATAAAAATTGAATCTAGCGAATCAAATAAAATTTTTACAAATATTAATTATTTTAATATTTTTATTAAATTATTATACAATTGGTTCATAAAATAAAAAAATATAAAGTAAACAAACCGAATCAAATTGGGTTGATTTGATTTTCGGTTCTATTTATTAGGAAATCTTACACACCCCTAGGCTATATATGTATTTCGCCAAGCCCAAGAGTTCATTGAGATTTAAAAAACTTAGAGATTTTTGCCTACATTGGACATATTATACTTTATAATTGAATGTGTAATATATAAGTGTAAAACACTTGACTAATGAAAAAAAAAAAAAAACTTTTATGTTACATACTGATCATTTAGTATAATTTATCCACTATAGATAAGAATTTTTCATCAATCTAAATGCGATTGACACGTCTAGTGAGATACTGTTAAAAATGTCATAAATAAGAATTTATGCATAATATCAGATCTCAGAACTAGGAGGAGTCACTTACAATAATAGGGACATAAGACTTTGTTCCCTAAGCTATTTAAAATAATTCAACAGAAGAGCATGTTAATAATAATATTTATAACTTTATTTTTGTTGCTGATCTAAAGTTGCTTGCAAATGAAGTGCAAAAGCAAAGCATGAAGATAAAAGAAAGTCAATCTAAATTCTTTGAAGGTAATGATCAACATGGTTGAATTGATAAGGTGCCAAATAATTGTTCAGAGCCAGCCAAGTCCCTACACTCTAAGGCCTATTATAAAACAAAATTGTGGAGAATTCAAGGATCAATCCATTTAAGAAATTAGAAACTCCAATTATCCTGAGGTGGTAGTTTCCAAATATATATTCTCACCCTATAAAAGGGAGGAGCGAGTTAATTTTGCCAAGGGAACTTCAAACAACCAAGTCAAAATGACACTGATGCCCTTTAACAATTATGTGAGTTTAGTAATCTTATTTTTCATCATGAATTTCAATTCTCAAGCACTTTCTAAATTTTAGAATTTCATTTTACTTCTTTCGTAAGATTAATTATTTTAATTTTTCAGTAAATAAAAAAATCATATCCAATAAATAAAAGTTTCTTAATTATTATCAACATTAAAAGTAAAATTAGCTCTATGTATATAAAAAATAAAATAAACTTTTTATCTATAAAAATATAGATTGAACTCTTTGATAAAAAAAATGTTTTATAATAAAAATATGAAATATATAATGAATTTTTTTGAAGGTGCTCTAACCAACATATCATTACAATTCCGATTCCTTTTAATAGTGACACTATGTTAAGATAATCGATCACGTTGGTTACATATGTAATTGAATTAAGAAGAAGTGAGTTTATATATGAATTAAATATTTTTATCTAATAATTTTAAATTTTGAGTTAGAAATTCAATTGGTACATGTTCAGCTTATTTTTCATATATTATGGAAATTACCCATTTTAAAAATTATATTTTATTTCTGTACAATCGTTTTTATATTTTTTCGTCACATGATTTGGCGTTTTTTAATGAATTTCACCCTGAGAGTTTATTATGTTAATTATGACTTGAATTATTTAACTCATAATATCATTCGTTCAAATTTAAGTGCATTTGTCATATATTTGATGATCAAGTAGAGAAAATCCTTTCTGAAAAAGGATTTGACTAACCAATTACATTAAGGGGTAGGAAGATGCAAGGTTTCGAAACTCAAGATAAACCATGAAATTGGTTGTTCGATGGAGATCTTATCAGAGTGCTCTCTCTGTAGAGTTTTTACAGTGCCCCTAGTTAAAGCTTAATAAAGGTTGATGTGAGTCTTCTTTCGTGGAATTGCCAAGGTCTGGGTAAATCCCGAACAGCTTTAGCTTTGAAGAGATTGGTCGATAAAGAGAAACTGGTGTTAGTCTTTCTCATGGAAATGAAACAAAAGACAGAGACTATGGAGCAGCTGCAGAGGAAGATGACTTTCAAGAATGGCATTCACATTGATCCTCAAGGCATATCTGGAGGACTTGGGTTATGGTGGTCAGATTGGTGTAAGATCAAACTACTTCACACCTCGAGCAATGTAATTGATACATTAATCGAGTTTGAGGAAGAAGAATGGCATTTTACTGCTATGTATAGCCATTCTTGGTTGGAGAAACAGGCAGAAGTTTGGGATAAAATTAGGAATCTGAACATGGGTAATATGATCCCTTGGTATTTAATTGGAGATTTCAATGCTATTTTAAGATTTAAGGAGAAGCAGGGTGGGAATGCTGTCCAGCTCCAGTAGACTAGGGATTTTTATGCTTTAGTAAATGATTGCTCTCTGGTGGATCTGGTATTTCAAGGAGGGATTTTTACATAGAATAAGAAACAAGTGGGTGAAAGGAATAGTCAAACAAAGGCTTGATGGAGCACTCACGAATTCAAAATGGAGAGCCAAATTTGAATATGCAAAAGTAGTTCATGAGAGCTATATGAGTTCAGATCACAAGCTTTTGTTTTTGTTTATTAAAACACCAAAACCAAGAGGAAGGCGAAGATTTATGTTCGAAGCTAAATGGGAAGTTACTGAAGGGTGGAAGGAGGAGATCAGAAGGTCATGGCTGACAGATATAATGCAAGCATCAGGGTTGCATAATTTTGTTTATAAGTTGAACAGATTGTGAAGGTATTTAATTTGTTGGTATAGTGAAAGAAAAAGACATCTTAATGAGCCAGCTGAGTTAACTCAACACAGGATAAAGGAAATTATGACTGGTGAATTGAGAAATAAAGAACAAATGGAGCTAAATGTCATTCAAGAAAGAATTGATCGACATTGGAAACAGGAAGAGCTTTACTAAAAGCAGAGGGCGCATGTTAAATGGCTTAAGGAAGGAGATAAAAATACCAAATGTTTTCACATCACAGCAAAATTAAAGTGGGTGACGGTATTTGGGTGACAGAAGAGGTAAGTATCAAAGAAAGGGCAATGGATCATTTTTAGAGTTTATTCAAATGGGAACCCACCCAGCTTGAAGATGATTTCAGTATAGTCATGCCAAGTTTGGTCATTGAAGAAATCTATAATTAAGCGTGTTAGTGATGAGGAAGCTAAAGAAGCAGTGTTCAGTTTGGGAAGACCGAAGTCCCCTGGTCCATATGGTTTTTCTGGAGTGTTTTACCATGCCCAATGGGACCTGATCACAGAAGAAGTTATTCAACTGGATAGGAATTTCTTTTCTCTAGTTATTTTCCTCAAACTTTAAATAACACTACTATTGTCCTTATAACTAAAAATAAACATCCAGAATCCTTTGATGATTACTGCTCTATTAGTTATTGTAATTTTATAAATAAGGTTGTCCTATATTTTTAAATTATTTTATTTTAAAACGGGATATGCAGTATTAATAAAATTTAAAATTAAATTAAATTATTTTATTTTGTTTTACTGTTTTACGATTAATTATTATTATTTTATGTTTAAATAAATTTCCTATGTAAAAATAATATTTTGGGTCGTTTGATTTCCAAGATTATTTTAGTATTTTTATTCTATTATTGTTTTATTAATTTTCCTAACTATTTTATTAATAAATTATTTTATTAATTGTATTATTTTATGTGTTATATATTATAATAATTAGGGTTTATTTTTTTGTGTGTGAGTGTGTTATTTATTATTGTGTGAGTCTATATATATATATGTGTGTGTATATATATATATTAAAGTATATATGTGCGGTGAAGATTAGTTATATATATATGTATATATATATTATAATTATAATATAAAGTAAAATATATACATACATTCACATAAGCATATACATATATATATACACAAACCACTAAAGCTTCCCTTCTCCCTCCACCCGTCACCCCCTATTTTTCACCAATGGTGTGCCTTTCAGCCGTCCACCACCTTCGTCACTAGCTTCTTCTCTCTCTTTCTTCTTCTTCTCCGGGCAAAAGCAGCAGCAGTAGCGATAGTGGGCATCACCGGCATTCCTCCTTCCTCCGGCCACCTCTCCGAGCTCTTTCGGTGTCCTTTAACTCCTCAAGCTCTGGTGAACTTGATCCTAGCTTTGGTTTGAGCTCTAATCCATCCATTTTTGCGTTTTCTTGAATTTTTAGTTTTGAGTATTAGGGTTTCACATTTTTTTTAGGGTTGATTTTGTTTGATTCAGTTAATCCACCTTAACAAATGTTGTTCTTGGAAGCTCATTCTACATCTATGTATTTTTTTTTATTTTTGGAATTTATTTTGATTTTTGTGAATTTTTGAATATTTTATTATTGTTTTATTAATTTTCATAAATTAATTATATAAATTATGAATTTGTGATTTTTGGTGTTATTAGTAATTATTATTAATTTTATAATTAATTTTATAATTTTTGTGATTTTTATATAATTTTTATAATTATTTTTAGTTTATGTCAATTTTGAAAAATTAGGTTAAATATATATTTTGATAGAAATTATTGGTTAATTATATTTTTTTGTTGATAATAATGAGATATATGTTGAGAAAATAATTTTTGTGTATTTATATAATTTTTATTGAAATTTTTGAGTAATATTAGTATTTTATATGTAATTTTTGAAAATTAGGGTTAATTGTGTAATTTGGTGATAGTTTTAGTTAAATATTATGTTTAATTGGTTTTAATATTATTTGAGGTATAAAAATGATTTTTACAAATTATTTACTATTTTTAATTAATTAATACTAATTTTCAAATAATATATTATATACTATGTTTGTAATAAAATAGATTTTTAGTAATTTTTAAAATTTATTTGGAATAATTAAGCTATTTGGATTAGTAAAGTGAGTTTTTATTAAATTATATTGAATTATCGAGGAAATTTGATTTTAATAATGTTATATTATTATTTAGGATTTTTAAGTAATTATTGGGAAAATAATTATTTTGGTGTTTTAATGTTAAATATACTATATTTTGATATTTTGAGCGTATTTATGGTATTATTTTGGTGTTTTAATGTTAAATATACTATATTTTGATATTTTGAGCGTATTTATGGTATTTATTGATTTTTAATGTATTTTATTATATTAGTTGAATTTTGGTGAATTGTAGATCTCGGTTGGGGAATTTTGTAGTTCGGGATCCTAACCGAGGGTTGTGTGAATTTCTATATTCGAAGTGTATTTTTCTTGCAGGACCAACTTTACTTTTTAGTAGAGAGATATCCATTTTACAGAGGAGGTTCTGCCGAATTTTTGATAGAATTCTCGTAAAATGTGACATCGGATCAATTATGTGTCTGTTTGTATTTAGTAATTTTAGATCGAGTCTCTAGAAGTTAAGTTAGAAATTCATTCTGATTTCTCCGTGATTATTTTTATTGTTTAGTTGCGCTGAGACCGAGGCCTAGCGGACCAGGCCCGTCAGACTACTCTTGAGGAGCGCATCCCTGTGAGTTATTATTCTATATATACATTGCACTTAAGTTGCATGTTTTAGAAATACATGTTTTAAATGTATAATTATGCATAATTATTTTTATTAAATGCTTGAGTATATTTTAGGTATATTTTTAGTATATTCTTGGTATATTTTGAAATAAATACATGTTTTACTTTGATTTATACTTAAATTTTTTTAAGTATATTGTTGGTTTATTTTGAGTATATTTCATGATTTATTTGAATTTATTTTACATATATATACTTGAAATATACGTAGTTTATTTTAGGTATATTTCTGGTATATATATATTTTATTTGATTATTATGAATGACATTATGCATTATTTATTTACTTGAATGTATGTTTTATTTTTAAATGAAGGATATCGATAGAACGTGTTTTCTAGTGGGCAGCACTAGGACCGAGTACGTACCGGTGCGATAGATCGTAGGGTTAAATTAATAACTTATTTGAGGAAATATGACATGATTGTTATGATTGAGATTGATGTGTTTGAGGGTGTGATTGCTGGAGTTCGGTTGATCAAGTGTCTCGGGGTCAATCACACTGACAGTCAGATTGCTGGAGCTCGGTTGACTTAGTGTCTCGGGGCCAGTCTACTGTCCAGATGGATTAAGAGAATTTATTTGGAATTAAGTGAGCCAATATGGCTAGAGTAATTTCTATTATTATTTGAGGTTGCAATCATTTAGGGTTCTATTTGATCCTTCAAAACTTATATTTTTTAGTATCATAAAATAAAGTGATTTTAAGCATCTGTGTGTACATGCCTGTATATATATTTATTATATACATATGATTGTTTGCATTTGACATAGAGCAATACGTGTATATATATTATAACAATTCACTCAGTGAGGTCTGATTCCCCTCAGTTGATATTTTTACAAGAGAGTCTTCTTTTTCAAACCTCAACAGTAGGCCTATCCGCTAGATTTCTTCCGCCCTGGCCCTATTATGTAAATTACCTATTTAATTATTTATTATTGTACTTTAGAAAACTGCAGTAGTTATATTATGTATCAGTAGTGAGTTTTATTTTATTTTGATGTATGAGATTTTAATTCAGCTATTTAATCTGAATATTGTATTATTTCATTTCATGATATAAAGAAGTTTTATTTTATCATATTAAATTGAAATTTTAATTATGGTATATTTATTTTATTATATTTATTGTATATTTTTATTTTTTTAAGGCTTGCTACGGGTTCCGGATTCGAAAGAATTCATGTTCCTTAGCCGGTCATGGCCCTTGGTTTGGGTCATGATAGTCTTTAAGGTTTGTTTAATAGGCTAAAAAAGTGGTTGCCTTAATTAATCTCTCCTTATCAAACTGGCTTTGTTAGTAATAGAAATATTCAAGAGAATATCATCACTAATCATGAACTTGTTCATGCTTTGAGAAAAAGATTTAAAGGCTGAAAATGCTACTTGCTTTCAAACTTGATATGGCCAAAGCTTATGATTGAGTAAGTTGGGAAGGCCTTAAAAGAATTCTCACTTAATATGGCTTTCAAGAAGAATGGATAAATTTAGTAATGTATTGTGTTCAATCGTCAAAGTTCAATATCTCTGTTAATGGCTCCTTAACGAGATCATTTAAACTAAGGAAGGGCCAAAGGCATGGAGATCCAATCTCTCCTATTTATTTATCTTAGTGGCGGACTATCTATATAAAATGATTATTAATGAACACCAAAAGGGTAATATTAAAAGTATAAGAATAACTAGATATTGCCCTTTCATAACTCATTCTTAATTTGCTGATAACAATGTGTTATATAGAGAAGCTACTAGTAAAAAAGCCCAAGTAATCAAGGTAGTGTTGACAAAAAATATGAATTAGCAACAGGCCAAAAGATTAATTTACATAACATGGAGCTAATGTTCAATATTAGTGCTCATGCCGATCTCAACAGAAACATTTGTGATATCTTTGGAGTGAAGGAGTCAAAATATACCTCTAAATATGTGGGCTTACCTTTGGAATGGGGTCAAATGAAAAAAGCGTATTTAGCTATCTATTGCAACGAACTAGTAACGAGATTCAAGTTTGGAAGAGTAGATATTTGACATTGGGTAGGAGAGAAATTATGATAAATGTTGTATTACAATCTCTTCCTTCCTTTGTTATTGCCCTTTTCAAATTACCCTCAAGTATAATTCATGAATTGGAGATGTACATGGGGAAGTTTTGGTGGAGCCAAGACATTAATACTAAAAGGTTCACTAGGTGAGATGAAATGTATTGACTGACATTAAGAAGAATGGAGGAATGGGATTTCAGGAGTTAGATCTTTTTAGTATAGCAATACTGAGTAAAATGGGTGGGCATATAATTCAGAATCCAAACATGCTTTGTGCTCAATTGCTTAGAGGCATATATTTCTCTTTCTCTTCCTTTATAGAAGCAAAGCAAAGTAACAAAGCCTCTTGGATTTGGATTAGTATATTAAAGGGTAGGGAGGTGTTAAAACAAGGCTGTAGGTGCATGTCCATTTAGGCAATTTAATCAGTATTTGGAATTTCCATTGGATCCCTATGCTCTCAAATTTCTATTCAATTACTCCTCAACCCGAGGGAGAGGATGTATACTTGGTTAAGGATCTTCTACTGCATGTATTCTTTTAGTAAGAGCAATAGGCTATTAAGACTATTCTAATTCAACAAGGTTTGGGGAGTGATCGTTTAATATGGCACTATGATAGAAAAGGGAAGTATTGGGTGAAGTTGGGATATAAATTCCTAAAACAACAATCTTGTCTGACTGCCATGCTAGTAATATTTCAGGACCTAGTGGAAATAATTATGAGGTTTGAAAGTCTATATGGAAACTTACGATTCCTTCTAAGGTGAAAGTTTTTCTATGGAAGTGTTCATAAGATGTGGTAGTAACTAATGTAGCTCTTACCTATAGAGGCTTCAAAGTTGAGAGGAAATGTAGCAAATGTGGTACAGATCTGAAAACTCTTGAGCATGCCCTGTTTCTTTGCAAGCACTCAAAAAGAATTTGGTTTGCTAGCCAATTGGGGTATGTCCCTTATAATTCAAGCTTTTAGTCTTTTAATAGTTAATGGTTAGCTATTAAGTCTCTATTATCTGATAATAATAGTATGGATTTGATGATATTATTAGTGGGTGTGTGTTGGACAATATGGAAAGCTCAAAACAGAAAAAAAAAATTAATGGTATCTTGGAGGATCCTTGCACAATATGTTATAATTTGAATTTTTATTAATTATTAATTTAAGTGTGAGATTATTTAATATTAATTATTATTTAATTATATATGAAATTTTTATTATTTGTATAGTTTTATTTAAATTGTTGATTAATTGTTTAGTGTATAATTAATTTGGGAGAAATTTATATTCTAAAAATATTAGAATATTATTTTTAATTTAAAAGTTATTATTATTATATATATATTTTTAAAAATATATATATACAAAAGCCATTTTTTTCCTTTTCCTTTTTCTCTTTCCTCTTTTCTTTCTTTCTTTTTCTTTTTTTTCTTTTCTTCTTCTTCTCCCTACGTAACTGACAGTAGCACCACCACCACGTGCCAGCCACCACCTCTACCGGTCAACACCACTAGCTCACTGCTACCCTACAGCAGCGCCACCACCTTCCTTTCCTTCTTCTTCCTTTTGGTTTCTCTAGTGACCAGTTTACTCTTGGGCTTGCCGACGACATTTTCGGCCACCTCGGAACGTGCCACTGGTCTTGATGGAAAGCTCATCCTTTGGGCTTCATTTCCCCTCAACCAATTCATCTGGTTAACTCTGGTAACGCCTCAATTTTGTGAATTTGTGTTTAGGTTAATTTTGTGAAATCGAGTTTGAATTTGATTTAATTAAACATAGTTGCTTTGAGATTAATTGTAATTGAGATTGAGATCTAGCTAATGGTGATTTTTAATTATTTTTGTGATTTTTAAAATTTTTCAGGTTTAGGTTATTGTTCACGTAACTGTTCTAGGCCCAAAATTTTATATTTTTATTAAATTTTATTAATTATGTAGAGTAAATTTTGTTAAGGAAGTTTTATAAAATTATGTATAGAATTTTAATTATGAATTTTTAAAGATTATGTATAATTAGGTATTTTTGGAAAAATATTAGAAAATGGTTAATTATTTGATTTTAATTGAAATTGTTGTTAATTATGCTATTTTAGATTATTTTTGATAAATAAAAGTGTAAAAATAATTTTTATAATTATTCCCAATTTTTAATTATTTAGTAGTTATTTTGGGAAATTAAATGAAAAATAAATTTATTTATTATTTTTGAGCCTAAATGAGCATTTTATTATTTTTATGATAAAAATAAGTTATTTTAATAATTATTTGCAGTTTATGCTAATTTAATTGTAAAATGGGAATTTTATGCTGTTAATGGATTTTATTAGCAAAATATTATTTAATAACTAGAATTTTATTATTTATTTGGAAAATAAATTTCTTTAATATTTTTATGATATATTTTGATGATTTGAGAAATTATATTATTTTATTGTATATTTGTGATATTGGTTCTTGGATGGACATGAATTGTAGTTCGGGGGCCCAACCTGGGATGTTGAGTTTTGGTATATTTGAAGTATGTTTTTGTGTAGGTTTGACACTACTTTTAGTAGAGGGATGTCCGTTTTACAAAGAAAATTTTATCGAATTTTTAATAGATTTCTCGTAAAATATAACATCGGGTCTGTGTTTGGTTTTGAGTGTTATTGAGTCGTGTCTTAGATTAAGTTTTCTCTAGAAATCTAAAATATATAAGATTAAGATTTTATCCTAATTATTTTATTATTATTTTTCTATAACTGTGCTGAGACTAAGGCCTATAAGACCTGGCTAGTCAAGTTATTTTAAAGGAGCGCACTCTACTTGTGAGTTATTATTATATGCATGCATGACATGTAGAAATATTATTGACATCCACAATTTTTAATAAATATGAATTTTATTATGCTATGTTTGCATATATATAAAAGTGAATATTTATTTGTATAAAATTGGATGCTGTTCATATTTAATATATGATTTTATCATTTTATTTATGAAATGTTATTTTGGAGGATAGTTGTATAACGTGCCACCTAGTGGGTTACACTAGGGCTATTGCATAGTAGTATACTAGATGCTAGACTATAATTTTATTGATATGAGATATGTTTAAATTGATTATTGAGATTTGTGTTGAGAGAGTGATGTGATTGTGGGAGCTCGGTTGACCTAGTGTATCGGGGTCAATCATATCGGCAGTGAGACTATGGAAGCTCAGTTGACCTAGTGTCTCGGGGCTAGTCTATTATCAATAATTGAGAAGAGAAATATTTTTGGAATTAATGAGTCTGTTGGCTAGTGAGATTCTGTGATCGATGTTGCAAAATATTTTAGGGTTCTACTCTGATCTTCCACCTAATCTTTTTCCATTTATTATTATTGTGAAATATGATTTCGAGCATTCGTATGAAATGTATGTATAAAATAAATAAATTTAAATATATAAATATTATTATACCGATGCTTAAATGTCTGTGTCCTTAGGTTGCATGCATATATATAATAATAATTTACTTAGTGATGTCTGACCTCTCAATTATTTTTCAGGATTTTTCTTGTCAAACCTCCCATAGTAGTTTCCTCGACTCATCTATGTAAATATTAAATTATCCTTTCCTTGTATTACTAGACACTGTAGTAGTATTAAATACTTGTTGTATTCTATGAGTTGTTATTAATAGTGATTGTATTTTGAATATGGTAAAATATTTTTATTAAGATATTATTTAGGGCAAAGGTTCATTTTTGCCCCTAACGTATTTAGCGAGGCTCAAATAAGCCCCCCATCATATTTTAGGCTCACATAACCTAAGGTTTTCCCTTTTTAGTCCATTTAAGCCCCTTTTTACCTAGCTGGATAGATGGTATTTGGTTCTGTTAGATCAATTGGTGACATGGCCATTAAATTACATCTTCTTCCCTATCAATAAAAAAGTTAAAGGTCGATGCGTGGAGTTCATGGAGTATCAAAATAGCAGTTGAACATTCGTTAAAAATAATAACAATTCAACCCTAGAAAAAAATAAAGAAATCTCAAGCAAAGGAAGATATTAAGCAACAATGGCTTCATCTGTGTCATCATCATCAAGATCGATAAGGTCAAGGCGAAATAATTTTAAGAAGGATTATAAGGGACCTCCAATCTACTGCCATTGTCAAGTAAAAGCACCCAGATGGACATTATGGATTGAGAATAACCCTGGGTGAAGGTTTTATGGCTACCAAAATTATGAGGTAAGTTGGATTGAGAATTTCTTTTACTTTTAATGATTGTATTTCTATTTTTAAAAACTTGGGATGTGATGCATAATAATGGCAATTTTTGTGTTAGGGAAATAGTTGTGGCTTTTTTCAGTGTCATAACGAGACTATTAATGGTAAAAGTAGGGATTTTATTAACCATTTGAAGATTGAGGACAAAATACTTAAAGTAAAAAATTGCCAACTGAAGGCATTGAAAAGAAGTAGGGGAGGATCGAGTGATAGTGAAGTTAATGTTATAATTATAGAAGTTTGACATGACTTGAGAAGACTAAAGAAAGGAACCTTTGAAGAATGAATGAGATGTAAAAAGAAGATGACAATGGCAATTTTTGTTGTTGTTGTTTCATGGTGTATTTTCTTAGTTCCGTTCATCATTTTTTAGCTTATGTATAAGCAGGGTTTTTTAGTGATTGTAAAGTGGTACTTTAGTGGATGTGCCTTGCTAGTTAATGTCAATATATGACCTTATTGAATATTGTTCTGCTTATTTGAAAATAGTCCTAAAATGCAATAGAGATTACTAATAATATTAAACTTCATTTTGGCGTTAGTTCGCCTGAAATTAACAAAGTTTCAGTAGTTAAACAAACCTATTTGGTATTATAAAAAAAAAGGATTCCTAATAGTACAAAAAATGTCCATATTTTGATCTTTTAAACAAGAAACAAAATTTTGGACATCTGTTGTATAGCCAAAAAGTAGACCAAAATATGTGCAACTTATAAATTATTTAATTTTTGCACTCCTAAACTGTCTATTAGCATCAAAAAATACAAAAAAAAATTGATCCACTAGCAAAAAATATTAAAGGCAATCTTAGTCCTTCAAAATCGAACCACCAGTTTTTGCCATTTTCCTCTGCCTCCTTTTAGTCTCAGCTTACAGTTGTCTGGTTATAATTACTCTATGCCTTGCCATTACAGACCGGGGGCTTAGTATGAGAGATCAGTTAGCTGTGAAACAGCTAACCCAGCTCCACTAAACTTGATCTTCCTAACTGCAGTTACCTTAGTTGTGACCTTCTTCCTTCTTAAATCTCTCTTATTTGGGACTGGAAACTTGGTCTGTGGATCAGCAAACATGACTGACTCGCTTATGTTTACACCTGATGAAATTACCCTCTTTGACCCCTATCCAGGCTAAACAACCAAAAAGAAATAAATATTTGGCATTATATCAACAACTGCCAGAAGCCAACACACTAACAACATAACAGCAAACTTAATAGCCAACACCGACCAATAACAAAACACCCAAATTGCACCCTACATAATAGCCAACACACCAATAACAAAACAGGAAATCAAAAATTATTAAACTTACATTAAAAACTAAAGACGTTTTCATGTCATTAATCAAAAGTCCATGGCCATATTGACCACTTCTCCTATTTTTGGCAAATTTGACACCCTTTCTACATACCATTAATACCGTTGAACACAACTTTGCATCCACAACAGCTGTCCTTCCAATCTTGAAACCTTTGCATACAAGAAGGTGTCCATTCATTGATCCATTTATTAGCTAATTTCTTGTTCTCTTTAATCCTATTCATGCAAAGTAGCCTAATGTCCTCTAACATACTAATAATAGGCTTCTCTCTTGTAGCTAGAATCCATGAGTTGAATGACTCAGTAAAGTTATTATCAACACATACTATTTTGCTTTTAGAGCTAAAGTAAGCTCTGCACCTGGATAATAAATAAGTCCCTCAACTGCCTTTTGTGATAACTCCCCCAACTTCTGAAGATTATCTTTGAAATCTTCCTCAAAAGTGCTCCAAGTATAAATAAAAAATTGCTTCTTTAGTTCTCTACCTGTCCATTTTTTGCTCCAGTTTGAGTAAATGTGCCTTGCATACCACTTATGCTCCACTTGAGGAAGGAAAACCTTAACAGCATCGATTAATCCCTATAAAAGACAATAACAATTTGATTTTAACTAAAATAGAACTTGTTTATAGTAGAAAAAATAAATGCAATTATTGATTTAAATTTATGAATACCTTTTGCATATCACTTATTACAGTTAAATGTGAGCCATCTCCAAGTCTAAGCTCTTGATGTAACCAGGCTATGAACCATCTCTAATTGTTTTTGTTTTCCTTATCCACAATGGCCTAAGCTATAGGTAGCATTTGATCATCACCAACAAGCCCCATAGCACTCAACAATTGGCCTTTGCATACACCCTTTAGGAAGCATCCATCAAGGCCTAAAATGCATTGAAGCAAATGAATATCCTTCTGAATACCCTTCTACCATTTTGAAGTGCTTCCTTGCATAATTTAATCTCAGTTAATGTCCCTGGGTTTCTAGTTTTCAAGGCATGTGCATATGCCTTTAATTGTTAGAATTGTATCCTAAATGAGCCATCCATTTCTTGTATAATCATCCTTTTAGCCTGTTTACATTTCTATTCACTAACATTGATCTTGATTTGTTCCTTAGCTTCTGCCATTATGTCCTTCACTTTGAAGGCTGGATTATTGTAAATCTTTGCCTTAAAGTGCTTGGCAAGGAATTTGGCACTTGCACTTAGTATAGTATAATGTTTGAAGCAAGCATGATCAACCTTTAAAGTTTTAATTGATAATCTAGGATTTCTGCCATCCTTTGAGATCCTCATCATAAAGGGACATCCAGCTTCATTGAAACATTTTGTAATAATTTTGCTAGGCTCATTGGGATTTAGCTTCAGTTTGAAGCCAAAATGCACTGCATACTTAATGATGGCAGCCCTTACTTCATCAGCATTAGCAAAAGTCATTCCAAGCATGAAATGACCTTCCCCTTCAATGCCATCATGTCTAACCCTCTCCTCAGGTATAATTATATTATCTTCTTCACTATTAGACTCTGAAGAACTCTATTCTTAATCATTATATTCTGCATTTTGATTATCATCCTCTTCTTTATTGACATATCCTTCAGGAGCCACATAAGTATATATGCTTTGTCCTCTTTTATAGTCTGTGCTTGGACCCTCTCCTTGGTTTACTGTTTTAGAAATAATTGGAGTTGTTTGATGTGTCTGCTCTATTCTATCAGATCCCATAGAACTGTGCAAATTAGTATGTAAATATTGCGTACTAATATCAATGTTTAATTCTATATTGCTAATATTAACATCACAAGTTTCACCTTTATCCTACCCAATCTCTAAAACCCGAAGGGCAAACAAGGGTTCATTAACCACATGATTAGTAAAAAATCAATGTCTGCCACCCAAGAGTATCTATATATGTAATTTAAGACCCTCATAACTGTGTTATCATCATGTATTAAAAATAGTCCATTTTCATTTCTTTTCCAAGTTTACGGACAAAAATATTCTTTACTGTTTTAAACCCATATATGTTTTTATATGTCTGTAACAAATCACCATAACATAGATAATCAACATCAAAATCACACAACACATCAATATCACCATCATTGTATTCAAGCCTATCCTCTATCCACTTCCATTTACCCCTAAAATGAAACACAAGATTCATAATAGTTGTCATTTTTGCATTATGAACATAAGAAATCAACATAAAAAACATGTAAGTTAAATAAATGACATAAAATGCCAGTTCAAAAATAAAACTTACAACATGCAAATCAAAGAAAATTCCAATGGCTTACCTCCTCTTTCTTAGACCATCAATAGTACAAACAAGCTTTGATAGTCACTAATATCCTTCTTTGATCTTAAAATTTCATCACAAACCTGATGAGGAATCAGTTAATGGATGGCTTTTTAGGGTTAAAGTGGACACATCAATAGGGGTGTTTGATCGCTCTTTAACATGTAGAGGGGGTGGTTGCAGAAGTTATGAAGGTAGTGCCAAAAATATTTCATTTACAAGAATGGCTTTCTGATGTGGCTGGTGTGGGGTCAAGTTTTTTTTTTTACATGTCAGCCACATCACATGCCTTTCTAACGACAGTTTACTTTTTAAATTTCCCTTCCATTACAAAGGGGCTTAAATGGACTAAAGAGGGAAAACCTTAAGTTATTTGAGCCTCGCTAAATATGTTAGGGGCAAAAATGAACCTTTGCCTGTTATTTATGAAGATTCTTTTTCATTATTAAAATTTTTAATTTTGAGCATATTTACGTTTATATTTTATTAAGTTTTTATTTTAAAACTTACTATAGATTTTGAATTTTTATGAATTTTCATTCCCTAGTGCTAATCATGACTCCCGAGTTTAGATCGTAATATAGTAGTGGTAAGAATTAAGTTTTGGTGGGAATCAGTCGTATAAGTAAGGAATAGTGAAGTGTCATCCTTAACCATAAATAATTTTGGAAATAGGGGCATCACTAGCAATGAAACTTGCAGCCATTGGGTTTCTCCTTTGGAAGGTTATTAGAAAATCAATTGTGATGCCATGTTTGATCATTAAACTAATAGGGGTTGTGCTACAATTATTTGCAGGGATAGTCATGGTCAAATTATTCATCTTAGTTCAAAGGAATCCACCTATCAATCTCTTCTACAAGCTGAGATAATCGCCATCAAAGAAGCAGTAGTTTTTGCTAGCAAACACAAGAATATAAAATGTATAATTAAGTCTGATTGTTTAAATCCTATAAGGCTTTGCTCTTCCTTCACAAAAGAAAGGCCTTGGGACGTTGATGTTATTGGAGAGACGATTTAGACTTTAGCCTCTCTACATCAGAACATCAGTTTTCATCACATTCCAAGAAGTGCCAACTAAGTGGCAGAGTAGCTAACCAAGCATATTTTTATTTTGTTCTTTTGTAATTTTGGGTTCAATATTCATCCTTCTTTTTTGGCTCTTGTATTAAAGGAACATATTATCTAATTTCTTTCCTTTAATATAGTTTTATTTGGTAAACAAAAAAAAAAAAGATTTGACACTTTTATTTGAAAGGGAGCTTTTAGGATGTTCTATTCCTCTATAAGGGCTACATTTATGTGTATTGAGTGTGTTGTAAAGGTACCACAATATGCCATCATGATGTTTTAAATACAAACTTTTGAGTATTTGAGATATTTTGATCTCCTTGAGGGGTGAATTTATTTAGGTGTAATTGGACTCTAGGGTTGAGTGTAGATCTCGATATCATATTGTTGAATGTAGATCTCCATATCATTTTCTTGTACTTTTAATTTTATGTAGTAAATTTGTTTCCCTTTCACTCGTGGATGTAGGCATATGCTGAACCACATTAAATTTATGTTTTTCTATTTTTTTTAATTTTTTGTCGTATTTGTTTATCATCTCAAATAATTTTTTTAGTTTTTTTCACGCTTTTATAGGTTTAAATTTTCTAACTTGTGTCAAGCCTAACACACATTAGGTGTTAAGATAATTGATCACATATGGATTATATATATATATATCAAATTAATTAATTAAGTAAAATTATATACCAATGCCATATTTTCACCTAAAAATTTTGAATTTTGAAATTAGATAAAAATTTAGGTGTATTATTAATATACTTCTTCACAAGTTATTGTATGAATAAATTTTGGAGAATCCTTATTAATTTTAATAACTCTTCTTTTGTTGATGAAGTCATGTACACAAAGGAAGTGAATATGTATGTCCTAAGACAATAATTAAGATAATTAAGTTGTGAACTAATTATGGTCAACTGAATCTAATTAAGCAAGCAATACTTATGAGATACATAATAACATTAGAACACCCTACAAAATAAAATTAGGTCTGCTATTGCCCTTCTTTTTTTGTAGACTTAGACTTTGTGCCATTCTAGAAAGTCAAACTCCAATTCTGGTGCCTTTTTTTTTTTTGACGTTCTAGGATTTTCTTGCTCTTTTTTAAGCCTTAAATTACATCAGAAAAAAGAAAAATTTATAATTAAAAGATATATTTATAAATGTATTATTAGCTTTTTTAATTTTTTTTTAACATGTCAATCAATTTAAGTTTTAAATATAATTTCAAAAAAGTTATTTTTAGCAAATAATTAAATTTCATATAACTGTTAATTATTTTATCAAAATTTTAATAAAAAAATAATTTGGTTGTTTCATTAGCATTTAATATTTAAATCTCTTTGTCCATTAAAAAACAAGATAATCAATATTTTTTAATTACTTTATATTTCAATTAAATTTTTATAAAAATAAAAATAATATTGAGAGAGCTTTGAATTATTTTTTAAATAAAATCATATAAATTAATAAACATTAGAGAGATTATTAGTGCTTTTTTTAATTTATTTAATAATTTAATTAATTGTAAGAATTAATCTATATATATATATATATATATATATATATATATATATAGTAATTTGCCTTATTTTGTTTTGTTTGAGATTAGGGGAAAGGGAATCGAATTGACGTTGGTTTTAACTTAGAAATCTGAAATATGCATAATATATATATATATATATATATTAGAATTAGAGAGGTGTTGAAGTTGACGAATTCAAGATATAATCCCAATAAGGCCAAAGGGTTCTCTCCCTTTCATGGGATTTCGTACGGGGCTCATATTCCATGGATGAAGCTGATGTCAAAGCTATTTTATTCTATCATATTAATCTTGATTATTATTATTTTTTAACAGATCTTAACTTTGTTTAAGATCTTTGTTAGTATTATTATTGTTAATTACCACTCCTTCCTTTCTTTAAATTCACCTAAATAAATAAATAAATCTGCATGCCCTTTATTTTATTGATATATTTTTATGAACAACTAAGAATATCTTATATAAATATTTGTTGAAATGTAAATAATAATGCTGCTACATATCTTTCTTCATTTCCCACATTTATCTTTACATGTGCATATGGTCAAATCAACAGTTCAAGTATAAAAAATATGGTCATTTACAATATGGGTTGAATATTAATTCATTAGTATACATTAGTTATAATTATTTGTGTACATAAATCTGTAATTTTTTAATTATGAGAAAAATTTCACTCTTGTGGTGGCTAAAAATTGAATTTATAATTTTTTAATAACATAAAAAAATTTACTTTTCAATTTTTTCAGAGAAAGTGATGAATTATTTATTTGTTAAAAAGTAAAAATACATCTTGATTAATAAATAATATAAATAAAAATATAATCAAGAAGTATCAATATAAACTCTTAATTAAATTATTATTCTTCAATTGTATTGATAAAGTTGTTTTGGTTTATAATTTAGCAATCCATTCGACAATTTGTAGGCTACACTTTTTGGTCATAAATCAACTCTTTGATATTTAACTGAATCCATTTAAATATTAATAAAAATTTGACAACAGTCAAAAATATAGAATTCGTAAAAGATAATAACCAAAATTTCATAAAAGTATTAAAACTATATAAAGAAAGATTCAAAAATTCAAATAAAAAACCAATAGATTAAAGATTTATATTTATTGAATACAAAGAAATAAAAGAAAAAAAGAACATGATGAATCACCACTGAACTAAAGATAACCAGCAATGGCTAAAAAAAATTTTGATAAAAAGATGATTAGAGTTTTAGCAGGAAACCACATTAACTGCTCAATCTTTATTTTATATGTAATCAAGAAATAATTTAAAAATAAAAAAGGAAGAAAAGTTCAATTAATTTTTTTGAACTAAGTTTAATTAACTTTCATATGAGTATTTTATTAATGATCTATTTCAGCTGTAAGAAGACTAGAATTATACACATCCATATATGCTTGGTTTATTTGGGTATTGAACTAGCTATAGCTGCAGTTATGTATAAATAATAGCTAGGTTGCGACTCCTAATCAATGCTACCTCTCTCAACATCAAACAGATGAAAGTGGACCTTTTTGTGCACATTTTATTTTCCTACCTACAAACATTAATCAGTCAGCTATCCATATATATGGCCTAACTCAGTCACTTTTTTTTTTTGATTAAAAACTCAGTGACTTACTTGTTCTGTTTCATTGATCAATTTCTGAGTTAGTTGATAATTTTTTATTTAAAATTTATGCAAAAAATTTGATATTTTCTACAAATGAGACTACTTCTTGTAGTAGATATCAGTTTTTTTTTTGTACAATCAATATTCGATTCATATAATAAAGATTTCAAATTTAAATATAAATATATTAAGGGATTGTTTATTTGATAAAAAGTAAAGATAAAAATCAGAATTTAAATGAAATTCTCAATTTTAATGTTTGGTTAATTAAAATTTGTATTAGAATAAGTATGGATTCTTCCATCAATAACAATCACCCATTCCCCTTACCTCATAAGAAATGAATTCTCATTTTCAGAAAAATTAAGTCAAATTAATTAAACATTTAACTATTATCATATATTATTAAAATTTATAAAATAAAATGTATTTTTGAAGAAGTGAAATGAAATATATAAGTTAATTAAGATATTTTAATACAAATATTTATTTTCATTAAAATAATAAATAATTTTATAATAATTATTTAAAATTATAATAATATTTTATTAAATATTAATAAATAATTTTAAAAATATTTTTATAATAAATAATTATAATTCTAACTTTTAGTATATAAAAATGATTATAAAAATATTTTCATACAAATAAAAATTGATTTCAATTCCAATTTTGATTCCTTAATAAATCAAACATTTTATTAAAATTTTTATTTCATTTTTAAATTCTCTTTATCCTGATTTCAAAATATAAACCAAACCTTTTCTTAAGTTAATTAGAAAAATGCACCTTAACACCAATAAAAAAAAAATTAGTCTCAATTGACACTGTCGATGAAAGCCGGGAAAAACAGTATATAACCATATCTCAACTCCAAAATTGATTTTATTTTCTTCTCTCTTGATTAGCTCTCTTGAAGTTGTTGAGTTACTCCTTGGCTCTGCCAGTGATTTAATGCACAAAAATTAATGTGACTCCTAACATGTGGAATGAAAAAAACTATCTTTCTATTTTGTTCTTCTTAATGCCAAAAGATTAAAAAAAAAAAAATCAATATAAAATAACTATTATAATGTTGCTGCACGTAATAGTGAAATGAAATAAACATTTGTTTTTCTAATCTTTGAATACAAATATGGGTGTTTGACTCACATGACCCAGACCCACATATAATGGAAAAACAAAAAATTAGTAAGTTAAAATAATTTTAAAAATTCATTTATTTATTTTGGATGTATGTATTATATCAAATAGTGTATATATATAACCATTTTTTTAATATTATCCTTATATTAGAACATTTAAAGGAAAATTATGGAAGAATAGAATTGAACTCATGACATTAATTGTTTTGACCTTACGACAGAATGATAAACTATCCGTTTTATACAGATTAAGTTATATCTAACCATTTAATATAATATTTTTAAGTGTAAATAAAAACCTTTAGATAGGAATATACAACAAATAAAAGGATGTGTATTTTTTCTTTTGGACCAAAAGGTATTTTTCAATAATGAAAAGAATTTTGGAAGCCCTAATTAAGTTGAGAGATTAAAAGAATAATAAAGTGGTAATTGATTTTTTGTAAGTGTTAATTAATTGAGGTTTAATTAAGGGGCCAAGTAAAGTCAAATCTTAGATGCGTCTTAGTGTGTCTAATTATAATTCTTAGAGACGAGGGAATTGACTTTGGTGCCTCAAAAGCAGCATTATATAACAAATCAAAGAAACTTTATATATATATATAAAAATCAGATTAAATTAAAGAAAGTGAATAAAAAGAAAAGAGTGAAAGATTCTTTGATGATCTTGTTTTCTCAATTAAGGGGGGGAAAGAAGAGATCAAGAAAAGAAAATGGATATTGATCTATCCCTTAAAATGGATACTCAAGAAGACCAAGAACACCAAGTTCAAGAAATGCAAGAAAATGGTCAAGAAAAACAAGATCCTGAGGAGAAGAAGAAAAAGAAAATTCAAGATTATGCACAAGAGACAAATAATGATACCGAAACAGCTGCAACAGGTACAGGAGGAGAAGAAGTGGTAGATGATTCATCTGTAGAATTATGTTTGCAAGATAGCACCACCAAGTCCTCAGAAGAGGTAGAGTATACTTCTAAAAAGAAAAGAACCCTATAGCCTCCTCTCCATTATTTTAACTCTTTTTTGAATTATGTGCAAGTTTTTTGCTTATGCATGTGCATGTTTATAATTTGCTTTTTTTTTTAATAATTTTTCATGGTTATTGAGTAATTAATTACTTAGTGGGTACTGAAAATTAATAGTAAAGTTACTGAATTATGTGCCAGTTATCTGCTCTACAAATGGAGATGAACAAAATGAAAGAAGAGAACAAAGTGTTGAGGAAAGTGGTAGAACAAACTATGAAAGATTTTTATGATCTTCAAATGAAATTTGCACTTGTCCAGCAAAATACCCACAAGGTAATTTTCTTCATTTTGATCCTTTTTTTTTTTCTTTACTAATCAAGATTTTTTGTTTATTTCAAGATCAGTTAATATTGATTTCTTGTTTCTATTTTATGGTTATAGGATCCAGATATCTTTCTTTCACTTAATGGTCATGAGAAAGCTGTTCAAGAATCAAAGGCAATTCCAAATATTTTGGATACTAAAGTTATTAATAATCAGGGAGCTTTAGCTTCTAATTCATCCAAGGATGATAGGGTGATTACAGAAAGTGAATTAGGGTTGTCATTAAGGCTACAAACTGATACAGATCAGCAAGAAAATGATGAAGATAAAGAAGAGAATCGGCAAGAAAATGGGAACTTGGTGTCTTCATCTTTGGTGCAAAATAAGCTTCAAAAAACTGATCAACATCATCACTTAGCTGCTGGAATCACAACTAGTCATGGTGCTTCTTTGCCCAACAGAAAAGCTAGGGTTTCAGTAAGAGCTAGATGTCAAGGAACTACAGTAAGTAGATGACATATGTTAATTTACAGCTACTTGCTTTCCAGTTTACGTCTAAAAATTACATTTTTGCAAATTCACTGTAATTGAAAGCTACTGATTTTAGCTTCTAACTTTTTTTTATTTTTTTCAGATGAATGATGGCTGCCAATGGAGAAAATATGGGCAGAAAATTGCCAAAGGCAATCCTTGCCCTCGAGCCTACTATCGTTGCACGGTAGCACCAGGATGCCCAGTCAGGAAACAGGTATATATATTGATCGTTGATCTTTTCTTTTTTCTTTTTAAAAAAAAAAAAAAACAACAGGAGAGTTTCACCACCGCGGTGCCAGGATTGAACCTATGAGTTTTTTTTTTATTCTTTGAGAAGAGGCTTTACCATTTATCGACTCAATTTTCATCGTGCTGATCACTAATCTATGCAAATCAATTCTAGATTTGATGGCTAATTGTAATATTGGATGTGTTTGTTATAGGTGCAAAGATGCTTAGAGGATATGTCAATCCTTATAACAACTTATGAAGGAGCACATAATCATCCACTTCCTGTTGGTGCAACAGCAATGGCATCAACTGCTTCAGCTGCTGCTTCCTTCATGTTACTGGATTCTGGCAATCATCTATCCGATAGCATTTCTAATTTCACACAATCATCTATCCCATATCGCAGTGCTTCTCACATGTTTTATCCTCATATGCCATCTTTTCGAAGCGTAAACCCTAATGATCCTTCTAAAGGGATTGTTCTTGATCTTACAAATAACCATGATCATCACCCTCCATCGCAATTCCCATTAGCTAGCTCATCAGCATCAGTTCCACCCACATTTTCTTGGTTGCAAAACAAGTCTCCAAGTTATCAAAATAGCAATGGCAATGGTACTATTGGTAAAGCTCACTTTTCAAGCCCTAGATTAGCAGAAGACAAATCTGTACTAGCTGAAAACGTGACTGCCATTACTTCTGATCCGAAGTTTAGAGTTGCTGTTGCGGCAGCTATTACATCTCTAATCAACAAAGGAAAGGGTACCCCTCCTTCTTCTCTGGTTGGTAGTAAAGATGAAGAAGGTGGTAAGCTCCTCTAGCCGCAACAATTGGGTCCTTCATTCTCAACTCAGCAAATGGTAAGCCAATAAAAAAAAAAATTCTTGAAAGAATTAAAGAATCTGTAATAAGAATAATTTGATCATAAAAAACTAACACAGATTATGCAATACTACCCATAAGTGTAATAGGTTTGGTCATCATCATATATACCCAATCAAAGTACTATTCATGCCACATTAAATTTTTACCTTGTCAATTAAGCTAGCTTTTCATGCATCTTTTGTAAAATTAAATATAATGATCAAGAACTAGAAAACTTTTCAGTACATGTCTTGTCTATGTACATATTCTTTGTGCTTCTTAATTATTTGGTAGTATTTGATCCCTGAATATATGACATTAAGAAAGCAACTTTTGTTATTTTAGGGTTTAAAACCAGAGGATCAAAAGTACATTTGCTATGTAACTTTATGAAGTCTGAGTAGGGAATTTTGAAGTACATACCCCTATATGTCCTATATCTTTTTTGAGGAAAAGGGATAATGAGTTGGTTCTAGCTATGTATAGAATATAGATTGATCCTAAGCTTGAGTATTCTTTAATTAAGTAGAGATGAATGACCGAACTTTTTGTAATTTCCTTGGCAACTTATCATCAACTTTTGGATGCATATTAAATATATAAATTATTTTTATTTTTAAAAATTTAAATGCACTTTGAAAAATTTCAGTTTTTGAAAAATTAGTTTTTTATTTTACTGTTTCTAATTATTTTTGTTTTCTTTTAATTAAAACATGGTATATACACCATATTTTTTCAAAGTCGGTTTTCAAAAAATAATTGTAAAGAAATTAAAAAATATTAATAATAAATATAAACTGGACTGCTGAGCTTCCTTAATTTCAGCAGCTTCCATGAGTTGTGACATTAAGAAGTTACACTAAACATAATAATAAAATGGATTGTGATATACTGCGAGTGATATGTAGTTATGGGTGTAATTGGATTGAATTGAATTGAGTTTTAATTAGTTTTGATTTGATTTATTTATAATTGAGTTAAGTTTACTATATTCCTTAATACTTATAAGCTGTTCACAAATCTAAATGAGGGTAACTATAAATTAAAATTATACATTAAAAATGAAAATAAATTATTTACTAAATTAATTATAATATATTTGATAAAAATTATGATTTTATTCTATTAATATATTTTTAAAATAGTTTTTATAATAAAAATTTATATATTATATATCTAAATTAAATTATTAAATATTAAAATTACAAATTGACTCATAAATTTTATATGGTTTGAGTTTGATTAATTTATTAAATGAGTTTTAATATATGAATTTAAATAAGCTTTTATTGAGCTAAGTACCAAACTGCTCGTGAGCAGCTTCACTCATTTACAGCCCTACATGTAGGAGGAAAAATGATAATTTTTTTTAATTTTACACCTTTATCTTTGCAATTTTTTGACCCCTCCATAAGTATAGAAGGCAGAAAGATATTTTCATAAATCACGTTTCAGTCATGGGTCTTTAAATGAGCCAAATTGTTTGTGATCGGTTTGATATTCGACTTGATAAAAATTTGTTGGAATTTATATATTGAAATTCATTTAATAAATAAGTCATAAATAATTTATTTTTAATATATATATATATATATATATATAATGTAATAAGCTTAAATTAAGTTTAACTCAATTATAAATGAACAAAATCCAAACTAACTAAAATTCAACTCGATTCAACTTGATTACACCGATAATTTTGATAACAAAAAAACATTAGACTATAATTGACACATTGTTGCATCTCTCATAAAATTGGAACAAGATAAAGGCTTCATATCTTTTGTTCGGTTGTGTGTGTCTATATATATAATTGTTTTTGTCAGACCAATTAAAATGGCTTTAATTGTAGCCAAGATTTAAGGATCTTGAAAGAGTTCAATATTAATAGTTCAGCCTTTTGGGGATGAGGATGATAACTATTTTGTATATTTTTGGACGTGCATGAGAGGTGATGACCATATAAATAGTTAATAATTACAACAAGCAATAGTCCAACAGCTGTTTTTGTGAGATCTGAATCTGACACCAAGTACGTTTATTAGTTTATAGTTTCAAGAACTAGAAACTCATTCATATCCATTTCATAATTATATCTGAATCCCTTCCTTTGAAGTGCATTGGATATTGATTGCAATTATGTGCCAATGGCAATCTGCAGCACTGCTCAAAGTATCAAAGGGACTAAACTGGATATTAATTTATTAATCCACAACAAATATTATAAGTAGTTTAAAATATTTTATCATTGGTTACAATTTTAAAATTTCATAAATCAAATTTTTAATTCGATTTTAATTTTAAAATAAAATTAAATAAAAAATAACCAAATTAATAATATAATAATTATTATGAAATTTGAATCCAATGCGAAATTAAATATGGAAGAAACTATTTTTAGAGAAATGAATGCTTTATAACGATTACAATTGAGCAAAGAATTATTCTACCAATTGATAAATTGTATGTGCTTTAAATATTTTAGAAAACACAATATTGAATTTTGATATTTTCGAAACATACTTCATGTTATTATTTTTATTGTTAATGATTTCTCAAAAGCTTTGTCAGTCTATTTTCCTTATAAATATGCAACAAAATTATAAGTACATAATATAACATTTGCACCATTTTTAATTGCGTTAACAAGATTTATCATTATTTGATTCTTAAAATTTTTTGCAAACCCACCAAACCAAAACGATTATTTGAGCTGAATTCAAATATTTATCTATTTGAATTTTTTTTAATGATGTTTGCTTGATTAAAATATTAGTTATAGGATATTTCTACAATACCTTAAAGGTATTGCTACCTTTAAAAAAAATTGAAAAAAAATATATCTGCTATATTAAGTTAACTGGTTATAAGTGTTAAAAAATTATGGTTATAGTTTAAAATTTGAATTAAAAATTTATGGTTCACCATATATTATTTTATAGTTAACCATAAATTGTAAGCTTAACATATCAAATTAAATATATTTTTATATACTTTAGGTGATCATTTAAGTTAAACCAAAAATCAATATATAATAAAAAAAATTATTATATAACAGAAATTTCAATTGAGAAAATAGCAAATTTAATGAGTAATTTAATTTTTTTCATTGTTGAACAAATATATATATTTTTAATATTGACTTAAATATTATGTATCTAATATGTGTGATTGATACTATTTTTTTAATGTAAATGAAGCTGAATAGAATAATAATATTTTAAAAATTGTTGAAGTCATAAATATAAAAATGACTTAAATTAGGAAAATAACAATAGATAATGATCAAAATGATTTTACTAAAACTAATAATGTAGTAAATAATTCTATAAAATTTTATGTGAGTAGTGGAGATATTGACTTCATTATTACCTTCAAAGATTCCGATAAATCATAAGAAAATCATTATAAAAAAAATCTAACCAATAATATGAGAAAAATGTTCGCAAATATAATTATTCTTCTTTATCAAATATGAATTTCTAAAAAAAAATTAAAAAATAGTATACAAAAACTTAATGAGATTTGAATTTAAATTGATTGAAGACGCTAAATAATTTTTAATGATTTAATTATAAATTTTTATTTTTTCCAAAAAAATTATACAATATTGATTTTTCTATGCAATTTGATTCAATCTAAACTCAATTATTAATTTTTTACAAATAATATAGGCCAAATTGTCTCAAATTTCAATTTAGTTGATTTGAAACAAATATTTTTAACTAAACCAACAAAGTCAATATTTAAATTATTAACCAAAATAAGTAACATTCAAGAACATCAAAATTAAAAATATTTGAATTCAGTTAAGGTAATTGATTTAGTATATATATATAAAAGAAAAAGAAAAATATTAATTTGTAAAGAAAAGTTAAGTTTCAATTTTGTTAAAAATAATTTAAAAAATATTTTTAACTTGCTCCAATTTTAAGTTAGTCAATTTAAAATAAATATTTTTAACCAAATAAATAAAGTTAATTTTTAAATATTTAAAAATTATTTACCAAATTAAGTAACATTTAAGAATATCAAAATTAAAAATATTTGAATTCGATTAGGTTGATTGATTTAGTACATATATAATAATAATAAATAAGAATATTAACTTGTTCCTATTTTAAAAATAAAAAAATAGATTTTAGTTCTTACTATATATTTATAATTTTGTAGTACAATATTAATAAAAATATAATGACAATTGCTTATTTAGAAGTAAGTAAAAGTTAAAATTACAACATAAATATTTTGAAAAATATCAAAATTTAGTATATTTTTTAAATAGTTTAAAATACATTTTACTAATTTGTAGAATAGTTTGTTATTCAATTATAATATTAGTAAAGTATTAAATCGTTTGAAATAGCTCTTTCATGTTTGATAATAGTTAAATAATATGAATTTGTCATTACTATGAATAATCTCCAATATTATTATATTATTGATTCAATTTAATTTTCTTAGAATTTTATTTTTATAATTCAAAACCAAATTAAAAATCTAGTTTGAAAAAATAAATTGTAACCAACATTTCAACATTTTAAATCATAATATTTTTATTTGAATTGAATAAATTTAATTTGGTCCATTTGAATTTTTTTTTATATAGTTTCACTAATTATTCTGCGACTTTAATATGTAAATAATTGTCAAGTTTCAGTTTTTACATAATATATGATTAGACAACTTATAATTTTGTTAATTTATAAGTTAAACAATATGTATATGATTAGCCTAATTAAAAAGTAAGAAATAAAATAAAATAATAAACAAAATGTAGAATATACAAATAGTTAGATTTGCAAGATTAAAAAGAATAGTAACAACAGTAAGGTTTCATGTGTTAATAAATAATTAAAGAGTATATAATAGTAGATAAATAATTGAGGAAAAATAATAAAATTAAAAATAATATTAAAATTGACAAGAACATATATTGTATTAGAAAATTTAAAAAATCCATTATCAAATATGTATTAAATTATTGTATTTGAAGTAGAACTTATATAAAAATAAATTGAAAATATATTTTTACAATAATTAACTCAATTCAACATTTACACACAATTTGATAATAACAATACTTGCATACCCACATCACATACTAGCAAAAATAAGAAAATTAAAACAAAATAAAAGGTTAGTAAAAATATTCTATAACTAATAAAAGTAGTTAAAAAATAAATAATTAGTACACCTAACAAAAGAAATATCAAAATTAGTAAAAAAATAAATAGTCAATCAATTTCATCTTTTGTTTTTTTTTAAAGAAATATCTTATTTTATATGTATTTGGCAAAAATAACTTCAAAAAATTGAATATACATATAATTAAGTGCCCAAATTCATATGATTGTTCAAAATTAAAGATAACAAATTGAAAAATATATGAAATAAATTAGAGAAATTAACTTAACATGAACATATATTTTTAGATAAAATTATTATTTAAAAATAATTTTTATTCTAAAAATAAATGTTATTTTTTTAAATTTCATGAAGAAGAATATTTTTATTAAATTGTTATTATCTTCTAAAAATGTTAAAATGATTGTATTAATTTCACAAAAACTAACTAAATCATAAAATTAATTTTACAAAAATAAATATAAAATTTTTGAGAATTGATTTTCTATGGTCAACCAATTTTTTTTTGCTTGATATATAATTTTGAAATCAATTTATATCATTTTGTGGTCAACCATGTATCATTTTATTATGAATTTTTTTATAATATGAAAATTTAGTAAAATATATGCTCTTATACTTTTTTACTTGATATTTTATGATATTATGTGGTTAATCACTGCAAAAATTAGTAAAATTTATATTTTCTGCTATATTTTTTATATAGTATTTTATGATTAACAATATATTATTTTATGATCTATCATATTTTATGTTTTAATCTATTAATTTTTAAAATGACGATATTATATAAATATAAGTTATAATTTAGATTGTTAAAAAAAAATTCATTAGAACATATTTTTATTAACTGTGTTATAGGTTTTCTTTTTAATTTTAATCTAATGACCTACAATTTGTCTTAATCTAATGGCTAAAAAGTTAAAGGTATTTATGTCTTTAGTGCATTATAGAAGCTACTTAGTTATAAACTAATGAAACCAAATTACTAACACCGATAGCAAAAAATATATATATATATATTGTATCTCTAAAAGGCCTCATTTTAACTTGGAATCGATCACAGGGATATTTTTTACGGATGGTACCCAACATTTCAACCAAAATCTATCAAAATATCTAACTTTTCTTTAATTACTTAAAACTCCCTCCTTTAATTTTTTTTTTCAAAGTAAATGTCCAAATACATATTCTGATGGCATCCACATGAATGCTGATGTGGCTAATAAAAATGTTATGAAGTATAAAAAAATTACCACATCATTTTAATAGGATACATTGCGCTACATGCCCTACTTATTCTCACTCGTTCAATAAATTTTAAAAACTAATTAATTTTTTTTCTTATATTTTTCTTGATTTTTCTATCGCCCAAACACTTTAATTTTTTTTTAAAAAATACACTAAACATTAAAATTAAATATACATTTAAATAAATCCCATTTGTTTAAAAAAAAAAATCACTTTATCAACAATAAAGATATAACAATAAAACCCACTCAATTAATCAACAACAAATAATTTTTGTTCCAAAAAAAGAAAAAAAAAAAGAAAAAAGGCAAATGCGGAAGCAAATAACCCTGCAAGCCTTCAATGTAACCTTCTATTTCCAAATCCTTTCCAGCTCCTCGCCAAAACCATTGAAGATGGCTAAATCAAGTTAAAAATAATAAATTCAACAAAATTCTTATCAGTTAATTCTCAAAACATTTTAAAAAAAAAACACATCTTCATTATAGCTAACTAATTAAAATCTACAATTCATTCATATATAAAATTGAAATAAAAAAGCTGATGAAATAACAACTAAACAACCTCTTGCACCAAACAAAAAAATGCCCAGAATATCAAATTTTATAAAAAAAAATTGAAAGAATAGTTTATAAAAATAAAGAATGGGTATCCAGATTATGACTCTGTCTCTAGAAAAGAAATCAATGAACGGTAGACTTATGTTGAATGATTTAGAGATTTTGAAAAAAAAGAGAATGATACGTATATAAAGAGAAGGCGCAAAACAATAAGAAAAAAAATGACACTCCCACGCTCCCATATATAAAATCAAACAATTTGATTTATTAACAAAAAAACATTGTAACTCTTTTTAAATTCAATTTGGACATTGAATTTTTTGTTTTTTTAAATGAGAAATGAAAGAAAGAGTCTTTCTTTATATGGGTAGAAGAAAGAGGAGTGGTTCAATAATTGTCCAGCCGTTACAATTGTTGGAGAGCGAGGAAGTGAAGAGAACAACCATGAGTTGGTGGCACAGCGGCTGTCGATCGGTCAGGGAAGTTGACAAGTAATTAAATTTGGACCTAAAATTGGAGAGAATATAGTTACAGTTAAAAGGTAGCAACTGGAGGTAGGGGTAGAGGTAATGGGTCGAAAGAAGAGAGGAGATAGAGGTACTGGTTGACAGTGATGGCAGCTAATTGAAACCGGTGAGGAAATTTTTTTAAAACAAAGATAATTTTTTTATTGATGAACTGATTTGTTTTTCATAGATGATATCTTTTTGATAAAATAGGATTGATTTAAATGTATATTTAAATTTTTTGTTAAATTAAAATTTTTGGGTGATGGGAAAATTGAGGAAAATATAAGAACATTAAAAAGAAAAAAAAATAATTATGGTTAATTTTAAATTATTGGAGAGTATGAATGGTACAAGTGAGATGACATGATCCCATTCAAATAATGAGGCTAATTATTTTATAATGTGTGACATTTTTTTTAACCATGTCAACATTCACATGGAGGTCACGCCAATTAGAAAATTTATTTGGATATTTTTGCAAATAAAATTAAAAGTGAGAAAATATTAAGTCATGACAAAATAAAAGTTAAATAATGATTGATAATTTGCTTTGTGGAATTTTTGAATTGAAAACTTTGCAAGTGGTCAATAAATGGTAACGTTAGAAGTGGGGAGAATCTCCATAAATCCTTCGATGCGTAAGTTAAAGTCTATAGAGAGAGAATGTAGAGTGAGGAGGAGAATAATGAGAATATAAGAGAGTAAAATGAATGAGAATGAGAGATATAGAGTAATATTTATAGTGATAGTGATGTTCAAATCTGAAAGGAGTAGGACTCTTCTTTAACTAGGAATTCTAAACCAATTAGGAGAATGTTCTTTTTTTTTTTATAGTCTTCTGTTTCAGGAACATTTTCCTGAATGTTTTTGATTGTCTTTCCTTTCTGAGTAACCTATATAAAAAATAAAGATTTTAATTAAATAGGAATATATATATGTGGGGTATCAAGAGTCCCCCCGTGAGTCTATTCGGATATTTATGTCCGATGTATACAGGTCTGTAAGGTGATGGAAACATCATTCTTCCGTCAAGAGAGAGATTGTTTGAGTCACTACATTTGAGATGGAAGGGGGAGCTGAGATGGCCAGCCTCAGTCACAAGAAAAGACAAAACTCGGTACCGAGTCTTGAGATCATCGTATAAGAACATTATTAGAATGCCAGCTGGACTTGAGTGCATAAAAACCTACAACAAAAAAGAATATGTAATGGATTAGCCTACTAGTATGGAGATAACATGATGGAACTAGTCGTCACTGGAGTTTTGATGCTCGGTGCATTAAGAGCGCTGTCCAAGTGCCGAACCTCAGTACTATAGAAGCAACCTGAGGGTGTCAGCTTCAGTCACTAGACTTAGATGCTCGGTACAAGGACGTGAGGCTTACATGCTCGGAACCTCAGTACTGTAGAAGCGACCTGAGGGTGTTAGCTTCAATCATTAGACTTAGATTCTTGGTGCATTAGAAACGCGGCCCAAGTGCCATGTAGTCTCGATGCCTTGAAAGTGTGGCTTGAATGCCAAACCTCAGTACTATAGAAGCGACCTGAGAGGCCAATTTGTAGTTACTGATCATTGATACAAGAGCTTGTGATGCTCGGGACAACTGGCAGTGATGTGTACGAGATGGATAATTAATATGTCATTTTAATGTCCCCTTTTTTGAAATATGAATTGCGTAATTGTCGTGTTTGTTTGTGTGTCAGAAGATAAGACGTTTATGTTGCTATAATGATGATTGCTCGATTAATGGGTTTTTCCATTTCCTAGACTACCTTAAATGATATGGGAGGAACCAAAGTATTTATGAGGTTAGTTAATTGTAATATCCCGTGTTTTTAAAATATTTTTACACTGTACCGGAATATGCAGTGTTAATAAATTTTGAATATATATGTGATATTTTTACGAGTTAATATGTATTTAAAACCTATTTTAATTACTGTATATTATTTTCAGTGTTTTACGTAAAATTTTCCCAGGACTTGCATTTTCGGGGAAATTTTCACGTAAACAATGTATTATTAATTATTTTAAATGTATTTACGGACTTGCATGAACTCATGCGTATTTTTAAATTATTAAATAAAGCCTGTGTGTGTATATTTATTTAATTAGGGTTTATTATTACCCTAATATTTTATTAATTATTTATTTGTTTTATTGTTATTTAATTAATTTTATTTAGTATAAATTATTAAAATATTAAATTTTATGTGTGTGGTGTATATTTGATGTGTGTAATTTAATAATATTTTATTATATAGTGTAAAGTATATATATATACATATATACATTAAAATTTGTCAAATTACAAAAGAATTGGAAAATTACACATTTGCCCCCGACTACTCCTTCTTTCCCGATCACATTCTCCTCGCCGTCCGGGCGTCTGTCACGCCGTTTCTTCAACGTGGGTGTGCCGTCCGGTGTGCCACCGTCTTCCCCAACCAATTCCGCCGCCTGAGGAGGCCGTTTCCAGTGCTTGGAAGTCGATTTTGGCCGGAGAAGCCGAAAATCGATCCACCGTTGATCACGTCGATTTCGACCACCGTTTTCGACACCGCCAGTCTCTTTCTTCTCCTTGAGCTCCGATGAGTGTTATTCTAGCTTTGGTTTGAGCTAAAATGGTCTAGAATTGCTTAGGTTTCGAATTTTCAATTTCGGCCTATTAGGGTTTTTGATTTTTTTGAGCTTTGAATTGGATGATTCATGAAAACTTCCTTCACAAATGTTGTTCCTAGTAGCTCAATCTACATGTATGAATTTTTGTAGAATTTTTGGAGATTTTTTGGATTTTTGGGTATTTTTTAATATTTTAATATTATTTTCTAATTTTCGGAAATTAATTATTTAAATTATGAAATTGGAGTTTATGGTTAAATTAGGTGTTGAAATGAATTATAGGAATTTATTTGGAATTTTTATGAATTTCTAAGTATTTATTTTGAATTATTGAAGTTTATGTGATTTTGAGAAATTAGGGTTAAATGTGTTTTTATTTGAATTTAATTGGTTAATTGAGTTTAAATATGGATATTATTGATAAATATGTTGAGAAAATTAATTTTTGGATAATTGTATGATTTTTAGTGAATTTTTGAAGTAATTTAAGTATATTTATATATTTAGGGGTATTTTGGTAATTTTACCCTAAATTGTCTAAAAATGTAATTTAATTGGTTTTAATATTTATTTAAGGTATAAAAATGATTTCTACAAAATATTTGGTATTTTTAATTAATTAAAACTATTTTTCGTGAATTATTTTCAATTATATATATAATATACGATTTTTCCAATAAAATGAGTTTTAATCGGTTTTTATAGTGTTTCAAGGTTAATTATGTAATTTTTACCTATGAGATGTATTACTATGTTGTAAGGATATTTTTGGTATATCTAGAATTGTTCTGTGTTTGTGGACCCCGGTCGGTGGACTGTAGTTTGGAGTCCGACCGTGGGATTTTGATTGTGTTGAGCTTGTTTTTCGAAGTGTGTTTCTTTGCAGGGTCGGCTCTACTCTTTTGAGTAGAGAGATGTCCGTTTTACAGGGGAGGTTCTGCCGGATTTTTGATAGAATTCTCGTAAAACGTGATGTCCAGTCGAACCCTAATTTCCGATTCTGTGTTTAATACTCTAGATTGAATTCTAGGATTTCTGTTAGGGTTTATTCTGATGTCGATTATTTATTGCTTGTTTAGTTGCACCGAGACCGAGGGCTAGTGGACCAGGCCCGTCGGACCTGTCTCGTGGAGCGCATTAGGTGAGTTACTATACTATATATATATGCTTAGGATACATGATTTAGAAATGCATGTTTTATGTTGATTAAATATGCATAAATAATTTGATTATTTCTTAAGTTTATATTAAGTATATTTTTGGTATATAATAAATTATATACATGTTTTATTAATAAAATATATTTAAAATGTTTTTAAATATATTTTTAGTTTAATTTATGATTTGATTGGATTTATTTGATATATATATACTCGAAATATACCTGGTTTATGTTTGGTATATTTCCGATATATATATGGTTTATATTGTTGTTTTATTTAAATTCATGCATAATTTATTTTTGTGAATGAATGTTTTATATTTAATGATGAAGGATATCAATAGAACGTGCTACCTAGTGGGCAGCACTAGGACCGAGTACGTACCGGTACGCCTATAGTATTTAGGCTATAATACTAACTTATTTGTGGATATTGATTTGATGTGATTATCGATATGTGTGAGATGTGGTTTGGAGGTGTGATTGCTGGAGCTCGGTTGACCAAGTGTCTCGGGGCCAATCACACTGGCAGTCAGACTGCTGGAGCTCGATTGACTTAGTGTCTCGGGGCCAGTCTATTGTCTACATGGATTAAGTGGATATATTTGGAATAAGTGAGCCTGTATGGCCAGAGTGTTGTTTAACACTATTTCTGAGGTTGCGATATTCTAGGGTTCTATGTGATCCTTCATAAACTGGGATTTTTCAATAAAATATATAAAAAATGATTTTTCTGCATCTGTATGAATTTGCCTGTATATATACATATTACATATATACTGTTGACTGTATGCATTATCACTTAGTGTGTATGTATATATATTATAGTAATTCACTCAGTGAGGTCTGACTCCCCTCCGTTGACTATTTTTCAGGAGAGTCAACTTCTTCAGACCTCAATAGCAGGTCGATATGCCGGATTTCTTCCGCCCCGGCTTCTTTATGTAAATTATCTACTTGAGTCTTATTTATTTTATCTAGACACTGCAGTAGTTGTGAATTATAGTATTGGATTTCATGTATTTTATTTTAAAGAGATGTATTATATTGAAACTGGATTTGTATTAAAGATTATATATCTATGAGATGGGATTTGATTTAAATCCAGTTGATGTGAATGATATTATGATATTATGATTTTTATTTTCCGCTGCATATTATATTATGGTTATTGTTATTATTGCATGTTTATTTTATTTTTAGGCTTGCTACGGATTCCGGATTCGAAAGAATTCCCGTTCCCTAGCGCCGATCATGGCCCCTGTTTTGGGTCGTGACATTAATGGTCTTTTCCAAAGCCTTCTGTTGTCCTATAAGTATCTTTATTTCTTCGATGTGTTGCATTTTTGCTTCTTGCTATCCTGTTGGCTTCTTCGATCTTCTTTGCTTCCTCTTGCTTCTGTCATTAAGCTTTTCCTGCAGCAATGTAATATCCCGTGTTTTTAAATATTTTTACACTGTATCGGGATATGTAGTGTTAATAATTTTCGTATATATATTACGATATTTTTATGAGTTGATATGTATTTAAAACCTATTTTAATTATTGTGTCTTATTTACAGTGCTTTACGTAAAATTTTCCCGGGACTTGCATTTTCGGGAAAATTTTCACATAAATAATGTATTATTAATTATTTTAAATATATTTTCGGACTTGCATGAACTCATACGTATTTTTAAATTAATAAATTAAGCCTATGCATGTAATTATTTAATTAGGGTTTAATATATATTACCCTAATATTTTATTAATTATTTATTAGTTTTATTGTTGTTTAATTATTTTTATTTAGTATAAATTATTAAAATATTAAATTTTATGTGTGTGGTGCATATTTAATGTGTGTAATTTAATATTATTTTAATATATAGTATAAAGTATATATATATACATATAATATGTCAAAAATCAAGTTTTTTGGAAAATTACCATTTTGCCCCCGAGTGCCTCCTTCTTCCCCGATTTGCTTCCCTCGCCGTTCCGGTCACTGCCGTGCTGTTCCCTTACCGTGGGAGTGCCGTCCGGTGTGCCACCACCTTCCCCAGCCTCTTCCGCCGCCTGTGGTAGCCGTTTTCGGCGTTTGGAAGTGGATTTTGGCCGAAGAAGTCGAATTTCCTTCCACCGTCGATCACGCCGATTTCGGCCACCATTTTTGACACCGCTGGTCTCTTTATTCTCCTTCAGCTCCGGTGAGTGTGATTCTAGCTTTGGTTTGAGCTTAAATGGTTTAGAATTGCTTAGGTTTCGAATTTTCCAATTCGGTCACATTAGGGTTTTTGATTTTTTTGAGCTTCGAATTGATTGATTCATGAAAACTCCCTTCACTAATGTTGATCCTAGTAGCTTAATCTACATGTATGATTTTTTTTGGAATTTTTGGAGATTTTTTGGATTTTTGGGTATTTTTGAATATTTTAATATTATTTTCTAATTTTCGGAAATTAATTAAATAAATTATGAAATTGTGTTTTATGGTTAAATTAGGTGTTGAAATGAATTATAGGAATTTATTTGGAATTTTTATGAATTTCTATGTATTTATTTTGAATTATGGAAGTTTATGTAATTTTGGGAAATTAGGGTTAATTGTGTTTTAAATTGAAATTAATTGGTTAATTGAGTTTAATTATTGATATTATTGATAAATATGTTGAGAAAATAAATTTTGGATAATTTTATAATTTTTGGTGAATTTTTGAAGTAATTTAAGTATATTTATATATATATAGGGGTATTTTGGTAATTTTATCCTAAATTGGCTAAAAATGTAATTTAATTGGTTTTAATAGTTATTTCAGGTATAAAAATGATTTCTACAAATTATTTGGTATTTTTAACTAATTAAAACTATTTTTCGTAAATTATTTTCAATTATATATATAATATACGGTTTTTCAAATAAAATGAGTTTTTATTGGTTTTTAATGTGTTTAAAGGTTAATTATGTAATTTCTACCTATGAAATGTATTTCTATGTTATAAGGATATTTTTGGTATTTCTGGAATTGTTCTGTGTTTGTGGACCCCGATCGGTAGACTGTAATTTGGAGTCCGATCGAAGGGTTGTGGATTTGTGTTGAGCTTATTTTTCAAAGTGTATTTCCTTGCAGGGTCGGCTCTACTCTTTTGAGTAGAGAGATGTCCATTTTATAGGGGAGGTTCTGTCGGATTTTCGATAGAATTCTCGTAAAACGTGATATCCAGTAGAACCCTAATTTCTAATTCTGTGTTTAATACTCTAGATCGAATTCTAGGATTTCTGTTAGGTTTATTCTAATGTCTGTCGTTATTTTTTTGTTTAGTTACGCCGAGACTGAGGGCTAGTGGACCAGGCCCGTCGGACCTGTCTCGTGGAGCGCACTAGGGTGAGTTACTATACTATATATATATGCTTTAGGGTGCATGATTTAGAAATATATGTTTTATTTTGATTAAATATGCATAAATAATGTGATTTGTATTTAAGTATATTTTTGGCTTATTTTTGGTATATATTAAATTATATGCATGTTTTATTAATAAATTATATTTAAAATGTTTTTAAATAAATTTCTAGCTTAAACTGTAATTTGATTGAATTTATTTGACATATATATACTCGAAATATACCTGGTTTATTTTTGGTATAGTTCTAGTATATATATGGTTTATGTTGTTATTTTATTGAAATTCATGCATCATTTATTTTTGTGAATGAATGATTTATATTATTAATGAAGGATATCGATAGAACGTGCTACCTAGTGGGCAGCACTAGGATCGAGTACGTACCGGTACGCCTATAGTATTTAGGCTATATTACTAACCCATTTATGGATATTGATTGGTTATGATTATTTGATATGTGAGATGTGGTTTGGGTGTGATTGCTGGAGCTCGGTTGACCAAGTGTCTTGGGGCCAATCACACTGGCAGTCAGACTGCTGGAGCTCGGTTGACTTAGTGTCTCGGGGCCAGTCTACTGTCCAAATGGATTAAGTGGATATATTTGGATAAGTGAGCCTGTATGGCTAGAGTGTTGTCTAACACTGTTTTTCGAGGTTGCGATATTCTAGGGTTCTATGTGATCCTTCATAAAAGATGATTTTTAGATAAAATATATAAAATGATTTTATTGCATCTGTGTGAAACTGCCTGTATATATATATTAGATATATACTGTTGACTGTATGCATTATCATTTAGTATGCATGTATATATATTATAGTAATTCACTCAATGAGGTCTGACTCCCCTCCGTTGACTATTTTTCAGGAGAGTCAACATCTTCAGACCTTAGTAGCAGGTCGATACACCGGATTTCTTCCGCCCCGGCTTCTTTGTATAAACTACTTACTTGAGTCTTATTTTTATAATCTAGACACTGCAGTAGTTGTGAATTAAAATATAGGATTTCATGTATTTTATTTAAAGAGATGTATTATATTGAAACTGGATTTGTACTGAAAGATTTTATATATATGTGATGAGATGAGATTTGATTTAAATCCAGTGATGAAAATGTTATTATTATATGTATGATTTTTATTTTCGCTGCATTTGATATTGTTATTATTATTATTGTATGTTTATTTTATTTTTAGGCTTGCTACGGGTTCCGGATTCGAAAGAATTCCCGTTCCCTAGTGCCGGTCATGGCCCCTGTTTTGAGTCGTGACAAGCAACCAGGTGATCCTTTTCTTCCTTCTTACATTGCTTTTTTTTTTTTTTTGCTTATTAGATAAATCCATGAAATTGAGGGAATAAGTTAGCTATGATATGTTCATTTCTAGAATAGACGATGAGTTATTAAGGTAGTATCAGAGGCGTTTTAGTATTCCTGCAAATTTCACCCTGTACACCATCAATAGGAAATTTAGAGCCCATACTCCTATGCTAGGCTTCAATAGGTTAGTTGTGTATTTTGACCAACTAGAGAGGGGTTTGAAGTTCCCTCTGGATCCCTTTGTAAAAACATTCTTGACTAGGTATAATATAGTACCCGATCAACTGTATCCCAATAGTTATCGGATTCTAACTGGGTTTATATTGTTGATACACAAGCAGGGTAGTGAGCCGGACTTAGATGTCCTGTGATACTTGAATAGTTTGAATAAGACGAAAGGAGAGCTGATGTTCTCATTATCGGCCATCCCCAACCATAACCTTTTTATAAAAGCTTATAGACCTTCATAAGAGGTGAAGGCATAAATTTTTCATTGTCGAGCATCGCTCAGACTTCATGGATGTTCGGCGAATGTGGTTCGAGAAGTGCCATAGGGTGAAGTGGCCTCTAAAGTTGTCCGACCATAATACCCAAGATGGTCCTGAGACTTCATCTCAATGGTCTGGCCAATGCTCGGTCAGCTAAAGATGTATCAAGAAGATACCTATGAAGAGCCTACCCAGATCGTGTATAATCTTCTAGTATGTTTTCATCGTTGAAAGGTATCTCTTTGACTTTTATTTTTATCTTTTTATTTTATAGATGACTGACTTTTTTGCATTTGCAGACCAGATTCAACTTATAGTTGATGAGCTAGAGACATAAGTAAAAGCTCAGGTCTCCATTTCATTGTCGAAGGCCTACAATCCTGGTTGAAGCTGTCAATAATCTGAAGGAGAAATCTATAGCCGAGTCTTCTCAGATTGAGAAGGGCAGGAGGCAGAAAAGGTGGCTTATAGATAGAGACTCTGATTCTAAGGAGCTGGATAAGGAGATATTTTTCCAGCGTCCGAAGCTCTCTGGGTGTTCAAACATAAAGACTTGGATTTTGAACAAAATGAAACTTTAAGTGTCTCGAATGCCCAGGTTAGAGATCAGTATGCTGAGTCCTTGAGGATTTCGACCAATATACAGTGTTGGATAGAAGAGGGCCGTGAGGAGCTTTTTAGCTCTATGATCGAGCATTCACTAGAAGTAAGTGTTAAACGTTATTTGATCTTTTATCCTTCAGGTTTCAAGGTAATGACACAAGTTTTCTTTTCTCAAATGACTTAGGCTTTGCTATTGGTGAAGGATGAATATTTCTTTCTAAAGAGCCAGTACAACCTAAAAGAGACAGAGGTTGGGACTATAGCGATTGACTTTGAAAAGAAGTTAGACAATGCAAAGGCAGCGTTGGAACTCTGCCAGACTAAATATGCATAGGCTAAGTTTGAGGTGGAGGAGAGCCAAAAAAGGTGGCTGAGCTCAAGTATAGTCAAGCTCAACTAACGAGGAGGATTGAGGAGCAAGACTCCTGGATTACCGATATGGAGAAGAAGCAGGGCGAGGTCGAGAAATCCTAAGAAAATAATAAGAGATCCTATCAGAACATGGTTGGAGGTTTTCTCAAGGCCTATAAGTCAGAGTGTAGAAAAGTCCTACTTTCCTAGAATCTGGATATGGAATTGATTGACCTGGACAAGATAACGCCGACTAACTTGGCCAGGAATTCTTTTGAAGAGGATGCCCAGAACAAGGCCTCCTCTTTTCGTGCAAGAAATGTTTCCAAATTAGTTGGGGGGATCGTCTTATGAGCCTCCTGCATTTGTTAATGCCATTAGTGCTGCTCCCCTCCTGTCTCTAAGTTTGAGTCGTCTGATGCTCAATTATTAGACTAGAGATTTTTTTTTTTACTTTTGTAATATAATTTTACCATCAATGAATGAAAATACTTTATTTAATATTATTTTAAGTACATCAATTGGTAATATTTTTTAAGACAGTTTAAGTTCCAATATCATTGTAATTTCTTGCCTTATTTATCTCTTATTTTATATGCCCTTTTAGATGTTTGCTCTATAATTTGATAAGGGCCTTCCTAGTTAAGTCCAAGTTTGCTGGTACCGGAGTTGCCCTTAATGATGTCTACCCTTATGAGCACCCAGTTTCCTATCTTGTACTGTCTTAGGTTGATATGCCGAAGATGATATTATGCTATCTTCCACTTGTGTGCCTATGCTACAGTGGATGCCCATTCTCTTCTTTCTTCCAGTAAATCTAGGCATATCCTGGTGTCAATATTGTTCATGTCATAATCTAATTCTCTGCTAACCCTGTAACTTGGTGACCCGATCTTTACTGGAATTACTACATCCATACCGTAGGTTAGTCTGAATGGTGTTTCTTTCGTGGATGACCTAGGTGTAGTCCTGTAAGCCCAAATAACATTATTAAGTTCTTCGACCCAATTTCTCTTCTTTTCATCAAGCATTTTCTTTAATCCTTGCATGATAATCTTGTTGGTGACCTTCGTTTGCCCATTTGTTTGCAGGTGAGCTAACGAGGTGAAATAAAGCTTTATTCTGAGGTTAGAGCAGAACCTTTTGAACTTCTTGTTATCAAAATGCTTTCCATTGTCCATGATCAGGTTGTGTAGTATTCTGAACCTGCAGATAATTTCTCTCCAGAAGAAGTGTTGAATCTGGGCTTCTGTGATGGTCGGTATAGCTTCCACTTCTACCAACTTAGTGAATGGTTTATGGCTACAATTAAGAATTTTTTCTATGATATAGAGGCCAGGAAGGGACCCAGGATATCCATTCCCCACACAGCGAAGGGCCAAGGGATGCCAATCGGATGTTGAGGGTGGAAGGGTTTGTGATTGAGATGGGCGAAATACTAGCATTTATGACATTCTTGAGTTAGGTTCTGAGCATCTTTGGACATAGTAGGCTAGTAGTATCCTTGCAGTAGTGATTTCCTAGTTAATGTGTAATATGATTCGTGTGCTCCACAAATTCCTTCATGGATTTCCCTGAGTACATAGTTTCCTTCCTCTGGTGATATACATTTAGACCATAGGTGTGAGAGGGATCTTCTATAGATCTCTTCATGATGGACATAGTAGTGGACTGCCTTTATATTTAGTTTTTGAGTTTTCAGTTTGTCTTTTAGAAGTGTTCCATTTTCTAGATATTGGACAATCAATGTGATCCATTCTAGGACTTCCCATGCCTCGATGATGTCTAAATCCTCGGTGCTGAGTCTTGTCAGAGCTTCGGTGAGCTCCATATCTCTAAATGCTTGATTGTCTTCAACTGCTGACTTGGCTAAGAGATCAGCTTTTGAGTTTTCATTTTGGGGTATCTGGACTATTTCTCACTGTCCCCCTTCTTGCTCGATCTTCCTTAGGAGCTACATGACTATTCCAATGTATCTGACGATGCATGGATCTTTAATTTGGGATGTCCCTTTGGCCTGGTTTACTACCAATTGAAAGTCCGAGTGTATTATGAGATGCTTGGCTTTGACTTCTATAGCCAACTTTAAACCTGTGATGAGCACCTCATATTTCACAGTATGCTTGAGTGAAGGATGCCCCGTCTACATAGAGCTTCCATCCTGGTGCCCTGGTGGTGGTGAGATCTTTCAGCGTCATTTCTTAAATGAAGTCTACTAATGCTTGAGCCTTCACCTGCTACTGGGACTCGTAGTCGATATTGAATTCTTTGAGTAATATCGACCATTAGATCAATCTGCCCGAAGTCTTAAGTCTTTGTAAAATTTTTCACAAGGGGAAGTTGGTTCTTACAATAATAGGATGAGTCTGGAAGTAGTGTCTGAGCTTCCGAGATGTATGAACGATGACTATGGCTAGTTTATCTAGCATTGGGTACCAAATCTCAGATTCTCAAAGTATTTTACTGACATAATATATCAGGCTTTACTGGCTCTCTTCCTCTCTCACAAATACTGAAGCTATGCATTCTTAGCCCATAGAGAGGTATAAGTATAGCGTTTCCTCTAGGACCAGCCTACTGAGCAAAGGTGGTGAGGATACGAATTTTTTAATATCTTTAAAGGCTGCTGGCAGTCTTCAGTCCAAATAAATTTCATGGAATTTTTTAAAGCTCGGAATAGTGGTAGGCACTGCTTGGCTGAGCAAGAGATGAAACGTCCGAAAGCCGTGATTCTGCCATTCAATTTTTATAGCTCATGGATAGTCTTTGGAGCTTTCATGTTGAGAATGGCCTTCGTCTTTTCTGAGTTGGCTTCAATACGTCTATGGGATATCATGAATCCTAGGAATTTTCCTGCCTTGACTCTGAAGACACACTTTTCTGAATTCAGCTTAATCCTGGACTGGCTCAACAATTGGAGGACCTAATCTAGATCCGCGGGGTATTGCTTTGTATGCTTGATTTTGATAATAATGTCATCCACATATACTTCCACATTTCTCCTGATCTGGTTCTAGAGTACATGGTTCATCATCCTCTGATAGATTGCTCTAGTGTTCTTTAATCTGAAGGGCATTACTTTGTAGCAGTAAAGACTTTCATGGGTGATAAAGGATGTGTTCTCTTGGTCTTCTTCCTTTATCAGTATTTGGTGATATCCTTGTGCTGCGTCTATAAAATTGTATAGACCGTGGTAGACAGTGAAGTCTACTAGTTAGTCAATTGTTGGCAATGGGTAGTTATCCTTAGGGCATGCCCAATTGAGGTTAGTATAGTCCACACATATTCTATACTTGTCATTTGATTTCTTTACTAGTACCACGTTTGCTACCCATTCAGGGTGGGTAACCTCTTTGATGAATATGGCTTCTAGCAGCTTCTTTGTTTCTTCAACTATTATCTTTTACCTCTCTAATGCAAAAAGTTCTTTTCTTTTAGATCACTGGCTTCACCTCTGGTCTGATGTTTAAGCTATGCAAGGTAATCTAAGGATTTAATCTAGTTATCTCAGATGATCGAGAGGCAAAACCTCTTGAGTTTTTAGTAAGGACTTCACTTATTCCTCGCTTAGTTTCACAATCAAGTTCATTGCCGATCTTTACCATTTTTCCATCAACAATCTATAATGTTTGAGTGTCATCAACTGGTTCAAGTCTGGCTCTTTGATTCTCTATCTCCCAAGTTTTTAGGGGAATGCTTCTGTCTAAGGTTTGATTGCCATCTGGTAGCATTGTCTTGCCATATGCTGATCTCCATGAATTATAAGAGTTCCACCCTCGATTGGAATCTTTTTGGTCAGGTGTTAGATACTTGTGACTGCATCAGTTTTATAAAGTGTTGGCTGTCCTATGATATCGTTATATGCCAGTGGGAGATCCACTATATTGAATAAGGCTTTGATGACTTTCATTTCTTCAATGTCTTGATTTCCAAATTCCAAACTCAGCTCTATAATTCCCATTGGTTGTATAGTTCCTCTATAGAATCTTGTAATGGGATTTTGGATAGCTTTCAAGTTAGTGACAACCTCCTATTGCTTTGTAATAATTCCAAGATAGTTCGTTGATGGTGTTTCCATCATCGACCATTAACCTCTTTACCAGATAATTGTTAATGTCTACACTTACCACCAGGGCATCATTATGGGAGTGCCAAACATGGTCCCTGTCTTCAGAATCAAACATTATGATCTCTCTTTTTTTGAGGGCAAGTCCTTCTCTGCGGCTCCTTTTAGGTCTTTTCTCAGCATTTTCTCCTTTAATTATCATGTTAATGACCCTGACCAGTTCATACTGGGCCTTCTTTGGTTTTGGCATGTCTCGCCCTTGCGCATCTAAATTCCTGGTTCCTCTGGATGTGTTGGTGAAGTTGTCGAGTCTACCATTTTGCACTAGTTTTTCTATGGAATTCTTCAATTCTCTGTAGGCCTCAGTGTCATGCTTATAGTCCCAGTGATATTGACAATAGTGCCCTCTATCTTGTGTGGCTCTCCAGTTTTGGCTTATTTTTCTGGTTGGGGTAATTCCCACACCATTATGCCTGACCCACATAAGGATCCTAGATCTATAGGTATTTAAAGGTGTGTATTTATCATCTTCCTTTTCAAATCTTTCCACTAGGTTTCTAAAATTTATTCATGGGAAGCTCGCTCTTCTAGGTCTTGATCTTTCTTCTTTATCTGGTGCTTTTTTCTTCCTCCCTTCACATCCTTCTGTCTTCATCCATCTTTATCATTTTGATCGCCATGGCCCTTACCTCTGTGAAAGTCCTAAGTTCTTTTGTCATTATCTTGTTTTTAATTTTTTTGAGTCTGGTGCCATTCTTAAGGGCTTCAATAGCAACTTTGTCTATAAGATTTTCGATTTGCATGGCCACCTTTTTTAAACCGATCTAAGTAGCTTCATAGTGATTCATCAACCTCTTATCGACACATTCGGTGGTCATTGATGTTTTTGGTTGGGGAATATTAGTGATGAACCTAGTTCAGAACTTCTCTGCCAGGTTTTTTAAAAGAAGTGATGGAGTTTTCAGGAATCTGGTGAAACTATTTTTGAGCATTCTTTATGAGCGTGCTTGGGAAAACCCTACACATTATTCCATTATTCACGTTCTGAAGCAACATTCTTATTCTAAATAAGGATATATGGTTGATGGATCTTCAGTTCCATCATATTGACCCAGTTGTGGCATCCTGAACTTAGTTGGGATATTTATCTGGATTATCCTTTTTATAAAAGGTATTCTGCTTTCCATAACACATTCATCTTCCTTCCTTGGTCTCGTGCAGGCTTTGTGCATAACCTCTTCAACCTTTTGGGTTAATTTTGAGTTGTCAAGGACCGAAATAATTGAGCTGGATTCCCCTTACAAAACTTTACCCTTCCTTTTGCTCCCTCTGAGTAATTATAGAGTTGTGGTGTTATTTTTTGTGTGAGCTAATCCAGGGTTGCCTATTTGAATTAAGGTATTCAATTATTGTTGTATTAGGGCTATCTGAGCTTGGATGTCTTGTATCATTACTTCTTTATTTATTGGGGTAAGGTTGTGTGTTTGGGTTGCAGTGTTTAGGTTAGGCGTAGTTATGGTTGGTGTATTTATTAGATTTGGAAAATTTATGGAAGTTATAGGTCGTTGATGGTGTTGCAAAGGGGCATAATATAGGAAATTAGTGCTAAGAGCTAGCCACTTTTGGGTGTTTCCAAGGGGAACGTAAGTACCCCTAGATGAAGGTCTGACATACTCAAAAAGGGCAGGAGGTACTGTCGTTAGGTGAGGTGCTGACAGATTGATTAGAGGAATGGGGGTAGAGAGGTTGATGTGAGTGTCAGGAGTCGAGATTTGCGGTGGGCTGGAAGTCATAGCATCAATATATTAATTTGGCAAATGCATGAATGGCTTTACCTAAGAATTTCCACAAATAGTGCCACTTGATAACTTGCTTTCCAGAACTCTTGAGCTGAAAACCCTACAAGTGGTCAATAAAGGGCAACGTGATAAGTGGGAGGATCCCCACAAACCCTTTGATGCCTAAGTCAGAGTCTATAAAGAGAGGAGGAGAATAATGAGAATATAAGAGAGTAAAATGAATGAGAATGAGGATATGGGGTCTTATTTATAGTGATAGTAATGTTCAAACCTAAAAGGAGTAGGACTCCTCTTTGACTATAAGCCCTAAACCAATTGGGAGTCTTATGTTTCAGGAACCTTTTCTTGAATGTCTTTGATTGTCTTTCCTTTCTGAGTAACCTATATAGGAAATAAAGACCTTAATTAAACAGGAATATATATATGTGGGGTATCAATGATGAAACTTGATTAAAATATTGGGACCATCAGTAAAAATTACTCTGATCACAACTTTACTTAATGAGAATGCCCAAGAAATTAAAAAAATTAAGAGAAATATTAAGGGATGAAAAGAGGAGAAATGAACACAAGGTATTTTAGGAGTTCAGTTTCTAAATTAAATCTATATTTCCACCTAACTTATCATCAAGTTAAAATGCAAACCACTAACTTCAATCTTATCCTAAGATTGATTACACTAGTTTTTCAAGGCTCAACTCAAACCTTTATAAGAGTTTTCCTTGGCTTAACTCAAACTACAACCAAAACCCAAGTGTATTTATAGAGGGGACTTGAAATCTAGTTTTTAGAGGCCATTAATTGCATCTCCAAGCTCCACCATTCTTCATTTAATGAAAAATAGTTTTTTGTAGTTGAAATGCCCCTCACGGTCATAAGGGGAGGCTCCAACTCATGAGTCTTGAAAGATATGATCGTTGGAGATTCAACTAGCCATTAGAGAGCTGCTAAGATGACTCTTCATGGTCGTGACTTGCTCTTCATGAGCTACTCACGACCATGAGCAGCGCTTGTGAGCGACGCAAACCTTTGGCTTGATTCTTTCTCTTTTTAGCTTTTGCTTATGACCATAGCTCATGGTCGTGAGGAGAGCTCGTGATGAACACTTTTGGCTTATAAAAATTGACTTTTGAATCTCAAAATGCATCCTTTTGATTCCAACTTAAAAGCATACAATCAATTTTGAATGATAGATAAAAAAATCACTAAGTGTATAAGTGTGTATTTATCGTTATTACTCCCCCTCAATCATATATTAAGGATTTTTAAAAATTCTCCCTTTAATATATGCTAAGGTGAATAAAAATAAGTTAAACACTATATATCATTCAAAATGCCATATCCCCTCTCTCTACCCCCCCCTCCCCCCCCCCCCCCCCCCAATTTTTTGACAAAGTTAAAAAAGGAGGAAATAAAATATGAAAAATAAGTCAAATGAATATTAATTTAAAAACTATCAATTTCTTTCCCCCTTTATAAAATATAATCAAGGCATTGAAGGAATAATCATGTTAATTTTTCTCCCCCTTTACAAGATAACAATTGAATGATAGGCATACCATTTAAAAGATGATATCAATTGAAATTAAAAATTGATACCAAACAATTTTAATACTAATTGAAAAGGGATGAGAGAATAACATATTAAAATTAAGTAAAGTTTGAGAAGCATTTTGATCATGCAAAGGTGAAATTTGTTTTAGATAACTTCAAATTTGCATATTTATTGACAAACCATAGAAATTGGTTTATCAATAAGTCATAAATACCAATTGCTGTTAAATAAAGCATATGACAATCACATGAATAGGCAATAACAATTATGATTGTCAATATGTAATTCAAAGAGAGTGTATAAAATAAAATATCAAGTAAAACAAATGATTTTAAATAAAAATGAAATTTGAATAACAATGAAAATCATTTCAATCATGTAAAGGGTTAAATTCTCTTTGAACATTTTAACGTATGCAAGTTTATTGATAAGTTAATTTTATCAATAACACATAATAATAAAAATCATCAACCAACCTTTTGAATCTAAACCTTCTTTGGTCTAGGTTTCTTGCTTTCAAAGTAGGGCATAGATAGAAGGTTATGATGAAGTTTTTTTATAGTAGCACACATTATTAGTGTATCCAAATTTCATGTAATAAAAACGTTTGATTTTTGAAATCTATTTTACCTACCAACTTTTGAAGATGAATCATGGCTAAGGTGGTTGGTAGCTTTCCCAGATATAAAAGTTTTAGGATGATTATGTATCTCACAATCATAATAATGCATAAATTTTTGAGGCCTAATGTGCATATGTGTGTGCTTCATATTACGATACATATATGCATAATGGGGTTGAGGTTTCTTGCCTTTAGTTTTGAAACCTTGTGCCTTTGTAATATTGGCCTTGTGAGGCTTTCCATTGGCATTTACATTCATAAGACTTTTGGTCTTAGAATTTTGAGCTTTAGAGTTCTCATGGGGTATGAGGGATAAAACAGGAGTAGCCTTGACAAATTTCGAAGGACTTGATGATGTAGAGGCTCTATTAAAAAAACCAAGTCCATATTTCAAACCATGAGATCTTTAACTACCTAAGAGATGATCAAGAGTCTCTTTCCCTTTTTCAAATTTAGAAATGGTACCTTTGAGTTCTAAAATCTATTTTGAGTAACTCATTTTGTTTCTTAACATTATCAAGATTTTTTTTCAAAGAGATAGATGTTTTCAAATCAAGACTTAATTTTTCATTTGAAGAATTAACATTCGAAAATTTTAATTTCAAATCTTCAAAATTTTTAAACAACTTTAAAAAACTTTTGTTTGTAAAAAATTTTCTTAGAAAGTAATTCTTGACATTTTAAAATTAATTTTCTAACTAAGGAGCTATCATCATAAAGTTCCTTATCATCATAAGCTCATCATCACACAACTTATCATAAGAATTATCACAAAAGGAGTAAGAAGTGAAGGGTACCTCATAGTTGTACTCTAATGCCATGAACCAAAGGTTGGTAGCTTATTATTGCTCTTCCTCTATTTTTGATTCGGAAGAGTCATCTTAAGTAGCTTTAAAGGCTTTTTCTTTTTTCTTTTTCTTTTTTACTTTTGTGCTTAAGCATCGGAAATTCACAACTTTACTTAATGAGAATGCCCTGGGGGGATGAATAGGGCTTTAATTTAAAACAAATTGAAAGAATGATTAAGGGATAAAGAGAAGAAAATGAACAAAAAGTAGTTTGGGAGTTCGGTTTCCAAATCAAACTTATGTTTTCACTTAACTTATCCCCGAGTTAGGATTTGCAAACCATCCACTTCAATCTTATTTCTAAGATTGATTACACACAAGTTTTTTAAGGCTTAACTTAAACCCTTACAAGTTTTTTTCTTGACTCAATTCAAACCACAACCAAAACCTGAGTGTTTTAATGGCTAACACTTAAAGCAATTCCTTCTAAACTTAGTTCCTCACTTTCCTTTTCAACCCAAGAAATAAGAAGAAGAAGAACCTAAATTGGAAACGTAAAACTCATACCCAATAAATTGAAATATATAAATGATTTAATGAGCTTTATAAATGCTAAGAATAAATTGAGTGTTCAATCAAAAGTGTGTAACTTCTTAAATAAAGTTTTCAGAGGTGTATTTATAGGGGAGACTTGAAATCTAGCTGTTAGAGGCCATTAATTGCTTCCCCAAGCTCTACCATTCTTTATTTAATGAAAAAAACTTTTTGTAGTCGAAATGCCACTTATAATCGTAAGGGGAGGCTCCGGCTCATGAGCCTTGAAAGATATAACTATTGGAGCCTTAACTAGCCATTAGAGAGCGGCCAGGATGACTCTTGATGGTCGTGACTTGCTCCTCACGAGTCGCTCATGACCATGAGCAGCGCTAGTGATCGACGCAGACCCTTGGCTCGATTCTTGCTTTCTTTAGGCTCTTACTCACGACATAGCTCATGGGCTTGAGGGGAGCTCATGAAGAGTACTTTTAGCTTAGAAAACTTGACTTTTAAGCATCCAAATGCATCCTTTTGATCCTAACTTATAAGCACATTTAAATATAAATGTTAGCAACAAATGTTAATTGTTAAACTTAAAACCAAGGCTGTTTTGAGATTGATTATGACTTTGTTCATGCAAAGGGTCAACACTGAACTTTGGACTTTTTGGTTTAGATAGTTAGTTTGGTTAAACTATATGACTCATAACTAGAATTTATGTTATTGTTTTTTTTTTTAAATCTAGATTTTATGTTTTATTGTGATTTAGCTATATGTAAAATTTTAATTTATTCTTTTAGTAACTTAATTTTAATTCAAATTTGTTAATGTCACAACCAAAATGAAAATTTTTTTGTTTGGTAATAGAAAGGTCATATGATCTAAACTTCGATGAACTATATAATAGGGGGGACAATCCTTCTCTTTTAAGTTTATGACGACAGAAATTAAATTTCACAACTTAAATACCCTCAAAAGAATTATCAATTTATTACTCCATAATTAGCACAAGAATGCATATTTGATGCCACATTTTTATCTTATTGAATTTTACATTAGTACTGATCATCCTAAAATTTGCTCTACCTTTTATATTAATTAATGATGGGTTCTACCACAAAAGACATGACGTTAGCACCTAAATTTTGCACTTGCTAAAACAGAAAACCCAATGATGATAAAAATTGGTATATGGAAAAGGTCGTAGCATAAGATAAGATGGCCCAAGATCAAGAGTTCAGCCGTACCCAAGTTTAATTTTAAATTTTAAAAGTCTTAGAAGCTCAGTCCAAAAGTCCATATCATTTGTATCAGTACTTAGACGACCAACCTGATGATCATTTCAATATAGATTTTAAATGATTTTATCCTTTTAGATGAATTCTATCTCATCTGATAGTGTGTAATTTATCTAGGATCCTTTTAAGATTTTTTTGAAAGTATATCTATGGTTTTTTATAAGCCTTAAAAGGCCAACTGCAAGCTGAAGTTCATCAGCCTCCCCCCTTCAATTGAAAGGGGTGATTTAAGGGTTGAACAACCTTTTTCAGTAAGTTTTAATAAATATAAGGATAAAATAAATATAAAAAAATAAGTATAACAGAGAATAACAAAAAAAATATATATATAAAATAAAAAAAATAAGTATAACAGAGAATAAGAAAAAATAAAAATAAATAAAAGAATAAAAATTAAAAAAATAAGAATAACAGAAAATATAAAAAAAAATAAAAATAAAAATATAAAAAATAAATAAAAAGAGATAAAATTAAAAAATAAATATAAGGATAAAATAAAAAAAATGAAAAATAAAGATAATAGAGAGTAAGAAAAAAATAAAATAAAAATAAAAAAAGTGAAAAATAAAGAAAAAATAAGTAAAGAAAAAAGAAAAAATGAAAAGGAAAAAAGAAAATAAAGAGAAAGAAAAAATTAAAAAATAATTAAGAAAATTAAAAAACAAAAAATAATAGAAAAAAATAAATGGACACTTTTGAAAAAAAACCAAAAAACACACATAAAAATTTAAAAATACTCATATAATTTATATAAAATATAGAATAAAAAACTATAAATAAAATAAAAACTGTACCTAATTTATAAATTTCCTCTTTCTTCTTAAGAAAAATATCAATAACAATAACTTTGACCTAATAATTTTAATTTTAAAGTCGGTTATTTTTTCTAGTTTAGCTGAATCGTGTTTCATACATTTTTTTTTCTTTTTTACGATTTTCTTCTAGGGACTTTTTCTCTACTTTATTCTCATTTTTACGCTTCCTTTTTTATTTTTCCTCTTCACTTTCAAATTTCATTTTTGCTTATTTAGGATCTTTTTTCATTAGGTTTTCATTTTGGTCATTATCTTTTTTTTTTTTGGGCCATGTTTGAGTTTCAATTTTGGTAATTTTTGTTTAGTTGTTGTTCTTTTACTGTCTAGTTGATGTATTCTTCTGATTTATGGCTTGTGTCTGAGATTTTTAGAAAAAAATGAAATAAGACGAAGTTGCATTTTGATTTAGCAATTCTTAAGAAAGGTCCTATTCCTGTTAAGATTTTTTAAAGTTATATTTGGCTTTTTGTTGTGGTTGTTGTAAGGTTGTTATATAGTTGTTATCAGGTTATTGTTTAGTTGTTGTGATTGTTGGTAATTGAATGTAGTTTTTTTTTTTTTAATTTGTTGTTTGTTTTTCTAGGTTGTCGCTGTTGTTTGATTGTTATTATTGTTGCTGCTTTTCTCATATTATTTTTAGTTATTGTTTTTTAGTTGTTGAAAGGTTATTGTGAGGTTGTCATTGGATTGTCTTGCTATTTTATTGTTTTATGATTTATTGTGAGGTTGTTATTGGATTGTCTTGCTATTTTATTGTTTTATGATTATTGTGAGGTTGTTCTTAGTTTTTCTCTGTGTTTGTTGTTGTTTGGAAGGTTGAAATGTGGTTGTTGTGAGGTTGTTATATTATTGTTGTTGTTTAATGTTTTACTACAACGAATACATGGTTTTTGTTTTGTTAGTGAATTGTGTATGGTTTATGGAAAAATCAACAGCAATCAATTTTAGAATTATGAAGAACTGAGTATTTTTGTAGAAAGTTATATGCAATTAATAGATGTAGTAAGAGAAGAATCTAGATCTAAATAGAATAAAATAGTTTTTTTATTTTTTAATACGTACATTGATTTTTTTTTTTCAAATTTATCTCTATTTCTGATTCAATTGTTGTATTTGCTGGAAAATATGAAGTTTTGTTGTAATTATCGTTATTGTTTGGTGAATGTTTTGGTCTTGATTTGTTGCTAATATGGTTGTCATTTGTTGCAGATGATTGATATTAGTTATAGAAGGTTTTCGTTGATTCACATAGGTTTTTGTCGATTAGGGAAGTAGAGAAAATAGTGATTTTGTTTTTGGAGGAGCGAAAATTTGGAAGAATCTTTGTAAAAAAAATAGTTAAAAAAAGTCATTCATATTTGTAAATTTTTTTCCAATCACAATAAATAAAATCACTAACATAGCAGCTATAAAACTATCTATAATAATAATAATATATTCACTCAAAGATAATGAAAAATATAATGAGAATGCTCATTATTCTTCATAAAACTGGATAAAAGTGTAATTAATTGTTTTATATATAAAAAATAAAATAAAAATATAGAAAAAAACTAATAAAAATATACATATTATAAACAAAAATATTCAAAATTAAGTGAAATTAAAATATAAAATACATTTTTGAAAACAACAAGAGACATTTAATACATGTTTTTCAGTTACAATACATTATTTTTATTCAAAAATTAATATCATCGGATACATAAACAATTAAAAAAATATAATGAAATTGTTTAATATTCTTAATAAAGTTGAATAAAATTTTAAAAAATTATTTCATATTCGAAAAATAAACTAAAAGTGAACGAAAAGTATTCTCAAATTCATGACTTTTCATGGCTGGTTTCAGATTTAGCCCTTCGTAGAAAATTCAAACTTGAACTTTGATTCTAGGATTTTTTTTTTTTTCATTTAAGTTTTTCATGCTATAGTCATATAATAATCTTTGAATATGCGCTCTGAGAACTTTTAAACTTGCAGCTAAATCAAGAGTACCAAACAAAGATTGAACCTAAACAAAAATCATAACATCCATAAAGAAACAATAAAGGTAAGGATTAAATAGCATAAAGGAAAGGATTATATAGCGGCCAAAGGGTCAAATTAGACCCTCAACTATACCTCAAAATTGATATTGGATTTTAAAGTTTTTTTATCCTAACAAGAATTTTGTCTTTTAAAATTGAACTATATTGGACCTTTCTTAAAAACCTCTTACAATTAAGTTGTATAAGTTAAATAAAATTTTAAATTTAGTGGTCAACTCATGAAAATTATTTGGATTAATAAATAAAATTAATAAATATTTCTAAAAAATAAATAAATAAAATTGATAAATAAAATGGATTAATAAATAAAATTGATAAATATTTCTAAAAAATATATATCACCTAATTACAAAGTTTTAAAAAAATTAAGCCTATATAATAATTTTTAGAAAAGAATTTTAAAATTATTTTTTAAATTTTCTTAATTTTTTTAAAAAATAGACTTAAAAATTTTAAAAACTTTAGAACCAAGTGATACACGTATAGAAAATTCATCAATTATTTTTATAATTTAATTTTAACAGTTTAGTAATAAAAATTTATTCATCAATTTGATTTTAATAATTAACTAACTAAATATCATTTAAATTAATGATTAAAATTGATGAAATTTTTTTTCTTGATGTAAATAATAAAAAATGTGGGTTTTTTTTTTGATGGAATGTGTTTTGGAGAGATCTCTAGAAAATATCAAACTTAACCCAATGATATTAAAGTTATGACGAGCTAAAAAATTTTCGTTCTGAACTGAACTAACACAAATTAGATGAATACTTTAGTAAAATTGTGAATTTTTGAACCAAAAAAATAATTTGGTACTAAAAAAATATATATGCACATATGTAGATAGTAGAATTTAGCATGTGTCCAAGTGTTTGATGACTATAACACTGTGCGAGCTTGAAGAATACTACAGAATTCAATCTTGGGCTAGAAGTCTTAAATTGGAGATTGAGTCGCCACGTGGGTGAAATTCGGGATACACTTTACAATAACTACGAAGGATCCTAGTAGCCATCCTTAAAGATTGGATTTGAAAATTAGGCATATGCTTTTAGAATGTCCACCCAACCATATGATTGAACTTTGTTTATGTTTCATGTTTTATTATTTTTAAGGGAAAAGGTGCATTTAAGCCCTTACTATTTGGGCCAAGGTTTGAGTAGGCCCTCAAAATTGTTTTTGGTCCAAATGGACTCCTAAGTTTAAAAAATTATATCATATAAATACAATTTTAACATTCTAAGTTAGCACCAGTACAAAAAAAAGGTGGCTTGAGTCTCCTATGCATAAATAGGGTCCACGAGTTCAAATATGTCCAAAGTGGAAGGCATGTTCTCCCATTTTCTTCTTTTTCTTCTTCAAAGTATTAGGTACAAACTCTTCACATTTCCACATTTCTCATAAACATCTATTGACCATTTACATGATCAAACTCCTAATTTTGGACTTTGACAAATAATTTTGATTCTAATGATTTCAACTAAATGTGTAGGAAGTTGAGCTATTATGAAGTTTAATTGTTAAATGATTGAAGACAATGAAATACTCCTTGAAAGAGTATAAATATACATTTCGATGAAATATCTCAATCCATGCAAATCCATAATCTTTGAGAAACAATTATATACCAAAAATATACATTTTTTGATATACAATGATATGCTCACGAGCTACCTCACAACTTGGATTAATAAGTATGTTTTTAGGCTAATTCGATATCTGAGATTCAAGGAGGTTTTTTGTCAAAATCCAAGCTCATTTGGGTACGCAAATTTTGAGTTAAAGTCAACATATGCAGCTTTCATTTTAGGTTGCACAACTCTTAGTATTTCAATAATATCTTAAGCTAAAGAGGTTTAATTAAGGTGATTTAAGTGATATAGAAAGATAAGACGATTATCTACAACTTTTATGAAGAAAGTTAAGGTTGATTCAATTGTCTTCAATCTCAAAAAGACATCACAAAACACTATCTCGATTGGACTCAACATAGGGACTAAATTGCACAAAAAGTGCAAATCCTGTCATTCTCCTAATTAGGACCAGGGTAGTCCTAATTAGGACAAAGGTAGACCAATTACTACAAAACTTTAATTTTTGGCAAAATTGATCCTGATCCAATGTCCCGATCGAGATAATGCTCGAGACAATGATATCCCGACTAGGACCAATGCAAAAATTCAAATATAATGGCTGATAATAGTTATTCAATGCTCTTCCTAACCAAGATTGATGATATCCCGATTAGGGACCTAACATATTGTAGCTTAAAAGTCCAAATTTCATTCAAATGGACTTTGATTTTGTTGGGAATGAAATTATTATTATTTTTAATAGTTATAATTGAATTGCTCAAGTATAAATATAACCTCTAAAGATTATTTTGAGGTTAAGAAACTTTTTTATTCATTATATACTTTCAAGCATTTAATTAAGCTCTTTAAACTCTTTTAAAATTCATTTTATTATTATATACTCTTGTTAGAGTTGGTGAATGTTAGAATATAAATTCTTATTCTTTTATTTTCTTAAGTTAAGAAAATGGGAAGAGAGATTCTATTTTAAAGGAATTGGTTTAAGTGTTTAGCCATTAAAACACTTAGAAATTTGGTTTTAGTGTGAGCTTTGAAAACACTTATAAATTAGTTTTTGAGTGAACCTTGAAAAATCAAGTTATAACGTTTTAGTTGAGCCTAAATCTCAAGTTATAAAAGCCAATGTAGGAAAATAGATTATGATGATTCAAAATCCTAACTCGGGGATAAGTTAGGTGGAGATGTAGGATTGTTGAGAATCAGAACTCCATAAATTCTTGTGTTCATCATTCTTCCTTCTCAATATTCTTTTTAATTATTATTCAAAATTTTTAATTTCTTATTATTGTTTGATAGTCCTATTCACCCCCCTTAGGCCTCTTTCAATTAGTATCATAGCCTAGATTCTAGGAACTTAATTGTTAAAATGCAAGATCATGGGAAGTGAATAATAAAATATTTCTTCATTTAAACCATCTTCAATGGTAGTGACTATCCTCATTGGAAGTTCAAAATGGAGCTATACCTTGATTGTGATTCCATTAAACATTGGGATATTGTCCTAAAAGGTTGGGAACCACTATAACCACCATTTATGGTGTGGTAATTACTTTTACAAGAAGTTAATAGAATAATGAACAAAAGGAGGAAAATGATAAAAATAAAAAGGTTCTTATTACTCTAGTTTCTTCCATGACAAGAGAAGAAAGAGGCAAGCTTTAACATTGTATTTCGGCCAAGGAAATATGGAAGACCTTGGGAAACCATTATAAAGACAATATACAAGTAAGAAGCAATAAGGTTTAACTTCATATAAATGAATATAAAATCTTTAAAATGAAGCCTCAAAAATCAATCACAGAGATGACAAACTGTCTCAATGCTCTACTCATAACCCTTAAAAACTTGGAAAATATTTCTCCAACAAAGAGGTGAACAATAAGATTTTAAGAATCCTACCTAAGAAGGATTGGGAATCTCGAGTCACTTCAATTGAGGAAGCTTAAGACCTCTCTACTCTCTTAACCGATGTGCTTATTTGAAAGCTCCTAACAAATGAGCTTACAATCAAACAAAGAGGTGAAAAGCAAAAAGAGAAGAAAGAGAAGAAAAAGAGCATAGCACTAAAAGTCTTCAAGAAGATTATGAAGAGGAAAGCATTAAAGATTCTAGCAATGAAGATGGTGATATTACCATGCTTACTAGGAACTTCAAGAAGTTTTTGATAAAGAAAAATTTCTTAAGTATAAGGGACTTCAACAAGAAATTTGAAGGAGATGGAAATAAGAGAACTAAATAAATTACTTACTATAAATGCAATAAATCGAGAGACATCCAAAGTGAGTGCCCCAAACTCAAACTCAAGAATAAGGGAGCAAAAGATAAGAAAAAGGCCTTCACAGCTACTTGGGATGACTCCTCTAAATCTGAAGAGGAAGAGGAATAATAATAAGTGGTCAATCTTTGCTTTATGGCTCTTGAAGATGAAAAAGAGGTATCATCTTCTTCTAACTCCTCTTATGATGATTATTGTGATTATGATAAATATGATGTTCAGAGCTCTATTATAAGCAAACTCTTGCTTAAATGCAAAAGTTTATTATCTAAGAAAAATTATTATAAGCATAAGTTAGCTAACTTGACTAAAGAATTTGAAAGTTTAAAAAATGATTTTGCTAAACTTGTTAAATTAAATGAAAAACTTTTTAGTACTGCAAAATCTTCTAATTCCTTGGAAGATCAACTTAAGAAATTAAGTGATGAAAATCATAAACTTTTTAAGGAGGTCTTAGAATTGAAGAATTCCATTGCTAAATTCAAGAGAGGAAAAGAAACTTTGGATAGTCTTCTTGATTCTCAAAAATTTCATGGAGATACCTATGGAATTGGATATAAAAATGGAATGTCTTTATCATTATCATCATCACACATTAATTTAATTAAAGTCTCACATGACTTCATTCCTTTTACCTCCAAACCAAATGAGATTCAAGCTTTCAAAGTTAAAAAGTGTCATTTATCAAATGACAAAGGAAAGTCTCACAAAACTTAACCTCCATTAGCATAAAGAGGTAAGATATATGTTAGAAGACCACAACCCAAATATGCTTACATGTATACTAAACACAACATTCATAAGCATATTACACAATATAATGCACCTAAACATGTTGCACAAACCTATCAAAATGCACATTGTTATTATCAATGCATGACTCACACCATGACTTAAAATAATAGGAAACATACACCACTACAACACAAAAGACATGTTTTATACACTAGGAAAACATATCATTATAGGAGAAAAAAATTTAAAAATGTCATATATTTGTATTGCATTATCAAAGGACGTACTAATAATGCTTCTATAGAATACTACACATGAATTTACTTCCTTTGGATTATCTTAAAACTAACAAATCTAAACCAAGAAAGGTTTGGGTTCAAAAGAACATTTAAATTATTTTTTATAGGAGTGCTTAAAATTCGCAAGAACAAAAATCAAGTGGTATCTTAACATGGATGTTTAAGGCATATGACAGGAGACAATGAGCAATTCAATAAGCTTGATGCTAAAGATGGAGGACATGTTACGTTTAGAGATAATGCAAAAGGAAAAATTATGGGTATTGAACAAATAGGTAATCCTCAATCTTTATCTATACATCATATATTGCTTATTAATGGTCTTAAACATAATTTGTTTAGTATAAGTCAATTATATGATATAGGAAATAAGGTGACTTTCTATCCTAGAGATTGCTTTGTTGGTAGTCTTGATAAAGATAAAGTAATTTTTAGTGGTGAAAGAATAGACAATGTTTATTTTATTAATTTGAATAAAATTGATAACAAAGACATTAAATGCTAATGTCTATTTCCCATGACACATGGACATGGCATGAAAGTTTAGGACATGCAAATTTTGAGCTTTTAAATGATCTTTGTAAACATGAACTTGTGATTGGTTTACCTAAGCTTGAATTCATTAATGATAAAATTTGTGATACTTGTCAAAAGGGAAAACAATTCAAGTCCTCATTTAAGCTAAAAAATATAGTGTCTACTTCTAAACCACTTGAACTTATACATATGGATTTATTTGGATCAACTAGAGCTGCTAGTCTCGATGGAATGCATTATGCATATGTATTGGTTGATGATTACTCTAGATTTACTTGGGTATATTCTCTTGTACATAAGAATTATGCACTTAAAGCTTTTAAAATTTTGCAAAAAGAGTTTAAAAAGAAAAAGGTTTTTGTATTTCTTTTATTAGAAGTGATTATAGAACCGAATTTGAAAATGAATTTTTTAAAAACTATTACAATGAAAATGGTATTTCGCATATTTTCTTCTCCTAGAACTCCTCAACAAAATGGAGTAGTCAAAAGGAAAAATAGAACTATTGTAGAAATGGCTAGAACAATGTCTTATGATTATAACTTGCGCCTATACTTTTAGGTAGAAGTCGTTAACACATCTTGTTACATTTTAAATCGAGTTTTCAAAAAACTTATTTTGAATAAAATAACTTATGAGTTATAGAACAATAGAAAACCTAAAATCTCATATCTAAGAGTAATGAGATGCAAGTGCTTTATATTAAACACCAAGGATAATCTTAGGAAATTTGATTCCAAAGTTGGTGAAGGAATTTTTCTAGGCTATTCTATTCTTAGTAAAGCATATAGAGTTTTTAATAAGAGAACTTTAGTAGTTGAAGAGTCAATGCATGTTGTATTCAATGAATCAAACTCACTTGATCCTAAAAAGGATGTTGGTAGTGCTAATGATCTTGTAGGTGACAATCAGATTGTGGAAACTCAAGAAAAAAATGTTAATAAGCCTTTGGAACTTGAAGATCCAAGCAAGGAGGATAATGAGGAGACATCTCAACTTACCTTGAAGGATGAACTTCCAAAGGATTGGCAATTTAAAGACCTTATTATAGGTGACACTACAAAAAGGGTAACTGCTAGATCTAAATTAAAGTCTATCATTAATTTAGCCTTCATTTCTCAAATTAAGCCCAAAAATATTGATGATGCATTGAGTGATGAATTTTGGGTCTTTGCTATGCAAGAAGAGTTAAATCAATTTAAGAGAAATAAAGTTTGGACCTTAGTTCCTAGACCAAAACATCATCCCATCATAGGCACCAAATGAGTGTTTAAAAATAAAATGAATGAACAATGCATCATAACTAGGAATAAAGCTAGACTAATAGCTAAAAGTTATTATCAAGAAGAAGACATTGATTATGATGAAACCTTTACCTCATTGCAAGGTTATAAGCTATTAGAATGCTACTTGCATTTACATCATTCATGGATTTTAAACTTTATCAAATGGATGTTAAAAGTGCATTTCTAAATGGTTTCATTGAAGAGGAAGTATATGTTGAGAAACCTTCGGGTTTTGTAAATTTTGATTCTCTAAATCATGTTTTTAAATTTTCAAAAGCATTATATGGATTGAAATAAGCTCCAAGAGCTTGGTATGAAAGATTGAGTAACTTTTTATTAGAGAAAGGGTTCTTTAAAGGAAAAGTTGACATAACTCTTTTCATAAAGAAATCTAAGCATGATTTATTAATTGTTCAAATATATATTGATGATATTATTTTCAGTGCTACTAATTGCTTGTGTGAGGAATTTTCTAAGCTAATGCAAGAAGAATTTGAGATGAGTATGATGGGAGAACTAAAATTCTTTCTTGGATTACAAATCAAGCAATGCAAAGATGGGATTTTCATTAATCAAACCAAATATGCAAGAGACGTTCTCAGAAATTTTGACATGGATGGAGCTAAGACAAGTAAAAATCCAATGACCACCATAACCAAACTCAACAAGGATGAGAATGGCAAACCGGTTAATGAAAAGTGATTTAGAGGTATGATTGGATCCTTTCTTTATTTAATTGCTAGTAGACTTAATATTTGTTTGCTACTTGCTTATATGCTAGATTTTAATCAAGTCCTAGAGAATCTCATTTGAATGTTATCAAATGAATTTTCAAATATCTTTATGGTACAATGCATTTAGCACTTTGGTATCCTAGGAGTTTTTCCTTTGACTTGATTAGTTATTCTGATACAGACTTTGCCAATAGTTTACTAGATAGAAAAAGCACTTTTGGAACTTGTCAAATTTTATGTAATTTCTTAGCTTCTTGGTTTAGCAAGAAATAAGTTTCGGTTGCCTTATCCACAATTGAAGCAGAATATATAGTAGCTAATTATTGTTACACACAAGTTTTATGGTAAAAACAATAACTTTTGGACTATAGCATTCATATTAATTACATTCCTATTAAATGTGATAATACACGTGCTATAAACCTTAGCAAGAATCCCATTCAGCACTCTAAAACTAAACATATAGATGTTAAACATAATTTCTTGCGTGATCATGTGCAAAATGGTGATATTTTTCTTAAATTTCTTGATATGAATCATCAATTAGCTGACATTTTTACCAAGCCTCTTGCTAGGAAAAAATGAATTTTATTAAGCATGAGCTTGGTATGATTCATGGTTCTAGTGTGTCTTGATTTTATGCTATATTGATTGATGGTTGAACTGTTTTCATATGAAATTATGTTGTGCTTTTTAATTGTTTTGATTATTAATTTTGATTTTGATCTTAAAAATCTTTTTAAAATTTTTTTTGCTATTTAATAATTAATTATTGAGTTAAATTCAATTAATTAATTATTTTATTTTACCAAAATTATTCCCTATTTCCTCCTCCTCAACAATACTAATTATTTTCTTTATATTTTTCTGTGTTTTTCATAAATTTCTATTTGGTTTATTTTCAGTATATTTTCCGTATCTAATCATTGAGTTGATAGTCTGTTTTTATGATTATTTTGTGTCAGTTTAGGTTCAGCTTATTTTCTAGATATTTTTTGGATATAAGCCATGAGCTATTAGTTTATGTCTTGTCTACAATTGATATCTTAATATCATTGTAATTCTATCCTTTTTAATGCAATTTATTTTTTTAATGATTTGTTACATTTTGACAATGAGGGAGAAATATTTGAGTTTGTTTAATTTTTTATTTATTGTGTTTATGCATGACTTTTTTTAATTATGTTTATACATACAAAATTCATGTTTAATTTATTCATGTATAAATTTTTCTTAGGAATTGTTTTGATATTTGATAAGGTATGGATATTTTTTTAAGATTTGGTCTATCTTTACTTTTGACAAAAGGAAAGAAATAATTGAGTTTGCATAAGTATTTAGTTAATTTCTTTAAAGGGAGAGAAATTTTTTTCAAAGATGTATTTATGTTAGTGACATAACTGTGTGATAGTGTGTCCTTAATATTAATTTTTTTCCAAACCTTATTCTTTTTTTTTTAATTTGAAATAGGGGGAGAAAATTGTTTGAATTTATTTTACATAATTTTGTTTATGCATGCATAGTAACATTGTAAGTGTGGCAAGTTTTGTCATATATCATATGTGATAAAAGGATTGTTTTACTTACTTTGTTTAAGTATGACATAGATTTTATAAAAATTTTGTATATCTTTGTTTTCATTGTTTTGGTTCTTAATCTTTTATTCCCTCTAGATTTTTTTTGTCCCTTTAGGTGCATTTCTCTTTATATCTCTTTTTTTTTTTTAATCTTTGACAAAGGAGGAGAAGAAGCTATGTGATAAATTGTGCTTAATGTTTGTATTTATAATATGCTAAGTGCCATATAATTATGTATGATTAGCTAGCTAAGCTCTATATGATCATATGAGGTTGTACTATGTACTACTTTTGTGATGCATTATATGAATATATGTTTGAAATTATTTCCTTCATATTGCTAAACATTTTTATTATGTTTTTAACACATTTGTTATGTTAGGCCATAATTCTCTCATGATGTATTTTATATTTTTGTCATGGCGAATATATTTTAAATTAAATTTATATTTTTTAGCATGTCTACAAATGAGAGAAATAAAGAAATATATTTTCATATAAAGGAGAAAATTTTTATGACCATCTTTCAAATTGGTATCGTTACTTTAAACCATCTCCTTTATAATTATTTAATATTTTTTTAATTTCTTTAAATCCTTATATATGCTCTGTTAATTTTTTTATGTTTTGATACATGATATTGATTTTATGCATATATTAAGGGGGAGCAATTTATTGCATCTATTTATTTTGAAAGGGGGAGCTATTTTAATTTAACATGCTTATACATGTTATTTATTTTTGACACACACACACAAAATTTTTATTATCTTTTCAAATTGATTGTCAAAGCTAAAAATGGGAGATTATTGACCATTTGCATGATCAAACTCCTAATATTGGACTTTGACAAACAATTTTGATTCTAATGATTTTAACTAAGTGTGTAGGAAGTTGAGATATCATGAAGTTTAATTGTTAAATGATTGGAGACAATGAAATACTTCTTGAAAGAGTGTAAATATACATTTTGATGAAATATCTCAATCTATGCAAATCCAGAATCTTTGAGAAACAATTATATACCAAAAATATACATTTTTTAATATGCGATGATCTGCTCATGAGTTGCCTCACTACCTGGATTGATAAATATGCTTTTGAGATTTAAGGAGGCTTTTTGACATCCTTAGAGCTCTATAATGAGAAAATGATCTTCATCACTTTTGAAGTAGAAATCTTAAGCTTTCTAAATTAAGCTTACTTGTTAAAATCTAAGCTCATTTGGATATGAAAATCTTGAGTTGAAGTCAACATATGCAGCTTTCATTTTAGGTTGTGTAACTCTTAGTATTTCAGCAATATCTTAAGCTATAGAGGTTTAATTAAGGTGATTCAAAGTGATATGGAAAGATAAGACAATTATCTATAACTTGTATAAAGAAAGTTAAGGTTGGTTCAATTTTTTTAATTCTTAGAAAGACATCACAAAGCACTATCTCGATCAAACTCAACATAAGGACTAAATTGCACAAAAAGTGCAATTCTTGTCATGGTCCCAACTAGGACTAGGGTAGTCCCGACATGGACCAAGGTAGAGAAATTTCTAAAAAATTTTAATTTTTGGCCAAACTGATCTCGATCCAATGTCCCAACTAAGACAATGCCTGGGATAATGATATCCGACCGGGACATTAATATCTTGACCTGGATATTAATACCCGACCAGGACCAATGCAAAAGATCAAATACATCGACTCGTAATGGCTATTTAATTCTTGTCCTGACTGGGACTAATGATATCCTGATTAGGACATGACGTATTACAATTCAAAAGTTCAAATTTCATACAAATAGACTTTGATTTTATTGGGAATGAAATTATTGCTTCCAACAGCTATAATGGATTTTCTTAAGTATAAATATAACCTTTGAAGATTATTTTAAGGTTAAGAAATGTATTTATTTATTATATACTTTCAAGCATTCAATTAAGCTCTCTAAACTCTTTCAAAATTCATTTTATTGTTGTATACTCTTGTAAGAGTTGGTGAGTATTATAATAGAAGTTCTTATTCTTCTATTTCCTAAGGTTAAGAAAATATGAAGTGAGATTCTATTCTAAAGAAATGAGTTTAAGCGTTTAGCTATTAAAACACTTAGGAATTCAGTTTTAGTATGGGCTTTGAAAACACTTGTGAATTAGTTTTTGAGTGAGCCTTGAAAACTCAAGTTATAAGGTTTGAGTTGAGCCTAAAACTCTCAAGTTGTAAAAATCAATCTAGGGAAATAGATTATGGTGATTCAATATCCTAATTTAGGGATAAGTTAGATGGAGACGTAGGATTGTTGAGAATCCGAACTCCTTAAATTCTTATGTTCATTATTCTTCCTTCTCAACATTCTTTTTAATTCTTGTTCAAATCTTTTTAATTTCTTATTATTGTTCGATAGTCCTATTCAACCCCCCCTCTAAGACTCTTTTAATATCAACTAAAGCATTGTATACTACTTAGAGTAAAAAAAAAGAAGGGTCGTGTGCTTTGAACTCAGGAGAGGTAGGCAGCATATTGAGTGCAACTTTCAACAGAGAAACACGTTGTGGGGAAAGTGTGAAACATCATATCACAACCCCTTGTTAATTAACTTGAACTTGCCTTAAGTACTATTGAAATATGAAAATGACAAACTAGTAATCATGCACATGGAAAGTAGCAAGGAAAAAAATGTAAAGCTTATAAGCCTTGCATCCAATTTTAATAAGCCCAAACTTGAGGCCATGAGTGCTTATGTTGATGCTAGTACTGCAACATTGTAGCCTAGTGCTAACCATAAAAGATAAAGCATGAGAAATAGACCTTTGACCACTAGAGCATTAAAAGCTCTTAAATATAGATTTATTAGGTAGTGTAAAATGGCAAGAGTGCATGCAAGTTCCATTTTCCAATTCTCTTTCAAGCATTTCATCGAATGCCTTCCTAGCATCCATTATTTGTTGCTATAAAATAGCAACAAGGTATTTCCTATAAGGACATCCACCTTAAAGAAAATTTTAAATGCAAATTCATAAATCTCCATACCCTTTTGAACATTCAAATTATTAATGCAAAAGTCCACCACTGAATTATTCGTGACTGTTTACTAGTTGCAAATGTTAGAGACTCTAGAGCTATCGTATGCTGGGGTAAGAATAGTAAGATTTAGAAGAATTTTGTTTATACTGCTTGCGTTCTTGAAGTGGATTATAGAGGTATTTATTTTTTGCATAACTAAGCCATTAATTCCATACAAATATGATTATTTCTCGAGATCACAAGCCAAACCAAAGTGATGAGCATCAGCATATTAAGGATACTAGAGGATTTGTTATGTGGGCGGACATGGATTTTGCATATCTCAATTTTGAACACTTTAAGCACTAAAAGCATTTCAATTATGTAGTTCTCACATTCTTGATGTTTGAATACATAATAACAAGGACATGGAGAGTTGGTCACTACAAAAAAGCTGCAAAATAGTGATGAAAAAAAGCTATAAATAGTGACAAAAATTTTCATCACTAAATTATGACGTCTTAGTGATGAAATGATAATTAGCGATGAATTTTAGTGACGGAAATCAATTTCGTCACTATAATAAAGCAGATGAAAGTGGAAAATTTAATGACAATTTTGTGAAAAATATAGTGACGGATAAATAATTCATCATTATTCCATCACTAAATAGTGATGAATTGTAAAATCCATCACTATTTAGTGACAGATTCTCCGTCCATCACAAAATTTTATCTGCTTAAAATTTAATTTACCAATATTATTTTAGTGACGGACAAAATCCATCACTATTCTATCACTAAATAGTGTTAGATTGTAAAATAGTGAGAAATTCTACCGTCCATCACAAAATTTTTGAGCTTAGATTTAATTTACCAATATTATTTTAGTGACAGACAAAATCTGTCACTATTTAGTGATAGGATAGTGACAGATTTTGTCCATCACTAAAATAATATTGGTAAATTTGAATTTTAAAATCAATCATTTTGATAATAATAATAATAAATTTATTTAGTTTTTTTTAAGTTTAAAATTAATAGTATTAAACTTTGTAGTTTTTGGTTGGTTTAAGGTTTGTGTGTATATCAAAATGTCATTTGTATACAAAATATATGATGAAAAAATAATTTAATAATTTAATTTTTTTAGTTGTAATTGACTTTTTTAGAACTTAAAAATTAAGTCTTAAGTTATACAGTCACTACAAATAATAATTTGTTTTTTGAAAATTTACATTTCCATATCAAATTAGTCATTATTCCATCACTATTTAGTGACGGATTGTAAAATCTGTCACTAAATAGTGACAGATTCTCACATCCATCACAAACTTTTTTAGCTTAAATTTAATTTATCAATATTATTTTAGTGACGGACAATATCTGTCACTATTTCATCACTAAATAGTGACGGATTCCAGAATCTATGACTATTTAGTGATGGACTATGGAATCCACCATCACTATTTAAAGACAGATTTTGTCCGTTACAATAATAATATTTGTAAATTTAAATTTTAAAAGCAAACCTTTTGCATAATAATAATAATAATAATAATAATAATAACAATAATTATTTAGTTTTGTTATGAGTTAAAAATTAGTAGTGTTAAACTTCATAGTTTTTTGTTGTTCTAAGGTTTGTGCGTGCATATAAGTGTCATTTGTATATAAAATATATGATGAAAAAATAATTTAATTATTTAATTTTTCTAATTGTTATTGATTTTTTTAGAACTTAAAAATCAAGTTTTAAGCTATGCAGTCACTATAAAAAATATATTTTTTTTTGAAAATTACTTATTTCGTTACAAATTCGTTACTATTTAGTGACATATGGTAAAATCTGTCACTAAATAGTGATGGATTCTCCTATCTATCACAAAAATTTTTGAATTTAAATTTAATTTACCTATCGATCACTAATTAGTGACAGATTTAGTCCGTCACAAAAATAATATTGGTAAATTTAAATTTTAAAATCAAACATTTTGCATAATAATAATAATAAATTTTTTTATTTTTTTATAAGTTAAAAATTATTATTATTAAACTTTGTAGTTTTTTATTGGTTTAAGGGTTGTGTGTGTATATAAATATAATTTGTATTTAAAATATATGATGAAAAAATAATTTAATTATTTAATTTTTCCAGTTGTAATTAATTTTTTTAGAACTTAAAAATTAAGTCTTAAGCTACATAGTCACTGCAAAAAATAATTTTTGTGACAATTTATGTATTCCGTCACTAAATAGTGACAAATTAGTGACGAAATACATAAATTTCTATAAACATTTTATTTTATATTTTTAAAATTATTATTGTATATAAAAAATAGTTAATTTAATTTTTTTCATTTCCCTTTCTATCCGTTTCAATTTTTTCCATCCTTTTTTTCTCTAATTTTTCATCTTTCCCTCCCTTTTCCCGCCCTTTTTTTCATTTCACTTTTAGTTTCTCTTCTTCTCCTCACCTACCAATTTTTTCTCTACAATCTTTTACTTTTTTTTTTTGTCATTTTTCTTTCTTTCTTGTTAACTTCTCTATCATGTTTTCTTCTTCTCTTCTTTTTCTCTTTCTTCTTTTCTTTTTCTCTATTCCTTTCCATCTTTTCTTCCCACCACCACCTCACCCCTGGTCAACCATCACCGGCTGCTACCATCTTCTGCCTCCACTGGTTGCTATCACTTGTAGATTTTTTCTTTAAAGTTTTTTTATTGTATTTTGTTTATAGTAAATCTTCTTATTTTCTTTTTGTATTTTGGCATTTTTTTCTTATCTCTTTAAATTTGTTAGTTGATTTAAATGGTTTAATTAATTAGTTAGTCAAATTTTAATTTGTGTTGTTTTTTAATATGTTTCAAAATTTTTTATGATTTGTGATCTTGATATATATTATGTTGCTAGAATATTTAATGAATTTTTAGGAATAAATTTGCTTGATATATATTTTTATTATATTTTAAATAGCAACACATAATGTAAATGGTTTGGATAATTAGCTATTTTTTGGTCAATTGATTAGTTAGTTATTTTCAACAAATATTTGATAAAATTTGTTGGAAAAATTTGCTTGATATGTTGTTATTGTATTTGTTATGTTTTAAATAGCTATATATAATGTATTTGGTTTAGATAATTAGTTAGTTATTTTATTTGGTTAATTGATTTTCTTAGTAATTATAAATTATAATTAGAGTAAATTAATTAATCTTTAAGAAAAATTAAGCTAAATTAAATAAATTTCTTTGTAATAAGTAATTGTATGAGATTAATAATATTTTAAGAAATTAATTGGTAATTTAGGTTTATTTTTTTTATTTGCATTTTTTTTGTAATATAAAATTTTATGCTCTCAATAGTTAGAGTGTTAAATACTTTTATGCATAAATAAATAAGAAAATACATGTTCATATACTCTTTTTAATAATTTGTATTATTGAAGTGTATTTGTATGTAAAAATATTATATTTGTTGTTGGGTATAAAAATTACATATTAAAAGTATTTTGATTTGTACCATTTTAATTTATTTTTCTAATTTGATTTTTTTAAAAAAATTTACAAATCATTTGGTGGAGCACAATCAAGCATCAAATGAAGTTAAAGATCGTTCGTGAAATACTTAAGAACGGAAATTGCATAAATTTAGTAGTATTGAATTTTGTTGTATCAAATTCAAATTATATAATATTGATATTTATTGTATCTAATTTTGTAATATACATTTTGTTGTATTGAATTTTGTGTGTGTGTGTATATATATATATATATATTATTGACTTTATATATATTTATTGTCTCAATTTTTATTATTATAAATTTATAAAATATATTTTAAATGTGCAATTTATAATAATAATAATAATAATAATAATAATAATAATAATAATAATAATAATAATAATAATAATAATAATAATAATAATAATAATAATTTTATTATATTAATAAAAGAAAAAAAATTATAATTCTGTGATGGATTTATAATGGAAAATCTGTCACTAAATCAATCCATCACTAAATTAGTTAGAGGCAATTTATTACAAATCTATCGCTAAAATTAGAGACGAATTGAAAGATCTGTCACTAATCTATCGCTAAAATTAGTGACGAATTAAAAAATCCGTCTCTAAAATTAGTGACGCATTGAAAAATTTGTCACTAAACTTAGCAACAATTAAAATAGTGATGACAAAAAATCCGTCAGTAATCTATCATTCAGCCATTTAGTGACAAATTTTTTTGTTATTAAATAGTAAATTTTTTATAGTGGGTGGAGTGCTTGCTATCTCTTGTGCATAAGGTCATCCTCCACTCCATCCTCTGCTTATCTTTTTCTTCTAGAAAACACAGCAGTCGAAATGCAGTAGGTGATGAACTTATTGGATTTGTAATTGGACTTGCATTGGAACCTTTTCCCTTCCTTGCTTCATTATAATTTTTATGAAGGCTTGTGATTGATAATTAAAAATTTTGGGTTCTTCCATTTATGAGTGAAAGAACTAGTGATGGATTGCTAGCCACATCGTGTTGTTGAAAGACTTGGTTTGTTTTCCTGAAGTAAAATCTATCAATATTTTAACAAAACCATATCATCTTGTCTTTTGACTTTGTCGGATGCGGTGGAGGGAGGTTTGATAAAATAAATAGGGATGATGAAATCAAAGGACCCATAGGGAGGGATTCAATGCCATCAAATGCTTCAGTTAGGGTTGTGTGGTTTTGATATCATTTAGTGACATTAGGAGTCCATTTGGACCAAAAAGAATTTTGAGAGCCTACTTAAACCTTGACCCAAACAATAAAGTTGCAATTTCCTTTAATTAAATGCACCTTTTCCCTATTTTTAACTATTTAATTATTCCTTTCTTAACATGTAAAGTTGCAATTTCCTTTAATTAATTTTTAAATTTTACAATTAGGTACAATTCTTCAATTAGTCCATTTTCATGCAATGAAATCTAATTCACTACATCTATCACATTACAACCATCCACTAATTCAACAAATGACAAAAATAAGAATGGAAAAAATGCATGCAAAGAATTGGTAGAGGAGAAATTATTGCATCCCTTTTAGCACACGAGAAATGTAAAAAATAAAAGATAAATTAAACAAAATAAATTGTATGGCAATGAAGATGTTATTGACCATCCTGAAACTAAAATTTTAAATCAGTCCTTTAAAAAAGGAAAAAAAGCCTACAAGAAATAAATAAATTAGTTTACAAAATAGATATGATTAAACACAAAAATATAAAATGAAATAAATTTAACTTAACCTCATATTTTATTACTAAAAAATTGAAATAAAATTCACCCTAGATTGAATAAATAAAATGAGAATGTCCAATTTCATCAACTAAAATTATATTGTTTATTAACAATTTCAAATCATCCTATTTCAACATTAATTAATTAATTAGCTTATGCAAATACAACTTTAAAGATGATTCATTTAAAAGCAAATAAAGGTGTAAATGAACAGAGCAGCTCGCAAGCCACTGAAGGTCAGCTTGTTAAAAGCTTGTTCGAGTTCGTTGATAAGTTAAATAAATAGAGCTCGAACATAATTTTGAGGCTCAAAAGATAAACGAACAGAGCTCAAAACACCTTAAAGCTCAACTCGTTAAAGCTTGCGAGCAAACAAGTTCATTAATATGTTTGTGAGCCAGCTCGTGAACAAGCTTGTGAACATGCTCATTTAGGAAGTTTACGAATAGGCTCATTTAAGATGTTTGTGAATAGACTCGTGAATAAGCTTGCGAGTAGGCTCAATTATGATGTTCATGAACAAACTCGTGAACATTCTCATTTGTATAATTTTAGTATCATTTAATTGTAATGTATATTAATAATAATTTTAAGTAAATATAATTAAAAATTGGTAATTGTAATAAAAATTACATATTTATAACATAAATTAGCATTAATAATAAGGATCACTATTAAACAAATTACATAATTTTGATGTATATTCGTTGGAATGTTGAGTAAATATAATTAAAAATTGGTAATTGTAATAAAAATTAAATATTTATAACATAAATTAGTATTAATATCAATGATTAGTATTAAAAAAATTACATAATTTTGTTGTACATTAGTATAAATATTAAGTAAATGTAATTAAAAACTATTAATTGCAATAAAAAAATTACTTATTTTTAGTTAATGTAAATTAATATTAATATAAAAAAAATAATATCAAGTAAATATATTATAATTGAAAGTATTACATAATACTAAGTTACTATGAATGTATTAACTATAAGATTACTAAATACTAAGTATCAATTAACTATTGGGTGTGTATATATACACACTAAGTATCAATTAACTATTGGGTATTAGTTATAGCTAAATTACTACTTGTAAACCTATGAATTTCACGGTTACTAAATATTAAGTATCAATAGACTAATAAGATTACTAACTACTAAGATCACCAACAATAACATTACTATAGGTTTAATAAAATATAAGATTAATGATTTTAATTTTAACTAGGTGTATAGTTTTAGTATATAATATTACTATTAAATAGAAATAAATTTAACTTATGAACCTATTAACTATAAGATTACTAAATACTTATTATCAACTAACTATTAAAATTGCTAACTAGAAGATTAGTAAAAAGTTACTAACTACAAAATTAGAGTAATAGTTATTGAGTATTAGTTATAGCTAAAATGCTTAGCATTAAATTAAGTGAATACTTACTCTAAATAATTCTAATCACATAATACTAATTTAGTTTTAATTAAATATAATTTAAATTATCATATAATACTAATTTAATATTAAATAAATATAATTTATTTGATCATATAATACTAATTTAGTGTTAAATAAATATAATTTAAATTATAAAGTATTAAATAATTTTTAGTTCTAATTTATAATTTAATTCAAAAATAAATTTATTTAATATTAAGCAGATATAATTTAGATTATTAAATATGGTGAAAAACTATGTAGTTTTAACATAAAACAATGTAGTTCTGATCAAACAAAAAAACTACATCATTGTATATTAAAACAACGTAGTTTTAAATCAAAACAAAACAACCGTAAAACTAAAAAAACCTAAGACACATTTCATATTCATCATTTCTCCAAAAAACCACAATCCACACATCATTGTCATCACTATTGCCCTACGTCCCTGCCTTCCCTCAATTCGCCTTGCCCTCCCCGCCAATTTCGATCGCAACCTCATATAACCTCATCGTTCGATTTGCCCTGCCCTCCCCTTGATTCGATTTCATCTATTCTCATTTACCATTTTGATTTGATTTTTTTTCATCTGCCATTTTGATCTCCACCTCAATCCATTCTCTCTTGCCACCACAACTACATCAATTCTCCACTACATAATAGCTGCATCAATTAGTTTGCAAAAAATGAATTAGCTGCATTAACTACTGGAATATGGGTTCTCAATGATGCAAGGGAAATAATGGCCAAGATGTTGGGAAATAATGAATCTGCTTTTGCAAGTGCACAAAGTCAGTTTTAGGTAGTTGATGCTAAGGTTGTCCTAAAATTTGCTGATTGTCCTTGTCCATTATTGAGAACTATATCTTCTCTTTTTGATATGCTCAGTATAATAATTTTGTTAAGAAAATATGACATGAACATTTTAAGGTTTTTTTTGTTTGTCCTCTACATCATTTATCCTCTATCTTAATCAATTAATAGCAGGTCAAAGTCGAGTGCTGATGGTGTCTTAAGATGGTAGTGGTGATTACAGAATGCTGTAAGAAGCAATATACACAGTGCCATTTTGCAACATTTATCGGACGGTCATTTGTGTAGCCCTCAAAATTTATAAGCAACCTGTCTACATACGCAAAATAAAAAAATATCATTACTTTTATTGGTTTACCCCCAAAACAAAAAGGTTAGTTCTTTTCTTTGAACAAAATTTAATGGTTAAAGGGTGTACATGCTGCTATCTTTTCTTTTTTAATGTTTATTTACTTTGATTCATCTTTAAATTTACTATGATTTTTTGTTGTTGTGAATTTTTTTTTTGATTCTGGATATTAGTTGTGATGTTAATGTCTACTGTGATTTTAAGTTATTTGATTTACCTTACTGTTAATTCTAATTTACCTTGCTGATTTAATTCATTTTACTTCATTTTTTTCTTTTTTAAGGTCTATTTATTCATTTTTAGTTCTAATTTACTTTGTTGTTGCTTGCTTATGCCTGATTTGCTTTTTTAATGTTTGATTTTGAGTTATGTGATGTGTTATGTGTATGATTTAGTATGTTTATGGAGTTTAACTGTGAGTATTTATGTATATATATAGGGGCCATTTTGTGTGTTTGATTTAGAATGTCAGAAATTCATTCTCAAGGGTTATTGTCCTTAGAAACTTCACAAACTAGTCAAATGGTTGACACAATAAATGATAAAGGTGGAGATATAGTAATTATAAATGATGAACAAATTGTAAAAGTAGCTAATGAAGGTGCATCTCAAGATAATGAAGTCAATGATGATGAGAACTTGTATTCTTTTAAGAAAAGAAAGTGCACATCTAAAGTATGGTCTAAATTCAAAGTTGTGACACTTCCGGAAAAATCATAAAAAGTTGAATGCATTCATTACAAATAGTACCTTATAATTATGAAGGTTGGTACTACTACTCAATACCTCAGACACCTCAAAAGTTATGAGAGGAGGCAAGTGACGTTGTTCAGACAAAAGGAATTAACTCTTAAAGCTTTAATTTTAAAATCAGAAATGGTAGCTTTAGTGGAAAATTTTAAATATGGCCAAGCTAAGATCAGAGATATATTATCTTATATGATCATGGTTCATGAGTTACCATTTCTCTTCACGGAGTATGAAGTGTTTAACTTGTTAATAAGAACTGCATCTCCACATGAGCTACCATTTCTCTTTACTAAGTATGAAGTATTCTAAAGCAACTGTTTAGAAGGACTGTTTTGCAAGTTATGAGGTGGAGATGATAAAAGTTTTCACATTGCAAATATTGGCTAACAAAGTTAGGATGATGACTGACATATGGAAGTCAAGCAGCCAAAAGATATTATATATGGTTGTCACTTCTCATTTTATTGGTGCTGATTTGAGCTTGCAAAAGTGAACTTTAAGTTTTTTTAATATACCTCCACCTCACTATGGAGTTGCTATTTGTGATGTGTTGAATAAGTGTCTTGTAGAATGTGAAATTGATGACAAGGTATGGATAATGACGGTCGACAGTGCATTTTATAATGATATTGCTATCTGGATGTTAAAGGATAATCTGTCTTACAAAAATAATTTGGCTTTTGGTGGGAAGTTATTCCATGTAAGATATTGCACACACTCCTTGTTAAAAATGGCGTCACGACCCAAACTTGGGAGTCATGACCGGTGCTAAGGAATGAGAATTCTCAAGAATTCAGAATCCATAGCAAGCCTTAAAAATAAAAACACATGCAAACATACCACAAAAATACATAAAAATTAAAAATTTAATTAATATAAGAGAAATCCTCATAATATAACATAATAAAACATCTTTATACAATTATTAAAATACAAAAACAATGTTGAATACAATAATAGGTACTAAAATAAGAAGAACAACTACTGCAGCATTTACTAAAACACGAGAAAAGCAATGGTTCAATATTTACGTAAATCAATCAGGGAGGAAAGAGTCTGACAAATAAGTCTAATAGGGAGATCTGAAGTAGAAGATCCTGAAAAAAATATTGAGGGGAGTCGGATCTCACTAACTGAATTATTATAATATATATATACACGCATCCTAAATATATAGACACTCAAGCATCAGTATAATAATTAATATATATATTTATTTATTTATATATACATGCATTTCATACATATGCTAAAAATTCATTTTTATTTTAATAATAAATGTAGAAGAATTTTGGGTGGAGAATCAGAGTAGAACTTTAAAATATTTCGCAATCTTGATCACCGAACCTCACTAGTCAATAGACTCACTTAATTCCAAAATATTTCTCTTCTCAATTTTTGGACAATAGACTGACCCTGAGACACTAAGTCAACCAAGCTCCCGTAATCTCACTGTTAGCGTGATTGACCCCAAGACACTAGGTCAATTGAGCTTCCACAATCACACCACTCTCTTACCATAAATCTCAATAAGCAATTATTCAAATTTCACATCAATAAATTTCATAGCATCAACTCTAATATTTTAACATACTGATGTGCACACAGTCATAGTGTAACTCACTAGATGGCACATTCTATGACAATCCTCCAAAATATTTATTATGAATAGAATAATAAATTTTATATTAAAATATGGAGCATCCATTAATAACAATTAGTAATCGCATTTATATATGAAAACATATATACTCGATAATAATAATAAATAACATTTAATGTTATATAGCATTGTAAACAATAAAATTCATAATTATTGAAAATATGGATGCTGATGAAATATTATATATGCAATGCATACATATAATAATAACTCACAGTTTGAGTGTACTCCTCTACCTTGACTCAACTGGTCTAGTCGATAGGCCTAGCACGCGGAGCAACTAAGGAAAATAATAAAAATAAGAATATATTAAAATTGAAATCCTAATTTTATACTTCTATAATTTCTAAAGAATGACTCAATCTAGGATACGACTCAACAAAAATCCAAAACTCAGGATCGACCCGATGTCACGTTTTATGAGAATTTTATCGAAAATTCGGCAAAATCTTCTTTATAAAATGGACATCTCTCTACTAAAAGTAAAACTGATCCTGCACGCAAACACACTTCAAATACACAAAATACTCCACTTCTCGGGTTGGATCCCCGAACTACATTTATTATCCAACTGAGAACCAATATACTCAAAATCAATAAAATAATAGTAAATATTAATAATTCACTAAAATTCATAAAAATCAATAAAATACCACAATTCAATTTATTTAAATAATAAAGCATCAAATATATCTATTTTCAAAATAAATAATAAAATCCAAAATATAATTAAATAATATTAATAAAAATCTATTTTTTAAATATATGAAATCAAATAGCATAATTTACAAATAATTATTTAAATGGCTCAAATATATAATAAAAATAGCTAAAAATTCATTTAATTATAAAAATAATAGATAAAACTATTATTCAAATATATTTCTAGAAATTATTATTAATTAGCTAAAAATAGTAAATAATTCATAAAAATTATTTTAATACTATTTATTACTCAAAAATTATCCAAAACATAATAATTAACAATAATTTCAATTAAAATATAAAATTTACTAATTTGTACTAATTTTTCTAAAAATTCAATTTTTCATAAACATTCGAAAATTCATACTAAAAATTCGGAATACAATTTCAACAAACTTTCTTCACAAAATGTGCTTAAAATAACTAGTAAAATTTATTAAAAATATAATTTTTCTGAGCTCAGAATAGTACATGAATAGTAACCTTGAGCTCGAAAATTCAATATTTTTTTGAAAAATAAATAAAAAAATATTTAGCTTCCTTACAACCTGTACAACAATTAATCTCAAAGCTATAATAGGTAATAAAATCAAATAAAGGCCCAAACTAGCCAAAAAATCAAAATACTAAAAAATGAATTATACAAAAATGGGATACTTACCGGAATTGAAATTCGAAATAGTTTGAAAAGCTTGGAGGATGAGCTTCCAAAAAAGCCCAACATTGGCCTCCGTCATCGCTGGAATCGTCTCCGGTGAGTAAGGGAAGGTCTGGCAAAAAAAAAAAAAAGAAAAACTAAGAAGAAAAGAAAAGAAAAAGAAAAAAGAAGGAAAAGAAGAATTTTTAAAGGGGGGGGTGGGGCTACTGGGCGTTTTGAAAATTTTTTTTTAAAGTATAATTGGACAAAAATGAAATAATACTACATATTAAAATATCTTTCACAATAATTTCACACCACAATATATATATATATATATATATATATATATATATATATATATATATATATATATATATATAACAATTAATTTAATTTAATAAAATCACTCAACTAAAATAATTATTAACAATAAAAATTAAAATTTAATTTCAAAATAATGATGATATGAAATAATAAAGCAAATACTAACACTAGAATTTAATTTAATTTCACAGATAATAAAAATAATAATATTAAAATAATATTCAACACTAAATATTCAAATTTTACAAAATAATTAAATATTATAATTTAATAAAATAATTATTAACACTACAAATCTCAAAAATTAATTTAATAATTTATAAAATTTTGGGTTATAACAATCTCCCCCTCTTACAAAAATTCATCATCGAATTTCAAAAATAAAAAGAATAGAATACAAGGACTTATCGAGGAAAAAGGTAAGGGTAAGCCATCCGTATCTCAGTGTCGGTCTCCCATGTATGTTCCTCCACATTGCTGCTCCTCCACAACACCTTGACCATCGGAATTTGTTTCGAACGTAGCTAGCGAACTTGATAATCAACAATCGCAACTAGTTCCTCCTCATATGTCAGATCTTCATGCACTTCCATACTCTGGGGCTACAACATGTGCGAAGGGTCTGAAATATACTTCCTTAGCATCGAGACATAGAACACTGGATGCACTTGAGACAAATTTGGAGGCAAAGCGAACCGATATGCAACCATGCCTACTCTCTCTAGAATCTCGAAAGGTTGAATGTATCTTGGTGCTAATTTCCTCTTCTTGCCAAATCTCATCACACCATTCATCAGTGACACCTTCAGAAATACATAGTCCCTAACCTGAAACTCCATATCCTTGCACTTTGGATCCATATAGCTCTTCTGTCTACTAGCTATAGTTTCCAATCTTCTTCTGATCAAAGCAAACTTCTCAGCTGCATCCTGGATAATCTCAAGTCCAATAAACTCTCTTTCTCCAATCTTTTCCCAACACAAAGGGGATTTACACTTCCTTTCATACAAAGCTTCATACAATGCCATTTCAATACTGTTATGGTAGTTGTTATTGTAAGCAAACTCTACCAGTAGCAAATGATCATCCTAACTACCTCCAAGATCCATTACACACATTATCAACATGTCTTTAAGTGTCTCGATCGTCCTCTCAGATTGATCATCTGTCTGAGGGTGAAAAGAAATACTAAAATCAAGCTTGGTGCTTATTGCTTCTTATAACTTCTGCCAAAATTGAGAGGTAAACACTAAACCTCTATCAGATACAATGGAAACATACACTCCATAAAGGCATATAATATGCTTAACATATAGTTTAGCCAACTTGGCTACATAATAAGTAGTTTTAATTAGCAAAAAGTGAGCTTATTTGGTTAACCTATCCACAATCACCCAAATGGAATCATATCCATCCTTTGAATGAGGTAACCCTGTCATAAAATCCATAGCAATTATCTCTCATTTCCACTTAGGAATTGGAAGAGGCTGAAGCTTCCCAAAAGGCTTTTGATGTTCAACTTTCATCTATTGATAAGTCAAGCACTTAAAAACAAAATTAACTACATCATTCTTCAATGCATCCCACTAATACAAATCTTTAATGTTGTGGAACATCTTAGCAATATATGGATGTACACTATAAGCTTTAAAATATATTTCTTTAAGGATCTCTTCTACCAAATTATCTACATCAGGAACGCATAATCTACCACTGATCCACAAAATACCTTCATTATCAAGTGTAAAATATATGAACTTTCCTTCACTAACATTCTCCTCAAGCTCTACCGAAATAGGATTTTGGTATTGACTGCCTTAATCCTATCTCTTAACATTGATATGACTTTAAATTGAGCTAGCAATCCTCCTAATCTCCTTATCTTCATCATTAAACATTGATTCATTAACTCATACAACTCTTGGATCAAAGGTCTCCTCATATACTACCTAAGGAATTCCTACTCAAGGCATATGCTACCATATGAGCCTTGCCTGAATGGTATAGGATATCAGAATCATAATCCTTCAGTAATTCTAACCATCTTCTTTACCTGAAGTTCATATCTCTCTGCTGTAAAATGTACTTCAAGCTCTTGTGATCTGTGAAAATCTCACAACTCACTCCGTAGAAATAATGTCTCTAAATCTTAAGAGCAAAGATCACTGTAGCCATCTCTAGTCATGAGTAGGATAACTCTATTCATACTTCTTTAACTTTTTGGAAACATAAGCCAATACCCTTCCATTCTACATTGACATACAACCTAAGTTAACTCTAGAATCATTGCAATATACAGTGAACTTGTCTTCTCCATTTGGCAAAGTCAAAACTGGAGTAGTGGTCAACTTCTCCTTAAGTAACTGAAAACTGTTCTCATAAGCATATGACCACACGAACTTTATATTCTTCTAAGTTAGGCAGTTTATAGGTGCTGCAATTCTTGAGAAATCCTACACAAATCTCCTATAATACCCAGCCAAACTTAGAAAACTTCAAATCTCAATAACTGATATTGGTTTGGGCCATTTAGACACTGCTTCTATTTCATATGGATCAATCTGAATACCATCTTTAGACACCACATGTCTAAAGAATGCAATACTCTCCATCCAGAAATCACACTTTGAGAATTTAGTATAATGCTGATGTTCTCTCAGTGTTTGTAGCACTGTCCTCAAATGATATACGTGCTCCTCCATACTCTTTGAATAATCAGTATATCATCAATGAAAACTACTATAAATTGATCCATAAATAGTTTGAACACCTTGTTCATTAGATCCATAAAAGCAACTGGTGCATTAGTTAACCTGAGGGACATCACCAAAAACTTATAATGACCATATCTAGTGCGAAATGCCATTTTAGGAACATCGACTTCACTGATCCGCAATTGATGATAGCCTGACCTCAAGTCAATTTTGGAAAAGAACTGTGCACCTTGAAGTTAATCAAATAAATCATCTATCCTTGGAAAAGGATGCTTGTTCTTTACGGTCACCTTATTTAGCTCTCTGTAATCAATGCACAGTCTTAATGTACCATCATTTTTCTTTACAACCAGGATTGGCACACCCTAAAGAGAAGCACTAGGTCTAATGAAGCTATTTTCCAGTAAATCTTACAACTACTCCTTTAATTCCTTCAACTCTGCAGGAGCCATTCTATAGTGTGGCATCAAAATAGGAGTTGTGCCTAGGACCACATCTATACAAAATTTAATTTTTCTATGAGGTGGTAAACCTAGCAACTCATTAGGAAAGACATCTATAAACTCACAAGCTACTAGGACATTTGAGATAGATGTCTTCTCTACTGTAATATCCCTGATTAATTCCAAGTATTCATGACAACCTTTTCTCAGCATCTTCTTAGCCGTGATAGCGGAGATAAGATTCTGAGGTGCAAAACTCTTATCACCCATAAACTTAAACTCTTCATCATTCAAAATTCTGAAAATCACCTCTTTACTCCGATAATTAACTATGCTATAGTGTCGAGATAACTAATCCATACTAAGAATTACATCAAACTCCATCATATCCAACAATACTAATTCCACTGATAATTCTCTACCTTCCACTAACACCAAACATCCAAAAAGAATAATGTCGGTGTCCAATGAGTCACTTAAAGGAGTGGCAACAGATAAAGAAAAAGCCATCCTTGAAGCTTGATAACACGACTTCGAAGTAAATATAGGGGACACAAAAGAATGTATGACACCCTGATTAATCAAGACTCTAGCATCTAAGTAACAAATTGGAAGTATACCTGCAACAACGATGTTGGATGCCTGAGCATCCTACTGTACAAGGGTGAAGACTCTGGTGTGTCCTCAGCCTCCCTGTTGGCTAGTGGAAGCCTTACTAAAGCCCTTGGCACTACCTCTGCCACCTCTACCATGCCCCTACTAAGATATAAACTGTGACATACTAGGATACTGAGCTAGAGGCATTTGATAGGGAGTTAAAGCTACACTGGCAATAGACTGCTATAGAAAATACTGTTGATAGCCAGAATAAGGACACGTTATGGCAAAGTGCCCCGTCTGTTCGCATCTAAAATATGCTCCAAGAGCCATGTGGCACTATCCTTGATGGACTCTTCCGTACATCTGACAAGCACTGGCTATTGATCTCGTGCTGCCATAACTGGAACTTTAGCTATGGCTACTGCTGGTTGCATCTAAACCGATTCTAACAGGTCTACATGGTCTACTATCGCCATGTCTACTGCTCTTGTGGACTCTCTGCTGAGATCTCTAGCCCTGTTAATAAGATCCTCTCTGCCGACTACTAGAGCCAATCTAAAATATGGTGTACTAGGTGCTCTGAGATCCTTTTGCTTGGACACCTCCTAATTGATAATAATCAGGCATAACTCCATGTTTGACTAATCTGAGTTGTATCTCCTTAGCCAACTCTATCACAGACTCAAGAGTTAGGCCTGCAGTAAGCATCCCAGCGAATGCAAAACCTAGTTTGGTGACATATATAGTAACTGCAAAGTACTAACCTCTCATCAACTCCTCTACATACCGACCTAGTCTGAGGAACTCTTTGGTGTACTCCTCTACCAACCTGTCACCTCTGGTAACACTCGTTAGTTGGAGTTTATAGCTCATCCGCATAGGCTCTGGGCAGAAACACCTCATGAATCTCTCTTAAAACTAAGCCTAGGTGAGAGTCATCATGTGTAGTTGGATGACCTATATAAACTAATCCAGGGCTGGCCCCTCAATAGAAAACTCGACCTATACAAACTCTAGTACTCAGTGTGAGCAGTCCAAGTCCTCATTTTTATAGCATGCAGGAAATCCAAAAGATATACAGTCCCATCGAATGATATTCTGCTGACTCTGGTATAAAATAAGGTTAGACATACCCTGCTGATACATAGGTTGCATTTATAGTATGGCTAGAGGTATAGCAGCTTCCACATGCTCTTGCTTTATAAGTTCCTCATCCTATAACTCTCTTTACCTACGGTGACCTGTCACTCCTTGAGGTTGACCTCTACCTCCACCTTTGCTCCTAATTGGCGGAACCTTATCTTGAAAAGACTCATCATCCTTGGCCTCAATGACCAGTGGAGCAACACGTGCTTGCCTCCTTATTCTAAAAAGACAACCAAAAAGATTCAAACAAAATAGACATCCTCATAGTTACGCGGAAAACTACAATAAGAAAAACTTATTAAAGACATAGTCAAACTTAATATGTTGTAGTAGTTTCAAAGAAAACACAAACTAAGCTAACCTAGGTCCATAACACTAAAACCTAGACTCTGATACGAACTTTGTCATTACCCAAACTGGGGAGTCATGATCGATACTAGGGAACAGGAATTCTCATAAATTTAGAACCCGTTGCAAGTCTTAAAAATAAAAACACATGCAAACATACCACAAAAATATATTAAAATTAAAAATTTAATTAATATAAGAGAAATCCTCATAATATAACATAATAAAACATCTTCATATAATTATTCAAATACAAAAACATTATTGAATACAATAACAGGTACTAAAATAAAAAGCACTACTACTGCAGTGTTTACTAAAACAAAAGAAAAGTAACGGTTCAATATTTACATAAATTGGCTGGGAAGGAAAGAGTCCAAAAAATAAGTCTAATAGGGAGGTTTGAAATAGAAGATCTTGAAAAAAATATTGAGGGGAGTCAGACCTTACTGAGTGAATTATTATAATATATATACATGCAACCTAAAGATGTAGACACTCAAGCATCAGTATAATAATTAATATATATATTTATTTATATATACATGCATTTCATACATATGCTAAAAATCCACTTTTATTTTAATAATAAATTTAGAAGAATTTTGGGTGAAGGATCAAAGAAAAACCTTAAAATATTCTGTAACCTCGATCATTGAACCTCACTAGCCAACATGCTCATTTAATTCCAAAATATTTCTCTTCTTAATTTTTGGACAGTAGATTAGCCCCGAGACATCAAATCAATCAAGCTCCCACAATCTAACTGTTGGTGTGATTGGCCCCAAGATACTAGGTCAATTGAGCTTCCATAATCGCACCACTCTCTCACCATAAATCTCAATAATCAATTATTCAAATCTCACATGAATAAATTTCATAGCATCAACCCTAACATTTTAACGTACTGGTGCGCACACAATCATAATGTGACCTATTAGGTGATACGTTCTACGACAATCCTCCAAAACATTTATCATGAATAGAATAATAAAATTTATATTAAAATATGCAGCATCCATCAATAACAAGTAGTAATCACATTTATATATATGAAAACATATATACTCGATAATAATAATAAATAACATTTAATGTTATATAGCATAATAAATAATAAAATTCATAATTATTGAAAATATGGATGCTGATGAAATATTCTACATGCAATGCATACATATAATATTAACTCACAGTTTGAGTGTGCTCCTCTACCCTGACTTGGCTGGTCTAGTTTGATAGGCCTAGCACGCGGAGTAACTAAGGAAAATAATAAAAATAAAAATATACAACTAAGGAAAAGTCGATCCTATACACAAACACATTTTAAATATATAAAATGTTCAACTTCTCGAATTTGACCCCCGAACTACATTTATTGCCCAACCGAGAACCAATATATTCAAAATCAATAAAATAATAGTAAATATTAATAATTTACTAAAATTCATAAAAATCAATAAAATACCACAATTCAGTTTGTTTAAATAATAAAAGCATAAAATATATCTATTTTCAAAATGAATAATAAAATCCAAAATATAATTAAATAATATTAATAAAAATCCATTTTTCAAATATTCAAAATCAAATAGCATAATCTCCAAATAATTATTTAAATTGCGTAAATATATAATAAAAATAGCCAAAAATTCATTTAATCATAAAAATAATAGATAAAACTATTATTTGAATATATTTCCAGAAATTATTATCAATTAGCTAAAAATAGTAAATAATTCATAAAAATTATTTTAATACTATTTATTACTCAAAAATTATCCAAAGCATAATAATTAACAATAATTTCAATTAAAATATAAAAATTACTAATTTTTCAAAAAATTCAATTTTTACATAAACATTCAAAATTTCATAATAAAAATTCGGAATACAATTTCAACAAACTTTCTTCACAAAATATGCTTAAAATAATTAGTAGAATTTATTAAAAATATAATTTTCTGAGCTTGGAATAGTATATAAACAGTAACCTAGAGCTCAGAAATTTAATATTTTTTTAAAAAATAAATAAAAATCACATGTATCTTCCTTACAACCTGTACAACAATTAATCTCAAAGCAACAATAGCTAATAAAATCAAATAAAGGCCTAAACTAACAAAAAACTCAAAATACTAAAAAATGAATTATAAAAAACAGAATAGTTACTGGAGTTGAAACTCGAAATAGTTTGAAGATTTGAGAAACTTGGAGGATGAGGTTCCTAAATAGCCCAACGCCGGCCTCCGTTGTGGTTGGAATCGTCTCCGGTAGGCAAGTGAAGATCCAGCCAAAAAAAAAAAAGAAAAACTAAGAAGAAAAGAAAAAGAAAGAAGAAGGAAAAGAAGAAATTGGGGGGAGGGGGTACTAGACGTTTTGACCTTTTGTTTTTTTAAAGTATAATAGGAAAAAAATGAAATAATACTACATATTAAAAGATCTTTCACAATAATTTCACACCACAATATATATATGTAACAATTAATTTAATTTAATAAAATTACTCAACTAAATAATTATTAACAATAAAAATTAAACTTTAATTTCAAAATAATAATGATATGAAATAGTAAAGCAAATACTAACAAGAATTTAATTTAAAAAATAATAAAAATAATAATATTAATAATATTAAAATAATATTCAACACTAAATATTCAAATTTAATTTCATAAAATAATTAAATATTATAATTTAATAAAATAATTATTAACACTGCAAATTCCAGAAATTAATTTAATAATTTATAAAATTTTAGGTTATAACAAATGGTTTATCAGAGATTGGTGATATAATTAATAATGTGCGTGAAAGTGTTAAAGATATAACACAATCGGAAAGTTGACTTATATGTTTGGAGAAGTTGTAAAACAATTGAAATTGCTTTTAAGGAGCCTTGTTCTTGATTATTGTAAAAGGTGGAATGCGACCTTTTTTATAGTATCGATGACCTTAAAGTTTGAGGATGTCTTTCTTAAATATAAAAACGAGATCCCAATTATTTATTCTTGCCTAATGACGAGGATTACATGAAATCTGGAGAAGTTTATGCTTTTCTAGAAGAGTTTAATAAAGTCACCCATGTCATTTCAGGTATTGTATATCTTCATATTTTTTTTTAACTTTTATTGATTTTTCATAATTTTTAAATTGGTTATTTGAACTTGGTAATTTGAATATGCACTTTTCTAAATTTATTTGATTTTGTATGATTTTTAAATTGGTTCTTTTAAATTGGTAATTTGAATATGCGCTTTTCTTTCTTTTATTGATTTTGCATGATTTCTAAATTGGTTGTTTGAATAGGTAATTTGAATATGTTGTAGGTAGTGAATATCCAACATCGAATTTGTTTCCATAATGTGAAAAAGTTGTTGAATGAAAAATATAATGAAGAAAATGGTTGTATCTAATCAATGGTAAAGAAGATGAAGGACAAATTTATAAGTATTAAAGTAAATGTAACTTGTTGATATCTATGGTAGTAGTGTTAGATCTAAAAATAAGATGCAATTGATTGAATGATGCTTTCTTTGATTTATTCAAGAGCTGATAGTATTGAGCATATGGTGACAGTTTGTGAGACTTTACATGTGCTTTATAGAGAATATCTTGAAGCTCACAAAACTAATAATGTTGAGACAAAAGGTCAAACAGAATGTCAAAAAGAGGTTTCTAGTTCAGGGTTAAGTGGAAAAGGAAGAATTAGGGGGAGGGTAGAATTTTATAATTATGTAAGGAATGTGGAATCAATAATGGCACAAGTTAAATCTAAATTGGATGTCTATTTAGAAGAAGGTGTTCATATTTATGAGGATGATTCTAAGTTCAATGTTTTATAATTGTCTAAGATGAATTATCTTAAGTTTCGAGTGCTATCAAATATGGCTTATGATATTTTGTCGATTCCAATCACAATTGTGGCAGTAGAGTATGCATTTAGTGCAGGAGGTGGAGTGATAGATCTATATCATGTTACCTTAGATGCAAAAACAGTTCAAGTTCTGTTATGTGGCAGAGATTGGCTAGGTTTTTTTTATGGGATAAAGTGGAAAAAAAGGAGAGAATATCTTCACATTTTATAATTTATTTTATGTTTCATATTTATTTATAGTTTTGAATTTTCCTTATCTAACTATTTGCTATTTTTGTAGGATTAAGAAGATTTCAAGGAAATTACACTACCTTCGTGAAAAGTGTGTTAAATCTTGTTATGGTAATTTAATTTTCAGTTTCAAATTTTATTGTTTATGTATATCAATAATATTTCAAATTTAAATTAATGATGTTACATGTGTTTGTGTATGGTGGAATTTGGGGTTGCTCTTACTTATGTAGTCATGTTGTATTGATGTAATCTTAACACTATTGCTAAAGACTTCTTTTCATACTAAAGTACTATCTATTTATTTGGGTTTCTTAAATTTTTTATTTGGATCACTGTAAGATTATTAGTTGCATTTGGATGACTATAATTTTATTATTTGCATTTGGATGACTATAGTATTATACTTATTTTATGTTTTTTTTATTACTTTTTAATTTATATGTATATTGGTTGCTTCATGTATTTTTTAGGCACAGATGAGTTCTTAACGAGCTCACAAATAAGCAACTAAATGATCAATCAAATGAGCAATCAAATAAGCAACCAAATGAGCCAAATTGAACACAAATGAGCTTTGTTCGTGAACAAGCTTGAGTTTGACTTGAGCCGAGCTTGAACTCCATATTTCCTAATGTATATGAGCTTGAGCCAAGTTTAAACAGGGTTCATTTCAACTAAGCTGAGCTTGAGCATGCCAAAGCTCGGTTTGGCTCGATTATACCTCTAGAAGGAACTAAGGACTAACTATTTTGGCTAATAAAAAAAACAACAATGCTAAAATAAACAAGTAAGAAAAATTAATCAAAATCTAACCATTAAAATTCAATTTAATTTTAAAATAATTAAACCTTAAAAAATAAAATATTTTTAATTTGAATATAGATTATTGACATAATATAGATTAAAAATTCATTTAATGGAAGTAAGAAAACATATATACAAAAAAAGGAAAAAATAATTTTTATACCATAACCATCTTACAATAACAAAGGAGACACCTTCATGTTAAGGCACCGTCTTCACACGACTAAGGTGAAGTGGATTTGCCTTAACATGCAAAGGTGATAACTTATCAAAAGACATTGTCTTATCACCTCAGTTAACATAATCAAAATAATGTTATTTTGGAATTCCAATCAACAAAATAATATGAAAAAAATTACAAACAATAGTTAGAAATACTAACACAATCATTTGAAATAAATCAAAAGCATTGCATTATAATTATATTTAAAATTTATTGTAAGAAAAAAATGATGAATAATAGAAATACCAAAAAAAAAAGCCTTACTATTTATTACACAAACTTAGTGCCCTGTCTTTAGCCCTTAAAATGATTTTAGTGAATTTATAATGAACTCATAGTAGTGTAACGCGAGAACTCCACTTCCCTTGCAAAATTGTAGCTTCAATGGCTTTCCTCTCTTTCCTACTGCTACTGTTTTGGTCTTTTTTTCTACTTCAGTCCAATTCTTTGTATTTTTTCTTTTTATTTAATTCTTGTTGTGTTTTAAGATATCTCTAAATTTTTCCACTATTAATTTCCCTAGTGTTTTTTTAGTTGATTTTTTAGCACTTTTTTTGTCGCTTGTTGCCTTTTTCACCCATATTTATTCCTTATGTTTTCCCTTTTAATTCCCTCTAGAAATTACCTCCCCTCACCTTCTCCACATTCTTAGTTGTTAACAATGTCTTTCCACATGAAACGTTGGAGAGAATCACATTACAATAAGATTTTCTTTATTATTTTAAAAATAGCTATAGTCACTAAGACACCATTTTAGTGCTAAGGTATATGACCTTAGTGATTTCATTAAAAGGTTTTCTTTGGGCCACCATCCTATTAAGGAAAAAGAGATTGGATCTTACACTATTCAAACTCATTTTGCTTAGATTTTTATCATTAGACCTTTATTCTTGGACCGCTCCAAATCAAGTATCAATAATATGTATATAATAAATTATAAAAATAAATTATTTTTTAAAACATCAATTTCATTTAGCACAAGATAAGCTTGCAAGCCAAGAAGGGGTAGAGACCCTCGAGAACCATATAAATCTATGGTTAACTATCTCCAATCTCTTACAATAGCATATTCAGGTAAGAGACAATTGATAAGACAAAAAACATACTATATAAACCCAATAAAACTAAAAAAGGCCCAAGCAAAATAACAACCCATGGTAATTAGATTCCTAAGCTATTGTCCCTTTTCTAGTAGGCATTTGTAGAACTTTCACAACTTTCTAAGCCAAAATTTATGCTTGATGGGCTTTTGCTTAAGATAGAATGGGCATTAGTATTGCCACCCAAAAGAAATTCCATGGTTAGCAAATCTTCTTTAAACTTATATACGAGTGATGCACTAACATGTTGGGCTTATAGGCTTTCTGAAGAGCTCATTGTGGAGTCTTTGATCATCATACCCGATGGGTTGGTAGTAAAAGCTTGAGTAGACTGGTGAGGAGGATTACCTTAAAGGGCTATGCATATGGCTTAGAGAAGCTGAGTCATTGGGCTGCTAGAAGAGGCTTGGACATCAACAGATAAAGTTTCGCCTAAGTTGAGCTTATGTGGACTTAGGCTATTATTAGGCATATTGAGTTTTATTTTAGGTTGGAGCTCTTTTCTTTTCCTATGTGAGCCCCTATAATGAGTACTAAGTTTGTCTTGGTAAAGAGAAAGATTTTGTTTCCCATGTCATAATTGCTTCTAGCACATTCCTTTAGTTGCGGTAAGAAAATACTTATATATGAATTGCCACCTCTTATTGTTGGGCTCAAGACTTGAAAATCTCCACTCGGTAGTCTTATCATATGGTCAAATTAGCTATTAAGAAACTTGCAACATGGATGAATCTAGTACAGTACTCAATAAACCAGTGGATACTGAATTCAATAACTTTTAAGACTTAAAATTTGTAGTTGCTCAAGTCTTGAAATTTGTAGCTACCTTCATTTTCTTTAAGTTCAAAGTAGTCACTTAAGAGGGAAAATTTGTAGCAGCCATCATCTTTTTTTATTTTAGAATAGTCTTTGTAACTAATATTATTATTGAACAACGTTTACTTTATTATAGTAATGTTCTTGCCAAAGTTATGGATGTAATTGATTTGATATCCACACATACCTCCCATAGTTATGGAAGAATTACTACTTCCAAAGAGAGTAATTTAAGTATTCTCACCTTCAACTTCCATGATTATTGAGTTACTAGATTCAATTCCAATACAGAGCTTCACTATTTTAAGAAATAAAGCCATGGCAAGATCGCGGCAAAGGCAAAAAAAGCTTACACTAGCTACCATTTCCTCTAGGTAGAACATTTGCCTCTTTGAAAATAAAACAAGCTCTACATCTGAATCCATATTTTTATCAGAGCTAAAGTGCCAACTGCATCCATTATTCCAAAAGCTTCACAACCATCAATATAGAGAATATCAATAAAGCTCAAAAGCAACACAAAAACCACAAAGCAAATTGCACCCTTATCATTCATTTTTAGTTTGAACTGACATATGAGATGTAATTCAACAAAAATCAAAATAAGATGGATATTTGAACAACAAAGGAGAAGGAATAGTAAAATTACACTCTCATGGAGGAGAGGGAACACTTGCTTATCTAATTAATTTTTTTTATACATTGTTGCTTCCACTTAAAATGTTGAAAAAGTGATTATTATACCATCGACCCCTATCCATATTGCAATATGGACCGGGGTCCATTACACATGTAAATAAAAAAAACACATGCCTTTTTCTTTTTTTTTTTTTTATGTCAAATGTTCTCTCTTTTTTTTTTTTGTTAAACTTTGTTTTAACTAGTTATGTCAAATGTTCTCTTTTTTTTTTTTTTGTTAAACTTTGTTTTAACTACTTATGTCAAATGTTCTCTTTTTTTTTTGTTAAACTTTGTTTTAATTAGTTAACTTCTTTTTATACTTGTAAACATTAATAGGTTAATTGATCAAAACTATGAGTTTTATTAATTTTCACTAGTATGTTCTTGAGAATTAATGAATTTGCTGGTAAAAATTAATGAGTTTGCTGCAGATTCATTGACCTTTGTCTGCAAGTTTAATGAACATATAGGTGAAGATCAATGAATCTGCAGTAGGTTCATTGACCTTCACCTATATTTTCATTAAACTTCACTTGCAAATTCATTGAACTTGGCATGCAAGTTCACATTCAATTTAATTTTTATCTAATAACACATGAACTTCAATAAATAACATATGAATCTTTACGTTATAACCAATGAATTTGTATGCACAAATGACACAAATACAAAAAAATCAATGAAAATATAATATAAAATATATATATATATAAAAAAAAGAATAAGAAGAAGAAGAAGCAATTATTGAACATATATGTATTTTTCATAAATTCACAATCTCTGGCTTAAGTTATGATTTTAAGTTTTGAACCATTTGAAAGAAATTTCGAAAAAGAAGAAGCAACAGCCACTAATCTAAAAAAATGCAGAAAAAAATAAAGTGCAGAAATTGAAGAGGGATCGTGATTGGAGAAAAGGAAAAGAAAGAAACAGCGTGGAGGGATCATGATTGGAAAAAAGAAAAAGGGAGAGAAAAAGAAGAAGTGTGTTAAAAAAGATAAAAGAGAAAGAAGAGTTAAAAAAAAATGTTAAATAAAAAGATTCACATATAATACAACTCTTATCTATATTGTAATATGAACAAAGATGCAAGTTATAATTTGCTTTGAAAGGTGTTGGGCTTGTAGAGCTCGGGCTAAAACTCCTGTGAAACGCCCTCATAAAGAACGCCACTAAAATTTCCCAAAGCCTCAGAAAGGGTTTTATTTTAATGCGAAACGAGCTCACGGAGACATAAACTCAAACACTTAAGAGGGACACATTCCCAATACCCGCACGCATTTTATCTCTGTTTCTTCATCGTAAAACTAGTCCCGAATTGCTGCGTAACCCAATACCCGCCCCATAACTATGGGTAGCAGCGCAGCTATTGAGAAGACTGAGGAGGAGCTCCAGCGAGAGATCGATGAGCTCCATCGTCAGCAACGCCAAGTATCTATCTCATTCTCTAGGCATTGCGTTTAATGATTTGTGTGGGTAGCTGTTAATTTCTGCTTCTGGGTTTTGTTTATTATAGATTACAGAGCGGCTGCGTGATCCTCGCGGACTCCGAAGAGGAGGAGGAGGGTTTTCTGGTTCTGGTCCTCGAAACTATGCTGCTAATGGTGCTCGGCAAAGAGGCCTTCTTCGACCTGTAATTTTTTTCCTTGATTAGTGCTTTAAAGAGTTGTTTTCTCCATTTTCCTCTCTAATTACAGTTTTAAAGCTTACTTATGTTGCCCGTTTAACTACTTTGGACAATTTTTCATGTGCAAGAGTTTTATTGAATTGAGCTTTTCTTAACATGAGAATTTTGAGACTGGGTTCTTGGCTTAGCTAGTTTTTGTGATTCATTTGCAGGCTGATAGGAATGACACAGAAGATCAGCCACCTGCAAAACGGCGGCTTCTGTCTGCCGTTGTAAAGGTAGATTATGTCCATTTGATGCATGAATAATTTATACCACGTATTCTGTTGCATTTTTCTTTTGAGTTGTATTACCGCTGCTTGTTAATTTTGGATTTTTCGTTTAGAGGAATTCAAGGAATAGACTTTATTATAGTTTAATTGTTCAAATTCCAAGTTGTAAGTTGCTTTTGTTGATGATGAGTAATAGTCTATGTACAATAAGTTTGAGTGAATAACTGTAGGGATGCCCGTTGAGCTATTCTACCACAATCTATGCTATTATTTGAACCTGTCCAATAAATGTATAATTGAGATTTTGGCAATGAAGGTGGAGGATGGAGAGATTGTTGAGGATCATGATGCAACAAAGGATTTGAAGAACGAATCAACTGATGCGGAAGAAAATGTTGGGGCTAGAATAGAAGATCAAAGTGATGAAAGGCCATCTAACCTACAAAGGGGTGGTTGGTCCAGGAGAGCAGGAAAGAGGGTAAGTGTTAAGTTCTTATCTTGTTACTGATTGTTTTCTCGTTGATATATATCAGAGTTTTTATGTTGGGATTTTATTTGTAGGAAACTGATTTTCCAGTCATTGAGCACGTGCCTAGGGTGTTGCCAAAGAATGAGGATCCAAGCTTGGTTAACAGAAATAAAAGGATGCTGGGCCAACTTTTAGGTACTTTGGAGGTATATATAAACAAATTTCTTGATCTTTTTTACTTACTAGAGGTTGAAAGTTATACAATAACGAACTCTGATGTGGTTTCTAGCTAATAGTTTTTTCTTGATCAGTGATGAAGCTAGACTCATATACTGTGGTATTATTCTTTTAATGAGCAATTATGTTTGATTATGAATGCTCATACAACAATATAAGCTCATTCATCCTGTAATTTCTAATGTTCTTACCTTTAAGCCTAAGTAATGTAGTAAGGGGCATTGCATGCCTGCACTGAAGAATAAATATCCACAATTTCAAAATTAAAAGCAAAAGCCAAGCATTCATAAAGCTTCTACTTTTGATGGTGGTTAATCAGCATGACCTGTTCTTAACTTAAGTGGCCTTGTTTGCATCTGGACCTCTTAAACATTTGCAAGGAAAATCCATGTTTTCTTTTTCCGATAAAGAACATTTTCATTAGCAAATCTATTTATATGTGGAACATGTAATATTCTTTTGCATTTATGGTTTTTCCCATTTCTTGTATGACTTGCTAATTTTAAAATGAACTTGTTTTTGTGTCTATGATATGTTATATCTTACACCTTTCATTGTTCTGTTGCAGAAATTCAGGAAAGATGATGTGAAACTTTCAGAATCAGATGCATATAAACAAAGGTCAAATGCTTTGCAAAGAGTGAGTGTATCATCTCATACCAATCCCACTTTTCTGAAGCAAAGCTTTTATTTGCATTGTTCCACGACTAAACAAAGCACTAATCATGAAGTAGTAATCTGTTTCTCTTTATATTTCCATCTAGGGTTGCTTTTAGAAATAGAAATATGATTTCTTGCTCCACTTACTGTAAGAATTAATATTTCACTTCAGAATTTTAAGCTATAAATATTCCAATGATAATTATCATTCTTCAGCTTGTCTTTTCAGTGGGACGATTTTTGTTTCCGAAATTGATTCTTCCTTGCAATTATGAATGTCTTTGGAGTCCCACCAATTACGAACTTTTTGGAACATTTTGAGCATTTTGTGGTTCCTTCTTTATGGCTAATGGCTTACAATTTCCTTAGGCCGAGCAAAGAGCACGTGAAGAAAGTGAAAGGTTGAGGCAGCAAGAGCGTGAGCAAATTGCAGAGAAGAGGAGGAGAGATCTGGTTTGTTCTTAAATATACACATTATAGTTGTGTTAACAAGGCCCCAAAATGGTTTTCTTTACTTTGTAATGAAGTGAATGATCACTTTCCTAATTCTTATTCTCTTCATTGTTTTTTCCCTCTACTGGAGCAGACTCTCAGGGCACGTGTTGCTGCCAAAACAGAAGAGAAGAAATTGGAATTGCTGTTTCTTCGGTGGAGTGAGCACCATAGAAAACTTTGCAATTTTATAAGGTCTGTTTCTTTCGTTGAACATATAATTTTCCATGCTTGCTAAATTTGGTAATTAATCTCATTGACATTTGTTTTATTGCTCACTTTTTGCTGCAGGTTATTTTTAACTTTGGTCCAAAAGTGTCCATATTCACAGTTTTTTGAGACAAAGATAAGTTTCTATTCATGTGCATAGTAGCATTGAAGGAACTTTTGACAAGTTGATGCTCCTGCTTTGCAGGATCTTAGGTAGAATTACTCAGTATTTTTTCAGTCATCTGTGACTCTTTTAATTTTTTGCATGATGTACTTTTCAGGACTAAGGCAGAGCCTCCAATTTATTACTTGCCAAAGAAGCCGTTAGATGAGGATGCTACCCTGCTAGAGCAGCGCAAAGAACAGGTATGTTTTCTGCCATGTCTTGTAATTTGGGCATCTTCCCAAGTGGTTCTGATGGGTGGGTGAACATTTTGGATGCTATAACAACATTGTTCTCTTACAATTTATGGAAAGGCAGAATGGTTTGATAATTGGTCTGCATGATGGCACATGCTGCCTTGTTGGCAAATGTTTTTCAAAATTCAAGTTCTATGGAGTTAGCAGGGATGTGTGTATCGGCATTGTGCTACAAACAAATGCACTTTGTTTCCGAAAGAGTTCCCTGCAAAAGAAAAGCACCGGCTGGGGAAGATGGGCAGTTGTGCTTCATCTGTTGAAAGTTTCAACAATCATCTTCCCCACATCACATTCTCACCCCTCTCTTTCTGAAGAGACATGTTCTACCTATGTCTTTGTTCCTGTGCCCCCCTCCTCCTCCATTCCTTCTCCCCTTTGTATTTTGTGAATGCGTGAGGAGCTACCCTGCATGTGCTAGGGCAAGGGCAGTGGTGTGGAAGGTTTTGGAAAACCACTTCTGTCAGATTTTTGAAGAATATTTAATATGTCTGTCCATTGCATTTCAGATATTTTCAGAATGGAAGACTACTAGGAGAGAGGAATTATCTGAATATCAGAAACAGATTGCAGAGCAGTATCTTGGCAATGTTGAAAATGAACTAGAAAGGTGGCAAAATGCAAGGAAAGCAAGGAGGCCAAACAATGATGCCAACTTACAGGAAACAATGGACAAAGAATTGGACTCCCATAGGTTGGAGCATGGTCCTAAGACAAGAAAGATCCCTGGCGGAAGCAACAATGAAGAAGAGGATGAAGTGGAGGATATCAATGTTGGGGAGGATGATATGATGGATGATGTACTAGATGTTGAGGATAATGGCAGAAGGGGTGATGAAACAATCAAGCTAGAAGCTGGTAGCATCAGCCCACATCCTGATAACGTGGACCGGTAATGGTAGAAGGCATACATTTACACCCTCTAAGTCAGGTTATTCCTTTCACTAGGTCTATTGTGCATTTTGTTTGCTACTTGCTATTTGCATGTGTTTTAGCAGGCGCTTTTTTTAATTGACCTTGTCCTTTGTTATATTTTTTATGTTTGTCATGCATTTAGGGTAACTAGTTTGTTTGTTAATGGTTTTTATTCATTTGGTATGAACTGCTGAATTGTACTGCCTGTTAAATAGAGGAATTTTCAGTCATGTTAAGACTCAGTTCACTGATGTATTTCTCATCATCAAGCTGTTATTGCGATTCAGATCATCTTATAATTTGTTAGTGATGAACTTTGTAGCATTCTGAATCATTTCTTCAGATGAGTGTTTACTTTAAACTTGCTTTGTGTTTATTACTATTGGCTGTGCAAATATATAACGTATCCCATGGAAACCTGCTCGGTCTTAGTTGAAAGTGGCCACCTATGGCAGCAGAAGAGTGACTTCTGTTGCTTGGACCTAAATTGGATGGTTTGAAGTGGGAGTTGGATATAGAAGGCAAAAAATTGTAAGATTAGATTGTACTTTGCGTGGAAATGATTAAGCATTATATTTAAGGCTCACAATACATAGCCATTACACTTCTGCTTTTTCTGTGTCTTTGCTCAAGTTCTTGTTTAGTTCTGTATTAGGGTAAAAAAATGGTCTATTGATCTTGTGCTCTCCATTTTTAGTCCTAATGGATTGTGTTTATCGAAAAATAATATATATATATATATATATTACAGGAAAATAACTTGTCTTGTTACAATTTTTTAGGGGAATTCTCTTAGAAAAAGGACAGAAATAAAAGAAGTGATTGTCCTGATAAATACAGCTAAAGATCAATTGGTGATGCAATGCATAGCCCCAAAACTCCATGTGACATGAAATTTTTGGGCACTAGCTCCACTTTCTTCCTGTTACTTTTTGCTAGTACAATTTTCTTGGTAGTGTACCAAGCATTTGGGCTGGGCTGCCCCAGTCTACTTTCCAACGTTATCTTTTTTTTTTGAGGGGACCAAAAAAACCAAAAAGACTTGGTCTATTAGTGAACCATTGGTGACATAAGTAGTTTGGCCTGGTATAAAATGATGGCAAAGCAATTGCCAACCTCAGTTTCAGGCAACTTTTAGTGCCTCTGAAGATGTGCATGCACCAACCCTTTCAATCTCTTTTTCTTTATTTTTGTAAAAAGTGAAAAAAAAAAAAGAAAAGCCAAATTGCCTAAGAAATCAAGGGTTTGTGATTTTGATTTATAATATGCCCAATTGGAATCGTGTTAAACTATGAAGCTTGAGTTAAAATCATTGGTTATTATGAAAAACCAATGGACTGTACCAGAATCTTAGATAAAAAAGGATCATCTTTTGTTTTTTTTTTTAAATAAATATTATCCAAATATAAGATATGAACTGAGTCATTGGGCAATTTCTCGCTAAAATAACCTTTTTTTTATTAAAAAAAAGAAAAAAGAAAAATTCTTAATTAATATTATGGTGTACAGTTCAAAGCCACGTCAGTATTCGAAGGTATTTTTTGTTTTTAATGCTTTGTGCCATTAAAATAGTTGTTTAGGTGATGTTGCTAATATGGAGTTAGCAAAAGCAAAATGACACTAATACTACATCAAAGTTTTCCTACTGAATTAAGTAATCTTTTGGTTTTATTTCTAAATAAAAAATTACAAGCCCTAAGCCTACTCAGGCACTTGTTGGATTGAACATACAAATTAGTTTTAATTTCCAACTTTTCATGAACAATGTCCATTTATTTAAATATAATTTCTTCATCACTCCTTATCTATTATACTTGTTTAATTATTTTTACATATTTAAAATAAAACTAACAACTATATTTTTATAATATAATTTTTTATATTTTTATTTAATTTTTTGAGCAACTTTTTTAAAAAAAAATCCAAATTTACTATATGATTGCATTTTTATTCATATTTCAAATTTTATATTTATAGATCTATTTTTCAATACATATTTTTATGTATTAAGAGTTGAACAAATAAATAATAAATAATAGTGACCGTAATATTTTATAATTTTAAAAAATTTAATTAATATTTATAATAGTCATGAAACATATAAATAACAATAGCGATTTTACCAAATATTAGCTAACAACTACTTTAAAATGTTCGCGTTTTTGTATGTTTCATACGTCTCAAAGCCTTTTTCTCAAATTATTAAAAAAATTTTTTTATCTATGCTAGAAACACGTTTCTCTTAGATATTTTAGGGAAAAAAAATTAATACCAATGAAAGAAAAAAAGATGACTAAATTAAGAGAAAGCAAATTAAAAAGAAAATTTTTTAAAATCAAATAGAAAAGAAAAGCACAAAGACATCCAAATCAAAATAGTTATTATTATTATTATTATTATTATTATTATTATTACTGCTGCTTAAAGAAATTTTAAACAAATAATCCAAATAATTGAATATTTATTTAAATAGATATTTTTTTATAAGGTTATTTTATTTATTATATACTTTAGTTTCAGTTTACTTTTATTATTATTGATAAAAGTGTATTGTATTATTAAATGGTAATTAATAATAAAATAAAATAAAATGTACTCTATAAAAAATAAAATAATTATAAAAGTGCTTTTAACATTTATATAAATTAAAAATTTAAAATAATTATATTTTTAATATTTATACATCCTTATATTCTTAATATTTACGTGTTTTATCAATATTTTTTTATCTTATATTTAAAAAAAAAAAAACATTTTTTTGTGCGTGTGTTCATATTCGTCCAATTAGGCTGCCAACAACTGTTCAGTGAAACAGACTTTTGATTTAATTATCCTATTCCTTTACAATAGCCAGAAGTAAGAATTTTTTTTTAATATTTCTATTTATAAATATTGTTATTATTATTATAAATGGAATTTATCTAAGATCAACATTTTATAAGAACAAAAGCTATTTTCAACCACATTCATAGATTTTGATCAATTGAACTTTCAGCGAGGCAAAGATCAAACAAGAAGTTAAAACTTCAGATAACGCCATCTCGTAAATCAATTCCAATTAATCGGTAATTGTTATAATAATTCAAAAATAGATTACTATTTTTGCTATATTAAAATAAGGAGAAAATTGATATTGCATTTGGTGCTATTCGTAAAGAAAAAAAAAATTGTTATGAAATTCAGACAGAGAATTACTTTGTTACTGAATTTGTTAAAAAATACTAAGCTTATGTCTGAACAAAAATTTAGTTTCCTATTTATTACTTGATTAAATTTAATTGTAAAATTATTAAAACAACAAACGTGGAAAAGCGTCATTCAATTTTATAAAAAATTATAGAGTAAAATTATAATTTCAACTCATTAAGTCTAGTTGGAGCAACAGCCTCCTATAACAAAAGTAAATCTTTGTTAAAATTTTTTTAATTTAAATTATTGATATTTAAATTTCATTAATTCTTAATTAATCTGATTAGAACTATAATAACCTCTCAATCACTTTGTTTAAATCATATTTAACTAGAAGAGGTATAATATTCATAATTATGAAATTTATTTTTTTTAGCAACTAGAAAATAAAAATAAAAAACTATTTATTTTTAAAAATATTTTTTAAAAATATTAAAAATAACACAATAATTATTAAAATAAATCAATAAAAATTAATTTAATTAAACTTAAAATTTATATTAATATATAAAAAAATAAAAAATCTAAGTTCAAATCGCTTTATTATATAAAAAAAGAAAAATAATAAATTCATAATGCATAATAACAATGCTAAATTTTTTTTTTTGGCCATAATGCTAAAATATTATTATGTAGCTCTATATTTTTCCATTTATTATATTCTATCTCATTACATTATTTATCTGTCAAGCAAAGTGGACTCACTCTGACACTCTCACATACTCACTCTTTTCCTCTTCCCAAAATGCCGCCACCACCGCCACAATCACCACCGACCGCCGCTCACAACGGCGAGCATAGACCTCATCACCGTCCACCGGCGGCCACTTCCAACAACAACCACCACCACCACAGCCACCATCCATATTATCCAAGCGCGTCGCATTCCTCCTCGTCAGCATCATTAAAAGGCTGCTGCTGCTGTCTCTTCCTTCTCTTCTCCTTTCTAGCTCTGCTTGTGCTCGCTATCTTCCTCATCATTATCCTCGCAGTGAAGCCCAAAAAGCCTCAGTTCGATCTCCAGCAAGTGGGTGTTCAATATATGGGCATTTCTGCCTCTAACCCAACTGCTTCTGTCGACCCCACCACCGTAAATACCGCCACCGCTTCACTTTCTTTAACAATCCACATGCTGTTCACCGCCGTTAACCCAAATAAAGTTGGGATCAAGTATGGTGAGTCTAGGTTTACTGTTATGTACCATGGGATTCCTTTGGGTAAAGCTTCTGTTCCTGGGTTTTATCAAGAAGCTCACAGTGAAAGACAAGTGGAAGCTACTATCTCTGTTGATCGTTACAGCTTGATGCAAGCTAATGCTGCTGATTTGATTAGAGATGCTTCTTTGAATGATAGAGTTGAGCTTCGTGTTCTGGGTGAAGTTGGTGCTAAGATCCGTGTCCTTGATTTTGATTCTCCTGGTGTTCAGGTTTGTCAGTTTCTTCTCTACCCATTTTCTTGCATTATATACCCAGCATTCTCCATTTCTAATTTTGCGTTTTTCTTAAAAAAAGAAAAAAATTCTTGATATGGGTTCTTTTCTTGGCGTAGAATTTGTCAGTTGCTAACTAATTTTTTCTTTTCTGCTTATGGGTTCCTTTCTTGCTATTTTGATTTTGATTCCCATTTCAATTCATGCCCATTTCTCATTTCTTTCATGTATTCTGAATTTTGCATTTTTGTGGGTTTTCTTGATTTTTACTTATTTTCTTCTCTGTTTTGGCAAACTTCTCTTCAGAAAATGGGTTTTATTTTTGTGTATTTATTTTCCCAGTTGCCGTAGTGCTGTGGTAGGCTTTGTCGGTTCTGTTTAAGCTGGAGAAACCCACATTTTCTGTATCACTCTTGCCATAGTTAGGCCCTTCTGTTGCTAACGTGCACTATCATTAATTACTGTGTCTGCTAACGTGCGCTCGGTTTTAATTCTAGGAGTGGATGTTTTTTTCTTGGATACTTTGGATATTCTTGCTCATTTGCCCTCACGGTTTACTCTATTTGTATATTTGCCCTTGGTTTTTCGGTGCATTTGTGTTGGTGGCCCTCATGTGGTTTGCTTATTTTGGCCTCTCATCCTCTAAGAAATTAGTGAATCTTTGGATTTCTTTATGCCTTAATACTGTCTTTTCAATGTGTGTTCCTTTTATAAAAGCATAAAAAAAAGTTTACTTAAGAGCCAATTCTTTAACTTTAATAATTTTAGAGTTGATGACCGCTAATGCTAATTAATTACTGTTCTTAAATAAATGGCTTTCTTTTCAAGCACTTTCTTGAAATGCACCACCAATCCTGTGGAGGCAATGTGCGATAAAAGCTATCTTCAACAACAGTTTCATTTTCCTGTTTGTGTTTTTTTACCATTGCTGGCGCGTATTTTTCATTCGCCTGTGAACTTATCCTAGCCTGACCCACCCGTTATGTCTTCCTGTTTGCTAGTATCTACTTGTGGTGTGCTTGTGTTTTTTTTTTTTTTTTCAGTTAGTGTGTATTTCTTGTATTTAGTGTGACTGCATGAAGCCATGAACATTGAATGGTTTCTATTTGACTGATACCCAGTAATTTGGGAGAAGGATGATCCTTGATTCTTGCATGGCTAGGTTCCCATTTGGATTTTATGATGTTTTACTAGATTTTGGACATTAGTAACTGATTAGCGTGTGCTTTTATAAATGTATCATCAATAGTCTCTTTTTTGGATGGCTAGGGATAGCAACACAATGTACGATGGTAAAATGAGAATGCATTGTTTGCTTTATGGTAACAAATGTCAAACTGCATTCCTCAAATTTAGGCTGTAGGGAAGAAGGAAAAAAAAAAGGTACTGGTTCATTTTCTTAGCATGTGAATTTGTTGTGACTTTTTGGGGCCACAAGAGGTATTATATATATGGGATCCAATGTTTGGTTGGGCCTGAAACTGTTGATAGTTTCTCACTTAATCACCTCTTGGGGGTTCTTGTAAAAATGGATCAATGTGGCATCTTCCATATTTTGGATTTCAGTACTTGACTCCAGTCAATTACTATATTGGCTGTCCCTATAATTATATTTATGTTGAGGATCCTTTTCATTCAATGTGTAGTGATACTACTTGGCATTGGGATAATTCTGTTGTATTGAAATGCTACTCATTCTTGATCTTGAATGAGCAGATTTCAATAGTTGAACTAAATTTTTTTTGCCAAGATTTAAATTTCATGGATTCAGCGCCCTTATTTTTACTGTGGAATATGAATTCTCACTGCAGAAAACTTATATTTGCAGCAAACAATTGCACTTGCACACCGAATCCATGTACTTGGTGCGCATTTTTGCACCTCTGCTGAATAATAATATTTCACCATGGAAATATCATTTGCATTAGATTTTCAAGATATAACACTTGAAGCTACTGGTCCTGCAATATTGTGGTAGCTTCAAATTGTTGGAATGAAAATGTACTGTTATATCACAGTAAAAATAGTAATAAAATGCAATAGGACATGTTAGGTAGGAATCCAAAAATGTAACCTTTCTTCTGCGGGCAATAATTAGCGCGTGAACACCACTCGCTTGGGAAGTTGTTGCAAAACCCATTTATTTTCCTTTATTTCACTGTGCATTTGAAATTTCCATCTTTGCTTTTTTGACAAAAATAAACAAAACAACCACCAAACAATGAAAACAAAATACACTAACAAAAATGAAAATCCATTCCCCACAATTGCTAGAAACTTATAAAAATCCTTTCTATTTTCTTGGTTTTCGGTATCTTTTGTTGGTTTTTTTTATTGGGTTGAACCCAATTTTCATTTTCTCTTGAATTTTCATGTAATTAGAGTTGTTCTTGTGGACAGGTATCAGTGAACTGCGCAATAGCAATTAGTCCAAGGAAGCAGTCTCTAACATCAAAGGATTGTGGATTTGATGGCTTAAATGTTTGATCTGACTAATAAGCAGTAGATTACTAAAAGCTAAATAGCAAAAAGGAAAAAGGGGAGAATTTTTTTTCCTCCTTAATGTTTATTATTATTATTATTATTATTATCATTTTTTTTTGCTCTGTAGAGATGAGCAAGAGAGGGTGGAGAAAAGCAGAAGAGAAGGCTTAGAAAAGTAGAAAAGCGAAGATGGGGAAGAAGAAAACCCATGTCCTCACATGGATTAAGGAAAATTGGATCAGAAAGGGCTACATAAGGATTTGATTGATAGGTGAAAAAGAGGAGAATATTCTCCTTGATTGGGAAAGCTAAAAGCAAAAATTTTTTCCCAAGATTTTGCAGATTTTTTTTCATATTGGTTTTTGATTTTACTTAACTTGTAAGCAAAAATTTGCTGATTGTGTGTAAAGTGTAAAAACTCATGTAATGCCTACCAATTCCACACCCAATTGGCCTTTCTTATTTTTTTAAAAATATCTTTCCCTTTTACTCTGTAATATGATTACTTTTGCATTTCAGGATTTTGCATTTAATCAATTAGGCATAATGCTTGCATCATCTACAAACTGTTGCATATATTATGTTTAAAAAACAGTACGGAACGATCTAGTAGTGAACTTGCGAAATGGGCAGATTGTATATAAATATATCTTTTTTGTGTAATTATTTTAGTATTAAAATAAAATAAAATAATTTAAATATGTTATTTAAGTAGTTTTAATAAAATAAAAATTTTATAAGCGTATTATGTAGTTTATACAGTTAAAGAGATTATTTGCACTAATGGTACTATTAATGTATCTAATATTTAAAATGTAACACAAAATTTTTTAATATTTTTTTAATCAAATAATAATAAAATATCTAACGTTTAAGATATAATATAACTTTTTTTTACATTTCTTTTATTATTAATGAAGTGCACCTGATTTATAACTAAATTTGACTACCCGGTATGTCATGACATTTGATGTGTCACCATATATTACACTTATATGACATAATGTCACTTGTTACATTTTTATGATGTGACATTTGCATATTTGACACATTTTTATGATGAGACATTCACAAAAAGTAAGATACTATAATGAGACCTTCACTAATACTATGCATGGATTGAAAGGAATATTAGGGGAAAGGAAGGGAATTGGAGGAAAATTAGCTATTGTGTTATTTGGCTATTAAAAGTTAATAGAGATGGAAGATAATTGAAGAGAAATTATTTTTCCTCATTCTCTTTGTATAAGGTGAAATTGATTATATCCCAAAGTGACGTGTAAAAAATTTTAACTCCAAAATATATTGTAATTTAAAGTTTTATTTTCTTTTTAAATATTTTTTTCTTTTTTTTCTTTATTAATTAATTTTAAGTTATTGATAATTGATTTCTGGAACTCTTGAGCTAGGCGTCCTGTAAAGCACGAACAAAAAGTAAGGTGAGAGGTGGGGAGGATCCCCACGAACACTCTGATGCCTAAGTTAGAGAATAGAAGTAAGGAGAATGTAAGATAGCTTGAATGTGTGAGAATGAGATGTCCCATTGTGAGGGATGTAGGGCTATATATATAGTAATACTCAAACATGGATGGAGTCGGATTCCATGTGGGATAGTGAATCATAATCTTTATATGAGAGTGTTCCTTCTTTGATTAGGATTCCTCTTTGGGATAGTTCCTATTCTGGACGGATCTGTCTTCTTCTTGATCCCAGTGTTCCTATTTAGAGGGTAGAGGACCCCTAATTAGGCGGGAACATTCTAGATGGTATCAAGAGTCCCCCCCCCCCCCCCCCCCCGAGGTATTCGGATATTTATGTCCGTCGCGTCCGGGTAGGATGCTGATGCCCTCATAAGGGAAATAAGATGCTAGTGAGCTAAGGTGGCCAGCCTCAGTCACGATGAGTAGAGCTCGGTGCCAAGTATTTGGATGGTCATCGTTGAATCATAATCTGTAGAGCTGGGGTACCTGCCGAGTGCGTATGAGCACTGTAATAGATTAACCCATCCATTTAGGAACAAGACAGAACCAGTCGTCATTGGATTTTTGATGCTCGATGCATGGACACGAGGCTTTTCGAGCTCGGATCCTTAGTACTACAGAAGCGATCTGAGGGTGCCAGTTTTAGTCACTGGTCTTAGGTGTGCGAGACTTAGATGCTCAATTTAGGGACGCGAGGCTTACATGCTCGGAACCTCAGTACTACGGAAGTGACCTAAGGGTGCCAGCTTCAGTCACTGGACTTAGATGAGCGAGACTTAGATGCTCGGTTCAGGGACGTGAGGCTTACATTCTCGGAACCTCAGTACTACGGAAGCGACCTGAGGGTGTCAGCTTCAGTCACTGGACTTAGATGCTCGGATACCTGAAATGGGCTGGAAATGATGTTTAAAATGCCTTCCGAGTTGCTTGATGAAGCGGCCCAGTCGAAACATGGGCGGGCCAACACGTGGTGGCTTCACTTCAACCCTTAGGGATTCATAATTGAAATCGTATGAGTGATGTGTCATTTCGTATGTCAGTAAACAAAATGTTTATACCGCCGTTATCATAACTCATCGTCTAATGGGTTATTTTATTCCCAAAAGGCCTTTGGTGGCCTAGGGAGGAACGCAACAATAATGAGGGCAGTTAATGGCGTGTTTCCAAATCCTTCTGTGCCTCTATAAATACTATTGCGCTTATTAACTAACATATTTTGCTTCTTTTGCTTTTTTATCTTTTTGTTTTTGCTGCGTTGTTATCGCCTCCACTATTTCCATTTCTTCCTGCCATAGTTCTTGCTTGTGGCGACCAAGTGATTCTTTTCATCTTTTCTTCCTCCTCTTTTTGCCCTTTTCTACTATTGTGTTTTTCTTTTCTCTATTATGGCTCCAAGGGAAAAAATTAGTTTTGACCTTTTTATCTCCAATATAGATAGCGAGTTACTAGGGTGGTACTAGCGGCGGTTCTATATCCCCGCCAATTACGCCCTTCACATTGTAGGTAGGAGGTTTAGGGCCCATACCCCCTTATCGGGGCTAAGTAGGTTAGTTGTATATTTTGACTAGTTAGAGGGGGTCTAAAATTTCCTTAGATCCCTTTGTAAAAGAATTTATTAATAGGAATAATATAGCGCCTGGTTAGCTTCATCCGAATAGCTATAGGATACTGATCGGGTTCATCCAACTGATGTATGAAGAGGGTAGGGACCCCGATCTAGATGTCTTTCGATACTTGTACAGGCTGACTAAGAAGAAGGGAGAGCTAATGTTCTCCTTGTCGGTTGTACCCAATCACACACTATTCGTTAAACTTTCAGATCTCAACAAGAAGTGAAGACACCATTTTTTTTATTGTGGAGCATCAATCAGACTTCTTGGATGTCTGGAGGATATGGTCAGACAAGTGTCATAAAGTAACCCATCCAGCGAAACTCTCTGACCCTGATACGGAGCTAGTTTTGTGGCTACATCTCGACGGACTCACCGAAGCTCGATCAGTAGAGGATGTGTCCCAGAGGTACCTATGGAGAGTCTGTCCGAGTCATGATCACTCCCCCGGTATGTTTATTTTGCTTTGAGTTATCTTTCTAACTTGCTTTATTTTTCCATCTGTAGATGGCTGACTTTTTTAATTTTGCGGGCGGGATTTCCTTGGTAAATGAGCCAGTTGCGGTGGAAGAGGTTTGGGTCTCTCCTTCTCCCAAACTTGAAGCTCCTGCAGTTTCAGAAGCTATTTTCGCCGATCCCAAGGGCAAAGTGCCGATGGAAAGTGAAAGGCCAGAGCGGGTCGAGCGAAGAAAGAGGCGGCTAATTGACCCGAGGTCAGATACGGAGGGGCTGGATGAAGAGATCTATGTCCAGCGCCCGTGGTTATCTGGGTCTCTAGATATGAGGGGTTGGATATTGAAGAGGATGAAGTCCCCGAGCATCTCCAATAGCCAAGTACGGGACCAGTACACCGAGTCACTGCGGTTACCTGGTGACATGCAGTGTTGGTTGGAGGAGGGCCCGGACAGGTTGCTGGATTCCATGATTGGCCAGTCATTTAAGGTAAGCTAGTTTCTGTCGTTTGATATAGTTGTCATACTTACTTCTTATTTAAGTTGTCTGTTTATTTTCGACAGATGACTCAGGTCTTACTGTTGGTGAAGGATCAATACTTCTACTTGAAGAGCCAGTACAGCTTAAAGGAAACTGAGGTGGGGACAATAGCAATAGATTTTGAGAAGAAGTTGGATAGCGCGAAGGCAGCTTTAGAGCACTGCTAGACAAGATACGCTGAGGCCAAATTAGATGCTAAGGCGAATCAGAAGAAGGTTTCTGAGCTAGAACATAGCCAGGCTCAATTGACGAGGAGGATCGAGGAGCAGGATCTTGAGATCGCTGAGCTCTAAGGGAGGCTGGTGGAGCTTGAGAAATCCAGAGAAAATGATAAGAAGGCATATCAGATCATGGTGGGGGGGGGGGTTTCTCAAAGCTTACCGGGCCGAGTGTAAGAGGATCTTGCTCACCCAAGACTCAGGGCTGGACTTGGGGGCATTAGACTGGATAACTCCAGTAAATCTTGCAAAACTTGCTGCAGAGGAGGATGCCCGTCAGAAGGCTAGTTCTGTTTCTACAAGGAAGTCTGAAGAGGTTGCTATTGCTATTGGGTCTGTAGAGCATCCAAAGACTGCTGATGCTATTTCCCCTCCATTTTCAGGCCTGGGGGTCTGAGTGTACATATAGTAGAGTAGATATGTATAGATTTTTTTGCTCTTTTTTTTGTAACCGATCACATGTAAAGAAATTCTTATTAATAAAGAGACTTTATTATTGAATCATATCATATATTGAAGTACAAGTTTACTGATAGTATTTCCTGAGAGAGTCTGAGTTCCAAAACCTCGGTAGTTCTTTGCCTCCTCTTTCTTTTAGCCTGTACACTCCTTTCGTTGTGCATTTTGAGATATGGTACGGACCTTCCCAGTTTGGACCTAACTTGCTAGTTCCTGAGGTGCCTTTGCCAATATCTGCTCTTCTGAGTACCTAGTCACCCATCTTGAATTATTTAATTCGATGCTGCTGACGGTGGTACTGAGTTATTCTTTGCCGATGTGCCTCAGCTGTGGCTGCCGCTTGTTCTCTTTGTTCCTCTAGTAGGTTTAGACATATCTGGGCATCGGTGTTGTTGATGGTGTGATCGAGATCTTAGCTTACTCGGTAACTTAGTGACCCAACTTCCACGGGAACTACTGTGTCCATGCCATAAGTCAGTCTAAATGGTGTTTCGCCAGTGGATGATCGGGGTGTGGTTCTATAGGCCCAGATTATGTTGTTAAGCTCTTTGACCCAATTCCCCTTTTTCTCGTCAAGTCTCTTCTTCAACCCTTGCATGAGGATTCTGTTTGTGACCTCGGTTTGTCCGTTTATCTGTGGGTGAGCTACTGAGGTGAAGCACAACTTTATACCAAGGTCCGAGCAGAAACTTCTGAATCTATGGTTGTCGAACTGTTTGTCGTTGTTCATAATTAAAGTATGTGGGATGCCGAACCTGTAAATAATCTCCTTAAAAAAGAAGTGTTGTATCCGTGCTTCTGTGATGGTTAGGACCACTTTTGCTTCTACCCATTTGGTGAAATGGTCAATGGCCACAATTAAAATTTTTTTATATGAGGTAGAGGGAGGGAAAGGACCAAGGATGTCCATCCCCCATATGGTGAATGGCCAAGGGCTGCCGATGGGATGCAGAGGCTGAGAAGATTTGTGACTAAGTTGGGCATAGTGCTGGCACGGGGTACATGCCTGCATTAGCTGCTAGGCATCCTTGGACATGATGGGCCAGTAATACCCTTGGAGTAGTGCCTTTCTAGTGAGTAAATAGTGGGATTCATATGCTCCATAAATTCTTTTATGAATTTCTTGGAGTATGTAATTTCCTTCTTCCGGGGAAACACACTTTAACTATGGGTGCGAGAGGAATTTTTGGTAAAGCTCCCCTCGATGGATGGAATAGTGGGTTGCTTTGCTCTTGAGCTTCCGAGCTTGCAACTTATCTTTTGGGAGTGTTCCGTGCTCAAGATATTGGATTATGGATTGCATCCATTCTGAGACTACTTGTGTTTCCAAAACTTCAATGTCTTCTATGCTGGGATTAGTTAGCAACTCGGTGAAATTCATATCCCTAAATGCTTAACTATTCTCGACTACAGATTTGGCAAGGTAGTCAGCCTCAATGTTGTCTTCCCTAGGAATCTGGACGATCTTCCACTGGCCTCCATCTTGTTCGATGTTCTGCAAAAGTCGCTTGGCCTTGTCTACGTACTTGGCAATGCAAGTGTCTTTAACTTGAAATGCTCCACTGACTTGGTTGACTACTAGTTGGGAATCCAAGTGTATGATGATGTGTTCGGCCCTTACTTCGGTAGCCAACTTCAAACCTGTAATGAGCGCTTCGTACTCGGCTGCATTATTGGTGGCGTTATACTCGATACGGATTGCATACCAGATGTGAACCTTGTGCAGCCCTCTGAGGATTATTCCTACGCCAGAGCCCTGAGCTGAGGATGCTCGATCAATATAGAGCTTCCATTCCGGCGCTTTGGTCAAGGTTATATCTTTCGGAGCCATTTCTTACATAAAATCTGCTAACGCCTGGGCTTTCATCTGCTACCAAGGCTCGTAGTCAATATCAAATTCACTGAGTAAGACCGACCATTGCACTAGCTGACCTGAAGTCTCTGGTCTCTGTAAGATTTTTCACAGCGGGAAGTGGGATCAGACCACAATATGGTGAGCTTGGAAGTAATGTCGAAGCTCGAGAAGCATGGACCACGACCATGGCTAACTTGTCCAGTATGGGGAACCGAACTTTAGGTCCTCAGAGCATCTTACTGACATAATAGGTAGGGCTTTACTGGCTTCCTTCTTCTCTTACTAGTACTGAAGCGATGCACTCTCAACCAATAGAGAGGTATAAATACAAGGTCTCATTCGGTATCAGCCAGCTAAGTAAGGGTGGTAAAAACAAGAATCTTTTAATGTCTTCGAATGTCGCCTGGCAATCGGCGGACCACTGAAACTTCCCAAAATTTTTAAGAGCTTAGAACAATGGTAGACACCGCCTAGCCGAGCAAGAAATTAAACTCCCTAGTGCGGTGATTCTACCATTTAACTTTTTTACATCATGGATGTTCTTCGGTGCCTCCATGTTGAGTATGGCTTCCATTTTTTCTGGGTTGGCTTCAATGCCCTAGTGACATATCATAAACCCCAGAAATTTACCTGCCTGGACTCCGAAGATGCATTTATCAAGATTCAACTTGGAACTGGATTTACTCGGTAGCTGGAGAACCCGATCCACGTCTGTTGGGTGATGCTTCGGGTGCTTACTCTTGATGATGATGTCATCCACGTATATTTCTACGCTTGTTCCAATCTGGTATTGGAGGACTTAGTTCATCATTCTTTGGTATGTGGCTCCAACATTTTTCAATCCAAAGGGCACCACCTTGTAGCAGTATAACCCTTCGTGAGTGATGAAGGACGTTTTTTCCTGATCCTCTTCCTTCATCGGAATCTAGTGATAACTTTATACAGCGTCGATGAAACTGCATAAGCTATGACTAGTGGTGGAATCGATGAGTTGATTAATCGTGGGTAATGAGTAGCTATCCTTAGGGCATGCTCGGTTGAGGTCGGTGTAGTCTACACACATTCTGTACTTCCCGTTTGCTTTTTTGGTGGGTACTACATTGACTACCCATTCCAGGTGAGTAACCTCTTTAATGAACCCAGCTGCAAATAGCTTCATTGTTTCCTCAGCAATGATCTTTTATCTTTCATAAGAAAAGGTTCTTTTCTTCTATGCTACTGGCTTGGCTCCTGATTTGATGTTTAGGCAGTGATAGGCAACCCGTGGGTCCATGTCGATGATTTCAGAGGCTTGAGAAGTGAAATCCTCTGAGTGTCTGGTAAGGACTTCTCTTATTTTGTCTCTGATGTTTTGGTTGAGGGCGTTGCAATTTTCACAGTCTTTCCTTCCATGATTTGTAATGTTTCCATGTCTTCCATCGGTTGTGGGTTAGCTCCTTGCTTTTCAATTTCTTATGCCTGTAAAGGAAAAGCCTCCATTAGAGGCTTCATGGCTATCTGAAGCACTGTCTGACCATGTGTTGATCTCCCCTAATAGTAAGGGTCCCATTCTTGATCAAAATTTTCATGGTTAAGCATCGGATGCTGGTGACTGCATCTGCTTCGTAAAGTGCTGGCCTTTCTATAATCCTATTATAGGCTAGTGGTATGTCTACCACGTTGAATGGAGTCCAGACGACTTTTGTTTCCTTATCATTTTAACTTCCAAATTCTAGGTCCAGATCGACAATCCCCATTGGTTGAACTGTTCCCCCATAAAAACTAGTGATTGGGTTCTGGATGGCCTTCAGGTTGGTGACGGAGCCACCCATAGCTTTGTACGCATTCCAAGATAAAACATTGATAGCACTCCCATTATCCACCAGTAGCCTTTTGACTCGATACTTATTTATGCATGTAGTTATCACTAGAGCATCGCTATGGGGGTGATGTACATGAAAATCATCTTTCGAGTTGAAAGCAATGTCGCTTCTCCCATGTCTCAATTTTTCTCCTCTACTACGCTTTAATCTTTTCTCCGTGTTTTCTCCCCCTATAATCATGTTGATCATCCCAATCGGCTCCTTCCTGGCTTTTTTTGCTTTGGCTCTATCCCGTTCCTGACTTTTTGAGTTTTCGCTCCTCCTTGGTGTGTTCGTGAAATTATCAAGCTTTCCCCGCTGCACCAATCTTTCTATGGCACTCTTCAGTTCTTTGCAGCCCTCCGTGTCATGTCCGTATTGTTGATGGTACCCATAATATTGGCCTCTATCACGAGTAAATCTCTGGCTTGGGCTAATTCTCTTGGCTGGTGTGATCCCTACTCCATTATGCCTAATCCACATGAGGATTTTATACCGAGAGGTGTTTAGGGGTGTATATTTATCTGCTTCCTTGTCAAATCTCTCTGTAGGGTTTTTAAGATTCAGTTTTGGGAAGCTTGCTCATCTTTATTTTGGTCGCTCATCCTTGATCGATGGCATGTCTTCTTCCCGACGCATCCTCCTGTCTTCGTCCATTTTTATCATCAGGACCGCTATCGCCATTGCCTCTGCAAAGGTACTCGGCTCTTTAGTCATTATTTTGTCTTTAAGCTTTTCGACTTTGGTGCCATTTTTCAAAGCTTCTATGGTGACTTCATCAACAAGATGCTCAATCTGCATAACTGTTTTATTGAAATGGTCAAGGTAACTTCGTAAAGATTCATCAACTTCTTATCGGCACATCCGCAGGTCATTGATATTTTTTGTAGGGGGAATATTAGTGATGAATCTGATACGGAACTGCTCCACTAGGTCCTCAAAAAAAGTGACTGAATTTTCCAGGAGCTGATGAAACCATTTTTGAGCATTCATTACGAGTGTGCTTGGAAAGACTTTGCACATGATTCCATCATTTACATTTTAGAGCAACATCTTTGTCAGGAACACTGATATATGACTAATGGGGTCTTCCGTCCTATCGTACAGATCAAGCTGCGGGATTCTAAACTTACTAGGAATCTCCGTTTGAATTATTCTGCTGACAAACGGAGTTCTACTATCCATAACCCATTCCTCTTCCTTTCTAGGTTTGGTCTGGGCTTTACATATTGCTTCCTCAACCTTTTGCGCTAATTTTGAATCATCAAGGGCCGAAATAATTAAACTACACTCCCCTTCTGGTACTTTACCCTTCCCTATGCTTGTCCCTGGGGCTTGTTGGGGTGTTGTGTTATCATCATTTTGAGTCGGCTCAACGTACTTGCTCTGTATTATAGCATTTAGCTGTTGTTGCATCAAATCTATTTGCACCTGAATATTTTTTATCATGTCTTCGCTGCTGATTTGATCAAGGCTTTGTGTTTAGGTCACAGTGTTTAGGTTTAGAGTGGTTATTGCTAGCATTTCTAGTAGACTTGGGAAAGGTATTAAAGGTATTGATCAATGGTGTTGTAGCGGAGTGTAATACGAGAGATTTGTGCCCAAGGATGGGTATCTTGGGGTGTTCTCCGGAAGTGAAGGTAAATATCCGGATGAGGCTCCAACATGCTGCAAGGTGGGTGGTAGTATCATTGTTGGTAGAGGGTCTGAAAGGTCAGTCGAAAGGATAGGTGCAGGAGGATTGGTGCCGGCTTTAGGAGTTTGGGTTGGTGGTGGGCTAGAAGTCATAGTGAAGGTGTCTTTAGCTTAGCAAGTAAATGAATGGCTTTTCCCAAGGAGTTCCCACAGATGGCGCCACTTGATAACTGGTTTCCGGAACTCTTGGGTTAGGATTCCTACAAATCACAAACAGAAGGCAAGGTCAGAGGTGGGGAGGATCTCCACAAACACTCCAATGCCTAAATTAGAGAATAAAAGTAAGGAGAATGTAAGATAACTTAAATGTGTGAGAATGAGATGTCCCATTGTGAGGGATGTAGGGCTATATATATAGTAATACTCAAACTTGGATGGAGTCAGGTTCCGTGTGAGATAGTGAATCATAATCTTAATAGGAGAGTGTTCCTTTTTTTTATTAGGATTCCTCTTTAGGATAGTTCATATTCTGGATGGATCTGTCTTTTTCCTGATCCTAGTATTCCTATTTAGGAGGTAAAAGATTTCTAATTAGACGGAAACATTTTAAATGATATCAGTTATAAAACACAACAAAATTTATAATTTTTATTTCCTTTCCTTCCTGTTAAAATACTTTCATTTCCCTTCTCTCTATAATTGTTGTGCATAATGTAAAAGTTGGGAAACAGAAAATTTTTTTGAAAAAATTACATCCAACGCTGAAGTTGGACCACTTCTTTCCATCTTTACTTTCCGCAGCTTTTGTGTTTCATGTTTACATTAGCGTTTTTCAACTTGACATTTTTTTTTCTTTTCATTTTTCCGGTTTTCTTTGGTTTTGTTGTTGTTATTTTTCTTCTTATTATTATTACTACTATTATTATTTTTATAACTATTATTATTATTCATTTTTGTTCTTGTTGTTCTTATTATTATTGCTATTATTATCTTTTAACTATTTTATTTTGATATTATTATTCATTGTCTTATTTTTATTTCTATTTATTTTTTCTTTCTTTGTTTATTTTATTTATTATTTTTCTGGTTGTGTTTTCAGGTTTGTTTATCATTTTTCATTTGTACAACATTTTTTGGTTTTTTGTTGCTTGAAGGCCATCTCTAACTATTAATATAAAAATAGTGTAAATTTATACAAAAATACAATTTTTACAGTAATTTTTTTCAATTCATTACACCATTTTTAATGCTAAAGGAATATTCTCTCTATATTCTTTTTTATATCTCATATTATAATATTTAAATATTTAACACATTACATTTATATTTATATTCTTTTAACAAATGCATCCACTAATAATATATTTTGGTATTGATCAAATAATATTAAAATAACAAAATTAATAATTTTTTAATTCTTTAGAATATATTATATTTATTTGCTATATATATATATATATATATTAAGAAAAATATTTTAAATAAAATCAATATTTTGGACAAAATTGTTAAAAAAAATTATGTCTATGTAATGAGAAATTGGATGAAATTGAATATCTTAAAAGTTAATAATATAATTACAAAAAAAAAAAACTACCCAAAATACGTTCAAGTGAACATGGCAAACTCAAAAATATGTTTGCCATGTTCATTTACACAAAAATGAGTAAAGAAATGGGTAAGGGCTGGAGCCAAAAAACTCATTTTTTCCCCTAAAGTAGGTTTGTGTTGGAGTTGCCCTAACTTTATATTTTATGAGGTTGTCTAGCTATAGTTGTTTTTCTGGTTTTTATTGGTTGTTTTCAAGGTGTTTTTATGGTTTTCTCTTTCAAAAAAATCATAAAAATAACCGAAAAATTACCACAAAACAAGCTCAAGAAAAAAAAAAAAAAACTAACAACCACCACAAAAACAACCATTGTTTTAGTTGTTTTCTGGTTGTTTTGATGGTTGTTTCTCTATCCTGGTTGTTTTTCTGCTTATTTTTCTATTTGTTTTTGGTTCTTGATTGTTTTTCTGATTTTTCTAGTTATTTTTCTGATTTTTTTATGTTTTTTTTTTCGAAAAAACCATGAAAAAAATTAAAAAAATAACCAGAAAATTATCACAAAACAAGCTAAAAAAAACTGAAAATGAACCAAGAAAAAAAAATAAAAAAAAACTACCACAAAAACAAGCATCAAAACAACCATAAAAACTACAACAAAAATAAGCTCAAAAATCTGAAAATAAATAAAAAAAATAAAAAAACAACCTCAAAAACAATTAGAAAAATAATCACAAAAAATAAATAAAAACCACAACAAAAACAAGCTCAAAAAATTAAAATAAAAAAACAAAAAAATTGAAAAATAACCAACAAAAAATGGAAAAGAGATGAAAATAAGAAGAAGAAAAAGAAGGAAGAATACTGTAATTTTGAAAAAAAAACTGTGTTTTTGAAAATTTTTTTTAGTCAACTATAATTTTGTAAATATTTTACTTTTTTTTAGTTATTTCTGAAAAAGTCCCAAATTTCTAATTAATTGGGTCGAATTGAATTAATTGTAGTCTAGACTTTGGATACAAGTAGTTTAGACCGCAAAAAAAAAAAGTTAATTTGTTAGGAAATTTTTGTCATCCTTGTGGTCCTCCTTGTAGTCCTCCTTGGTCTAACTAAATTAGTTAAAGTTCAATAAATTTTAGATATTGGTGATTTAGATAAAAAAAATTATCAATTAATTATGACAAAGATGATAGTCGACACTTTATAGAACTACTTGAAGTATTTAAATGGTGTTTTTATAAATTAAAATGAAACTATATATACATTTAAACTAATCGAAAAATATTTATGAATCATATTTTTGCCTGGGTGTAATTGTATTACATCCAATAGTAAAATTTATAATAAGGAAATACGTGTCTTATTTTTAAAGCTAAATGTAAATCACTTGATTGATATGTAACAAATCTTACCTTAAGGTGTAATACACCTTGTGTAGGTAAGAATTTCACCTACACTATGTATATTACAAACTAACAAAACTAACAAAACTTATTAATAAAGTTTACAAGTTGAAGTGTCAAACTAACAAAACTTGTAAAAGTATTAAACCAACATTTTTTCAGATACATGAACTTTAAAGTATACATGGAAAGTTAATCTCGTAATACATCTTTTTTCATGAACCCAAAAGATCTCCCAATTTTATTTTAGTGAATGGCGTTGTAAATGGGCGCCATTTATCAACGAGATGCGAGGAAACCTGTCGCATAGTTGGTCGAGATTGAGGATTGGTACTCAAGCAAGCAAATGCAAGTTCTGCAGCATAAATTAATCCTTCAACAACTTTATTATGAGGGGCTGGGAGGCGCTCGTCAATTACATCCTTAAAAAGTGTATGCTGATCAACCGGCGATGACAATGAAGATGTTGATATAAGCGATGAAATCAAATCCCCAGGATGTCTTCCAACTATCAATTCAAGTGTTACCACACCAAAGCTATAGACGTCACATTTTTCATTGGCTATCATTGTATAAGCTAGCTCTGCAATAAGTATTCAATCATATTTTAGATAGTAAGTTTCAAATAACAAAATATCTTTATTTGGTTTACTTACCTCAACATAAACATAATCATAATCATAATCATAATAATCGTAATGTGAGTACTAATAGGTGCTCATTAGATTAGAGTCGTCTTCAGAACTGATAGGTTTCCTGTCCGAAGCCTGTCAAAGCCACCTATCATTACTAGTAAGGTAAAGAAAGGATCATATGTACCTGGAGCAGTATACCCCAATGTGCCTGCGAATGAGGTCCAATTTGATGAATCAGGTATCAAGACCCTGGCAGTTCCAAAATCAGAGACATGGGCTTCAAATTCAGCATCCAACAGAACATTATTGCTCGAAATGTCTCGATGAATAATTGGAGAAGAGCAGTCATGGTGCATATAGCTCAATGCGTTGGCTATTCCTTTAACAACATTTAGCCTCTTAAACCAATCCAACTTAATAGCTTGTTCGTCACTGCTCAATACATTTCTTAAACTCCCTCTTTCTATGAATTCATAAATCAAGAATGATTGTTTGGGGTGTGAACAAAATCCATGTAACTTCACAATGTTTCGATGCCGTATCTCCATCAACACACAAATCTCGCTTCTAAATGCTTTCGTACTGGTAATCTCTCTATTTTGCAATTGATGAAATTTTTTCACTGCAACAACTCGACCTGTTGGCAACACAGCTTTGTAGACGATTCCATACCCTCCCACACCAATACAATACTTAGAATCAAACTCCTCTGTAGCCTCAATAATGGTTTCATATTGTAAATCCATGTCATGGCTCCATGTTGGGTGTATAGCCCCGTGAGATGACTCCTTTGCACCTGATGAGTTAGCTATTTTACTTCTGATTTGTTTGCGATGGATAAAGAAACCTCCAGCCAATGCAACAATTATTAATAGACCACACAAGACGGGAACGACTATAAGAATATACTGTGCTTTTCCCTTTGTTCTAACAGGTCTAATGACTGTAGGATAAGAACAGGCTTTTAGATTCGTATTATTGCCGCAGAGGTTTGAGTTATTTTGAAGGGCTTCAAATGGAGCTTGTTGAAAGGCTTTAATATCGGGAATCAGACCCTCTAACCGATTGTAGGATACATCCACTGCAGTCAATCCTGCTAAAAAATCGAAACTTCTTGGAATGGAACCTGACAGCAAATTGTGGGAGAGGTTTAAGGTTTCCAATCTTTGAAACTTTCCAAGCTGTTCTGGAATTTCTCCTGTTAACAAGTTGTAACTGAGATCAAAACTTTCAAGAGGCGGTATATTTCCCACCTCTGAAGGAATGTTCTCAGTGAATTTGTTCTTGCTAAGATTCAAGAACAATAATTTTGAGCAATCACCAAGTTGTTTGGGGATTTCTCCACTCAGATTGTTTGCTGCCAAGTTAAAAATTTCAAGATCAGATAACATTCCAATTTCTTTAGGAATTCCACCAGAAATTTTGTTATCATCAAGTGAAAGTTTGAGTAGTCTCAAGTTCCCCAATGCCTTTGGAATCTCGCCCACAAGATGATTCGATGAGAGGAGAAGTATACGCAATTGAGTAGCATTTCCAAGTTCAGCAGGAATTGTGCCAGAGATGTTATTCTCTGAAATTATCAGAGTTGACAAGTTACTGAAATCTTCCCATTTCCATGAGAGCTCTCCGTAGAATTTGTTACCACTCAAGTCCAAATACTGCAACTGTGGATAAATGCCAAAATCTTCAGATATATTGCCTGTGAGTTGATTTCTCTCAAGACGGACTCTCACCAAGGTGCTACAGTTTTTTAGGCTTTTCGGAATGTGACCAGTGAAACTATTTCCATGAAGACTAAGAGATATTAGGCGTCCACCACTGCAGAAGTTCTGGGGTAAAGGGCCCTTAAATCTGTTGAAATATATTACAATATGTTCCAAATTTTTCAAGTTGTTCATCTCTGAAGGGAGAGTTCCAGAAAATCTATTGCATTCAAGGAAAAGATGAGTTAGCTTTGTCAATTTTCCAATTTCTTGAGGTATGGACCCAGAAAGTGAATTATTGCTAAGTTCAAGAAGAGACAATGCTGTCAAATTTCCTATAGAAGATGGGATTGATCCAGTGAGGTTATTATATGACAAAGCAATGTTTACAAGAGATGTCAACTTGGCAATTTCTTGAGGTATTTGGCCAGAAAGTTGGTTTTGGTTAAGATGAAGAATTGAAAGATTTGTCAAGTTTCCTACAGAAGTTGGGATCGAACCAGTAAGACTATTTGTTGACAAATCAATGTCAGTGACAGATTTCATCAGCCCAATTTCGTCAGGTATTGACCCAGAAAGCAGGCACTTGTGAATATACAAAATTGGCAATTCTGTCAGGTTGCCAATAGATGATGGGATTGAACCATTGAGAAAGTTGTTTGACAAGTCGATGAAAGTGAGAGATCTTAACATTCCTATTTCCCGAGGAATGGAACCAGAGATTTCATTAACAGACAAGTCAAGGATGTTGAGCCTGGAAAGATTTGCAATTGCTGAAGGAATGTTTCCATAGAATGAGTTGTTGCTAATGTTGAGCTTGACAAGATTGGGAAAAGAGGAAAAGCTGAGACTCTGAAGAGTACCTTTCAAACTAGTATCTCTCAGGCTGATACTGGTAACACTTCTGGCCTTGTTGCAGTGAACACCAAACCAAGAATTGCAAGGACTACTTGAGTTCCAGGAAGACAAGAACGATTGGCTTTTATTGTCAAGATTAGCTTTCCATCTGAGAAGAGCATCAGCTTCTGCTACTTCAATTTCAACAGCAGCAATAGCAAGAACATGAAAATACATTACAAGGTTGGGAATAAGTACTAAGAGTGCTTTTAGTGAGACTGCCATGGCTTGTTTGAGTATAAAGATGGAATAAATGATACCAGAAAATGTGGATTAAATAAAGCTGGGATTTCTTATTTAAAAAGACTTCCAAAATACCACTGTTACAACAACCTCAATCGTTTATATATATAATCAGCAAATAAATATGTTTCTTTCTTTTGAGTCGCACCAAATTAATAGTCCAATCACGAATAGCATATATACAAGCAACCAAATTAATAGCAAAGTCTATGAACATATATATGTAGTATAAGATTCGTTTAATTTGATCTGAATTACTTAGGACCCTTTGGCTATCAAATACCAAAAATAATAAAAGCCTAAGAAAACCTATTAAATAGTAATTATTTTCAATAACAAAACTTATTTTTAAGAAAAAAAAAATTATATCCAATTAGATTAGAATGGGTGTCCTCAAGTTTAATTTTTCTCCAATTTTTTTTCTAGTTCATTCTTAAATTCACCCTTAAATGTACAGTACTTCATCAAAATTAAATCTAATAACGTATATATGTTTTTAGTCTATTTTATCATATTAAAAAATATAAAAAAGATATATGTGTTATATTAATATATTTTTTTTATTAATTATTAATAATACATGATAATATAAATTAAATTGAGGCCAACTATTTTAAAATATATTCTTTTTCTACACATACTATTTTTAAATATTGATGCTATTACTTGTGAGCTGACTTGAAATGTCCAGTAAAGTGGTTGTGAATATTTTGCAGATTGCTTGGTAAAAGTTCATTACGAAGGTAAAATAATATACATATTCTCTTCAAAATGACAACAACATTTTGGACTAAATGTCTGTAATAACATTAAGAGCGTTAGTTATAACGAACCTTTAGTTGTCTATTTTTGTTTGGCATGCTTTGAAAAAACACCACAAAAACTGATAGACTGTAAGTCGTTTTTGTTTATACATTTTAAGCGACTTGTTGCCATCCAATTTTGACCCGTACAATTAACAACTTAAATTTTAATTAATTTTAATTTTTGTTTTTAATAAGGAAGTTATATAAATTAGACATCGATGAACTACATAATATGAGGTAATCCTCTCATTTTAAAATGATGACGATAGAATTTAAATCTAACATTTAAAGATACTTTAGAGATAAATTATCACTTGAATATTTTTTCACTGATAATTAATTTTGATGTTGATGATAGATTTAGCATTGATAGATAATAAAATCTTAATTGGGGGATGGTTAGTTGATAGGTGTAGTGATTTTGAAGTGACAATTTTAGATGAAAAAACAAAAGTTAACCATTATAGTGATTATAATTTTTTTTAAATACAAATTTGGTTTTTTTTTTTTTTAACAAAAAATGTGTACACTTTTTTTTGGTTCAATTTTGTAAATATTTAGGATAATTAGGTCAAAAGTTGATATTGAAAAAAATTGCATTTCAAGAACAAATTTAGGAGGCAAACACCACTTTAGCCAATTCTTCTTAATGACTAATACATTTAGCACCCCCAGTCAGAAGCATAAAAAATAATCCTTTATTTTGAAATTATAGAAACCCTAATTATTTGTTTCATATACATTAAAAAAATAGTCCTTTTGGCGTTATATTTTGAACATGGTTCTGATTTTTCTCTAATTATTATGTAACTGTTTTTTTAAAATCCTATTTTTGAGCAAAGCTACTAAATTTTAAAAATATAAATCATAAAAATTGTAATATCCCGTGTTTTTAAATATTTTAATACTGCATCGGGATATACAGTGTTAATAATTTTTGTATATATATTATGATATTTTTATGAGTTGATGTGTATTTAAAACCTATTTTAATTATTGTGTATTATTTAAAGTCCTTTACGTAAAATTTTCTCTGGACTTGCATTTTCGGGGAAATTTTCACGTAAATATTTTATTATTAATTATTTTAAATAGATTTACGGACTTGTATGAACTCATACGTATTTTTAAATTACTAAATAAAGCCTATGTATGTATATATTTATTTAATTAGGGTTTAATATATTACCCTAATATTTTATTATTTATTTATTAATTTTATTGTTATTTAATTATTTTTATTTATTAGTAAATTTTAAAATATTAAATTATATGTGTGTGGTGTATATTTAATGTGTGTAATTTAATTTAATTTTATTATATAGTATAAAGTATATATATATACATATAATATGTCAAAAATCAAAACTTTTGAAAAATTACATTTTTGCCCCCGATTGCTCCTTCCCCGATTTTTGCTTCCCTCGCCGTCCGCCATCTGCAACTGCCGATTCCTTGCCGTTGGTGTGCCGTCCAGTGTGCCACCACCTTCCCCATCCTTCCTCACCGTCTGTAGTAGCCGTTTCCGACGTCTGGAGATCGATTTTTGGCCGGAAGCCAAGAGTTTGCATTTTCTTCTTCCTTCGCGATTTTGGCCACCGTTTTCGACACCGTCAGTCTCTTTCTTCTCATTGAGCTCCGGTGAGTGTGATTCTAGCTTTGGTTTGAGCTGAAATGGTCTTGATTTGCTTAGGTTTTGAATTTTTAATTTCGGCCATTTTAGGGTTTTTGATTTTTTTGAACTTTGAATTGATTGATTCATGTAAACTCCCTTCACAAATGTTGTTCCCCTTAGCTTAATATACATGTATGAATTTTTGGAGATTATTTTTATTTTTGGGTATTTTTGAATATTTTAATATTATTTTCTAATTTTCCGAAATTAATTAAATAAATTATAAAATTATGTTTTATGGTAATTATAGGTGTTGAAATGAATTATAGGAATTTATTTGGAATTTTTATGAATTTCTATGTATTTATTTTGAATTTAATTAGTTTATGGAATTTTTGAAAAATTAGGTTAATTATGTTTTTAATTGAATTTAATTGGTTAATTGAGTTTAATTATTAATATTATTGATAAATATGTTGATAAAATTAATTTTGGATAATTATATAATTTTTGGTGAATTTTTGAATGAATTTTAGTATATTTATATATATAGGGGTATTTTGGTAATTTTACATGAAATTGGCTAAAAATGTAATTTAATTGGTTTTAATAGTTATTTGAGGTATAAAAATGATTTCTACAAATTATTTAGTATTTTTAACTAATTAAAACTATTTTTCGTGAATTATTTTCAATTATATATAAAATATACGATTTTACTAATAAAACGAGTTTTTATCGGTTTTTACTGTGTTTTAAGGGTAATTATGTAATTTCTACTTATAAAATGAATTTCTATGTTATAAGGGTATTTTTGAAATTTTTGAAATTATTCTATGTTTGTGGACCCCGGTCGGTAGACTGTAGTTTGGAGTCCGACCGAGGGGTTGTGGATTTGTTGTTGTGCCTATTTTTTGAAGTGTTTTTCTTTGCAGGGTCGGCTCTACTCTTTGAGTAGAGAGATATCCGTTTTATAGGGGAGGTTCTGTCGAATTTTTGATAGAATTCTTGTAAAACGTGATGTCCAGTCGAACCTTAATCCTGTTTCTGTGTTTAATATTCTAGATCGAGTTCTAGGATTTTATGCTAGGTATTCTGATGTCTGTTATTATTTTTTGTTTAGTTGCGCCGAGACCGAGGCCTAATGGACCAGGCCCGTCGGACCCATCTCGTGGAGCGCACTAAGTGTGAGTTACTATTTTATATATAAGTGCTTTAGGATGCATGATTTTAGAATATATGTTTTATTTTGATTAAATATGCATAAATAACGTGATTAGTATTTAAGTATATTTTTGGTTTATTTTCGGTATATATTAAATTATATGCATGTTTTATTAATAAATTATATTTAAAATGTTTTTAAATATATTTCTAGCTTAATTTATAATTTAATTGGATTTGTTTGACGTATATATACTTGAAATATACCTGGTTTACTTTTGGTATATTTCCAGTATATATATATGGTTTATAATGTTATTTTATTTAATTTCATGCATCATTTATTTGTGAATGAATGTTTTATATTTAAAATGAGGGATATCAATAGAACGTACTACCTAGTGGGCAGCACTAGGACCGAGTACGTACTGGTGCGCTTATAGCATTTAGGCTATATTACTAATTATTTGTGGATATTGACCGGATATGATTATTTGATGTGTGAGATGTGATTTGGGAGTGTGATTGCTGGAGCTCGGTTGACCAAGTGTCTCGGGGCCAATCACACTGACAGTCAGACTGCTGGAGCTCGGTTGACTTAGTGTCTCGGGACCAGTCTACTATCCAAATGGAATAAGTGAATATATTTGGAAATAAGTGAGCCTGTATGGCTAGAGTGTTTTCTAACACTGTTTGAGGTTTCGATATTCTAGGGTTCTATGTGATCCTTCATAAACGATGATTTTCAGTAAAATATATATAAAATGATTTTACAGCATCTGTGTGTATTTGTCTGTATATATACATATTAGATATATACTGTTGATTGTATGCATTGTCATTTAGTATGCATGTATATATATTATATTAATTCACTCAGAGAGGTCTGACTCCCCTCCGTTGACTAATTTTTTAGGAGAGTCATCTTCTTCAGACCTCAGTAGCAGGCCTGTACACCGGATTTCTTTCGCCCCGGCTTCTTTGTGTAAACTGCTTCTCTGAGTCTTGGGTTTATTTTATCTAGACACTGCAGTAGTCGTTAAATATTTAAAGAGATGTTGTATTATATTTGAACTGGATTTGTATTAAGATTTATATATATGAAATGATGAGGATTTGATTTAAATCCAGTTGGTGCATATATTATTATTATATTTATGATTTTTATTTTCGCTGCATTAAATATTGTTATTATTATTATTGCATGTTTTATTTTATTTTTAGGCTTGCTATGGGTTTCGAATTTGAAAGAATTCCCGTTCCCTAGCGCCGGTCATGGCCCCTATTTTGGGTCGTGACAAAGTTGGTATCAGAGCGGAGTTCTGTGTCAGGGCTTAGTTGTGTGAGTTGTGGCCCTAGTTTTTAAAGTTATGTTTTCTTTTGGTAACTACTGCAGTGTATTAGGTTCGAGTATGTTTTGATAAGTATTCCTTGCTTAGTTTTCTGCGTTATTCCTCCGTTGTCTGTGTTGTCTGAATCTTTTCATTTGTCTTTTCAGTATGAGGAGGCGAGCGCGTGTCGCTCCACCGGTCGTTGAGGCCGAGGATGATGAGTCTTTTCAGGATGAGGTTTTACCTCCTGAGCAGCCAGTTAGACGTAGAGGTCGTGGTAGAGGTAGACCTCAAGGAGTGGCAGGTCGCCGTAGGCAGAGAGAGTTACAGGACGAGGAGCCTGTTGAGCCTGAATTTGATATTCATATGCCTCCAGTTGTTCAGCCTATTCAACCTGCCTATCTGCAGGGTATGTCTGACCCTGAGGCAGCTTTGTTCTATGCTTGAGTTGGCAGGATTGCGTTTGACGGTACTTCCGATCCATTAGACTTTCTGCATGTGATTGAGATGAGGACTCAGACTGCTCACACCGAGTACCAGCAGATCATGATTGTAGAGTTGTCTGTCGAGGGACTAGCCTTAGATTGGTTTATTCAGGTGATCCAGCCTTATATGATGATGATGACCTGGGCTCAATTCCGAGAGCGATTTTGAGGAGATTTTATCCAGAGCCGCTTCGTTTGAGCTATCATCTCCAGTTGACCAGCATTTCTCGTGGAGATTGATCTGTAGAGGAGTACACCCGAGAGTTTCTTCATCTGGATAGATATGTAGAGGATCTGATGCGAGACCAGTATTTTACGGTCACTACCTACATTACTGGTTTGGGTTCAGTTTTTGCTGGTATGCCTACAACAGGCCTTACTTTGGAGTCTGTGATTGAGTTGGCTAAGGAGATCGAGCTGAGGCTAGTTAGGCAGGGAGCGATGCCTGATTATTACCAGCTGGGAGTTCAGTCGAGTGGATTGCAGGCTACTCCGTATTCGAGTTTTCATATTGATTTGAGTAGTCAGCAATGAGGTCCGACTCAGCACAGTCAGAGACAGTAGCAACGAGTGCATTGGAGCAGTAGATATGGTCATGGAGGTCAGTGTAGACCGTTCAGATTCAGGTCAGGTGCTTCGAGCAGCAGCAGTGGTCGTAGTTCTGGATCAACTATCAGTGTTTGTCAAACCTATGGTAGAGTCCATCAGGAACCATGTTATCTGACACCACTGACATGTTTCAGATGCGGGCAGACAGGACATTTTGCCAGATCGTGTCCTTACTCTGGATATCAACAGTCATAGATTTCGTGATTCCCACAGTAATCGATTGCTAGTGCTGCACCCGTTCCATTTCAGTTACCACCAGCTCAGCATCAGAGTTCCACTTAGCTTGTTCCACAGCAGAGTCATGGTAGAGGTACTAGAGGAGGTGCCAGAGGTGTTGGCCAGGCTTCTACCAGTCAGCAGGGAGGTCGAGGTCAGGCCAGAGTTTTTCATCTTACTCAACAGGATGCTCAGGCATCTAATGCAGTCGTGGTAGGTATTGTTTCTGTTTGTTACCTGGATGCTTGGGTTTTATTTGATCTGGGTGCCACACATTCATTTGTTTCTCCTATTTTTGCTTCTAAATCTTATTGGAAAACTTCGAGGATGGCTTTTCCTTTGTCCGTTGCCACTCCTCTAAGCAATTCCTTGGACACTGATATTATTCTTTCTAGTTGTCCAGTTCTTGTGGGAGATAGAGAATTACTCGCTGATTTGATTCTGTTGGATGTGATGGAGTTTGATGTTATTTTGGGAATGGATTGGTTATCTCAGCACTATGTCATGGTAGATTGTAGGAATAAAGAGGTGACATTCAGAATTCCTAATGAATAAGAGCTTAAGTTTGTGGGTAATAGGAGTTCAGCACCTCAGAATCTTATTTCTACTATTACGGCTAGGAAGTTGTTGAGGAAAGGACGTCAGGGATACTTCAGTGGAGAAGTTGTCACTCACAGATGTTCCTGTTGCTTGTGAGTTTCCTGATGTTTTTCCCGAGGAGTTGCCAGGTTTACCACCTCACAGAGAGATTGAATTATGTATAGATGTGGTTCCAAGTACTACTCCTATATCTATGCCACCTTGTAGAATGGCTTTTGTAGAGTTGCAAGAGTTGAAGGAGCAGTTGCAAGAGTTGTTGGATAAAGGTTTTATCAGACCCAGTGTTTCTCCTTGGGGTGCACCAGTCCTGTTTGTGAAGAAGAAGGATGGTACCCTGAGACTGTGCATTGATTACAGAGAACTGAATAAGGTGACAGTGAAGAACAAGTATCCTCTCTCGAGGATAGATGACTTGTTTGATCAGCTACAGGGTGCACAGTTGTTTTCTAAGATTGATCTGAGGTCGGGTTATCATCAGCTGCGGATCAGTGAAGCCGATGTTCCTAAGACAGCATTCCGCACGCGATATGGCCATTATGAGTTTCTAATGATGTCTTTCGGTTTGACTAATGCACCAGTAGCTTTTATGGACCTGATGAACAGGGTATTCAGACCATATGTGGATCATTTTGTGGTAGTCTTCATCGATGATATACTGGTATATTCGAGGAGTATGGAAGAGCATGTATATCACTTGAGGATTGTACTACAGACACTGAGAGATCATCATCTTTACGCTAAATTCTCGAAGTGTGATTTCTGGATGGAGAGTGTTTCTTTTCTTGGACACGTAGTGTCTAAAGAAGGTATCCAGGTTGATCCATAGAAGATTGAGGCAGTGTCTGAGTGGCCTAGACCGACTTCTGTTACGGAGATTCAGAGTTTTCTGGGTTTAGCAGGGTACTATAGGCAGTCTGTGCAGGATTTTTCCAGAATTGCATCCCCTATGACTCGCTTGACTCAGAAGAATGTTAGATTCGAGTGGTCAGAAGCTTGTGAGAATAGTTTCCAGTTGTTGAAGGAGAAGTTGACCATAGCCCTAGTATTAGCTTTGCCTAATAGTGTGGACAAGTTCACAATCTATTGTGATGCCTCTAGAATTGGCCTTGGTTGTGTGTTGATGCAGAATGGAAGAGTGATAGCCTATGCTTCGAGGCGGTTGAAGAAGCATGAGTAGAACTATCCTACACATGACCTTGAAATGGCTGCAGTGATCTTTGCTTTGAAGATCTGGAGACATTATTTGTACGGGGTGACTTGTGAGATATTTACTGATCACAAGAGCCTTAAGTACATTTTCCAGCAGAGAGATTTGAATCTAAGGCAGAGGAGATGGTTGGAACTGTTGAAGGATTATGACTGTGAGATATTATATCATTCGGGTAAAGCTAATGTGGTAGCAGATGCCTTGAGTAGGAAGTCCTTAGGCAGTCTTGCTCACATCGATGTTGAGAGGAGACCATTGATCCAGGAATTGCATTTGTTGGTGGATCAAGGTCTAATTATGAAGATCAGTATATCAGGTGGACTGCTAGCTCAGTTTAAAGTGCGATCTGTACTGAGGGATAGGATTAAAGCAGCTCAGAGCCGAGATACTATTATAGAAGAGCTTGCAGAGAATGTCAGAGTAGGGAAGTTCACTGATTTCACACTCGATGATGATGGTGTGTTGTGGATCAGTGGTAGATTGTGTGTTCATGATGTGGATGATTTGAAAGAAGAGATCCTAGAGGAAGCACACTCTACAGCCTATAGCGTACATCCGGGTGTCACTAAATGTAACATAGTATCAGGGATTTATACTGGTGGGATGGATTGAAGAAAGATGTCATTGATAATGTTGTTAAGTGCTTGACGTGCCAACAAGTGAAAGTCGAACATCAGAAGCCTTCTGGGAAGCTTCAACCTCTTCCTATTCTCGAGTGGAAGTGGGAAAGGATAATTATGGATTTTGTGGTTGGATTACCTCATTCTAAGGATGGATACGATTCCATCTGGGTGATTATAGACAGGTTGACAAAGTCTGCACATTTCTTACCTGTGAAAGCCACCTATTATGTAGCTAGATTGGCGAAGCTGTATGTGAAGCATATTGTGTGCCTTCATGGAGTACCTGTGTCCATTGTGTCAGATAGAGATTTGGTGTTTACATCTCATTTTTGGCAGAAGTTGCAGGAAGCGATGGGCACTAGGTTAGATTTCAGTACTGCTTTTCATCCTCAGAAAGATGGTCAGTCTGAGAGGACGATCCAGACACTGGAAGATATGTTGAGGATGTGTGTTCTAGATTTGAGAGGTAGCTGGGATGATCATTTGCCACTCGTTGAGTTTGTATATAATAACAGCTACCATAGCAGTATTGGCATGGCACTATATGAGGCGTTATATGGAAGGAAGTGTAGATCCCCTCTGAGTTGGGATGAGATTGGTGAGAGAGTTTTGACTGGACCTGAGATGGTTCAGGATGCTGCAGAGAAAGTCATCGTGATTAAGCACAGATTAGAGATCGCAGTTAGCAGACAAAAGAGTTATGCGGATCCTAGGCACAGCGATATGGAGTTTCAAGTTGGAGATTTCATTTTTCTGAAGGTATCTCCGATGAAGGGTGTGATGAGATTTGGTAGGAAGGGTAAGTTAGCACCGAGATATATCGGACCGTTTGAGATTCTGGAGAGAGTTGGCACTGTTGCATATCGGTTGGATTTGCCTCCGAGTATGTCACAAGTGCATCCAGTATTTCATATCTCGATGTTGAGGAAGTATATCTCAGACCCTTCACACGTGTTGCAGCATGACAGTGTAGAAGTGAGTGAAGATTTGACATTTATGGAAGAACCTGTGGCGATCGTTGATTATCAAGTTTGACAGTTGCGTTCGAAACAGATTCCGATGGTCAAGGTTCTGTGGCGTAGCGACAGAGTTGAAGAGCATACGTGGGAGATTGAAGCTGAGATGCGAGCTTTTTACCCGTATCTCTTTCCTTCTTGATCCTGTTTTCTGGAATTTGGGGACGAATTCTTGTAAGGGGGGGAGACTGTAATATCCCGTGTTTTTAAATATTTTAATACTGCATCGAGATATGCAGTGTTAATAATTTTTGTATATATATTATGATATTTTTATGAGTTGATGTGTATTTAAAACCTATTTTAATTATTGTGTATTATTTAAAGTCCTTTACGTAAAATTTTCCCGGGACTTGCATTTTCGGGGAAATTTTCACGTAAATATTTTATTATTAATTATTTTAAATAGATTTACGGACTTGTATGAACTCATACGTATTTTTAAATTACTAAATAAAGCCTATGTGTGTATATATTTATTTAATTAGGGTTTAATATATTACCCTAATATTTTATTATTTATTTATTAATTTTATTGTTATTTAATTATTTTTATTTATTAGTAAATTTTAAAATATTAAATTATATGTGTGTGGTGTATATTTAATGTGTGTAATTTAATATTATTTTATTATATAGTATAAAGTATATATATATATACATATAATATGTCAAAAATCAAAACTTTTGGAAAATTACATTTTTGCCCCCGATTGCTCCTTCTTCCCTGATTTCCGCTTCCCTCACCGTCCGCCATCTGCAACCGCCAATTCCTTGCCGTTGGTGTGCCGTCCGGTGTGCCACAACCTTCCCCAGCCTTCCTCGCCGCCTGTAGTAGCCATTTCCGGCGTCTGGAGATCGGTTTTTTACCGGAAGCCGAGAGTTTGCATTTTCATCTTCCCTCGCGATTCCGGCCACCATTTTTGACACCGCTAGTATCTTTCTTCTCCTTGAGCTCTGGTGAGTGTGATTCTAGCTTTGGTTTGAGCTGAAATTGTCTTGATTTGCTTAGGTTTCGAATTTTCAATTTTGGCCATTTTAGGGTTTTTGATTTTTTTGAACTTCAAATTGATTGATTCATGAAAAATCCCTTCACAAATGTTGTTTCCCTTAGATTAATATACATTTATGAATTTTTTTGGAATTTTTGGAGATTATTTTGATTTTTGGGTATTTTTGAATATTTTAATATTATTTTCTAATTTTCGGAAATTAATTAAATAAATTATGAAATTGTGTTTAATGATAATTATAGGTGTTTAAATGAATTATAGGAATTTATTTGGAATTTTTATGAATTTCTATGTATTTATTTTGAATTTAATTAGTTTATGGAATTTTTGAAAAATTAGGTTAATTATGTTTTTAATTGAATTTAATTGGTTAATTGAGTTTAATTATTAATATTATTGATAAATATGTTGAGAAAATTAATTTTGGATAATTATATAATTTTTGGTGAATTTTTGAATGAATTTTAGTATATTTATATATATAGGGGTATTTTGGTAATTTTACATGAAATTGGATAAAAATGTAATTTAATTGGTTTTAATAGTTATTTGAGGTATAAAAATGATTTCTACAAATTATTTAGTATTTTTAACTAATTAAAACTATTTTTCGTGAATTATTTTCAATTATATATATAATATACGATTTTACTAATAAAATGAGTTTTTATCGGTTTTTACTGTGTTTTAAGGCTAATTATGTAATTTCTACTTATAAAATGAATTTCTATGTTATAAGGGTATTTTTGGAATTTCTGAAATTATTCTATGTTTGTGGACCCCGATCGGTAGACTGTAGTTTGGAGTCCGATCGAGGGGTTGTGGATTTGTTGTTGTGCCTATTTTTTGAAGTGTGTTTCTTTGCAGGGTCGGCTCTACTCTTTGAGTAGAGAGATGTCCGTTTTACAGGGGAGGTTCTGTCGAATTTTCGATAGAATTCTCGTAAAACGTGATGTCCAGTCGAACCCTAATCCTGTTTCTGTGTTTAATATTCTAGATCGAGTTCTAGGATTTTCTGCTAAGTATTCTGATGTCTGTTATTATTGTTTGTTTAGTTGCACCAAGACCGAGGCCTAGTGGACCAGGCCCGTCGGACCCATCTCGTGGAGCGCACTAAGTGTGAGTTACTATTTTATATATATGTGCTTTAGGATGTATGATTTTAGAATATATGTTTTATTTTGATTAAATATGCATAAATAACGTGATTGGTATTTAAGTATATTTTTGGTTTATTTTCAGTATATATTAAATTATATGCATATTTTATTAATAAATTATATTTAAAATATTTTTAAATATATTTCTAGCTTAATTTATAATTTAATTAGATTTGTTTGACGTATATATACTCGAAATATACCTGGTTTACTTTTGGTATATTTCCAGTGTATATATATGGTTTATAATGTTATTTTATTTAATTTCATGCATCATTTATTTGTGAATGAATGTTTGATATTTAAAATGAAGGATATCAATAGAACGTGCTACCTAGTGGGCAGCACTAGGATCGAGTACGTACCGGTGCGCTTATAGCATTTAGGCTATATTACTAACCATTTGTGGATATTGACCGGATATGATTATTTGATGTGTGAGATGTGATTTGGGAGTGTGATTGCTGGAGCTCGGTTGACCAAGTGTCTTGGGGCCAATCACACTGACAGTCAGACTGCTGGAGCTCGGTTGACTTAGTGTCTCGGGGCCAGTCTACTGTCCAAATGGAATAAGTGAATATATTTGGAAATAAGTGAGCCTGTATGGCTAGAGTGTTGTTTAACACTATTTGAGGTTTCGATATTCTAGGGTTCTATGTGATCCTTCATAAACGATGATTTTCAGTAAAATATATATAAAATGATTTTACAGCATCTGTGTGTATTTGTCTGTATATATACATATTAGATATATACTATTGATTGTATGCATTGTCATTTAGTATGCATGTATATATATTATAGTAATTCACTCAGAGAGGTCTGACTCCCCTCTGTTGACTAATTTTTCAGGAGAGTCATCTTCTTCAGACCTCAGTAGCAGGCCTGTACACCGGATTTCTTCCGCCCCGGCTTCTTTGTGTAAACTGCTTCTCTGAGTCTTGGGTTTATTTTATCTAGACACTGCAATAGTCGTTAAATATTTAAAGAGATGTTGTATTATATTTGAACTGGATTTGTATTAAGATTTATATATATGAAATGATGAGGATTTGATTTAAATCCAGTTGGTGCATATGTTATTATTATATTTATGATTTTTATTTCCGCTGCATTAAATGTTGTTATTATTATTATTGCATGTTTTATTTTATTTTTAGGCTTGCTACGGGTTCCGGATTCGAAAGAATTCCCGTTCCCTAGCGCCGGTCATGGCCCCTGTTTTGGGTCGTGACAAAAATAAAAATTTCAAACTTAAATTTCTAAAATCTAAGTTCCAAACAATAATGTTAACTTAAAGTTTTGCCTATTTTAAATTTATGACACCAATAGCTATATTTATGAAACATGCATATGTGTTACATTTTTAATACATTTGGAATATACTAGTAAACAACTATGTGAACAAAAAATTTATTTGACTCATGATATATAATAAATAAATAATTAAGTATTATTATTATTATTATTATTATTATTATTATTATTAAATAAAAGTTTGAAAAATAATAATAGTGTTATTTATTTATATAACAATTTAATATTAACATAATATAGCTATAATTCATTACAATTTTTATAAATAATTTATTTAAATAATTATATGATGTTACTTCAATATTTCATATAATTAATTTTTCTCAACTCTAAAACTGATTTCATATAAAAAAATATATATTATAGTTATAATTAATCATAATATAATAAAACATTAGTTATTTTTTAATAAAAATGTAATACCCTATGTTTTATATAAATAAAAATAAACATTTAATTTGCATTAGTAGTAAATAATTCTAAATTATATTAAATAGTTGTTTATTGTATGTTGCTAGTACCTATATATGTACATATACACATATATAAAGTATATATATTTAAGGTTCATAATAAATATAAGTTATTATAATAGTATATGTATACTCATGTTTATTATAATAGTATGAGTATATATGCACATATACATGTATATATATATATATATATATATATATATGAATATGCATGTGTGTATACATATAAAGTATATACTATTAGAGTAATACACATGTACATACACCTATATTTACATAAATATATATATGTATGTATAATATGATATAAAGTATATATATATATATATATATATATATATATATATATATATATATATATATATATATATATATATATATATATATATATATATAAGTATATGTATAGATATATAAATGACCCAAAAGCAAGAAAAACAGAATAGAGAAGAGAAGAAAACATACCTCCCGTCGACCCTAAGCCTCTGCAACTTCTCAACTCCGCCCGTCATTGTCTCTTTCTTCCTTCTCACTGTGCCATTTCCTTCTCCACCATCGAAACTCCATCGCCGCCGCGAGTTTGGAGCTTCCAGGTGGTGGTGGTGGTGCTGCTTCTCTTCTTCACCTTCGGTCACTCTCGATCCGAGCTGATCCGGCGCCACCAAAGCTTCCCTAGCTTCCCTCATCCTCTCAGGCGTCAGTCCAAGCCAGAACCCACCGCTGCAACTCACCTCCGACGTCATAATTAGAGGTTGAAGGTGAGTTGTTCTGGGTTATTCTTAGGTCGTTTTTTGGTTGTTGATCTTAAGTTGTTCTTAGCTAAATGTTGAGTTATACCATTTGGTGGTTCAAATTCGAATTTTTAAGCATTTTTTCTGAATTTTTCTTGATTTACAAAATTTTTGTATAATTTTATTTAATTTTATTTGAATTTAATGGATTTTTCTTTGGTTTAATTAATGAAATTAGAGTAATTAAGATTATATATTTGTAATGTTTGGGTTGTTTTTTAAGGTTTTAGGAATTTTGGTGATTAATTAGAAGTTTTTATAAATTTTGGGTATTTAATTAATATTTATGTTAATTTCGAAATTTTTGTTAAAAAATTATGAAATTTTGATAATTGAGGTTATTATTAAATGTTATTAATTTTAGAACTCAAATTATATTTTTTGTGATTTTTATACTATTTTTAAATATTTTTGAGTTTATGTCAAATGTGATTATTAGGTCAAATTATATTTTTTTAGAAGAAATTATTAGTTGATTTTATGTTTTAATTATATTAAGAAGTTTAATTTTGAGGAAATAATTTTAAATGATTAAATAATTTTAAGGAATTTTTTTAGTACTAATAATACATTATGTAATTTATGTATTTAGGGGTAAAAATGTAATTCTACGCTAATTATAATTAAACATATATTTTAGTTAGTTTTATTATTATTTAAGAGGCTTAGACAATTTTTATAAATTAATTGATATTTTTTAATTAAGTAGTGTTAATTTTGAATATTAATTCCAAATATTATATATATTTATAATACATAATTTTGGTAATAAAAGTTGAATATAAGGTTACATTTAGCTTGTTTGGGTATAATGGTTTTAATTTAGGTTATAATTATATTTTGATAATGAAATGAAAATTGAGTTGTTTAATTTTTGAATAATTGAAATTTTATATATTTTTAGTATATATGTATGTGTAATATGTATTTTAGGAAATAAATGATAACATTTCTTGATGTTATATTGAGTTGTGATCTCGGTCGGGGCTAAGTGTAGTTTTGGGAGCCCGACTCGAGTGTGTATGTTTGTGGTTATTAGACGTGCGTTTTCTATGCAGGTTTGGCTCTACCTTTGGTAGAGAGATATCCGTTTTACAGAGGAGACTCTGTCGAAATTTCGATAGATTTTCTCGTAAAATGTGATATTCGTTATGAATTTCTATCGTTAGTTAGGTTTTATCCTGTCTATCGAGTCTTGTTTAGTCTCCCTCAAGACAACCTGGAAATTTATTATTTTGTTGATTTTTGATTTTATTTCATAGTCATGTTTTAAAATCGATTTGTTTTTTTCTTTCTAGAGCATATCGGAGCAGAAGTCGTGAGATCGAGGCAGACGCGTGGTCGTCAGCCTTCGCATTCATCTTGTAAGTCAATAGAACGATCTGTGTGTGTGTTTACTTAAAGAATGCATGAGCTCATATTTTTATATTTATTATATGATTTATTTAAAATAATGCTTCTATTTAAGGTTTAAAACGCATTTTATTTATTTAAAAGTCGATTTGAGAAATTTTGGTAGAACGAGCTACCTGGTGGGCTTCACCAGGACTATGTGCACATGGTAGAGATTGAGAGATGGATCCGATATATATATGATTGATGGATGTTAAACTGGGACCGGTGCCTCGGTGGAAGCCTATGCTCTCGGGGACCGCCAGTGATTGTAAGGTTAAAAATGGACTGGGATGGGTGCCTCGGTTGATGCCTTAGCTCTCGGGGATCGCCAGTGCCATATATTTGGATTAAGTGGATGACTACGACTTGGTGTCTCGGTTGATGCTTTTAATCTCAGGGACCGGTAGTCTAGTTGGAATAAGTGGGCCCAGTTGGTCATTTAGATTTTTGGGTTTAGGGTTCTACCGATATTTTTCAAAAGGCTATACCTATACATTATAAATTATTTTCACTATAAATATATAGTTTTCAAAAAGGTTTTCAAACCGTACAACTCTTTTTATTGACTTACTCAGTGAGGTCTGATTTCCCTCAATTTATTTTTTTTCAGGAGCTTGGGAGTTCGACGTCAGACTACCTCCATGCCGGGTTTCTTCATCACCGACTATTTTATGTAGGTCATTGTAAGCTGTACTGTTGTATTATTCTAGGATGCTGCAGTAGTATATGTACTAAGAATTGTATAGTTTAAGTATGTTTGTGTAATTTATTTATATGGGCCACACTTATGTATAACAATTTAAGTTTGATTTATATATGTGACGCTGGAAATATGTTAATTATGTATTCAATTACGTTTAAATTTTAGAAAAATCAGTTTGATAATGTGTTTTATTTTAAAATAAAGTTTTATATTTTAAGGTGTTGTTTATCTTTTCTTTTAAGTTTACTACGGGTTTCGGGGGTCTTATGTCTTTCCATTCCCTAATGCCGGTCACGTGCCCTCGGATTTGGGTCGTGACAAAATTTTTTTAAAATAATAAAAGTTATATTTTCTTTATATACAATTTAAATATTACAACCCTATTGAACTTATAATCTATTACAATTTTAGTAAATTTTTATTTGAGTTATGACACTTTATTTCTTCATTATTTTAAATATTAATACTTTTATTTATATAAAAATAAAAAAAATTTATAAATATTAATTAATTTAGTTTTAACTTTTTTTGTTAAATTTTATAAAAGTATCTAAAAACGATAATTATACTATTTTTTTTATAGAAAATATACTTTCAAATAAATTATATGTTCTATTTTTATTTATTAATTTTTAATTTATAAAAATATATTCTTTTAAAAAAGTTATATACTTTTCCTATTTTCATAATTATATTAATTTTAATTTTAATTATTTACTTTTTAATTTAATATAATAAGATTTTATAAATTTATGTTATCTATTTTGATTTATATTAGATAAAATATAAGTAGAACTAATTAAAATAGAAATATATATATTTTTAACCAAATTATTAATAAAATTTTAATTAATTTAAATTTTTTCGAGATAAATAGAGATTAACATAATTAAAATAGGAAATATATTTTCAATTAAATTAAAATTATATGTTAATTAATTTTATTTTTATAAGAGATAAAATAGAAGTTAACCTAATTAGAATAGGAAATATACTTTAATTAAATTAGAATTACATTTTAATTAATTTAATTTAATTGAATTTTGTTAGAGATAAAATAGAAGTTAACCTAATTAATATAGATTACATACTTTTATTTATATTAGAATTATATTTTAATTAAATTAATTTTTATTTGAGATAAATTAGAAGTTAACCTAATTAGAATAAAAAATATACTTTCAATTAAATTATAATTTTTATTAGAGATAAAATAGAAATTAACCTAACTAAAATAGAATACAGACTTTCAATTAAATTAAAATTATATTTTAGGTAATTTAATTTTTATTAAAGATAAAATAAAAGTTGACTTAATAAAAATAGAAAATAGACTTTCTATCAAATTAAAATTATATTTTAATTAATTTAATTTTACTTTTATTAGTAAATGATTAAATTATCTAATTTTTATATAATAATGAGTGCAAAATTTTTCATAATTTTTCTTGTCCCCCCTTCATATATTTATATATACTAGTAAACAACTAAGTGTTTCATAGGTGAATAAAAAATTTATTTAACTCGTAATATATAATAAATAAATAATTAAACATTATTATTATTATTAAATAAAATTCTTAAAAATAATAATAGTGTTACTTATTTATATAACATTTTAATATTAACTTAATATAACTATAATTCATTACAATTTTTATAAATATTTTATTTAAATAATTATATGATATTCCTTCAATATTTCTTATAATTAATTTTCCTCAATTCTAAAACTGATTTCATATAAAAAAAATATTATAGTTATAATTAATCATAAAATAATAAAAATAATTAGTTATTTTTAATAAAAAATTTAAAAATAATAAATGTTATATTTTCTTTATATAACAATTTAAATATTATAACCCTATTGAACTTATAATATATTACAATTTTAGTAAAATTTTTATTTGAGTTATAACACTTTATTTCTTCATTATTTTAAATATTAATACTTTTATTTATACAAAAAATAAAAAATTATAAATATTAATTAATTTAATTTTAACTTTTTTTTGTTAAATTTTATAAAAGTCTCTGAAAATGATATAATTATATTATTTTTCTTATAGAAAATATAATTTCAAAAAAATTATATGCTCTATTTTTTATTTATTAATTTTTAATTTATAAAAATATCTCCTTTTACAAAAATATATATATACTTTTCCTATTTTTATAAAATTTATTAATTTTGATTTTGATTATTTACTTTTTAATTTAATATAATAAGACTTATAAAATTATGTTATCTATTTTGATTTATATTAGATAAAATATAAGTAGACCTGATTAAAATAGAAAAAAATATTTTAAACCAAATTATCACTAAAATTTTAATTAATTTAATTTTTTTGAGATAAATAGAGATTAACATAATTAAAATAGGAAACATATTTTCAATTAAATTAGAATTATATGTTAATTAAATTTATTTTTATTAGAGATAAAATAGAAGTTAATTATAACCTAATTAGAATAGGAAATATATTTTTAATTAAATTGGAATTACATTTTACTTAATTTAATTTAATTGAATTTTGTTAGAGATAAAAATAGAAGTTAACCTAGTTAAAATAGGTTACATACTTTCAATTATATTAGAATTATATGTTAATTAAATTAACTTTTATTTGAGATTAAATTGAAATTAACCTAATTAAAATAGAAAATATACTTTCAATTAAATTAGAATTTATATTAGATATAAGATAAAAATTAACATAAATAAAATAGGATACATACTTTCAATTAAATTAAAATTATATTTTAATTAATTTAATTTTTATTAGAGATAAAATAGAATTTGAACTAATTAAAATAAAAAATAGACTTTCTATCAAATTTAAATTACATTTTAATTAATTTAGTTTTACTTTTATTAGTAAATGACTAAATCATTCAAATTTTATATAATAATGAGTGTAAACTTTTTTATAATTTTGTCTGTCCCCATGTTCGTACATTTATATATATTATAGATATATGTTACAAATTTGATCATTAGATGTGATACACCTGAAGTATGCAAAAGTTTTTAGAGGAAATAAATCCAATACTAGTATGTGAAGTGTAAAATATTTTATATACCTTTTTATTTTCAATGATAAAATTATACCCTACATTTCTAACTGTCACGACCCAAAACAAGGGCCATAACCGGCGCTAGGGAACGGGAATTCTTTCGAATCCGGAACCCGTAGCAAGCCTAAAAATAAAATAAAGCATGCCATAATAACAGTAACAGTATAATATGCAGCGGAAAATAAAATCATAATATCGTAATATCATCCATATCAACTGGATTAAATTCAAAACTCATCTCATCACATATATATAATCTTTAGTACAAATCTGGTTTCAACATAATACATCTTCTTTAAAATAAAATACATGAAATCCAATACTTTAATTCACAACTACTGCAGTGTCTAGATAAAATAAATAAGACTCAAGTAGACAATTTACATAAAGAAGCCGGGGCGGAAGAAATCCGGCGTATCGACCTGCTACTGAGGTCTGAGGAAGTTGACTCCCCTGAAAAATAGTCAACGGAGGGGAGTCAGACCTCACTGAGTGAATTACTATAATATATATACATACACACTAAGTGATAATGCATACAATCAACAATATATATATAATATGTATATATACAGACAATTGCACACAGATGCAATAAAATCATTTTATATATTTTATTGAAAATCACAGTTTATGAAGGATCACATAGAACCCTAGAATATCGCAACCTCAGAAAATAGTGTTAAACAACACTCTAGCCACACAGGCTCACTTATTCCAAATATATCCACTTAATCCATTTAGACAATAGACTGGCCCCGAGACACTAAGTCAACCGAGCTCCAGCAGTCTGACTGCCAGTGTGATTGGCCCCGAGACACTTGGTCAACCGAGCTCCAGCAATCACACCCACAACCACATCTCACATATCGATAATCATAATCAAATCAATATCCACAAATAATTTAATAATATAGCCTAAAGCTATAGGCGTACCGGTACGTACTCGGTCCTAGTGCTGCCCACTAGGTAGCACGTTCTATTGATATCCTTCATTAATAAATAATATAAAACATTCATTCACAAAAATAAATGATGCATGGATATAAATGAAATAACAATATAATCCATATATATACCGGAAATATACCAAACGTAAACCAGGTATATTTCGAGTATATATACGTCAAATACATTCAATCAAATTATAAATTAAGCTAGAAATATATTTAAAAACATTTTAAATATATTTTATTCACAAAACATGCATATAATTTATTATATACCAAAAATATACCAAAAATATACTAATATAAACTTAAGAAATAATCAAGTTATTTATGCATATTTAATCAACATAAAACATGCATTTCTAAATCATGCATCCTAAGCATATATATATAGTATAGTAACTCACCTAATGCGCTCCACGAGACAGGTCCGACGGGCCTGGTCCACTAGCCCTCGGTCTCGGCACAACTAAACAAGAAATAAATAACCGATATCAGAGTAACCCTAATAGAAATCATAGAATTCAATCTAGAGTATTTAAAATACGAAAACAGAATTAGGGTTCGACTGGACATCACGTTTTACGAGAATTCTACCGAAAATTCGGCAGAACCTCCCCTGTAAAACGGACATCTCTCTACTCAAAAGAGTAGAGCCGACCCTGCAAAGAAACACACTTCGAAATTCAAGCTCAACACAATCAAAATCCCACGGTCGGACTCCAAACTACAGTCCACCGACCGGGGTCCACAAACACAGAATAATTTCAGATATACCAAAAATATCCTTACAACATAGAAATACATCTCATAGGTAGAAATTACATATTTAACCTTGAAACACTATAAAAACCGATTAAAACTCATTTTATTAGAAAACCGTATATTATATATATAATTGAAAATAATTCACGAAAAATAGTTTTAATTAGTTAAAAATACCAAATATTTTGTAGAAATCATTTTTATACCTTAAATAACTATTAAAACCAATTAAATTACATTTTTAGACAATTTAGGGTAAAATTACCAAAATACCCCTATATATATAAATATACTTAAATTACTTCAAAAATTCACCAAAAATCATACAATTATCCAAAATTAATTTTCTCAACATATTTATCAATAATATTAATAATTAAACTCAATTAACCAATTAAATTCAATTAAAAACACACTTAACCTAATTTTCTCAAATTCACATAAACTCAAATAATTAAAAATAAATACTTAGAAATTCATAAAAATTCCAAATAAATTCCTATAATTCATTTCAACACCCAATTCAACCATAAACTCCAATTTCATAATTTAAATAATTAATTTCCGAAAATTAGAAAATAATATTAAAATATTCAAAAATACCCAAAAATCCAAAAAATCTCCAAAAATTCTACAAAAATTCATACATGTAGATTAAGCTACTAGGAACAACATTTGTGAAGGAATTTTCCATGAATCAATCAATTAGAAGCTCAAAAAAATCGAAAACCCTAATAGGCCGAAATTTACAAATCGAAACCTAAGCAATTCTAGACCATTTTAGCTCAAACCAAAGCTAGAATCACACTCACCGGAGCTCAAGGAGAAGAAAGAGACTGGCGGTGTCGAAAACGGTGGCCGGAATCGGCGTGATCGACGGTGGATCGGTTTTCGGCTTCTCCGGCCAAAATCGATCTCCCGACGCCGGAAACGGCCTCCTCAGGTGGCGAAACTGGTCGGGGAAGACGGTGGCACACCGGATGGCACACCCACGATGAAGGAACGGCGTGACAGACGCCCGGACGGCAAGGGGAAGGATCGGGAGGAAGAAGGAGATGTCGGGGGCAAAAGTGTAATTTTCCAAATTCTTTTGAAATTTTGACAAATATATGTATATATATATACTTTATACTATATATTAAAATAATATTAAATTATACACATCAAATATACACCACACACATAAAAATATTAATATTTTAATAATTTATACCAAATAAAATTAATTAAATAACAATTAAACAAATAAATACTTAATAAAATATTAGGGTAATAATAAACCCTAATTAAATAAATATACACACACAAGCTTTATTTAATAATTTAAAAATATGTATGAGTTCATGCAAGTCCGTAAATACATTTAAAATAATTAATAATACATTGTTTACGTGAAAATTGCCCCGAAAATGCAAGTCCCGGGAAAATTTTACGTAAAACACTGAAAATAATATACAGTAATTAAAATAGGTTTTAAATACATATTAACTCATAAAAATATCATATAAAATACAGAAATTATTAACACTGCATATCACGGTACAGTGTAAAAATATTTTTAAGAACACGGGATATTACAGTCTCCCCCCCTTACAAGAATTCGTCCCCGAATTCCAGAAAACAAGATCAAGAAGGAAAGAGATACGAGTAGGAAGCTCGCATCTCAGCTTCAGTCTCCCACGTATGCTCCTCAACTCTGTCGCTACGCCATAGAACCTTGACCATCGGAATCTGCTTCGATCGCAACTGTCGAACTTGAAAATCAACGATCGCCACAGGTTCTTCCACAAACGTCAAATCTTCACTTACTTCTACACTGTCAGGTTGCAACATGTGTGAAGGGTCTGAGATATACTTCCTCAACATCGAGATATGAAATACTGGATGCACCTGTGACATACTCGGAGGCAAATCCAACCGATATGCAACAGTGCCAACTCTCTCCAGAATCTCAAACGGTCCAATATATCTCGGTGCTAACTTACCCTTCCTGCCAAATCTCATTACACCCTTCATCGGAGATACTTTCAGAAAAACGAAATCTCCAACCTGAAACTCCACATCTCTGCGCCTAGGATCCGCATAACTCTTCTGTCTGCTAACTGCGGTCTCTAATCTGCGCTTGATCACGGCGACTTTCTCTGCAGCATCCTGAACCATCTCTGGTCCAGTCAAAGCTCTCTCACCAATCTCATCCCAACTCAACGGGGATCTACACTTCCTTCCATACAACGCCTCATACGGTGCCATACCAATACTGCTATGGTAGCTGTTATTATATGCAAACTCAACAAGCGACAAATGATCATCCCAGCTACCTCCCAAATCCAAGACACACATCCTCAACATATCTTCCAGTGTCTGGATCGTCCTCTCAGACTGACCATCTGTCTGAGGATGAAAAGCAGTACTGAAATCCAACTTAGTGCCCATCGCTTCCTACAACTTCTGCCAAAAACGAGAAGTGAACACTGAACCTCTATCTGACACAATGGACATAGGTACTCCATGTAGGCACACAATATGCTTCACATACAACTTCGCCAATCTAGCAACTGAATATGTGGCTTTCACAGGCAAGAAATGTGCAGACTTCGTCAATCTGTCTACGATCACCCAGATGGAATCGTATCCATCCTTCGAACGAGGTAAACTGACCACAAAATCCATAGCTATCCTTTCCCACTTCCACTCGGGAATAGGAAGAGGCTGAAGCTTCCCAGAAGGCTTCTGATGTTCGACTTTCACTTGCTGACACGTCAAGCACTTAGCAACATAATCAGCGACATCCTTCTTCAATCCATCCCACCAGTATAAATCTCTGATACTGTGGTACATCTTAGTAACACCTGGATGAACGCTGTAAGCTGTAGAATGTGCTTCCTCTAAAATCTCCTCTCTCAAGTCATCCACATCTGGAACACATAATCTACCACTGATCCACAACACACCATCATCATCGAGTGTGAAATCAGTGAACTTCCCTGCTCTGACATTCTCTGCAAGCTCTTCTAGAATAGGATCTCGGCTCTGAGCTGCTTTAATCCTATCCCTTAGTACAGATCGCACTTTAAACTGAGCTAACAATCCACCTGATCTACTAATCTTCATCATCAGACATTGATCCACCAACAGATGCAATTCCTGGATCAATGATCTCCTCTCAACACCGATGTGAGCAAGACTACCTGAGGACTTCCTACTCAAGGCATCTGCTACCACATTAGCTTTACCCGGATGGTAAAGAATCTCGCAATCATAATCCTTCAACAGTTCCAACCATCTTCTCTGCCTCAGATTCAAATCTCTCTGCTGGAAAATGTACTTAAGGCTCTTGTGATCAGTAAATATCTCACAAGTCACCCCGTACAAATAATGTCTCCAAATCTTCAGAGCAAAGATCACTGCAGCCATCTCCAGATCATGTGTAGGATAGTTCTGCTCATGCTTCTTCAACTGCCTCGAAGCATAGGCTATCACCCTTCCATTCTGCATCAACACACAACCAAGATCAATTCTAGAGGCATCACAGTAAACTGTGAACTTATCCACACTATTAGGCAAAGCTAATACTGGCGCTGTGGTCAACTTCTCCTTCAACAACTAAAAACTATTCTCACAAGCTTCTGACCACTCAAATCTAACGTTCTTCTGAGTCAAGCGAGTCATAGGGGCTGCTATCCTGGAAAAATCCTACACAAACCGCCTATAATACCCAGCTAAACCCAGAAAACTTCGAATCTCCATAACAGAAGTAGGTCTAGGCCACTCAGATACTGCCTCAACCTTCTGTGGATCAACCTGAATACCTTCTTTAGACACTACGTGTCCAAGAAAAGAAACACTCTCCATCCAGAAATCACACTTCGAGAATTTAGCATAAAGCTGATGATCTCTCAGTGTCTGTAGTACAATCCTCAAGTGATATACATGCTCTTCCATACTCCTCGAATATACCAGTATATCATCAATGAAGACTACTACAAACTGATCCACATACGGTCTGAATACTCTGTTCATCAGGTCCATAAAAGCTGCTGGTGCATTAGTCAAACCAAAAGACATCACCAGAAACTCATAATGGCCATATCTAGTGCGGAATGCTGTCTTAGGAATATCGGATTCACTGATCCGCAGCTGATGATAACCTGACCTCAAGTCGACCTTAGAAAAGAACTGTGCACCTTGTAACTGATCAAATAAATCATCTATCCTCGGGAGAGGATACTTGTTCTTCACTGTCACCTTGTTCAACTCTCTGTAGTCAATGCACAGTCTCAGGGTACCATCCTTCTTCTTCACAAACAAGACTGGTGCACCCCAAAGAGAAACACTAGGTCTAATGAAACCCTTATCCAACAACTCTTGCAACTGCTCCTTCAACTCTCTCAACTCTGCAGGAGCCATACGATAGGGTGGCATAGATATAGGAGTAGTACCTGGTACCACATCTATACAGAACTCAATCTCTCTGTGAGGTGGTAAACCTGGCAACTCCTCGGGAAAAACATCAGGAAACTCACAAGCAACAGGAACATCTGTGAGTGACAACTTCTCCACTGACGTATCCCTGACCAATGCCAAATATCCCTGGCATCCCTTCTTCAATAACTTCCTAGCAGAAATAGCAGAAATAAGATTCTGAGGTGCTGAACTCCTATCACCAACAAACTTAAAATCTTCTTCACCAGGAATTCTAAAAGTCACCTCCTTATTCCTGCAATCTACCACGGCGAAGTGCTGAGACAACCAATCCATTCCCAGAATAACATCAAACTCCATCACATCCAACAAAATCAAATCAGCGAGTAATTCTCTATCTCCCACGAGAACTGGACAACCAGAAAGAACAATATCGGTGTCCAAAGAATCGCTCAGAGGAGTGGCAACAGACAAGGGAAAAGCCATCCTCGAAGCTTGCCAACAAGATTTAGAAGCAAAAATAGGAGAAACAAACGAATGCGTGGCACCCGGATCAAACAAAACCCATGCATCTAGGTAACAAACAGAAACAATACCTGCCACGACTGCATTAGATGCCTGAGCATCCTACTGAGTCAGATGGAAGACTTTGGCCTGACCTCGACCTCCCTGCTGACTGGTAGAAGCCTGGCCGACACGTCTGGCACCTCCTCTAGTACCTCTACCATGACTCTGCTGTGGAACAAACTGAGTAGAACTCTGATACTGGGCTGGTGGCAACTGAAATGGCACGGGTGCTGCACTAGCAATCGACTGCTGTGGGAATCGTGGAATCTGCTGCTGCTGATATCCGGAATAAGGACACGATCTGGTAAAATGTCCTGTCTGCCCACATCTGAAACATGTCAGCGGTGTCAGATAACACGGTCCCTGATGGACTCTACCACAAGTCTGACAAACACTGGCCGCTGATCCAGAACTACGACCACTGCTGCTGCTCGAAGCACCTGACCCAAATCTGAACAATCTACGCTGACCTCCACGGCCATGTCTACTGCTCCGATGTACTCGCTGCTGCTGTCTCTGACTCTGCTGAGTCGAACCTCGCTGCTGACTACTCGAACCAACATGAAAACTCGAATATGGAGTAGCTTGCAATCCACTCGACTGAACTCCCAACTGGTAATAATCAGGCATCGCTCCCTGCCTAACTAATCTCAGCTCAATCTCTTTAGCTAGCTCAATCACAGATTCCAGAGTAAGACCTGCTGTGGGCATACCAGCAAAAGCTGAACCCAAACCAGTAACATAGGTAGTAACAGCAAAATACTGATCTCGCATCAGATCCTCAGCATATCTACCCAAACGAAGAAACTCTCGGGTATACTCCTCTACTGATCGATCTCCACGAGAAATACTAGTCAAACGAAGACGATAACTCAAACGAAGAGGCTCTGGACAAAATCTCCTCATGAATCGCTCTCGAAACTGAGCCCACGTCATCGTCATCATATAAGGCTGGATCATCTGAATGAACCAATCCAAGGCTGGTCCCTCAACAGACAACTCAACGATCATGATCCGCTGGTACTCGGTATGAGCAGTCCGAGTCCTAGTCTCAATCGCATGCAGAAAGTCTAAAGGATCAGAAGTACCATCAAAAGCAATCCTGCCAACTCGGGCATAGAACAAAGCTGCCTCAGGGTCAGACATACCCTGCTGATAGGCAGACTGAACAGGCTGAACAACTGGAGGAACAGGAACATCAAACTCAGGCTCAACAGGCTCCTCGTCCTATAACTCTCTCTGCCTACGGCGACCTGCCGCTCCTCGAGGTCTACCTCTGCCACGACCTCTACGTCTAACTGGCTGCTCAGGAGGTAAAACCTCATCCTGAAAAGACTCATCATCCTCGGCCTCAACGACCGGCGGAGCGACACGCGCTCGCCTCCTCATTCTGAAAAGACAAACGAAAAGATTCAGACAAAACAGACAACGGAGGAATAACGCTGAAAACTACAGCAAGGAATACTTATCAAGACATACTCGAACCTAATACACTGCAGTAGTCCAACAGAAAACACAACTTTAAAACTAGGGCCACAACTCACACAACTAAGCCCTGACACAGAACTCCACTCTGATACGAACTTCGCTCTGATACCAACTTTGTCACGACCCAAAACAGGGGCCATGACCGGCGCTAGGGAACGGGAATTCTTTCGAATCCGGAACCCGTAGCAAGCCTAAAAATAAAATAAAGCATGCCATAATAACAGTAACAGTATAATATGCAGCGAAAAATAAAATCATAATATCGTAATATCATCCATATCAACTGGATTAAATTCAAAACTCATCTCATCACATATATATAATCTTTAGTACAAATCTGGTTTCAACATAATACATCTTCTTTAAAATAAAATACATGAAATCCAATACTTTAATTCACAACTACTGCAGTGTCTAGATAAAATAAATAAGACTCAAGTAGACAATTTACATAAAGAAGCCGGGGCGGAAGAAATCCGGCGTATCGACCTGCTACTGAGGTCTGAGGAAGTTGACTCTCCTGAAAAATAGTCAACGGAGGGGAGTCAGACCTCACTGAGTGAATTACTATAATATATATACATACACACTAAGTGATAATGCATACAATCAACAGTATATATATAATATGTATATATACAGGCAATTGCACACAGATGCAATAAAATCATTTTATATATTTTATTGAAAATCACAGTTTATGAAGGATCACATAGAACCCTAGAATATCGCAACCTCAGAAAATAGTGTTAAACAACACTCTAGCCACATAGGCTCACTTATTCCAAATATATCCACTTAATCCATTTAGACAGTAGACTGGCCCCGAGACACTAAGTCAACCGAGCTCCAGCAGTCTGACTGCCAGTGTGATTGGCCCCGAGACACTTGGTCAACCGAGCTCCAGCAATCACACCCACAACCACATCTCACATATCGATAATCATAATCAAATCAATATCCACAAATAATTTAATAATATAGCCTAAAGCTATAGGCGTACCGGTACGTACTCGGTCCTAGTGCTGCCCACTAGGTAGCACGTTCTATTGATATCCTTCATTAATAAATAATATAAAACATTCATTCACAAAAATAAATGATGCATGGATATAAATGAAATAACAATATAATCCATATATATACCGGAAATATACCAAACGTAAACCAGGTATATTTCGAGTATATATACGTCAAATACATTCAATCAAATTATAAATTAAGCTGGAAATATATTTAAAAACATTTTAAATATATTTTATTCACAAAACATGCATATAATTTATTATATACCAAAAATATACCAAAAATATACTAATATAAACTTAAGAAATAATCAAGTTATTTATGCATATTTAATCAACATAAAACATGCATTTCTAAATCATGCATCCTAAGCATATATATATAGTATAGTAACTCACCTAATGCGCTCCACGAGACAGGTCCGACGGGCCTGGTCCACTAGCCCTCGGTCTTGGCGCAACTAAACAAGAAATAAATAACCGATATCAGAGTAACCCTAATAGAAATCCTAGAATTCAATCTAGAGTATTTAAAATACGAAAACAGAATTAGGGTTCGACTGGACATCACGTTTTACGAGAATTCTACCGAAAATCCGGCAGAACCTCCCCTGTAAAATGGACATCTCTCTACTCAAAAGAGTAGAGCTGACCCTGCAAAGAAACACACTTCGAAATTCAAGCTCAACACAATCAAAATCCCACGGTCGGACTCCAAACTACAGTCCACCGACCGGGGTCCACAAACACAGAATAATTTCAGATATACCAAAAATATCCTTACAACATAGAAATACATCTCATAGGTAGAAATTACATATTTAACCTTGAAACACTATAAAAACCAATTAAAACTCATTTTATTAGAAAATCGTATATTATATATATATAATTGAAAATAATTCACGAAAAATAGTTTTAATTAGTTAAAAATACCAAATATTTTGTAGAAATCATTTTTATACCTTAAATAACTATTAAAACCAATTAAATTACATTTTTAGACAATTTAGGGTAAAATTACCAAAATACCCCTATATATATAAATATACTTAAATTACTTCAAAAATTCACCAAAAATCATACAATTATCCAAAATTAATTTTCTCAACATATTTATCAATAATATTAATAATTAAACTCAATTAACCAATTAAATTCAATTAAAAACACATTTAACCTAATTTTCTCAAATTCACATAAACTCAAATAATTAAAAATAAATACTTAGAAATTCATAAAAATTCCAAATAAATTCCTATAATTCATTTCAACACCCAATTCAACCATAAACTCCAATTTCATAATTTAAATAATTAATTTCCGAAAATTAGAAAATAATATTAAAATATTCAAAAATACCCAAAAATCCAAAAAATCTCCAAAAATTCTACAAAAATTCATACATGTAGATTAAGCTACTAGGAAAAACATTTGTGAAGGAATTTTCCATGAATCAATCAATTCGAAGCTCAAAAAAATCGAAAACCCTAATAGGCCGAAATTTACAAATCGAAACCTAAGCAATTCTAGACCATTTTAGCTCAAACCAAAGCTAGAATCACACTCACCGGAGCTCAAGGAGAAGAAAGAGACTGGCGGTGTCGAAAACGGTGGCCGGAATCGGCGTGATCGACGGTGGATCAGTTTTCGGCTTCTCCGGCCAAAATCGATCTCCCGACGTCTGAAACGGCCTCCTCAGGTGGCAAAACTGGTCGGGGAAGACGGTGGCACACCGGACGGCACACCCACGGTGAAGGAACGGCGTGACAGACGCCCGGACGGCAAGGGGAAGGATCGGGAGGAAGAAGGAGATGTCGGGGGCAAAAGTGTAATTTTCCAAATTCTTTTGAAATTTTGACAAATATATGTATATATATATACTTTATACTATATATTAAAATAATATTAAATTACACACATCAAATATACACCACACACATAAAAATATTAATATTTTAATAATTTATACCAAATAAAATTAATTAAATAACAATTAAACAAATAAATACTTAATAAAATATTAGGGTAATAATAAACCCTAATTAAATAAATATACACACACAAGCTTTATTTAATAATTTAAAAATATGTATGAGTTCATGCAAGTCCGTAAATACATTTAAAATAATTAATAATACATTGTTTACGTGAAAATTTCCCCGAAAATGCAAGTCCCGGGAAAATTTTACGTAAAACACTGAAAATAATATACAGTAATTAAAATAGGTTTTAAATACATATTAACTCATAAAAATATCATATAAAATACAGAAACTATTAACACTGCATATCCCGGTACAGTGTAAAAATATTTTTAAAAACACGGGATATTACACTAACACTGCAATTTTTTTTTATTTAAAAATGTAAACACCAAATAAGTATTGGTAGAAAGAAAGTCCCGCACCATATGAATGTTTAAGATGATGCCATTATTATAAATTATTTTATTTAAGGGAATATAATTAATTTCCATCCTAAATTTTGATATGATTTTCAATTATATCCTATTTTAAAGTGATATCTATTTAGTTATTGAATATTGCAAATTGTATCAATTTTATTTTAAGAATCAAAATGTATATTTTAAAATTTACTTTCATGTCCGCATAAAATAAATTTATTTATTAAAACCTCTTTATTTTTTCTAAAAATTGTAGAAGAATATTCTCAAATGTTAATATTATCAATTTCACATTAATCTTACAATTTAATTTTTAAATACTTTCATAAAATTTTAACTTTTTCACATTTTTATATAGAATATCTCTATTTTTAATTTTTAAAATTTATTTCTCAATATTCAACCATATTATTAAAAAAATTTCTAATAGAGATGGAGCACAAAAAAAGTGTGAAAGGAAAAAAAAAAGAGCATTCAAAATACTAAAAATATTAATCAAGAATATAAAAAATTCATTTTTTGGAAAAATAAAAATTTCTTAGAAATTCCATTATTTGGATAGTGATTTAACTTGTTTTATATATATTTATTGTTTATTAACATCAAAGTATATAATCAATTGATTTATAATTTGTGTTTTTATGTTGAGATTTTATTTTATTTTTTTAAATTTTTTAAAGGGATAATTTCATTTTTAGTGTCTCAACTTTTTTATTTTTATTATTTTAGTGTCTCAACAGTTTTTTTTTGTTCAATCGAGTGTTTAAAATTTACAAAGTAACAACAATTTAGTGCTTTGGGCTAGGGCTGAGCAAGGGACGAATAAAATACCGAACCGTACCGAAATTCAGAACTGAAAGACATTAAAACTGTACCAAACCGAATAATTTTAATTCCGAATTGAATTTTATGACTAATTTGGTATTATACTGGATATTTATAAAAAAATCAAACCGAGAACCATGCTGAGCTATACCGAAACTGTACCGAATTAAAAACGAATATTAATTTAATAACTAATACATAGATATTAATAAATAGTATTAAGTAGTAACTTAATTATATACTTATAATTATATTGTCAATTAATATACATATGTATAATAATATATAATAAAAACTAATATGTTTTGTGATTAAAATATAATAAATAAATTGTTAACAAAAATATTTTTATTAATTTTATTATTATCATTGTTACTACTACTACTACTATTACTATTCAATTAACAAGTAAAAATATGAAATGTTTATTATATTACAATTTAAACTTAAGATATAAAAATAAAATTAACATTGTATTAGTTCCAAATAATTCAATTAGCAAATAAGAATGTAAAATATCCATTATAACACACTTAAAACTTAAAATATGAGATAAGAAAATTATTATTATTATCCAGAACAAGTAAAAATATGGAATACCCATCATATTTTAATTTAAAATAAAAATATTTAAATAAAAAAAATAACATTGTATAATTTTAAATTTTATAATTTTTAATTAAAATATATTGTTATTATCATATTTAATAACTTATTAATTATTATTTTTAGCAAGCAATATAATCTTATTGATATTATTTAAAATTAATATACATAATGGTGTGCGGTGTACATGTTGGCCAATGGTTATGATAATATACACGTAATGGTCTGCGGTGGCGGGTGAAATAGAGGGTATAGGTGAGAGAAAAATGAAGTTGCAGGGACCTAAATCATAAAATTATAGGGGCTAATATATATATATATATGTGGCATTTTAGTCAATTTAAATTATTTGCACACGTGAACAGTGATATAAATGTCCATCAATAGGGTCTACAAGTGATGAGTCAGCACTGTTGTATGGAAAATCCGAAAAGGTAAATTTTCTTTACATTGACAGATTTAGTACTTTTAACTCCTTTTTTTTTTTCTCATTTTCATACTTGTTTTTTCGTTAATCTGCATTAGAAAATTTTTAAATAATATAATTGAAAGTTTATAAGTGAATTTTATAAAAATTAAAATATGCAAATTTTTGGGTTATAAAATATTGAAAAACGTTAATTAAAGTTTTATGAAAATGTTTCAAAATTAATTTCTAAGGTTTATTTTGAAAGTGGTAAGATTAACATTTGAGAATATTTTTTACATTTTATTTTTTATTTAAAAAAGAGAAAGAAGATTTTAATAAATAAGTTTATCTTATGCGGAGTTAAAAATAATTTTTAAAATATATTTAGATATTAAATTAAAATTAGATATATTTAATACAATTTACAAAGTTCAATAGCAAAATAAATGTAACTTTAAAAATATGATATAATTAAAAATTGAACCAAAGTTAAGGGTAGAATTAATATTTTTTATTTAATGGCTAGTATGAAGCATTTTTGCTCTTTATTACAAGTCAAATTGTTTTATTAGTAGAGAAGTTATAAAGCATAGTAATTGATTCATTGTACAATAGGAGCAACTCTTTTCTTTTAAATTGCATGGAAATAAATTCTATAACAACATGATTCAAACTAAGTGTATCGGAGTGTTTTTGGAGAGAAATAATTACTTGACTACCTTTTACAAGTCAAATTTTAATTACAAGGAAACTAAAGTTTATTGGTTCAAGTACTAATAACCTTAAATAAAATTCTAATTTCAAGTTTTGTGCATAGAAACATAAGTGTTAATAGAATTTTAGTCTCTTTATTAGATCCATGCCGTTGATGAATTATGAGGACACTAAATGTAAAAAAAAAAAAAGAAGGAAAATTTATTAAATGGAGGGAGGAAATCGTGTGTTACAAATCATAATGGATGATAAGCATATCCCTCCCAAATCTAAGCAAACTTCACAAATAAATACATGTTACTTCGATAACAGACAATAAAACCAAAACATAACAAAGGGAAAACATCATCAGATAGCAACGAACTGCAAGCAAACAAAACCAGAAATAAAAAAATAAACTAAGAAACGAAAAGCAACGCATGCTACAATTTGATCGACATGAGATAGTCACATCGGCAGTGATAGCAAAACACAAGACACGCAAGCTACATAGGAACCCAAATAATTGAATCACTACTAAGGAAGTGACAAATCGGAGGCCCGCCTGGCTTAACCCCAAGGAGGTGAAAGGCAACATGTTCAGGATTCCAAGCTGATGTATCCGAGTGACAAGCAGCAATTGCTTTAGCTTTGGAGCCATCATCGCCCACCATTGTAACCATATAAGCTTTTGTGGCTTTAAGTATATGGCAGTAAAACACAGCATACTTATATCTCTGCTTATGACAAACTAGTTGGCTGCCTCTTATCATCTTGATGCCCTTTAAAATCGTATACTCTTGTTTCTTGTTCTCTTTCTCTACCTCATTCGAAAGCCCTCGAACGTTTTCGCCTAGCTTTGCATAGACAAAATCAACCAAGGCTTCAAAAGAAGTAGCACAATATTTTTCTTCTCCTCTGATGCCTGGTGCTTCACATTCTTCAATTGTTTGTTTTATGATTTTTGCTTCCTTCGACGTGACTGAAAAATAGTTCAAAATCTCTTGCGACTTGTTGGTTGAAAAGGGGATGGATTCAGCAATTCTACGGGGCAAAAAATTGGATCCATTTGCGGATTTAGTGAAAATAAGTTTCATCTTTTTATCAGGACGTAGGTCGCTATATAAAAAGTAAGTGACAGTTTCGTTGTATGTGGCATTTTTGTTCATTGAGTTTGATTCTAGATCCCAGTACACAACATTATAGGCTGCTTTACTTCCCTGTGATGATACCGAAAGCTCTACTTCTGCGAAATTACTTCTGTTTCCTGTATTGGTTGCAAGCCAACAAGAAGCGCATAAGCTGACATGACAATCACTTGCAAAAAATACAAGCTCAATATATATTTGTATCATATTTTAAAATTTCCACTTATCTCAATTAATTCCCATAATTATTTCTCTATTAATTCTTATTTATCATAATTATATATTTTTTTCCTCATGCACAATATTATATTAGCATCATGTTGAAAACAATCAACTTCATTATATCCTTAAAATCAGAATTTATGAATTTTAACTAATTTGGTTCGACTTATGCAGGACTATAAAGGCGGCAATAGTCTCACAACAACTTAATTAATTTAACTCGTACACCATGATGCAAACTCGAGACATAATTTAAACGAGAATAACTCTTTTCCAGCTGATCCAATGTTTGTTGGTAACTCTCATGTATATAATAACTTACAATTATATCAAAGAGTATGACCTATATTTTCTGTTGGATCCCTTTTCCACTATAATATAATATAAATGAAGAAAATAGAGAAGATTAACTAACCACGCTGCAAAAGTTCTTGTAGAGTTTTCGGCAGTGGAGTGTTTGGTAACCTGGATTTCCAGTACACCTCTCCAGGTAGAGCAGTATTATTACTTGCATTTGCAACAATCTGCTATAAGGTTTATGATGAAAACAATTAACATTAGTTTCAAATTCATCATTTAAATAAAAAGCAAAACATGAACTAATAAATCAAGAAAATAACCAAAGATTTTAATTCTCACAAGGAAAAGAGCAATGATGAGAATGAGAATATACAACTCCATGTTAGCTCTAGCACATAGAGATCAATGTATGTGACTAGAATTTGAACATCTAGGCTACTATATATAAGAATAAATTTGAAGAAACAAGAAATAGACAAGACTCGTAGATACATGGTTACTTCTTGTATTTGAAATTTTTTTTTATTGATTTCATTTAAATATATCGATGAATTGAAATGGAGATAGTCCGTGGGAACGGAAATTAATTTAGCATATTAACAGTGAAGAAATTCAAATTGTAACTCAAAAGAACTTACCATTGACCATTTTTTCTTCTTTTAACCAAGTTGTTTCATTCAGAGTTGACTTGAAAGTTTTTTTTTTTTATGCATGGTTTGATCAAAATTACGTCACTTGGTAGATCATAGAGCTCATAAAATAGTAGAAATAATAACATTATTTATAACTAACATTGTTTTTTTTGTACACTGTCTGACCAGTTTAATTGCAAACAAATAAGGAGTGACACTGTTGTGTGGTAAGTAAACGTTGCCATCGATCCAATTAACTGCTGCAAAGCCTGAACCTTGTAGAGCATATTGCATTCTTGCTAGGCTTGTGAACCTGAAGATCGACTAGGACTCAATCCATACCCGCTTCAAGTACAACTAACATGCTAACCAATTCAGCTGGTACTGAAAAAAAAAAAAAAAATTAACTGCTGCAAAAATATAATTCCTTTTGTAAATTGGTGTGGTACTGAAATCGTCTTCAGACTTTTAAATTTATGTATATACTATATATGTTTCTTTCGTTTAAATACAATTTTTTTTTTTTTAACTAATCAGTATGGTTCCAAAATAGTTTTCAGACATGTTAATAGAATATATAGCTTGGGTATAAACATGTAAATCAGGTACAAAATTATAAACTATACAAAGCTACGGCCAAGATAGGTCAAAATTCTGTGCATTCATCACATTAGTTCTTGATTCAAACTAGAAGACGCGTATTGGGCAGGTACAGATTACTATGACCTCCTCAAACTTAACCTAACTAGTTTTTAAAAATTTAACAAACGTTTCATACATGAAAATTCTTACATAAGACAATCTTAATAATCCGAAGCCAACCATAAATACACTTGCATCATAAGACATTCATTCTTAATCTTTCTTCTTAACTATACATAAAATCCAAGTTTACAAAATATTAATCATCATCAGCTTAACACATAATATACCTATCTACTTCAACAAAACATCATAACTAGTTATCTCCTACGGCTCTCTGCCACTTGAATAGTTTGCTACACTCTGAACAATCTTCTAAACAACTACTCACTCTGGAATAATATGACAGAGAGAGTGGTGAGTATTTTCGAGAAAAAAGTTTAATGAGTGAACAAAGTACAAACAAGGTATAATCCAATCACCGGACAGATCACCGAAGAAAAGATATTAATTTGATAGTATAGCTAAGAAAAGATTTACAAAAGGTATTAAATTAATAATAACCTTTATCACTTCTTAACAAGTCACCTGTGCAAAAATTCAAAATTTTTCGGTCAACCAAAAATTTGTATTATCTGTCTTCAATGCTCGGTGAGATATTCGGTACCACACTCTTTTAGCTGTGGAGCACACATTTAATATTCATAATAATATTCTCTTATTTACGTTCATGTTATGCAAAATTGAATTTAAACATCAATATACCTCATTATCAAACACACATAACTTCCATACAGCAAATAGAGTTGTAAATGAAACCAACTGTTTATAAGCTTCTCAACTCGATAAAACCTGATTCAAACTCATTTAATAAAAAAATCAAACTCAAACTATGCAAAATTTAGCTTATAAAATCTACAAACAAGTTTGAATAAAAGTTTGTGAACTAACTCATAATTTTAATGTATTTTATATATATATATAATAAATGTAAAAAAATTTTAGAAAAAAATTTTACTAGAATAAAATCCTAATTTTTATTAAATATATTATAATATATTTAGTAAATAATTTATTTAAAATTTTAATGAATAGTTTCAATTAATAGTTTGCATTTTTTTTTAAAAAATTTAGACTTGCTTTAACTCGTGAACAACTTACAAACATCAAATAGCATAACGACTTGATTATAAATGAACCAAATCCGAGCTCCGAGCTAGTTAAACCTTCGCTTGGCTGGGCTTATTTATACCCCTACCTACAAACACATTGCTTCTTCTTTTAGTACACTCCCAAATCTCAACTATCCATTTTCATAAAAAACTATTATATCTCTCCTTTTTCCTCACTTTCTCCTTTCTCAGTCTCACAACCATTATAACCACAGCCACTACCACCACTAAATGTCATTCCTTCAGAGCCAAAATGTTAGCAACAACAATGGGTTGTCACACAATTATGAAAAATAGGGAATTAAACCATTCTATCTATCCTTCTCTGCCACTTTTTGGAATTTTTTCTGTTAAAACTCTACTCATCATTGGCTTTCAATTGTCTTGTTTAAAAACTACTTGTATTTGCTCAATTTTAGACAAATACTAAAGTAAGCCAACATTTGCGATGGCTTATGTTTGGACCAAAATAAATTTTAGCATAGCTCGAAGGATTTATAGGCCCAAGACTAATTAATTAATTAATCAGTTACAAAAAAGAGAAGTTGAGGTAGAGTGAGTTTCTAAACGTCAAAGATGGAGTAGTTGGAAAAAAGAAAAATGGATAAATAGAACTTACCTGTAGATGAAGAAAGGGACACACACATAATCTCTACACAGAACAACAAACAACATAAACTACAAAGGACAATCAATTTAGGTTTCCTTTTATTTTTTCAATTTCTTTGAAAGTTCTTGTTATTTCAAATAATCATCAATAGAATTTCTTGTTTTTCAATTTTAGTTCTTTGTGAACATTTTCATTTTTAATGCAACCTCTTCATTTTCTTTCAATTAATCATTTTCAGTGTTGAAATTAACTATTTTCCTTCAGTTAATTTAAGAACCTAGTAGTTTAATTAAGTCCCTCAACAATATTAAATCATATGTTTAGAAGTCAGGATCCTTAGGTTGGTGTATCTTACACACGTAGCACGCTCATAAAATCATAGGAAAAGGGCCAAAGGCAAAAAAATTTTGGCATGCCCAGTGGGATACTACAAAAATGCCAACAACTATAAGTTTTATGAAAAAAGATAATATCACGGTCTCAGGTCTAAGAGGAGGCGCCTACTGTAGTAGGGCCGGAAGGCTTCATTCCCCACATGGTAGAGAACTTTGAGAAATAGATTTAAGACCAAGTTATTGAGAGAAATCAAGTTTCTGAGAGAAATCAAGTTTCAATAGGTCCTATTGTTGATAATACAAGTATATTCAAGAAGATTTTTTAAAAGTTTCTGTCAGAACAGAAGGAGTCACAGTCAAGGTTCTTTGAATTTATGATAAAAACTCTAGAAGCTAGTCAGAAAGTACTTTCTCAGAAGCTGGATCATCATTTTCAATAAACTACTAATGTAGTCCAACAAAGTTCTAAGAGTGCAAATGTTCTGACTCCCCAAAAGGCTAACAAAAAGCTTGAGGAACTCAAGGGGAAATCCTCTGGGTCATCATCACAAGAGGCTAGTGACTCTTACCGCCTATTTCAAGTGAGTTTGGAGTAGAAAAAATACACACCCCCATACAGAAGGGAGGGGATTCCTATAACACTAAAGGTTTTTCATAATGGTCGTCCTAATAGGAGGCCAACATCCTCTCTTCCATATCATCATCATCATTATACTAATTCTAACCTATTTGTATAACCTAACTTGTATGATTATAATGGTACTATGCAGGGAGGCTCGAGGGCATGCCACTTGGGGAAGCCATAAGGATCCAACAATTTCCCCAACCATATGTTCCAAGGAATCAAGTTCTAGTTGACATGGATGTAGTAAGAGAGGTGGTGTAGGAATTGTATAAACCTGGCTTAAGGCAAATTAATCAACTAGAGTTTTACAAAACCTATCCTCATGTAATAGATCATGATAATCCTTATCCTAGAGGTTATAGGATCCTAGAGTTTTCTTTATTTTCTGGTAAAGAATTACAGTCTACTCTAGAGCATGTTGCTAGGTTCACCATACAGTACTGTGAATTAGAAAGTTATAAAAACTTTTATAATTTTAAGTGGAGGTTGTTCGCTAATTCACTAACTAGCTTTGCTTTGACTTGGTATGCAACACTACCAAGGAATTTTATGTTTATATAATAGGAAATGGAGAGTCATTCAACATTAGTTTTTCAGGATGGAGCCTGAAGTTTATGTGGCAGAATTGTCAAGAATGATGTGGAGAGTTAGGGAGAATGAAGATTCCTTCATTACTTGGTTCAAGAAGATGAGGAACCATTGTAAGATCTTTCTACCAGAGATTGAGTACGTGAAGGTGGCCCAAAGAGGGTTGGACATTGAACTCAGAAAGATGTTCCAAGGAATGGAATTTGGGGATTTCTATAAACTGTCTGCAAAAGTAGTTGAATATGAGGAACTTCTTAAAGAGAAGAACTAAAGAAGAAATGTTGATATAGGAACTTATTTCTAGGAGGTTCACAACCATGAGGTTGCTATAGCAAATCTCACTACTCAGGGTTCTTGTGTCTGCCATATGCTTGTAAGGAAGACACTTGACTTATGGAAGAAAACTCATGCCATAGGTGTCTAACCATAGTATACATTTAAGGTGTCCAAAACTAGAGAGATTTTTGATTCATAATGAAGGAGAAGTTTATTACCTTCCTTAAGAACTATAAAGCTATAATAAAAGAAGAGCTAAAGGGTAGAAAGTATTGTACGTACCATGATTCCCACAATCATTCAACTAAGAACTGTTGGGCTTTTAGAAATGTGGTGCAAGACAAGATTAGCAAGGGAGTTCTAAAGTTCCCTGAGAAGAAAGAAACCATGTTGGTGGATGAAGATCCTTTTCCTCCAATGGCTATTGTCAACGCATCAACCTTTGATCTATGTTTTCTTATCAATCATAAAAAGAGAATGCGGGAGGAGATGAAAAGGAAAACAAAGCCACTATTTAAGAGTGTATGGGTTAAAAAGTTTGAAACATTGGAAAGAGCATATGGTTCCTCAAACTAAGAGGGTGCCAATATAATCCAAGCAATTCTTGAGATGTGTTTCCAAAGAAACTCTTCTAGATTTGTGGTTCCCCTAAAAGTTACTATAAGGAACCAATAGTATATAGTCCAACATAAAAAGTTCCCTCAATCTCTCATAAGGACATAAAAATGAGACTTTAAAAATAGAGAGCTTTAGATAGGAGAGTGGAGGAATTAAAGATTTCTCCACAGAAGTTTAAATTTAAAAAAAAGGCAATTGAAGATGAATATGTAGAGGATGAAGAAGAGCATATAGCAAATGCAATGGATTAGAATAAGTCTGTTGCAAGCTCTAAAGAAATAGGTTCTATAAAGTTCTCTACCTTTCTAATTGGCAGTATTTTTATAACTTTGAACTGTGTTATTGCCTATGTTATTCTACCTCTTATTTTCAGGGTTAATGGAGTAGAAGATGGATGTGATAGAAATTTAATGAGAAGTCCTTCTATTTAATTACGTCACTTGGTAGATCATAGAGCTCATAAAATAGTAGAAATAATAACATTATTTATAACTAACATTGTTTTTTTTGTACACTGTCTGACCAGTTTAATTGCAAACAAATAAGGAGTGACACTGTTTTATGGTAAGTAAACGTTGCCATCGATCCAATTAACTGCTGCAAAGCCTGAACCTTGTAGAGCATATTGCATTCTTGCTAGGCTTGTGAACCTGAAGATCGACTAGGACTCAATCCATACCCGCTTCAAGTACAACTAACATGCTAACCAATTCAGCTGGTACTGAAAAAAAAAAAAAAAAAATTAACTGCTGCAAAATATAATTCCTTTTGTAAATTGGTGTGGTACTGAAATCGTCTTCAGACTTGTAAATTTATGTATATACTATATATGTTTCTTTCGTTTAAACACAATTTTTTTTTTTTTAACTAATCAGTATGGTTCCAAAATAGTTTTCAGACATGTTAATAGAATATATAGCTTGGGTATACACATGTAAATCAGGTACAAAATTATAAACTATACAAAGCTACGGCCAAGATAGGTCAAAATTCTGTGCATTCATCATATTAGTTCTTGATTCAAACTAGAAGACGCGTATTGGGCAGGTACAGATTACTATGACCTCCTCAAACTTAACCTAACTAGTTTTTTAAAAATTTAACAAACGTTTCATACATGAAAATTCTTACATAAGACAATCTTAATAATCCGAAGCCAACCATAAATTACACTTGCATCATAAGACATTCATTCTTAATCTTTCTTCTTAACTATACATAAAATCCCAAGTTTACAAAATATTAATCATCATCAGCTTAACACATAATATACCTATCTACTTCAACAAAACATCATAACTAGTATCTCCTACGGCTCTCTGCCACTTGAATAGTTTGCTACACTCTGAACAATCTTCTAAACAACTACTCACTCTGGAATAATATGACAGACAGAGTGGTGAGTATTTTCGAGAAAAAAGTTTAATGAGTGAACAAGTATAAACAAGGTATAATCCAATCACAGGACAGATCACCGAGGAAAAGATACTAATTTGATAGTATAGTTAAGAAAAGATATACGAAAGGTATTAAATTAATAATTAATTCTTAACAAGTCACTAGTACAAAAATTTAAAATTTTTCGGTCAACCAAAAAGTTGTATTAATCTTTCTTCAATGCTCGACGAAATTTTCGGTACCACACTCTTTTAGCTGTGGAGCACACATTTAATATTCATAATTATATTCTCTTATTTACTTTCATGTTATGCAAAATTGAATTTGAACATTAATATACCTCATTATCAAACACACCATAACTTTCATACCGCAAATAGATGTAAATGAATCAAACTATTTATGAGTTTCTCAACTTGATAAAAATTCGTTCAAATTTGTTTAATAAAAGAATCAAACTCAAATTATGCAAAGTTTAGCTCATGAAACCCACAAACAAATTTGAATAAAAGTTCATGAGTTAACTCATAATTTTAATTTATTAACTATTTGATAAAAATATATATAATATATAACTTTTTTTTAATAATAAATATAAAAAATTTTCAGAAAAAATATTTTACTAGAATAAAATCATAATTTTTATTAAATATATTATAATTTATATAGTAATTACTTCATAATTTATAAATAATGTATTTAGTAAATAATTTATTTAAAAGTTTTAATGAATAATTTCCATTTATAGATTAGATTTTTTAAAAAATTTTAGACTTGCGTAAACTCCTGAACATCTCACAAACATCAAATGACATAATGGCTCAATTATAAATGAACCCAATCTGAGCTAACCAAACCTCGGCTGGATGGGGTCATTTATACCCCTACCTACAAACAAATTTCTTCCTCTTTTACTACACTCCCCAAATCTCAACTATCCATTTTCATAAAAAAACTATTCTACCTCTCCTTTTTTCCTCACTTTCTTCTTTCTCAGTCTCACTATCATTATAACCACTGCCACCCACCACCACCACAACTAATATCATTCCTTTAGGGTCAAATGTTAGCAACAACAACGAGCTGTACATAGTTGGGAAAAACAGGGAATCAAACCATACTATCTCTCCTTCTCCACCCTCTTTTGGAATTTTTTTATGAAAACTCTACTCATTATTGGCTTTCAATTGTCTTGTTTAAAAACTACCTCTTAGATAATACTAAAGTAAGCCAACATTTGTGATGCTTCTAATTGTCTTCTAAATATTTTCAGGGTGATTTTGATGAGATCAATATTTTGATTTGGTTGTGGCAGTAGCAATAATTGAATTAGACTATGTTTTTATTTGGGATTATGTTTAGGTATTAAAAAAAATTCATAAAACTTCAAGCACTTAATTAACGAAATTGAGTAGTGAATTTCAATTTTGTTGTGTGCTATTGGGTTTGTGCTGATATACAGTTGTGGTTTTGCTGGCTAGAAACAAAAATCATTGGGTGTGTGCAATTTTTCTTCAATAATTGACAAAATTCCATCCATGAAGACCAAAACCATCTACTGTTGAGTTTGTTGTCATTATTACTAATATTGTTGTGATTGTTGTTGATTGAAAATTGATTAAATTGAGTTCATCTTTTTTATTGTTGTTGTTGGCAATGTTGGTGGTGATGGCATCATTAGTAATAGAGATTAATGTTGGAGGAAATGGTAATGTATGGGTGGTTGTACGTAAAGGTGATTGGTGGTAGTGTATGGGTGAGATATCGTTTTAAAGTAAGGATATGGATGAGAAAGAGATGGATGTTTAGGGTGGTATTAGTAATTTAACTCTTAAACAAGAAGGCTCAAACAATTAATTTGGATAAATTATAAAGAGTTGTTAAGTAATTGATCTATATTTCTTTTTTATATTGATTTTTCTTTTGGTAAATAGGGAGGTTATATGACCTAAACATTATTAGACTGCACAACAGGAGACAATCCTCTCTTTTTTAAATTGAAGATGTTATAATTTAAACTCTAAAAGTCAAGGTGTCCTTGAATAGGAATTACCAGTTGACTATTCCTCATTGACCCACATTAAATGTTTTTAATGCCTTAACTCGCATAATAGCAATTAGAAGCATGACCATTGGTCAATGAGAATTAAAGGTGTTAATTAGTTAGGTTTAAAATAAACTAAATGTTAAAATATCAAAACCATAAGTTAAAAGGGCAAATGATTAAAAATAACAAGTACATGAAGTCAGAGATGTATTAAACCACAAAATTTATATGAAAGTAATTTATCTCCTCTTTTATTACTATTTTTATTTAGTATTATTTTATTTTTTTTTGTAAATAAACCAAAAAGAGCTATATTACTGATAAAAAAAAATTACAAACACCACTTAACACAAACAATCAGCTTACAATCCAAGATGACATTTAACCCTATCCCCCAACATAACAAATACAAATAATCGATTACAATAATCTCCTTTTTTATTTCATTATTTCATTTTAGCAAATAAATAAAACATTTAAATAACATAACAATAAAGCAAATCAACTTAGCACATTACTTTAAATATATCACTCTTCTCTTCCTCAAAGAAAATATCCTTAGCCTCAATATTTGGAAAACCAAACTCTTCTCCATATTGATAGACATATTAAGATATCCTTGCAACATTCATTACAAAATTAATGAAAGTTTGTGGCAAGGTAGTAATCTAAATTTGATCCTCATTTATCTTTTTCCATGCTTCAACAATTATATAATGTATGAGCTCACGAGCTGCTTTTTTGAAACTCTAGTTTCATGCATATAACACTGAATTGCTTTAGAATTATCACCTCTCTTCATTTTATATTGAATATAATTAAAAAGAAGAATATATTAAAATTAAATAATAGCGATTAATAACTTATTTCTGGAACTCTTGAGCTGAAACCCTGCAAGTGATCAATAAAGGACAAGGTAAGAGGTGGGGAAGATCCCCATAAACCTTCTGATGCTTAAGTTAGAAGATATAGAGAGAGTTTAGAGAGAGAAAGAGAATAGTGGGAATATAGGAGAATAGAATGAATGAGAATGAGGTCCTATTTATAGGGATGTTGTTGCTCAAACCTCAGAGGAATAGAATTTCTCTTTAATGAAAGTCCTATGCCCACTAGAAGAGGGTTTCTTCATATCCGGGAGTCTCCTGATTGGGACTCTTTTTCTATTTTTCATGGATGTCCTTCTTCTACAAGCAACTCTATACAGGAAAATAAATACCTTAATATCAATAGTCCCCTACGAAAGTATGTTTAAATATTTATATCTGAAGGGTTTGGGTTCATAGGGTAAGAAGGATCATTCACTGCATTTAACATAGAAGGGTGAATTGAGGTGGCCAGCCTTAGTCATAAGAAAAGAGAAAGCTTGGTTTCGAGTATTGAATTCATCACATAAGAACGTCATTGGGGCACTAGTTGGACTTGAGTGCACAAAACTTGCAAAAAATGCTTTGGGGTAAGAGATTACCCCACTAGTATGGAGATAACTTAGCAGAACCAGTCATCACTAGAGTTTTGATGCTCGGTGCTTTAAAAGCATGACCCGAGTGCTAGATAATCTCGGTGCATTAAAAGTGCGATCTAAGTGCCTAACCTCAATAGAATCAAAGCGACCTGAGGGTGCTGGCTTCAGTCACTAAACTAAAATGCTTGAGGCTTAAATACTCAGTGCTATGACTCGAGGCTTACATGCTCAAAACCTCAGTACCATAGAAGACACCTGAGGGTGCTAGCTTCAATCACTGGACTTAGATTCTTAGTGCATTGGAAGTGCAGCCCAAGTGCTATATATTCTCAGTGCATTAGAAGTGCGACTCGAGTGCCAGTGGATAAGACAGCTAGATGTGATGTGAGGGGTTAGTAACTGCCATGTCTTTTCATTGTCCTTTGAATTTTGAATTGTGTAACGATCACATTCGTTTGTGTGTCAAAAGATGAGACATTTTTTCTCCTATAATAATGACTGCTCGATTAGTGGGTCTTTTTCGCTTTCCAAATAGCCTTTAATGGTGTGAGAGAGATGAAAATGCTTATGAGGGCAATAGTGGTTGTTCTAGATTCTTCCGCTATACTATAAAGGGATTAGACCTTCAATTTGTTGCACTTTTCACTATTCTACTATCTTTTTCTTCTTCTTAATTTATTTCACGTGCGTCTTATCTTTAAGGCTTTTCTTCAGCAAGCTTGCATTCTGCTTTCAGGTAAAGCTCTCTCCTTTTTTACCTTTCCTTTTATTTACTAGATAGAATATATGGCTCCAAAAGAGCAAGTTAGCTCCTACTTGTTTATCTCTAGGATAGATAAGGATATGCTAAAATGGTACCAGAGACATTTTAGCATTCTTGCTGATTTGCTTTGCACATTGTAGATAAAATTTTTTAAGTCCATACCCCTATGTTAGATTTTGATAGATTAGTTGTATACTTCAACCAATTAGAGGGGGGATTGAAGTTCCCTCTGAATAAGTATAATATAGCTCATGGGCAACTCCATCCCAATAGCTATCAGATTTTAATTTTCTTTATAGAGTTAACACATGAAAAAGTTAGAGAGTTGAACTTGGATGTCCTGGAATACCTCTATAGCCTGAACAAAAAGAAGGGGGAGCTAATGTTCTCTCTATTTGCCATCCCAAACCATAACCTTTTTATAAAACTTTTGGATCTTTATAAGAAGTGGAGATATCAGAGTTTTTTATTGTTGAACACCATTTGAACTTCATAGATGTTCGGTGGATGTGGTTTGATGATTACTATAAGGTGAAGCATCCTCCGAGGTTATCTAATTGGGATACAGAGATGGTCATGAAGCTTTATCTTTATAGTATAACTGACACTAGATCCGCTGAGAATCTATCTAGAAGATATCTTTAGAGAGTTTGCCTTGACTGTTTACTACCCATTGGTATATTTTGACATTTGGAAGGAATCTTTCTGACTTATGTATTTTCATTTTTATTTGTAGATGACTGACTTTTTTGCCTTTGTGGATGGAATTTGGCTTGTAGATGATGAGCCAAAGGCTCAAGAGGACATGTATATTTCCTCTCCCTTATCCAAACCTTTAGCTCTAGAGGTTTAAACTGAGGCCATATTCAGCCTGAAAGGAAAGTTTATGGTTGGGTCTTCCCAAGCCGAGAAGGCAGAAGGGCAGAATAAATGTGCCCCAGAGATTTGGATGCTGAAGAGCTGTGCGAAGAATTTTTTGTTAAGCATTTGAAACTGTCTGGATATTAGATCTTAGATTCTTAATAAGATAAAGCCTTCGAGTATCTTGAATGCTCAGGCGAGGGACCAATACATTGAGTCTTTACATCTACCAGCTAATATACAATGTTGGATGGATGAGGATAAAGAGGGGTTGTACAACTCTATGATTGGACACTCATTGGAGGTAATTTTCTTATCTTGTTTATCTTATGTTTATATGTTTTGAGTAAATAATGTTTGTCTTTCCTTTTAGATGACTCAGGCAAAGGTAGCATAGAACTTTGCCAAACTAAGCATGCTGAGGCAATATCCAAGGCTAAGGTGAGCCAAAAGAAGGTGGTAGAGCTAGAGCATAATCAAGCTCAACTGATAATAAAGATTGAAGAGTAGGATTCCTGGATCACAGCTTTAGAAAAGAAGCTTGATGAGGCTAAAAAGTCCTGTGAGGATGAAAAAAGAAGCTATCAGAACATGATTATGGTGTTTCTCAAGGCCTATAAATTCAAAGGTCAAAGAGTCCTGCTTGCACAAAATCCAAGTCTTAACTTCATAGATTTGGATAAAATAACGCCTGCAGATCTGGCTAGGATCATCGCCGAAGAAGATGCTTGAAGTAAGGCTTCTTCCCTATGGTTGAAGAATCCTAAGAAATCCACCCAGTCTTTGGCTAGTGAATCATCTTTTGAGTAGCCAACATTTTCGAGATCGGTTGGGGAAATGTCTGCTAATGTTGTTGTCCTTGGACTAGTTCCCACTTCTTTCTCCAAGTCTCTCCATCTTAGTGTTCCTTCCTCTGAGCTTCCCAATGCTTAGTTGTAAATTAATAATCTCTTTTTTTTGGAACATTTTATAATATAACATTTTCTATTAATAAATGAAGTGTGTTATATTGATAAATTCTTATAATATCTTTAGAGACAGTCTGAGTTCCAATATTGTTATAATTATTTCCCTTATCTTTCTTTGATTTTGTATGCCCCTTTAGATGTCTTCTCTATGATTTGATAAGGATCTTCCCAATTAGGTTTGAGCTTGCCTGTGTTGGAGCTACCTTTGCTGATGTCAGCCCTTCTGAGTACCCAGTCTCCGACTTTAAAATGTTTTGGCTGGATGCACTGATGATGATACTTGATGACCTTCTGTTTTGGTGCCTGTGCGACAATGGATACTCATTCTCTCCTTTCTTCTAGTAAATATAGAAACATCCAAGTGTTAATGCTATTAGCTTCCTGATCTAATTCCTCACTGACCTAGTAACTTGGTGACCTAACTTCCACTAGTATTACTATATCCATCCCATAAGTTAGTGTAACAGGCATCTTTCTAATTGAGGTCCTGGGTGTAGTCTTGTAGGCCTAAATGATGTTGTTGAGCTTGTCGACCCAGTTCCCTTTTTTTTCATTAAGCCTCTTCTTTAGTCCTTGTATGATAATTCTATTGGTGACCTCTGTCTATCCATTCATTTGTGGATGAGCTACTAAGATAAATTGGAGCTTTATTCCAAGATTAGAATAAAACTTTTAAAATTTCTTATTATCGAACTGCTTCCTATTGTCTATTATCAGGGTATGAGGTATTACAAACCTATAGATGATTTCTTTCTAGAAAAAGTATTGAATCCGAACTTCGATGATGGTTGGTACAACTTCCACTTCTATCCATTTGGTGAAATGGTCTATAGCGATGATTAGGAATTTCTTCAAGGAGGTTAAAGTAGGGAAAGGACCCAGGATGCCTATTCTCTATATTATGAATGGCCAAAGGCTCCCAATTGGATGTTGAGGATTCGAGGGCTTATGATTGAGGCAGGAAAATTGTTGACATTTGTGGCATTCTTAAGTCAGTTTCTGAGCATCTTGGGACATGGTGGGCCAGTGGTATCCTTATAACAATGCTTTTTCTGGTCAATGAATGATGCAATTCATGTGCTCTTTAAATTTCTTCATGGATTTCCTTAAGTACATAATTCCTTTATTCTAGAGATATACACTTAGACCATAAGTATGAGAGAGACCTTCTGTAGAGTTCCTTATGGTGGATGAAGTAATGTATAACTTTTATCTTCAATTTTTGAGCTTTTAATTTATCTTCTAGAAGTACCCCATTCTTAAGATGCTGAATGATCGATTTCATCCATTTTAGGACTTCCTATATGTCCATGATCTCTGGATCCTCGGTGCTTGGTTTTATTAGTGCTTTGATGAGCTTGAGTCCTTGAAATGTCTGATTATTCTTGGCTATTAACTTGGCTAAAAGGTCAGCTTCTAAATTTTTATTTTTGGGGATTTGGATGATCTCCCATTATCCTCCTTCTTGCTCGAGCTTTTTTAGGAGCTGCTTGACTTTCTCGACATACTTGGTGATACTCGAATCTTTAATTTGGAATGTCCCTTTAATTTATTCATCACCAATTTGGAGTCCAAGTGTATTTTGAGATGCTTGACTTTGATATCCGTAGCTAACTTCAACCTCGTGATGAGTGCTTTTTACTCTGCTACATTAGTAGTGGCGTTATACTTTATCTGGATGGCATATCTAGTGGTGACTTTATGTGGCCCTTTAAAAATGATTCCAGCATTAGAACCTTGGGCAGATGATGCCCCATTAACATAGAGCCTCCACTATGAACCTTCAGAAGGAGTAGGACCTTCTGTTGTCATTTTTTGTATGAAGTTTGCCAGGGCCTAAGCTTTTATCTGTTGCAAGGGTTCATAATTAATGTCAAATTCTCCAAGCAATATTGACCATTGAACTAACTTGCCAGATGTTTTTAGTCTTTATAAGATTTTTCGTAGGGGAAGCTGGATTTTACAATGATGGAATGAGCTTGGAAATAGTGTTGGAGCTTCTAGGATGTATGGACAATGACCATAGCTAATTTATCTAGTTTAGGGTACTAAATTTCTAAACCTCGGAGTACTTTTACTGACGTAGTATATTGGATTCTGCTGACTACCTTCCTTTCTTACTAGTACCGAACCTATTAACTCTTGACCAATAGAGAGGTAGAAATATAGTGTTTCTTTAGGCATTAGCCTGCTGAGTAGAGGTGGTAAGGATAGAAATTTTTTAATATCTTTAAAGGCTGCTTGGTAGTCTTCAGTCCATACAAATTTCTTAGAATTCTTCAGGGCTTAAAATAGTGGCAAACATCGCTTGGTTAAAGAAGAGGTAAAATACCCCAAAGCTGTTACCTTGCCATTCATCTTTTACAGCTCGTTGATCGGCATCAGATTTTTCATATTAAGACTGGCCTTCATCTTCTCTGGGTTAGCTTTAATTCCTCTATGTGATATCATGAATCCTAGGAACTTGCCTACCTTTACCTTAAAGATGCACTTGTATGAGTTTAGCTTGATTTAGTGTTGAATCAATGATTGGAGGATTTAGTCAAGGTCAGTGGGATGCTGCTCTACGTGATTACTCTTAATGATGATATCATCCATGTATACTTCTACATTCTTTCCAATCTGATCTTGAAGCACGTGGTTCATCATCCTTTGATAGGTTGCCTTGGTGTTCTTCAGCCCAAAAGTTATAACTTTATAACACTAAAGACCTTTATGAGTGATAAAGGATTTTTTTATCTTCTTTCTTCATTGGTATATGGTGATACCCCTATGCACCATCCATAAAGCTATACAAACTGTGACCAACAATGGAGTCTACAAGTTAGTCTATCCTTGGTAGTAAATAACTATCCTTAGGGCATGCCCTGTTGAGGTTAGTGTAATCTACACACATTCTATATTTACCATTAGACTTTTTACCAGTACCACATTGGCTAACCATTCGGAGTGAGTGACTTCTTTGATAAATTTGGTCTCTAGTAGCTTTTTTATTTCTTCGATAATTATTTTCTATTTTTCATATGCAAAGGTCCTATTCTTCTAAACAACTGGCTTTACCCTTGGTCTAATGTTCAAACTATGTGAGGCAATTCGGGGGTCTACTTTGGTAATTTTAGATGCCCAAAAAGCAAAGTTGCCTAAGTGTTTAATGAGGACCTTACTTACTTCCTGCTTCATTTTGGTGTTAAGCTCATTGTCGAACCTTATAGTCTTCCCATCGATGATCTATAGTTTTTGAACCTCATCGACTGGCTCAGTGTTGGCTCTTTATTTCTCCCCTTCCTAAGATTCCAAGGGGAATGCTTCCATTTGAGGTTTGATTGCCATTTAATAGCATTGTCCGGCTATGTACTGATCTCCATGAATTGTAAGAATTTTGCCTTTAATGGGAATCTTCATGGTTAGATGCTGAATACTTGTGACCGCATCAGTTTTGTAAAGCACTAATCATCATATGATGCCATTGTATGATAGCAAGAGATCCACTACATTAAATTGAGTCTTAATAGCTGTCATTTCTCCAATGTCTTGGTCTTTGAATTTCAGACTCATCTTTACTAATCCCATTGGTTATGTGGTTCCTCCATAGAAGCTTGTAATGGGATTTTGGATAACCTTTAGGTTAGTGACGGAGCCTTTTGTTACTTTGTAGGCATTCTAAGATAGTACATTGATGGTGCTTCCATCATTGATCAGTAATCTTTTCACCAGATAATTATTGATAGAAGCACTTATTACTAGTGCATCATTGTAGGGGTGTTGAATATGATTCCCATCTTTTGGACCAAACATGATAGTCTGTCTTTTCTTGAGGGCAAGCCCTTCTTCTTTGCGAATTCTCTTAGGTCTCTTTTCTATGATTTCTCCTTCTATAATTATGTTTATAATGCTAATTGGCTCATTCTGGGCTTTGTTTAGTTGTGGCTAATCTCGATCTTGTCCTTCCTGATTCTTGGTCCCTCTGGATGTGTCGGTGAAGTTGTCGAGTTTACCATTTTACAGCAATCTTTCTATGGCATTTTTTAATTCACGATAGGCCTTAGTTTCATGTCGTAATCCTGGTGATATTGACAGTAGTTCCTTCTATCCTGTGTGGCTCTCCTATTCAGGCTTAATCTTTTGGATAGAGTGATGCTTACACCATTTTGCCAGACCCATATGAGAATCCTAGAGCTAGAGGTATTTAATGGTGTATATTTCTCACCTTCCTTCTCAAACCCCTCTAATGGGTTTCTAAAGTTCGACCGTGGGAAGCTCAGCCTTCTAGGTCTCAACCTTTCCTCTATCCTAGCAGGTGCTTTCTCATAATCCCTTTGCATCCTTTTTCCTTAATCCATTTTAATCATTTTGATCGCCATTGCTATTACCTCAGTGAAGGTACTAGGTTCATTTGTTATTATCTTATCTTTGAGCTTCCTGAGCCTAGTCTCATTCTTAAGAGCTTTTATGGCCACCTCATCGACCAAATTTTCAATTTACATAGCTACCTTGTTGAATCGATCAGTGACCTTCTTTTGGCACATCCAGAGATAGTTGATGTTTTTAGCTGGAGGGACATTGGTAATGAATTGGATTTAGAATTTCTCAACTAATTCTTTGAAGGAGGTGATAGAATTCTTAAGGAGTCAATGAAACCACTTTTGAGCATTCTTGGTGAGTGTACTCGGGAAGACTTTGCATATAATTCTATCATTCACGTTATGGAGTAACATTCTTGTTCTGAATGAGGATATGTGATTGATTGGATCTCTAGTTCTATTATATTAATCTAACTGTGGCATTCTAAATTTGGTCAGGATTTTTGTTCGGGTTATCCTGTTTACAAAGGGCGTCTTTCCTTCTATAACGCATTCATCTTCCTTCCTCGGCTTTGTGTATGACCTCTTCAACCTTTTGGATTAACTTTGAATACGTAAGAGCTGGGATTCTTGAGATGGATTCTCCTTTTAGGGCTTTACACTTTTCTTTGTTTCCTCCACGTACCTCTGGAGATGTGATATTATTTAGTGTATAAGTTGATATGGGGTCCTCACTTTAAATTAAGGCATTCAATTGTTGTTGCATCAGGGCCATCTGAGTTTGAATGTTTCGTATCATCACTTCTTTGCTCATTAGAGGGAGATTGGGTTTTTCGGCTACTGTGTTTAGGTTAGGTGTGGTTATGGTAGGTGCTTTTAGTAGATTCAAAAAAGGTATGGAAGGTATAAGTCTATAATGGAGTTGAAGAGGAGCATAGTAAAGGAAATCGGTGCTAAGAGCTAGCCACCCAGGAGTGTTTCTAAGTGGAGCATATGTACCACCAATTGGAATTTAAGATGAGGGTTCGACATGAAGGAAGGGGGTTGGCTTTATTATAGTCGGAGTATGTGATGACAAATTGATTGGAGGAATGGGGGTGAATGGGTTGATGTGTGTGTCAGGAGTCAAAATTGATGGTGGACTAAAAGTTATGATGTTAAGGTCTTGATTGGGAGATGCATGAGTTACTTTTATTCAAGAGTTCCCATAAACAATGCCATTTAATAACTTGTTTATGGAGCTTTTGAGTTAGAACCCTGCAAGTGATTAACAAAGGGCAAGGTGAGAGGTGGAGAGGATCCCCATAAACCCTTTGATGCCTAAGTCAGAAGATATAAAAAGAGAGTTTAGAGAGAGAAAGAGAACATTAAAAATATAGGAGAATAGAATGAGTGAGAATGAGGGATATGAGATCCTATTTATAGGGATGTTGATGCTCAAACCTAAGAGGAATATGATTCCTTTTTTATGAAAGTCATATGCCCACTAGAAGAGTGTTTCTTCCTATTCGGGAGTCTTCTGATTAGAACTCTTTTCCTATTGGTCTTGGATGTCCTTCTTCTGCAAGCAACCCTGTATAGGAAAATGAAGACCTTAATTAAATAAGAATATGCATATGGGGATGAAGGCATTCCCATGTTAATTATGAATTTTGAGAATTAGGAAGTCAATTGCACTCCATGCTTTTTAAAGTTAAAATTGTACCTAGCACTTATGAGTCTAAGTAAGAAGCTCAAAAATAATTTTAGTGTCTTAACATATGTATGTATAAAAGCCTCTAAGACATTAACTTGTACTAAAATATAAATAATAAAAAGGTGTAATGGAAATTCTAGTATTATAAATTTTTTCATAATGAGATTATTAATAAGTTTTAAAAAATGTCGTGATGTGATTAATAAACTAAATTAGAATGTAGAGCCCAATATTCATAAAACAATCAAGAACTAACAAAATTCGAGTCATATAAAATTTGAATTCAATTATTATAAAAAAGACCCGGCTAGTTCCAATTATATGAAAAAACAAAACTTGGTTGTACAACCAAAAACTAAAGAAATAATTTGGTTGTGCTCTTTACACCTTGGTGTGACATAGACATATATATTGACTTATAGATCATTACTAAAAATGTAAAATATTGGTCCATATACACGTTAAAAAAATATAGAGAAACACTTAAATCACATACAGTAGAGTTTTCTAAATCATCTGCAAGTCTTATAATAACATATGTCCATTTAAGTATTGTTTGAGCCCATATTGAATTTTGAGCTAAAGATATTTGAGCCCAACAATTTTAATGTGATTAAAGTTAAAAGTCCAAATAAAAATGATAAAGCTAGCTTATGGAAGCTTGGTGAGTAAGGAGCTGAGAGAAAATTCTAGAGATAACTATTCATAGGCAGCTTAAAGAAAAAGGGTTACGAGAATTGAAGTGAATTTATTCTCCCAAAATGGAAACTCTTGAGCTTTAAAATTTATTTGGGGAAATAAATTATACAAATATAAAAGGCGTAGAATGATTAGGAAAGAAAACATCTACAATCATCATCATTAACCAATCATCAAAAAATCATCAATCATCAATGGATAATCATTCACCTGTCAAATTCCAAGCAAATCATTAGCAATCATCATTGTTATTTTTCTTTAGCCTATCAATAACACTATTTTCTTTTACTTGTCTTTTATCTTGTATTAAATTCCAAAAATCAATACAATTTCCATTTGTTTTCAATAGTTTTTTTTATTATTAATTTTATTCCATTTACTTGAAATCGAAACAAACTATGGTTAAGGCGTATGAGAATCCATAATCCGTCTAAAAGAAGTCAAAACATTTGAAGACTTTAACTTCTCTAGCACGCTCACATTTACCTAAAATAAAAAATTAACTAACAATCTTTTGACACGATTGGTGGGACTCGCACTATAAGAAATCACACATTTTATGACGAATTTCTTTGCCACACATAAATTTTTATTACAATTTATTAATTAAAGATTATGAAATGCATAATCATCACTATAATATTTGATTTTGTGACTATCTTTATTTTTGTCATTGTTAACATTTTATATTATGACTATATTTCATATTTGATGAAATTTTTAAAAAATTGTCACTTTCATTTTTAGAGGTAGAATTTTGCACCAAAATTTTTGAAGGAAATTTTTTCAGTGACAAATTGATAGTAATTGATGACGATGGTTAGTGTCACAAAATATTTCTTTTGATAACAACACTATATTTTGTCACTAATTAGCTAAAAAATTAGTGACACAACTCATTCATCTCCATTGTTCATATTTAGTGATGATGAATAACGATTTGTTACAATTGTATTTGGAGGCAAAATTTAATATGAAAAATTTTAGAGGAAAATTTTTTTAAGACGGAAAATTTGTAATTAGTTATGACAATTTTTATTTTCACAAATATGAATTGATATGATGGGATAATTTTTTGTCATTAACTAAGTGAGTGGATAAGTGATGAAACTAATTTGTCATAAATTTTTATTTTAAATGACGATATATGCATATGCATTACAATTGTTTTAGGAAAATTTGTTTATAGATTAATATTGTGGAGGTAACTTTTTAGCAATCGAAATAATAACCTATGACAACTTCTGTTGCCATAAATATTAATTTTATATGATGAGATAATAATTCGTCATATATCAAGTGAATAGATAAATGACTGAACTGTCTTGTCATAAATATTTCTATTTAATGACAATGCATGCAAAATCATCACCGTTTTATTTGGGGCAAAACTTTATTTCAATACTATTTTGGAGGTAAATTTTCTAACAATGGAAAAATAATAATTTATGACAATATCATTATTGGGTCTAGAATACAGTCTAGCAATTGAAAGTTCATACAAGGGTCATATATATTAATCTATAAGGAAACAAGTTATCTATATTTAATACAGATATTATAATACTAGTCTATAATGACAGGATTATCAATAATACAAATCCATATATATCCAAAGATATTTTGTCACGCCCGTACCTTAAGTCTCAATATATTTACATTCATTATGCATTGTATTTTCATATATTGATTTAATTAAGTATAAGTTAGTATATATATAGATATAGTTATAGAGGAAAGAACTCAATTGTAGCAAAATGATTGTCCTTGATTGAACAATTGAAAACTTGAGGATTTATAGGTAACTTAAGCATTTCATTAAAGACAAAAAGGAGTATTTCACAAATTATTTAATTATTTTTTTGGGTATATATCATGAGGAGTCAACTGCCATAGATAGACATAAAGAAAGAAAGAAAAAGAGAAAGAAACAAAAGAAAAGAAAAGAAAAGAAAAAGGGGAAAGAGGGCTGATTCATTTCCTCTTATAGACGTGATTTTTTAAGTAAAATTGAAGATTTAAAATTAAGGATATAATCTTCATCCTAGAAGACTTTGGTGATTGATTTGGTAAGTAATTTTAGTATTTTGGTGATTTAATTTAGGGTTCTTAAGTTGCAAAATTCGAGTTTTTTAATTCCAATTTATTAGTCTTTATAATTTGATCATATCTTAATATAGAGAGCTTAAATTAAGTGTTATTTGATGATCTAGAATCTTGAAGAATTATCTAAAATTTGTTCTCTTTGAGCTTAATTTGATTCAGTATCTATGTTAGGGTAAAAGGAGAAAATATTTTATTGTTTAGTTTATCAGTTTCTTTGAGCTGGTCATAATGTGTCATATATAACTCTATTTGTAGGTGTCCAATTGGTGTGAAATTTTTATAGCATGTTCTAGACATATATATCTAAGACTAATTAAAATTTTAGCTCAAATTTCCTTTTCTATAAGTCCCAAAAATTTTTCAAATTCAGCTCTAAAAGTAGCTATGTTGATTATATGAATAAGGTTTATATAGTTTATGAGTTAAAACTAGTCTAGATACTTTTGGTATATCTTGAGCTAGGAAACTCGAAATTGATTTTAGTTTGATTATAAGAAAACTTAAAAGAGTTATCTAAAACTTTATAGTTTGATCTATAGCTAATTATGCCTGAATAACAGTCTAATAGACCTGTATTTTTTATTGCTCAATCTGTCTGAGTAATTGAGCTATTTGTAATACAACTTTTATAATTTTATTTTTGATTATTGGATGAAAGTGAAATTTTTATTGAAGGTACCAGACACAAAGACCTAAGTTTGATTAAAATTTGAGATTGAACTTCCTTTTCTATAGTCAGAGTGATTTTTCTAATTTAGGCATGAAAATAGCTATTCTTGAGTCAATGAAGCTGATTTGTAAAATTAAGCTTAATTGCATATTTTATAAATAGTTTGGGAGCTGCATGGTTAGGTCAGTATATGAGATTTTTATATTGATGATTTATAAATGAAATTGCATGTTTTAGGTGCTGGAAAAGGCAAGGGAAGTGCAGGTGCAAGTTAAGCAAAATTGGTGAATCAAATTTATGTGTTTATAGGCTATTTTGTGAGTAGATGTTCAAGCCCTTTAATACCTTTTATAGTAGCAAGAAAATGAGCTTTTTAATATTGTTTATTGAACCTGAATTGAGGTATTATAAATGGTTTCAGTTCAGCCTTATGCTATTTGAATCACATGTTTAAGTTTTAAGATTTAAAGGTGCCAAGTATATGAACTAAATGTGTTACTTTTATATGTTTTGCTTTATGATCTAAATTGAGATCCTTTTGGTTATTTGGTGATCAAAATGAGCTTATGCTCAACCTAATTTCACTACTTTGAACTATAATGAGATTGTTTTGATTTTAAATACTTTGTTGAACAACAAATGTGATAAAAATATTTTGACTAGTTATTTGGTGAAAATGGTATTTGGTTTGAGTATTACCACCCTATATGAGTTACGTAAATGTGCTAAGATGATATATGCACATTTAAGATTGTCTTGGTTGTTATTACGCAATAAAGAACAACGCACTTGATAGTGGGATGATAAAGGAAGAAGGGCCATTATGTGCTAATGTAGTTGAAGGATTAGCCTTCAAGTGTGCCTAGAGAGTGAGTTTATGATGGCCTGTATGTGTATGGCCGAGTTGCGATGCTTATTATAAGGATAGTGAATACAAATGAAAGGTTATATTGATATTTGCAAAGGTACACATTTCAATTGTCTAAGCTTTGAATATGTTTGAAAGCAAGATTGAATTGGATATTACGAATGAATGATAATTTGATTATTAATTCTTTAGTATTTTTAAATTAAGATGTTTATTATATTTAATTTAGCTAAACAATTTTCTGCTTGTAACATCTATTTATTGAGTATTTCTGTACTCATTTTACTCTATTTTATAATTTTTTTTAGATAACAGGGTTTAATAGTTGGTGAACAGAGTTGAGCGAGTGTGGATAGAAGTTTCAAAATAAGATTAGCCAACATCCTCATTAGAGTAGCATTGTTCCTTTATTTCTTAAGATTGTTGTATAAATATTGTAAAACATTGATGGTTAAGCCATATTTAAAAATATAATATTTATATTATCCAATTATTTTGTACGTATTTTACTATTCATAAATATATATTTTACTATTTATAAATAATATTTCACTATTAAAAAAATACGTACTGCTTTAAAAGTTATTATTCTCTAAATGTAACTTATGTACAACACTAAACTTTTATAAGAGATTAATTTGAAATCCTCTTGAAAATATAAGGATATTATAATAAAATTTGATTAAATTGAGGAATTTTTTTGGTGATTGGTTTTAAATGTTAATCTTAGGCTATGTGAGATGAGTTGTTACATATTTGGTCTTTATATCTTTATATATACCCTTTTTTTTCCCTCATATATATACTGACTTAGGCATCAGAGTATTTTTAAGGAAAACCCCGTCTATTCACCCCTATATTCTCACCTATACAAGATCTACAACTGAGTTAAGTTTGGATTTATCAGTAATTATAATTATGGGTCATTTTTATACTTAGGAATTGCAATCGGAATTAGAATGAAAAGGAATTAGAAATTGAATGAAAATTTTAACAAAGTGTTGGATTTATAAGGGATTTATAACTAGAATTAATCTTATTTATATATGAAAATATTGGAATCCCACATTAAAAAATATGAAAGCAATTAAGGGTTTATAAGTGGTGTAGATTGGATCTCAACACAAGCTAATTGGTTTTGTATTCCATGGGCTCAACTCCATTTATATGTCCATATGTGCGTGTATATGCCAACACTCTTGAGGCTGGTGGACTTCTTAACATGGTATCATAACTTGAATGTTTTAATAGGCCAACAAAGATCTTGGTTCAAGAAAAAAATAGGTCCAAGATCAGGAATATGCCATAGCATGGGCCAAATATTGAAAGCATAGGCCAAATATTGAAGAGGTCAAGCTTAAGAAGAAAAAGAGAAAGAAAAGAGGTCCAAGATCATAAATGGGCCATAGTATGGCTAGATATTAAAAGCATGGGCCATATATTGAAGTGGCCAAGTTTAAAAAGAAAAAGAGAGAGATGGGTGGACATTAAAGGAAGAAAGTCCAAGCCCAACTAAGAAAAAATAGGTGGACACTAAATAAAAAGTCTGAGCCCAAAGAAGGAAAAAAGGAAAGTCCAAGCCTAAAGAATGAAAAAAAAAGATAAATACTAAAGAAGAGTAGAGTCCAACTTAGTTGCATTTGAGGGACAATGTTAAAGCATGAGAAGTATGTGAGTAAATAATCTTATATTGTGCAGTTGAAGACAAATTAAAGGGCAATTATAAAGTTAAAGAGAGATTAAAAGGCAATGTTGATGCATGAGAAGTATATGGGTAAACAATCCCACATTGTAAAGTTAAAGAGAGATTAAAGATAAATTGTAAAGCCATTTTGGTATAAGACTCCATATATCAAGAAGGAGGAGGGCCCAGCTTTGCATGTTTAAAGTTTAGCACTCCAGCTTGTCAAGCCTAACACGTTTCCAGATTTCTAACATGGTACTAGAGTAGTGATCTTGGGCTTGTTTTTGAAACCTAGAGTTAGGTGCGGCTCATTTGTGACCCCCTTTGAGTCATTGGATGCTGTTTGTTTAAGTTTGATACAACCCAAATGATTTGTTGGGTGCAGCTCATTTGTGACCTTATTTGAGTCGTTGAATTCGGTAAGTTTATGTTTGCCAAGTGTAATGATCCAGGCCTAGTTACACTTGAGGGGGATTGTTGGAATCCCATATTAGAATGTGAAAACAATAAAAGGCTTATAAATGATGCAAATTAGATTTTAACACAAGACGATTAGTTTTGTGTTACATGAGCTCAACCACATTTGTAAGTCCATGTATGTGTGTATGGACCAATACTTTTAAATCTCGTGAACATCTTAACAGAAAATATATTAAATAACAATTATTATGAATTTATATATTTTATTTCATTACTTCAAAAAATATTTCATAAATTTTAATAATATATAATAATATTTAAAATTTTAACTAATTTATAATAATATGACTTGATTTAATAAAAAAAAAATTATTCCTTGCTCTTAGAAAGTGTATTGATCATTTCCATTGATGGTAGAATTCATTTCTACTTGGATATAAAATTTTAATGAACCAAATATTAAGAATTAGAATTCCTTATTCGGATTTCAATTTCCACCATTATTTTTCATGAAATAAATGAATCCTTAATTACATTAATGAATACATCCCAACCATGGCTCAGTCCTATACGACCAATTTAAAATTCAGATAAAAATGTTTTTATTGCACTAATAGCATTGAATTTTCTATTGCTTAGGTCATTAAAAATTTGGGATAAATACAATTTTAATTCCTTTGATTTTGTGTTTTTATAAAACCAGTTTTGTGGTTTTTTTTTAAACTTTTAAATACTATATATATATATATATATATATATATATATATATATATATATATATATATATATATATATATATATATATATATATATATATATATATATATATATATTTCACTTTTGTATTCTTATAATTAATATTAAGAGAAAAATTAATATAATATTAAATTTTAATAATAAATTTATTCTATATATAATTTATAATCAATTTAACTAATTGATTATTTTTAAAAATATTTTAAATTTATTTTAATAATTATTTTTTTATTCATAATTAAATTAAAAATATATCTAAATTTAATTTTTTGCTAGTTTATTATTGTTAGTTGAATAATATATTACTCATTATATAATTTTAGCATTAAAAATTTATATTATTTTTACATTAAATTATATATTTTAAACAATATTTGTTAGAAGGATATTAAAATATAAAAAAGATAAAATATATGATAATTAAAAAAAAAGAGAAAAAAACCAAAGGATTGATTTTTCCTAAACGCAAAATCAAAATAACAAGAATCAATATTGTACTTAATTATCCCTGAAATTTTTTATCAAAAAAAAAAAAAGTCATTGAAATTAATGCATCTAACATAGCACATGTATAATCACATTCTTTTGCTTTGCATTTATAGACAAACATACACGCACGCATATATAAAGTCATGGAGAACACGAATTAGGACAAACGTATCACAACAAAAATATTTTTTTTGGTTATTATTTTTAATTAATAAAATTTGAATTCCATTGCAATTTTTAATTAAGGACACGAATTTAAATTTTTTATTAAAAAATAATAAAATATTGATTAATTAAGCTTGTTCTCCATTAATTATGATTTATATCTTTAAATTAAATTATAAGTATTAAAAATAAAAATAAAATCAATATTTATTGGCATAAGTTACAAAAAATAATTTTTTTTAAGTAAGATTTTAAATTTAAATTTTATGTATTAAAAAAATAGTAATGAGACAATTTTCTTTATAGATATATTAGATTCAATTCAAATTAGTCAGAATTATGAAATGCTAAAAATAGTTAAAAGAAATACAAGATAGGGATAAAATTAAACAATGCAGTCTAGAAATAAAATGGTAGCTAGATTAAATGTATAATTTTATCATAAATGATCATTGGAAAAAAATACGAATGAAGTCCTTCTTCGGTAGTGGTATACTTATAAATATATAATTTTATTATAGATGATCAGGAGAAAGAATACAAATGAAGTCCTCTTTCAGTAGTGGTGTACATACATGACATGACATGAAAATAATATAAATGTGCCTTGCTCAATGAACCGGGGAATGCTGCGGCTCCTCTGCACAAAACAAGGACACATATATCAGTGTCATAAGCACAATTGCACATTAATTATATATAGAATATCAGAGAATTGATATGTCATATTTCAGAGAATCATTCTTGAAAAATTTTTAAGCTGTTTTAGGCGAGGCCAAAAAATGACTTACGTAGCAATATATAATGTAAACGTATGTATTGTGCATGCATGTACATGAGGAGTAACATGGAGAAAATCAAAGAAATGGGATGTATGAGATTTAATTACCGGCATCTTCATTGTTGTAGCAGGAGTCGATGCACCTAGTTTGGCACTCGGTCGGGTGTGTTAACACATATCAGGATTTCTGTTATTGATTGTTATCTTGTAATCTAGTTTTCGTGTTTACTTGTAACTCAACTACTCTTCATGTATTCTCTGTATATTCATGTATCACTGCTGTTAATAATCATTGAAAAATATACAGATTACCTTTAAGTCTTTACATGGTATCAGAGCATAATGACTATAAACACTGATACTCAACTCATTCCCGTGTATTTTTCTGCCTCCCTCTCATCTTCCATTTCAAGTTATTTGAATTTCTCTCTAAAACTAACCTCTTGCAATTACTTAGCTTGGAAAACTCAACTTCTTCCCTTACTTAATTCTCAAGACATGACTGATTTCATTGATGGTACCAATACTGCTCTTGCAGCAACCATTCCAAGCCTGACAATCCTGCCATTACCATTCCTAATCCTGCTATTCAACTTGGTTCAAGGAAGACCAACTTCTTCTTTCATGGATTCTCTCTTCCATTTTAGAAGAAATTTTCCCTTATGTCACCAATCTCTCTTCTTCCTTTTCAGCTTGGCAAACCTTAGCACACACCTTTGGTGCTATTCTCAAAACCGCCAACTGCAGCTTAACATTGAACTTCAGGAGCTTAAGCAACATGATCTCTCCATTACTCAATATCTTCTCAAAGCCAAATCACTTGTCGATGAATTATCAACTGTTGGTTGGCCGTTCTTTAACTCTGGGTAAATTTAATGTGATCATATGTCGCAATCTTCGCCCTAAATACCAAAGTGTTATTACTGGTCTTAACATGAGATTTGATCCTGTCTCATTTAGCGAGCTTCACAGCCAGCTTACTGCCCATGAAATCGTCCTTCATTGGAAGTGGCACCATGAACCACCCTTTGCCAATCTTACCTACAAAATAGTCTCCTCCCCACAACCACCTCTTTTACCCACCTTGCCATCACCTTTTCCTTCTTTTCATGGACGACCCATTGGTCCTCGACCATGGCAGCAATGTTGACGTGACAGAGGCTCTCCCAATGCCTGTTAGATTTATAACTTTTCTAATCATACAGTTGTTGTATACTGCCATCACTACTAACCCCCACTTATTCCATCCTCGTAATTTCACTCTCCTTAGGCCAACATAATTCAACATCGTCCACCTGCTGATTATACGTCATCTCTTATGCAACCGTGGGTGGCAGACACTGGTGCCACTTCCCACATCACATCGGACCTTCGAGCTCTCACTATTCCTCAACAATTTAATGGTCCTGATTACCTCATTATCGGTAATGGTGCTAGTTTTCCAATGCAATCATTTGGTACCTCTTCTCTTAGTTATAAAAAATGTTCTTTTCCTTTATATAATACTTTATATGTTCCTCAAATCACCACTCCTTTACTTTCTGTTCAGAAATTTGCCACCGATAACCATTGTTATTTTGAATTTTGGCATTTTTTCTTTTTAATAAAGGACCAAACCACCAGGCAATAACTTTTGGGAGGAGCACTTGATCATGGCCTTTACAAGTATCTAACTCAAATAGCATTTCTCACCACCAAAGCTCCTCTCTTTGGCATACCCGTTTTAGCCATCCCTTTGACAAAATAACTCGACATTTAGTTTATAGTCATAGTCTTTCTGTTTCAAAAGATTATAATAAATCCAAGTGCAGTTCATGTATACTTGGCAAGTCTAGTCGTTCTTCATTACCCTCTATTTCTCATTCAAGCAATCAATCATTTGATTTAATATATTCTAATGTTTGGTGTCCCTCGCACACATTATCTAATCTTGGTTTCAAATATTTCATAATTTTTGTTGATGATTATATAAGGTAAACATGGATATATTTTCTCAAACTTTATAGTGAAGTCCATGACATTTTGACCAACTTTGTTCAATTTATTGAACGCCAATTCAACACTTACATAAAAGCTCTTTAATCTGACTTTGGTGGTGAATATCATAAACTCACTAAATTCCTTCAACACAAAGGCATTCAATATCACCTGGCATGTACACACCCATGAGCAAAATGATGTGGTTGAATGGAATATCTACCATATTGTGATACTAGTTTGACATTAATGGCACACTCTTCCCTTCCCTTCCATTCCATTATTGGCACTACGGTTTTGATATATCATTGTCTTTAATCAATGGCCTTCCAACAACTGTTCTTTCTGGCAATTGTCCACATTATGCTTTACATGGCAAGTATCCAAACTATACTGATCTAAAGGTTTTTGGCTACTTTATCTACCCTCTACTTAGACTGTACAACAATGCTAAGTTCAATTTTTGGCTAAAAGAATGTGCCTATCTTGGGCCTTCCACTCAACATGACAGCCACTGTTGTCTTGACATTACAATTGGGTGCATATATTTTTCTCAGCATGTTCATTTCATTGAGGATCATTTTCCATTTAAAGTAGTTGAGTTATCCACATCTCCAATGCTAGTCTCCCTTTCTGGCCCATGGCTGCAAATCAGTTTGGATATGCTTTCTAACTCAGGTACATCTTCTAAACCATCTCCATCACCTTCTTCTCCTACTCAATAGTCCTTTTCTCACTAAAACTCAAATGCCCACTCACCACCCACCTTTTCATGCTTACCTTCCTTTTATACCCAAAATTCTACTACTACTTACCCAACAACTACTTCACCCACATCTTTATCTTCTTTATCTCTTATCCCTACCACCACCACACCATCTAGCTTAAATTTAATTATCGATATTTCTCCTTACCAGCCTTATAAAATATCACCCAACTGAACTACTCCCAATCTAACTCCATTTTTACCCATTCGTACTCACCTAATGAATCTTCATCTAATAACCATGAATAAATGCAAAGCTTTTCTCACCAAAACACTACCTGACACTGAACCTTTTACCTACACCGAAGCTAAAAAACATTAACATTGGCGAGCAACTATAAATGATGAATTTACTGCTCTCATTAACACCCATACATGGACTCTTGTTCTACGCCCACCAAACACAAACATTATTGTTAAAAAGTGGGTATTCAGAATAAAAGAAAATTCCATTTCTCATTATAAAGCTAGATTGGTTGCCAAAGGCTTTCACCAATAATAAGGCATTAACTTTCAGGATACATTTAGCCCGGTGGTCAAGGCAACAATAATAAGACTTATTGTTTCCTTGGCATCCATGTATAACTGGCCGCTTCTTCAAATTGATGTTTTAAATGCTTTCTTGCATGGTTCTCTGGATGAACCTGTGTACATGCTTCAACCTTAGGTTGATCCTACACATCTAGATTATGTTTGCCTTTTGCATAAGTCTCTCTATGGGCTACACCAAGCTCCACGAGCATGGTTTCACATACTACAAACTTTTCTTCATACTTTTAGTTTTGTGTCTTCTTAGGTTGACAACTCTTTATTCATTTTTTGACTCAATTTTGATGTTCTTTTTTTGTTAGTCTATGTGGATAACATTCTTATGATAAGCTCTTTAACTAAGCTTATTAATGGCACACTCTTGGCACTTAAGGGTGAGTTTCCTATTAAAGATATTGGTCTTTTTTCTTACTTTCTTGGAATTGAGGTGTAGCGCAATCACCATGGCATCACCATTAATCAAACTAAATATTTGAATGATCTTCTTATCAAATCTGGTTTATAAGACACTAAAGGATGTCTCACACCTATGGCTACCTCACCATCATTGAGCAAAAATGCAGGTTCCCCCTTTTACAATCCTTCTCTTTATTGCCAAATCATTGGTGCCCTTTAGTATGCCACTCTCACCAGACCAGATATTGCATTCTTTGTGAATAAACTCTGTCAGTTTATGCATGCCCCAACCGAAGTCCATTGGCAAGCCATAAAATGCCTTCTTCTATACATCAAACACACTATTTATTACTTCCTTTTCTTTGCTAGAACTTCTCCTTTATCTCTTTAATGTTTCTTTGATAATGATTAAGGAGGATGCCCCAATGATCATCGTTCTACTACTGGATATGCCATATACCTTGGCTATAGTATAGTTTCTTGGTGTGCTGATAGTCTTCAGCAAGTATACGAATTCGTACAAGTAGTAATTAAATATCAATCCCACAGAGATTGCAAATTGATTACAGTGATACTAGTTGTGTTTATTTGTTTAAACAACGAAAAAGGGTATTTTTAATTAAACTAAAACAAAACACAAAAATCATAATAAGATAACAATCACTTTAGAGAGCTAGGGTTCTTATTATAAATTCAACCTTTATTTAAGATAAATTAACTACTAAGCAATACTTAACCTTAATCCAATTTGAGGGTTTCTCAAGAATCATAGGCTTTCCTCCTAAGACAACCCTATGATTAACCAAGTACATTGACGTTCTTAGATTTAAAGCTCTCGCCTATTAAGTGTTCGGTTAACCCAGTTTAAGCATCAACCCTTATTCAATATTAGTTGCTTAAGTGTTTCTCAACTAAGAAAGCATCTAATAGGTTATTGTTTAAATCCAATACAACCTATCTCTCGATCAAGTTTTATTGTGTATATTCAATCAAAGGGTAATCAATCCTAAGAAGACATTAAGTTCAACAACAACCAAAGGATCTAGATTAATGGCTTAGGTTTAATTGCGATTAGCCCATGGTTGATTTACAATAAGAACCCTAACCAATAATTTAGCTACTCATATCAATTGTAAGAGATAAAGAAAAAGAATAAAAGAAAATAAGCATCATCATTAAATTAAAATTAAGGATGAATAAACACAATTGAATAGAAGAAACCCCCTGTTCAATAGGAAGCTTGATGTTCTTTAATTCTTATTCTCAAATCTTCAAACTAACATAAGCAAGAAAAATCCTTGTTTTTCCAAACTACTCTCCGAATATTCTCTAAAAAAAAAATATATTGTCTCAAGTGATGAATAATAATCTATTTATATCTTTGTTTCTAGTGCCTACCCTCTTATAAAACCCTAATTACAAGCCCTAGGGTTACAGCCATGCGAAATCTCCATCTTGTCCCTCATGAGTCAACAATTAAATTCACCTCTGAATTTTTCCAATCACTAGGTTGCACAGCCGTGTGCATTTTGCGCACGACCGTGCACATCCCTTTTTCAGCATTATCGCATATTGACCTCCATTGCTTTTCGAGCCCACTTCAAGTGCCCACGGCTCCCATGTAGCCTTCCTCTACTGTTCTTTGACTTCCCTTATTACATAAAAATCAACCAAAAATAAACCAACTAATACATAAAAATAATTAACACACAAGACATGCAGTAAGTACTCAACTAAATAAAAACTGAATAAAAGAAACATAAACTTAACTGAAATTGAATTTTTCCTAAAACGAAAACTACTTAATAACATGCATTTTTCACACTCATCATGTGCCAAGAAATAACACATTGTTGCATGATCCTCCACAGAGAGCGAATACAAAGCTCTTACTAACACAACAACCTAACTACAATGGATTCAACACCTGTTATCTGAATTTGGTTTCTCTCCTATTGCATCCACCCTTTGGTGTGACAATATAGATGCAGTTTACATGTCTTCCAATCCTGTTTTACATGCCTGTAATTACCATTTTGTGCGCGAGAAGGTAGCTTCGAGTAACATCCAAGTTCGCTTTTTGTCTAGCAAAGATTAGCTGGCTCACATCTTCACCAAACCTTTGGGTGCTCGTCAATTCCAACACATAGTGTCCAAACTTCGATTGTTGCCCACTTCGCACTCTAAGGTTTGAGTGGGGTGTAACACTCTAAACTTTGATTGTTATCTTGTAATCTGGTTTTTGTGTTTACTTATAACTCAACTACTCTTCATGTATTCTCTATATATTCATGTACCACTGCTGTTAATAATCATTGAAAAATATACAGATTACTTTAAGTCCTTATAGGGTGGAGATTGTGTTAAGAGCATTTAGAAAAGTAATCTTTTAAGCAAATCGTTATAATCCAAACCCCGCTATTGTTGATGAGAAAGCTGAACATTAGCAACAAGAACAAGGCACATAATGACCAACAGCGCAGCAAATCTATTTGCCATTTCTTTTGTTTTCACTTGATGTATAATCCATTAATTAGATAGATCTCTTTAATTGTTTAATAAATTTTGCACTAGCTTATTAATTAATGAAGCACTTCCATTTAAAATATATATTAAATGAAAAGAAGGTTCAACATCTATAGGAATTGAAATATTGGAACATTGCCTATTGATTGTCCTTTAAAGATGGTAAAACTCATGGTCTGCAATGTTCTGTTCTTAGAATCAGTGAAAAAAAGGGTTTAAACTAATAAAGCTAATAATAACTTCTATGTATTTTTAGCAAAGAAACTGGTCTGCTAACACCACCCACAGTGGTAGGCTTCATGACATGTGGGGTTTCATCCATGTCTCATCCCCCAACAAAGTAGGATTAATGAATTAAAGACCTTTTTTTTTTGTCAGATAATTAACCCTTTGATTCGTTTTTTATCTCTTGTGAAATTTGGCATAACATTTTCTTTCATAATTAATTTTGTAATTTTTTTTATATTTTTTAATTTAAAACTATTGATATCTAAAACTTACTGGACTCAAAAGTTTCACAACTATTAATTTAATGCGAATGTATATACTATAATTTGAACCCAAGACCTACCTTAAACAACAACAGTTCTTTATTAGTTGATCCCAACAATTGTTAGTAATTTTTTTTTTTTGACTTTTAATTGTAAGCTTTCTTTGCTCACTCTCTTAAAAAAACTTTCATAATTAGATAATTTTGCCTTTATTTGTTAATAATTAAATTCTTGGAATTTCCATGTATAATTTAATTAGCTTTGGGGATTACATTGATTTTTCTTTCTCAAATGTTGCTTTCATAATTTTATAGGTCCAATTATAGATATAGATCATATCTATAATTTTATAGATTCATATTACTCTCTATTTTTCTTCTTGTGTGAAATTGGAATCATTCCACTTGAATATGCAACCTACAATGAAAATAAAAGCAGCGATATGTTCTAATGCATTTGCACGATTTATCATTAAGATTCCTTATTCAGATGTTTGACAAGCATTATTTATATATAGACACACGCACAACTTTCTACATGCAACTAGTCTTCATCCACACTTTAAAAAACAAAATAAAAAAAAATTAGTCTTATTTGCACAACTATTTTATTATTATTAGAAGATTATATGTTATATATTTCTAAAAATCACAAGCTTTTCCACTTTTTGTAAATTTATTTCAAATTTTAAAACTTGGTAAATATAACCCAATTTGATAAATTATTTACAATTTTAACACAATTGCAGTTTGATTAATATATAAAACTTAAGGTGAAGTAGCTAATCTCTATTGTTATGAATTTCACATCCACATCATCTAAATACAATCTCAATAATTTAAGAAAATATAAAAATGAGAATAAAAATTTGTAAAGATTATATTCATCTCCTTTTTTACTTATTTTAATTCTTCATATAATTGTGAGATTATAATAAATGATGTTAACTAATTCTTCTCAAATGCCATGTATATTTATTTATTAATTCATGATCAAATCAAAATTGTATTAAAATTACAAATAATATGTTAATTTGTGCTAAAATTATAAATAATATGTCAAATTATGATAATTTTGTAAAATTTTAAAGTTTAGTATAAATATGCAAAAGGTCAAAAAGATTGTAATTTTTTTGTAATAATGGGCCTATTTGAAATCACTTTATCTATTAAATTCTGAGATATTTAAGCAACACAAAATAATAATAATAAAAAAGAAAATGATCAATTATATCCTCAATTATAGATCAATTGTCAAGCTAATCCTAATTTCAAAGTCATTTTAATTTGCTTTTGCAACTTTTCGAGTTTTGGCAAATCTATACAGATGATAATGAGCATGTGCCAAATCTGACATGACCATCTTAGGTAGCATAAGAATGTATAACATGGCAAAAAAATTAAATTTTAAAACTTAAAACTCAGTTAATCAATTCTATCCTCAACTATAGACTAATTATCAAACTAATCCTAATTTCAAAGTTATTTCATTTTACTCCTTCAACTTTTCAAATTATGTCAAATCATTATTGTGTTATGGCATTCTTTATTGTGTTGTAATTGCTTACTTACTTTTTGTAGTTTGTGCATTTTTTCATAATTATGTGTGAACCTCTTATTTATTGTTTGTGATTTTTGGCAAAATTATGTGTGAAGCTCTTATTTATTGTTTGTGGTCTTTTTTGCAAAATTCTATGTGTGACTATTTTATATACCAGTCAATAGCCCGTGCATAGCATGGGTTATTATATAAAAAAAAATTGTAATGCATATAGTATTTGGTTGTTATAAAAAAATGAATATGAATGAAAATTAATATTACATTATATAATATAAACAAAAATATTGATATAGTTGCAATTATTATTGATATTTCCAAAAAGATTTAGTACATCATATATTAATTAAAAAAATTGAACATAATATTTTCATAAAAATAATTCATTAAAGACCCATGCTCAGTGCTGGGAAATTGTATAAAAAATTACATAATGTTGTCTATTAATTGAACTAACATAAAATAATTTCTATAATTTTAAAACATCATATACTTAAAAGATTTTTTCCAGAAATGTTTATCATTAAACCTGCAATTTTTTTATTTTTTTTCCAAAAACCTGTAGTTTGTATTAAGTAAATGATATGTAATTATATTAAATAAATATGTGAAATGTTAAGATAAAAGAGATATGATGAGCACCATATTTTTCAAGTGTGGATTTTATAGGATGCTCTTTTTTGTGTTGACATGCTTGAACAAATATTTGACTAACCATGAATGACTGCAACATACCATATAAATTTGTCCATTGAACTTCATGAATATTTGAATTAGCATGACCACATAAATTTCCTTCCATAATTCTCTCATTCAAATCCCCTGTAAATTGAATTGAATCTATAGTTTGATTTAGGAAATAAATAAAATAAATGATTTGGAAAAAAAAAAAGTAAGCATACCACATCTTTCAATAGCTCCCATTTCTTTTTGTCACTTGCAAAATTTTGTAAGATCAATGATCCTTTTTATAACCTGCAATATAAGAAAAATGAAATAAGTTGTGGAAATAAAGCAAAAGTATTGAAACATATAATTTACATTGAATGAAACATGTATAATTTACATTGAATGAAACATGTAAAATATAAAATTTTAGATAAGCAATAGAATTTTGAGTTTTGATATTAACTCCAAAATTAATGGTTATGAGAAATCAACATATGAAACAATTTATGAATAGAGTTCTTGGGATTAATATTCTGTAAAATTATAATATTATTATCTAAACAATAAACAAAAAGTTTTTATGAAAACTTACCTTCAATTGCTAAAGAATATTGCAAATTTGTGAAGACTTAATTGTGAAGTTGGCAAAAATGTAATTGGAATGTGAGAGTAGTAATCAAAATTTTTTTTTTTTTATTTGAAAATGGAAATATTTAGTCATTTCGAGATTTTGAATAGAGAGAGGGATGGTAAAGGGGTGAGGAAATAAAGAAGAGCATAAACTAGAAAAGAAAATAACTTTGGGACTGCACTATTTTTTTTAAAATTGAATTGGGACTACACTATGACATTTCTAAGATTTTATTTTGAAAGTATATGACTTCAGAAAGGAAAAAAACAAAAGATACAACACTTGAAATTATTATATATAACCATTGTAAAATTAAAAATACATGTCTTTTCATAAATTTTGATCGAATAACATGTTTAAAAACATATAAATAATTGTTGTAAAATCCAAAATACATGACTTTTCATAAATTTTGATTGAATAGAAGTTTAAAAACCATAGATTGGATCCTTGCTTTTCACATGTAGGATCACAATTCAGGTTAAAGTATTTTTGTTCTTGAAAGTAAAGGCGGAATGGCAGAAGAAAGGTTGAAAATAATGTTTATTAGCACTTTGAACCAGTGTAAAATGTATTTTTTAAAACAAATAGGTTTGCCCAATTTTAATCCAAAGTAACACCATTTTAAAAAGCAAAGTGACATGATTTGGCAGTGTAAGGCAGTGAGTTTTAAGTTTTTATTATTATTTTTGCTATATTAGATGCTCTTATATCATGTAAGATGGTCATATTAGATTTGGCACATGCTTATTGTCGTTTGAATAGATTTAGCACAACTTGAAAAGTTGGAGGAGTAAATTGAAATGACTTTAAAATTATGATTAGCTTGATAATTGATCTATAGTTAAGGATATAATTGATAAGGTGAGTCTTAAGTTTTTAATTTTTTTACCATGTCAGGTGCTTTTATTCCACGTAAGATGGCCACGTCAGATTTGATACTTGCTTATTGTCATCTTGATAGATTTGATATAACTCGAAAAATTAGAGGAGTAAATTGAAATGACTTTAAAATTAGAACTAGCATGATAATTGGTCTATAATCATTTTCCCTAAAAAAATCCTAAACCACATAAAAACAACACTTGCAATTCGTGAATTGATAAATCATATGAATTAAGTACTTTAGCAAATGAATTCAATAAAGACTTTTAGGAACTAATATTTTAAATTAAATCTCCAAATTAAGTATATATAATAAAAAATAAAAATGGGGGAATTCCAATTAGAATAAACTCTTAGCTTCAATTGATTTCAAAAAATAAATAAATAAACAAAATTTCTACAATTTCGTTTAGCAAAATGAAAGAAAAAAAAAAAAAACCCTCCAATGAATTATTAGAAAACTCCATCCTCTCCAATTTTGCAAGTTCCATGAGCCTAACAAGTTCCATTTAAGATGTCATTAACATGCATGCAAGAAGAAATAAGAAAAAATATAGAAGAAAAATAACCTATATAATAATGGAGATATTGAAAATAGGATGTTGCTACCTATAAAGTATATTCCTTGTCAAGTTATCATGAAGAGTAGTAACCATCAATTTAAAAGTTATTTTTTCCTTATGAGAGTTGGTTGAGGTTAAATTTGTTAACTATGAGAATAGAGGATGAAAAACTGCTATAAAATTCTCTTTAAAGCCAATTTATATATCTATCTTTTTAAATTTAAAAATGGGAAGAGAGAGAATTTCGAATGGAAGCATAGAAAACTCCTCACAAAATTCATGCACTTACATAATAAAGGAAATATTTAGTAGTTGAAAAGTTCAAAATTCTGGTTAAAAGACAACGCATATGATAAAAATTTTTGAGTGTTAACTTTTTTTATCATTCACAGATGCTACCTTTGAAGTGGTAACATATTCTATGGAAGTTTTCTTTTTGTTCATTACACTTTTTTACCTTTTTTGAAGAGGTAATGTGATGCCAATGCAAGACAAAAATATAAGCATAATATTTGGCATAATGTTAGAATATCCTTATTGGAAGTTTAATTTTATTATATTTATAAAGGACTTCCTATAAATTGTCCTTTAAAAGACGGTCTTATTCTGAGGATCAATGAGGGAAAAAAAAGGGTTTAAACTAATTATAACTCTAATATGAGAAGCACAATGGTAGGTGTCACAAGGGTAAATTTTTAAGTCCCGTAGACAGCCCTTATGTGTCAAGTCCCTACTTGACTCAGCCTACTAACACTCATGCAGCAATATTTAACAATAGAGGTTTGAAAAAGCAATATGCTATGAATTTAAAGGCAACAAGGTATGGGCACAAAGTCTGCTATGTTATTATACAAAACATAATAATTTACAGCCAAAAGGACTTCCTCAAAGCATCCACACTTAGTGTCTTTTCATCCAGGTTTACAGCCAATATTTATACCACTGAATGGGCAGTTTACATGGGAGTTACATGACAGTTTACTGCCTAAATTCTAGCCTAGTGTACAATTGACACCCTCAACTGCTTAGGGCTGAATCTTATACTAATTGTGCCAGCAATGCATGCCCACAACTGCTACATCCTGAGTCAGCCACACAACCCATGTTTTTAGCCTTGAATATAGGTAATCGCCAATAACTACCTCGCACATGTGTGTGCATGTTTGCCTGCCACGCATGCACTCCATTCATCCACATAAACTAGCCAGCTTGCCCACTCTAATTGACTACTTAGCCACCAACCAATGCTAGTCAACCACCCGAACTATGCCCAAGCCACTCCGAGCCACTTAGGCCATTGATAGCTCGCCCAAGTTGTCCATGCCACTGCTTGTCTTGCCCATTATAAATATGCCTCGGCCTCACTTTAAGGATTAATGTGCCATGCCTTGGACAATCTTTGCATCGAAACTTAGCCACTCAAGTCTGTCTCCTACAAACTTATGCTAGGTAGTCCCACTAGTTGCCCATGTTTTGCCATCGCTGCTTTGACATGCCTATCTCCATATGCCTTTCTTTGCTTGGCTTACTAGGAGCAGCGTGCATCCCTGTAACCAGCCCTATGTCAAGGAATTAGGGGTGTAACAAACCATCCCCACCTCTTAAATTCGATGCCCTCATTAATCCAACTTCTGAATCTGCCCCCATAACACATTCAGCCTCATTCCATGCTTGAATTTCACCCATCGCATGCTTGTGCAAATCTGCCATCCCCCACTTATTAGTAGGATAGTTTGGACTAAAGTTTTTAATAAAACCTCCAGCATTTCCCTCCTTTTAACTAAAAGCATTTTGTGGTCTCCTAACCTTAGGCAATTCTAGAATAATAATGTCCACAAACTCCCTAAAGTTGGGTGCAAAATCCTATACTTTATCATGCTATAGTTCCAATGGGAATGGTGGAGAAGTCTCCTTCTTAACTTTTAGTCTCTTGCCACTTGCATTTGGTGAACATTCAGCCTCCTTACTTTGCTTCCTTTTCCCGTAAGGAAAGCTACATGGAACAAATGTTTGCCCAGTACCATGGATCACCATTAACCTATCAAGGTGTGGTATTGGCACCACCTTTGATTCCCTACAAAAATCAATGCCAAGTATCATCTCAAAATCATTAAGAGGCATTATTAGCAACTCTGCCTTGAACTCAAAGTTATCAATCCTCAATCGTGCATCATGGACTACCCCAGATACCACTTTAAGGTTCTTGCTTATAGCCTTGACATAACTACGAAAATTGCACATTTTTAACCCAAAAAGGTGCACCAGCCACTTGCTTATGAATGTGCTGGTTGAGCCCATGTCAACTATTGGCATCAACGTTATGCCATTGATCTTCATAGCCACATGAATCAAGTTAGCTTTTGCTGCATTCCAATCACTAACCAAAGTCATTAGTAAAGACAAAGGAAAATCAGAATCATCAACAAGCTTATAATTGAGTTGAACACTCCCAAGAAGTGCCACAGCTTCTTGTTCATTTATCTCTTTCTCTGCTGTATGATTTTCTTCAATCAAGAGAGCATTGATATGCTCTTTCTTTGGGCAATCCTGTGCCCTATGTGGTCCACCACATATGAAACAACCCTAAATCCTCTTCATGGTACTGCTTCCATTGATTTGGGAACCAGCTTGCATATTGTCAAGGCCTTGACTCCCATTCTCTTTATTCTTTGCACCCCTCCCCATGGAATGTCAAGGATTAGCATCACTCTTCTCAGCCTCGTTGAGATCAACCAAGGTATTCGTCGTAGCAATTACACTAGGAAGTTCATTAACTCGCTGCCTCCTAATCTCTACTTGTGCCCATGGTTTCAAACCCGAGAGGAAGTTGTATAATTTATATTCCTCAGACATCCCTCTAATGTCCAACAATAAGAAACAAAAGTCCTTTACGTAATCCTGCACATAACCCATATGCTTCAACCTTATCAACCTATCCCTCGCCTCCCATGACGAGTTGGTTAGAAGAAATTATTCCCTCAACTCCTTTTTGAGTCTATATCATGACACAATCTTCGGTCTGCCAGTATTCTCATAATCTATGGTGCGTGTTCTCCACCATAGTTTTGCATCACCGACCAGGTATATATAAGAAATAGATACCATTTCCTCTTTCGGTACCACAACAACAATAAAATATTACTCTATATCCCACAAGAAATTCTCAATTTCTTTGGCAACTCGTGCACCACCAAAGGGTTTTGGTTTAGGCATCTTGATCTTTAGATGATCACTGACTCCACCTGAGTTTGCTACCATGGCCTTTTTCATCACGACCATCTCAGTGGCAAGGTCTTCATGACCCATACGAATCGCAACAAAATCATCCTTTAAAGATCCTTGAACACTCTCAATGTGTTCTGCAAGTGCCATAATTCTGTCTAACATAAAACTGTCTTCCCAAGTCTGAGGAGCCTTTCCCATTAATGCCTCAATTCTCGAAAGCCTTTCATGAATTTCATTGCCTCCAGCCATCTTCAAGTCACCAAGCCTTAAAGCAGCTAGGCTCTGATACCTGTTGTCATAAGGGTAAATTTTTAAGTTCCGCAGACAGCCCCTATGCGGCAATTAAGTCCCCACTTAACTCAGCCTACCAACACTCACGCATCAGTATTCAATAATAGAGGTTTGAATAAGCAATATGTAATGCATTTAAAGGCAACAAAAGGTAGCAGCGTATAGGCACAAATTCTGCTATGTTATTATATAAAACATAGTAATTTACAGCCTAAAGGACTTCCTTAATGCACCCACACTTGGTGTCTTTTCGTCCAGGTTTACAGCCAGTATTTATACCACTAAATGGGCAGTTTACATAGGAGTTACATGGCAGTTTATTGCCTAAATTCTAGCCTAGTGTGCAGTTGATACCCCCAACTGCCTAGGGTCGAATCTTATGCTAATTGTGCCAGCAATGCATGCTCACAACTGCTACATCCTGAGTCAGCCACACAACCTATGTTTTTAGCCTTGAATATTGGTAACCACCGATAACTGCCTCGCACATGTGTGTGCATGTCTGCCTGCCATGCATGCACTCCATTCACCCACGTAAACCAACCAGCTTGGCAATCTGATTGTACTTAGCCACCAACCAATACTAGTTAACCATTCGAACCATGCCCAAGCCACTCCGAGCCACTTAGGCCATTGCCAACCCACCCAAGCTGTCCATGCCACTACTTGTATTGCCCATTGCAAGTATGCCTTGGCCTCACTCCAAGGATCAATGTGCCACGCCTTGGACAATCTCTACACCAAAACTTAGCCACACAAGTCTGTCTCTCGCAGACTTGTGCTAGGCAGTGCCACTAGCTGCCCATGTTTCACCACCGCTGCTTTGACATGCCTATCTCTGTATGCCTTTCTTTGCTTGGCTTGCTAGGAGTAGCGTCCATCCTCGCAACCAACCCTATGTCAAGGAATTAGGGGTGTAACAATAGGCTTCATGAGATAAGGTTTCATTCTTATCTTCATTCCCCATAAAAGCAATTAAAAATAAATAAAAATAAAGAAGAAAAAAAGAGAGGGGTAGAGGCAACTCAATTTTGGACTTCCTTCTTGAGTGTAGTTTAGTTACAAAAGAGAATATATATATATATATGTATATATATATATATATATAAAAGAAGATTTTCCATGTCAATAAAGAGAAGTTCTGATCTCTTCCTTCGTTGAATCCTGAATTTACTCTGGTAATATCTGACTATTGGTGTAATATATTTCGAATAGAAAAGAATTTTTTTTTTTTATTAATAGAGAGAGGACTATTTCTAACTTTTTTAGTGGGAGTTTTGGTGATAAAGAAAAAAAACAACATATATATTAGAATTGAATGCATATCTGATAGAATAAGATGCATATTAATTAGTAGAATACGATAATTAATACAATAATACTTTTATTAGTAATTACAACGTATTACATTCCAACCATGGCTCGGTCATTTACAACCAAAGCTAGGATAAAAATATCTTTTTCAATATATATATATATATATATATATATATTTTTTTTTTTTTGATAAACAATTAATATAAATAAAATTACAACTAAAAAGTATCAATATAAATTATCACTTAAATCATAAAATTATTTGTTACTATTCTTTAATTACACTAGTAAGGTTATTTTTATTTGTAACTCGGCAATCCATTTATCAATTTGTACATTTCAGTTCATAATAATGATTTGACATAAATCAAATATTTAGTCTTTAATTGCCGGAAAAAAAAATTACAATCAAGACAAATATAATTTTTAAAGGATAAAAATTGAAATTTTATAAAAGATATTAAAAACTCTGATGGAAAGTTTAACAATTTCAATTAAAAAACAAATAAATAAAAATCTGTATTAATTGAATACACATTAAAATAAGAAATAAGAAGTAAAAAGGCATAATAATAGACTACTACCAGTCGAAAAAAAATATCAGTGGTGGCCAAAAATACTTTATGTTCGATGTATGATGCTTAAGAATAGAAGATAGACGCATAAAAATATTTTGGTTGCACTGAATGAATTTTCTATAGTTCAAGTCATTGAAAATTTTTATCCTAATTAACTAATGCATTAAGATTGTAATTAATGCATCCAACATAACATGTACAATCACATTACTTTTCTTTACATTTATGGACAAATATATACGGACGGCACGCGTACAAAGAGACATAATGCAGTGCAAAATAAAAATTTTCAGTTATTTTTATTAAGATTTGAATTTTATTGCATTTTTCAAATTAAGAAAATGAATTTAAATTTTTTATTAAAATGTTGATTAATTAAGCTAGATGTCTATTCATTATGATTTATATCTTTAAATAAAATTATAAGTATTAAAAATAAAAAAATAATATTAATTGATATAAATTATAAAACGTTCGAATTCTCTTAATATCTTAAATTTAAATTTCAATTATATTAAAAAAATGTTTAGAAAGTTTTGTTTCTTTATGAATTTATCAGGTTCAATTCAAATTAGTTGAACTCTTATAATTACTAAATATTAAAAATAAAGAAATAAAAACATAAAAAAAAATATATGAGATAGAGATAAAATAAAATAATACATGTATAAAAAAAATGGTAGCTAGATTAAATATATCATTTTATTATAATTGATCGATCATGTTATATATATATATATATATATATATATATATATATATATGTTCTCATTTATTATGTGGATTACACGATAATATTCCACCAAAGTGTGCCTTGCTCTCCAAGAACGATGATAATATTTTTCATTTATTAGTTGTGGGGAATGCTGCCGTCTCGCTGCACAAAACACATACACACATATATCTGAGTCATAATCACCTTTACGCACAATAAATTATATATAGAATATCAGAGAATTAACATGCAATATTTCAGAGAACCATTCTTGAAAAATTTTTAAGCTGTTTTAGATGAGGTCCAAGAATGGCTTAAGTAACAATATATAATGTACACGTATTATTGTTCTTGTGCATGCATGCAGAGGATGAGTAACCGGAGAAATTAAAGAAATGGGATGCATGTGATTTAATTACCGGGTTGCAGTCGGTATCACACTTAAATGGGCAATTCTGGCCTTGGGGATTGATTGCCAAGCATTTTGCAACGCAGTCTTTCAAGCATTTGTCAACGTCGAATTTCTCCCTTTCTTGCTGTTGATGAGAAAGATGAACATTAGCGACAAGAACAAGGCACATAATAACCAATACAGCTGCAAATTTGTTTTCCATTTCTTTATATATATTTTTTCCTTCCCTTTTCACTTGATAATTGATTATATCTCTTTAATTGGTTAAATAAATTTTGCACTGGGTTCTTAATTAATATATGACGCACTTCCCATTGTTTATATATATGTTGTTGACCCCTCGTTTTTCTATAATTAGGTTCAGCATCTATAGGAATTGAAACGGAAGATTGCTTATTGATTGTCCTTTGAAGACGGCAAAACCAACTTGTGCGTTTAATTTTTGTGTTTTATGTAATGTTCTATTCTTAGGTTTTAAACTAATAATAACTCCTTTTGTATTTTTAGCAAAGAAATTGGTCTCCCAGAAGCACAGCGGTAGGATTCATGAGATGTGGGTGGGGTTTCATCCATATCCTCATCCGGTCATCCCCACCAGAGCAGGATCACCAAAAAAAAAAAAAAAAAAAAAATTCCTTGTAGTCAATTAATTAACGATCTTTTTATTGACAAATCATAACCTTGTGGATATAGTAGCAGAAATATTAGAAGTGTTCATAATATTAAATATTTGTTTGTTCAAATAATGAGAAATTCAAATTCTCTTTAATAAAATTTTGACTTTAAATCTTATGTGTGCAAAAATAGGTTTAATTAAGAGTTTAATCCTTCTTATAAGAATTCATTCACCTACAATTTTTAAATAGTGAAAATTCATATAAATATTAAATACCAAATATATTAAATAAGAAATTATAGGAATCTGTTTTACTTAGATTTCAACATATAAGAAACATGTAATTTCAATGAATTAAAGACTTCTTTAATTTATTATGCTTATTAACCCTTTTCTTCTAGTTCTATCTTGATTCGTTTTTTTATTTCTTGTGAATTTGGCATAACATTTCTTCCATGATTGATTTTGTGATAGAAAACATGTTTTTTTTTTCCTTTTAATTGTAAGTTTTCTTCCCTCTAAATCAATGAATTTTAATACACCAGAACAACCAAAGATATTTTTATTTAAAGGGTAACAATTAATTTCATGCTATATTTAAATATTTTTATTTTAATTTTATCAACAAGTTATAGTTTAATGGGATAAATGCACCCATGGTTATCCAACTTTCGGTTTGTTTCATTTTAGATACTAAATTTTAATTTGTATTTTTTTTAGTACCCAAACTTCAATTTAAGTAGGTTTCAACAAGATGTCAAAACTTAGAAATGGAAAAAAGATTTCTATAGTTGGAGATTTGTCCAACAAAACAATTGAAGAAGTAGGTGATGAACACTGAGAAGGCAATATGGTGCCTCATGACTCAGATGGAATAAAGGTTCTATGGGATACAGTGCCTTAAATGATTAATTCTCTCCATCAAGTTAATAATTCCATCAGCACTAGTATAAAAAATTTTGAGAAAATGTTATAGAGTGTTGTGCAAGCATTTTCCATAATGGATAAGCAAACATCCAAATAAGATACTGTATCCAAACTAATGGTGGCCCATGAGGAATCTGACAATTCTGAAAAAAATTGCTCAAGGAGTTCAATTTATCACTGATGAAAGGTATATTCCTCCACATTGGAGGGATGAGATTGGGCCTAATAATAAAATAACTACTCCCAACAGTCTTAATGGCCAAAATGGTAATCATATGAATAACAAAAGTTGTACGGACCAGGCCTGCACCAAATTGGCCACCTAGAGTTTCACAAGCCGTACCCAAACGTGATTGACAGGGATAATCCTTATCACAGAGGGTACTGAGTTCCTGAGTTCTCCTTATTTCTGGGGAGACAAACAATCAACACTACAACACATTGCCTGTTTCATAATTCAATGTGAAGAGTTGGCAAATTATTAAAATTTTTCTACTTTAAAATTAAGATTATTTCCAAAACTGCCTTCACTTGGTACGCGATGTTGCCCAGGAATTCTATTCTCACCTGGCTAGAGATGGAAAGATAATTTCCTACCTAATTTTTCAGAGCAGAATTATAAGTTTGCATAGCTGAATTGTCTAGGGTGACTTAGAAGGCTAGAGAAAGTGTTGACCCATTCATTGCAAGGTCAAAAGAATGAGAAATAGGTGCAAGATTTTATTACTTAAGAGTGAATATGTCAAGATGGCATAAAGAGGGCTTGACATTCAACTGAGAAAGAAATTTTAAAGCATAGAGTTCTAGGATTTTTATGAATTAGCTGCTAAAGTAAGTGAAAATGAAGAAGTGCTCAGGGAAGAGAATTAAAGGAGAAAAGTCTTCTATGGGCACATATTTTCAAGAAGTATCTAATGCTAAAATTATTGTGGTGGACCTTACAAGCACCAAATCCTATATTTGTTCATTATTGGAGAAGTAAACAGAAAATTGGAAAAGATCCTAAGGTTCTAATCCTCAAGTGTAATATATGCATTTAAAGTTTTAAAAATAGCGCAAATCTTTGATTTTCTCCTCAAGGAGAAATTCATTAAATTGCCTCTCAACCATAAAATACCAACAACAGAAGAACTAAAAGGAAGAGACTATTTTAAGTATCATAACTCGTACAACCATTCTACTAATGCTTGTTAGGTGTTCAAGAATGTGGTATAGGATAGAATTAACAAGGGTGTGTTAAAGTTCCCATAGAAGAAGGACACAATACTGATAGTGGAAGATCCATTCCCATCTGTAGCCACATTTAACACTATTAGCACTGATCTTAGAACTTTACTAGACATAAATAAAAAGATTAAAGAGAGGGAAAGGAAATGGGATACCCTTGGACAACCTTTAGGGAAGTTTGATTATAGGGTGAAGTATTCCATACCTCAATCAGCAATCATTCCCATGAAGCAAATAATTCCTTCGTGATGAGAAGATGAACCTAGAAGAGGAAAGTGGACACTCAGACCAGAGCAACCACACTACCAAAAATTCTATAGCAGTTGGAGGCAACCAAACAGATCTAAAAATAATTGGAGACCCGCCCAAAATTGGAATTCATAAAAAAGGCAAGAAAAGTTTCCAATTCGGAGAATAAATTCTTTTTAGAAGCCTAATTTCTCTTGGAATGTTTCTTATAATTATAGGTACAAAATTAGAAGGGAAGAGAATGTGATTATTCTAAGATTCAATAGAAAACATCCTATATTTGTTGTTCCACCTCTTGTAGAACTAAGCAGGCATTGGCAACGTGTGGAGCATAAGAAATTCCCATAACGTTTAACTCGTACCTAAAAAAAAAAGACTTTAGAGACAATATGTTACTGAAAAGAGGGAAAAAGAATAGCAAGTGCAAGATTAAGTAATGCAGGAAGTGGGACCTAATAACAAATCTAAGTTCAGGAGAAAGGCTGCTGAAGATCCGAATTCTAGTAACAAGGAGTCTCTAGAGAGCTCAGGTTCTTAAGAGGTAAACTTTGAAGGAATCATGAAACTTGATGAAGACTTTAAAATTGATGCCTTTAAGGTGCAAGGTGAGACTTTGCCCTTTAGGTGTGCTACTACCTTAATCATACTACTTCAAGAGTATATAATATGAGAAGTTGAGGGGAGTGAACATTATGACACTTGGGAGGCAACTTCATCAAAAGAAGTAGTAGAACACTTGAGTGGAATTGTGATTTAGGCTGCCATGCCAAATCAATCTAAGAGTTATTCTTGAAAAACCTTCCTTAGAGATGACCAAACTTATAAAACCTCTACATATCGATGCTCATTTACATAATAAGCCTTTCTCTAGGATACCTATGGACAAAGGGCCTGCTATAAATGTGATACCACTCAAGCTCTTAAATTCTCTTAGTAAAGGTGAAGAAGATTTGATTTATACTAATATTGCTATCTTAAATTTTATAGGAGAAGTTACCAAAGTTATAGGGGTCTTGCCAATCGAGATCATTGGTAGCAGTAGGTGATTACTCACTGCATCTTTTGTGGTAAAGTCAAGTGCCAGTTACAAGGAATTGCTTGGGAGAGATTGGATTCATGCTAATTAGTGTGTGCCATCTTCTCTACACTAATTTTTGCTATTCGGGAAAGATAATGAAGTGGAGGTGGTATGGGCTGACAACAAGCCATTTAACACCTGTTTAGACAATTTAGAGGCCAGATTCTATGATGTAAACCTAGAGCACTCATATTTAATGGTGCTCTAGATTTTCTAGAAGAATTAATAGTGATCCTAAAAACATATATTTCTTTAAAGAAGATATGGAGGATAAAGTACAAGAGCACTTAGATCCGACATACAAATAGAAAGCCATTGTGCCTTATTCCTATTGGTTGATAGAGAAGCCCATTATTAAAGAAATTAATGATTAAACACACAAAAGGAGAGTTGACAGTAGTTGTAGCTGCTATATGGAGGTCTGTGATGCAGCAAATAATAGATAAAATAATCAGTGAAGAACTATAAGGAAATGGAATAGAAATTATAGGTGGGGAAGAGTTTAAAGGGGATGTTAATGACCTACAGTTAAAAGATGTAAAAGAGGCACAATAACATCTTCAAGAAAATCAAAATGAAGTATAGGACCCCCTAAAAGAAATTAATCTTAGCATGGGTGAAGAGCTAAGAATTACCTATATTAGCTCTCTATTAAAGGAAGATATAAAAAATGAGTTAATTACACTTTTGAATGAATTTAAAGACTGTTTTGCATAGGATTATACAAAAATGCTTGGGATAAATAGAGAGGTAGTTGAATACCACCTCCTTATAAAGCTTGAGTTTCGTCTTTTTTAACAACCTCCTTGGAGAATGTCAAAGGATGTATAATTAAAAGTCAAATATGAAATTGAAAAATTGCTTAGAGCTAGCTTCATAAGGCTAACTAGGTTTGTTAAGTGGCTTTCTAATATAGTCCTTATAATGAAAAAGAGTGGTAAGCTTAGAGTTTGTATAGGATTTAGGGATTTAAATTTGGCCACTCTAAAGGACATTTATGTTATGCATGTAGTTGACATGTTAATTGATACTACCTTTAAGAATGAGCTTTTATCATTCATGGATGGTTTTTTAGGTTACAATCAAATATTCATTACAAAAAGGATGTGTCTATGACCGTATTCATATGCCCAAAAGTAATAAGGACTTTTGAATGACTGGTCATGCCCATTGGTATAATAAATGCTGGTTCTACTTACCAAAGGGCTATGAGCATTATTTTTCATTATATGATTGGCCATCGTATGGAAATTTACATTGATGATATAGTGGTAAAATCCAAAAAGGCCTTTGAGCATGTTTCTCATTTAAGAAAGAGCTTTGAGAGAATGATAATTTATTATTTGAAACTTAACCCTCTTAAATGTGCTTTTAGTGTATAGGTAGGAAACTTTTTGGGATTTCTTGTACATCAAAAAGGGGTTGAGATTGACAAGAATAAAGTCAAGGTAGTGCTTGAAGCTGAGCCACCTTAGACTAAAAAAGAATTACAAAGGTTCCTAGGGAACATCAATTAGTTGAGAAGGTTTATTTCTAACCTTGCTGGAAAAACTAAAGATTTTTTTTAAATTGCTAGAATTAAAATAGGAAGCTGAATTTAAATTAGAAGAAAGGCATCAATTTACCTTTAACAAGATAAAAGAACATTTGTCAAAGCAACCTATTTTAGTACCCTTAAAAGAGGGAGTACCTTTAAGATCATATCTATTAGCTGCAAATGAGTCCATTGGATGTCTTTTGGCTCAAAATAACATAATGGAGCATGAACAGGCTATATACTATATGAGTAGGATTTTAACTCCTATGGAAATAAAATATTCCTTCATTAAAAAATTGTGTCTTATATTATACTTTACTTGTACTAAGTTGGGACCTTAATTATTAAAGCATAGAGTATATGTAATTTCACAAACTGATTTAATGAAATATATGTTGAATAGACCAATGTTGTTAGGTAAAATTTGAAAGTTGTTGCTGATTTTAATTGAATTTTCACTAGTCTATCACCCTCAAAAATCAATGAAAGGACAAATATTAGCTGAATTTATAACTGATAATCCCACCCAGGGAACCTTTAAGGAAAAGGACCTTCGAGTATGTGGAGCTGATATTTAGCCTTTGGTGTTAAAGTTTCATAGGTCATCTACAGACAAATCAACCGGGGCTGGTGTAATAATCACATCACCGTCTAGAACGAAAATAGCTCTCAGCTTCACCTTGGATTTTAAAAGCACCAATAATCAAGTTGAATATAAGACTTTAATCATAGGCCTTAAAATTCACTAAGACTTTGAAGCCAAAAAGGTATTGATAATTAGAGATTCTTAGCTTGTGATTAAGTAACTAATAGGGGAATATAGATGCATAAGCATATCTTTAGCACTTTATTTTATTGTTGGTATTCAATTTTTTTATTCTTTTAAAAAAGTTCTTATATGTATATACCTAAAAGTCTAATTGAGAAGTTGATGAATTATCTAAGGTTGCATTAGGATTGAGAATGTCAAAAGAATTAACCTATAAGTTGATTTTTATATAGAAAAAAGCTCACCCATCTATCCATGAAAGGGGGTTGCAATTAGAGTCATTCAATAATGATTTAAATGTGGCAGGAGATTAGCATACGGAAACCAAAAGCTATCTCAAAAACCCTATTAAAAAGATTCCATTCAGAGTTAAAGCTCCGACCTTGAATATGTTTTCATTGAAAATGAGCTTTTTTTAAGACATTTTGATGGATTGCTCTTAAGGTGCCCTTTATTTTCCTAGACCATGGAGATCCTAAAGCAAGTTTATGAAGGAGTTTGTGGTGCTCATCAAGTTGGGAGGAAAATGAGGTGGTTGATTAGAAGACATGGGTAGTTTTAGTCATTACTTCTAAAAGATTACATAACGTATGCTAAAGGATGTCAACAGTGCTAGAAACATGAAAGCATACAGAGAGTACCAGTTGATGATCTGTATTCTATGGTAAAGCCATGGCCATTTTGAGATTAGGCCATAAACCTTATTCAAAAATTTATCTAGCTTCTTCTAAAGGCTATAGCTTCATCATTGTAACCATTAACTATTTGACAAAGTGGGTGGAAGCAATTCCTATGAAGAAAGTAGAGTATTCATCAAAGAACACATTATTCATAGGTTTGGCATTCCCCAGACCATCACAACTGCCCAAGGAATAATGTTCATTGGTGAAGAAATGAAAGAATTCATGAAAGATTATGGTATCAAGCATCTAAATTTAACCCCACACTATGCTCAAGTAAATGGTCAGGTGGAGCTTTTAAATAAAATTATCATTAGTATACTAGAGAAAATGTTAGAATACAACCCAAGGGATTGGGTGAGAATATTGTCAAAGACACTATAGGCATAGAGAACCTTTAGAATGGTATCTATTATTACTAGTCCTTTTGCCCTTACCTTTAGGCATGATGCTATCCTACCCTTAGAAGTGAGTGTTCCTTGTTTGAGGGTAGCAAAGAAAAATAACTTGACACTTAAGGAGTTCTTTGAAGCTATATTGATGGAATTGGAAAGTGTGGATGAAGAAAAGCTAAGAGCCTTCACCAGTATGATAACTCAGAAGAAAAAGGTTTTTAGACTTTATAATAAGAAAGTTAAGAAGAAGAAATTTGAAATAATTGGTCTGGAAAGTCATTTTTCCACCTGGAACTAAAGACAAAGAGTTGGGGTAATGGTCTTTTAATTAGGAACGTCCATGTATAATTCATCAAGTTTTATATGACAATACATATTAGTTAGAAAGCTTATAAGGGATTCCACATAAAAGATTCATTAATGGCAAATAACTTAAAAAGCATTTTCCCACTATGTGGGAAATTAGAGAAAAATATTGAAGTTTTGTAATTGGCCTTTGGCCAAAGATTATCACCAAATTATATTGGTGGTAATTTATTTTTTTTGTTTTTGTTTGAATGTAAGATGGCATAAATAGTTATCTTTTTGAATGAACATTAAATAAAAAGTTTATTTATTTTAGAGTTATTTTTTATTTTATTAAGTAATGAAGTTTGTTGTGAACACTACTATGAATAGTGAAATGAAAATTTTTTAGTAGCATCTCTGTTGAAATTTGAGCTTTTTTGTATGATATGCATGGTTGTGGTGCAAAAATGTATGAATTATCCTATGAAAATTTACAAACTTAGCAAAATAAGAAAATACTTAATAAGTTGTCTATGCCAAATCATCATAAAATGGTTTAAAGGCGAATAAGCTCAACGTGTCCAATCATATAGGCTATAAAGCCATAAAAAGTCATCACAGGTGTAAAGTCATAGAAAATATCCATAGTGCAGCTCAAAGCTATTATAAGTGCAAGTCACATAATAAAAATCAAATCCACATCATAAAAGTGATCAGAGGGAATTAAAGTCAAATCCTTTGAGGGTGTCCCAAATCTTTAGATACTTCCTCCTGGTGATCATGATCTCCTACTCTTGCTTTCTCCATCCTATTACAACATCTTTCTGATTAGTTAAGGCTTGTCCCATGCTTTTAACTTTAGAAGCAGCAGTTCTATACTCAGAAGCTATAATCTCATTCTATTATAGTAGCTTTTCTCTCTCAACCTTCAAAATCTGAAGCTTGGACTCTATCTTTATTATCTCTTTATCCTTTTGATCAAAGGATGCCTTGGTCTCAAATTTTACTTTCTTCATTTGCTTCACCTTGGGTTCCTCAACCAAGAAGTCTTCTTTTTGTTGATGGAAAAGGTTCAATTGCTTGGAGGCATCCAATTGGGTAGTACTAGAATCATCAAGGTAGGAGAAGCTTTATATAACTTGATCCTTTAGAGCTGAAATAACTATTGACTTGGTACTTTTACTCTAAGATGCTAAGATCACCAAGCAAGGTGGATCTCTAAGTCTCTTGCAATCCACCAATATTTAGGCTAAGGATTGATCTTAGTGATTCTTTAGCCTCATTAATTTGTTCTAGATCAGGTAGAAAACTAGTCTCATTCACTAAAAGGGTGTCGAAGAAGCTTAGATCAAGAGAAAAATCCTCATCATCAATAAAGAACCAAGTCTTAGGTTTTTATATGGAAAAATTGAATGACTAGTAAAAATTTAGTTAAAGACAATCCAAAAGAATAAAAGAGTTGCAAAGATAAACCTAAGTCATGAAAGAAGGAGCATAAGTGGAGACCAAAGTGGAAGGAGGAGTTTTGGCTTTCTTCTTGCTAGAAGCGATCTGTTGCAAGCAAACTGAGGTGTCAATCTCAATGGAAGTAGACCCAACAAGTGAAGGTGGGTCATAGGAGATAGTGGGAACCTCATTCTCACAAGTATCAGCTGTGTTTCCCAAGGCAAAATAAGATTAAAAGAAAATAAATGTAAAAATTGAAACTGGGAGAATAAAAGAGAAAGAAATTACTGGAACCAATGGCCAGTTCTTCCTCCTTATGCTCTTCTTATATGTCTTTAATTTCAACTATCTCTTTACCTTTCCCTTTAGAGCTTTGAAGGGTGATGAGTCAAATAGACTTGCGGCTTGGAGGAGGGATAGCTGCCTTTCTTTTCTTAGAGCTGTAAGCACCTAATTTGTGGATAATTTGAGTTTGTATTTGATAAAAGACCCAATGATGAAAATTGAATGTAAAATTAGATTTATTGGTTTTGGACTAAAGTGTTATTTTACTTTTTAAAATTTTTATTTATTTATTCTTTTAAATATAAAAATATAAAATATAAAAAAAATTTCAAAAGAAAAAAAAATTCAGAGAAGAAAAAAAGGAAAGTTAAAAAAATAATAAAAGTAAAAAAAGAAAATGGGCGGCATATGGCCAAAATCAAAAGAATTCAAATGAATTGAAAAGGAAAATTGGCCATAGATAGTTACTTTCCCATTTTTTCACTTGTTTTCCCAGTCAGAAGTATAGATTTCCGATCGAAAAAATGGCGTCCGCAATTTATTTTATTTATTGGTTTTTTATCTAATAAAATTTTGATAAACTATATTTGTCACATAGTTTTATCAGATAAAAATAAAAAAAATTGTTTTACCCTAAACCTAACGTGGGGTTACAGGATTGGAATTTTATAAATATTAAATTTATTTTTTCACAGAGAGGGAGGCTTTTGGTTTTCATTCTTTGATTTGAGCCGTAAGCCAAAAATAATCTCTACATGCTTTTGTTATTTTTTATTTCATCCCTTACCCGTGAATCAAATCCAAGTAAATTAATTTCACTTACATCAAAACTCATAAAACAATAGAGGTCACAGACTTTCCATCAATTGGTGATCACCTTATGAGGGGAATTAATACTGCATCCTATTCTCAACTACATCTTCTTTCTCTTTTATTTTAATATTTTATTTAAATTTCTTTGTTTGTTATTTTTAATTCATTCTAACTTTTTCTTCGTTTAACTCTTTGTGTTTCATGTTTTTGTGATGATAAACATGTGATTGAACCAAGGAAAACCCATGAAGAATCCATGTTGAAAGCCACGAATCAAAGATCCCATTACATTTCCACATAGTTTTTTTTATCTTGTATGCATTTATTTTTGTATAATTTTTTATGGGTTTGTATTTTAATTTTAATTTTATTTTTAGATCATTGTATAATAGTCCAAATAGTGGGAATAGTGGAATCCTATATATGTGTATGTGTTGTGTGTTTTATTTTAATTAAAATTGGCTAGTAATTAGGTTTCATTTGATAAATTTTAATTAAAATCAATAATGACAGTAGATTAATTAAGATTTCATGTGAATTGAATTAGGATTAGAAAAATAATAAATTAGGGTTTTGTTTTATTATTTGTTTTGTTTGGGCTTTTATTTATTTTCCTTATTGTTTTGGGCTCAATTTTTTTAATTAGTTTAAGATCGTACTAATAGGCTTTTTTTAAGGATTAATTAATAGGTTTATAATTATTATAACCTTAGGCCCATTTTTTTAATTTAGCCCAATTAATTAATAAGTTGTCAGTTTAATTAACTTAGGATCATATTTAATTAGAATTAACTTAGGCCCACCTAGTTAACTTAGACATAAGCCCACTTAGGTGAATTAAAATAAATTAAACATAGCCCATTAAAATAAGCTTTTTTCATAATTTGTAGACTTATGATTATTATAAAATTAAAACATAGAGAATTATACTCATTAATTTAATTACTTCATAAGTTATAGACTCATACCCATTTGTAGAAATAAAAGTCAAAGATTTAAACTCATTTAAATTAAAATTAAGTAGGCATTAGACCCATTAGCTTTTAGGCTCACTTGTAAAATAAAACATGCAGGCTTAGCCCATCTAATTAAAATTAATGTAGATTAAATTAACTTAAAGATTATGTGCTTGAATGATTGCATTGTTTATATGCTTTTCATAAGAATTTTTGCCTTGGAGTTATTTTCCAAAATAAGGATTTAAAATGAAAATGCATGCAAATAAATAATAGGATAGTAATTTATAAAGTAATTCTAAAAGAACACGAGCCTAAAAGAAGTTAGTATTTTTTACCTAGAATCCCCTCGATGTGGTGTTAACTCTCTTTTAGAGAATTGAGTTACCACCACTCACACATTTTATTAGTTATTACCTTAGGTGGTGACTTCTCATCTCCATGCCCTATCTATATAATATCGGTTAGTGTGTTCCCTAGAGTCCTAAACTCAAATAGTGTTGTGGTTAATGAAAACTTGGACGTGCATTAAACCCCATCGTCTATAAGAGCTCTCTAACACTTGCTTTCCTTTGTCTTTGGAAGAGACCATTACATCTTTCTCTTTTGGAGTAATGGTAGCTATAAAAGAAAACAAGGAAATAGTAAAAAAGTAAATAAAGCCAGTATGAAAATTATTACCTATGTCTGTGTCAAGGGCAGATAAAATTAACTCTTTTTTGTACTTTATGTTCCACCATTTCTTATAATTTGTAGCATCATTAGTGTTTGTAGTGGCAACATATAAGGAAAGGTGTCATAGTCCCTTTTGAATTTTTATTATGACTTCCTTAGAAGAAGAAAGTGGATCGACATTATAAAGAGGGATGATGTCAATATCCAAGGAAGAAAGAGAGACAGACTGCTCAAGGGGAAACTAGGGACTACATAAAAATGGTAGATACATCTAAAAGGAAAGTAGAGTATAAGGAAGGCCACTGTCCTATCTGAATGCATACTTGCCACCCAGAATAAAAGGCCTTAGGGAAGTGGCTCTATAGAAAATGTGTTGATGAATTAATTCAGTGAGTTGGGCAAAGTAGTGAAGCCATTTAGGCCTATATTTTGGGTTCTCAAATATAAACAACCTATTCCTATCCCTATCCCTACTAGTCATCTTGGTAAAGAAATAGAGAAGTTATTTATGTGTCTAAGAACATTCAGAAGAGAGTAAGAAACCAATAATATCAATAACAGATGAGACATTAAAAGCAAGTGATTGATCATTAAATTCAAGGAAATAGTCTAAGAGCCAAGATTGGAGAAACCAAGTAGCCCCACTCAAATAATGGAAAGGCTCTCTCATGACACTCTTTCTCAAATTAGAGTACAAGTAACCTAGAAAGATACATCCTAAAGCGAATTATTCCTTGTCAGCTAAAACTTTAGCCAAAGGTAGATACTCAATGTTAGGCCTGGTAAAAGAGGGCCAAAATATTTATTTGCAAAGGAGAACCTAAAGAAAGGCTATTTGCTCTTTGGTAGAAGGGGTAATCAGAAGAAGACAAGTGATAAGAATTTACCTTTGGGTAGGTGTTAAATGTTCTGGAGGAGATGTTAGTCATTGTGTACTTCAATTAATCAATTAAGCATCCTACATTTTCCTTAAGGATAGGCAACCAGTCATCATAAAGATATTAAGTAAACTAATGGTCATATGCTTGAAAGGAAAGATAAAGTAATTGCCAATGAGAGACTAGAACCTAAGTGTTACATAAATGAGGGAAGATTGGTATAAGATTGAATCAAATTTGAGATACTAAGTTTATCTCACAAAAGGCTGCAGGAAGGTCTAAGCCTATCTACCCATTTATTTTAGTCTTTGGAGGGTGGACCCAATAGATGGGTTGGTGTAGCTTTGCAATCACTTAAGAAGATAAAATACTTTGTTGAAGAGCCAATCTATGGAAGTAGAGGACCTTCTTTTGGAATAGAGCATAAAGGGTGAGGCAACAAGGTAAAAAGGCTATTGACCTTGTTTTTATATGAGAAAGGCTTGAAATTCATAAATTAGGTTAGAAGTGAAAATGAGAGGAAAGTTTAAATGAATAAGAAGGGTGAAAAGTATTTACCTAACATTAAAAAAGTCAGTATATGGGTCTATGTTTATGTCTTTGATGATTTTAAGTTTCGTTTCTTGTGAAAATAGAGGATGTTATGTGAATAAATAGATGAAATAATTGTTGATAAATGGAGTTAAACAATGTTATTTGGTATTTTAAACAACCAAATAAAATAAAATATACCTTAATATCATCCATATCATCCCCAGAAAGGATGGGTGTATTAAGAGGAGGAGTACAATATAAAGCCATCAACTTGTTAGGGGTAAATACTTTATGTAAGTGTTTGATAAAGTGATAAAACAATGAAGGGAAGGAAGAAATAAAAAATACTTGTTCTACTGTGAAATCCATGGCACTAATGTCTGAGGCTAGAAGAATTAAAGAGAGGCCTAAGACACTCGAAGATGGTGGATTCATTTTTACTAAAAATATATAAATACATAATGAGGAAGATACATATAGGTTAAAGTCATAGTAAAATTGGAAATCCCCAAGGTACATAATAGATTGAGAGCAAATATGTACTCATATAATCCTCAGGAAAATAAATAATAAAATATAAGCTAAATAAATTATTAATTTGGCCTTAAAATATTAGGTGGCTAGGAATATAATGAGTCATGCAAGTAAATATTATTTTAGTTATTTATTGCTAAAATAAATAGATTTGCTATATGAAGACAAGTTCATATTGCAGTGAGTGATTATGGTTTTGTAAACCACATTCTAGTTCACACTTAAATAAATTGATACACTAATGTTTTACTAGCTATCCATGACTAAACAAGCAAAATGTGCATAGAAAAATAGATAAAATACCTTTTCCCTAAGGAAATTGATATGTATAACATTAGAATATAGTTAATCAAAGACCTATTACATTCAAGGTGAATTAAATGGATAAATTCTCAAGTATAGTCCATAGAAATCTTGCTAAAATATTCTCAAGTTTTGGCAATAAAAGCAAATATTAATAGATATGGAAATAATATCTAAAATGGCTAAACATGACATGAAGAGGTATGGCATAACAAAATTTCACCAAAAATCAAAGGGGAATAATTTTGGCTATAATTGCCAAAAATAAGGGCAAGAAGTAATTAAAGCATAATTTGCATTTTTATTTTGGCTATAGAAGTCAAAATTATTCCTAGAATTGAAATCTTTGGTTTGAAAAGCCATGGGTGATTATTATTAATGTGCCTGGGACAAGGTTTTCCCGCCCAGGATCAATGCTGCTTAAATAGAACTGACTGAACAAATTTTTTGAAAATTTTCCATAATAAATCTTGATAAAGTCCCACCAGGACAATGCTTTGACCAGTGCATAATTCAAATATAAAGGCTATAAATGACTATCTTTTGAGTGTCTTAACCAGGACTGATGAAATCTCGGCCGAGACTAGTGTAATTACAACTCAAATTTCTAAATTTCATTCAAATGAAGTTTGATGTTGTTAGGAATGAAATTATTACTTCCAACAACTAGAAATGAATTTCTCAAGTATAAATAAAACCTCTGAAGATCATTTAGATGTTAAGAAACTTGTTTATTTATTATATAATTTCAATCATTCAATTAAGCTCTCAAAAACTCTCTTTAAATTTAATTTATATTTGTGTAACTCTTATGAGCATTGGCGAGTATTAGAATAGAAATTCTTGTTCTTTTATTTTCTAGGGTTAAGAAAATGGGAAGTGAGATTCTATTTTAAAGGAATTTGTTTAAGTGTTTAGCCATTAAAATACTTGGAATTCAATTTTAGTGTGAGCCTTAAAAACACTTATGAATTGGTTTTTGAGTGAGCCTTAAAACTCAAGTTGTAAGGTTTGAGTTAAGCCTAAAACTCAAGTTGTAAGAATCAATCTAGAGAAATAGATTATGGTGATTCAAAGTCCTAACTAAAGGATAAGTTAGGTGGAGATGTAGGATTATTGAGAATCCAAACTCCTTAAATCTTTGTGTTCATCATTTTTTCTTTTCAACATTGTTTTAATTCTTGTCAAAATCATTTTTATTTTCTTTTATTGTTTGATAGTCCTATTCACCCCGCCCTTTAGGGCACTTTCATATAATAAGTATGAAAAGATTAATTTTTTCTATTGATAAAGACAATTAAAATATTCTTATATTTTTTTTCTATTTGAAAGCTCATTTAAAATATTTTATTTTTAAAACGCAATAAAATTTTGGCTTTACCTTTTTTTTTTCTTTAATGAAAGGGCTAATATAAAAAGAAATGATTATTTTTAACATTTTATTTATTTTACTAGAAGAGTATTTTAATGATTTTTATAGACTTTAATAGTTAAAATTTTTTTATAGAGAGATATTTTAATTTAATAGACAAAATTAAATATATAATTTATAAATTATTATGTAAGAAAAGACATTTTAAGATCAAGATAAACCTCTTAATGTTACTATTTTCTTATTTTTTGTTGTGCTAATCAGGCATATCTCTATGACTAGGTGAAATAATTGCAGTGTAGTACCTTAAAAATGGAACTTAACATGCTCAAATTCTCAATAATATATTAAATAAGAATGGCATTCTAAGGGCCAATTTGGTGGCTTGCAATTAAATATAGCCTTGAGTTGCCTGATATGTCCCCATGAAGCAATTTTCAACTAAATATAAGTGGTTTTATGTTGCAAGTAAAATTTGTATCATTAGGAAATCTTATTAAGCTTGTATTTAACTAATTTCATAGAAAAATATAAAGGCACTCAATGGTCATAATTCAGTATTCTATTTGTTGACTAGCAAGAGGGACTTTCATGTTTCTTTCTTTCCTCCCTTCTAGGAGATGTACTTTATCCTTCATTTCTTGTTTTTACTTGTTCCATATATTTTAATGCTATTTACTATATGTAAACCAGTGAATCTTTAAAAGGTCAGGGGATGAATAAGCATTCATTGAGATAATATAGATATAGATAGTACATACTACAAGCATATACATGTAATGTATGTACAAATATAGACTCGATTAAGACTACTAAAAAGTATCAAAATTTTTTTCTTCTAAATATAAAATTAATTTTACTTCTTAACAAACAATCATCATCATCATGCAAAACACAAATTACTCTTTTTCTTGACCATAATCTCAAACAATCTTTTCCAGTTGGTTCTTAGCCAACTTAGCTACGCCTTTAAATTTCAAACCGTTTTTAATAGCTTTCTCTTTCTCTATAGCCAGTATAGCCACCTTCTTCTCATCAAGAAACTTCATAACTGATAACTTATTTTTCGGAACTCTTGAGCTGGAACCCTATAAGTGATCAATAAAAGGCAGGTGAGAGGTGGGGAGGATCCCCACATACCCTTCGATGCCTAAGTAAAAAAATATAAAGAGAGAGTCTAGAGAGAGAAAGAGAACAATGAGAGTATAAGAGAATAAATGAGAATGAGGGATATAGAGTCCTATTTATAGGGATAGTGATGCTCAAACCTGAGAGGAATAGGATTCCTCTTTGATAAAAGTCCTATGCTAATTAGGAGAGTATTTCTTCTTATCTGGGAGTCTCCTGATTGGGATTCTTTTCCTATTTATCTTTAATGTTCTTTCTTTGTAAGTGACACTGTACAGAAAAATAAAGACTTTATTTAAACATGAATATATATGTGGGGTATTAAGAGTCCCCCCCAGAAGCATATTCAGATATTTATGTTTGATGTTTTCGAGTTCTAAAGGTGAATATGGTTGTCATCATTCTATCTGGAGTGAAACTGCTTGAATCATGAAGTTTGATATAGAAGGGCAAACTGAGGTGGCTAGCCTCAATTGCAAGAGGATACGAAGCTCGGTACCGAGTCTTGAGCCATCATACTAGAATATATTGGAAGTGCTGATACATAAAACCTGCAATAAAAAAGATACATAATGGATTAACCATCCAGTATGGAGACAGCATGATGGAACTAGTCCTTACTGGAGTTTTAATGCTCAGTGCATTAAAAGCGCAACCCAAGTGCCAAACCTCAATACTATAGAAGCGACCTAAGGATGCCAACTTCAGTCACTGGTCTTAGATGCTTGAGGCTTGGATGCTCGGTGTGAGGACATGAGGCTTACATGCTTAAAACCTCAGTGCTGTAGAAGCGACTTGGGTGCCAGCTTCAGTCATTGGACTTATTCTTAGTGCATTAGAAGCACGACCCAAGTGCCATATATTCTCGGTGCATCAGAAGCATGGCACGAGTGCCAAATCTTAGTACTATAGAAGCGACCTGAGGGTGCCAACTTTAGTCAATGGTCATTGATATTTGAGGCTTTAGATGCTCAGAGTATGGGACAGCTGATGTGCTTGGGGTTAGTAACCGCTATATCATTTCATTGCCTTTTTGAAATTTGAATTGTATAACTATGACGTCTATTTGTGTGTCAAAAGATGAGACATTTTTGCTACCATAATAATGACTACTCGATTAGTGGGTCTTTTTTATTTCCTAGACTGCCCTAAATGGTATGCGAGAGATGAATATCATTAATGAGGACAGTAATGGTTATGTCCAGATCCTTCTGTTGTCCTATAAGTGCACTAAATCTTTTAATTTGTGTCATTTTTCACTTTTTAACATATGTTGTTCTTGCTATTTGCTTTTCTTTTTCTTCATTCACTTCGCTTGTATTCTGTTGTCAAGCTCTTCCGTAACAAGCTTTCATTTTGCATTTAGGTGAAGCTCTCTTCTCTCACCTTTATTTTTGTTTTAGGTAAAATCTATGGCACTGAGGGAACAAATTAGCTCTTATATGTTTGTCTTTAGGATTGATGAGGACATGCTGAAATAGTACCAAAGACATTTTAGCATTCCTACTTATTTCACTTTACACACTGTAGATAGGAAGTTTAGAGCCCACACCCCTATATTAGATTTTGATAGGCTAGTTATGTATTTTGATCAGTTAGAGGGAGGTTTGAAGTTCCCTTTGGACCCTTTCGTGAAGGAGCTCTTGAATAGATATAACATATCTCCCGAATAACTCTATCCCAACAGTTATTGGCTTTTAACTGGGTTTATAGAGTTTATGTGCAAGGAAGGTAGAGAGCTGGACCTGGACGTCCTGTGGTACTTGTACAATCTGAATAAGAAAAAGGGGGAGCTGATGTTCTCTTTGTCTGCCATCCCCATCCACAACCTTTTTGCGAAACTTCCCAACTTTCATAAGAAGTGAAGGCACAAATTTGTTGTTGTTGAACACCCTTCAGATATTGTGGATGTTAGGCGAATGTAGTCTGACGAGTGTCATAAGGTGAAGCATCCTTTAGCACTAACTGACCAATAGACAGAGATGGTCATGAGACTTCAACTTCATGGCATAGTTGATGCCCGATCTGCAGAAGATTTATCTAAAAGATATCTTGGGAGAGTCTTCCCTGATTGTGTACAACCCATTGGTATGTTTTGACCTTCAAAAGGTATCATTCTGACTTATGTATTTTCATTTTTATTTGTAGATGGTTGAATTTTTTGCCTTTGTGGACGGGATTTGACATGTAGATGATGAGCTAGAGGCGTAGGAAGATGTTCAAATATTCTCTCCCTCGTCCGAGCTTGCAACATCAATGGTTCCAACTGAGGATATGGCTAGCTTGAAAGGAAAGTCTATGGCTGGGTCTTCCTAGGCTAATAAGGCAGAGGGGCAAAAAAGTCAAGTCTTGGATAGGGATTTGAATGTTGAGGAGCTATATGAGGAAGTCTTCATTAAGCCTTAAAAGCTTGCAGGGTGTTCGGATATGAGGACGTGGATCCTCAACAAGATGAAGCCTCCAAGTGTCTCAAATGCCCTAATTAGAGACCAATATATAGAATCCCTAAGGCTACCAGTTGACATGCAATGTTGGATGGATGAGGATAGTAAGGAGTTGTACAACTCCATGATCGGTCATTCATTGAAGGTAAAGGTCTTGTTTTTTGAATCTTGTGTCTTTATGTTTCAAGGTAATGACATTCATTCTTTCTTCCAGATGACTCAGGGTTTGATGCTAGCAAAGGATAACTACTACTACCTAAAGAGCCAATATAGCTTGAAGGAGATGGAGGTGGAAACCATAGCCATCGACTTTGAGAAGAAGTTAGATAAGGCAAAAGTGGCGTTAGAGCTCTACTAAACTAAATATGCAGAGGTGAGATCTAAGGTAGATGCGAACTAAAGAAAGTGGCTGATTGGAGCATAGTCAAGCTCAATTGACCACTAAGATTAAGAAGCAAGACTCCCAGATCACTGACTTATAATGGAAGCTGGGTGAGGCCGAGAAGTCTAGAGAAGGCAAAAAAAGGATCTACCAGAATATGGTTGGGGGGTTTCTCAAGGTGTATAAATTTGAGTGCTGTAGGGTCCTACTTACACAAAATCTGAATCTAGACTTCACAAACTTGGATAAAGTAACACCGACTGACTTAGCTAAGATTTCCTCGAAGAGAATATTTGAAGCAAGGCCTCTTCCCTTCGTGCGAAAAATCCTAAGAAAGCCACCCAATATGCTATTGGAGGATCATCTTTTGAGCCTCCTATGTCTGTCAGTGCTGTTAGTGGTACTCCCTCATCTATCTTTGAGTCTCTTTATCGAGTGTCCCTTTGTCTGAGCCTTCTGCGCCTACTGGTGTCATTAGTGTTATCTATGTGTCTATCTTCGAGGCACTACTTATGAGTGTCCCTTCATTTGAGCCTTCCAATGCTCAATTATTAAACTAAAATTATCTTCTTCTTCTTTTTTTGTAATGTAATTTTTTTTATCAATGAATGAAAATACTATATTTGATAAGATTTCGAGTACATATACTGGAAGTATTTTTAGAGACAATCTGAGTTCCAATATTATTATAATTCTTTCCCTTACCTATCTATGATTTTGTATGCCCCTTTAGATGTTTTCTCTATGATCTAATAGGGGCCTTCCCAATTAGGTCTGAGTTTTCCTGTACTAGAGTTGCCTTTGCCGATGTCTGTCCTTCTAAATACCTAATCTCCTATTTTGAAATGTCTTAGCTGGATATGCTAATGATGATACTGAATTATCTTCTGCCTTTATGCCTCTGCCATAATGAATGCCCGTTCTCTTCTTTCTTCCTATAAATCCAGACAAATTTGGGTATTAATGCTATTGGCTTCCTGTAACTTGGTGACCCAATTTAAACCGGTATCACAGCTTCTATCTCGTAGGTCAACCTGAATAGCGTCTCTCTTATGGAGGTTATGGGTGTAGTCCTATAAGCCCAGATGATGTTGTTGAGCTCTTCAACCCAGTTTCCTTTCTTTTCATCGAGCCTCTTCTTTTGCATGATGGTTATGTTGGTGATCTTTGTCTATCCATTTATTTATGGGTGAGCTACTAATGTAAATCAAAGCTTTTTCCTAAGGTCAAAATAGAACTTTCTGAATTTCTTATTATCAAACTACTTTCCATTATTTTTTATCAAGGTATGTGGTATTCTAAACCTACAGATGATTTCTTTCCAAAAGAGGTATTGAATCTGGGCTTCTGTGATGGTTGGTATAACTTCCACTTCTATCCATTTGGTAAAATGGTCTATGGCCACAATTAGAAATTTCTTCTGGGATGTTGAGGTGGGGAAGGGACCCAGGATGTCCATCCCCCATATGGTGAAAGGCCAAGGGATCCTAATTGGATGTTGAGGATGGAAGAGCTTATGTTTGAGGAGGGCAAACTCTTGACACTTATGGCATTCTTGAGTTAGTTTTTTAGCATCTCAGGACATGGTAAGCTAGTAGTATCCTTGCAGCAATGCCTTTCTAGTTAATGAATAATAAGATTCATATGCTCCACAAATTCCTTCATGAATTTCCGTAGTACATACTTCCCTTCCTCTTGAGATACACACTTGGACCATGGATGTGAAAGAGATCTTTTGTAGAGTTCTCCATAACGGATGGAGTAGTGTGCAATTTTTATCTTCAACTTTTGAGCTTTTAGTTTATCTTCTGGAAGTATTTTGTTTTCCAGATATTGAGTGATTGGTTTCATCCATTATGGGGCTTCCCATATGTCCATGATCTCTAGATCCTCGGTGCTTGGTTTTGTCAATGCTTCTATGAGCTCGAGTCTTCTAAATGTCTAATTATCCTTAGTTGCTGACTTGACTAATAGGTCAGCCTCTATATTTTTTCTTCTAGGGATGTGGATGATTTCCCACTATCCCACCTCTTGCTCGAGCTTCTATAGGAGTTGCTTAACTTTTCTGGCATATCTGGTGATGCTCGGATCTTTTATTGAAATATCCCTTTGACTTGGTTCACCACCAATTGGGAGTCCAATTGTATCCTGAGATACTCAGCTTTGACGTCTGCAACTAGCTTCAGCCCTGTGATGAGTGCTTTATATTCTGGTACATTATTAGTGGCATCACATTCTATTTAGACGATATATTTGATGAAGACTTTATGTGGCCCTTTAAGACTAATCCCTACTCTAAAACCTTGGGTGGATGATGCCCCATCTACTTAGAGTTGCTATTCTAGGCTTTTGAAAGGAGCAAGATCTTTGGGTGTCATTTCTTTCATAAAGTCGGTAAAGTCCTGAGCTTTCACTTACAGTCGGGGTTTGTAATCGATGTCAAATTCTCCGAGCATTATTGACCATTGAATTAATCTGCTTGATATTTTAGGCCTTTGTAAGTTTTTTCTTAAGGGGAAGTTAGATCTTACAATGATGGAATGAGCTTGGAAATAGTGCCTAAGTTTTTGGGATGTGTGGACGACAACCATGGCTAATTTATCTAGTATTGGATACCAAATCTCTAATCCTCTAGTGATAGAACCTCCCATTGTTTTATAGGCATTATATGATAATGCATTGATGGTGCTTCCATTATTAATCAGTAATCTCTTCACTAAATAATTGTTAATGTAAGCGCTCATGACCAAGGCATTATTATGGGGGTGCCGAACATGATTCCTATGTTCTGGACTAAACATGACGGTATGTCTTTTCTTGAGGGTAGGTCCTTCTTCTTTGTGGAATTATTTTAGGCCTTTTTTTCTGTGTTCTCTCCTTCGATAATCATGTTGATAATGCCAGCTAGTTCATTCCAGGCTTTCTTTAGTTCTGACCTATCTCATTCTTGCACATCCCGATTCTTGGTTCCTCTAGATGTGTTGGTGAAGTTGCCAAGTTTTCCATTTTTCACCAATCTTTCTATAGCATTCTTCAAATTTTGGTAGGCCTCAGTGTCGTACCCATAATCCTAATGATATTGGCAGTAGAACCTTCTATCTTGCATGACTCTCCTATTCGGGCTTATTCTTCTTGCTAGAGAAATTTTTACTCCATTCTATCTGACATGCATGAGGATCCTGGATTTGGAGGTATTTAAAGGTGTGTACCTTTTAGCTTCCTTTTCAAATCTTTCCACCAGGTTTCTAAAGTTTGTTCATGGAAAGCTTGGCCTCCTGGTCTTGATCTTTCTTTTACCTTAGCTGTTGTTTTCTCATCATCCCTTTGCATCCTTCTGTCTTCATCCATCTTTATCAATTAAACTACCATAACCATTACCTTCATGAAAGTGCTAAGTTCTTTTGTCATTATCTTGTCTTTAAGCTTTCTAGGCCTAGTGCCATTCTTTAGAGCTTTTATGGCCACTTCGTCAACTAGGTTTTCAATTTGCATAATAACCTTGTTGAATTGATCTAAATAGCGTCGTAGTGACTATTGACCTCCTATTGGCATATCCGGATATCGTTGATATTTTTGGCTAAGGGATGTTGGTGATGAACCAGGTCCAAAATTTTTTAACCAAATCTTCACAAGAGGTGATAGAATTCTCTGGGAGTCAATGGAACCATCTTTAAGCATTCTTGGTAAATGTACTAGGGAAGACTTTACACATGATTTTGTCATTCATATTATGGAGTAACATTTTCATTCTGAATGAGGATATGTGGTTGATTGGATCTCTAATTCCATCATATTGATCTAGTTATGGTATCTTGAATTTGGTTAGGATTTCTATTTAGACTATCCTACTTACAATAGGCATCCTTCTTTCCATCATGCATTCATCCTCTTTCCTTGGCCTCGTACGAGCTTTGTGTATAACTTTTTCAACTTTTTGGATTAATCTTGAATTGTCAAGAGCTAGGATTATTAAGCTGGATTCCCCTTCTAGGGCTTTGTACTTCTCTTTATTGACTTCAAGTACTTCCAGAGATGTAGTATTATTTTTTGTATGAGTTGATTTGGGGTTGCGGCTTTGAATCAAGGCATTTAGTTGTTGTTACATCAAGGCCATTTGAGTTTGAATGTTTCGTATCATTACTTCCTTACTTGTCGAGGTGAGGTTAAGTGTTTGGGTTACTGTGTTTAGATTAGGTGTGGTTATGGCGGGTGTTTCTTGTAGATTTGGAAAAGGTATGGAAGGTATAGGTCTACAATAGTGTTGAAGAGGAGCATAGTAGGGAAGATCAATGCCAAAAGTTGGGTACCCTTGAGTATTTTTACATGAAAGGTACATACCACCTATTGTAATTTGAGATGAGGGTCCAACATGTGGGGCAGTATTATTGGTGATGACAAATTAATTGGAGGAATAGGAGCAGACGGGTTAATGTGTGTATCGAGAGTTGAGATTGGTGGTGAACTGGAAGTCATGATGCCAAGGTCTCAATTGGTAGATGCTTGAATGGCTTTTAACTCAAAAGATTCCCATAGACGATGCCACTTAATAACTTATTTTCCAGAACTCTTGAGTTGGAACCCTGCAAGTGATCAACAAAGGGTAAGGTGAGAGGTAAGGAGGATCCCCACAAACCCTTTGATGTCTAAGTCAGAAAATATAGAGAGAGTCTAGAGAGAGAAAGAGAACAACGAGAGTATAAGAGAATAAAATGAATGAGAATAAGGGATATGAGCTCCTATTTATAGGGATAATGATGCTCAAACCTGAGAGGAATAAGATTCTTCTTTTATATAAGTCCTATGCTAATTAGAAGAGTGTTTCTTCTTATTTGGGAGTCTCCTTATTGGGATTCTTTTCTTATTTATCTTTGATTTCCTTCCTCTGTAAGTGACACTATATAGGAAAATAAAGACTTTATTTAAATAGGAATATATATATGAGCTATCAATAACCGTCCTCTCCATTCCCTTTCTGCCTCAAAACCTTAACCATCTTGTTTAACTTAATAATCGAATTTAATTTAATCCTATTCACTTCCAAATTCTCCCTCTCACCTTGTTCCCTATCAACCAAAACAATAACATCAGTAACATTCAACCAAGTAGCACGTAAGTGAGTTGCAGTCTCTACTATCGAAGTCTCTTTCACTTAACATGTTGCTATAGCTTTTAGGTACTGTAACAACACATTCCAATAATATATATTACAAATAAATTATGATGAAACATAACAATAATTATCAAAACTTGAAAATTTAGAATCTATATACAAAAAATAAAAAATAATCTTTTTCCCCATTTCAAATTCTAAATACTTTCACAATAACAGAACAAGAAAGCAACAAAAGAAAACACAAAATGAGCATTGCTCTAGATTCAATTGAAACCAACTGTCAAGAAGAATAGCAATTGAACTCTCCACAATCTAAAATTCCAAAAATAAAAAGAAATATATTATATAAAAATTTGGTAACAGTTGCAATGAAAATCTAGACAGGATACAAAAGTACCTAGATGAGAAGAAAGGTGCATGATGGATCAAAGATTAGATTGATGGAATGTAGTAGACTGAGAATGAGCTGCTAGGTTTGCTTCCAGTATATGAGTAAATTCTCGTACATGGCCCTTTCCTTCTTGTTTGATTTTGAAAGTTTTGAAGATGGTGCCTTTCGATATAGAATTCTTTTGGTCAAGTTTAAGACCTAGTGTGGCTTATAAAGGACTTTTTGAAGCTTCATTTGGGTCATTAATTCTCAATGTCTTTAGAACCAATACACACTTCTCAACTTGCTTTTCGCTTAACTACGCAAAAAAAAAACTGTAAAAACAAAGGAAAAATGAAGGGAAAAAGAAATAGAGCATAATTTAGCCATTAAAACCACCATTAAGAACTTGTGTGATACATCCAGAGAAGAAGAAGATGCTGACACTTAGGTGATGAGAAATATTTTTTGTAATTTTTTTATTTTCTGTAAGAGGAGCACACTAGTAATTTTTTTCTACTTTTAGGTGCATAAGAGTAATAAATAAAAATTTAGGGTATTTTAGTTGTTAAGGTGAATTTTTGAAGCATTTTAGTAAGTATCCCTCGATTTTGTGCTAATAGATATTCGATAAGTGCGAAAGGGGACACTTTGAGAGTTGAGATGAATCATGCTTTTCATAATAATGAATATCTATTTTATCTTTGAAAAAAAGAACAAATATGTTGACTTGCTTTCAAACAAACTGTAGATTATCATATATTAACAATACAAATTTATTAGCTTTTACAATTTGGAAGATTAAAGATCGAAATGATTTGGAAAGGCTCGAGAGCAAGCCTAACATTATTATTTCTCAACTTTAGGGAAACCCTAGTATGTTTAGGAAAACACCCATTATGCTTTCTAGAAACGCCGATAACAATAGTAGTATGGAGAACAATAATCAACAACACTTCATCAATCCATACCTGCTTGAGCTAATAATTTCTTTGACTGATCATGATGATAATGTGCAGATAAATGAAGAACAACTACAAGATAGAAGTGTCCATTATCAAAAAGCACTGTATTTTAACCATCATTGGAGAAGAAAAAATCCACCTATGGTGCATATCAGTGCTAGATCTGAGATCATCTTTCATCTTCCAATCCTAGGAGATCAAAATCTAGGTAGACTAGAGAATAAAAGAATTGTAAAGCCATATGCACAAAAAACTTATCAAACCAAACTTAAACAACAATATGAATATATCCATTACTATTATTATTTGTTATAAAACTAGCAGATAGAAAATAAAAAAGAAAGTAAGTAAGTAAGTAAGTAGGGGATGATTACTAATAAAAAACCAGCAGTCACACACTTAGAGATGAAGATACTGTTAAAATACAAAACAGAGCATTGTTCACAAGGAGAGAAGTTTATTTGCAAGTTGTCTTAACAAACATATTGACCGTTGAAAGCATATGATCCTAATTTTTTTTATTTTGGCTTTTCTCGTTGATTATCTTCTGTGAAGAAGAACATCATTATACTTAAGATGGTAAGCATAATCATTGTACTCAAGATGGCAAGCATAATAATTGTATTCAACATGGAAAACATAATTGTCAACATAACAGTCATCATTAACATAGAAATTGCCTTAAAAAGCATCTTTAGCAACTAGAAATTATTTGATTTTTATTCTTCATATTTCTTTTATTTATTGGTTCTTTAATTATGGTTACCATTTGTAACTTGCAATAATTTCCTTCCTTACAAAATAGTTAGAATCTCTTGTGTATAGTTCTATATAAGAAGATGTTAGTCTTGTTGATTGGTTAGGAATAAGATTTATCATTTTTCTTCCTTTTTCTTGATCTTCTTTATGATTTCAAAGCCTTATACACAAGAGATTCAGAGGTAAACACATAATCTTATGGCTGAAACTGTAGAAACGTTACTGATCATACAAAACTTTCACCAGTGCTCTAGCCTAGTGACATTAAAGCTGTCACAAGCTAACTTTCTTTTATGGAAATCTTAGGTTCTTCCTTTGATTCACAATCTTAGAGTTTAGCATCACCTTGAGGAAGGAGGTGAACCTGTTAGGACAATAATACAGGAAGATAAGGAGATTAAGAATCCAACATATTCTGTATAGCTCAACAATGACGGGCTCTTGACAACATAGTTGTTAAGCACCATTGAAGAGGAAGTATTGCTTGATCTTGATGAAATTAGTTATGCATATCAGGTATGAGAATCAATTGAAAATAAACTACTACCAAGTTCTAATGAAAAAAAAGTGCTTCTCAATGAAACATTCATGAAACTTATAAAAGGTAACATGTCTTTTAATGAATGTATATGAAAGTTTAAAGGAATTTATGATAATTTAGTCATTATTAAGAAACCCTTGGATGAGACTAACAAAGTCTTTCAACTTGTAAAGGGATGATGCCTCAGATATAAAGATTTTCGTATGGTGATGTTGACTAAACCTCCTTATCCATCATATAATCAATTTATTATGTTATTAAAGGCCCATGAACTGATGATGCAACTTAAAGGCGAAATAGTGAACAACCTACAAATTATGAGCAAGCCTACTATGGTGGATAAGGACGTGGACGACATCATGGATGAAGGTTTAATTCAAGAGGATATGGCTTTATACCAGTAGCTAACCAATGATATCAAGTAAATAATGAACAAAACAAAAGCCATTTTGATCCTAGATCAAAATAGAACATTTCAAGAATCATTAAAGGATCTTCAAGTTACACGTCAAATATATGGTAAATAGAATCATATTGCTCTTAAGTGTTGGAGTTGTTTTGATCATTCTTGTTCAACTTGAAGATGAGCTTCTATAAACTATTGTAACTCTTGCAATAAAGGATGAAGATGATAATGCCCTATATGTCGATTTTGGAGCCACAACTTACATCCTCAATAATCTTGGTAAAATCTCTAAACTCAAAACATATAAAGGGGTGATTCATTATATGTAGGTAATGGAGACAACCTAGACATCACTTATATAGTTGAAGGAGATATATATATACTGAAAATAGAAAACTTAAACTTATAAACATTTTAATTATCCCGTGTTTAAAGAAAAATCTTCTATCTATTGGATGATTAACACAAGATAATGCTTGTAATATTATCTTTTCTACTAATAATTTTATTGTTAAGGATTTACAAGGAATAATAATAGCTAAAGGAATTAAGAAAGGAGGATTATATGCCTTAGACAAGAAGAAGAATGAAGTCTTTAATGCTCTTACAAATAAAACTCCTAATGCTATTTGGCACTAATGACTAGGCCATACCACTCAAATTTTTGGAAAATTCTCCAATTAAATTTGATTAATGTTATTGATTAGAAGAAACAAGAAAAGATTTATTCTTATTGCCAAAAGGGAAAAATTTGTAAACTCCTTTTTAATATTTCTAATAATACTAATCAATTTCCTTTTGAAAAATTGCCTTGTGACTTATGAGGGCTTGCTCATATTACTTCATGCCAACATTTTAAATATTATGCTATTACTATTGATAATTTCACCAGGTATTCTTAGATAATTCCTTTAAGAAATAAATCATATTTCTTTAAGAATTTTCTCAAGATTTAAACGCTTATTGAAAATTGGTTTGATAGAAAAATAAAAATATTTCAAAATGATGGAGAAGGTGAGATTACTTTCACATAATTTGAGGAGCATCTTCAATAATGTGGGATTTCACATCAATTTTCATGTCCAAATGCTCCACAAAAAAATGGAGTTACTAGGAGTAAGCTTCGATATATTGTTGAAACTGGTTTGACATTACTTTTTCAATCTTATTTAACTCTCAATTATCAGGTTGATGCATTCCTTATTGCTATATTCTTAATAAATTGATTGCCTTCAACCAAATTACAATTTAAAACTCCTTTCTTTAAACTATTTGCTATTAATCTTAATTATAGCATATTAAGGAGCTTTGGATACAGGTGCTTACTATATCTAAAAAGCCAAGGAGTAAACAAGTTTGCCAAGAAGACATAATCATGCATTTTTATAGATTATAGTCAAATTCATAAGGATTACAAATGTCTAAATCCAACAACTAATAAAGTTTATATCTCTAAACATGTTGTATTTAATTAAAGCAATTTTCCTTTTAACAAGAATCCATCAAGTACCACAATAAGCACACCCGAATTAGTTACATATTTTGAATCAGAGGCATGGATTCAAAAAGGGGAAGAATAAATTGAGCAAAACTATACTAAAAAAATTCAGAATAGAACTATTAATGTAGGTCAAACAAAAGAAAAAGGGAATATAAGGCCAAGTGTCTATATTGATACATTAACTCCTATTACAGTGCATAAAGAATCAACAAATACAACTCAAGAGCAGTTAGTTGTTAATGCTAATTCAAAAAATGATAAATCCATTGACTCTGACACATAAGAGTCAAGTCTTCCATCTAATTTGAAAAATAGTCTTGTTATGGATACAGATGCACTAGAATCAAGTTCCCATATAAGTTCTATAAATTTAGAACCTAAATCTAGCCATGAGAATTTACATTCCATTATACATGATTTACCAGACATATCTAATAATTTATTTATTGATTTTTATGTCCCTACAATAGGAACATCAAGTGAGCAAGTAAATCGAATGTTAACAAGGAGACAATTGGCTCAAAATTCCTAACTTGATCTAGAACTTGCATTTGAAATCCAAAGACTAAGAGAGCATCGAAAACCTTCTACTCATCCCACAGCTCTCACATGTGTCACAACTATAGGAGAACTAAAATACTATCGATAAGCTCTTACTATACCTCATTGGTATAATGCTATGAAAGAAGAGTTATAAGCATTGTACTCAAATAAAACATGGACCTTGGTACCACGACCAGTACATACTAATGTTATTGGCTCTAAATGGGTGTCTAAGAAAAAATTAAAAGAAGATGGCACTCTAGATCGATATAAGGCTCGTCTAGTAGCACAAGGGTTCATACAAGTTCATGGCCTTAATTATAAGTAGACCTGTAGTCTTGTCATCAAAGTAACAACTATTCTATTAATATTATCTATAGCAATCTTCTTTAACTAGTCTCTTAGACAACTTGATGTCAATAATGCCTTTTTTCATGGGCATCTCAAAGAAACTGTATACATAGAACAACCACCTAGATTCAAGGACTCTTAATTACCTCATTTTTTATGCAAGCTAAACAAGTCTCTCTATGGTGTTAAACAAGCTCCACAAGCTTGGTTTGATAGATTGTCACATTTTCTTCTTCAATTCGATTTTATTTACAATACAACTGATTCTTCTCTTTTCGTGTTTAAAAATTATTTTATAACCATACTAATGTTAATTTGTATTGATAACATTGTTTGACAAGAAATAATAATTAGGTCATTCAATAACTCATTGATGCTCTTAGGCATGAATTTGCCATCAAATATCTTAGTCAACTAAAGTTCTTCTTAGGATTCAAGATACAATATATTCAAGGAGGAATCATATTATCTTAAAACAAATATGGAAAGGATCATCTTGCCCGAACTGGCCTATTAAATAGTTCATATTTTGATTGAATCTCACAAGCATACGATTTTGTTAAGTAATATAGAATAAATACAGGTCGAACCCTCGAGGATTAAATGTTTATCTAACTATTAATTTTGTTCTTAACTTTTTTAAGAAATAAATATTAAGTGAATTATAATTGTTAAATTTTAATAACCAAAATGAAATTAAATAATAAAATCAATGAAATAAATTTTAAAAAACAAATGATAGAATAATGTTAGGGATTGTATCACTATATTTTAATTAAGCTGATTACAAGATATTAGTCTTCTTTCTATTGCAATTCTTGGGAATTCAACAGTAGCAATTAATCTTTCTCAAGTAAAAATTACTTCATTTATTTCTATCAATTGAAAAGTCTTTAGCTCATTCTCATTAAATTAAAACTTAATCAAATTTAGTAAATAAATCATGAAGCACAACCAATTGAAATTAAAATAATTTAAGCTATCTCTAGACTTAAATCAATTAATCAAGCATTCATATTTCTATTAAGATTAATATTTCTCAATAATTAACTTAATTAAAAATCAATTATGAATGGCCAAATCATAAACAATTAAGATTAATGAATGCTTAATGCAAATTAAAAAATATATATATATAAATCAACTTAAATTAAAATAAGTTCAACAATCCCCAATATAAATAAACTTAGCTAAACATAATATTCATCTTGTTTTCAAATCCAAAAATAATAATAATAATAATAAAATACATGAAGAACTTAGAAAAATAAATAAGGAAAGAATGAACTTTTTTTATGAAGCTCTTCTCTTCTATTCCAGCCGTCTACAATCTTCTCTTTTGCCCTCCCTACGTCCTACTGCCTTCTCCTCTACCTATGTCTCTAGCTCCCTTAATGCCTTAATAGAAAAAAAAATCATCCCCTACATGTAACCTTCTTCTCCTTTTTAAAACAAAACCATTCATTATTTATTTATTATCTCTTCTTCTTTTTTTCATAATTGTGTCTTCATAATTATATATCTCCCATTATTGCATGTCTCTTGCCATAATTGCATGTTTCTCATCATCATCACATGTCTCTTGCCATAATTGCACGTCTCCCATCATCATCACATATCTCTTACCATAATTGCATGCTCTAACACCACTATTATCTGCAAAGTTTAATTCAACAATTCAGATAAAATTCATTTTAAAAGAAAGCCAAGCACATTACTAAATTCATAATAAGTATAAAAAAAACTAAATTCTAACAAATTGTAACAATAAATACCATAAACATGCATAAATCAACCTAAAAAAATTGCTACAGTTAACATATAATCAAATACTCCCACACTTAACTTCTTACTTGTCCTCAAGAAAAATGAAAACAATACATATCAATAATGAGAACTTGGCACATTAATCAAATTTAACTTGATTGATTAATAAAATCTCAACTCACTATAAGATTTAAATCATAAAAACAAAACAAGTAACTCATGTTTTAGAACATAAATAAGATTTACCAAGTGGATAGCAAACTCTTTTATTGAATATAAAAATGTTCATAAATCAAGATTCACAAAGAAAGAAAAAAAGTTAGACAACTCTTTTACTACAATTGCCTTTAACAAGACACAATTTTTTTTATTATTTTAAATTTAATTGCTTGTGGATATTCCAATCATCAGAATTCCCCCACCATTCCTACATTACTTAGCGTGGAACCCTCTGAAAGGCCCTTTTAGGGTGCTTGTACTCTTTGAAGAGCATTAAAGTAAAGGAGCATCTATAAATTTGAATAAAAGATTTTAGCTCCATTTCACAATAATTTTTTTTTTGCGTAAAATTCAAGCAATTCTAATGACTCGAGCTATCCAACTCTCTATTTTTCTATTTCATCTTAAATTATTCACATTTACACATTAAAAAAGAGAGTAAACATTAGATTCATTAAGGTGTAAAAATATGTCCTTAACCACAGATTGCTCAAAATGCTTTAAAAAATTAAATCAAACATTAAATGGAGATTAAATCAATTAATCAAGAAAACTATACTAATTTTCCAAGATCACGAGATTGATAAGTTTCATGCATCAAAGATATGGAATATATGATCATATTCCTACCTATGTAAGAACACAATGCAATAAAACACAATAAAATGAATTAAAATAATACACATCAAATGCAAAATAAAACACATAATTTAAATGGTATGCCTATGTGAAATGCACCCCCCCCCCCCCCCCACTTAAATTTCACATTGCCCTCAATGTGAAACATAAGTGGGTTATACAACAAAACACAATAAATAAATAACTAAATAAAATAAATAAAAATGAGATAAATAGAAGACACTCCCCTAAGATGGTGATTCTAGTGAAGATGGTGGTGAAGGCAGTTTAAAACCCAACAATTCAATGTACTTTGTGAGCTTGAAATTGTGGTAAAAAATTTCTTTTCTCAAATAGAAAAACTTATAATCTATTTCATCATTTTAGTCGACTATTTTCTTCTCTATGGCTTCTAGCTTATCATCCATTTTCTTTTCCATGGCCTTTAATTTTTCCAAGACTCTTTGTTAACCATTATTATTATTTGTAGCAGAATTGTCTCCATTCTCAATGTTTTCAATCTCAAGGATAGGAATTTGTGCATGATCTTCTATTGTACATTGTAAATGGTAGCACTTACGAGTAGTTGGCGCCCTTAACTCATCACAACTTGTAATAACTGTAGCATGAGTTAGAAGATAACGGTGTAGTTTGCTCGACTCCATAAGAAACATGTTAGTGGTGGATGGATTAAAACACCAAAATGCAAAGCAAGATCCATCACAATGTGCCCTATAAAAATGACAGCACGAGATGAATTCATAATATTCCATAAGCTATGAAATATAAAATATGTGGTAAAGACTTTGGTTTTGGTATGCATACACCAAAGAAGGAATAATTCTTGAAGTGATACTTTATTCCCCTCAGTTTTCTCAAAAATTACAGAACACATGAATTTGCGAATGGTCAAATACCGATGATTGGTAATTAATCCATTAGGTGTAGTATATGTACCCCTAAAATTATCTTGCCCCAAAATTTGATACCAAAAAGCTTTAAGGTCATAATTTTTAGGGGGTTGATAAATACCATTCTTAGGAAAACCAAACACTTGATGCATAATGTCATAATTCATATGATATTCTTTACCACCTCATCTAAAACCCAACTTCTTATCACTCTCTTTAATCAAATGCAAAGTGGTAAAGAACTCAAGTGTGATTTCTCTATAGGTATCAAATGGTGTAGTAACAAATTTAGACCATCCTAATTTGCCACATGATCTATATATATCATCCTTAATGCCCAATTAAGACAAAATTTCATTCTCAAAATATTTGCAAATGGAAATTTTTCTAGAAGTAAGAATGATATACCTTTTGCCCTCCTCATGAGTTTTGATTAGAAATGGAGCACGATGTTCTTGGGCAAGATCACATACCTTATTATCTTCAATCACATTCTTTCCCTTGCTCAAGCCTTCCACGATATTCCTATCTCTCTTGGCTGGATTTTTAGTTCTTAGCATGGTGAAATAAAGAAAATGATAATAAGAAAAATGAAATTGAGAGGATTTAAAAATACAAGAAGAAATCTAAAAAAATGATGGATGAATTTGAGATTTGAAAAGAGGGGAAATAAAGTGATTAGGGATTTAAAATGAAAAAGAAAGGAAAATAAGAGAAAGCAAATGTGGAAGTGGAAAGGAGAAAGAAGGAAGGTGGGTTATTGAATAAGCACTTCATTCAAGCATGACAAAGTTGACCTCACTAAATTTGCACTTCACTTCACCATTGTACCTTATAGAGGAAACACTTTCTTTATTGATAGGAAAAATCTATAGGCAACACTCCACATGTTAAATAATTGGTGATGTCTGTAAACCATGGAGCATTAAAATGTTGTACTGCTAGTAATAAAGCATCAAGAAATTCATCATTGATATGCTCTTCTTGCCTCACGTGTTCATAACCCTCTAATTTTCACAAATGGTTAACTACAACATTCTTAAAACCTTTATTGTCTTTGATCTTCAAGTCAAACTCTTGTAAAAGTAATACCCAATGAATGAGACATGGTTTTGTATCCTTCTTAGCCATGAGATATTTTATTACTGTATGATAAGTGAAAATAATAACCTTTGAACCAAATAATTCAGATATGAATTTATCAATAGTAAAAACCATCGCCATCATCTCTTTCTCAATTGTGGTGTAGTTCAATTGAGCCTTTGCAAGATTTTTGCTTGCATAGTATATGACATGAATCTTGTTTTCTTTCCTCTGACCAAGCATCGCCCCCATATTATGGTCACTTGCATCACATATCATCTCAAAAGGAAGTGCCCAATCCAGAGGTGAAATAATTGGGGCTGATACTAAAGCCTCCTTAAAACTATTAAAGGCATTTAAATAATTATTATTAAAATCAAAAGGAGTATCTTTAATGAAATGCCTATAAAAACCTGCATGTCCTAGAAATCCTTAAACTCCTTTGACTGTTGTTGGAGGTGGTAACTTCTCTATAATTTCTATTTTAGCTCTATCTACCTCAATCCTTGCACTCGAATCTTATAACCAAGGACTATTTCTTCCTCTACCATAAAATGGCACTTTTCCTAATTAAGAACAAGATTAGCCTTTTCACATTTTTCAAGACCCTATCAAGGTTAGACAAATATAATTCAAAAGAATCACAAAAAATAGAACAATCATCCATAAATACCTCCATGATGTTCTTGATAAGATCAGAAAAAATTATTGTCATACATCTTTGAAAAGTAGCTAATGCATTGCACGGTCTAAAAGGCATGCGTCGGTAAGCAAAAGTTCCATATGGGCATGTAAATGTTGTTTTCTCATAGTCCTCTGAAAAAATAAAAATATGATTATAACATGAATAACCATTCAGGAAACAGTGGAATACATGCCTTACTATCCTTTCCAACATTTGGTTAATGAAAGGGAGAGGATATGAATGTTGTTTCCAATTATGAATGGCCAAATCATAAACAATTAAGATTAATGAATGCTTAATGCAAATTAAAAGAAAAACCAATAAATAAATCAACTTAAATTAAAATAAGTTCAACAATCCCCAATATAAATAAACTTAGCTAAACATAATATTCATCATGTTTTCAAATCCAAAATAATAATAAAAAAAAAATACATGAAGAACTTAGAAAAATAAATAAGGAAAGAATGAACACTTTTTATGAAGCTCTTCTCTTTTATTCCAGCAGTCTTTAATCTTCTCTTTTACCCTCCATACGTCTTACTGCCTTCTCCTCTACTTGTGTCTCCAACTCCCTTAATGCCTTAATAGAAAAAAAAAATCATCCCCTACATGTAACCTTCTTCCCATTTTTAAAATAAAACCATTCATTTTTTATTTATTATCTCTTCTTCTTTTTTTCATAATTGTGTCTTCATAATTATATGTCTCCCGTTATTACATGTCTCTTGCCATAATTACATGTTTCTCATCATCATCACATGTCTCTTGTCATAATTGCATGTCTCCCATCATCATCACATGTCTCTTGCCATAATTGCATGCTCCAACACCACCATTCTCTACAAATTTTAATTTAACAATTCATATAAAATTCATTTTTAAAGGAAGCCAAGCACATTACTAAATTCATAATAAATATAGAAACAACTAAATTCTAATAATTTTGAACAATAAATACCATATACATGCATAAATCAACCTAAAAAAATTGCTACACTTAACACATAATCATATTTCAACACTCCCATGGCAATAAAGATTCAACCAATTGTTTAAGATAATACACCTATCAATCCAAAAGACTATTGAAGTATAGTAGGAGCTCTTCTTTATCTCACTCACACATGACTGGATATTGTTCATGTTGTAAAAAACGTATGCCAACATGTTTAACAACCAACTATTTGAGATTTTAAAGTTGTCAAGAGAATTTAATGATATGTGAAAGGCACCCTTCATTTTGGACTTCACTTCTCATAACAAAGCTCTCATAATCTTTATGGTTTTTATGATATTGATTGGGTAGGATGTCCTATTACAAGATGAAGCATTTCTGGATATTGTATTTATTTAGGGAGTAATTATATTTCTTAGTCATCTAAGAAGCAACCAATAGTAGCAAGGTCAAGTTCAGAGGCTGAGTACCATGCCATAATAGTCGCTACAACAGAAATCATTTGGATTACATTTTTTTAGAAGATATTGGTGTTCATCTTCAATATCCTCTACAACTCTTCTCAAACAATCTAAGTGCCTTATACATTATAGTCAACCATGTCTTTCACCCTCGATTAAAGCACATTGCCATTGACTATCACTTTGTTAGAGAAAAGGTGGCTCTTGGTACTATCACCACACAATTCATTAGATCATCTCATTAAATTTTTTATATCTTTACAAACACCATTGCTAAGAATTCATTTCAATTCTTAAGAAGCAAGCTTATAGTTCATTCCCTTCCTTCCAACTTAAAAAAGGGTGAAGAAGAACATCATTATACTCAAGATGGCAAGCGTAATCATTATACTTAAGATGGAAAGCATAATCATTGTATTCAATATGGAAAATATAGCTATCAACATAACAATCATCATTAATATAGAAATTGCCTTAAAAAGCATCTTTAACAGTAAGAAATTATTTGATTTTTATTCTTTATATTTCTTTCCTTTGTTGGCTTTTTAATTATGGTTACTGTTTGTACTTGCAATAATTTCCTTCATTACAAAATAACTATTATCGCTTGTGTATAGCTCTATATAAGAAGATGTTAGTCTTCTTGATTAGTGAGGAATAAGATTTATCATTTTTCTTTATCTTTCTTTACCTTCTTTATTCTATAACAGTTTTTCTCTACTAGAACTCTTCGTTCTTGGTGGTAATAAGAATTAAATGGCTGAAAATTAGTTTTGTCCTTTCTTTTTTTATATACTTTATATCATTTTCTTAAAACAATAAGTAAATTGCCTAGATCTAGGGTTACATTTTCTATTTTTGATGGATTGTACAATAGGAGGGTTATCTTCTCCTTCAAATCAATGATGACATGAATCAAATCATGCACCTTAAGATGCCCTTGAAGATGAGTTACCACTTGATTACTCATAATTGTCTCCTTTTATAGGAATTTTGTTATCTTTTAATAAGAGTTCTCTAAGAATGAAAAGGAGGTTTGAGGTTTTTACTTATACTACGGAAGGAGAAAGATATATTATTGTCTTTGAGGAGATCCTTGATTTTTCTTACACAATATTCAAGGTTTTCTTTATAATTTGTAAAATAGGTTTTGTCACACCCATTATTTTGTAGAGGGTACTAAAGTATTATTCCAACTTACTATCTAAAATTTAAATTTCTTCAAGTCAGAGTATGGCTTTGGCCTTTTTTCTATCAAAATCCTTTTAATGTGGCTGGTGAGTTTGTAGTTATATTTATTTTCTTATGAGATGTTATATTTTTCTCCTTTTTTTATGATTTATCCTTTAAGAGCAAGATTAGGTGATATGGATTATAATGTCATAAAATCTTGCTCTTTTCCTTGTACTTTAGAGTTTATTTAATGATATATTTTCTTTTGCTAAAATAAAATGTTAGTTGAATATAAACATAGCCAATCATGGTTATTATTGCTTAAATAATAATCTACATAAGTATCAATGCTAAGCATATAAAGGACTTAACGCTAATAGCATGTTACACCATTATGTATGTATAAATGCATATATCACCAAAATGATATTAATTATATGGTGTTCACTAAAATTATTAGTGCCAACCAATCTACTTTCATTCTTGGCAATTCATCAATTGGTGACCACATTTGAAGAATTAGTGACGAACTACCACTGAAACCTAGTTGCTACATGTGCTCTAAAAGTGGACTTAAAGAAAGTATATGATTCAGGAAATGCTTAATGGTTGACTCGTAATATAAGCCTAGCTGATACACTCCTTGGGGCCATGTCGCACAACATTATCACATTATTCCTGCCACATCATAGTCATAGACCTTGCTCACGTGGCTTAGGCCACATTATAGATATTGGTCATATGGCTTACCTTTACCTATATGGCTTATGCCATATCATAGACATTGTTGATATGGCTTAAGCCATGTTATAGACCTTTTTCGCTTGGCTTATTCACATCATGCAACTTGTTAACATAGCCTATTCTATGTCATGATATTTGCTTATGTGGTTTATGCCATATCATGCACTTACTTACATGGCTTATGCTATACTATGAACCTTAATTACAAGGCTTATGCCACCTCACAAAACCTTGTTTATATGGCTTATTCCACATTATGGTCCTTGCTTACAAAGCTTTTCACACATCACATGTGTCACTTGTGTGGCTTTAACCACATCATAACCATTGCTTATATGGTTATGTGTTTTCTGCCTTCCCATGGTCCTTGCTTACATGGCTTATGTAATGGCATTGTCATTGTGATTGCTTAATTGTTAAATGTCATATCATACCCTTATCTGATGCATTATATGGCACGTGAGCACTCATGTGGCTCATTCCACATTACAGTTCTAGCTTATATGGCATTAGTGTTCTTAGAATTTAGTGTTCACTACTCATGAACTAGGAAAAAACAAAGTCTTTAGTTAGATTCTTTATTGGTCGGCTTTCCTTTATAAAATCTCTACAATTATAAAAACCATGGAATAGAGGATTTCAAGAACTCCATTAGTTTCTCTCATACATGATCATATCAATTAAGAGGGTTTTGTAGTCTTTTTATTATAATGAACTAGAAGCTGAATTTATAGAAAGAACTGATTCTAAAACTCCTCTTTTCTCTTAACTCTCTTATTTTTCATTAACTTTAATACCCTTGGCTTTCTCAGAATTTGAACCTAAAGAATCAAAACTTAATGGAAAACTGTTATTAATAATTTTAACTTCAATAATCTCATCATCATTTTGATTGAAAATTTTACATGAATGATTCTTGAACATAACACAATAACCATTTTCAACCTGTTAGAAGTCTGAGATTTTTCTAGAAACTTCAAGATATTTTTTTATTTTTTGTAATGTCAAAATTGTTGTTCTATGTTGTGCTCTTGTGAATGTTCTAGAATGACAAGCAATATGTGGTACAACTAAAAATCAGGTGAGTAGTTGGTTCCTTTTGTAATTTTATATATGTGTAATTGTAGAATGAAAAAGTTAGAGATATGTCTTAAGATATTTTCTCTCAAATTATATGTGTTTTCTTATTATTTTAACTAAGATTTTCTATGAGAAGTTACTGTGTGATTCTTTGTCCTAATAGTGGTATCAGAGCTAATTTCCTAGGGGCTATAAGGTTTGAGTTAAAAAAAAGTGAGATCTTGAGAGCTTAAACACTTTAAGAGGTTTAATGGCATCAATAAACTTTATTGATCTTGTTGTTCATTAATTTTCCAGGGAAAATTATCAAATCTTGGTTTTAAAGATGAGGTCTTATTTGAAGTCTATAAGGTTGTGGGAAATTATAGAGCATGAAAGAGAGGTTCCACCACTTAGAGCTAATCCAACATTAGCTCAAATCAAGCAACATGAGGGGGAGAAAATGAAGAAAGATAAGGCTATGCTATCACTTGTATTCATTAAGCCTTATCTGATGATGTTTTTAAAAGAATCATGCAACTTGAAACAATAAAAGAAATATAGGACAAGCTTAAAGAGGAGTTTGAAGGGAATGAAAGGGTTAAAGTTGTGAAGGTGTTAATTCTTAAAAAAGAATTTAAAAAGTAGAAAATGAAATAGAATTAATCAATTAAAGACTATTCTTCAAAGTTGCTATAATTGGTGAATCAAATAAGACTTTATGGTGAAGTTATTAGTGATTATTAAGTTATTGAGAAGATGTTGATCAGCTTACCTAAACAATTTGAAGCCAAATTTACTTCCATTGAAGAATCTTGCGATTTGAAGAAGCTAACAACTAAAGAGTTGATAAGTAAGTTGTAAGCATAAAAGTAAAGAGCTTTAATAAGAAGTGAGGTTGTTATAAAGGATCTTTTTAAGCCTTTCATTTAAGGCATAAAGGAAAAGCTCCATTCAAATAAAAAAAGAATGAAGCTGAAAATCAAAATGGAAATGTTAAGAGAAAATTTCCACCTTGCAATACTTATGGCAAGACAAATCATAGTGAAGATAGATATTGGAAGAAGGATCAATGTTATTTTTGTAAGAAGATTTTTCACATTGAAAGATTTTGTAAAGCTAAGCAAAATTAGCCTTTGCAATAACCTCTTCAACAAGCTAATATGATGGATGAACAACATAATGAAGAACATTTGTTCTTTACATCTTAAATGAAAATGTCTCTAAAAAAATTTATTTGGCTTATGGATAGTAGCTGTACAAATCATATGGCCAAAGATGCAAGTTATTTTACCATATTTGATAGATCATTTAAGACCAAAGTAAGAATGGGAAATGGAGAAATCATAAGTGCCAAAGGAAAAGGTAAAATTAAAATTTAGACAAAGAAAGGTAAGAAATTCATATATGATTTTTTATTTGTTCTAAAGCTTGATCCAAATCTTCTTAATGTTGCACAATTGGTGAAAAAAGGATACTCTATTATGCTTGGACGATATTTGTGCTCAATTTATGATTCTCATAGCTATAAGATAGCAGTAGAAATAATGAACAATGATAGCTTTTCATTAAATTTGACAATTGATACATGTGATGAAGTTGATAATGTAGTTGTTTATGATCATAGCAAAGTTAAAAAGAAACATTTGGTGGAGAAAGTTGATATTACAGGTGCTGAAATGAAAATTACACAGCGCAAAGTGGTTGTCGATGATTCCATTTAAGAAGTTGAAAGTTTGAAGTTGGATGTGTTCAACAATAGAGTTCAAGAGGAGAAGAACATAAAGGATAAATCAACTATAACTTTTCAAAGCATTGATGCCGAAAAATTATCTAATGTTTCAAGTGCATATTGAGTTGTTTCTTCAAAGAACCTTTGGTCCAATGTTGTCAAAAAGCAAGCTGAAATTTCTTAAGATTTTATAGGGCAAAGTTCCACAACTACAAATGTTCATATTGAGCATGGAAAATTCAATGAAGTTTATCCAATCAAAAAAGCTAAGAAAGACTCTCTTATGAAGTTTGTCAGGTGCAAATTAAATTATCCAAGTTGAAGAGAAGAATACTTAAAGTCTCCAAGAAAAATCTCAAGGATGAGTGTTGGAAGTCTAAGATTTTTCTAGAGACTTTAAGATATATATATATATATATATATATATATATATATATATATATATATTAATGTTAGAATTTTTGTTTTTATTTTTCTCTCATGTGAATGTTTTAGAATGACATGTAATATGTGGTAGAACTAAAAATCAAGTACCAAAACCTGATGTAATAGTTGAGTAGTTAGTTCCTTTTGTAACTCTATATTTATGTAATTGAAGAATGAAAAGTTAGAGATGTGTTTCAAGTTATTTTCTCTCAAATTTGTTTGTGTTTTCTTGATATTTTAGCTAAGATTTTTTGTGAGAAGTTGTTGTGTGAGTTTTTGTCCTAACACAATCAACTGAGGTACACTAAGCAAGTTTGGTTATAAATATGGTATAAATAAAACATCTGAGATTATTTTTGTACCTTGCTTTGTTCAATAGAGATAAAACCCCTTCCTTTAACCTGAATATAATTACCATTGCCTAGCTTCACTATGGTTCTAGTGTTCTTGTCTAATATGTGAAAGAATCTTCATCTTTGGCCATATGACTTGTGCAGCCACTAATAACAAACTAGAGTTGATCTTCATTTTTTTGAGTGGAAATTTGAGTTGCCACAAAAAATTGTTCTTTTTGTTCTTATACCAAATTGGTGATATGCTAATTTGGAAATTGTTCTTCAATATTGCTTGCAATTTTTTGAGGTTGATTTTGTTGTTGTTGGCCTTGTTTCTTTCTACAAAATTACTCGGTGTGCCCCAATTTGTTACAAAAATTACATTTATAAGCTGGTTTACCTTTGTTCTTGAACCAATAATTTTTTTTAGGATGATTAGTCCACTTATAGTTTTTGTAAAGTGGAAATCTTTCTTTTATGGCTGCTGCATCAAAACTCCCTTGAGCTATACCTTTATTGGTGTTGGCATGTAGTTCTTTTCTTTCATATATATTTTGTGCTAGGAGGGCACCTTCAACTAGTTCATCATTCATTGTGGAAACTATTTGCATGCTATTTACTAATCAAGGAGGTTATTGAAAGAGTTTCAAGATCACATGACTATTCAATAGCTAAGATCTTTGCTTTCAATTTCTAGGAATGGAGATCAAAATTTTCTCCACTACAAGCTTATCTGAAAAATTCTCTCTAAGTAGCCTTCTTTGATTGACAACATCCATCAATTTGTTGATGTCACTTTTAGGAGTTTTATTATCTTTCATTCTCATTAATTTAAACTCTCTCTTAAGAGTAAGAAGTTTCACTTTCTTTACTCTGCCACCACTTTCATACTCTTCCTTTAACTTGTCCCACACTTGCTTTGGTGTTTCTAATCCATGATTTTTTTAAAAAAATATGACCAACAAGACCTGAATGAATACGGGTGATGGCTTTATGTTTCTCTAACTTTTGTTTTTCATGTTCTTTCATTTGAGCAATGGTTGGATTTGCTCTCATGGAGGAGGATCTCGGTCGTTTATCACCACATCCTATAGGCCTTGAGATCTCAGGTGAAATCATATCTTGACATTCCAAACAAGATAAAATTCTCCATTGAACATGGGAATTGGAGGAGATGATGTATTGTAAGGAGACATTTAAATAGTAATTGATCTCTCACTCACTCAAACTCAGGTGTTTACACTCAACTTTTAAGTGTTGGCACTCAACTAATCAAGTTAAAGAACCTCACAATCTTAACAGAATGAAGCTCTGAAGCCACTATTGGAACTAGACAAGAGCAGCTTCTGTAATTACTAACAGAAGCTAAACAAGATTACTAAGCTTCAACATGTAAAAATTTAAAGCAAAATAATGATAAAACCAAACCATGATTAAGCTCAGACCTCACCAACACTTTCTTGATCCTCAGGCATAGCCATATCACTATGAGTAATATTGAAGCTACAAATCCTCAAGTGTAGCCATATGAATTTCAAGTTTGAAAAAATTAATAACGAGTTTCAAAAGATTAGTTACAAAGGAATTTCATTTCGCTTCAAAAACTTTTGTTAAAGAATGATATTGTGATTATAGAGAAATGATACCTCTGAATTGAACACATGTAAAAGTAACATTTAAACTATATCAAAGCAGTATCTCAAATTCATTTCTCTAATTTGGTAAAAAAAAGTTGTATCTCAAATTTTTATCTTCCTTTGAGAAAAGCAAAAACACAAGAAAGTATATCAAAAAATTTAATTTTAATCATTGAGGTCCATTAAGTGCCAACACTCTCCAGTTTGCTTTAGATTGATGTTACTTTAGTGAAGACAACAAGTACTAATCATCTGATAAAAAAAAGGGCCAGAGTAGTTAGCAAAATGTAAACAAGAGAAGATATTAGATGTAGAAGTAAATAGAGCATGATAAAATTCAAATTTCAGAGCCAATGACCTCAAATCATAGAGAGGCAATCTAGAGTACATACACACACACCTTTGATTGGCATGATAAATATCATAAAGAGTGCAAATTTTTTATCATTCATAAAATGGAGTAAACACTTATTAAGGAAATGAAACTGCAATCATAAGAAGTGAGAGAGTAAAGAAATGATACCTCACTAGTCTATAATAATATGGGGGATGTAGGAACTGAGGGATTCATAATCTCTTTTATTCATAAGAGGATAGCCGGTGACATGGAGATATCCAAGTATAAAAAGCAAGCATGTCTCCCATGGCATGGATCAGAGATTTAGGCATTTTTCTATGATTAGATAGGTGAGGTTAGGCAATCCTAATCTCAAATTTAAGATGGATTGTAGATTCTTACATTCAGTGATCCAGAGACCTATGAGGGAAGTGGAATTTATATTATGACCTAGAAATGAATTATATGTCTATGTACTTTAATTTATGCCAGAGATTTCAAGATTGGTAAGAGAAATGAGCCTATTTAGTCCCCACTCGAACACTGGCTGACTCAGATTCTTAAACTTGTTAACTTTAAGGGCAAACCACCAGGAAAACTCTCCAGCCCTCCACATTTCTTTATGTATAAAGATTGAAGAGAGGTGAAATTGGGTAGAGACCTCAAATTCTCATAGAAGCCAATGTTTAGAAAGTGAAGAGAGATGAGATTTTCTATGCAATTCAAATTCTTACAGTTTTGAATAATAAGAGTTCAAAGAGAGGTGAGATCTTGCAAGCAATTCAAATTATCACTGCTCATTATGTCTAGATGCTGAAGAGAGACGAGATTTTACAGTGAAAAGGGAAGATTATAGCCCCAAATGCATAATTCTGTAAAATGAGAGAAGCCATTTGGAGAATCCAATTTTCTTCTTAGAGACTCCATTAGCTTTGTCATCCGTTTACAACCTGTAATTCTAAAAGTCGTGAGAAAATAAGGAAACACCACATTTAGAGACCAATTGAGAGATTCATAATCAATGGTTTCTAAATGCTAAAGTTGAAGATTGCAAGACTTGAAGATTTTTCTTCTTCATATCTCTAAATTATCACAATAAGATATTTTCAATACTTGAAGATTGCAAGGTAATTGCCCTTCTTCTCCATCTACCAATGACACCATCTGCTTACATATCCAGATTTTTATACTTTTTAGAGGAGCAAGTTTGTCTAAATTAGTTTCATCCTTCCACAAGTACTTTAATTCATCACACCTCCAAATCTCTAAATCTTGGAGTGCCACCAACTCCTATATATGCTTCATTTGAACTTACAAGCCCTAAAATCCCCATCAAGTCTAATGTTGTAAAAGAGGTGAGATTGTTAAGGGCCTATAAATAGGATCCCGTCACAGGTCAGTTAATGGGAAGATTTTCTTGCTTTCCCTTGTTCCTCCCTTTTTTTGAGGAACCTATAGTGATTGATTAAAGAGATCACCAACTCTCCTCTACTTCCTTTGATTTAATTGAAAATATCCATGATTTTTATTAAATAGCAATTGCTCTTTTATATAAGAGTTACAAGAAGGTAAAAGTCCCTATTTAAGGATTCCTACTTAATATAGGAATAATAATACTACTAGCCACTGTTTAGGTAAAATTCCTTATTTAGGAATTCCTAATTAATATAGGAATAATAGTACTACTAGTCACTACCTTATTAATAGAAAATATTACTGCCTAATTAATAAAATAAGAATATTGAATTTAACACCCTTTTCTGTTGTTGCCCCTTTATTGTTGCTTTTTATAGCTGTACTTCTTACCAATAATAGCATCCACAACATTACTCCCCTTCAGGACTAAGAGCTTGTCCCTAAGCTCAAATTTAGGATAGGTTTCTTGAAACACAGTTAAAGGAATTCATGTAGCTTAGCCATTGGTAAGCGAGCCCATTCCACTAGAACTTTAACTACACCTCGATTAATTCAAGAACGAACAATAGATTGAGGTTGGGGAATGGTTTTTCCATCCTTGAAAGGTGGTAAAGAGGGATAGTGGAAGGCGGATCACCCTTGAAGGACTTAAGCAAAGAAATGTGGAAAACATTATAAATCCAGCTGTGCTTCGGAAGCTTTAACTGATATGCAACCTCAACAATTCATCACAAAACCTTGAAAGGTCGATAGAACTTAGGAGCTAATTTATAAATAGCCCTCCGACTCAAAGAGTGTTGACGATAGGGCTGAAGTTTCAGCCAAACAAACTACCTAGGTTGAACTGTTATTTCCTGATGATGTTGGTCATAAACTTGCTTCATGCAGAGATGTGCCTGTTGTAAACGAAGATGAATTTTATCTAAAAGAGCATTGAGATCTTATAAGGAAAGATCAATCTCATCCAAATGAGTAGAACTAGGATCATAAGACAATAAGCAAGGAGGTTCATGGCCTTAGATAACTCGGAAGGGTGTCATTCCTTCCCAATGAAAATCAACTTGGATTTTAGAATTGTCCATTATTACACCCTTGCTATTAATGACATGACCCAAGTAAAGGACTTAGTGCTCTCCAAAGGAGCCTTAGATTTTTTAAGGAAGAGCTTGTGTTGGCGCAATAGTTCAAAAATAATTTGCAGGTGATGCATGTGTTCTACTTATGTTTTACTGTAAACCAAAATATCATCAAAGAATACTAAAGCAAATTTGCGAAGGTGGAATTGAAATACCTCATTCATTAAGGATTGAAATGTGATGGGGCGTTTATAAGACCAAATGGCATAACTAAGAACTCAAAGTGGCCATGATGAGTTCTGAAGGCAATTTTCTCAATGTCTTCAGAAGCCATACGAACTTGAAAGTACCCTAATTTTATATCTAATTTTGTGAAATACTAGGCACCATGAAGTTCATCCAACAATTCATCCATAATGGGAATGGGAAATTTATCCTTGATGGTCTGGTTATTGAGCTCCCTGTAGTTAACATAAAATCTCTAAGAACCATCATCCTTTGCCACCAATAGGACAGAGGAAGAAAAAGGGGAATGGCTAAGGTGGATGATTCCTTGTTCTAGCATTTCAGCACATTGCCTTTCTATCTCATCTTTCTATAGATGTGGGTAGCGATATAGCCTAACAACTATTGGTTTTAAACCAGACATTAGAGTGATTCGATGATCACAAGCTCTGGAAAGGGGAAGTCCTTTGGGCTCTTGGAATATATTTATAAAATCAGTAAGGAGCTTTTCCATGGTTGTTGTGTAAGTCATTTTATTTTGAAACATATGAGCTTGTAAGGATTTTTACCTCTCCAATTTACCTTGCCAAGTGACTTGCTTTCTGCTCAAGTGGAAGGTCATTATTAATATGATGAAATCCTATAAGATTGGGCCTAGAGTGCTTAACCATTTTACCCTAAGAACTACATCAAATCCGTCCAATGCTAGCACAAAAAAATCAACAAAGAAAGATTCAGAATTGACATATATTTGGACTCCCTTACAGATCCTTGGGCTGTGTAATCTTTCACCATTTGCAACAACTGCCCGTAGTCCCAATTTAGTTTCCATTAGTAGTTACAATTGAAGGGCAACCTACTCATTTATAAAATTGTGCGTGCTTCCTAAATCAACAAGGATCAATATTGGTTTCCCTACTGCCTACGCATGTAATTGCATAGTCTGAGAATTTTTTATTCCAGTAATGGCATGGAGAGAAATCTTAAGCTCTAAAGAAGAGGGTTCATTCTCATCTTCTTCTTGTTCATCCAGTAGAAAGCAAAAAAGTTTCTTACACTTATGCCTTATGGAATCAAGTTCATCATAATTAAAACATTGTCCCTTCATCCTACATTATGCCATCTCACCCCTAGACACATGTTTAATAAGCGAGGTAATAACACTACTTCCCACATTGGATGCTAATTTGGAATTGTTGACCATTTGTATTTTCAATTCTCAGCTGGTTGCCAAAGATGGAGTCGTTGTTGTAGATAGAGTCGTTATAAGTGGTTTTGGGGCTGCCTATGTTGTTTGAGGCCGCCCAATATTGATACTTCCACGGTTAAGTTGCAATTTTCTTTCAAAAGTTAGAGCCAAATTTATAGCTGTAACCAGATTAGGGGGATTTTGCATCTCCACATCTATCCTTAGAGTTTCCACTAATCTTGTAGTAAACATGTCAACTTATTGGTCTTATCGTACCAAAGTTGTTCTTACAAGGAGGGGTCTGATATTGGCGCTGATACTCCTTTATAGTTCTCGTCTGTTTGACATTGATTAATTTGCCTAATGGATTGCTTGTTAATGGGGGCCCAAATCTAAAAACACAGTAGGATTTGAACTAGGCCCAACTAAGCCTAAGATCCTCCTGTTCCAATTTATAAAACCAGAGTTATGCCTCCTCTATCATGTGGAATGCGACCAATCCTACCTTGTCCCTATCCGTTGTTTTGCTAAAAAATTGTTCACATCTGTAAAGCCATCCTAAAAAGTCTCCAGCTCCATTATACGAAGGAAATTCCAGCCTACTATATTTGGGAACAACCGTTGTTCCTAGGGTAGCAACATATTGTTCACTAGATGATTCTGCCAGGTCTGATCGACGGTTGCCTATGGTTGTTTCTCCTTTTAAACTCTTTTCCTTGCTAGAAAAATGTAACTCCAACAAACGCCTCAATTCACGGACATCGTCATTGATCTCATGCACCTCCTTGATGTTTTCCAATAGTTTGTGCTCTAGATCATGAACCCTAGTCTTCAATTGCTTAGAGTCACCCATGACCACAGGCTTTGATGCCAAATTGTTAAGGGCCCGTAAATAGGATCTCATCACAGGTCGGTTAACAGGAAGATTTTCTTGCTTTCCCTTGTTCCTCCCTTTATTCAAGGAACCTATAGTGATTTGTTAAAGAGATCACCAACTCTCCTCTACTTCCTTTGATTTAGCTAAAAATATCCATAATTTTTATTGAATAGCAATTGCTCCTTTATATAAGAGTTACAAGAAGGTAAAAGTCCCTATTAAAGGATTTCTACTTAATATAGGAATAATAATACTACTAGCCACTGCCTAGGTAAAAGTTCATATTTAGGAATTCCTACTTAATATAGGAATAATAATACTATTGGCCACTACCTTATTAATAGAAAATATTACTACCTAATTAATAAAATCGGAATACTGAATTCAACACCCTTTTTTACTGCTGTCCCTTTACTGCTACTTTTTACGGCCGTACTTCTTACCAATAAAAGCATCAACATAAGAGATCACAAATATTTCTGACAAGAGTTCCTTGACACCTTTCAATATGGAGTTTTTGGAGAGATGGAAGAAAGCTGGGCAGTTTCCCAACGAGCTTCGGACAATTAACTATTCCAAGTTCACGAAGTTTAGGGAAACTAACCAAAGTCTCTTCATTCACATCATAAAAAAAAAGCACCATTTCTCCCACTCCTCCATATTCTCAACTCTAAGAGTCTCAAGATTACCAAAAAATACCCGAATCCCATACAACTCAACACCCACCTCTTTCACACCATGCATACCTTCTATGCTCAGCTCTCTAAGTGCACCTAATTGTCCCAGTGGTGGCAGTGACTTCACCTTCCTACAGTCCCTGAGGCTTAGCTTCACCATCTTACTGAATCCGAGATCTCCTATCCACAATGGCAATTCTGTTCCCCCATAACCGCTAACTGAAAGGCGTGATAGATTTTGATGGGGCCTTATTGAATTGAGAACCTTCTCCTCACCACTTGGATTTGTTGAATCAATGAAATCACCATCCCATTTCAAATTTAATTCTTCTATGTCATGCTGCTCCTATAGATACCCAAAATCTGCATCTCCAATATCCACCACATGTTGTAGCTCTTTAACATCAAGTCTTCCCTGCAGATGACATAATTTCTTCAGCTCTTTCAACCCCAATCCATTCGCTTTTCCCACAGCAAACTGCAGATTTCTAAAGTTACCAATTTGCAGTGGAATCTCTCGTAATTGATCTGTACCACTGACATCAAGGCACTGCAAATTCTTTAAGTTGCAGATGCCCAAGGGTAACTCGGTAATTTTCGTACACATCTTAATATCTAGGCAATTAAATTGCCTATGCCTAAAGGTAGCTCTGTAAGTTCATAACACCGGCACAATCTTAATGTTTGCAAGTTGAACAAGTTAGCAATTGATTCAGGTAATTTTTTAATTCTGGTGTACGATAAGTTGAGATATCTTAGACTCTTCAAGTCACCAATAAAACTTCGCAACTCCTCAATCTCATAACCAGCTAGCGACAGCACCCTCAGGTATCTTAATTTCGGCAATGTGTCATCGAGCACTTTCCTACTTAAGCAACTATGGCAGTACTCTGGCATGATTGGTAATGCTATGAAAGTTCGCAAACTCTGCATTTCTGACAAGTCTTTAAAATTTTGCCATGTGCCATATTCACGTGAGGTGTATGCTGAATGCTGAACCTTCGCAAATAAATTTGTGTCCAACTTGTCACCGAAATGAAAGCACGTTTCTCCAGCGACAGATTTGGCTAGATCATGCATAACATATTGAGATTTATCACTACCACACTGCTGCAGAAACGATCCGGATAATAATTGATCGAAATTCTTGCAGCCTAACTTTTGCATCTCCCCTGGTCCGTTGACAAAACCCTCTGCCATCCATAGCAAAACCAACTCATTCCTGTCGAACTCAAAATCTTTTGGACACATAGCGCAGTAGGCAAAGCATCGCTTTAGGTGGTAAGAAACATGAAAGTAACTCAACTTCAAGGCTGGAAGAATTCTGCACTTGTCTTCTGGCATATCCCAAATATTGCTCTTCAACACTTCGTCCCACGCATCAGGGTCCAGTCGACCTCGCAACAAACCTCCAAGAGCCTTGGCAGCTAAAGGCAATCCTCGGCATCTTCTTGCAATTTCTTTCCCCTTTCTTTCAAATGTAAGTGCTTATCAAAATTTACCTCTCCCAAAGTACAATGGGCAAATACTGAAAGGCAATCATCTTGTGACGGCTCTTTAAGACAATAGGATGAAATGGCACCCATCATCAATGACACATTTTCATTGCGAGTTGTGACAAGAATTCTACTTCCAGGAGCACCTAATTCGAAAGGAACACAAAAGAATTCCCAAAGATAAGGGCTTTCAGTCCAAACGTCGTCAAGGACAATCAAACAATTCTTTAGGTGCAGCTTTTCCTTCAATTTCTTTTGATGCCAATCCAGATCCTTGTTCTCATTACTGCCCTCAATTGTTCTAGTAATTTTAAGAACATCAAATCTTCACCAACGGACACCCAGGATTTAATATCAAAATCCAGAGTGGCGTCATTGAATGCGAGCTGAGCAAGAGTCGTTTTCCCAACGCCTCCCATCCCAAGGATGGCAATCAATGAGACTTCTGCATTACTTGGCTCAGCCTTCAACAGTTCAAGTATTGTATCCTTATCATTTTCTCTACCATAGATCTTTGAATCATCCACCAAAGAGGTCGAGGGCAGTCTTTGTCTCGCACCTCTGGAGAACTGTTCCAACTGTAGTTTATCTTTTTCTGTTAATGTCTCATCCAATCTACCACTAATTCTCTCTATCTTCGAAACCATCTCAGCAGATAAAGTATACAAGACTTTCTGCACCTTACTTGGCCTTGCTTGTTGTTCTGCCTTGAGATTGCGCTGTTGATTATCTGTGTTAAGTTCATCAACAACGTCGTTCACATCATAAACCAATTCCCTGAGCTTGCGTACCCACATCTCGACCAACTGGTTCCCCCACTGCTTCTCCTCTGCATCATCAAGCACAGCTTCAATTTCCTTCAACTTATTCTGCCATTTATTGAGTTCATCGAGGATTTTTCCATGGCCAGCATATTTGGTGAAGCCCATGGAAGTCAACTTCTCCAGCAGCATCATAACGGAAGCAGAGAGAACAGCGTTACCTAACGCACTCCCAAAGGCAATCAGCCAATCCATTGCAAAGAGCAACAACAATCAAATGAACTCAAACACAGAGATTTGTATCAAACAGATTGAAATTTTGGTATGAAAGAAGAGCAGGAAATGTAATTATCAAAATAACCGTGAAATTAAGGTAATAACAGTGGGAGCTTTAAGAAAACTATTGACTAAGAAAATTGAATAATGGAGAGGAAGTTGCTAAGCAAGTGACTACCACCTACTTCTATAGCTATTCGTTGGAAAATACTTATTCTTTCACCAATTGAAAAAAAAAAAAAAATGCAATGGAAGGTGCCAAACAAGCTGCATGTACTTCAAATGAAAAAGAAAAAACAATAAAATGACGTATATTTGTTCACCATGTCATCATTGGATCGGATCAAGCACCTCCGCTTCCGTGCTTAAATTTTTTCAACTATCTTAAATGATATCATTTAAAAAATTTCTAAATTTGTGTCTCTACCAAGTTTTGTAAGTTAAAATGCTTATTTATTTTATTTTAAACAACAAATTAATTTAAACTAGGTAAATATCTGCGCATTGCGTGGATAAATTTATTTTTTGAAATGAATTTTTTTTTAAATAATGATTACAAAATTTATAGTAATGTTTTATATTTAAAAAAACAACATACTAACCATTTATTTTAATATTATCTATAAAACAAAATAAATTACAAATTATAATTAAGTTGAGAAAAATTTTAGCAAGTAATGTATAAATTAGTAAATTATACAATATTAGTTACCAGTCCTATAAATTTCAAGTAAAATATTTTTTTCCAAAGCAATTTTAATATTGGAGCACATATCACTTCAAGATTAGACTCACTTTCATATTCTGAATCTACATAATCACTATCCTCACCATCTTCTTCCTATCTTGAGCTTCTTCTTAGTCTTTTCCTTTTTGATTTTGCACAAAAGTACAAACCAATACTTATCGAATACATGAAAGGAGTTAAAAAGAGATAAGTGTATCAATAAATTTTTAGAGCTTTTATGGTAGGTTATATCAATATATGTTTTCAAATGATATTTAAATATGAATTTAAGTTATGAAAGAAAAGGAAGTGATAGAGTTTCCCAATAGATGAACACTAAATAAATAAAACACATTAACATTAAAATAACAATTTTTAGATAAATAAAAAGATTTTGAACATATAACTAAATGAAAAGATGTGTCTAGTTTATTTTTAGATGTATTATACTTCGTCCGTTCTTTTTTAATTATCGTTTTAGATTGAATTTTTTATTCCAATTTATTTGACATTTTCAATTATCAATGCATTTTAACTACATTTTTTTCTATTATACCTTTATTTGTACATACATTATTTTTCAGAATATACAAAACTAATAATTACTTGAGAGAATTATTATAAGGGTAATATAGTATTTTATAAATATATTAATTATATTTTTTAATGTATGTTTATAATCCTTAAATGACAATTAAAAATGAACATAGGGAGTATAATTTTAAAAAAATCAGAAATGCTGAGGCATTCGCAAGAACTTAAGCTGAAAAAAAAATTCATATTCATTTATTGATCAAGAGATGCCAATCATTGATCAAGAAAGTGCAAATAAGAAGCCAAATTAAGCAACTTGTCCGCATTAATTTAGTAATCATAGAATATAGCTAAACAATATTCTCAAAACAATCACAACAGCCAGAGAAGTTTCTTCATGTAGTTCTGCTACACCACTATTTTGGATCATCACATCGGCCATCAGTCTTCATTTAATCCTTCCCATTAATTAAAGTATGCATAGCTATCAGAATTAGGATCTATCTCAAGTTGTCTAATTTCTTCCACTAAATAAATGGCTTTAGTCTCCCCTTACAGATTCAGGGCACCACACCTGCTGCAAAAACAATTCAAGAGTAACCAGCAGCAGCAACAAATTAACAGGAAGAGAGAAATGTCCTTGAGCAAACAACAGAACTTGCAAACAATTTTGTATTTAACAAAGAAGAATCACTTCAACATTTAACACATTAAGAATTCATTCTGAATAAAACCATGCATGTCATCTTCTAGAGTAGCTAAAAACCTCCATGTTTTCTGCCCCTAGAATATCCTTAGCGAAATGAAGCTTGGAGTGAGAGCAACTACTTCAAACTTTAATTTGATACCTAGGACCTTTGAGTACCTGAATCCAGATATTGTTGGGTCATAACAGATTAGAGCATTCTTATGATAATAAAACAACAACAATGCTCCATTGTTCAGGCACTTTACATGTTGATATAAGCCAGCAGGCCACCTATCATCGCCATCATAAGAAATGAAGTACAGCTTAGTCCAAGATTCTTCAACACCATACTCTTTCATTACCCACAGATCAATTTCAAGAGTATATCAAATTAAATGAATAAATCTAAAATCAGATTTCTAGCTCATTCAAAAAAGCCAAATTATATGAAATCAAATTTAAATTAAAAAAAAAAAAAAAGAGCATAAGCATATAACTGTAGATCAGACATCAAAAATTGCAAAGAGGTTATGCAAAACCATGCCAACCGAATAGAGACAACCCATGAGCAAGCTCTAACAGCTGAATGAAATCAAATATTACATGTATGTACTCCAATGTAAATAATATATTAAAACCAGAAAAATCAATCAATACTCACAACTTCTTTACTCGTCAAGTTCTAGCAAAACACATAAAATTGGTATCCAAAATTAACATTATGCTGCTAAGAAAGGTAATATATGAAAACGAAGTACAACACCAAAAAGGGTGAAATAAAAGAGAATCCAAACTCTAAAGTCTGCTAAGAGCCACTGGCAGAAGACAAAGAACTTACAGTTAGAAGCGCTGACTTAAAATGAAAGCTCAAGAGTGAAGAATTTAATTCCATGTTGAACCCAATTTATATAAATACAAGAGAAAAGGCCACGTAACCCAGCAAAAGAATCATGAATAGGAAAGACGAAGATTATTAAGCATACCAAGAACCAGTAGGAATAGCAACAAACTCTTTCCCTTGCAATATCAATACGTAGTTTGTTGCTGACATGAACCTTGTAGATGACCTTGGTATCGGCCAGTTTCATCCTCCAACAGCCAAGGTCTATTATTGAATTTCTCCAATGTAGTGCAATTTTATACAGAAATAGTACAACTAACAAAATAAATAGAGTGTGTGGCAAACTAAACATTGTGTCACAATAAGAGAACAAATTAGTCAAAATTAATTAATTAGAGAAACAATTTTAGAAGGGCGCAGAGGTTTTAGCATGGAAATTGAATAAATTATTGTTGTTTTTGGCAAAATAATAATCCTATATCAGGAAGAAAATAGAAATGGAGGAGGATTTAAGGTTATATAAGGACCCCTCTTCCTCCTTAGTTTAATCATTCCAAAAAACAAAAATTAGTCTTCTCTAATAGTTAGGCTATTTGTATTCTTTTTCTCTCTTTTGTAATATTTCCTCAATTAGTAAAATATTATTTTGATAGTATCCAAGAACATAGTTATAATTGTACAAATCTCATTAAATTTTGATATTCTCTTTTATGTCTATTTAATAGCTATTGTTGGGTATAGTTGCTATTGAAATTACTTGTCTTGGTAAAATTCTGTCTAAAAAGTGTGGTTTTTAAATAAGACCATTGTGACCCCACCACTATTTCTTGGGAATATACATTGGGGTGATTTTTAGTGCAATCATTTACATTTTAGTCACATGTACAATAATTCTTAAGGTGAATTCGTTATTATTGATAAAAATTAACTCAAATTTCACAATAATAAGTATCAGAGCTCTTGGTTTATTTTAGTATACTCTGTAGTTGTGACTTAGGTTGATCTTCCACATTAGAAAAAATTTTCTTGGGTTAATTGGCATTTCATATCGACAACTATTAAATATAATTTTGTAGTAGAAATGACAAACAACACAAAAGTATCCACATTAGCGTCAACAACTTCTTCATCTTCAATTTTGGCAAGAAATGTTATGATAAATGTTAGATTTGCGGTGGAGATTTTTTATAACATTGGTCATTTTGGCATGTGGCAAAGTAAGGTTCTAGATGCCCTTTTTCAGCAGGGTTTAGACATTGCTATTGAAGGAGAGAAACCAAATGATGTTGAGGAGAAAGAATGAAAGGTGATCAATAGATTGACATGTGATATAATTCGATCATGTCTTTCTAGAGAGCAAAAGTATGCATTTTCTAAAAAAATTTCTATACATAAATTATGGAAGGCATTGGAGGAGAAATTCTTGAAGAAAAGCAATCAGAACAAACTCTACATGAAAAAGAGATTGTTCCACTTCAACTATGTTTCAGGTACCATGATGAATGATCACATTACTAGTTTTAATCAACTAGTAAATGATTTGATGAATATGGACATAACTTTTAATGACGAAGATCTAGCTTTGATGTTGGTGGGATCACTTCCTGATGATTTTGAGTATCTTGAAACTACTCTACTTCATGGGAAGGTTGTTGTGTCTCTAAGTGAAGTAACTGCAGCCTTGTATAGTTATGAATTGCGAAAGAAAGAAAAGCAAGAAAATACAAGTGTTGAAGCAAAAGCTCTTGTTGTTAGAGGTTGTTCATAAAGCTAGAATAAAGGGAAGAGAGGGAGATCTAAGTCAAAGTCCAAACTGAGCAAAGATAAATGTGCCTTTTGTCGAGAAAAAGGGCACTGGAAGAAAGATTGTCCTAAGCTAAAGGACAAAGGCAAACCTGGAAAGGGAAATGTTGTCTCAAATTTAAATGTAGCTAAGTGTGATGATGCATATTCAGATCTTTCAATTGCTATTACACCATCAACCAGTTGTTCGAGTTCATGGTTGTTAGATTTAGCTTGTAGTCACCATATGACTCCCAATCAAGAATGGTTCTTTGACTTTAAAGAATTAAAAGGTGGAGTTGTCTACACAGCCTCTTAACATACATGGGATTGATTTAGTTCGCTTGAGCAACAAGGATGGATCAATTATAACCTTAATAGGTGTTCATTATGTGCCATATTTGATAAGGAATGTCATTTCTGTGGGAACCTTAGAGTTAAAAGGTTTCAAAGTAAGGGCGAAAGATGGGATAATGAGAATCATTTCGGGTGCGCTTATAATAATAAAGGGGATTCGAAAAAGAAATAATGAGTATTACTTTCTAGGTAGTACAATTGTTAGGACAGCAGTAGCGGTAACTATTATTGATGATTAGGAGTCAGAAGCAACCAGGTTATGACATATGTGCTTGGGGCATACTAAAGAAAATTTCTTGAAATTACTGATAGATTAAGGATTATTAAAAGGAGCTCGGGCTTGCAAATTGGATTTTTGTGAGCATTGCATCAAAGGGAAGAAGACAAGGGTGAAATTTGGAATAGCCATCCATGATAGTGAGGGTATTCTAGATTATGTTCATTCAGTGGTGTGGGGGCCTTTCAAGAATGCTTTATTAGGAGGAAAACACTATTGTGTTTCCTTTGTTAATGATTTTTCCCAAAGAGTATAGGTGTATATAATGAAGACGAAAGATGAGGTGCTAGGAATTTTTCTTAAATGGAAAAAGATAGTGGAGACTAAAACAGGTAGAAAAGTCAAACATCTTCGCACAGACAATGGTGGAGAGTTCAAAAATGATCCATTTTGAAAGTCTATAAAGATAAAGGTATTGTTAGACACTTTACCATCAGATATATTGTCACGACCCAAAACAGGGGCCATGACCGGCGCTAGGGAACGGGAATTCTTTCGAATCCGGAACCCGTAGCAAGCCTAAAAATAAAATAAAGCATGCCATAATAACAATAAAAATATAATATGCAGCAGAAATAAAAATCATAATATCATTTTTTTTTATCAATTGGATTTAAACTAAATCTCATCTCATTACATAGATGTATATAATCTTTAATACAAATCCAGTTTTAATATAATACATCTCTTTAAAATAAAGTACATAAAATCCCATACTTTAATTTACAACTACTGCAGTGTCTAGATAAAATAAATAAGACTCAAGTAGACAATTTACATAAAGAAGCCGGGGTGGAAGAAATCCGGCGTATCGACCTGCTACTGAGGTCTGAGGAAGTTGACTCTCCTGAAAAATAGTCAACGGAGGGGAGTCAGACCTCACTGAGTGAATTACTATAATATATATACATACACACTAAGTGATAATGCATACAGTCAACAGTATATATATATAATATGTATATACACAGGCAAATTCATACAGATGCAGAAAAATCATTTTTATATATTTTACTGAAAAATCCCAATTTATGAAGGATCACATAGAACCCTAGAATATCGCAACCTCAGAAATAGTGTTAAACAACACTCTAGCCACACAGGCTCACTTATTCCAAATATATCCACTTAATCCATTTAGACAGTAGACTGGCCCCGAGACACTAAGTCAACTGAGCTCCAGCAGTCTAACTGCCAGTGTGATTGGCCCCGAGACACTTAGTCAACCGAGCTCCAGCAATCACACCCAAATCACATCTCACACATCAAATAATCATAATCAAATCAATATCCACAAATAAGTTAGTAATATAGCCTAAATACTATAGGCGTACCGGTACGTACTCGGTCCTAGTGCTGCCCACTAGGTAGCACGTTCTATTGATATCCTTCATTCTTAAATATAAAACATTCATTCACAAAAATAAATGATGCATGAATATAAATGAAATAACAATATAAACCATATATATACCGAAAATATACCAAACATAAACCAGGTATATTTTGAGTATATATATGTCAAATGAATTCAATCAAATCATGAATTAAACTAAAAATATATTTAAAAACATTTTAAATATATTTTATTAACAAAACATGTATATAATTTATTATCTACCAAAAATATACCAAAAATATACTTGAATATAAATCACATTATTTATGCATATTTAGTTAAAATAAAACATGCATTTTCTAAATCATGCATCCTAAGCATATATATATAATATAGTAACTCACCTAATGCGCTCCACGAGACAGGTCCGACGGGCCTGGTCCACTAGCCCTCGGTCTCGGCGCAACTAATCAAGCAATAAATAACCGACATTAGAATAAACCTAACAGAAATCCTAGAATTCAATCTAGAGTATTAAAATACGGAAACAGAATTTAGGGTTCGACTGGATATCACGTTTTACGAGAATTCTACCGAAAATTCGGCAGAACCTCCCCTGTAAAACGGACATCTCTCTACTCAAAAGAGTAGAGCCGACCCTGCAAAGAAACACACTTCGAAACACAAGCTCAACAAAAATCCACAACCCCTCGGTCGGACTCCAAACTACAGTCCACCGACTGGGGTCCACAAGCACAGAATAATTCCAGATATACCGAAAATATCCTTAAATCACAGAAATACATTTTATAGGTAAAAATTACATAATTAACCTTGAAACACTATAAAAACCGATTAAAACTCATTTTATTAGAAAAACCGTATATTATATATATAATTGAAAATAATTCCCGAAAAATAGTTTTAATTAGTTAAAAATACTAAATAATTTGTAGAAATCATTTTTATACCTTAAATAAATATTAAAACCAATTAAATTACATTTTTAGACAATTTAGGGTAAAATTACCAAAATACCCCTATATATATAAATATACTTAAATTACTTCAAAAATTCACCAAAAATCATACAATTATCCAAAATTAATTTTATCAACATATTTATCAATAATATTAATATTTAAACTCAATTAACCAATTAATTTCCACACATTTAACCTAATCTTCTCAAATTCACATAAACTCAAATAATTAAAAATAAATACTTAGAAATTCATAAAAATTCCAAATAAATTCCTATAATTCATTTCAACACCCAATTCAACCATAAACCTCAATTTCATAATTTAAATAATTAATTTCCGAAAATTAGAAAATAATATTAAAATATTCAAAAATACCCAAAAATCCAAAAAATCTCCAAAAATTCTACAAAAATTCATACATGTAGATTAAGCTACTAGGAACAACATTTTTGAAGGAAGTTTCCATGAATCATCCAATTCGAAGCTCAAAAAAATCGAAAACCCTAATAGGCCGAAATTTACAAATCGAAAACTAAGCAATTCTAGACCATTTTAGCTCAAACCAAAGCTAGAATCACACTCACCGGAGCTCAAGGAGAAGAAAGAGACCGGCGGGTGTCGAAAACGGTGGCCGGAGGAGGGAGAAACGGCGGTAGCTCGACTTTCGGCCTCTTAAGCTAATTCCGGCCAAACTCGTCGGGAAAGGGGGCTGCTGGCGGCGGGGAACGGCTGGGGACGGAGGTGGCTGACCGAGAGGCACTCAGAATGGCGGCGAACGGAAGTTACAGACGGTGGAGGTGGGAGTCGCGTCTAGAGAAGAAGAAGAGAAGGGAGGGGCAAAAGTGTAATTTGGCAATTCTTTGATTTTTTTGATGTATATATGTATATATATATACTTTATACTATATATTAAAATAATATTAAATTACACACATCAAATATACACCACACACATAAAATATTAATATTTTAATAATTTATACCAAATAAAATTAATTAAATAACAATTAAAATAATTAAATACTTAATAAAATATTAGGGAAATAATAAACCCTAATTAACTAAATATACACACACCGATTTTATTTAATAATTTAAAAATATGTATGAGTTCATGCAAGTCCGTAAATACCTTTAAAATAATTAATAATAAATTGTTTACGTGAAAATTTCCCCGAAAATACAAGTCCCGGGAAAATTTTACGTAAAACACTGAAAATAATACACCGTAATTAAAATAGGTCTAAAATACATATTAACTCATAAAAATATCATATAAAATACAGAAATTATTAACTCTGCATATCCCGGTACTGTGTAAAAATATTTTAAAAACACGGGATATTACATATACACCATAATAAAATGGGGGTGGCAAAGCGAATGAACCAAACATTACTGGGGAAGGTTCGATGTATTTTTTCCAATGCTAAGTTGGGCAAAAAATTTTGGGCTGAGGCTATAGTATATACTTGTCATCTTGTTAACTGCTTACCATCGACTGCTATTGGTGGTAAAACGCCATTGGAGAAATGGCTTGGAAGACTTGCTACATATTATGATTCTTTACATGTGTTTGGTTTTATTGCATATTACCATGTTAAAGTGTCAAAGCTAGATCCAATAGCAAATAAGGCAATCTTCATAAGGATCACTTCTGGTGTGAAAGGCCACATCTTTGGTGTCCATAAACAAAGGAAGTAATTTTTAGCAAAGATGTTACCTTTGATGAATCTACCATGTTGAGAAAGGTGACTTCAGAAAAAATGGAGCAAACATATGGTACTCCCAAACAGGTGGAGTTTGATGGCAACAGAATTATCCCAGCCAATGTAGAAACTGATAATGACTCTCCTATAGTAGAAGAAGAGTCAAATGAAGAAGAGGTTCAGACCCAAGAACCTCTACAGTAATATGAATCAATTGCATTAAGAAAGGGAAAGAGTACCATTAGACAACCCACTTGTTATGCTGATATGGTCTCTTCTGCATCACCAATTTGCATTGATGCCATTCCTACCACTTATAATGAAGCAGTCTAAAGTTTAGAACATGAAAAGTGGAGGATTGCCATGAATGAAGAAATGCAGTCCTTTCAAAAGAATCAAACATGGAAACAAGCTAGTCTTCCGAAGGGAAAGAAGGCAATTGCGTGAAAATAGGTATATGCAAAAAAAAAAAAAAAGGATTTCCTGACAAGGATAATGTTCGCTACAAAGCAAGATTAGTGGCTAAAGGCTACGTATAAGCAGACAAAATTGATTACAATGAAGTATTTTGTCCAGTTGTAAAGCATTCTTCCATCAGAATTTTATTGGCTTTAGTAGCATAGTTGGATTTGGAAATAGTTCAAATGGATGTAAAAATTGCATTTTTACATGGAGACTTAGATGAGGAAATCTACATGACTCAGCCAGATGGATTCAAAGTTACTGGTACAAAAAAGATGGTTTGCAAATTGGAAAAATCGCTATATGGATTAAAGCAATCTCCAAGGCAGTGTTATAAGCGATTTGACAAGTTTATGATAGGGCAAAAGTACACAAGAAGCAAATATAATCATTGTGTGTATTTGCACAAGCTACAAGACGAATACTTTATATACCTTTTTCTTTATGTTGATGATATATTGATAGCTTCCAAGAGTTAAACAAAAATTGAGAAATTGAAGACTCAATTGAACAGGAAATTTAAGATGAAGGATCTCGGTGAAGCAAAAAAAATTCTCGGCATGAAAATATCCAGAGATAAGAAATTGGGGAGGCTCTGTTTGTCTCATAAACAATATCTAAGGAAAGTACTAAAATATTTTGGCATGAATAAAAAGTCAAAACCAGTTAATACACCACTTTTTCTAATTTCAAGCTCAGTGCATCCATGTCACCAAAGAATGATGTAGAACGGGAATACATGTCAAAAGTATCATATGCAAGTGTTGTTAGTAGCTTAATATATGCAATGGTATGTACAAGGCCTGATATTTCACAGGCAATTTGGGTTGTAAGCAGGTACATGCATGATCCTAGAAAAGAGCATCGACAAGTTGTGAAATAGATTCTACAGTATATTTTAAACACCGTAGATATTGGTTTAGTATTTCAGCTAGATAGACAAGATGGTCAGTGTGTAGTTGGGTATTGTGATTCTGATTATACTAGTGATTTGGACAAGCGTTGATCAACTACTAGTTATGTGTTTACTTTTGTAAAGGCACCAGTCAGTTGGAAGTCCATCTTACAGTCGACAGTTGTTTTGTCTACTACAGAGGCAGAGTATATGGCAGTTACAGAGTTTGTGAAAAAGGCAATTTGGCTTCAAGGGTTACTTAGTGAATTGGGAACGAAGCAGAAGCACATCAAAGTGCATTGTGACAGTTAGAGTGTTATTCATTTAGCAAAGAAATAGGTTTATCATGCAATAATGAAGCATATCGATGTTCGATATCACTTTGTATGAGAGATTTTGGAAGAAGGTGGATTCACAATCCAGAAGATTCAGACTATTAAGAATCCTACTGATATGATGACAAAAGTGGTAACTGCGGTCAAGTTTAACTATTGTTTAGACTTAATTAATATTGTTATAAATTGAAAGATGAAAGTTGCAGATACTACTAAATGTTGAATTTGTGAGAGAATTGTATAAAATTTTGGCAAGGTGGAGATTTGTTGTTTTTGGCAAAATAATAATCCCACATCGGGAAGAAAACAGAAATGGAGGACTTAAGGTTATATGGACCCCTCCTCCTCCTTAGGTTAATCATCCCAAAAAACAAAAATTAGCTTTCTCCAATATTTAGGCTATTTGTATTTTTTTTCTCTCTTTTGTAATATTTCCTCAATTAGTGAAATATTATTTTGGTTGTGTCCGAGTACGTACGAATAATTGGCCGAACCTTATTAAATTTTGGTGTTCTTTTTTATGTTTATTTAATAACTATTGTTGGGTATAGTTATTATTAATTATTGTGCTATTAAAATTACTTGTCTTTGTAAAATTCTGTTTAAGGAGTGTGATTTTTAAGTGGGACTATTGTGACCCCACCACTCTTTCGTAAGAATATACGTTGGAGTGATTTTTAGTACAATCGTTTACACTCTAATTACATGTTTAATAGTTTTCAAGATAAATTTATTATTATTCGTAGAAATTAACTTAAATTTCACAATACTTACCAAAAGAGAAAGAGAGAGAGAAAAGGATACCCGCAAGGCATTAGTAAAGTCGTCCCTTATGGAGAGATTATTTATTTTCAGTAAATTTCTTCTTTGAAACCCATGGAAGGCCTGTGATGGACCTACCAATGAAGTAGTTTTTGTCACTGCTACTACTTGCCTTAACATTATATGCCTAAAAAAAATCAAATCAAACAACATATCAAGTACAAGTTGAAGGAGAAGAAGAAATAGAGACTGAGACTAAGATTGACTCAAATCAAGCGAGTGATGGTGGCACCACAATTTTTGTGTTTTTCTCAATTTATTTAAATAAATTAAGAAGAAGATCAATACCTAACCCAATTAAAGCTCACTTCCCCACGTTTGTTTATGCTCTTTCGGGATAATTGTTGCTGTCATTGTAGAAAATCGTACATGGCCTTATAATATGTGAGAGTGCAGTTTCTTGATTGCTGCCAATAGAAAATTGTGAATTTGCATGCACTCCATCGTATGTTTCATCAACCCCAAATTAATCTATGACATGGGAATAACTTAATGGAAAAAAGAAAAAGAAAAGAGAAGAGATTTTGGAAACTAATGTGAAGAGGAATTGAGAAATTGGAAGGGAGAAATTGACATGTGTTGAACTTTTAGCAAGCCGAATGTTAGAATTTTGCAATGCTCAGCTTTATATATTTATATAGATATAGATAGATAGATATAGGTATAGATTCTGTTTCACTTAATTATGATAAATTTTACTAATTTCTTCCTTTAATTGCCCACCCAATGCGAAATATATCAATTATCTTTCATTTAATTGCTTGTAACCTTTAAGTAAATTCCATGTCCAAAATTACACTTTTTTTTTTTTTTTCTAAAACTCTGATTAATTCAGTTTCAGGGCTCAAGCCCTTCTTGAATTCTTGTAGTTCCAATAAATTTTCACAAAATGAAATAAGAAAAGAAAAAAAAAGTGGGTGTTAATTGTCTCCATTCAATAATTAATCAATGGAGTTCTCCTTTGCTTCAGATATGTTTCACAAAATGAAAAGAACAGATTTTGCCTTTGTTACTATTGATAGTTATGGGGGTATTTTTTGATACCGATCTTTATATTTGACAAGTAAATCACCAACTACTGCTTTCAGTTTTATTTCGAATTTTCCATTTTGACATGTTTACTGCTTCTGATTCTATATGTGCAGGTGGAAGGATCAATTTACATTCTTGCACATTTTGATTTCTTCCTGTAATGTGAGACAATTTCTGTCCATATACTAGTAGCTATTTTGCATTTTGTAGCTCCATCACTTGAATTATGTGTTGTCGTCAGTTGATATCACCATGTTGCATTTGTTTTTAAGAATGGGAAATTAATGTTGTGGGCTCCAACAGCAACAGTGCTGTTGGAAGCTTGCAAAATGACAAAAAATTCCCCCTCTCCAACGGATAGAGCCCTCCTGCACACAGGAACAAAATCAAAATTTAAAAAACAATTTTCTTGTGTAGTCGCAGCCCGCTATGCGTACCATGATCCTTTGAGAATATAGCAGTGGTTAAAGTGTAGAAACTAAGTTGCTAATAAAATTTCTGTCAAGTGAGGACGTAAGAATCAGTAAGAGTGCAAAAAGTGAGTTATGTATGAGAGTTCAAAAAGTGTGTGCTGTGATAACATGGTTTGGGAGAGTGTCTTGAGTGTAAATACTTATATGAGCGTGTGTAAGTGTTTTTTAATAAATTTTTATAATAAAAATAAGTTTATTGTAAATTAGTCCTCCATATATTCTACAATTTCAACCTTCTTCTTTGCACAATTGAAAAAAAAGAATTTAAAAGTTGAAGGAGAAAAAAGTATATTAGCAAATGTAAAAGACTGGTTGTGTTTGTATCATGAAGTTGTGTGTTTGGTGTCTCAGGTCGACCAATGAAATTTAAAACTGACCCAAGGTTTAGTTATGAGTTGGAATCAAAATATTTAGGAACAATTAAAATTTAATAGAAAATATTTTTAATTTAAATATTTAGTTAAAAATAACATCTCTCAGCTCTCTTTTCTGGTAAGTGGGTCTCCTCTTCAATCTTTGAATCAAAGTTTTACTAGTGCTGCTGCTGAAATCTATTAACTTCAATCACCTCATGTATTTCTAGATGATTCAGGCGACCTTGTGACTTCAGTATAAGACATTTTATTAAGGTACGACAAATGCTTCAAGGAACCAACAGAACTTGGCAACTCCTGAATACAATAACCTGCAGCTAATGATAGCACCATTAAGCATCTTAGTTTTGGCACCAAGTCATAGCCAGATGGCTAGAACTGGCGGTGCCAAGAATGTTCTCAAGCTCTACATTTCATGGAAGCCTTCAAACGTTTGAGAAATGTCACCAGGATGGCGTGAAAATGATGAGTACCATACCTCTGCATTCGATTTTACGTCCTCTAGTTTATCGTCCAAATCAAAGCCATATCCTTCTTGACAGGTTTCTTACCAAGTCATGCATTACAATATTAATCATATATAGATATGGGCTGCTGCTAGACGATTGAAAAAATTAAAGGAAAAATGATAACATACGGTGAAAACATTCAAGGCCTATGTCTGGCTTCAGAAAGTTTATTAATAATATGTAGTGTCTTAGTCAATTTTTACAGGCTTTTTCTATTAGTTATTTGTTAAATTAAGCTGAATTAATCATTCTTTGAGCAATGATCGATTCTTATCTTCACTTTTATTATTTTTTTTGGAAATGTTTTTTTACCATCATAAAGAACATAATACTTCAAGTACAAATTGAAATGTTGATTTTGGTACATCTGAATTTTAATGAGCTGCACAACAAGAATAGCCCTCATCTCCCGACACACCCATCTATCAGAATTCAAACATAACATCTCCCAAATGAAGATTTGAAGCCTTTGACAGTTTAAAAAAAAAGGTTGAAACAATATCATTATTTATACAATTGAAAAAAAAAAAAGGGTAAATGTTTCACCAAATTCCTAAAGAGGATTAAATACAGCTCCAGCAAAAAGAACGATCCCAGATATCTCTTCTTTAATCATGAACATGAAAGGATGGTCAGCAACAAAACTTACTGGAGGAGGGTACTTAATTGCTACAGCTGATAGACAAACAAAAGACACGACAGTCACAGCGGCTGCGACTGTACCTTGTTCGTTTACTTCAACGTAAGCTTTGTGAATTGCATCAGACACAAAAAGTTGGGAAGAGTCAACTATCTCTGTGAGCTCCCCATGATCCTCGAAAATCAAGTTCAATCCCAATTCTTTCATGATGCCTGAAGCTATTAAATCATATGAGAATTTGAACTTCGGAATCCACATCTTAGAAAGCTCCACTTTCTGAAGCTCCCAATGCTTATATAAGAACCTTGGATTAGAATTGAACTTTTGTACTAGTTCTTCGAGCCCCTCTACCTTATCAGGAAGAAAGATAAACATTGAATATTGCTTGTTGTCTTTGCCCTTTTTATACGGCATCTTGAGAAGCTTGAAACCTTGAAATTGTCCGTAAAATTGTGGTTGAAAACAATCGCTAATCATGAAAGGAACTTTGATGGTCTTTCCGTCTAGGAGATGAAAATCTTCATCTCTAGTTCTTGTGAAATCAAATGTATGAAGCCAAGTTCCTTTGAAGTAGAGTGCATTTGCAAGTGCGAGTATTGTATTACTCCCAAAGAATCCAGCCGGAAGGAGGTCAGCTATAAGACCTTTGGTTGCTTTTTTCGCCCACAAATTCACTTCTTTTCTCACTCGCTCAGCCTGCAAGAAGTAACATTTATCAGAAAGCAACTGAAAGCATTTAGAAGTACAAGGACTTGAAAAATCACACTAGTAAGTAATTAAATAACAACAATCACTATTTTCTTTTAAGCGATATCTCAGGTTTGATCCATATTGTACGCAGAAATTTAAATTAGTTGTTGGTCTTGATTAATCAGAATGTAGTGGACTTTGTATACGAATGGTTTAGATAAAAATCAGAAATAAAAAAATAAAAAACAGAGAATAGAAGGATACCTGGTTCTCAAAGTCAACCAATTCGGCTCTGGCCTTATAAACCTCTTCAGCTAGCTGTTTGAACGAAGGCTTCATATTGAATCGATGATCCAACCAGATTCCATTAACAAAAGAAATCATTGGTTCTTGCTCGTTGCTTCCTGTGGGGAGTCCCGCATTTCCATTGGCATTTCCACCAGCTAAAAAGAAAGAAGAAGAGCCATAGCAAACGGGAGGGAAAAATCCTCCATGAAACGAAAAGGAGTGTGGCTCGTTAATGCTTTGGGACAATCCTCCATACCCATTAACAAAAGATGGATTATTGCTCATGGTAAGCGAAGGTTGTGAATTGGGATCATCATCAACATCTTCAGATTCAAGAAATTCTTGGCCAGGAGTTGAGAGTTCCATGAATTGGGATGATTGAGCATTGAGTTTAGTAATGCTATCTGATTCAAGAAATCTAAGCAACTGCTTCAAAGTTCGTCCTGTCGAGCCAGAAGCAACCATATTCAGCACAGCATGCAGTGACAATGGAGACAGAAGCACATTGTTTTTGCAGCCGTTCTTGATTTCTTTGAGAATTAGATGCCTAGCCATGCGCATCCCAAACTCTAAATTGTTATTACCCTTCTCCAAGAAGTCAGCGCCAATCTCCACAGGACTTGGCCCAGCCTCCATAGGAACTATATACACAAGTTGAGGATGTGCAAAGATGCTTTGTTTTACCTTTTTTTTTGGCGCAAATGTAAAGATGCAGAGATGATATGAATATACTCTGAATGATATATATCTATATTTATAATGTTTTCAGCTAAAGCTAAGCCAAAAGCAATGTATAAATAAATTAATCAATAGAAAGAAATTAAATTGCAATTTAGAATTCAGCCTAAGTATTAAGCTAAAAACCGCGTATAGGTTCCTTCTTAGTGTTTCCCTTTCTTAAAATATAATTAGTCCAACAAAAAAAAACTCAAAAACTTGACTTTATAGCAGTATTCAACCACTACATTTTATGATATTTTTTTTTTAAAAAATGACCACTTAATTACTTACTGTTAATTTTATAGAGTTGTTAGCTGTAGTAGTTAGCTATTATTGCTTAACTTAATATGGAAATAATTCAATCGTGTTTGATTGCTAAATTTAGTCAACTTTGTTCAGTTTTATTAATTATTTAAGAGCAACCTTGCATTAATCAAGTTTGATTTAAATTATTTATTTTTTTTAAATCATAAGTTAATATTTCTGGAGATACTTTTATCATATTATGAATTTTTTATTTTAAACAAAACTACAAATAACAAGTAATAAATTAATTTGAAGTAACCTAATTTTAAACATTAAAAGAGAAATTCCATCTAAGTTCAAATTGAAACTTTTAATTCAATTATGCTTTTAAAAATTTTTGTTCATGAATACACCCTACTAATAATGTTATATACCATAATATAATATCCAGTGGTGCAATCGAGTCAAATCGACTTGCGATGTACTCGGAATAGATTCAAAAAAATTTAAAATCAACTAGATTATTGTTGAACCGATCTTTGAAATATGTGACTCGATAGATTTGTGAATTTAATCAAACTTAATCGAATCTAATCAAATTTGTATATATTTATCATTTTATCTTTTTATTTTAATATAATTATAAATATAATTATTAAATCGAGTCGAATTTTGAGTTTGAGTTGAGTTTGAACTCAAATCGAATTTTAATATTTCAAAATATATTTTTAGAAATTTAATTTAATTAATCAAGTTAAATTTAATCGAAATTGAGTAAATAAATTATTTGATCGAATCGAATTTAAATTTAAAAAAATTCAATCGAATTCGAGTCGAGTTGAATCTTGATATTCTATCATCTCGACTTTGTTTATTACAACCTAATACACATTTAGATATACCAAATTTTGCTATATGTTGGTTGTTGGGATTTTTCCAAAAATGTGTAAAAATAGGAAATATCTTCCCTTTTACAGTTGACTAAAAAAATTTTACAAAAATATCAAAATACGGAAAACGACTTCTTTCTTCTTCTAAGTTGATATAACCATGTTGAATTTGTTTTTAAGAACATGCGAGTGCTGTCATGGGCCTACAAAATCACAAAAAACTTCCCCTCTTCAATGGATACCCCTACATATCGGGGCAAAGACGAAATTTTAAAAACCAATTTTGTAGTGTAGTCGCGGCCCCGCTACTAATACTGTCATCCTTTAAGAATATAGCAGTGGTTAGAGTGTAGAAACCAAGGTGCTACCAAAATTTCAACCTTCTTCTGTACAGAATTGAAAAAAGATTTTACAAGTTGCAGGAGAAAAAAAAGTATATTAGCAAATGTAAAAGACTGGCTGTGTATGTATCATGAAGTTCTGTGTATAATGTCTCAGGTCGACCAATGAAATTTAAAACTGACCCAAGGTTTGGTTATGAGTTGGAATTAAAATATTTAGAAACAATTAAAATTTAATATAAAATATTTTTAATTTAAATATTTAGTTAAAAATAACTATCTCTCAGCTCTCTTCTCTGGTAAGTGGGTCACCTCTTCATTCTTTGAATCAAAGTTTTACTAGTGCTGCTGCTGAAAACTATTGACTTCAATCACCTCATGTATTTCTAGATGATTCAGTTAACCTTGTGACGAATTATTAAGGTACGACAAATGATTCAAGGAACCAACAGAACTTGGCAACTCCTGAAAACGATACCCTGCAGCTAATGATAGCACCATTAAGCATCTTACTTTTGGCACCAAGTCATAGCCTGATGGCGAGAACTGGCAGTGCCAAGTATGTTCGCAAGCTCTATATTTCATGGAAGCCTTCAAACCTTCGAGAAATGTCACTAAGGTGGCATGAAAATGATGATTGCCGTACCTTTGCATTCAATTTTACATCCTCTAATTATCATCCAAATCAAAGCCATATCCTCGTTGACAGATAGAGCAAAGTTTCTTATCAAGTCATGCATTACAATATTAATTATATATAGATATGAGTTGCTGCTAGACGGTTGAAAAAATTAAGGAAAAAATGATAACAAACCGTGAAACTATTCAAGGCCTATGTCCTCAGTTGGCTCCAAAAAGTTTATTATTAACATGTAGAGCATTAGTCAATTTTTACTAGATTTATCTATTGGTTATTTGTTAAATTAAGCTGAATTAATTAGTTGAGCAATGATCAATTCTGATTTTCGCTTCCTGAGATTATTGCATGTTTAGTTTAGTTATTATTATTATTGTAGGCAGCGGGGTTTAGAGTACGCTCCAATGTTTGACGATCACGGTACTATGTGAGCTCGAGGCCCACTAGGAAATACGATATAGGTCATGGGCATATTCGGAGATGGAGTCGCCACCTGGATAAAAGCCGAGACACACTGTACAGCAACTGGATCTCACCGAGGTTCCCAGAAGTCATCATCAGAGATCAGGTTCGAAAACTGGGTATGAGCATTTGAATGCTCACCCAACCTTGCGGTTGGCCTCCATTTGTGTTTTGCATTTTATTACCGTTTAATTATTTAATTATTTCCTCATTTACCACATGTAATGAAATTGTCTTCGGATAATTGCCAGATTTTATAATTAAGTCTGAGTTTACACATTAGTCCAATTTCATGCCTTTAGGTCCCAACATTCAAAAAAAATGCAGTAAATAAAATAAATAATAATTTGCAACCATACATTCAAAATTAAAAGGGGAAGTGATTAAAGATTACAACACTTTTTAACTAAATAACCTAATAATATACAGAAAATAAACCAAGCATATATCGAAAATAAACTATTAAAATAACATAAAAGTGGCAGTATGCAAGAGGTAACTAGCAAAAATGACTACTCGATGATAGAAATTATCAAGTAATTCCTGCAAATAATACACGGTTAGCCCTTCCTTTCACAAAAAAATAGAATCACGTGTTATGATATTGACAAAGAGGTTCTATAAAGAGGTTTTCACATCATAACTAAAGAAAGCATCAAATAATCAAGATAATCACCATCATGCAATCATACAGACATATTTAAGGTCAAAAGAGGACATGTTAAAGCAAACGTCATAACAAACAAACAATAAAAGAATGAAGCAAGAAGCGGGTTAACCCTGCCAATGAGGCGGTCGCCTCATTGATGAGGCGACGCCTCATCAACAGGGCTCTTGCAATCTCGAGACAAAAATTGGCAACATGCACACAAAAGATAGGCTCCCTAAAGGCCTGTCAATGGGGCGATCGCCTCATTGATGAGGCGATCGTCTCATTGAGATGAGGTGACGCCTCTGTGAAGAGGCATTGCGTCGCCTGACCACCAGGCCGTCTATGACTCCCAAGATGTGAAAACTTCTACTCTAAGTAACCAAAACATGCATATATACACTCTACACTCATCATACTATGACTACATGCAAAAATATTCAAAGATCCATCAATAAAATGAGATATCAAGCATGACACACTAGAGATAAACCTAAAATATGCTAAAGACTCAGTTACACACAAGCAATAACATACAAAATGATGAACATGTCAAGTTTAAAGTGCAGATTTTATACCAAAATGAGAGGCCCTTAGAGCTGCTTTGATTAAGATCCTTGCTAGAATGTGGTATCTCTCCTTGACACAAGTTTTTTCCTTGTTCTCTTATAGGAAAGTGGAACTCCTCTTTTCAACCTTCCTCCCCTTCTTCAGGACATTTTTTTCTTTTTTTTCAGAGCTCTTTTTTTCTTTTCCAGAGCTCTCCTTTTTTTCTCACCCCCTCTCCTTTCTTTCTTGTTTTCTTTTTATCCTTTAGCTTTCCCATGCCCCTCAGCCTCTTAGCCCATCATGAGCTCTCCTAGCCTTTTTTCCTTCCCCAAAAGTCTTTTTCTCACGTAAGAAGAAAGTCTGGAGAGTAGGGCCCGCACCACTTGATTGTCATGATTGCAGCTGCAAGTGGGCTGCCATAGAGGCGGCGCCTCATCGGTGAGGCGATCGCCTCATTACACTGAGGTGATGCCCCTTTGGCCCGGGCCAAGCGGGCTTGGGCCGAATTTGGATAGCTGGGCTTGGTTTGGGGTTTTTCTAGGCTTCTGGGTTTTCAAGTCCACTTCCCACTTAGAGATTTAGGTTTCATTCTCGTGTCCAAGTATCACATTCTCATCATTGGGCTTAACAACGGGCCGGTCAAATCGAACACATCTAATTCGTCCCCTAACACGGGCCGACCGAACTGGGTGTCTACAGTTTGCCCCCTGATTTTTTAAAAAATCAAATGCATGCAATGACCATTTTTTAAAAAATCACATGCACAACAACAAATAAATAATAAGATAAAAAACATACCTGACTCTCGGGTCTCACCCGAGAGATGAATTCTTCAATTCTGAAATGTGACCGTGATCCTCAGGTTTTCCTGGCCCGATCAACCACTCATTAATATTTGATAAAGTATTCAAAGATTGTTAACCTTGGGTTTTCCTGGCCTGATTACTATTTCACTGAGGACATAGACTCATGGGTTTTCCTGGCCCAACCATCAATCGCCTGAAACATGATTCTCCAATTTTCCTGGCCCGATCCTCATAATATTGTAACTTAATTCTCGAGTTTTCCTAGCCCGATTGCCATTGGGGATGTGGTTTGCAGATTTTCCTAGTCCGATCCTCATTCCTCCAGGGACATAGACTTTCGGGTTTTCTTGACCTAGTTGTCTTTCGCTTTCGACTTCAGGGATACTACCCGAACAGTCATCTCGATCCTCTGAGCTTCGGGGATTCAAACCCGAATAACTCTTTCATTGGGCTTCAGGGATTCAAACCCGAATAGCTCTGTCTTTGAGCTTCGAAGATTCAAACCTGAACAACTCTTTCATTGGGCTTTTGGGATTCAAACCCGAACAGCCCTGTCTTTAAGCTTTAGGGATTCAAACCTGAACAACCTTGTCTTTGCGATGTGGGTTTTCCTGGCCCTTTTTTTTGAAACCTTTTCTCGAAGATTCATACTCTGAATTCTATCTCCTTGGTATGCGAAACTAATTTCCAATCATCATCATCTTTTTTTTTTGGGAAAACCCTACACTCTTGGTTGCTATATAAAAATAACTCTTTTCACTTTTGTCCTTGCTCTCTTTTACTTGTTATCACTTTTCTTTTTTCTTTTTCTCCTCCTACACTTCCTATACTCCCTGCATCTCTCCTCATTTTTCAGTTGATGGAGAATGACAGAACACCCCCTGTACCTGAGTAAGATCACATCCCACCTCTTGTTAGCGCTTCTAGGAGCTTAGGATTGACCCACGGAGACTCGATTCCTCTTCTGGCAGACCTGGGGTCCTATATTTGCTCGTCTACTTTCGGAGAGGTTAGTACTTTTATAATTTCCTGCAACATTATGTTGGGTCAGTGATTAATCAAATATAATTACCAACTTATGGCATTAAATCATTAAGATGATGAGAAATCCATGTTTTAATCGCCAAAAATTAAGAACTGTACCCATCCCGCCATACAGAGGCAATCGCCTCATCGTAGAAGTGATCATCTCATTGATGAGGCGATCGCCTCATCAATGAGACGATCAGCTTCCGCGAAGAGGCGATAACTTATCGCCCTTACACAAACCCGATCACCTCTCCAATAAGGCAATCGCCTCTATGATGAGGCGATCGCCTCTATGGTGAGGTGATTGCTTCATCAACAGGACAAGCCGTGCAGTCCAAGAGTGCATTCATTTCGAGTTCCCTTTTTCGAAACCATAACATGCATAAATTTCACTTCCTTATTTATTTATTATTTGCAGCATGACGCCCAGACATTCAAAGGTGCCAGGAATTTTCATGGAGCCCGAGTCTTCTATAGTGACTTGACTGATGGGCAGAGAGACCAGATTCAGGAGACGAGGTTCGAGGACTTTGTACTCTCACTTCCATCCGAGCAGGGGCGTACAGATTATCAACCACTGCATGCCCTGATGTAGAGGTGGTTTGACATGACTCACACCTTCCACCTCCCCTTCAGTGAGCTTACTCTAGACTCGATGTCATTTACTGCCATCACGGGGATTGCCTATGCCGAGGATCCTATTCCTTTCTATGCGAGTCTACATCAGCTGTCTCCAAATAAGGCCGCATATATCGAGTGACTTTTGGGGATGACTCCTAACATGAAGGGGACTCATACCCTTAAATTTGATTCGATTAGGAGCCACTATACTCGGGATCGGGCCACAACGATGGCCTCTCCCCTTGAGATTGACCAGGTGGTGAGGGCCTTTTTGCTCCACTTGCTCGGTACCACCCTCTTTGCTGACACTACTAGCTCCATCGATCTAATATTCCTACCAACCCTTTGGGATCTTGATCAAGTTCCCACATTCGACTAGGGTAATTGTGCCTTGGCATACCTATATCGGAGCATGGATGAGGTGGTCCGAGGAGCCAAGAGGTTTTGCGGCTTCTGGTATGCTGTTCTGGTACGTCACGACCTCCTTTTTTCTCATCTTGTTCTGACTTCCATTACTTACATCAGCCTTCTCAACTTCTCCTGTTTCATTTTTCAGGTCTGGGCTCTAGAGTTAGAGTTACTTGTAGGAGTTACTCTAGTGGGAGACCATTTTCTGGCCATCGGTAGGTGGGGCGCTAGCCGCATCGTGAAGAGGCACCTTGCGCGAGTTCATATCCACAGACAGTACTTGAACTCTCTGACACAGGATGCAGTACCTACAAAGCATAAACCTTCTTATTAGTAAATTATTCACATTCAATTTACTTACATATTGACATCTTTTCTTTCTTTTTGCAAATTCGGAGCGACTTATGGGGGTCCGAGGACACTTGGATCATTGAGATGACTAGCTCCAGGCCTTTGGCTCAGAAGAGGGCACTCCTTTATGGCCCTGGGTATCGAGCTTGGTACTTGGGAGAGCGGGTCTTGAATTGGAGGGCAGGTGTTAGGGCTAGGCGGGTCTCCAGGTCTCCTCCTGAAAGTATGCTTTGGGCTCACGAGCTAGAGGGTGATGATCTTATTCAGGCCGTTACAGGCTCACCAATTGTGGATCACACAATTCGTGTGAAGAGCCAGTATGCGGAGTTTATCCGTACCCACCTTCTGTTGATGGTTCCCTTCCAGGCCGCTTCTTCCTCTCAGGTAAATCCTCACCGGTTCCCCTTTTCTTGTAAATTCACTGCATCCTTAACATGTTCCTCCTATTTTTATCTTTAGGCTGTGCTTACTAGGCCCATGGCCCCGGTCAAGTCCCGGGTGCGAGAGAGAGAGCCCTTGAGGCATCGACTGGATCCAAGCAGAGAGGAGACTTCCACTGCCGGTGAGGAAGCCAGGCCACTGCTACCCCCCAGTTCTGAGTTTGTCCTAGGTAGCTTCATCCACGTCCCTGACCCCCTAGCCCGATGTTGGGTTCCCCCTGGGGAGTTGTCGCGTCAGTTCTTGACTTTGGATGGGGACCTGACCCCTGCATGAACTCCTGGTGGTGCTACTCACGTATGTTCTTTTTCCTGACCTGCTTTCACTATAATTCTCAAACCAAATGTTAGTTCCAATATTTATTTTAATAATGCAGATTCCACTGGAGCAGGGCCTATATATGTATCGCATAATAGAGGCCCAGAGAGACTATATGCTGGAGGTCACCCAGCAGTGGAGGGTGAGAATTTCATTATTTTCTACATGTATGCATGCTTGCATGGTTTACTAACCTGTGATTTGTCTGAATAGGATTGAGATGAGGCTAGCAAGGTGAGGATCGCTACTCTCGAGCATCAGATTGATGAGGATGATGAGGACAAAGACAGGAGTGGTGGTGGTGCCAGGGGAGAAGATGACCCTGAGGGTACGGGATCAGATGCTTGACATTCTCATATTAAAATTTGTGTAGTCTTTGAATAGTGAACGTGAAATTTTAGTTTTAGAATTTATGAATAGAATGTTTGCAGAACCTGACACTTTCCTCGATTAAATTCATTTGCTTTGCTTTTCCTATTTCTTCATATGTGAGTTGATTTCACTGTTTGCATGCGTAATTGTCCCACTTGTTAGACTATGCAATTTGAAGAAACGCAATCAACCTATACTACTGATGAGGCGATCACCTCATCGAACCCTAGTAAAGAGGCGATCGCCTCATGCTGCTGAGGCGGCGCCTCATTGATGAGGCGATCGCCTCAACGAACCCTAGTAAAGAGGCGATCGCCTTATGCTGCTAAGGCGGTGCCTCATTAATGAGGCAATCGCCTCATCGATGAGGCAGCCACCTTAGCAGTAGGCGGTCCTGCCCCTATAAAACCCTCATTCTTGCATTTAACTTAATTCTCGAATCCCCTTCATCCTCCCCTTTCTGTTTCTCCCTCTAAGTGTCTCTAAAAATCCATAAACATGACAGAACAAAGTCTGAGGTTCTTATAGTCAATTTTGAAAGGTTTGGACAATAAATCTTGGGTCCGGTTAAAGCCATTCATCTCGTGGTCTTCAAATCACTCCATACTAGGAGAATTAATTACCCTTTTCTCCATGCTATGGTTCAATTTTGGGATCCCCAAAAACATATTTTTTGGCTCAACACGATAGAAATATGCCCCCTACCAGAGGAATTCAAGGCAATTCTTGGTCATCGTACAGATTCCACTTGCCAACTTACAATTTCTGCTCTTGAAAACCCGGATTCCCATTCCATTCAACAATAAATGGCGCGTATGTTCAATCTTCCACCTCGGTCTTCCTTCCACTGTATCTCTGACTTAGAAATCAAATTGGAGTCCATCCTTGAAGTCATCATGATTGTGGACAAAGGGGAAACTTACTGGCCCCGTATGTTAGCCCTCTATCTGTATGCTCAATTTCTACTAGTTTCCCCCTCAAGGGGCTGCGATACGAAGATCCTCTCCATCCTCGATCAAGTGGAGTCATGGCTCAATCCCTTCCCTCTCATCTTAGCAGAAACCATCATTGGATTGGATGACTTCACAAGGATGCGACAGTTCTCTGGAAGCCCCTTTTTGATAGAGGTAAGTTCTCGTTGCCCCTCCTTTACTTTCAACTGCCAATACTGCCTATACCTAAACATTTGTAATCCCGCAGATGTGGTTTTATGAAAAGCTGGGCTTGATCGAACCTCCTCAAGACATTAAGCGTTATCAGGCCAAGCATTATCGAACAAGGAAGTTACATCCCATCCCTACAGACATTCGTGGCTAGCTATCAACATTCCCTGATACACTGATTCGCTAGATGTGTCCCTGGTGGGGTTTGCAACATGTGGCCCTCCAGTCTTATACATATTGGGTCCCGATTGCCGGTCTCCATTTTGCCACTTTCTATAATCTAGCCCGCCTCTATCGCCAATATGGTCATAAACAACTGATTATGGAGCCTGTTCATGAGTTCGAGCCAGGGCCGCTTTCTCAGAATTTCCTAGACCACCTAGTGGTGACTTGGCCTCGAAAAGTCATCAAAAGAAACTTAAGCTACAACGGTGATCAGACCACCGATGATCATTACAAAGCACGGGTTTGCTTGCAATAGACAGAAAGAGACGAGTTTATTAAATATAAAAAGAAAAAAGAATTACAAATGTTAAGTTCACAGGGTAGGCAACAAAAGAAGAGAAGACAAAACTAGCTCATGGAATTAAGTCATCGATTTCCCTTTTGTTAAAAGTAATTTCCTTTTTGTACTAGTTAGACGGCTTGTAATGGACACATTATGCAATGTTTAATGACAATTGAAGCAATCCATTTCATTTTACTTAAGCACAAAACGTATATACATTTCGCTTTCGGTACATCTCATGTTATTAGTTGGCTTGCCCTTGTAAGTTTTCCAACTAACCATTTTATGCCTCTCCTTCCCCTTTTATATGTCCTTAACTTTTACCTGGACTGCCTCTTTCAAGGTTTTTAGTCCAGTAGGACTCTTTTTTTTTCTTTTTTAGTCTTTAATTTTTGCCTAGACAGCCTCTTTTTGAGGTTTTCTCCCTAGCGAGACTTTTTACAAAAAGTATTTCTTGAGTTTATCTAGGTTGATGGGTTCTTTGAACTCGTTTCCCTCCATGTCAGACAAAATGGCAGCGCCTTTCGAAAATAGCTTCTTTACTAGATACGGTCCCTCCTAGTTGGGTTTAAACTTTCCTCGAGGATCAGTCATGACTGATCTTGTGAGTTTCAACACCAGATCCCCTTCTCGAATCTTGCCTGGCTTGATCTTCTTATTGTAGGCACGAGCTATTCTTCTCTGATACAACTGAGAATGATACATAGCCTTCATCCTCTTTTCGTCCAGCAGTGCCAACTGAGCCAACCGACTTTTGACCCACTGATACTCGGGGAGTTTAGACTCCAGAAGGACTCTCAATGACCTTATCTCGACCTCTACGGGCAAAACTGCCTCACACCCATAAACTAAGGAGTATGGAGTGACCCCTGTCGAGGTTCTAGCAGTAGTTCGGTACCCCTATAATGCGAATTGTAAGTAATCAGCCCAATCTTGGTAATTTTCCAGCGTCTTAGCCAAGATCTTATTTACATTCTTATTTGCTGCTTCTACCGCCCCGTTCGTCTGTGGCGTATATGGAGATGATCTGTGGTGCTCAATCTTATAGTCCTTTAGTAGTATAGTCATCTCTGCTCGAAACTGAACACCATTTTCTGTGACTATATGGTGTGGCAAACCATACCTACAGATTATGTTATTTTCGATGAACCTCGACATCTGCCTCGCCCCTACGGTAGCATAAGATTCAGCCTCAACCCACTTGGAGAAGTAGTTGATGGCCACAATGATGCACCGATAACCATTAGTTGCTTTTGGCCTTATCTCACCTATAATGTTAATCCCCTATACAACAAACAACCAAGGAGACGTCATTCCTTAAAGTTCCATAGATGGTAGGTGGCTAACATCACCATATGTTTGGCAATTGTGACATTTCTTCATAAATCCAACACAATCCACTTCCATAGTGAGCCAGAAGTACCCCTGGTGGGCTATTTTCTTTGCCAAGACAGTCTCATTCATATGTGGTCCGCACACCCCTTCATGAATTGCTTCTATAAGCTTCCGACCTTCCTCCTTATCAACACATCTGAGGTGTACCCCGACTAGCATTCTTTTGTATAACATCCCCCTGTGGCTTATGAACTGCCGAGACAACATTTGTAGGGATATCTTTTCTTTCTTATCAACATCATCGGGAAATTGCCCAGTTTTCAGATACCTTTGTAAATCATAGAACGAAGGTTTCTCAGTGACATCAACTGGCATTACTTTCACCTTTTCATAACAGGGGGCTCGAGACTTTATGAGAATTAAAGGTCTAGCCCCTAGTTGTTTCCCACTTTCCCACATGGAGGCCAGTGTGGCTAGGGCGTCTGCTACCTGGTTTCCTTCCCTTAGCAAATAGATGAATTTACATTGTGTGAAAGAGCACAGAATAGTGGTCAAGTATTCCCAGTACAGCCATAATCTGTCTTCTTTTATCTTCCATTCTTTGGTGGCTTGTTTTATAATTAGCATGGAATCTCCGTAGACAGTGACATTTTTCGCCCCTGCACTACACAATGCTTCTAAGCCAAAGATGCAGGCTTCATATTTTTCTTGGTTATTAGTTGCTTCAAATTCGAGCCTTTTTGCCATCAGGATCATTTCTCCTTTTGGCATAACCAAAATTACTCCTATCCTAGCCCCCTTGTTATTGACAGCTCCGTCAAAGTACATTTCCCAATCTTGTATCTCTATCGCCCCTAAATGCTCGTCAGGGAACTCCAGCTTCCACTCTTGGGTGTCCTCGACCGGGCTTTGCACTAAGAAGTTTGCTACTGCTCTTCCTTTTACTATCTTTTTGGCTAAATTCTGTGAGCAAAATGAGCCACCTAGCCAATTTTCCCGTAAGAGACGGGGTCTGCTGGAGGTACCGGAGGGGATCATGTTTGGAAACTGCTTGCACCTTATACGACTGGAAGTAGTGTCAGAGTTTCCTCATTGCCCAAATCACTGCTAGACAAGTTTTCTCTACTAAACTATAAGTAGCTTCATAGGGTAGAAGCTTCTTACTCAGGTAATATACAGCATGCTCTGTTTTCCCTTCACCTTCATGTGCTAGCATCGCCCTTATTGCATCCTTTTCAATTGCCAAATACAGGATTAAGACTTTACCTAGTCTCGGCGGTTGTAAGACAAGGGGATTCATCAGATAATCCTTGATAGTTTCAAAAGCCTATTGACACTTCTCGTTCCACACAACAGGTTGGTCTTTCTTCAGAAGCTTAAAGATAGGGTCGCAGATGGCTGTTAGTTTGGCTATGAATCTGCTGATATACTGTAAGTGCCCCAGAAACCCTCAGACCTCTTTTTCATTTTTTAGCGTAGGCATATCCCTGATTGCTCTGATTTTATCTGGATCCATCTCTATTCCCTTATGACTAACAATGTGTCCCAACAGTTTCCTAGATGTGACCCTAAAAACACACTTTTTTGAGTTCAGTCTAAGATTATACTTTTCTGCCATAGCCAGAAACTTGTCTAGTGCTTCAAAATGCCCTTCCCTAGTTGTAGATTTCACCATCATATCATCTACATATACTTCGACCTCTTTATGGATCATGTAATGCAGTAGGGCAGTCGCCATCCTCTGATAAGTGGCCCCTGCATTTTTTAACCCGAAAGGCATCACTTGGTAACAATACACGCCCCATTTGGTGATGAATGATGTCTTTAATCTATCCATTACCGCCATCATGATATGATTGTATCCCGAAAATCCATCCATAAAAGAGTACATTACATTGGAAGTTGTACTATCAATCATCCTTAGGGCAGGCTTTATTCAAATCTTGGTAGTCCACACACACTCTGACCCTTCCATCCTTCTTGGGAACTGGAACTATATTCGCTAACCACTGAGTGTCCTCTACCACTTCTAAAAACTTTGCCTTTAGCTGATTTTCAACTTCTTCCTTAACCAAAAGAGCCCATTCTGGCCTTAGCCTCCTTTGCTTATGCTTTATTGGTGCTATGTGAGGGTATGCGGGGATTCTATGTTCTGAGATCTCCCTATCGATTTCGGGCATGTCTTCATAACCCTAAGCAAATACTTTCTGTCTCTTTTTTAAGATCTTTTCCATTTTTTCTCTCTCATCATGAGTTAAGCCAGAAGCAAGCAGTATATTTTTAGGATTATCATTTGTGCCTAGATTAAATGATTTGGTTTGCATGGAATTAACATCAAACATATGCATGAAATGATCATCACAAATAGAATAACCATTAGGGAACACATCACACAAATAAGCAAGTTCAGATTTCATTGCATTCACTTTTGAAAAGAAAAGATCATCAGTTTTAAACAGAGAAGCTATGGAAATATCAAAGTCATTATAAAAGACATCTGTGATAGAATTGAGGATGTAGGTCTCAAAGTCTAGGTCTTTGTTCTGATCATCAACGCTCTTCTGCTCCGAAGTAGCTTTATCCTCTTTAGACTCCTCTTCGACCAGTACCAACTCCTCAATAAGGGCCTTTTTGATAGCAGCTTCCCCAGTTTTGTTCATAAACTCAGCAAAAATCTCAAATCCTAGGATAACTTCCCCAGCCATTAGGAGAGGTTTTGGAGTTCCTCTGTATGGGTGCCCGGTGCCTTCCTTTATAAAGATTTCCCACAAAGTCTTCTTTCTAGCTATAATTTCCTCCTCCTTTTCCTCAGACCGGTCTGACACCCCTAATTCCTTCCTAGATTTATCAACCTCTTTGAATCCTAGCCCATGCTTTAGAACAGGTACCTTGCTTCTCACAAACTTTGAGGGTCCACTCTGATTTTTCCCTAACCTCATGCCGGGCAGAAATTTCATATTGTGCATCATTCTCAGAACCCTTTCATCCATCTCATCTTCATAGATCACATAGACTTCAAAACTAGGGCTAGGGGAAACCTCCTTAGGGGTCAACTTCAGTGCGGCTATGGCGACTTCAGTTTCGGCTGAGATGGTGACAACTCTTCCTTCATGTGGAAACTTAACCTTTTAATGAACAGTGGATGGAATGCTGCCCAGGGGGTGAAACCATGGCCTTCCCAATAAAATGGCAAAGGTTATCGTGATATCAATCACATGCAGGTCAACCCAGACTTCTATAGGCCTTGTTTTGACTAACGCCCTGAAAGTTCCCTCCACAGATCTTTTGGTGTCATCGTAAGCCTTGATAACTACTTCAAAAGGTTTTAAGTCAGCTACCGTCAGCCTTAGCTTTAGCAGAATCTTCAATGGACATACATTGATGGCAGAACCATTATCAACCATCACGTAATAGGTATCTTCCCTTTTACCTTAGCTTTGATAAACAAGGCTTTGTGGTGATCTCTCCCTTCTAGAGGCAGATCGTCATTGGAAAAAGTTATTATTCCTTAAGGAGTTTTTGTTAGTGACTGAACCATCTGTTCTGGAGTGAAATTAGTAAAAATCTTTCTTTGGTCTAGTGCTAGGACCAGGGCTTCCCTATGATCCCTAGAATGCATGAGTAACTCCCAAACACTAGTAATGGTCTCTCTACTTTATTCCACCCCCTTTCCCTTCTCTGCACCTCCTGCCTTTTTAGGACCAGTCTTAGTAACCTCGGTTCCTTTTCCCTTTTCTTCGACCTTTCCCATGGACTAATTCTGCTTACACCCCTCCTTGTCCTATAGGTCAACTTGTTATTTGCTTTCATCATCGGAACTCCATATATCTAAGACTTGCACCTATAACTCTGTGGGTTATTTGCTTGTTCTCAGATTTTCAGGCTTGACTTGTTGGGAATTATGAGAGACATCAATGAAGGAGTTTAGGACATGTTCTTATGTTAGGCCAGAGCTGACCATCAGAATGGATGGGTTAGGAGGTGGTACATTTCGGTAATTGGGTAATGGGTTGGTTTGAGTGTTTGGTTTTCTGTTTTCTGGGTCGGTGATTTTACCTGAGTCTATCAAATCTTGGATTTCATGCTTTAACTGGGCATAGTTTTCTATGTCATGCCTGATGGTTTAATGAAATTTACAGAAAAGCTTTGGGTTGGCTCTAGGCAAGGGTTATTGCGAAGGCAAAGGTCATAGCAGGTTCTTTTCAATGAGCTTATCGAGGACCTTAGACATAGGACGTCCCAGATTAGAAAATCTCTAGGGCTATCTAACTGCACTAACTTGTACATTACTATTCAATGGTTGCATAACATGAATCTGAACATTAATGCTCGAGCTGGCCCCCTCTTTGCCCCCAGAACCTTGTCCAAAAAAATTTTTCTCTTGAGCCAAATCTGATTCTTTCTGGACCCCAAATCTGTATAACTTTTCAAAAATTCTGATCCCCAGATCCCTCAATTTCCTAGAAAATGCGGGAACACACCCTTCTATTGCCAAGACCAACTAGTCGGACTCAGCTGGCCTATGCCTCATCAAGGACAATTTTCCCCTCCAACGAGTCAAGTAATTAGCAAAAGGCTCGCTAAAGTTCTGCTTGGTATTCTGCAAATCTCTCAAGGACATTTCTAGTTAGACGTTGAGACCATATTGCTTGACAAAAGCAATGCACAGTTCTTTCCAATCCGACTGAACATGTGGTTCCAAGGCGTAATACCAATGAATCGACACTCCTTCTAGTGAAATAGGGAACTGCTTAACAATTTGGCTCTCAATTAGCTCAGTAGCCTTCATGCATGTTACATATTGCTTCAAATGCAAATGGGGATCCTCAGCACCAGTATACTTCTTCATGTCTGGGAATTTAAACTTACGAGGCAGCGGTTCATCATCCTTTTCCAAATTTAGATCATAATCTAGGGGGGCGACCATACCCTTCTCCTACATCATTACCTGTATCTGGTTCATCACGTTGGTCATATTATTAGCCCACTCGGTCTGACCCACATCTTCGGCTGGGATTTCTTTGATTTCCCGGATTGGCCAATACTATTACATCATCCTCTTCCCTTCCTCTAATCGGTATCTCCTCATCAAGATTGACCGGATCGATTGGCGGTCCATTAGGTGGCTCTGTTGGCTGACTTTCTCTTATAAGATTAGTAATCTCCCCCATCATTTCCTTTATCATAGCCTGGGTTTCTGTTATTACTTCTTTTTTCCACCGTGCCCCAAATGCTTCTGGATCAAACCCTCCTGCCATTCCTAATTCTGAATTTCTGATCAAACGACCTGAACTAGCTCGGACCCACCCTGCTGAGCTTAAAGGATTTATAGCGATGCAAAACAACTGGTTAGAATGATGCATGACGTGTATGCATGATATGCAAGTTTGTTTTATTTAGAAACAAAAAGGTCACACACGAAAAGATATACAAGATCAAAACAAAGAACTTAAATGTGCAAACTTCCACCCTTATTTCTCCCACACACGTATTCGATGGTGAGTATCTTGTCCTAGGATTTTTGGCCTAGGTTTTAATTATCAGCGGGGGATAACAAAACTGACGTATGCAAGAAAACTCTCAAAATGATTCAAACAAGTAATGGTTCCTTTAAATAAAACTCGAGTCCACTTTCTATAAGCCAAAATCCTTAGCACCATAAACTTACTTGTCAAGGCCCATTTGAAATGGGTTATAAGTAGGCATGAAAGGCCCTTATTTGACTAGCTTATTTATAATGGGCTTTGGTTGGACACAAGGGCCCACTTTATTTTGGACTGCTTATTGATGGGCTCGAGATTTATTTTAAGGGTCCATTAGATGGCATAATACACATGCATGTGGGAAAATTCCTAAGGATAGTTGCTAAGTCATTACATAGGCTTGAGTCTTGGGTAAAAAGGCTTCGACTCCCACAACGATATACATCCATATATGTCTCCCCACTCAAGGGTCAAACAACGTGGATTAGTACGTGTCGTGAGTAACAATAATCAAATATTCCACCACTAGATTTGAGTGAAATGTAGGTAGCGAAGTACTGACTATTGTCGGGTTTATTTGGGACTAAAGTGCTCATTGTGTGCAAAATGTGTAGTGAATGCATAAATGCAGGAAGAAAAAAGAAAATAATTAAAGATGATAAAACGCAAAACACTGGAATCAGTTTCTCAATCCCCAGTGGAGTCACCACTGTAGGTGGTGGGATTTAGCGTGTGCCCCAGTGTTTGGCCACCACGGCACTATGTAGGCTCGAGGCCCACTAGGAAATACGATATAGGTCATGGGCCTATTCGGAGATGGAGTCGCCACCCGGATAAAAGTCGAGACATACTGTACAGCAACTGGATCCCACGGAGGTTCCCAGAAGCCGTCATCAGAGATCGGGTTTGAAAACTGGATATGAGCGTTTGAATGCTCACCCAACCTTGCGGTTGGCCTCCGTTTGTGTTTTGCGTTTTATTACCATTTAATTATTTAATTATTTCCTCATTTACCACATGTAATGAAATTGCCTTTGGATAATTGCCAGATTTTATAATTAAGTCTGAGTTTGCACATTAGTCCAATTTCATGCCTTTAGGTCCTAACATTTAAAAAAAATGCAGTAAATAAAATAAATAATAATTTGCAACCATACATTCAAAATTAAAAGGGGAAGGGATTAAGGATTACAACGCTTTTTAACTAAATAAGCTAACAATATACAGAAAATAAACCAAGCATATACCGAAAATAAACTATTAAAATAACATAAAAGCAGCAGTATCCAAGAGGTAACTAGCAAAAGTGACTACTCGATGACAGAAATTATCAAGTAATTCCTGCAAATAATACACGGTTAGCCCTTCCTTTCACAAAAAAATGGAATCACGTGTAACGATATTTACAAAGAGGTTCTATAAAGAGGTTTCACATCATAACTAAAGAAAGCATCAAATAATCAAGATAATCACCATCATGCAATCACACAGACATATTTAAGGTCAAAAGAGGACATGTTAAAGCAGATGTCACAACAAACAAACAATAAAAGAATGAAGCAGGAAGCGGGTTAACCCTGCCAATGAGGCAGTTGCCTATTTGATGAGGCGACGCCTCATTAACAGGGCTCTTGCAATCTCGAGACAAAAACTAGCAACATGCACACAAAAGATAGGCTCCCTAAGGGCCTGTCAATGGGGTGATTGCCTCATTGATAAGGTGATCGTCTCATTAAGATGAGGCAACGCCTCTGTGAAGAGGCGTCGCCTCACCACCAGGCCGGCTCTGACTCCCAAGACATGCAAACTTATACTCTAAGTAACCAAAACATGCATATATACACTCTACATTCATCATACTACGACTACATGCAAAAATATTCAAAGATCCATCAACAAAATGAGATATCAAGCATGACACACTAGAGATAAACCTAAAATATGCTAAAAACTCAGTTACACACAAGCAAGAACATACAAAATGATGAACATGTCAAGTTTAAAGTGCAGATTTTATACCAAAATAAGAGGCCCTCAGAGCTACTTTGATTGAGATCCTTGCTAGGATGTGGTATCTCTCCTTGACACAAGTTTCTTCCTTCTTCTCTTATAGGAAAGTGGACCTCCTCTCTTCAACCTTCCTCCACTTCTTTAGAACATTTTTTTCTTCTTTTCTTTTTTTTTTCTCTCTTTTTTCAGAGCTCTTTTTTTCTATTACAGAGCTCTCCTTTTTTTTCTCACCCCCCTCTCCTTTCTCTCTTTTTTTCTTTTTATCCCTTAGATTTCCCATGCCCCTCAGCCTCTTAGCCCATCATGAGCTCTTCTAGCCTTTTTTCTTTCCCCAAAAGTCTTTTCCTCATACAAGAAGAAAGTCTGGAGAGTGGGGCCCGCACCACTTAATTGTCATGATTGCAGCTGCATTAAATGGGCTGCCATAGAGGCGGTGCCTCATTGGTGAGGCGATCGCCTCTGTGATGAGACGATCACCTCATTGGCAACTGCCAAAGAGGCGATCACCTCATTACACTGAGGTGATGCCCCTTTGGCCCAGGCCTGCGCACGGGCCAAGCGGGCTTGGACCGAATTTGGATAGCTGGGCTTGGTTTGGGGTTTTTCTGGGCTTCTAGGTTTTCAAGTCCACTTTCCACTTAGAGATTCAAATTTCATTCTCGTGTCAAAGTATCACATTCTCATCATTGGGCTTGACAACGGGCCGGTCAAACCGAGCACCCCTAATTCGTCCCCTAACACGGACCAACCAAACCGGGTGTCTACAATTATATTTTTGGCAATGGTTTTTTACCATCATAAAGAACACAAAAATTCAAATACAAATTGAAATGTTGATTTTGATACATTTGAATTTTAATGAGCAGCACAACAGGAACAGCCCTTCTCGTCTCCCGACACACTCATCTAGCAAAATTGAAACATAACATCTCTAAATGAAGATTCGAAGCCTTTGACAGTTAAAAACAAAAAAGATTGAAAACAGTTATTATTTATGCAATTGAAAACAAAAAAGGGTAAATGTTTCGCCAAATTCCTAAATAGGATTAAGTACAGCTCCAGCAAAAAGAACGATCCCGGACACCTCTTCTTTAATCATGAACATGAAAGGATGGTCAGCAATAAAACTCACTGGAGGACGGTACTTAATTGCTGCAGCTGATTGACAAAATGACATGAGAGTCACAGCAGCTGCGACTGTACCTTGTTCGTTTACTTCAACGTAAGCTTTGTGAATTGCATCGGACACATAAAGTTGGGAAGAGTCAACTATCTCTGTGAGCTCCCCATGATCCTCGAAAATCAAATTCAATCCCAATTCTTTCATGATGTCTGAAGCTATTAAATCATATGAGAATTTGAACTTCGGAATCCACATCTTAGAAAGCTCCACTTTCTGAAGCTCCCAATGCTTATATAAGAACCTTGGATTAGAATTGAACTTTTGTACTAGTTCTTCAAGCCCCTCCACCTTATCAGGAAGAAAGATAAACATTGAATATTGCTTGTTGTCTTTGCCCTTTTTATACGGCATCTTGAGAAGCTTGAAACCTTCAAATGATCCATAAAATTGTGGCTGAAAACAATCGCCAATCATGAAAGGAACTTTGATTGCCTTTCCATCTAGGAGATGAAAGTCTTCAGGTCTAGTTCTTGTGAAATCAAATGTATGAAGCCAAGTTCCTTTAAAGTAGAGTGCATTTGCAAGCGCGAGTATTGTATTACTCTTAAAGAATCCAACAGGAAGGAGGTCAGGTACGAGACCTTTGGTTGCTTTTTTCGCCCACAAATTCACTTCTTTCCTCGCTTGCTCAGCCTGCAAGAACTAACATTTATCAGAAAACAAAACAAAACTTGAAAAGTCACACAATATGTAACTAAATAGAGCATACCAACAAGAGCTGCTTTTGTTTAAGCGATGTCTCAAGTTTGATTCGTGTTGTATGCAGAAATTTAAATTAGTTGTTGAACTTGATTAATCAGAATCTATGGACTTTGTATATGAATGGTTTAAATAAAAATTAGGAAAAAAAAAAAGATAATAGAAGGATACCTGGTTCTGAAAGTCAACCAATTCGGCTCTGGCCTTATAAACCTCTTCAGCTAGCTGTTTGAACGAAGGCTTCATATTGAATCCATGAGCCAGCCAGATTCCATTAACAAACGAAATGATTGGTTCTTGATAGTTGCATCTTGTGGGGAGTCCCACATTTCCATTGGCATTTCCACCAGCTAAAAAGAAAGGAGAAGAGCCATAGCAAACTGGGGGAGAAAACCCTCCATGAAACGAAAAGGAGTGTGGCTGGTCAATGCTTTGGGAGAATCCTCCAAACCCATTGACAAAAGATGGATTATTGCTCATGGTAAGCGAAGGTTGTGAATTGGGATCATCATCAACATCTTCGAATTCAAGAAATTCTTGGCCAGTAGTTGAGAGTTTCATGAATTGGGATGATTGAGCATTGAGTTGACTAATGCTATCTGATTCAAGAAAGCTAAGCAACTGCTTCAAAGTCCGTCCTGTCGAGCCAGAAGCAACCATATTCAGCACAGTATGCAGTGACAATGGAGACAGAAGCACATTGTTTTTGCAGCCGTTCTTGATTTCTTTGAGAATTAGATGCCTAGCCATGCGCATCCCAAACTCTAAATTGTTATTACCCTTCTCCAAGAAGGCAGCGTCAATCTCCATAGGACTTGGCCCAGCCTCCATAGGAACTATATTCACAAGTTGAGGATGTGCAAAGATGCTTTGTTTTGCTTTTTTTCTTTTTTTTTTTTTTTTTTTTTGTGCAAATGGAAAGATGCAGAGATGAGATGGATATACTCTAACTGATATATATCTATATAAATAATGTTTTCAGCTTTAAAACCACGTCAAAACCAATGTATAAATTGAGTAATAAGAAAGAAATTAAATTGCAATTTAGAATTCAGCTTAAATATTAAGCTAAAACTGCGTATAGGTTCCTTCATAGTGTTTCCCTTTCTTAAAATATAATTACTCGAAAAAAAAAAAAACCCAAGAAGTTGACTTTACGGCAGAATTTAAACATTGCATGATATTTTTGAAAAAAAAAACAAAAAAACCTCTTAACTACTCTCCCGCAAACGTATTCTCTATTTGTTCGTATAAAATATTGTTTCGGACTTTTTTTTTTAGTATTTGTATTATCAAAAAAATAAATAAAAAAAATATTGTTAGTTAAAGAAAAATAATTTTTTTAAAAAGAATAAGAAATTATTTTAAAATATTTTCTCTTCTTATTTATCATCTTCTCTTTTATTTTTTTATATATTCTTTTCTCATTTATTATCTTTTTATGTTATATCCAAATATCAAAAAATATTTTCTTTGACTTCTCAAAAAAATATTTTTTTAAAATAAAATATTTTTCACAAACAAATATAGCGTCAATATAAAAATAATTCAACCGTGTTTGATTGCTAAACTTAGTCAACGTTGTTTACTTTTATTAATTATTTAAGAGCGACCTTGCATTAATCAAGTTTGATTTAGTTTATTTGTTTTAAATCATAACTTAATTCTTTTACAGATGATTTTATCATATTATAATTTTTTTTAAAAAAAATTAGAAAACATAAATAACAACTGATAAATTAAATTGAAGTAACCTAATTTTACACATTAAAAGAGAAATTCCATCTAAGTTCAAATTGAATGTTTTTTTTTTTTAATTCAATTATACTTCTTAAAATTTTTACTCATGAATACGCCCTACTAATACATGTTATCTGCCATAATATAACATCTAGAGGTATAATCGAGTTAAATCAATTTGGGATCTATTTGAAATAGATTTAAAAAAATTTAAAATTAACTAGATTATTGGAGAGTTAAATTTTTAAATATGTGACTCAATAGACTTGCGAGTATAATTGAGTCTTTTATTTTAATATAATTATAAATATATTTATCAAATCGAGTCAAATTTAAATATTTTAAATATATTTTTAAGAATTTAAAATTTTTATTTAATTAATTGAGTCAAATCAAATTGAATCGAAATTAAATATATAAATCATTTAATCGAATCGAATTCAAACCTTTTTAAAAATTAAATTGAATTCAAATTGAATTGGAATTTCACAGTGCGTCAACTCAACTTATCTTATTACATCCTAATTATAGCCCTACAAACATTTAGATATACCAATTTTTGCTATATATTTGTTATTGGAAAGTTTTCACAAATAATCAAAAAGTAAAAAAATATAAAAAAATGAGGTTGACTTTTTATTCTTCAAAAACTAATTTTCCAAACAAATAATTTTCAAAAATAACCAAAAAAAACACACTTCTTCTAAATTTTCTCTCGTGAAGTAATCTTGGCACAAGAACATACGAATACAATTTTCACTTCTTCCTTGGATGTCTGAGACTCCAACTTTTGCAGTTAAAAACAATTTAAAGAAAGGATAATTGGTTGTTGTTGCCAGCGGATATCCTAGGTAAACACAGAACCTGATGAACCTCCTGCCTATAAATTAACGGAGATTTAGACTAGCAGCAATTAGATAATCAGCACGACCTTCAAAAATAATTTCATAGCATCTAGTATCATGCTTTGAGTAAAAATAAAACACTGACACCAACAATCAATATGAGCATAAGCACATCTATTAATTTTTACGTTAGCTTATGACCGGAGGAGAGTATCGATAGTATATTGTATAATCTCAACAATACCGTCGATGAAACGCACCATTTTTTAGTGCTCGAACACACTTTACTGCGCAGCAAGATCTTGCTTGAGCTCTAATGGCAGAGAAACCCCAACTGGTACGAGTACTGTATTGCCAGGTTTGCAGTTTACCTGCAGAGTACTGTGAATTCGGTCCCGATTTTGAAAAATGCAAACCGTGGATGATCTACAATGCTCGAGACCTTTATCCTGATCTCATCAAAGGTCTTTCTAGCTATATATTGCCTTTTTTTTTTTTTGGTCTCTGATTACTTTATTATATAAGTTTCTTTTTTCTTGGTTTAATTAATATTTAGAAAATTTTTGTCTAAAACACGAGTCTTATTTTCATTAGTTAAGTGTAAAACATTTTCTTTTCATTAATTAAGTACAAAACACTCATGATATGTGTCAAAAATTCACTGATTTGGTGCAATAAATTGTGTATAAACAAGAATCTCCCTTAATATTTTGTTTATTTATTTCGTGCGGAGGCAAATGCTAAGGAGGCTGATTAATCTAATGTTTGAGATAGTTATAGTTAAAGCAAAGTCGACATGGAGAGTTGGTCTTCTTGGTTTAGTTAAATTTGAGTGTCATTTGAATTGTCAGCTCAGGTTCCATATCAATGGAAGCTATCAAAAATCAACAAAAATATTAATTATATATAATTAATTTAAGGGTCTGAATGTATTTTAAAAATTATAAAAAAAACTTTGGTTGTGAGTTTTCCGGGAAACTATCAATAATCTATTTCAAAAACATATTTGTAATGATTTTCCATGGTAGTGCGACACTAAGCTAATATCATCGTGCTGGTGCTATTGTCGTGCATGGCACCAAACGTTGTTTAATTTTCAGCATTTGGAACTAGTCATCAAGTCTCGAATTCCTGGTCTTCAGTCTCTTATTAACAAAACTATTATTAAAAAATAATTTTTTTTATTTGTTTTAATCTTTATTAGAAAATTTTAAAAGAATATAAATAAAAGTCAAGAAATAAATTTTTAGAAAATTAAAATATGAAGACATTCATATATAAAATAATGTAAGAAATTAATTTTATGAAAATATTTTATAATTAATTTTTAATGTTATTTTGAAAGTAGTAATATTAATATTAGAAAATATTCTTTTACATTTTATTTTTGTTAAAAAATAAGAGAAAGAGATTTTAATACATAAATTTATTTTATAAAAATTAAAAGTAATTTTAAAAATGCATTCAAACTCTTAAATTAAAATAGGATAGAATTGATACAATTCATAAAGTTGAATAGTTAAATTTATATAACTTTGAAAATATGATATAATTGAAAATTGGATCAAAGTTCGGGATAAATTTAATTATTTTCCCATTAATTTATAGTATTCATTATGATTCAATACACTAAGAAAAAGTGATCATAACCAAAATATATAAATTTTTATATATTAAATAAAATAATTAGACTATAAATTAATATATATTAATTAAAAATAAGATATTTTATATATATTACATATTTTTTTTATTGTTTTTGTTGATTTTGTTGTGTTAATTTTTTTTATTGTTTTTCAGTTGTTTTTATTTTTTATTTTTTTTGTTGTTTTTGCAATTATTATTTTTTGTTGATTTTTATTGTTTTGGTTGCTATTTGTTATTTTGTAGTTGTTGTCTTTAGTATTAATAATAAAATTGAGGCCATAAATAAAATATTTACTTTTATTAGTATTAATAATAAAAATAATATTTTTTATATATTTCATAATTTTTTTATTATTTTTTTAATAAAAACCAACGAACGGAAAAAATAAAAAATAACTAAAAACAACAACTAAAACAACAAAAATTTGTAGTTGATTTTTATTGATTTTTCAGTTTTTTTTCATTATTAATAATAAAATCAAAGCCATAAATAAAATTTTTACTTTTATTAGTATTAATAATAAAAATAATAATTTTTTATATATATTTCATATATTTTTTGTTATTATTTTTTTGTTTTTAATAAAAATAAAAAAATGAAAACAACTAAAAATAACAATTGAAACAACAAAACAACAAAAATTAACAAACAATAAAAAACAAAAATTTATAGTTTTTGATTTTTGGTGCTTTTTTAGTTGTTTTTTCATTATTAATAATAAAAATAAGGTTATAAATAAAATTTTTACTTTTATTAGTATTAATAATAAAAATAATAATTTTTATATATTTCAAAATTTTGTGTTGTTTTTTTGTTGTTATTTTTTTTTTATTTTTAACAAAAATTAATAAACAGAAACAATAAAAAAACAATTGAAAACAACAACTGAAACAAAAAAAATAAAAAATCAACAAATGAAAACAACAAATATTTTTATATTAATTAAATAATATATTATTATTATTATTATTATTATTATTATTATTATTATTATTATTATTATTATTATTATGTAAGGAATTTTTAGTCCAAATAGTTAAATGTTCTATTAATGGTAATATTTATTTAAATAAATAATTTTTCTACATTTTATATAAAATCAAAATTATAAAAATATATTTTAACTATATATATATATATATATATATATATATATATACTTCTATATTTTTAAATAAAAAAATTAAATAAAATTATTTATAAAAATAGTCTAATTAAAATTATTTACAATATAAAAATTAAATAAATAAAATACAATTAAGAGGTTATAAAGTTAACAGTACAAATATATTTGGAAATTAGATAATTAAGAGTACAAAAGGTCAAAATGAAAGTGCAAAAACACTTCCCCAAAAATGAAAAACAATAACTTAAAAATGAAACAAAGGAAAAAGCAAAGCCAAAATTGAAAAGTTTTTGGTAAAACAGGTCATTCAATGATATTAGCGATATTTACTAAAATGTTCCAAAAATTTAAGTTAATAATTAAAATATCTCAATTTTTTATTTACTATTAGCGTACCCTAAAATTAAAGAATAATTACCTGCATGCACCCAAAATTTAATGACCTCGTTTCCTCAGCTCAAAAGAGTCGCACCTTCAGCTAAACACATTCCTTCTTCCTTTCTTCTTCAAAAATTGCAAGCAACATTGTAACAAAACCAAAAAAATTCAATAATTCACAAAAAAAAAAGTTTGATTTCTTCAAAAAAAAACAACAAAGTCAACATACAGAAGACCAATCTCAACAAAAAAAAATAAAAACATTCTCATCTAGATCTCAAAAAGCTTCAACAAATCAAAAAGAAGAAAACAACCAAGCTAAATTTCATCGACAAATCAAAGATATAAGGTAATACGTTGTTATACATATATGTATAACTCTTTCAAAAATACTAGAAAATCATATGCATGCATGAAAGCCAACTATTATCATCAATAAATCTATTAAAAAAATAGTGTTTCTCCAAAAATTAACAGTTGCTTGTTGTAAAATAATTCTACATTTAACTCATCAATAAACCAAAAAAATTAGTATATGTTTTGTTCAATTTCGAATAAATTAAGTAGATTTCATGTTTCTGAAACATGTTTACATCTTCTGTATCAAAAATACGAAACCAATAAATTATATATATGTTTGTTTTTCATTTTAGATTAATCTTAGTATCCTTTACATTTCTGATACATTACAATATTCTATATCTCTTTTTTTTTTCATTTTTGAATACTTTCAGTATCATTTAGGTTTCTGACACACATACAATGGTGAATGGAGTGACTTCACATACAAAAACTTTCAAGTGACAGGAATACAAATTACAAAAAATTGCAACCATCAAAAGTTAATCAATACAATTTCATATCGATTGAAATTCCAGAATTAAGATATTGAATGCAAATCAACTACCAAGTCAAGGAAAACTATCCAGCACTTGAAATTCAAGATGACTCCACTCTGCTTTTCTATATACAATTGAAAAGCACATAATCATATCAGATGAAATTCCCTTTGTGCATCAAATTCAAAAAAAAAAGAAAATAGTAACACATTCTTCAATTCAACTCCAATAATTGCAATATTGCAATATGAGAAACAATCGACAAGCACAAAAAATGTTTAACCAGTTTTAGATATCATTGATTTTGCCAACCAACTAGAAAAGGATGATGAAGTACAAAGTCCTGTTATTAATTCTTCAATAATCAACAACATAAATGTTAAAGAAATCCAAGCTCATCAAATTTACAACAACAAACAGACACTGAAAACTATTCTTACATTTTATGCAATATCAAAGAACTTTCAATTCAGACTCATTAGATCATGCATAAGAAAATTCTACATTAATTACATTGATGATAATTGCAATTATAATTTAAAAGCAAGCCGATTTTGAAACATAATAATGTTTCAAATTTGACAATTCACAAATGAACGTAGTTGCAACTTACAAGATTGGACAACCACTGTTGCACAACAAAAAATGTCATTACAAGGTACATAAAGTCCAAATACACCAATATAAAAAATGATGTATATGCCTACATATATAGTAAGAGATATGAAAATAAAATATGGAATCTCAATCACATATATAAAGGCTTGGAGATTAAAAGAGAGAGCTTTACAATTTATTAGAAGGAAACCAGAAAAATCCTTTTTGTTTCTACCCATTTTCTTATACATTATACAACAAACCAACCTAGGATCAATAGTAGAACTGCAGACAACAAATGACAGTAGATTTCTATATGTCTACATGGCTTTACATGCAAGCATAAATGGTTGGAAACATTACATACCAATAATTGTTGTAGATGGTACTTTCCTCAAAATAAAATTTGGAGGAACACTCCTTTTAGCTACAATGTAAGATGCATCAGGTAAAATATTTCCATTAGCTTTTACTATTGTAGATTATGAAAATGATGACTCTTGGAAGTGGTTTTTTGTACAATTAAAGAGAACATTTGGTATGAGAGATAAGCTATCAATCATATCCAATAGACGTGAAAGTATTATTTTACCATTAGTACCTACAATATATATGATTTGATAAGTGGACAAAGGTCCATTCAAGAAACAATACAATCAAGACGATGACATTAGATATTACTAAATCACTCAACTCTATTATAAGAAATGCATGGTAACTTCCAATCACAACTTTACTTGAATATCTGCGAGGTCAGATGTAAAAATGGACATCCATAATAAAAACATCACACTAAGTACATTCAGAAAGCTTGGAAAAAAGCTTGAAGAAATACTCAACCAAAACTACATAAAATCTTTAAAATTAAAGGTCAACTCTAAAAATTTCTCTTTTCTATTTCACATATCATACCATGAAACACATCATCACTAAAGATTATCTCTTCAGTTTTTGGGTTTTGTTTATCTTGACTTTTTCACTACTTAATAACATTCGTATTTTGTGGTATAGTGAAAGCAATATGACTCAATATTTAAAAGCTTATTATTTGTACATATCTTTTCTAAAATTGTATACTTTTGGTTTACATTGAGTATCTACTGCATGAAAAAAAAATAACATATTTTTTAATCTTTTTAGGTCTAAAGATTAAACAAAGAACTGTTCAGTGTCTATAATGAGGAAAAATAAGAAACAATCAACCTAAAAGACAAAACATGCACTTGCAACAAATTTTAGCTTGATGAACTACCATAAAAGCATGCATTAGTTGTTCTTAAGGAGTTAAATCAAGAGCCTTACACCTATTCATCATATTTCTACACTAAAGAGGCCATGCCTGTAATATATGAAGCAACAAGTCACCCTTTGTCAAGTCAATCAACATGGTGCATTCCAAATACAATCAAAGACATGGTGGTACTACCTCCAAAAGGAAGAATTCATCTCGGAAGACATAAAAAGACAAGATTCAAAACTCCATGGAATTCAAATCAAAAAATAAGTATGGAAGATGTGGACTGTATAGACAAAATAGAAAGATGAGTAGAAATCCACCAAATATGCAATGAAATTTAAAATCATTTTAGTATATTTTCTATTTCTTTTCAGTATCAAAAACTATTTAATACAAATATAGTGACATTAATAAAAATAATAAAAATTGCATTCATATTTTTTTTCTTTATATTTTTGCAAATGCAATTACAATTATTATATATTATATAATATATATACATATAAATATTTAGTATTGACACTAGAACCAAAATCCTCATATACATTCTTCATAACAGAAAAAGTTGAAACTTAAAAAATAGAATCAGAAATGAAAATGATGCAAAATTACATAATAAATATAACATAACAAAATATTTAAAAATCTCATTATCAAAAACAAATTTAAAAACCTCATAATCATGGCCAACCTTCTTTACACAAAACAAAAATAAAAAAAATGGATTATTTGGACAAAAAAGTAAAAATGATTAAATAAAACATAAAAATAAAACTAAAAAAATTTCCACATGTAAAATATAGTATCAAAAACCAAACATAAACCAAAACGATAAAAAATTATAAAATCAATATAACAAACCAAAATCATTTAAAAAAGTCAAAATTAGAGAACTGCTTCATTAAAAAAAATAAAATAAAATAAACTCCTTCATTATTTTTAAAATGAAGAAACAATTGAACAAAAACAAAAAAAAAAACCTCAAATTATTTTAGTATACTTTTGGTTGTATTTTTGTATATGAAACTCTTTCTTAATAAACTGTAAACAATAATAAAGAATAAAAACAACAATTTCTAAAAAAACACAAAACCTAAGCACAAAAAACACAATACAAATAACACTGAAATGAATTCCAATGATTATATTATAAAAACCAATATCATTTTTAAAATATCGAATGTAAAAAAACTAATAACAAATTCAAACTAAAAAACACAACAAATCCTAAAAACAACCTAAACCAGACATTGTTCTTTCCATTAAAAATAAGATAGTTTTTCTTAATTTCTTTCTTAATTTAAGCCTTCCCCTATGTTTATGTTCACTATAAATAGCATCATTATGTTTAAGCTTTCCATAGCTATACAAACTGATAGCATATTATATTCATATATCTTTAATATTAAGATTCAAAGGAATCTTAAAACCGTGAAGTAAAAACTCTGCAAAAGCAACAACAAAAACACTATAATCACTTAAAAATTTACCAAAATCAGAATACTATAAAAATTAAAAAAACTAAATCAAAACAAACTTACTTATTCTCCTATGAAGGAAGATCATCTACCAACAAAACATGAAAAGGATTTGTACCTTCTTCTTAGAATAAAAAACAACATTAAAACCTTTATCTTCATATTTTTCCCAAAAACCAACAACATTGAGAAAAAGAGGTAACATAACTTTATAAGCTTCTAAGCATTCCATCACAAATCTATTACTCCTTGCACACCTTAAGGAATTGTAAACACAGATTAGTCTATCCTTGAACTTCAAACAACCCAATATATAATGTTTTTCCTTACCAATATGAATTGGAAAGAAAACTTCATCTACTTCATACCATGGAGTGTTACTTATCATATAAAATCCAAGAAGGTACTCAGCCACACAATAATTAATATTAATAATAGAAATAACATTATTCTTTCCCATAAACCTAATATATAAACTTTAAATATGCTAATAAAATTGGTAATGAACTTTACACAACTATTAGGAAAAACTTAACAATATAACGTGAAGAGAAGCTCAATGTATTTTGTATTAATAAAGTGAATAAATACATATATACATATGAGAATACATAATAGTATTTGTAACTACTTGATAGACTTCTATTATGATACAAAGTTTGAATGATTATCTTATCATCCCGCCTCAAGTTGTATAGGGGTTGCACACATATACAACTTGTTAAAAAAATGGTAAATTATCATTTGGATAATGATTTGTTATGGATGTCAACAATTTGATCTTGAGAGCTGAGGTAGTGAACTTGTATTTCTTTGTTAGTCACTTTATCTTACACAAAATAGTAATCAATCTTTAAGTATCTCGACCTTAAATTAAAAATGGGAGTGGATGTGAGATAGGTTACACTTAAGTTGTCATACCATAGGACTGGTCTGGTAAAGGGCAGTTGAAGTTCATTCATTAGCGAGCAAAGCCAGTGCAACTCATTAGTTGTATAAGCTAAAGCTTGATACTCAGCCTTAGTGGATGATCTTATAGTAGTTCGCTGTTTGTGAGTGCCCCAAGTGATTAACTTATGCATAATATAAATAGAGAAACCAGTGGTGGACTTTCGGTCATCAAGGTCCCCATACTAGTCTGTATCATTATAGGCTAAAACATTAAAGTATAGAGAAAGGCAAAGAAGAAAACCATAATGATGTGTATCTTTCAAGTAATGTAAAATGCATTTTACAGTAACCCAATAATCTATTATAGGAGCATGCACGTATTAAGAGACTTTGTTCATTGAGAAAGCCAAGTCTAGCCTAATGATATAAATATATTGAAGTCTGCATATAGTATTGTGATAAAAGAAGGGATCAAAGTAAGTTGTTCCTTTTGCAGCAAATTTGTGATTCAATGAAGAAGGAGTGTCGACTGGATAAACATCTTACACATTTTCCTTGTGCAATAATTTGGTGATGTATTTTGATTGATAAAGCAACATGTTGTGAGTGGACATGGTTACCTCAAAGCTAAGAAAGTATTGAAGAGGTCCAATTTCTTTAATGGCAAAATTTTCTTGAAGCGATTGAATGATAGTTGTCAAAAAGGCCGAATCATTCCTTGTTAGTATTATGTCATCTATATAGATGAGATAGTTGAGCTTGATAGTGTCATAATGGTAGTATTACAAGGAGCTATCAGTCTTAGAGCTCTTAAATCCCTGAGGCACTTGAACTATTAACGAGGTGCCTACTTGAGTCCATAGATGGACTTTTTGAGTCTACAAACATGATTGGGAAAAAGAGGATGGACATACCCTTGTAGTTGTTACATGAAAACCTCTTCTTTTAATGCTCCATGAAGGAATGCATTAAAGACATCAAGTTGATGTATTTGCCATTGAAAAGACAATGCCATAAACAATATGAGTTGGACAGAGGCATGTTTAACCATAGGACTAAATGTTTATATAAAATTCACTCCTGGTCATTGATGGTAGCCTTTGGCAATTAGGCAGGCCTTATATCTATCAATTGTACCATTGGGTTTCCATTTAATTCAAAATACCCATTTCAAAACAATCAGGTTTTGCTTCAGTGTGGGTAGTACCAAATCCCAAGTTTTATTCTTGAGAATAATCAGATAGCTTTAATGTAACATGATGGTTCAGTTTCGATGTGAAGGCTTACGAGAAAGGTTTTTAGTTTAGATGATTTAGCTTGAGATCGAGTCACTATGTGGTATGTTCTTTAAGGTTGATTAGAAGGTGGACGTAGTTGTATGAATTTTAGGTTAAATCAACAACAGGTGGAAGGTCAGGAGCAGTAGGGGATGTGTTGGTTTATTGACTTAGTGGTAGAGGAGAATTAATTAGTTATGGGTTAGATGAGGTAAGAGATGGAGATAAGATAGGATTTTGGGTGAGGATGGAATTAGTTGGAGGTGTAGTGGTAGTGGATAAAGTTAATTGTGATGAAGTTGGGATAGAGTTTAAAGTCATTTTGAAGAGTGCTGGGAGAAAGATAAGTGATAGAGTATGAGTCTTATCATTGGATGCCACTGCTTGAGTATTATAAAAAGGAAATTCCTGGTCATAAAAAAGAATATGGTGTGATGTAAAATTTTTTTTATAAATTTAAATCAAAGCAAATGTAACCTTTATGTATTTTGCCATATCCCATAAACACTCATTTTTTGGACCTAGGTGAGAGTTTATTTTCACTATATGATCTGAGCCAGGGATAACATAAGCATCCAAAGGTGTGCATGGACATGTATTCATGATCTTTATTAAACAATTTGGTGTAAGGATTATTATTATGCAAAAGTGGAGTGGGAAGGTGATTAATACATAAACAACCATTTCAAATGCTTGAGACGAAAATTTGGTGGGTACATGTGAATGATGCATTAAAAAGAGGGTTGTTTCAATGATATGTATATGTTTCCTTTTTATGCACCCATTTTTTTTAGGTGTTTTGGGGCAAGAACTACATTAAGTAATTCCATTTTCAAGTAAATATAGAGTGAGAGCTTAAAACTCACCACTCCAGTCAACTTGAAAAGATTTAATGTAACACTCATAATATTTTTCTACAAGATGGCAAAATTTAATAAAGATATTGAGAACATAAGATTTAAATTTTAAAAAATAAATCCAAGTGTATTTGCTATAATGGTTATAAAAAAAAGCACATAATATTAACTACCATCTATAGCTGGAATTGAGGAAGGCCCCTACAGATCAGAACAAATCAATTCCAATGGTTTTTTAGCCTAAAAATGAGATAAAGAAAAAGGCAGATAATGACTTTTGCTTATGTTACAAGCATGATAAGCAATATCACTTTTACTAGAACTAGCTGGCAAATGAAACTGATTGATGACTTTACGCATAGTAATAGGATTGGCATGATAAAGTATGTTGTGCCATTAAGAAAAACTAGATGCAAGAAAAGCAATAAATGGTGAACGACTAGTTGATGACTTAGAATAAAAAAGAATGGAATATAATCCATTATTATTCTAGCCAGAATAAAGTATCTTCCTTGTGAGGATATCCTTGATAAGAAAATGATCAAGAAAAAATTCAATAGAAACTTGGTTAGTTTTAGTTTTAGGCAGTGAGGTCATGAGTGGCACTAGTGTCAAGAATCCATGGTTGATTTGATGAGGATGAAGTAGTAAGGTTAGAGGTTGGTTGATTTATAAACAAAGGTGAAATGTTGCCCATTGCATGCCTTTACCTCATTGAGTGGGACATTGATGTGCAAAGTGCCTGAAGCCATAACAATTATTGCACTGAAGATAGCTTTTAGATGTGGAAAAAGAAGAAAAATTAATCTATTTGCCATTTTTGGAACAAGAATGACCTATACCACCATGAGAAAATTGACCATGCCAATAATGAGAACCAGAGTTACATCGACCACCTTAAGTTGATGTGGCTGCAACATGAGCTGACGGTGCAATAGTGGATTTGGATTCTTTGGTGAGATCTTCTTCTTTGTAGAGGAGCAACCTATACAGTTCGTCATATAAGACATCATCAAGTTTGTGTTGTAATAAGCGAATGAATGGTCTGTATGACGAGCGAAGACCATTGAGAATTACCTAAATAAGATTGCTGTTATAAATAGGATTGTAAAGTATAACTAGTTGATCAAAGATGGCCTTAGCTCGTTGCGTATTTTGAGCTATCATTTTAGTAAGTTCTTATGTTAATCGAAAAAAATGAGATTTAAGAGTTATGGAATGAGCTTTTGAACCAGCAGCATATGAACTTGGAAGTCTCTCCTATGTAGCATGAGCAGTCCGACCTCTAATAACTTGAGGAATAAAAGATTCAGATATCGAGCCAAAGATCTAACTTAAGACAAGTTGATCTTAGTGAAAGTAGGTTAGATACTCGAGTTGGGTTGTCCATTTTCTAGTGTTTGTGATGGAGAAACACTAGAGCCATCAATATGCATTGCAAGACTATAGGAGTTGAGTAAGGGTAGTAATTGAGCTATCCATAATAGGTAGTTAATAGAGTTAAGTTTAACCGATTAATGAGAAACATTAAGGAGAGATTGAATCAAAGAATTTTGAGATGATGAAGAGACGACAGTCAATTTTGTGCTTGAGCTTGTGTTGTCACCCATGGAATCAAATGGTTATTAAACCTTGTTCTACTCTGATACCATGATAATGTAATGTGAAGAGAAGCTCAATGTATTTCATATTAATAAAGTGAATAAATGCATGTACACAGATGAGAATACATAGCAGTATTTACAACTAGGGGTGTGCAGAAATCAGTCAAAACTTATTAACTGAACCAATCAGTTTAGTTTGGTTATATATAGGTTTAATTTGGTTTTTATAGGTATAAAATTTGGTTAATCGGTTCGGTTTTGGTTTTGAAGGTAAAAAATAAAAAACCAAACTGACTGAAATATTTACATATATTGTAAAATATTATATAAAATATATTAATTTAGATAAATATGTGTAAATATTAAGATTATAAGAAAAAATATTTCTAGTTATATTATTAATGAATAAATTTTACAAAAAAAATATTAAATTAATAAATAAAAATTTTAGAAATTATTTTCAAAAAATAAAATTAATAAATCGGTTAAATGACCGAGTCGGTTCATTTTTTTTATATATACTCGGTTTGATTTTGGTTTGAAATTTTATATACCTTCAGTTCAGTTTGAATTGAAACAGGCCGATGCTCACCCCTATTTACAACTACTTGATAGACTTCTATTATAATTCAACGTTTGAATGGTTATCTTATCAAAACTTTCCTTTTCTTCCTCAAATAGTAAAATAAAACATCAATATATTGCAAAAGAAATAGAACAAATATAAAACACTAATAACATTTACGGTATACATTCAATATATTTCTAATATTAGAAAAAAAAACTTACAATAGAAGACAATGAATGTCCATAATAATTAAGAGTGTGAAATGATGTCTTTGAGATAATTTTATCAACTTTAAATTTAAAACTAGGATAGATAAGGTCATCTTCATTAGAATAAATCTTTTTCCTTAAAAAAACACTAACAAACATATGAAAAGTAAAAACATACTTATTCTTGTTCTTTAAACCATGGGCAATCTATAAATCAAATTCAGACTGAATCTCAAAATTCAAAATTTCATTAATTTAATGTGTGAAAGGAAGCAAATCTTTAATAATGGCTATAAGCTTATTTGTCATTGGAGCATCAAAATAACCAAATTCATTCATAAAAAGGGGATTTAAATGCACATGTTTATGCCCCCTTTTATTTAGAAAAGGACTTTCAAATCATCATCATCATTCTGTGAATAAAAAATTATATTAGAAGCCAAAAGGCATAAAAAAAAAGAAACAAAAAAAATAAGACAAACTATTAACAATACATACCACATCTACATTCTTCACACTCTTTCCACCACCAACACCAGAATTTATAGAAACACAAACAAAATCTCCCTTCTCAATAACCTATTTATCAAATAAAAAAATTAAATAGAAAAATTGTTGACCTTAGCAAGTTATCAATCTTGATTTTGATTTTAACAAACTTAATTTTAAGCAACTAATGTGTTTGCTTCAGGTCTGTATAAGTTAGAAATTATTTGGAAGTGAAAATGGTGAAGAATTATCAAAGAAATATCACTATGAACAATAATCACAAGCACGCTCATGACCAAGATCAACATAAGGACTAAATTGCTTAAAATAGTGTAAATCCTGTCATGGTCCTAATTGAGACCAAGGCAGACTAACTTCAATAAAAAATTCAATTTTTAGTAGAACATATCCTAATCTAATGTCCCAAATGGGACCATGCCCGAGACAAGGTGATCCTAGACCAATGCAAAAATTCAAATACAATGGCTCATAATGGCTATTCAATGCCCGTCTCGACTATGATTGATGAAATCTCGATTAGGACCTAATAAATTATAGCTTAAAAGTCCAGATTGCATTCAAATGGACTTTGATTTAGCTAGAAACAAAATCATTGCTTCCAATAGCTATGATTGAATTGCTTAAGTATAAATATAATCTCTAAAGATTATTTTGAGGTTAAGAAACTTGTCTATCACTCATTCTCTCGTTAAAGCATTCAATTAAGCTCTTAAAAACTCTCTTAAACAATTTTTATATGTGTATAACTCTTGTGAGAGTTGGTGAGTGTTAGAATAGATATTCTTGTTCTTCTATTTTTTGGGATTAAAAATTAAGAAGTGAGATTATATTCTAAAGGAATTGGTTTAAGTGTTTAGCCATTAAAACATATAGGAATTCGGTTTTAGCGTGAGCCTTTAAAAACACTTGCATATTAGTTTTTGAGTGATCCTTGAAAACTTAAGTTGTAAGGTCAAAGAGTGAGCCACAAAACTCTTGTGTAGTCTCAACCTTATAAATAAGATTGTGAGGAATTGAAAATCCTAACTTAGGGATAAGTTAGGTGGAGACGTAGGATTATTGAGAATTCGAACTCTTTAAATTATTGTGTTCATTATTCTTCCTTCTCAATATTTCTTCTAATTCTTGCTCAAATCTTTTAATTTCTTATTATTATTCAATAACCCTATTCACCCCCTCCCCTTTATGGCACTTTCAATTGGTATCAGAGCTTGAATTCTAGGAACTTAATTACTAGAATACAAGATCATGAGGAGTGAATCTCAAAATATATCTTCATTTAGACCATTCTTTGATGGTAGTGATTATCCTTGTTGGAAGTGCAAAATGGAACTATATTTAGATTGTGATTCCATTAGACTTTGGGAAGTTATTCTCAAAGGTTGGCAACCCCAAAAAACTACCATTGATGGTGTACAGACTACTCTCTCAATAAGTGATTAGAACAATGACCAAAAGGAAGAAAACTACAAAACAAGAAAGTTATGATCACTCTACTATCTTCCACGACAAGAGAAGAAGAACACAGGCTTCAACATTACATTTCGGCCAAGGAAATGTAGGAGACCTTGGAGAATCATTATGAAGGCAACATGTAAGTAAGAAGTAAGAAGGTTCAACTTCATATGTATGAATATGAACTCTTTAAAATGAAGCCTCAATAAACCATTATAGAGATGAAAAATTGCCTCAATGCTCTCTTTACAACCCTCAAGAAACTTGGAGAATATTTCTCTAAAGAATAAGTGAACAATAAGATTCTAAGAATCCTACCTAAGAAGGATTGGGAATCTTGAGTCACTTCAATTAAAGAAGCTTAAGACCTCTTTACCCTCTCAACCAATGTGGGTATTGGCAAGCTCTTGACATATGAGCTCACAATTAAGCAAAAAGTTGAAGAGCAAAAAGAGAATGAAGAGAAGAAAAAGAGCATAGTGTTGAAGGTTTCATAAAAAGAAAGTAAGATGAAAATATTAAAGATTCTAGTGATAAAGATGGTCATATTACCATGCTCACTAAGAACTTTAAGAAGTTTTTGAGAAAGAAAATTTTCTCTAAAATAAAGGACTTTAATAAGAAGTTTAAAGGAGATGGCAAGAAAAGAACCAAAGAGGTTACTTACTATGAATGCAAGAAATTGGGACACATTAGAAGTGAGTGCCCCAAACTCAAATTCAAAAACAAAGGAGCAAAGGATAAAAAGAAGGCCTTTAAAGCTACTTGGGATTACTCCTCAGAATCTGAAGAGGAAGAGGAACAAGAAGTGACAAATCTTTGCTTTATGGCTCTTGCAAATGAAAATGAGGTACCATATATTTCTTATTCCTCCTTTGATGATTTTGATGATTATTATGATGATGATGATGATGAGAGCTCTATTATGAGCAAATTATTAATTAAATGCAAAAGCTTGCTTTCTAAAAAGAAGCTTTATAAGCATGAGCTACCTAAGTTAACTAAGGAATTTGATAGCTTAAAAAATGATTTTGCTAAACTTGTTAAATCAAATAAAAAACCTATCAATGATGCAAAATCTTCTAATTTCTTGGAAGAGCAACTTAAGAAAGTAAGTGATGAAAATCATAAACTTTTTATTAAGGTTGTAAAATTAAAAAATTCCATATCCAAATTCTAAAAAGGAAGAAAGAGTTTAGATAATTTTCTTGACTCTTAAAAATTTCATGGAAATACTTATGGAATTGGATATACTAATGGAATGGCCTCATGTTCATCATCATCATATATTAAATTTGTTAAAGCATCATGTAATTCCATTCATTTTACCTCTAAACCGATTGAGACTCAAGCTTTCAAATCTAATGAGTCTCATGTGTTATATATTAAAAGGAAGTCTCATAAGACTCAATCCCATATGACACAAAGGGGTAAGTCTCATGCTAGAAAAGCACAACCTAAACATACTTATATGTACACTAAACATAACACTTATAAATATGTTGCATAAACCTATCAAAATACACATTGCCATTGCCAATGCATGTCTCAAACCATCACTTAAAATAATAGGATACACATACCACCACAACACAAAAAAGCATATTTCACACACTAGGAAAGCATATCATCCTAGGAAAAACAAATTTAAAAATGTTATATGTTCATATTACATGTTCAAAGGACATATCAATAATGTGTGCTTCTATAGAAGACTACACATGAATTTATTTCCTTTGGATTATCTCGAAACTAACCAACCTAGACCAAGAAAGGTTTGATTTCAAAAAAACACTTAAATTGTCTTATATAGATGTGCCTCAAATCCACAAGAGCAAAAAGCAAATGGTATCTTGATAGTGGGTGTTTAAGGCACATGATGGGAGATAAGGAGTAATTTAACAAGCTTGATGCTAAGGATGGAAGACATGTGCCAAAGGGAAAATTATAGGCATGGGAGAATTCAGTAATCCCTAATCCTTATCTATACATTATGTATTGCTTGTTGATGGCCTTAAACATAATTTGCTAAGTATAAGTCAATTATGTGAAATGGGAAATAAGGTGACTTTCTATCCTAAAAATTGCTTTATTAGTAGTTTGATTAGGGCAAAGTAATTTTTAGTGGTAAAAAAGTATGCAGTGTTTATGTTATTGATTGGAACAAGATTGATAACAAAGACATCAAATGCTTAATATCTATTTCCCATGACACATGGACATAGCATAGAAGGTTAGGACATGCAAATTTTGAGCTTTTAAATGATCTTTATAAACATGAAATTGTGATTAGGCTACCCAAACTTGAATTCTCTAAGGATAAACCTTGTGATGCTTGTCAAAAGGGAAAATAAATCAAATCCTCATTTAAGCTAAAAAATATTATGTCCACTTTTAGACCATTTGAACTTATACATATGAATTTATTTGGACTAACTAGAGTTGCTAGTCTTGGTGGAATGCATTATGCATATGTATTTGTTGATGATTACTCTAGATTTACTTAGATATGTTTTCTTGCTCATAAGAATGATGAAGCTTTCAAGCTTTTGAAAAATTTGCCCATAGAGTTTGAAAAGAAAAAAGATTTTGTATTTCTTCCATAAGAAGTGATCATGGAATTGAATTTGAAAATGATTTTTTCAAAATCTTTTGTAATGAAAATGGTATTTCACATACATTTTCTTCTCTTAAAACTCCTTAACAAAATGGTGTAGTTGAAAAAAAAATAGAACTCCTGTGGAAATGGCTAAAACAATGCTTCATGAGTATAATTTACCTTTATACTTTTGGGCAGAAGTCGTTAACACATCTTAATATATTTAAAATAGAGTTTTCAAAAGACCAATTTTAAATAAAACTTCTTATAAGCTATAGAACAATAGAAAGCCCAAAATCTCATATCTAAGAGTATTTGGATGCAAGTGTTTCATATTAAAAACTAAGGATAATGTTGGAAATTTTGACTTTAAAACTGATGAAGAAATTTTACTAAGCTATTTTTGTTAGCATAGATGTGCCCTAGTGCCATTCTTGTAATGTATAATGACATTGTAAATTATCCCAATGGCAATAAAAGAATATTCTATTATTTAAAATGTTTATTTAATTGAATGTTTATCCATTAGAATCATGTTAAATATATTCATTATCAAGAGTTGATAATATGAACTATGAATTTGTTTAGTACATATGTTATAAAATTTTCATAGTCATATAATTGATGTTTGGGTAATATTGATTAGACTATCACCTCATCTATTTTCCTTGATTAGTATATGATACTAATAGTGGGAGGTAGTGAGTCTTATGTTACTTGATATGAGATATCAGAATAGACATGTGGATACTCATGTGATGGGTGGATCAAACAATGATGTTAGATATGTGATCGTATGGATATTCATTTATAGTCAATGATCAAAATCTAGGTCATAATGGTGCATATATTCCTTTGACCTGAGGTGACACAGTCATCTACATTTAAGTGGTTCGAGTTTATTACCGCTTACATACTTATGTTACTCACACATGGGTATATGGCATGTGGTGGCTCTAGTTAGTTAAATGTATGGATTAGTGTTTGACCAAGATGGGATTCATTACTTAGAGTGAACCGGGATAAAATCCTATGCTATCTAAGTATTTTCTTGATAAAAGAGTTCCTAGCCAGGACAAACATAACAGTCTAAAAGGGTTTTAGTGCTAGAAAGAGTTTTTAGTATTTGTTGTGTTTTATCATAGAGATGGAACTTATAATGAGACAATATGATATAGCTAATAGAGTTTGACTTACCCTTGACTTTAGGCTATATTGGGATCTTTTAATGAAGGGATTTTAGTGCATGGTAATTATGACTAAAGGGTTTATGTGAATTAATAAATGCATTCATATCTAATTGGGTAATTATGATATCTATGCTAGGGGTCACTCATAACTTATGGAAACTAAATGTGAATAATTGGGATTTTCACATTTAGACTTGAAAGGAGTTTCAAATAATATCAAGTGCTGATATTATCTTCTCATTGCCAATTAGACATGAACCTAGTAAGTCACACCTATAAGGTTTTACCAAATCTCTATTTATATTAATCTAATTATTGATTAAAGAGTTTAATCAATCAATTAAGATTAATGAAATTGGATTTTTGCTTAAGGCAATGATTATAGCATGTCATGAAATCTAATTTCAAAGAAGGGTTTAATTATTAATTTATGCTTAATTAATATGAGATATTAATTGAGATATTAAATTAATAATAGATATATGTTGTTTCTATTGGATTTGGATTAATGGCCCAAGTGTATGGACTTAGGCCCAAAAGAGTTTTAGAATAAAGATTTATTCAAAGCCCAAGAATCTTGTTTAGACCCATTTGATTAATGGATTGGGCTAGGACCAAGAGTTGATCCAATAACTAAGCCCATGTCTATTAAATGAATATAGTCAAATTTGTCTTATTTATCATTGTTGACTTTGACTACATTAGAGATGCCAACATATATGCATTGTGAGAATGGCTGTAGAGAATTATATGTGATATATTTTCTATATAATTCTTAATGCCAATTTTCATCATCCTACTTTAGTGCATGTTTGTATGCCAAGTGGATGAATATGGTCTAATGGGTCATGTGACTAGGAGCCTCCTTTTCTCTACACTTTTTATTTATCATATATATCTCTGAAGGTTAGTAGATATTAATTGGTAGGAACATAATATATGAGTATCAAGGTAGAGAAAGTGTAGAGACACAAGAGACAAAAAGAAAAAGAAACACACATATACAAAACTCAAGAGTTCTTGTAAGGATCATCTAGTGCAAGTTTCATAAGGGTTATTGAGAGAGGGTTCTTGCTACTACTTGATCAAGATAAGGAGATTTGATAAAGCTTGGTGTTTCAAGCTAGAGGTCTCACATTTGGGAGACTTGAAGAGCTTATTCAAGAGTTGAATTAAAGGAGCTAACCATTTAATAGATTAATTATGGTCTACATCAAAAACTTAAGAGATTGTAAGTATTCCACAACTTAGATTTCCTAAGCTTTGTATTTATACATGTTGATGTATATTAGCTATGTGTTAAATTGCAAATTGGATCCTAGGGATTGGAATTCTTAATTAGATCAATGGTTATGTTGAGAAAAATTTTATAATTTGCCTTACTTAGCATTTGATATCTAAGTAGCATAATCGATTCCTAACAGTGGTACCGAAGCTCCTTTTTGTGCTTAACACATGCTATATTGTTAATTATAAGTGTTGTGATTAAAATTGATATTGGCCGCAAGTGTTGTGGCTAAACATATGCAAAAATGGCCTTAAGTGTGTGTTAGCTCATACATGTGCCGACTCGTCACGGGTGTGCCGACTCGTCACGGGTGACAAAGGTTGGTTGTGCCGACTCGTCATAATCGTGCCAACTTATGACAAAGGGTAGCTGTGCCAACTCATCAAGGGCATGCTGACTCGTGACAGAGGGTGGTCATGCCAACTCGTCATGGGTGTGCTGACTCATGACAGAGGCAGCATGTGCTGAGTTAATCTTGAGTCAGCATAACAGTGTCGAGTTATGTCCAAATCCCTCTATAGGATACTTTAGGGCCTTTAAATGCACGTTTTTGCTTGATATACATGCAAGGAATGATCATGATCTTTATGTTACATCCTAAGATTGTAATAATTAATCCTTTTATTATTAGTTATGTAATTAAGTGTTAATTACATAGAACTAGGATGTAATATTCACCTTGGAATGCCAAGAAATGATTATACATCACAAGATTTATGAAATGGAGCTTGAAGAGTTCAAGTGGGAGATCCATTAAGATGGAGACAATGTAATTTATTCTAAGAGTTAGAGTAGGTTTGTAAAAGACCAATGATCATTCTATATTTATGCATTCATTATGCATGTTCGATGTGTGTGTGTGTGTGTGTGTGTATATATATATATATATATATATATGTCAAAACATGCAATCTGCATATATGATATGTGTAATTGGATGTAATAAATAATATGCTTATGTGATATATGTATGAATGCCATGTGATGTATATATATGATATATGTAATACAAAATGGCTAATGTGCAAAGTGAAACCTAAAATAAAGACCCAAAAATCTTCCAAAATAAATTTAGGTCTAGGTCTCCGTTGGAGCAATGACTTGCATGGTTTTGGACTATCTGCATTGGCTATATAGATACATAGGGATGTAGTTGAGATCCAAGAGATTCATGTAGTGTTATTATTAAGCATGAGATGTTGTGGGTATATAGACACACTGCATGCCAAGAATAGCAAATAGGCGTACCTGAGGTATGTAGTGTTCAAGTCTATACACTTTACTGATCCAATGGTATGGACCTAACTAATGCCAAAAGCCAAGAATAGCAATGTGTACCTGAGGCTTGTAACATTAGGAGAAGATTGATCATATCTCACATGAGATGTGATGAACAAAACTTGTTTACTTAATGAGAACCAATATTCCAAGAATGGCAATGTGTACCTGAGGAATATTAGTAACTCATTAAGAACTTCATCACCCACTAGAAATCCATCTAATAAGGGATTTCTATTTTCTACTTTAGAAGTGTAGAATTTCCCAAGTTAATGGGAGACCATTATAATTAAAGACCAAATCTAATGGTATTATTATAATGTTATGAAACTAATCAATCTTGTTATCATTTTGTAGAAATTTGATAATATGAGATCCTTAAACCCGTTAAGCATTATTCTTGATAACAATTAACTCATTGGGCCTAATCTTGTTGATTGGCTTTGTAATCTAAAAGTTGTTTTGGCCTCTGAATGTATATTGTATGTTTTAGAACAAAGTCCTCCTTAACCCCTTCCACCTAATGTTTCCCAAAAGGAATATGACACTCTTACAAAATGGAAAGAGAATGATATATAAGCATGTTGCATTATGTGGGTTTCTATGAGCAATGGAATTCATAAGCAATATGAGAAGTACATTAATGCAAGGGAAATCATACTTCACCTATAAGAGTTATTTGGTTAACAAAGTAGGATTACTAGATATAAGATATCTAAGTGGCTTTTCTATGCTAAAATGAAGGAAAGTGATGATGTTGGAGCACATGTGAATTCTATAATTCATTATGAGGAACTTGAGAGCCTAGATTTCATAATAGATGTTTAACTTTAAATAGATTTGATCATACAATCCCTTATGGACACATTAGCCAATCTATTGCAAATTTCGATATGAATAAGATTAAGTGTACCCTTACGGAACTATTAAACATGCTTGTAATGACCCAAAAGGCCATTCACAATAAGAAAGGGAAGGATGTAGCTTTGGTTGCCTCCTCTAGTAGGACTAAGAAGAGTAAGGGCAACAAAAGCAAGAAAGCTAAAGGAAAAGTTCTTAAAGCTTTAGGAGGAGTGAAAAAGAATAAAAGCAAAGAGAAGGTTGAGAACACCAACAAAGGAAAGTGTTTCTTTTGTGATGGAAAGGGACATTGGAAAAGAAATTATCCAAAGTTCCTTAAGTCTCTTCAAACTAAAGGAAAGGAAAAGATTAGAGAAGGTGAAACTTTCTCTAATTTATTTATTTCTAAGTGTTCTAAGAGCTCATCTAAGGCATGGGTATTGAATACCAGTGCTAGTTCTCACATATGTTCTTCCTTGCAAGATCTAGCAAGTGAAAGACGGTTGGAGTCAAATGAGGTGACTTTAAAACTTAGAGATGGAGCAAGTGTTGCTGCTAAAGCTATGGGAACCACCTCTATTGACTTGTATAACCATGTTTTATTATTGAACAATGTTTTATATGTACCTAATGCTTATAAGAACATCATCTCTATTTCTAGTATGACTAGAAAAGGTCATAAGTTTTTATTTGAAAGAGATGTATGTACTATCTATTTTGATAATGAGATAGTTGGCATGGGTTATGTATTACATGGTCATTATTATGTTGATAATAAATCCAATAACAATCATTATCCAACCAATATGAACGTTGTGAATACAATGCTAATTGATAATGCCTCCAATCCAAAATATCTATGGCACTTGTGATTAGGTCACATTGTAGATGACAGAATCAAAAAGTTGAAAAGGATGGTAATCTTAAGTAATCTTGAATCCGCATCCAATCTGACTTGTGAGGCTTGTATCCAAGGTAAGATGACCTAGTCACCATTTGTTGGACAAATGGAAAGAGCTAAAGAAATTTTGGAAATCGTACATAGTGATGTATGTGGACCATTCAACCAAATGGCAAGAGGCGGGTTCTACTACTTTATTACCTTTATAGATGATCTATCAAGGTTTGGACACTTGTATCTGATGAAAAATAAAAGTGAATCCTTTAAAAAGTTTAAGGAATTCAAGGTCCAAGTAGATAACCAAATGCAGAAAAGTATTAAAATCCTTCAATTGGATCGAGGAGGTGAATACTTAAGTCCCCAGTTCATGGAAATCCTTATGGAACAGGGCATTATATCACAACTAACTCCACCCGTAACATCTCAACTCAATGGTATGTCTAAAAGGAGGAATCAAACTCTGTTGGATATAGTTCGATCAATGATGAGTTATACATATTTGTCTACTTTCTTTTAGGGTTTTACATTGCAAACTGCCATTTACATATTAAACCGTGTTCCATCTAAGTCTGTTTTTATCACACCATATAAGATATGGCATAGTAAGGCACTAAGTCTCAAGCATGTTAAGATTTGGGGATGCCTAGCCTTCATCAAAAGGTTAAAAATAGATAAATTAGATGCAAGGTCAATTCAAGGTAGATTTATTAAATATCCTAAAGACAGTTTGGGGTATTATTTCTATCTTCCTATTGAACAAGTTATTGTTGTAAGCAGAGATGTCATATTTCTTGAGAAAGAGTTTCTTCAAGAAAGTGGTAAAGCTAAGAAGATAGAATTAGAAGAAGAGTCTTATAATAATGCCAATCAAGTTGATCAAATGGACATAGATCAATCCTAAGAGTCTAATCCCATTGAAAATATCATCATACCAACTCCTAAAAAGTCAGGTAAGATATCTCATCCACCATAGAGATATTGTTTTCTACATGATATGTAAGAGTTGTAAATGCATCAAGAAAATAATTATGATGATGATCCTACAACATTGAAAGAGGCTTTATCAGATAAAGATTCCTCTAAATGGCTTGAAGCAATGAAATCCAAAATGGATTCCATGTATACAAGCCAAGTTTGGACACTTGTTGATCCACCTGAAGGTATTGTACTTATAGGTTGTAAATGGATCTTCAAGAGAAAGATTGGTGCAGATGGAAAGGTTGATACCTACAAAGCAATGCTTATAGCGCCAAAGGCAAAGGGTTGACTATGAGGAGACCTTCTCGTCAATAGCCATGTTTAAATACATTTGAATACTTCTTACCATTACTACATACTATGATTATGAAATTTAGCAAATGGATGTCAAAACTGCTTTTTTTAATGGTTATGTTGAGGAAGAGATTTATATGGAACAACTTAAAGGTTATAAATCTAAGGAAAGTTCCAAAGTGTGCAAGTTTAATATATCTACAAATGGACATAGATCAATCCCAATAGTCTAATCCCATTGAAAATATCATCACACAAACTCCTAGAAAATCAACTAGGATATCTCATCCACCATAGAGATACAATTTTTTACATGATATGTAAGAGTTGCATATGCACCAAGAAAATAATTATGATGATGATCCTACAACATTTGAAGAGGCTTTATCAGATAAAGATTCTTCTAAATGGCTTGAAGCAATGAAATCCGAAATGGATTCCATGTATGCAAACCAAGTTTGGACACTTGTTGATCCACCTGAAGGTATTATACCTATAGGTTGTAAATGGATCTTCAAGAGAAAGATTGATGTAGATGGAAAGGTTGATACCTACAAAGCAAGGCTTGTAGTGAAAGGGTTTCACCAAAGGCAAGGGGTCGACTATGAGGAGACCTTCTTGTCAGTAGCCATACTTAAATCCATTTAGATACTTCTTACCATTACTACACACTATGATTATGAAGTTTAGTAAATGGATGTCAAAAATGCTTTTCTCAATGGTTATGTTGAGGAGGAGATTTATATGAAACAACCTAAAGGTTATGAATCTAAGGAAAGTTCCAAAGTGTGCAAGCTTAATAGATCTATTTATTGTCTAAATCAAGCTTTAAGGAGTTGGAATCATCATTTTGATGAAGCCATATGAACTTTTGGTTTTATAAAAAATGAAGATGAACCTTATGTGTACAAAAAGGTTAATGGGAGCTAACTTGCTTTCCTAGCATTTTATGTGGATGATATTTTATTAATTGGGAATGATGTTGGCATGTTTACAAATGTGAAACTATGGCTATATAAATCTTTCTTTATAAAAGACTTAGGGGAAGCTACCTATATTATTAGCATTTAAGTCTATAGAGATAGATTGAATATAATGATAGGTTTATCCCCAAGTCTTTACTTTTAAAAAGTGTTGAAATGGTTCAACATACTTGATTCCTAGAGAGGATTATTACCATTTAAGGATGGTGTCTATTTATCCAAGGGTATGTCACTTAAGACACCCAAGGAAATGGAGCTAATGGCTAAAGTTCCTTATGCTTTGAATATAGGAAGCTTAATGTATGTTATGTTGTGTACAAGGCTTGATATTGCCTATGCTATTAGTATGACTAGCAGGTTTCAATCGAATCCAGGTTTAGAACACTGGATAGCTATAAAGGAATCTTTAAGTACTTGAGAAGGATTAAAGATTTAGTCTTAAGTTATGGAGGAGATAATCTACAAATAGATGGTTTCATAGATTCTAATTTTCAATCAGATATTGATGATAAAAAGTCTATCTCTAGGTTTTTTTTTATCTATAATAGTGGTACAGTGAGTTGAAAGAGTTTCAAGTAAGGTGTCACTACTGATTCCACTACATAAGCTGAGTATATAGCTACATCAGATACTGCTAAAGAAGTTGTTTGGATTAAGAAGTTCATTACTGAACTAGAAGTTGTTCCTTCCATTGAGTCCCCAATTCCTCTCTATTGTGACAACAATGGAGCCATTGCTTTGGCAAAGGAATCAAGGTCTTATAAAAAATCCAAACACATAAAAAGTGTTTCCATATTATCAAAGAACTTATTAGGAAAAGCAACATTGTCATGCAAAAAGTAGCTTCAACTGATAATGTGGTTGATCCATTAACCAAATCTCTTACTCAGTTACAGTTAGATCATCATCTTGAGAAGATGGGTCTTAAATATTGTAGTGAATGGTGCTAGTGCTAGTGAGAGATTGTTAGCATAGATGTGCCCTAATGCCATTCTTGTAATGTATAATGACATTGTAAATTATCCTAATGGCAATAAAAGAATATTCTATTATTTAAAGTGTTTATTTAATTGAATGTTTATCCATTAGCATTATGTTAAATATATTCATTATCAAGAGTTAATAATATGAGCTACGAATTTATTTAGTACATATGTTATTAAATGTTCATAGTTATATAATTGATATTTAGGTAATATTGATTAGACTATCACCTGTGTCTATTTTCCTTTATTAGTATATGATACTAATAGTGGGAGGTAGTGAGTCTTATGATACTTGATGTGAGATATCAGAATAGACATATGGATACTCATGTGATGGGTGGATCGAATAGTGACGTTAGATTCATGATCACATGGATATTCACTTATAGTCAACGATCACAATCTAGGTTATAATGGTGCATATAGTCCTTTGACCTGAGGTGACATGGTCATTCATATTTAAGTGGTTAGAGTTTGTTACCGCTAATATACTTATGTTACTCACACATGGGCATATGGTGTGTGGTGGCTCTAGTTAGTTAAATGTAGGGATGAGTGTTCGACCTAAATGAGATTCATTACTTAGAGTGAACCAAGATAAGATCCTATATTATCTAAGTCTTTTCTTGATGAAAGAGTTCTTGGTTAGGACAAACATAATAGTCTGAAAGCGTTTTAGTGCTAGAAAGAGTTTCTAGTATTTATTATGTTTTATCAAGAGATAGAACATGAGATGAGATAATATGATATAGCTATTAGAGTTTGACTTATCCTTGACTCTAGGCTATATTGGGATCTTTTAATGAAGGGATTTTAGTGCACAATAATTATGACTAAAGGGTTTGTGTGAATTAATAAATACATTTATATCTAATTATGTAGTTGTGATATCGATGCTAAAGGTCATTCACAACTTATGAGAACTAAATGTGAATAATTAGGATTTTCATATATAGACTTGAAAGGAGTTTCAAATAATATCAAGTGTTGATATTATCTTCTCATTGCTAATTAGACATGAACCTAGTAAGTCACACCTATAAGGTTTTATCAAATCTCTATTTATATTAATCTAATTATTGATTAAAGAGTTTAATCAATCAATTAAGATTAATGAAATTGGATATTTGCTTAAAGTAATGATTCTAGCATATCATGAAATTTAATTTGAAAAAAGGGTTTAATTATTAATTTATGCTTAATTAATATGAGATATTAAATTAATAATAGATATATGTTGTTTCTATTGGATTTAGATTAATGGTCCAAGTGTATGGACTTAGGCCTAAGTGTATGGACCTAAGCCTAAAAGAGTTTTAGAATAAAGATTTATCCAAAGTCCAAGAATCTTGTTTAGACCCATTTGATTAATGGATTGGGCTAGGATCAAGAGTTGATATAACAACGAAGCACATGTCTATTAAATGAATGTAGTCAAATTTGTCTTATTTGACATTGTTGACTTTAACTATATTAAAGATGACAACACATGTGCATTGTGAGAGTGGATGTAGAGAATTATATGTGATATGTTTTCTACATAAATCTTCATGCCAATTTTCATCATCCTACTTTAGTGCATGTTTGTATGCCAAGTGGATGAATATGGTCTAATAGGTCATGTGACTAGGAGCCTTCTTTTTTGTACACTCATAACTTATCATATATATCTCTAAGGGTTAGTAGATAATAATTGATAAGAACATAATAGATGAGTATCAAGGTAGAGAAAGTGTAGAGACACATGAGACAAAAAGAAAAAGAAACACACATATACAAAACTCAAGAGTTCTTGCAAGGATCATCTAGTGCAAGTTTCATAAGGTTTATTGAGAGAGGGTTCTTGCAAGTACTTAATCAAGACAAGAAGGAGATTTGTTAAAACTTGGTATTTCAAGCTAGAGGTCTCACATTTAGGAGACTTGAAGAGTTTATTCAAGAGTTGAATTAAAGGAGTCAACTATTTAGTAGATTAATTATGGTCTATATTAAACACTTGAGAGATTATAAGTATTCCACAACTTAGATTTCCTAAGTTTTGTATTTATACATGTTAATGTATATTAGCTATGTGTTAAATTGCAAATTGGATCCTAGGGATTGAAATTCTTGGTGAGATCAAGGGTTATATTAAGCAAAATTTTATAATTTTCCCTACTTAGCATTTGATGTCTAAATAGCATAATCAATTCCTAACAATCCACCTTTGGCAAAGCATATAGAGTGTTTAATAAGAAGACTCTAGTAGTTGAAGACTTAATGCATATTGTCTTTGACGAATCAAACTCACTTGATCCTAGAAAGGATTTTTTTAGTGTTGATGATCTTGTAGGTGACAATAAGATTGTGGATACTCAAGAAGAAAATGATAGTAAGCCTTTGGAACTTAATGGTCCAAGTACAAAGGACAATGAAGATATATCTTAACCTACCTTGAAGGATAAAATTCCAAAGGATTAGCAGTTTAAGAAAGTTCATCCTCAAGACCTCATCATAGGTGATACTATAAAAGGGGTAACTACTATATTTAAACTCAAGTCTATTATAAATTTAGCCTTTATTTCTTAAACTGAGCCAAAAAATGTTGATGATGCATTGAGTAATGAATTTTGGGTTCTTGCTATGCAAGAAGAGTTAAATCAATTTGAGAGAAACAAGGTTTGAACGTTGGTTCCTATACCAAAACATCATCCTATTATAGGCACTAAATGGGTGTTTAGAAATAAGATGAATAAACAAGGTGTCATAACTAGGAACAAAGCTAGACTAGTAACTAAAGTTTATAATTAAGAGGAAGGCATTAATTATAATGAAACTTTTGCTCTCATTGCAAGGTTAAAAGCCATTAGAATGCTACTTGCATTTGCATCATTCATGGATTTTAAACTTTATCAAATGGATGTTAAAAGTGAATTTCTAAATGGTTTCATTTAAGAGGAGGTATATGTTGAGCAACCTCCCAGTTTTAAAAATTTTAATTCTCCAAATCATGTTTTTAAACTATCAAAAGCATTGTATAAATTGAAATAAGTTCCAAGAGCTTGGTATGAAAGATTGAGCAACTTCTTACTAAAGAAAGGGTTCTTTATATGAAAAGTTGACACAACTTTTTTCATAAAGAAATCCAAGCATGATTTATTAATTGTTCAAATGTATGTTGATGATATTATTTTCAATGTCACTAACCATTGCTTGTGTGAGGAATTCTCCAAGTTAATGCAAGGAGAATTTGAGATGAGTATGATGGGAGGGCTTAAGTTCTTTCTTGGACTCTAAATTAAGTAATGTAAAAATGGGATTTTCATTAATCAAACCAAATAGGCAAGAGAAATTCTCAAAAAATTTTGGCATGGATGGAGCTAAGATAAGCAAAATTCTAATGAGCACCACAACTAATCTCAATAAGGATGAGAATGGCAAACCTATTAATGAAAAGTGATTTAAAGGTATGATTGGATCCCTTCTTTATTTAACTGCTAGTAGATCCGATATTATGTTTACTACTTGTTTATGCGCTAGATTTCAGTCAAGTCCTAGAGAGTCTCATTTAAATGTTATAAAAAGGATTTTTAAATATCTTTGTGGAATAATGCATTTAGGACTTTGGTATCCTAGAAGTTCCTTCTTTGACTTAATAAGCTATTCAGATGCACACTTTACAAGTAGCTTACTAGATAGAGAGAGCACTTTTAGAATTTATCAATTTTTAAGACAGTGTTTAGTTTCTTGGTTTAGCAAAAAATAAGTTTCGGTTGCCTTATCCACTACTTAAGCTGAATATATTGCAGCAAGTCTTTGTTGTTCACAAGTCTTATGGCAAAAACAATAATTGTTAGACTATGGTATAAAACTTTATCATATTTCTATCAATGTGACAATACAAGTGTCATAAACCTTAGTAATAAACTCATTCAACATTTTAGAACTAAACATATAGACATTCGACATCATTTTTACATGATCATGTTCGAATTGGTAATATCTCACTTGATTTTGTTAATACAAATAATCAACTTGTCGATATCTTTACCAAACCTCTAAATGAAGATAGATTGAATCTCACTAAATATGAACTTGGCATGATTGATGGTTCTAGTCTGTCTTGATTTTGTGTTAAAATTGCTATATTAATGATTGGTAATATTTAAGTTTTCTCTATGTTTATTTTAGTATATAACACTTATTCACTGGTATATTTTTGGTATTTTATTAATTACCTTCATTTTTCTTATGTGAAATCATGCAGTGTTTATTTGAATTACTTTGATTATTTTGAATTTGATCTTCTTTATTTTCAAAATCTTTTATAAAATCTTTTTTTTATCCTTCCTATTTTTTTAATTCTTCTGATTTTGGAAAATTAATAATTAATTAAGGAAAATTTTATTTATTCAATTAATTATTCTAATTTTTAACAAAATATATCCTTCCTTAAATGAGTTCATTTCATATACTCATATAATCCTTCACAAAATCTCTTAATTAATTCAAAATAAAATGCAATTAATTTGCAAGGACTTAATTGTATAGTATTTTGGACTTAATTGCAAAGAATTTGCAATCTTTTTACTGCCAGTGACTCGATCCTACCTAGGATCAGATCATGTCCTAATCAGGACATTATTCTGTCAATTTTGTGTTTTTACATAGAACTGATCTCGAACAATATCTCAATCGGGATATCACTTGGGACATTATGTCCCAATCGGGATAAGAGCATATCCCAACTAGGACATCAATCCTGATAGGATTAGGATTCCCAATCTTTTTAACTCTTTGACTCCCCAATCATAATCGGGAATGATTTTTTAGGTTTCTATTTAATTCAAATTCAAATTTTGATTTCCAACCCTAATCTCTTGCCCATAAATTCCACTCTATTTCTACTTAATTTTCTACTCAATCTATATTCTCTTTCTCTATAAATTTTCTTTTATGTTTTCTCTTTTCTCACCATGGCTCCTAAAAGACTAAGTAAGGTTCCTTCCTCTTCTCAAGATCCTCCTTCAAATAAGGATAAACCCAAAAGAACATACTCTCCATTCTCATATTCTTTTCAAGATTTCAAGAAGAGAGTGTCATAATTTTAAAAAAAGAACCTTTATTCCCTCAAGATTCATGAATGAACCTACTCTCAAAGCAATTGGTTGCAATGATGAAGTAACGAATCTTTTTCTAAAAGGTGGGATATATGATTTTGCTTTACACCTTTTCCATCTTATCCTTCTCTCATTATTGAATTTCTTTCATCATACACTCTACGTTCCATCAAGTATGATGATGCAAACCACTACTTCTCCATGAGATTTATATTAGGAGGAAGAGATCGTTTCATGACATATTAAGAGTTTGATATTCTTTTTGGTTTTTCCTAAGAGGGACACATTCAAGTTAACCCTTATTGGCTTGCTTCTTCTTTTTAGGATGAAATTAAGGCTTTTAATGCTCCTTAATTCTCTACCGGGCATACTAAAGCCTCACACATCAAATCCAAAGCAGTTTGGTATATTTATTGCTTTATTACCTATTCTATTAATAATAGAGCTCTTTCCAATGAAACTTTTCCTCTTAATGATCTTTTCATTTTCTATTACCTTTGTCGTAATGAAAAGATTGTTTTAGGAAGATTTTTATAATAGAGAATTTAACTAATTAGTGATAGTAACACCTGCAATTTATATTGGTGGAATTGTCATAAATTTAGCTAAATTCTACAATGTTAATCTTAATACTCTACCCTTTACCAAGCCTATACTTTTTTCTGAAACTTTCATAAAAAACTCCAAACAATTCACCTCTGTTAATAGCGTTTAGGTTTGGAAACATGACCTTAGAGCAAATGAAAATATTAAGGCTATGTTTAAAGATTTAAAAAAGCAACAAGGCTAAGACATTAGGGAAGAAGAATAAGAATTTCAAACTCATAATGCTCCTTCATGGAAAATGATAAGAATTAAAGGTATATAAACTCAAGGTGCTCAAGCTTAAAATGGTAAACCTCTTTAGGTACGACAAATCTTTGATTGCATATTTTTTTATGGAAACCAACTTTAACTCTCAATTTTAATGAAGTTTAATCCAATTTTAATGTGCATTTCAATTAAATTGATGACAACGCTGCTCATCTTCAACATGATGTCCATCATATTTATGAGCAACAAGGTTATACTTGCACCTATCCTCCTCCTCCTTCATCTCCTCCTCTAGAATAGATATTATTTGTACTTTTCATTTGTTTTATTTTCAGTATATGTTTATTTTATTTTTCGTATATGAGCCTCTAGCTGTTAATTTATTTTTAGCCTAATTTTCTGCTTGTTTATATTTCATTTATTTCGTGTTTATTTTCAGTATCTTATCTTTATGTTGTATGAATTTTCATTAGTAATGAACTTTTCCTTTCTTTGAAATGTCAATTTCTGTAGTATTCATTCTTTTTTACTTTTGCCAAAGGGGCAGAAAATATTTAAGTTTTCATGTGTATTTAGTTAATTTCTTTTACATGAGTATTTTTAAAAAAGAATATGTTTATCATCACTTTGTGAAAGTGTGTCCTTAATATCATTTTTGTATTATTATTTATTCTATTTTATTATTTAAAATAGGGGGAGTGAAAATTATTTGAATTTATTTAAACTTACTTAGTTAATGTATGCCATAAATTTTTATAAAGATTTGATGTATCTTTATTTTTCATTGTCTTGGTTTGTGATCTTTTATTTCCTCTAGGATTTTTTTATTATTCATTCAGGATCATTTCCCTTTATATTTTTTTTCTTTTGCCTTTAACAAAGAAGGAGAATATTATGAATAATTGTGTTTGTGATATGCTAAGTGCTACATGATCATGTCTGATTAACTAGCTAAGCTTCATATGATTATGTGATAGTTAAATTTGTTAAAGCTTCAACATAAGTGCTATATATACTATTTTTGTTATGCATTTTAATAGCACTATATGCATATATATTTGGAATTCTTTCCTTTAAATTGCCTAACAATTTATTTAAATGATCATATTATCATGATTTTATGTTTTTAACACATTCGTCATGTTAGGTCATGTTACTTGTTATCCCTTATGTTAAATTTATGTTATGTTTGTTTTTAACAAAAAGGGAACAAAATTATAAATTTATATTTCTTATTATGTCTATGTTCATAGAGGGAGAAAAAGTATATATATCTTATTTCACTTGGTATTTGGTATCATCATTATTATCATACACTTCACTTTGTATTATTTGTATCAAACTTAAAATAAGTTTGTCAAAATAAAAAAGGGAAGATTATTGACCTTAGCAAGTTATCAATCTTGATTTTGATCTTAACAAACTTAATTTTGAGCAACTAATATATTTGTTTTAAGTGTGTATAAGTTAGGAATTATTTGGAAGTGAAAATGGTGAAGAATTATCAAAGAAATATCACTACGAACAATAATCACAAGTATGTTCATGACCAGGATCAACATAAGGATTAAATTGCTCAAAATAGTGTAAATCTTGTCATGGTCCCGACCGGGACCAAGGCAAACTAACTTCAATAAAAAAAAATTAATTTTTGGCAGAATATATCTTGATCTAATGTCCCAACCAGGACCAGGGCAGACCAACTTCAGTAAAAAATTTAATTTTTGGCAAAACATATCCCAATCCAATATCCCTACCGGGACCATGCCCAGGACAAGGTGATCCTGATTGGAACTAATGCAAAAAATCATATACAACGGCCCGTAATGGCTATTTAATGGTTATCCCGACAAAGACTAATGAAATACCAATCAGGACTTAATAAATTACAGCTTAAAAGTCCAAATTGCATTCAAATGGGCTTTGATATAGTTGGAAATGAAATAATTGCTTCCAACAACTATGATTGAATTGCTCAAGTATAAATGTAACCTCTGAATATTATTTTGAGGTTAAGAAACTTGTTTATCATTCATTATCTCCTTAAAGCATTCAATTAAGCTCTTAAAAACTCTCTTAAATAATTTTTGTATTTGTATAACTCTTATAAGAGTTTATGAGTGTTAGAATAAATATTCTTATTTTTCTATGTTCTAGGATTAGAAAATAGGAAGTGAGATTCTATTCTAAAGGAATTGGTTTAAGTATTTAGCCATTAAAACACCTGGGAATTCGATTTTAGTGTGAGCCCTTAAAAACACTTGTGTATCAGTTTTTGAGTGATTCTTGAAAACTTAAGTTGTAAAGTCAAAAAGTGAGCCATAAAACTCTTGTGTAATCTCAATCTTGTAAATAAGATTTTGAAGAATTGAAAATCCTCACTTGAGGATAAGTTAGGTGGAGACATAGGATTGTTAAGAATCCAAACTCCTTAAATTATTGTGTTCATCATTCTTCCTTCTCAACATTGCTTTTAATTCTTCCATAAATTTTTTATTTCTCATTATTGTTCGATAACCCTTGTAGACACCCAATTTCAGGATGATGAGTTATGGATGTGACAGAAAACTCCAATGATGAAAATGTCATGAATAGGTCTTCAATATTTAAACTTTCAAACTTCAAGGGTCTAATTGCATTTTTTTTTCAAGAAATGATTTAAGATTTTCATGGACTAAATTGCAATGCTTTTTAGGGATATAATTGCAAAACTTATATTCTTTAAAGGACTTTTCTGTAATTAAAACTTTAAAAAAAAAGGTGATCGGAATTACCCTAATTCCGATCAAAATTACATAATTCCGGTCAGAATTAGACTCCTTCCACAAATTCTTGAATTTTCTAGATAAATTGAGTCCTAATTGGTATGAAATTCTCCTAAAATTATTTTGATAATGTTTTTAAGGAAATAGAATTCTCTTAGGAATCAATTTTTAACTAGGATTTCAAGATGTATCCCTATATAAGGAGGATTTTGGCTCTGAAAATAAGGAGAAAAAGAAAAGGAGAGAAGGCAAAAGAGGAAGAGCAAAAATAAAAAATGGAAGAAAAAAATGAGGAAAGAAAAAAAGAGAAAAAAAGAGAGGGAAAAATCTTATTCTCTACAAATTTCTTTTTCTTAATTGCTTGATCAAGAATCTTTGGAGAATTTTTGAAGAATAATATTTGAAGACCTATTAAGAACGGTGATTTTATAAATCTGACGAGCATCTCGTCACTCCTAAGCATCATCATCATCTTCTTATTCTATTTTATTTCTTTCTTCCTTTTTGATTTTATTGATTATTTCTATTATTTGAGTTATTATTATAATTTATTCACTACTCTTTTTTTTTTTTTTGTGATTATAGAGGAAAACACATAATGATCATACTTAGAGAATCAAATCCATAAAAGGTACATGGGATGCTATGGATAACACCTTGTAGAGATATAGTTTCTAGGTTTTTTTATTATTATTTTATTTTATTGCTTAATTTTATTTATTTATTTTTGGGATTGTATTAATTATTTTTATTATTATTTTCATTAGATTATTGTAATAGCCCCAATAGTGGGAATAATGGAATTATGTGTGATTGTTTGTTTATTTTGATTAATTGGTTAGTAAAATTAGGGTTTTAATTGGGGTAATTAATTAAAATTAATAGAGGAAGTAGATTAATTGTGCGTTAATAAAAATTAGGGTTTTTTAGAAGAGATTAATTTAATTATTTGTTTGGTCTTTTATTTATTTTGGCATGTTATATTTATTTGTGAGCTTGTATATTATTTTTATGTGTTTTGGAACCTTAGGCCCATGTTAGGCTTTAATTTATTGTTATTTGGATAATTTTTTTTAGCTCATCTCACCTAATAATTAAATAGGTTTAATTAATTAAAATATATATTTAGGCCCATAATTAATTAGATTTTAGGTGAGACGTAACTTAGGCCCATCTAGTTAATTAGATATAGGTCCACTTAATTTAATTTAATTAATTAGACTTAGCCCACTTAATTAAACCTTTTCATAATTCATAGATTTAATATCACTTTAGCATTAAAATATGTAAAATTAGACCCATTAATTTAAATACCTCCATAATTTATAGATTTAGGCCCATTTTTTAGAATAAAAATAAATAGACTTAGGTTCATTTAATTAAAATTAAAAGAAATTAGTTTTTTAGGTTCATGAATTAAAACATATAGATTTAGCTCATTTAATTAAAATCTATGTACATTAGACTAACTTAGGGATTATGGGTTTGATTGAATGCATTATTTATTTGTATTTTCATGACTAGTTTGCCTTGGAGTTAATTACTAAAATAAGGGTTTATATGAAATTGCATGTAAATAGAGAATAATACAGTAATTTATAAAGTAATTCTAAAAGAACACGAGACTGAAAGAAGTTGGTATTCCGTACCCAGAATCTTTTAGTTGTGGTGCTAGCTTTCTTTTAGGGAATCGAGTACCACCTTTTTGATTTGTCCTAGTTATTACCTTGGGTGGTGACTCCTCATCTCCATGCCATGTCTTTGTGACAGCGGTTAGTGTGTTCTCTAGAGCCTTGAGCTTAAACAGTCTCGCAGTTGTTAAAATCTTATACGCATGCTAAACCCCGCCGTCTACAGTGGCAACTCCATTAGGGATAAGAGATATTGATTCTACTTGTGCTCCTTAGAATTATTTTATTATTGCATTCATTCTGCATGTCCCTATTAATCGCTGGTGTTGGTTTATAGTTCCATGATTCCACTAGCTTCATGGGATTGTAAATTGGCTAACCATCACTCTTAGCCTTAACTCGGTTCAAGAGAGATTACTAGACTCATCTGACTAGAGTCTATAACCCAAGTCCTTAAGGGGAGTAGTCTTCTCTCAAGTTTGCAAAGGATGTCGGGCCCCTCTAACCTTGGCCTGTGACTAAAGTCTTAAAGGAGGGCATCTTGCTAAGGGAACCTTGACCTTTTTACCACTAACCACATATAATGGATTAGTTACTTCCCTTAGGATCTACCCAAATTACTTGTGAATGTTGCCATGAGGTATTTCTAACTATAAAGGCCTAAGCCCATACTTTAAAGGCCCGTCAGAACTAATAAAGATTGGGCTATGCTTTTATACCTAGAAATATTGTTTCTATGTTTTAATGCTTTAAGAGAGATTTGGCATGTGCGTCAATCCCTAATATCCCCTGTTGATATTAAGACCAAGATAAAAAATCCTAGGAAAAGAGACTCACAATTGAATATGTGTGTGGGAGAAATCAGGTTGGAAGGATGTATGTATACCTAACTTGTTACTTGCTACCTGTTGCATAGCACGTGCATCATGCCTACATGCATCATACTAACATTTTTCTTTCAGCCATCATAGATTCATCTAGGTCTTCTTGTGTTTATTATCGAAAGGGTGGCAGACTAGTGAGAATTAATTTGAGTCTGCAATCGATTGTAAAAGAGATCCTTAGCAGACTAAAAAGGAGTCCCATCAACCCACTCTACTTAGAATCTGCATAACTAAAACAAGCCAAAGAAATGGAACAATATGAAAGAGGAAACTGGACCCTAAAGGATGTCAAAGGAGCACTGATAGATGACATGAGAGCGATGATGCAAGATGAGTTAAGATAGGCTTTGGCCGGATTGATGCCACCACCTACTGCTACTGCACCTCCTATGGCCAATCCACCTATTGTGACCAATCTACCTACTGTGGGTACACCACCCGCTAACAATGACAATGCTGGGGAAATGAAACTCAAGGATGTTGAGAGTTATATGGTTGAAAGGGCAAAAAAGGAATCACTAGAGCAAGTCCAAGAGTTGGAATCCAAGCAGATGAAAGCACTGACTCAGAAAATGTCCAAGATGGAGGAATTGATGAGAGGACAAGGCATTGGATACTCATTTGATTTTGAGGATATGCTGCAATTTGGAGAGGAAAAATTGCCCGACAAATTCAAGATGCCACAACTGTAGAAGTTTGATGGTATTAGGGACCTGAGGATTCACCTTAGTCAATACACAACTACCATAAGCACCACTAAGGTTCATTTGTCTGTAGTTACCAAGCTATTTGTACTATCACTAGAGGGTATGGCCATCAATTGGTATCATGGGTTGGAGAAGTCTATCCATGCAAATTAGAGAGAACTATGCACCACTTTTCTAAAGTAATATGACTACAACACTAGGCTCAAGGTATCCATCAGGGATCTAGAACTGACTAGGCAGAAGCCCAATGAGTGATTCTCGAATTTTCTAACCAGGTTCATGAATAAGGCAAGACCAATGAAGAACAAGCTGGCCGAGAAGGATCAAGTTAGGATGATAGTCTAAAATGTGCTACCTAATCTTATTAAGAGGCTACAGATGATGAATCCTAAGACATTTGTAAATCTCTACAATGATGGGTTGCAAGCTGAAGAGATCAAAAATAATAAAAAGAAGGTCACTAGGAGCACTAGAGTGAGAAATTACCCAATTGGAGGCACACAACAAAGAAATACTAGCTGGGTTGTAGTTCATGCTATCCAAAAACCTAGGAGATTCTTAAACTTTAACCAATCCTTATCCAAAGTCGTAGATCATCTCACCCAAAAAGGCATCCTTAGACCTTTAACCCCCACTAGACCATTAAACCCAAATCTCCCTGGCTTTGACCTAAGTAGTTACTATAAGTTTCACCAAGTCATTGGTCACCCAACTGATTGTTACATGCACCTTAAACACGAAATCCAAAACCTCATAGATTCTGGAAAAATCATAAACCTTGAAAAATCAAATCCAAACCCAAACACCCGAAACAATCCTTTCCCAAATTATAAAAACATGCCACCTCCAATAACCATGATGATCAACTCAGGAGTAAGCGAGGAAGAAATGCTAAACTCTTTTGAGGATCTAAACCTTAAAACTGATGAGAAATCTCCTAGTGCCCCTAAAGATGTGGAAAGAGTAGAAGACTTATTGGGTTAACCCTTAAGCAAGTTTGATTATAAGGTGTTTTATTCTAAACCACCTTCTTTTGACATATCCATTGAAATAATCGAGCCCATAGGATGGGGTGATGAGTTCGATGATGAAAAGCTACTAGTCAAAGAGGAGAAATGCATGGTTGAAGTATGGAAAGATGGAAAAAAGGATTGAACTGTTGGGGCTATTGATATTTGGTACAATTCTAACAAGGAAGACACTAAAAGATATAATGTATGGCTTGATAATCCTGAAGTTAGTCATGTCACCAAAAGCGAGAAAGGCTATAAACCAACAGAGAAAACTACAGAGAGAGAAGAAACTTTTAAAGGAGAAGACTTAAATGAATATGGCAATGACCTAATTCTTAAATAGCTCAAGAAAGAAAAAGTAAATGTGATCATTTTGAAGCTCTTGATGCACTCAAGTAGCCATAAAAAAGCTCTGGTTAAGGCTCTGGCTAACATGAACATCGAAACTTCTGCTACCCCTGAGGCAATGGTGGCTAAGGTTACAGAGAAAAAGCATGGGGTTATTACTTTCTCTGATGAGGATTTACCTGTAGAAGGAAGGAATCATAATAAGGCCCTATTCATTCCAACTGAAGTGAGAGGGAAAAAGACCAATTATATGATGGTGGATGATGGGTCTGCAATTAATGTTTGCCCGCTATAGATCCTACCTAATCTAGGAGTGAAGGTAAAGGATTTAGCAAAGTCATACCTAGTAATCAGGGCTTATGATGATAACATGAGGAATGTAGAGGGAACATTTATGGCTCCTGTGAAGACTAGGCCTATAGAAGCAATGGTGGAATTCACCATGCTAGACATTCTTGTCACCTATGCCTTATTATTGGGCAGGCCTTAGTATCATGTTTTAGGAGGAGTGCCTTCCACTGTGCATCAAAAGGTGAAATTCCTATATGAAGGAGAGGTTGTAACTTTAGATGCAAGGATGGGTAAGACTATGTCCACAGTTATCGATAGTCAAAAGCAGGTAGTTAATCCTCCTGGTTTCCAAATAGCTATGATCTCAGAGGGAATTGCGATGGATCTAAGGGTGATGAGCATGATTGAGAAGATGAATTATCGACCTTGATAAGGACTGAGAAAAGACAGGCAAGGTATCCTAGAATTACCAGACTTCAAAAACCAAGAAGACACAAGAGGATTGGGCTATACTGGAATTGGATTTGGCAGCAAAATGGCAAGGAGATGGTTTTTTAATGAGAGTAACCTCCTAAGGAATGTAGGACCTCTGAAGGATAACTTTGTCAAATAAAGGAAGGAGAAGTTCTATTTGGGTGAAAAGGAGCCTGTTCAAGTAACTGGTGTGGATATCCCTGGGTTCAAGATCTTCAAAAAGCATATAGTTGAGAGGCTGGTATAAGACAATAAAGATAAGGTGATGAAGACAGTTGCTGAAAAGATGAAAGCTGAGGACATTGAAGAATTGCTTTGCCTGCCACCTAATGAAGAACCACCACAGGATTTAGCTAGCATTATTAATAATAGTTTTAGTGATGTTTTTTATGAAGAAACTGATGTAATAACATTTGATTTATTTGAGGATGAAAACTTTGTTTTTCCTGTGGTCAATGATATGAATTCTGGTTTGGCTTACTTGTGTGATGTTGATTCTGATGGTCTTATGCATTTTAATTATGATCATTTATGCATGTTTGACATTAATTCTATTTAATTAGATTCATTAAATAATGGCACAAATGAACAACCAAAAGACATTTCTATATCATATGATTTAACTCCTGAAGAGAGAGAAAAATTTAAGAGAATATCAACAAAAAGAAAGGTAGTATTTGCTTGGTCCTATAAGGATATGCCAGGGCTAGATAGAGAAATTATGGAGCATCACATTCCAATATATCCAAAAGCTAAACCTATTAAGCAAAAACTTCATAGGTTGAGGCCATAGTGGACAGAAAAGATAAAAGAGGAAATCGCTAAGCAGATCCAGATTAACTTTTTAGAAGTAGTGGAATACCCTCAATGGTTGGCAAATATAGTACCAGTTCCTAAGAAAGATGGAGAATTCTAAATGTGTGTAGACTTCAGAGATCTAAATAAGACATGCCTAAAAGAACCCTATATTGATGTGATTATCAATAGTGCAGCATCAAGTGCAATGTACTCCTTCATGGATGGGTTCTCAAGTTATAACCAGATAATGATGGCAGTTATAGACAAGATCAAAACTGCTTTATCACTGAATGGGGGACGTATTGCTACAAGGTGATCTCTTTTGGTTAAAAGAACGTAAGAGCAACTTATCAACGAGCAGCCACTACCTTATTTCATGATATGATGCATAAGGAAGTGGAAGTGTACATCGATGATATAATGGTTAAGTCAGAAATAAAAGAGGGACACTCTGAGGCTTTGGATAAGTTCCGAGTGAGAATAGAAAGATATAACCAAAGGCTTAATCCGAAGAAATGCATCTTTGGGGTAACTTCGAGAAAATTGTTAGGGCATATAGTTAGCAATAGAGGAATAGAAGTCAACCGAGACAAGATTAGAGCCATCCAGGAGATGTCAACACCAAGAACAGAGAAAGAAGTATGAGGGTTTATTGGAACACTATAGTACATCAGCAGGTTTATTGCGAGACTTACCATGGTCTGTGATTTAATCTTAAAGCTCTTGAGGAAGAATCAACTAGGGGAATGGAATGAAGAATGTCAAAAAGCCTTTAATAAGATTAAGGAATAACTTACTAACCCACCTATGTTAAGACCACCAATGCAAGGTAAACCTTTAATCTTGTATTTGGCTTCAGAGGAAAAGGCAATGGGGCAATGCTAGCTCAAGAAGGGCCAAAAGGGTGGAGTACGCAATGTGTTATCTCAGTAAAAAGTTTTTGCCATATGAAGAAAAATACAATCTGGTGGAAAAGATATGTTTGATAATAATCTGGGCTACAAAGAAGCTAAGGCATTATTTCCAATTTTACAAAGTACAAGCTGTCTCAAAGATAGATCCTTTAAGGTACTTGTTTCAAGCACCAGCTTTAACTAGCAAGATGTCTCAATGGTGGGTACTTCTAACTGAGTTTGATATAGAGTACATCACCACTAACGTCATTAAAGGAAGAGCAGTAGCAGAATTTCTGGCCAAGAATGCAATTGAAGGAAATGAGTAGTAGAATCTAAAGTGCCTATATGAGAATTTAGCAGCAATAGAACAATGTGAATGGAAGCTTTATTTTGATGGAGCTGTGAATAATAGAGGAGTCAAGCTAGGAGTAATCCTTGTTACACCAGGAGGAGAAACTATTCCAATGGCCAAGAAATTAGACTTCAGGTTTACAAACAACATGGCTAAGTATGAGGCATGCATCTACGGTATGGAAGCAGCATTAGCAGTTGGAGTTAAAGACCTACTAGTTTATAGAGATTCTATGTTAGTCATTAGTCAGGCTAATGAGGAATGGGAAGTGAAAGAAAAGAAGTTAAAACCTCACATCTGCTACTTGAAAAAGCTAATGAGGAAGTTCACTAAGTGTCTCTTCATGCATTTACTAAGAGATCAGAATCAAATGGTGGATGCCTTAGAAATAACTTCTTTAATATGGGATAAGCCAACGGGATCAATGATGAAGCCTTTGGTAATAATGAAAATGAAAGCTCCATGTTGTGGTGAAGAACAAGTCAGGAGTATCCAGATAGGGCTAAAAGAAAAGCCATGGTTCTATGACATCTATAGATTTATTGAAGAAAGGAAATACCTAAATGAAGCAACTTCCAAAGAAAGATATGCTCTTCATGTCCTTGCATGCCATTATGCAAGTCATGATCAGATATTATACAAAAGGATACCGAATGGAATACAGCTAAGATGTCTCAAGAAGGATGAAACAGAATAGGCAATGAGAGAGATTCATGCAAGAGTTTGTGGACCTCACATGAACGGGATGATTCTAGCAAAGAAAATGGTTCAGCAAGGGTATTACTTGATAAACATGGAAAAGGACTATATCCAGGTAGTGAAAGAATGTCATCAGTGTCAAGTACATGGGAACCTCAATCATCTTTCCCCTACAATGCTAAACATTTTAACATCTCCATGGCCCTTTACAGCCTGGGGAATAGATATAATTGAGGAAGTAAAACCAATTGCTTTGAATGGGCACAAGTATATAGTAGTTGCAATTGACAACTTCTCTAAATAGATAGAAGTAGAGTCCTTTGGTACCTTGAAGGCTAATCAGATGGCAAGGTTTATAAAAAAGAATCTTATTTGTAGATATAGGGTCCTGCATCATATTGTAACAGACAATGGTGTTCAGTTCCTGGCAGAAATAACTGAATTACTATAGAGATACAAGATTGAGCATCATAAGTCCTCACTTTATCGACCTCAGGCTAATGGTGCAGTTGAAGCAACTAATAATAATATAAAGAATATTCTCTCCAAGATGGTGAAAACGCATAAAGATTGGTCTGAATATCTTCCTTTTGTTTTATAGGGATACAAAACTACAACACGCATTGGTATGGGACAAATTTCATTCTTGTTAGTATATGGTTGTGAAGCAGTTTGCCCATAGAGATGGAAATTAAATCTTTGAGAGTCGTTATGGAAGCAAAAATTCCTGAGAATGAATGGATACAAAAGAGATTCGATCACCTCATTTCTTTAGATGAGAAAAGGATGGATGCTCTATTTCACACTCAGATTTATCAAAAGAGGATAGCAAGAACTTTCAACAAAAGGGTTAAGTTGGGAAAGATAAAAGATGGAGATATGGTATTAAAGCATACAAGGGTGATGGTCTTTGATTCGAGAGGGAAATTCATACCAAATTGGGAAGGACCATATCTAATCAAGACAATCCTGGCCAAAGGAGCTCCAAAGATATCCGATCTAAAAAGGAATGAGTTCATTGAGCCAATCAATTTGGATCATCTCAAGAAATACTACCTTTAAAAAAAAGAGTCCGCTGGCTAGAAAATCTGAAAAGGCTAGTCAGGCAAAAGTTAAGACATTCTCGTTATTCAAAAAACCCGTAAAAGAGCTGGCAGGTAAAAGTAAGGGAATAAAATAAAAAAAATGATCTCACTGGTCAAAAAACTCACAAAGGGCTTATTAGGTAGAAATTAGGGAAACAAAAGTGAGGAAAAATGTTCAGTTAGAAAATCCAAAAGGACTAGTTGATAACAGGAGTTATGTCATATGATGTAATAAATATAGACATTTTGCCCTAATTAATGAAATAAATTGAAATAATATTTCTGTCAAATGTTGAATATTCTATCTTTATTATAAAGCATGAATGCTTGAAGAAAAAATACAACATAAGAAATCAGACTTATGAGACCACTATTGTTGTTTCTATTTTTTTTTTTTTTGTGACTCATCTAATAACACTCGAGTCCTTTCATAGCTAGTAAATTCTAGTGGTTCTGTAGATTGCATGACAACCCAAGCTTTGTAGTCATCATCAGTAGTCATGTCAGCATTCGGGTGCATATGCTGCTCTAAAGCTTTGCGAGGCCACAAGTTCTTCACTTTGTCCAAAAAATCCTATCTCAAAGGGAAACCTTCAAAGTTAGTTGTAACAACCACAATAAATTGGGGATGACCATACTGACAGCAAAGTCATGAGGGAGAAAGAATCAAAAAGTGCAACCCAGGAATGGGGACGCAACAGTCATATAGGTTGATGGTCATGAATTTCAATCTTCATCAAGGACAAATCCAAGTAATCTTAGTATCAGCAAGGCCTTTCATCTAATTAATCCATTGATTTATAGCATGTTTGTCCCTTATCTTTAAAGGAAGAGACTATAAATAATGAGCTTGATAAATTAAGGCATTGGGGGGAGCATTAAGCAGACTCAACTTCTCTTGTAACCAAATCTAAAAAAAAAGGCAGCTTAGAAAAAAAAGGGGTTACATACCTGAAGGAGAAGCAAATTGCCTGAGAGACAATTCTAAACCTTAAAATTATCTAATCCAATAATAGTTTCAGCAAGGATGATAGGTATAGGATTAGCTTCAATTTCTACTTGTTCTAAGATATTGATAATTCTTACATCAGCATCTCTATGAGGAGACACTAGCAGAAATTGAGCATACAAGCAAAAGATGACAGTTTTGATCCAAGCAGCATTGTTCTTGTCCCTAGCTTCACAAGAGGTAATAAAAAAAGGAAGACTAATAGTACCAACATTGTGTGCATGCATGTAGATGACACCTGGGAGCATATCAAAAAATGTTACTCGTCTACTATGAAATTCCATTATAAGATCAGGGAGAGCAATTGTAATGGTTGAATCTAAGATAGAAAAAGCAATTGCAACTGTTGAATCTAATGAATATCTAAGAATAGTAGTAAATTCCTTAATTAAAGGACATAACTCTTATCCATTGAATCTAAATACATTATCCTTAGCATCCCAGAATGTAGTAGCAGCATGTAAGAAATTACTGTCTATTTTTAGGTGTTGAAGGGACTTTAGGGATTTAGCATGGAAAGGTAGCACTCTATTCCAATTATCTCTGTTCATGGTCTTAAGAAATTTCTTCATCAAGCTAACAGTTACTTGTATCATGATAAAGAGAAATAAAGAGAGGGATGTACAATAGACTCATCTGTGACTCTTAAATAGCTTTAAAAAGATTATGCAGAATGGGATTAGGATTTTCCCGATTGGGTTTTCAAAAGATGGAAAGGATTAGGATTTTTTCAGTCATTTTTAGATCGAATTCGCATCAAAATAGGAAAATACACAGGATAAAGGATGAATTCCTAATCGAAATTCTAGAAATCTGATCAAAAATAGGAAATTCTGATCAGAAATCTAGGATGTCGATCGGATTTCCAGCATTTCCAAAAAAAAAGGGTTTAATCCAAAATAAAGGTTCGAAATTGACTCATAAAAGGAAACAATCCTGAAGCATCCAAAGTACAGTCATGTTAACAACAAGTGCTAAAGAAAATCAGTCATCCTGAACTCCAGTATTTGGCCAAGGGCTCCTTTTGTCGATGTTTGCTTGACAAATTACGACAAAGTAAAATAGCACCCAATTTCTAAATTGAAAGTTAGGATACTTACTTGCACTCCTTGAAGCTTATGCTTGTGAATTTGCTAAACTCTGACATATAACATTTAAAATGACATATCATACTAGATTGTATGATATTGATTATACTCAGTCGTATAACCTTAGGTGAAAGAAACACATTGTACTCAGTTGTACAACATTAAATTAAAAAATTACATCATACTCGGTCATATGATGTCAATTATACTCGGTCATATAATCGATTGGAAAAGAAAACATCATACTTAGTCATATGATGCTGATTATAATCGATCGTATAATCGATTGGAAACACATTGTACTTAGTCGTAGAATGTTGACTACACTCGGACGTATAGTTTAATTTGAAGAGAAACATCACACTCAGTCGTATGATGTTGATTATACTTGGTCATATAATTGATTAAGGATACATTGCACTCGGTTGTACAATGCTAACTACACTCGATTATATAGTCTGATTGATTATGCAACTATGCTGCAATCCATAATTGCTCACAATTAGTTGCAACCCTTCCATTTCTCACTTTTGATGCTACTGTCACGACCCAAAACAGGGGCCATGACCGGCGCTAGGGAACGGGAATTCTTTCGAATCCGGAACCCGTAGCAAGCCTAAAAATAAAATAAATATGCAATAATAACCATAAAAATATAATATGCAGCGGAAAATAAAATCATAAATATTACAATATCATCCATATCAACTGGATTTAATTCAAAACTCATCACATCGCATATATAATCTCATAAATGTATAATCTTTATACAAATCCAGTTTTACTATAATACATCTCTTTAAAACAAATACTTTATTTCACAACCACTGAAAATCACAACTACTGAAAATCACAACTACTGCAGTGTCTAGATAAAATAAATAAGACTCAAGTATATAATTTACATAAAGAAGCCGGGGCGGAAGAAATCCGGCGTATCGACCTGCTACTGAGGTCTGAGGAAGTTGACTCTCCTGAAAAATAGTCAACGGAGGGGAGTCAGACCTCACTGAGTGAATTACTATAGTATATATACATACACACTAAATGATAATGCATACAGTCAACAGTATATATATAATATGTACATATACAGGCAAATTCATACAGATGCAGAAAAATCATTTTATATATTTTACTGAAAAATCCCAGTTTATGAAGGATCACATAGAACCCTAGAATATCGCAACCTCAGAAAATAGTGTTAAGCAACACTCTGGCCATACAGGCTCACTTATACCAAATATATCCACTTAATCCATTTGGACAGTAGACTGGCCCCGAGACACTAAGTCAACCGAGCTCCAGCAGTCTGACTGCCAGTGTGATTGGCCCCGAGACACTTGGTCAACCGAGCTCCAGCAATCACACCCAAACCACATCTCACATATATCAATAATCATAATCAAATCGATATCCACAAATAGTCAGTAATAAAGCCTAAATACTATAGGCGTACCGGTACGTACTCGGTCCTAGTGCTGCCCACTAGGTAGCACGTTCTATTGATATCCTTCAGTGATAAATAATAAAACATTCATTCACAAATACATGATGCATGAATTTAAATAAATCAACAATATAAACCATATATATACCGAAAATATACCAAACATAAACCAGGTATATTTTGAGTATATATACGTCAAATAAATTCAATCAAATCATGAATTAAACTAAAAATATATTTAAAAACATTTTAAATATATTTTATTAATAAAACATGTATATAATTTATTATATACGAAAAATATACCAAAAATATACTTGAATATAAATCATGTTATTTATGCATATTTAGTCAAAATAAAACATGCATTTTCTAAATCATGCATCCTAAGCATATATATATAATATAGTAACTCACCTAATGCGCTCCACGAGACAGGTCCGACGGGCCTGGTCCACTAACCCTCGGTCTCGGCGCAACTAAACAAGAAATAATTAATCGACATCAGAATAACCCTAACAGAAATCCTAGAATTAAATCTAGAGTATTCAATACAGAATCGGAAATTAGGGTTCGACTGGATATCACGTTTTACGAGAATTCTACCAAAAATCCGGCAGAACCTCCCCTGTAAAACGGACATCTCTCTACTCAAAAGAGTAGAGCCGACCCTGCAAAGAAAATACACTTCAAAAATAAACACCACAATCAATCACAACCCCTCGGTCGGACTCCAGACTACAATCTGTCGACCGGGGTCCACAAACACAGAATATATATTCAAATATACCAAAAATATCCTTAAATCATAAAAATACATTTTCATACGTAGAAATTACATAATAAATCTTGAAACACTATAAAAACCGATTAAAACTCATTTTATTAGAAAAACCGTATATTATATATATAATTGAAAATAATTCCCGGAAAATAGTTTTAATTAGTTAAAAATACTAAATATTTTGTAGAAATCATTTTTATACCTTAAATAAATATTAAAACCAATTAAATTACATTTTTAGACAATTTAGGGTAAAATTACCAAAATACCCCTATATATATATATATACCTAAATTACTTCAAAAATTCACCAAAAATCATACAATTATCCAAAATTAATTTTCTCAACATATTTATCAATAATATCAATAATTAAACTCAATTAACCAATTAAATTCAATTTAAAACACAATTAACTTAATTTTACAAAATCACATAAACTTCAATAATTAAAAATAAATACTTAGAAATTCATAAAAATTCCAAATAAATTTCTATAATTCATTTCAACACCTAATTCAACCATAAACTCCAATTTCATAATTTAAATAATTAATTTCCGAAAATTAGAAAATAATATTAAAATATTCAAAAATACCCAAAAATCCAAACAATCTCCAAAAATTCTGTAAAAATTCATACATGAAGATTAAACTACCAGGAACAACATTTGTGAAGGAAGTTTCCATGAATCATCCAAATCGAAGCTCAAAAAAATCAAAAACCAAAAGTGGCCGAAAACTTCAACTCAAAACCTAAGCAATTCTAGACCATCTTAGCTCAAACCAAAGCTAGAATAACACTCACCGGAGCTCAAGGAGAAGATAGAGACCGGCGGTGTCGAAAACGGTGGCCGGAGGAGGGAGAAACGGCGGTGGGAAGAAATGGTGGTCCGGCGGCACCCACGGGAAGAAGAAGAAGAAGAAGAAGAAAAAGAAAAAGAAAGAAAAGGAAGGAAAAAGAAAAAGAAAAAGAAAGAAAAAGGAAAAGAAAAAAAAAAGAAAAAAAAAATAAAATAAATTAAAATAATTTAATAATAAATAAAATAATCAAATAATAATAAATAAATAATAAAATATTAGGGTAATAATAAACCCTAATTAAATAAATATACACACACAAGCTTTATTTAATAATTTAAAAATATGTATGAGTTCATGCAAACCCGTAAATACATTTAAAATAATTAATAATACATTGTTTACGTGAAAATTTCCCCGAAAATGAAAGTCCCGGGAAAATTTTACGTAAAATACTGAAAATAATAGACAGTAATTAAAATAGGTTTAAAATACATATCAACTCATAAAAATATCGTATATACAGTCAAAATTATTGACACTGCATATCCCGGTACAGTGTAAAAATATTTTTAAAAACACGGGATATTACAGTCTTCCCCCCTTACAAGAATTCGTCCCCGAATTCCAGAAAACAAGATTACAGAATCAGGAAGGAAAGAGATACGGGTAAGAAGCTCGCATCTCAGCTTCAGTCTCCCACGTATGCTCTTCAACTCTGTCGCTACGCCATAAAACCTTGACCATCGGAATCTGCTTCGATCGCAACTGTCGAACTTGAAAATCAACAATCGCCACAGGTTCTTCCACAAACGTCAAATCTTCACTCACTTCCACACTGTCAGGTTGCAACACGTGTGAAGGATCTGAGATATACTTCCTCAACATCGAGATATGAAATACTGGATGCACTTGTGACATACTCGGAGGCAAATCCAACCGATATGCAACAGTGCCAATTCTCTCCAGAATCTCAAACGGTCCAATATATCTCGGTGCTAACTTACCCTTCCTGCCAAATCTCATCACACCCTTCATCGGAGATACTTTCAGAAAAACGAAATCTCCAACCTGAAACTCCACATCTCTGCGCCTAGGATCCGCATAACTCTTCTGTCTGCTAACTGCGGTCTCTAACCTGCGCTTGATCACGGCGACTTTCTCTGCAGCATCCTGAACCATCTCTGGTCCAGTCAAAGCTCTCTCACCAATCTCATCCCAACTCAACGGGGATCTACACTTCCTTCCATACAACGCCTCATATGGTGCCATGCCAATACTGCTATGGTAGCTGTTATTATATGCAAACTCCACAAGCGACAAATGATCATCCCAGCTACCTCCCAAATCCAAGACACACATCCTCAACATATCTTCCAGTGTCTGGATCGTCCTCTCAGACTGACCGTCTGTCTGAGGATGAAAAGCAGTACTGAAATCCAACTTAGTGCCCATCGCTTCCTGCAACTTCTGCCAAAAACGAGAAGTAAACACCGAACCTCTATCCGACACAATGGACACAGGTACTCCATGAAGGCATACAATATGCTTCACATACAACTTCGTCAATCTAGCAACTGAATATGTGGCTTTCACAGGCAAGAAATGTGCAGACTTCATCAATCTGTCTACAATCACCCAGATGGAATCGTATCCATCCTTCGAACGAGGTAAACCGACCACAAAATCCATAGCTATCCTTTCCCACTTCCACTCGGGAATAGGAAGAGGCTGAAGCTTCCCAGAAGGCTTCTGATGTTCGGCTTTCACTTGCTGACACGTCAAGCACTTAGCAACATAATCAGCAACATCCTTCTTCAATCCATCCCACCAGTATAGATCTCTGATACTGTGGTACATCTTAGTAACACCAGGATGAACGCGGTAGGCTGTAGAATGTGCTTCCTCTAGGATCTCTTCTCTCAAATCATCCACATCAGGAACACACAATCTACCACTGATCCACAACACACCATCATCATCGAGTGTGAAATCAGTGAACTTCCCTGCTCTGACATTCTCTGCAAGCTCTTCCAGAATAGGATCTCGGCTCTGAGCTGCTTTAATCCTATCCCTCAGTACAGATCGTACTTTAAACTGAGCTAACAGTCCACCTGATCTACTGATCTTCATCATCAGACCTTGATCCACCATCAAATGCAATTCCTGGATCAATGGTCTCCTCTCAACACCAATGTGAGCAAGACTACCTGAGGACTTCCTACTCAAGGCATCTGCTACCACATTAGCTTTACCCGGATGGTAAAGAATCTCGCAATCATAATCCTTCAACAGTTCCAACCATCTTCTCTGCCTCAGATTCAGATCTCGCTGCTGGAAAATGTACTTAAGGCTCTTGTGATCAGTAAATATCTCACAAGTCACCCCGTACAAATAATGTCTCCAAATCTTCAAAGCAAAGATCACTGCAGCCATCTCAAGATCATGTGTAGGATAGTTCTGCTCATGCTTCTTCAACTGCCTCGAAGCATAGGCTATCACTCTTCCATTCTGCATCAACACACAACCAAAACCAATTCTAGAGGCATCACAGTAAACTGTGAACTTATCCACACTATTAGGCAAAGCTAATACTGGCGCTGTGGTCAACTTCTCCTTCAACAACTGAAAACTATTCTCACAAGCTTCTGACCACTCAAATCTAACATTCTTCTGAGTCAAGCGAGTCATAGGGGCTGCTATCTTGGAAAAATCCTGCACAAACCGCCTATAATACCCGGCTAAACCCAGAAAACTCTGAATCTCAGTAACTGAAGTAGGTCTAGGCCACTCAGATACTGCCTCAATCTTCTGTGGATCAACCTGAATACCTTCTTTAGACACTACGTGTCCAAGAAAAGAAACACTCTCCATCCAGAAATCACACTTCGAGAATTTAGCATAAAGCTGATGATCTCTCAGTGTCTGTAGTACAATCCTCAAATGATATACGTGCTCTTCCATACTCCTCGAATATACCAGTATATCATCAATAAAGACTACTACAAACTGATCCACATACGGTCGGAATACTCTGTTCATCAGGTCCATAAAAGCTGCTGGTGCATTAGTCAAACCAAAAGACATCACCAGAAACTCATAATGGCCATATCGAGTGCGGAAAGCTGTCTTAGGAATATCAACTTCACTAATCCGCAGCTGATGATAACCCGACCTCAAGTCAACCTTAGAAAAGAATTGTGCACCCTGGAGCTGATCAAACAAATCATCTATCCTCGGGAGAGGATACTTGTTCTTCACTGTCACCTTATTAAGCTCTCTGTAGTCAATGCACAGTCTCAGGGTACCATCCTTCTTCTTCACAAACAAAACTGGTGCACCCCAAGGAGAAACACTAGGTCTAATGAAGCCTTTATCCAACAACTCTTGCAACTGCTCCTTCAACTCTCTCAACTCTGCAGGAGCCATACGATAGGGTGGCATAGATATAGGAGTAATACCTGGAACCACATCTATACAGAACTCAATCTCTCTATGAGGTGGTAAACCTGGCAACTCCTCGGGAAAAACATCAGGAAACTCACAAGCAACAGGAACATCTGTGAGTGACAACTTCTCCACTGACGTATCCCTAACCAATGCCAAAAACCCCTGACAACCTTTCCTCAACAACTTCCTAGCTGAAATAACATAAATAAGATTCTGAGGTGCTGAACTCCTGTCACCAACAAACTTAAATTCTACTTCACCAGGAATTCTGAAAATCACCTCCTTATTCCTGCAATCAACCACGGTGAAGTGCTGAGACAACCAATCCATTCCCAAAATAACATCAAACTCCATCACATCCAACAAAATCAAATCAACGGGTAATTCTCTATCTCCCACGAGAACTGGACAACTAGAAAGAACAATATCGGTGTCCAAAGAATCACTCAGAGGAGTGGCAACAGACAAAGGAAAAGCCATCCTCGAAGCTTGCCAACAAGATTTAGAAGCAAAAATGGGAGAAACAAAAGAATGCGTGGCACCCGGATCAAACAAAACCAAAGCATCCAGGTAACAAACAGAAAGAATACCTGCCACGACTGCATTAGATGCCTGAGCATCCTGCTGAGTCAGATGGAAAACTCTCGCCTGACCTCGACCTCCCTGCTGACTGGTAGAAGCCTAGCCAACGCCTCTAGCACCTCCTCTCATACCTCTACCACGACTCTGCTGTGGAACAAACTGAGTAGAACTCTGATGCTGAGCTGGTGGTAACTGAAATGGCACGAGTGCTGCACTAGCAATCGACTGCTGTGGGAATCGCGGAATCTGCTGCTGCTGATATCCGGAATAAGGACACGATCTGGCAAAATGTCCTGTCTGTCCGCATCTGAAACATGTCAACGGTGTCAGATAACACGGTCCCTGATGGACTCTACCACAAGTCTGACAAACACTGGCCGCTGATCCAGAACTACGACCACTGCTGCTGCTCGAAGCACCTGACCCGAATCTGAACGATCTACGCTGACCTCCACGGCCATGTCTACTGCTCCGATGCACTCGCTGCTGCTGTCTCTGACTCTGCTGAGTCGAACCTCGCTGCTGACTACTCGAACCAACATGAAAACTCGAATACGGAGTAGCCTGCAATCCACTCGACTGAACTCCCAACTGGTAATAATCAGGCATCGCTCCCTGCCTAACTAATCTCAGCTCAATCTCCTTAGCTAGCTCAATCACCGACTCCAAAGTAAGACCTGCTGTAGGCATACCAGCAAAAGCTGAACCCAAACCAGTAACATATGTAGTAACAGCGAAATACTGATCTCGCATCAGATCCTCAGCATATCTACCCAGACGAAGGAACTCTCGGGTATACTCCTCTACTGATCGATCTCCACGAGAAATACTAGTCAGACGAAGACGATAGCTCAAACGAAGAGGCTCTGGACAAAATCTCCTCATGAATCGCTCTCGAAACTGAGCCCATGTCATCGTCATCATATAGGGCTGGATCATCTGAATGAACCAATCTAGAGCTGGTCCCTCGACAGACAACTCAACGATCATAATCCGCTGGTACTCGGTATGAGCAGTCCGAGTCCTAGTCTCAATCGCATGCAGAAAATCTAAAGGATCAGAAGTACCATCAAACGCAATCCTGCCAACTCTGGCATAGAACAAAGCTGCCTCAGGGTCAGACATACCCTGCTGATAGGCAGGCTGAACAACTGGAGGAACAGGAACATCAAACTCAGGCTCAACAGGCTCCTCGTCCTGTAACTCTCTCTGCCTACGGCGACCTGCCGCTCCTCGAGGTCTACCCCTGCCACGACCTCTACGTCTAACTGGCTGCTCAGGAGGTAAAACCTCGTCCTGAAAAGACTCATCATCCTCGGCCTCAACGACCGGTGGAGCGACACGCGCTCGCCTCCTCATTCTGAAAAGACAAACGGAAAGATTCAGACAAAACAGACAACGGAGGAATAACGCTGAAAACTACAGCAAGGAATACTCATCAAGACATACTCGAACCTAATACACTGCAGTAGTCCAACAGAAAACACAACTTTAAAACTAGGGCCACAACTCAAAAAACTAAGCCCTGACACAGAACTCCACTCAGATACGAACTTCGCTCTGATACCAACTTTGTCACGACCCAAAACAGGGGCCATGACCGGCGCTAGGGAACGGGAATTCTTTCGAATCCGGAACCCGTAGCAAGCCTAAAAATAAAATAAATATGCAATAATAACCATAAAAATATAATATGCAGCGGAAAATAAAATCATAAATATTACAATATCATCTATATCAACTGGATTTAATTAAAAACTCATCACATCGCATATATAATCTCATAAATGTATAATCTTTATACAAATCCAGTTTTACTATAATACATCTCTTTAAAACAAATACTTTATTTCACAACCACTGAAAATCACAACTACTGAAAATCACAACTACTGAAAATCACAACTACTGCAGTGTCTAGATAAAATAAATAAGACTCAAGTATATAATTTACATAAAGAAGCCGGGGCGGAAGAAATCCGGCGTATCGACCTGCTACTGAGGTCTGAGGAAGTTGACTCTCCTGAAAAATAGTCAACGGAGGGGAGTCAGACCTCACTGAGTGAATTACTATAGTATATATACATACACACTAAATGATAATGCATACAGTCAACAGTATATATATAATATGTACATATACAGGCAAATTCATACAGATGCAGAAAAATCATTTTATATATTTTACTGAAAAATCCCAGTTTATGAAGGATCACATAGAACCCTAGAATATCGCAACCTCAGAAAATAGTGTTAAGCAACACTCTGGCCATACAGGCTCACTTATACCAAATATATCCACTTAATCCATTTGGACAGTAGACTGGCCCCGAGACACTAAGTCAACCGAGCTCCAGCAGTCTGACTGCCAGTGTGATTGGCCCCGAGACACTTGGTCAACCGAGCTCCAGCAATCACACCCAAACCACATCTCACATATATCAATAATCATAATCAAATCGATATCCACAAATAGTCAGTAATAAAGCCTAAATACTATAGGCGTACCGGTACGTACTCGGTCCTAGTGCTGCCCACTAGGTAGCACGTTCTATTGATATCCTTCAGTGATAAATAATAAAACATTCATTCACAAATACATGATGCATGAATTTAAATAAATCAACAATATAAACCATATATATACCGAAAATATACCAAACATAAACCAGGTATATTTTGAGTATATATACGTCAAATAAATTCAATCAAATCATGAATTAAACTAAAAATATATTTAAAAACATTTTAAATATATTTTATTAATAAAACATGTATATAATTTATTATATACGAAAAATATACCAAAAATATACTTGAATATAAATCATGTTATTTATGCATATTTAGTCAAAATAAAACATGCATTTTCTAAATCATGCATCCTAAGCATATATATATAATATAGTAACTCACCTAATGCGCTCCACGAGACAGGTCCGACGGGCCTGGTCCACTAACCCTCGGTCTCGGCGCAACTAAACAAGAAATAATTAATCGACATCAGAATAACCCTAACAGAAATCCTAGAATTAAATCTAGAGTATTCAATACAGAATCGGAAATTAGGGTTCGACTGGATATCACGTTTTACGAGAATTCTACCAAAAATCCGGCAGAACCTCCCCTGTAAAACGGACATCTCTCTACTCAAAAGAGTAGAGCCGACCCTGCAAAGAAAATACACTTCAAAAATAAACACCACAATCAATCACAACCCCTCGGTCGGACTCCAGACTACAATCTGTCGACCGGGGTCCACAAACACAGAATATATATTCAAATATACCAAAAATATCCTTAAATCATAAAAATACATTTTCATACGTAGAAATTACATAATAAATCTTGAAACACTATAAAAACCGATTAAAACTCATTTTATTAGAAAAACCGTATATTATATATATAATTGAAAATAATTCCCGGAAAATAGTTTTAATTAGTTAAAAATACTAAATATTTTGTAGAAATCATTTTTATACCTTAAATAAATATTAAAACCAATTAAATTACATTTTTAGACAATTTAGGGTAAAATTACCAAAATACCCCTATATATATATATATACCTAAATTACTTCAAAAATTCACCAAAAATCATACAATTATCCAAAATTAATTTTCTCAACATATTTATCAATAATATCAATAATTAAACTCAATTAACCAATTAAATTCAATTTAAAACACAATTAACTTAATTTTACAAAATCACATAAACTTCAATAATTAAAAATAAATACTTAGAAATTCATAAAAATTCCAAATAAATTTCTATAATTCATTTCAACACCTAATTCAACCATAAACTCCAATTTCATAATTTAAATAATTAATTTCCGAAAATTAGAAAATAATATTAAAATATTCAAAAATACCCAAAAATCCAAACAATCTCCAAAAATTCTGTAAAAATTCATACATGAAGATTAAACTACCAGGAACAACATTTGTGAAGGAAGTTTCCATGAATCATCCAAATCGAAGCTCAAAAAAATCAAAAACCAAAAGTGGCCGAAAACTTCAACTCAAAACCTAAGCAATTCTAGACCATCTTAGCTCAAACCAAAGCTAGAATAACACTCACCGGAGCTCAAGGAGAAGATAGAGACCGGCGGTGTCGAAAACGGTGGCCGGAAGAGGGAGAAACGGCGGTGGGAAGAAATGGTGGTCCGGCGGCACCCACGGGAAGAAGAAGAAGAAGAAGAAGAAGAAAAAGAAAAAGAAAGAAAAGGAAGGAAAAAGAAAAAGAAAAAGAAAGAAAAAGGAAAAGAAAAAAAAAAAAAAGAAAAAAAAAATAAAATAAATTAAAATAATTTAATAATAAATAAAATAATCAAATAATAATAAATAAATAATAAAATATTAGGGTAATAATAAACCCTAATTAAATAAATATACACACACAAGCTTTATTTAATAATTTAAAAATATGTATGAGTTCATGCAAACCCGTAAATACATTTAAAATAATTAATAATACATTGTTTACGTGAAAATTTCCCCGAAAATGAAAGTCCCGGGAAAATTTTACGTAAAATACTGAAAATAATAGACAGTAATTAAAATAGGTTTAAAATACATATTAACTCATAAAAATATCGTATATACAGTCAAAATTATTGACACTGCATATCCCGGTACAGTGTAAAAATATTTTTAAAAACACGGGATATTACAGCTACAGTCCATAACTGCTCGCGCAATTAGCTACAACCCTTTCATTGCTCAATGATGATGTTGTAGTCCCAAAATTGCTCGCAATTAGCTACAACCCTTTCATTGCTCGCTGATGATGTTGTAGTCTAAAACTGCTCACGATTAGCTACAACCCTTTCATTGCTTACTGATGATACTGCAGTCCAAAATTGCATATGATTAACTACAACCCTTTCATTGCTCACTGATGATACTGCAATCCATAATTGCTCGTGATTAGCTACAACCCTTCATTGCTCACTGATGATGCTGCCATCTATAATTGCTTGTAAATTGACTGTAATCCTTTTATTGCTCGCCTTTGTTGATGCTATAGTCCATAACTATTCACTGATTTTTATCTTTAGTTGTTTGAGTCGAATGCTTTGGATTCTTTGTGCTGACTAATTAGCACTTTTGTTGACTGACTTTGAATTTTGCTGTGTTGATTGACTTTGCAAGTTGAGTATACCCCCTTATAGATTTGAAATTCCTACAGAATTATTGAAGTTAGTTTTAACAAGATGAATGTACAAAAGTACATTATTATTTTGAAAATTTATAAGAAAATTCATCACTTTGCACGAGATAACATGTACTCAACCAATCTCCTTAATTTTGATCCTCATAACTATCATTTATTTACCATTCGTAAAGGGCAAAGGCATCATTAACCAATTTATGCTGAGATCATATTTTTTGCTTACTTCCACACCTAAATTCAGAAAGAATCTACTAGACAAAACTTTTGGTGTTTAAGCATAAATGGATCAGATTCTAAGTATCAAAGCAGTCTTTGAATTATTTTTATACTTTTCCTCCTTATCCGAGTATTCCCCACCTTTCTGATATTACTCAATTTGGATACTGTTGGAAAGGTCCTTTGGATACTTATACTTTTACAAAGCATTGGAGTAAATAGAGCAATTTTGGTATGGTCCTCTTTTAGTATTCCCTACCTTTCTTGTATTACTCAGTGTGGATACCGTCAGAGGTTCACGTTGATACTCTTACTCATTTCTGAGCATTGGAGTACATTATGCTTGCTCTTATTTTGATTCTCCTCTTAGTATTCCCCCACTTTTCTCGCATTACTCAGCGTGGATTCCATCAAGGTATTTTGTACTCATACTCATTTCTGAGCATTGGAGTAGATTACATGCACATTTATCATTCACAAGACTGAAATGATACCCTAAAATTCAATCAATTTATACCACAAGTCCATAGATTTTGCCTTTGCATGTTCTTGCCCTCATTTAGGTGCAAAGCAAGCATTAAATTGATTAGAGTTTAGAAATTCTTAGCATAGAACTGTCAACAACACATCTGAATTCTACGAGGCTAATAAAAGAAAGCCACTAAAATCAAAGGTCATGAGATAAATTTTTGCACATGATCTCGTGAAGTGGATGAATTTCCGTTCAATTTATGAATTTTATGATTGAGGATTTATTTTATTGCATAATCAAAGGAGATAGAGTTGTATTACTTCCCTTTGGTATTTGCACAGGGAAAGGTTTTGACGAGCGATTGGCATTTGCTATCTTGCCCATTCTTATTGATGTATCAGTTCTTTTTCCCTTCTTCATTCTCTTTTATTTTCCCTGCACAAAATACCATAAAGTTAGTATGGCCTATTTTTTAGTAAAAAAAATTATCATAATGCAATATTATTCTTTTGCATTCTTCCCTTTCATTATGGTGATAATGTCTCCGATCACAGGGTCGTGATGCTCCACCATCGAAGTTGTGGCTTTATCCCATTGATGCTATGGTAGAGGGCTTCATTTCTCTTCCCAACATTTCCTACAAAAGAAAAGATTTAGGAGTTAAAGGTTTTTATTTCATAATCAAAGAATTTTTTAGAGTGCATTCATCTTAAGTTTTGAGTGCATTCTTCCTTAGCATATTGAATTTAAAAAGCTTAAGCATCCTATCTAGCCTCTTGAAGTTTCCAAGATAATGCTTCTTAGTAGTGTCACTCCTCTTATTTTCATTCTTTCAGATGTTTCATATGCGAATACTCTGACTACTTTCCTATTCTTCCAATACTAATTTCAAATGTTAGTAGCAGAGTATTTGCACAATCTTGTCTAGGCTCAAAGACTTTTATTATACAAAACAAGTATTTCCCAAAAATGTATTCAAGTGTATGCATGCTATGTATGGTGTGCATGATCCTAATGGGTCTCTTATTTGGAATAAAGCCACTCATTAATAGCCTATAATTTTGAGCATTGAATGATTCACTGTTGGTACTTCTGATGTTAAAGCTTATGATACAATTCATCAGATTAATTACTAGGCTAATAAGTAGGGTCCATGGCTTTACAATAAAGCTTGTGATTGATCGATGCACTGTTGAACTTTTCTTTTTGTTATTGTTTTTGCTATATAATGATTGAGGTATTACCTCTTACACTTTAGCATCCATCTTCGCTCTTTAAATGCAGACATAATTTGCCCCCTGAGTTGTATTTTGCCCCCAGTTCCATTCTGGATTCATTTATGCTATTCTAGCAGTCTTTTTTCATTTTTATGTGCAAAAGACCCAGTTCGTTCACTATTGTTGTTGATCCTTTGACTTCTTAACCCTATTAGTTACAATCTCATGCATTAGAGATGTAAAGGAATTGGCAAACTGACCGAAGCGAGTTCTTAATGATGAAATCAACTGGACTTGCACTTTGAAGAACTCTTAAGCAGAATATGAAGCTTGATATTGATGCAATGATTGATGATAGTTATTAAGCCATTTAAATTCTCAAGGTTAAGGGGACCCTAGGCTTATAAGGAAAATTACAAAGGAAATATAACTAAAATAGTGATCTCATAGCTCTGATTTTAGCTTTTATTATGTAATGTCTTTCCATTCAGATACTTATGTAATGTGATAAAGACAAATATATGATATTTGACAAAAATCTCCAATTCAATTTTACTCATTCATTAGGGCAAAAATGAGAACATTCATTACATCACATGACACAACTCCTATAATCAATTAATCCTGAATTTTTCTCTCTAATTTTTCACCTTACTATTCCTTTTCTTTTTCTCTCTCTTTATTTTTTTTCTCTTTTTTATCATTCTTCTTATTTTTCCTTAGATTTTCCTCTCTTTAGAAGCTATGTCATGTGATATAAGACTATTCTTTAAGTTTACATTTATGCCCATACTAAATGAATCTAATTGAATTAAATTTTTGTCAAACATGCAGATGTGATCAATATCATAATGTGTAGTACCATCAGGATGCATATTACATAAGTGAGCATAATCAGAATTTATATCATCGATCACAAGTTTTAAGGAAACTAAAATTTTTTTAAAGAAGACAATAAGAAAATTTATTTCCTATTCTAGATGCTAAGTCTTATGGCGGTTGTCCTTCAAATGGCTGATATAATAGTTATTCTTGCATTTCCTCATCCATATTGTCTTGCGCCAGGTTCTTAATAACCCATTCCTTGTAGATCCTACTCCCATTCACACTGGGCATATTGACAGGTTCCTTTGCACTGAGGTAATACTTTCCATATCCTTCTTTGATGAAACTCTCATTCAGTGGTTTTGCTTTCTTTCCATCCTTCCATACTTCCACTTTATGTGTTTTTTTGTCTTGCATCTTCTCATCATCAAAGTCCTCACCCCATCCTATAAGTATAATTGACTCGAAGGGTATGTCAAAATAAGGTGGTTTAGTGTAAAACACCTTGTTGTCAAACTTGCTTGAGGGTTAACCCAGAAAATCTTTAAATCACCTCACATCTTTAGGGGCATCAGGAGATTTCTTATTGGTTTTAAGGTATAAGTCCTCAAAGGAGTTTAGTGCTTTTTTCTCGTTTACTCCTAAGTTGATCATCGTAGTTATTGGAGATGGCATGTTTTGGTAATTTGGGAAAGCATTGCTTCTAGTGCTTGGGTTTTCAAGATCTATGATTTTTCCATAGTCTATGAGGTTTTAGATTTCATGTTGAGGCAGATGCAATTATCTGTGGAGTGTTGGAGGTTTTGGTGGAATTTACAGTGTTTATTCGGGTTATAGCCTGGGATTGGATTTGGTAGGTTTGGAGTAAGTAAAGGTTGAAGTAAGCCCTTTTCCATTAGGCACTCTAAGACTTTTGACAAAGGTTGTTTAAAATTTGAGAACCTCCTTGGTTATTGAACAACATGGACTCCTACAACCTGACTAGTGCTTCCTTGTTGTATCCCCCCAGTTGGGTAGCTTCTTGCTTCGGTGTTCCCAGTAGCCTTCTTTTTCTCATTTTCAATCTCTTCAGCCTATAACCCATCATCATAAAGGTTTACAAATGTCTTGGGGTTTATCGTTTGCAACCTCTCTACTAGATTAGGTGACACATTTCAAACTATCATCCTAACCTGATCCTTCTCTTCCAATTTGTTCTTCATTATTCCCGCTTTATTCATGAACCTAATTAGAAAATCTGAGAATGATTCATTGGGCTTTTGCCTGGTTAGTTCTAGATCTCTTATGGACACCTCAATCCTAGTATTATAGTCATACTGCTTTAGAAAAATAGTGCACAACTCCCTCCAATCTACTCGGATAGACTTCTCTAACCCATGATACCAATTAATAGCCATACCCTCTAAGGATAGTACAAATAGCTTAGTAACCACAAACAAAGGAGCCTTAGTGGTACTCATAGTGGTTGTGTATTGACTAAGGTGAATCATCGGGTCCCTAATACCATCGAAATTCTACAGCTGTGGCATCTTGAATTTGTCAGGTAGCTTGTCCTCCTCAAATTGCATCACATCATTAAAGTCAAACGAGTATCCTAAGCCTTTTCCCCTTATCACCTCCTCCATCTTAGACATCTTCTGAGTTAATGCCTTCATTTGTCTAGATTCTAGCTCTTGAATTTGCTCAAGTGATTCCTTTTTTACTTTTTCAATCATATAACTCTCAACATCATCCAGCTTCATTTCCCCAGCATTGTCATTGTTAACAAGTAGTGGACCCATAGCAGGTGGGTTGGCCACAGCAAGTGGTGCAGTAGTGGCAGGTGGATTGGCCACAATGGATGGTGCATCAGTGGCAGGTGGATTGGCCGAGACGGGTGGCGTAGCAGCAGCAGGTGGTGGCATCAGCCCCGCTAGAGCTTGTCTTAACTTGTCTTGAATCATTACTCTCATATCATCCATCAGTGCTCCTTTGACATCCTCTAAGGTCCAGTTTCCTCCCTCTTGTTGTTTCATTCTTTTGATTTGTTTAGGTTGTGTAGGTTCTAAGTAAAGTGGATTAATGGGGCTCTTTTCTAATTTGCTAAGGATCTCTTTCATGATCGATTGGGGGCTTGAATCAGTTCTCACCAGTCTACTACCTTTTCGACTCCAAACATAGGAAGACCTGAACGAATCTATGATGGCTGTAAGACAAATTATTAGCATGATGCATGTATGCATGATGCACGTGTTATGCAACAAGTAGTAAGTAACAAACCAAGTTAGATGTACATACATCCTTCCAACCTTATTTCCCCCACACACGTATTCAATGGTGAGTCTCTTTTCCTAGGATTTTTGGTCTTGGCCTTAATATCAATAGGGGATATCAAGAACCGACACACATGCCAAGTCTCTCAAAGCAGTAAAAGCACAAAAACAACATTTCTAGGTGTAAAAGATTAGCCCAATCTTTATTTACCTAAACGGGCTTCTAAAGTATGGGCTTGGGCCTTTACAGATAGAAATACGTCATGGCAACATTCACAAGCAATTTGGGTGGATCCTAGGGGAAATAACTAAGCCATTATATGTGGTTAGGGTTTGGTAAAAAGGTCAGGGTTCCCTTAGCAAGATGCCCTCCTTTAGGACTTGAGTTACAGGCCAAGGTCAGAAGGACCCGGTATCCTTTACAAACTCGAGAGAAGACTACCCCCCCCCCCCTCCTTAAGGACTTGGGTTACAGGTTTTGGTCAGATGAGCCCGGCAATCTCTCTTGAACTAAGTTAAGGCTAAGAGTGATGGTTAGCCAATCTACAACCCCATAAAGCTAGTGGAATCATGGAATCATAAACCAACGCCATCGGTTAATAGGGACATGTAGAATGAATTCAAGAATAAAATAATTCTAAAGAACACAAGTAGAATGAGTATCTTTTATCCCTAGTGGAGTCGCCACTGTAGACGGCGGGGTTTAGCGTGTGTCCAAGATTTTAGCAACTGCGACACCGTTTGAGCTTAGGGCTCTAGAGAACACACTAACCACTATCACAAAGACATGGCGTGGAGATGAGGAGTCGCCACCCAGGGTAATAACTGGAACAAATCGAAAAGATGGTACTTGATTTCCTAAAAGAAAGCTAGCACCACAACCAGGAGATTTTGGATATGGAATATCAACTTCTTTCAGTCTTGTGTTCATTTAGAATTACTTTATGAATTATTATCTTATTCTCTATTTACATGCAATTTCATATAAACCCTAAAAACAATCAACTCCAAGGCAAACTAATCATGAGATATACAAGTAAATAATGCATTCAATAAATCACATAATCCCTAAGTTAGTCTAATCTACATAGATTTTAAATAAATGAGTTAAATCTACATGTTTTAATTTATATGCGAACCTAAAGACTTAATTCCTTTTAATTTTAATTAAATGAACCTAAGTCTACTAATTTTAATTCTAAATATGAGCTTAAATCTACAAATTATGGAATATTTAAATTAGTGGGCCTAATTCTACATGTTTTAATTAAACCATGATCTTAGATCTACAAATTATGAAAAAGGCTTAAATTAAATGGGCTAAGTCTAAATTAATTAAATTAAATTAGGTGAGCTTATGTCTAGTTAACTAAATGGGCCTCAGGATATTTCTAATCTAATTAATTATGGGCCTAAAGGTATATTTTAATGAATTAAACCTAATTAATTATTAAGTTAGATGGGCTAAAAGAATTACCTAAAAATAAATAAATCAAAGCCTAAAATGGGCTTAAGGCCTCGAAACACATAAAAACAATAAATAAGCCGAAAAACAAATAAAAACATAAAAAAAAATAATTAAATAAGATCAAACAAATAATTAAATTAATCCTTACTAAAACCCTAATTTTATTAATATGCAACCTATATTAATCTACTTCCTCCATTGATTTTAAATAATTACCTAATCGAAAACCTAATTTTACTAACCAATTTAATCAAAATAAACATGCAACCACACACATAATTTCACTACTCTCACTATTGGGACTATTACATTAATTCATAAAATAATTAATAAAATAAAAAAATAAAAGCAATAAATAAAATAAAAAAAAAACCTAGAAAACTAAGTCTCTACGAGGCTCTATCCATGGTTTTCCGTGGACTTCTCATGAATTCATCCTTCCAACATGATCACTATGTGTTCTCCTCCATAATCACCATAAAAAAAATAAAATAAAATTATGATTAATGAATAAATTATGATAATAACTCGAAATAATAAAAATAATTACTAATAAAGAAAATAAAAATAGAATAAGAAGAGGATGATGATGATTATGAGTGATTTGGGGTACTCCTCAGATTTGTAATTCACCGTTCTTAATAAGTCTTCAAATCTTCTTCTTCAAAAATTCTCCAATGATCTTGAATTAATTGATGAATCAAAAGGAATTTTTGTAAAAAACAACTTAAAAAAGAAAAAAGAATTAAAAAAACCCTCCTCAAATCACGTTTCTCTTTTTTCTTTCTTCTCCTGCCTCCCTCTTTTTTTCCTTCCCCTTTTCTTTTAGCTCCCGTCCTCTTTATATAATGGAAAAAAGAACTAAAAAACCTAGCTTCCTAACGTGATTCTAATTCCTCAAAATATAAGATTAATACTTAAAATTATATTTAGGAATTTTAGACTAATTAGGAATAAGTTAAAAACCAATTAGGAATTTTAGACCAATTAGGATTAAGTTAAAAGAAAAAAACAAAGACGGAAGAATTCAATTTTGATTGGGATTGTGTAATTCCGATCGGAATTGGTGTAATTTCAACCAAAATTACATAATTCCGGTCAGAATTATGGAATTTCGACAGGTTTTTTTTAACATTTAATTACAAAAGACCACTGGAAGAATTTAAATTTTACAATTAGGTCCTAAAAAAATATTGTAATTTAGTCCTTGAAAACACTAAATCCTTCCCTTAAAAGATGCATTTAAACCCTTAAAATTTTAAAGCTTAAGTATCAAAGACCTATTCATGATATTTTCATCATTAGAGTCCTTTGTCGCATCCATAACACATCATCCCAAAATTGGGTGTCTACAGGCTCCATCCTTTAGCTGGATCGTCACTCTGATCTAAGGGCATAGAAGTCCCAACATCATAACTATCAAAGTTAAGACCAGTAAGCTGTCATCAAAGCCTCTCGTTCTCATGCTCAAGATCCCCTGCATAACTTTATTGCATTTAGAATAGTTAGAATCATGCATATTATACATAACATGCACACATTTGAATATTTGCTGAAAATACTAACCCTCCAAGTATTTGTAATTTGCATAGTAAATAATCTCTGGGAAAAGGTGAGACCGTATAGATACTCTGCCTGTGTCCTAGGGACTTGTAAAATGAAGTTTACTAATTCAGCAACAAGTGCTAGTTTGTGCAGGGTTGGAAATGCAAATCAAACTCACATGTGAAGCATTAGGAGGAGAGAAACTAGGAATCTGAGCAGCATCAAAGTACATATGTCGCTCAACAAGAGTTTGCACCATAGGAGGCCAATAATATATGGACCTATCAAAGGGAGGAACATCACCCAAAATAGTACCCGAGGAAGTATCACTATAAGCAACCTCACTATGATGAGCAGGCTCAACCTCTTACTCAGTCTCCTTGATATCATCCTCAGTCGCCCCCATGGTAGCATCATGGACTCCTTCAATCTGTGTAAGAATTGAATGTCATATGAAGCGATGAAAGAGATGAAATAAAGTAATCACAGAAAGCATACCTCAGCTGGGTCTGTAGGAACCTATTTTAGGAGATTCTCTCGAATGTACTCTCGATAATGATGTGAACGCTCTAGCAATGTCGAAGCCTCATATTCCTCAAGAGCTGCTCTGAGCTCGGGACCAGTCATAATGCTACTCCGTAGCATTGAGGAGGGAATAGAAGAAGGAACACGCCTCCTGGAAGGTCCCATATGCCAATGATAAACACACTCACCAAGATACCACATTTGGCAACCATAACTAGGGAGTAGAACTCTCATAGTCTCAAGCCTCACAGCCACTGTCATAAAATCATATCGCTGAATGTCTTCAACACCAGCCAGCCAATCTGATCTGACATGTAAATTTATTTATTTAAATTTATTAAACTTTTATAATTAATGAAATATTAAAGATTAAATTTGCCTTACTAGGTCCCACTCTAAGGAGTTCAATTAATCTTGATAAGTTTGCAAGTCATGCCTAATGCTAGTAAGACGAGAGGCACCTCACCTCTGCATCAGTGGAAGACTCCTATCAAAGCTAATGGCACTGAAGCCTCAGATCACTCCAATCTCAATACCTCATATCTGAAAGAGAGGAGATGAAAGAAATAAGGAGGAATTTATGAAAATAAGCAAAGTTGAAAAGGATAGGAGACATATGTGCAAGACATACCAGAAACTGCACATTGTCACAATGTCTCTACAAATAATATCTAATCTATAGTACAGATAAGCAAGTGCCACATATCCCCAATCTAAAGTAGCGACCATAGTAAGATCCTGAAGTGGACCAAGAAGAGCGATGCTAACCTCATGACCAGTCTCGTAAAAGAGAGTAGTGCCAAGTAATATCAACAAAAAGCATCTCGCCTTTTATAGAATCTGGCGAGATGTAGTGGTAGGTAGTCTCTTAAAACCCTGAACGAGAGAAGAAAGAAGCATGTTCTTCCGATTCTTCCATGCTGGAACAAACCTAAGCAATCACAAACATAGCGACTCTTAACATCCTCTGAAAGAGTACAATAATGAATATCAAAGGGGACTGGGGCACCTCCGAAGGCAATCCTAGTAATAGCAGAGAAGCTCACTGGGAAAATAGTCAGCTTACCCACTCGTGTGTGAAAAGTATGAGTGGTGTCCATCCACCTCTTGATAAGTGCAAAAAGCGAGAAGTGGTCTGACTTACCCTGAGTAGTCGGTAAAGCAATAATGAAATGTTGAAAGCTAGATGCCTAAATATGTTGTACTACCTCTCTAGACAAGTCATGGAATAGTTCTCGAGCCAAATAAAAGCAACTCGAGAATTTCAATAGTTTCTAAAAAATTCAAAAAATTACAAGATTATTTTTCCTTTCCTAAATTTTTTATTTTGTCATTTTTTATTTAAAAAAATTAATAAATTGGATTTCTGATTGGAAATCCAGATTTTCGATCAGATTCTTGTATTTCTGATTAGAAATCCAAAATTTCGATCGGATTTCCAGATTTTCAATCAAAAATCTAAGAAATCCGATTGGAATTTTGAGAATTCCAATCTAGAATTCAAAATCCCGATGAGAAATTTAGTAACTATAAACATATTTTTTTTGAAATTTTAGGTTCTGAATTGTCAATTTTTCATAAATTATATTTAATTAGTCTAACAAATATTCTATAATTGCATGCATGAACATATTAATTTTATATACTAAAATAAATATGTTTATTGCAGAATTAAAGACACAAATAGGAAATTTACCTCATTTCCAACTTGAAAGCATCTATGAAGGTATAAATGAGTCAAAGGAAGCACATCTTCACCTTCACGGAGTCCCAAATCATTTTGAGAAAAATACAAATGTGAAGTAATGGAATTTAACTATCTAGAACTATTCCCACATAGTCTGCGTTGTGGGTAAGACATAGGATCAAACGGATTCAAAATCAGACTTCAAATGAAAGAATAATTGACAAAGGAAAATTTGAAAATCAAGAGAAAAAGAAAAATGAAGAAGGATAGGAAGAATGGGAGAATGAATTTCTAAAAGGAAGAAAGTGATATATTAAAAAGGCAAATATCTACTTTAGTCCTCTAACTTTGGGTTTGTGCTAAAGTCTGTTATTTTCCTTACAATTTAAACTTGAATTGCAATGTCTCCTAATTTAATAATTCAATGAATTATTAAATTTTTCAATCAACATTATCAAGAGCAAGTAATGAGTGGATTGCAGTATCATCAGTGAGCAACAAAAGGGTTGCAGCTCGAAAGTAACTATGGATTGCAGCATAATCAGATTATACAACCAAGTGTAGTCGGTATTGTATGAACAAGTACAATGTATTTTCAATTAAGATTATACGATCGAGTATAATTGACATCATACGATCGAGTGTGATGTTTCTTTTCAAAATAAACTATACGACCAAGTGTAGTCAGCATTGTACGACCAAGTGCAATGTATCTTTAATCAAGATTATACGACTGAGTATAATCAGCATCATACGACCAAGTGTGATGTTTCTTTTCAATTCAGACTATACGTCCAAGTATAGTCAGCATTGTACGACCGAGTACAATGAGTTCCTTTCACCCAAGACTATACGACTAAGTATAGTTAATATCATACTACCGAGTATGATATGTCATTTCAAATTAATGATGTACGTCTGAGTATAGCAAGCTCATAAGCAAAAGCTTCATAAAGCAAAGGTAAGTATCCTAACTTTTAATTAAGAAATTAGGTGCTAGTTTAGTTTGCCGTAATTTGTCAAGCAAACAGTAACAAAAAGGGGTAACTGTAAACACCCAATTTCGGGATGATGAGTTATGGATGTGACAGAAGACTCTAATGATGAAAATGTCATGAATAGGTCTTCAATATCTAAACTATGAAAATTCAAGGGTCTAATTGCATTTTTTTTTCAAAGAAAGGATTTAAGGTTTTCATGAATTAAATTGCAATGCTTTTTAGGGATCTAATTGTAAAAATTATATTCTTTCAAGGACTTTTTTATAATTAATTTTTTTTTTAAAAAAGGTGATTGTAATTTACATAATTCCGGTCGGAATTAGACTCCTTCCTCAAATTCTTGAATTTTCAAGATAAATCTCGAATTTTTTAGATAAATTGAGTTTTAATTGGTCTGAAATTTTTCTAAAATTATTTTGATAATATTTTTAAGGAAATAGAAGTCTTTTAGGAATCAATTTATAACTAGAATCTCAAGATGTATCCCTATATAAGGAGGGTTTTAGCTTTGAAAATAGGGAGAAAAAGAAAAGGAGAGAAGGCAAAAGAGGAAGAGCAAAAATAAAAAAACGAAAGAAAAAAAATGAGGAAAGAAAAAGAGAGAAAAAGAGAGAAAAAAAGAGAGGGAAAAATCTTATTCTCTACAAAATTTCTTTTGCTTAATTGCTTGATCAAGGATCTTTGGAGAATTTTTGAAGAATAATATTTGAAGACCTATCAAGAACGGTGATTTTACAAATCTAAGGAGCATCCCATCACTTCTAAGCATCATCATCTTCTTCTTATTCTATTTTATTTATTTATTTATTTATTATTTTATTGATTATTTTTATTATTTGAGTTATTATTATAATTTATTCACTAATCATAATTTTTATTTTGTTTTTGGTGATTATGGAGGAAAACACATGATAATCATACTTGGAGAATCAAATACATAAGAGGTCTATGAGATGTCATGGATAACACCTTGTAGAGATATAGTTTTTAGGTTTTTTTTTATTATTTTATTTTATTGCTTTATTTTATTTATTTATTTTTGGATTGTATTAATTATTTTATTATTATTTTCAATAGATTATTGTAATAGCCCTAATAGTGGGAATAATGGAATTATATGTGATTGTTTGTTTATTTTGGTTAATTGGTTAGTAAAATTAGGGTTTTAATTGGATAATTAATTAAAACTAATGGAGGAAGTAGATTAATTTAGGTTGCATGTTAATAAAAAATAGGGATTTTTTTTAGAAGAGATTAATTTAATTATTTGTTTGGTCTTTTATTTATTTTGGCATGTTATATTTATTTTTGGGTTTGTTTATTATTTGTATATGTTTTGGGGTCTTAGGCCCATGTTAGACTTTAATTTATTGTTATTTGGATAATCATTTTTTAGCTCATCTCACCTAATAATTAAATAGGTTTAATTAATTAAAATATATATTTAGGATCATAATTAATTAGATTTTAGGTTAGACATAACTTACGCCCATCTAGTTAATTAGACATAGGTCAACTTAATTTAATTTAATTAATTAGACTTAGCCCACTTAATTTAAACCTTTTCATAATTTGTAGATTTAATATCACTTTATCATTAAAATATATAGAATTAGGGCCATTAATTTAAATACCTCCATAATTTATAGATTTAGGCCCATTTTTTAGAATTAAAATAAATAGACTTAGGTTCATTTAATTAAAATTAAAAGAAATTAGTCTTTTAGGTTCATGAATTAAAACATATAGATTTAGCTCATTTAATTAAAATTCATGTACATTAGACTAACTTAGAGATTATGTGTTTGATTGAATGCATTATTTTTTTGTATTTTCATGATTACTTTGCCTTGGAGTTAATTGCTAAAATAAGGGTTTATATGAAATTACATGTAAATAGAGAATAATATAGTAATTTATAAAATAATTCTAAAAGAACACGAAACTGAAAGAAGTTAATATTCCGTACCCGGAATCTCCTAATTGTGGTGCTAGCTTTCTTTTAGGGAATCGAGTACCACCTTTTCGATTTGTCCCAGTTATTACCCTAGGTGGCGACTTCTCATCTCCATGTCATGTCTTTGTGACAGTGGTTATTGTGTTCTCTAGAGCCTTGAGCTCAAACAGTCTCACAGTTGCTAACATCTTGGATGCACGTTAAACCCCGCCCGTCTACAACCCTATTCACCCGGCACTTCAAAAACATATATAAAAAATGTATAAAAATATAAAAAAAAACCCATATACAACATCTCCACCTAATTCACCAACAGCTTTTAAAGCACATTCAATAACATTATCAACATCATCTACATTAGTAGCCACATTCTTTATATCATGGAAAAATTACAATGTAAAACTAAAAAGAAACAAAAAAGATATAAAATATAAATAACAAAAAACAACATTAAATACCACATAATAATCCTTTGACATTTTAGCACCAATAATAATACCTTTAATAACAAAATCAATTAAATTGGTATTACCTCCAACATTATTAGATAACTTCTTATCAAATTATAAACAAAAAACATTAAACAAAAGTATCATAAACTAAAAAAAAAAACAAAATGATACAAAAATAAAAACAAAGCATACCATAACATAATCCTTCATAACTCATCAATCCTACTAACGTCTTCAACAAATTCATATTCATGACTGTCTTCTTTTCCACCCTCACCACTATCACCAGAGCCATCACTATCACCTTCATTTTTCTTATAATTCTTACCAATTTCAAAACCCCTACTAAGACCAGAAGCTGAACCAGAACCACCAAAATCATAAACACTTTTTCCTATAAAATAAAATATGAGAAAACATACTAAATATCAAAACACAACACTAATAAAGAAAATAAAAAAAAAAGCTCCAACACCCAAAAATCCAGCTCCACCTTCCCTATCATTATCTTTTCTTTTAAATACAATTTCAATATCATCATCTAAATCACCCTTATCAGCATCATAAGACTCACTTTCAAAAACAAAATTTTTTACCATGTTCAAAAAAACAAATACATTAGGTTTCTTTTCAGTATATTATACAGAAAAAAACTTTAAAGCTCCAACTTACCTTATCACCAAGATCCTCCCTATGAACAACACTAACTTTTTCCATAATAAAATTTAGTGTAGAAAAAAGATAATCAAACTTATCATTCATAAATAACTTCAGAGCAATCACTTCATTATACAAAGTCTCTTGTCTCTCATAAAGCTATTTCAAAACATCATCAGAAGTAGGAGAACTCCCTATATCTTTCTAAGCATCTAAATCCTCTAATTTACTCTTTTCTTTATTAAATAAATCCTAAAATCAACTTCTCTTACTCTCAAGCAGTAGATTATATTGTTTTCACATTTAACTATAAAAAACACAAAATATTAAAACCAAAAATAACCAAAAACAAAAGAAAAACATAAAACATACAAAAAAAAAAGCTTTACCTTCTTCGAAGAATCTTTGTAAATCAACCTCTTCAAAACTGTATAACTTGGAGATAAATTGCAACCCTAATTCAAAATTTGAGGTATTTGACCATGATTATGAAAATAAAGGTTTGCAAGATTGAAACTACCAGATTCATATAACCAAACTTGAAAACCATAAGTGAAACCATTTAATCTATAAAAAGAATCATCATTTTTCTTTTTCCCTTTTAAATTCACTTTCCGTTTCATATAATCCAGAGTTAAATAGAAAACATCTTTTCCCTATGGATAATGATTAAATGTACCACTTTCAACAATAGGGTAAATTCTATAAATGTATTACAGAATAAAGCCAATTATTTTTCACTCAAAACACTCTTAATCATATCAATAATACTGTGACTCAAATTGCAACCAATTTTTGTAAAGAAATCATCATAAGGACTTAATAGAGGATCCTAGTCCTAAAAAAATTAACAAAAAATGAAATAAAACAAAATGTATACAAAAAATCAATAAAAAAAAAATCAAAACTTACCTTTACATTGTCACTAAAAGAAATAGGAACTTTACTATAAGTAGAAATTTCACCACTATCAAGTTTCATTTTTTTCTTCCCTTTCTCCTCTTTTAAATGATGAACCTCATAGCCTTTCCTCTTATTACCATAATTAACATTTTTTTTCAATAGAAACACCCTTTTTACACTGACACTTCTTATCACTTCTACAAACTTGTTTCTTCGCCATTTCTTATTTACAAGCTTTTTCTTCCTTCAACTTAGGTTTTTAAGATTTCGAAATATTTTCTTTCTTAACTGCAGCAAATATACTTTCCACTATTATTTAAAGGAAAAAAAACTGCTCTCAATAGGGAAACGAAGCGACTCTTAGAATCCACTCTCAGTCGATACCTTCAAAATTGGTGTAAAAACCAATCAAAAAATAAAAAAGAAAAAATGAAAAAAGAAAACGGAAGAGAAGAAGAAAGGCGTGGAAATACATGGGTGCAATTAAGTAAATAAAAGGCATATGTGTGTAACTAAAAAGGATAAAATAAGTAAAAAATAAAATTTGGAGTATTTTAGATAATAAAATATAAGTGTGTAAAAATCTCATGATTTGTCTCTATGTTACTTGGTTAGCATATTAGGTTGTTTTAAAGTCCAAATGATAAGATACCACGTTATAGGGCCAAAGTCCAATATGCTTAACATCACATGAAATTTTCACTCCAACACAAATTCTGCCACGTAAACCCTAACCAATCCACCACTTCCACTATAAATACCTAAATTCAAAACCCGCCACTCGTGCCTTTTCTTTTTATTTTTATTTTTTCACTGTGGAAACATAAAAATTCACAATTAAGAAAAAAAAATTTACAAAACCCTCCAAAAAGCTTCATCAGCTTCTCCTGCATCCAGATAAGACCGCCACCGCTGGTATTTAAAAAAACACAAAACCTAATTGTTTCGCTTTCCTTCTGATTTTCTGTTTGGTTCGCGTGAAAAAGAAAAACTGTTTAGCTGATTTCTTGTTGTTTGGTTGGCTTTTGAAAAAGCAGAAAAAAAGAAAGAAAGAAAGAAAGAAAGAAAGAAAGAAGAGGAAATGGATCGTTACCAGAAGGTAGAGAAGCCAAAGACAGAAACAGCGATTAATGAGAATGAACTGAGGATTACTGCTCAAGGAAGAATGAGGAATTATATTTCTTATGCTCTTTCTCTTCTTCAGGTTTATTTTATATTTTTATTTTGAAATTTTATTTTATTTTATTTTATCATGAAAAAAAATTGGGCTCTTAGTCAGTTAAGTGAATTTTTTTCTATATTTGCTGAAAGCTGTCTTTATGTAGCTGCAGGAGAAAGGCACTGATGAGGTTGTCCTGAAAGCTACTGGTAGAGCTATCAACAAGACTGTAATGATAGCTGAATTGCTAAAGGTAGCTATTTTTGTTGTGGGTTTCTATTGCTTCAGAATATTATTGTTCTTTTTCTTCTTTCTTTTTGCTAGCTGCTAGCTTTTTGGTTATTGAAGTTGGTTTTTTCTTTTTGTGATATTGCAGTATTTAGAGTAGAATTACAGTTTTTCTATATATTAACTGAAAGTACATGCATAATTTTTGTTTTGTACAATCTCTCAATTTTTGTTGAATTGCACTTGCAGCGACGGATTGTCGGCTTACATCAAAACACATCAATTGGATCTATTGATATAACTGATACATGGGAACCACTAGAAGAAGGCCTTCTTCCGTAGGCATCAAAGTTTCCCTATTTATTTATTTGTGTTGTGTGTTAATAATGTTGTTCTGACAATTCTTCTATTTTTGCAGCCTTGAAACCACTCGCCATGTTTCTGTCATAACGATTACACTGTCTAAGAAGGAGCTTAATCCATCTTCTATCGGGTAAGTAGCAAAACTAAACTATTATGAGTTCATGGTTGTAGAGGTAAATGGATTTTCTATTCAATATGAGTCAGTTTGGAGAGACAAACTCTTTGGTTGTAGAGTCCTAGATTGATCGTGTATCGTATCAGTATTGCAATGGTCTATTGTAGATGTCCACAGGCTCAACTAAAGTGCTAATACTTTCTTTGTGAGAATTATTTATATTGAGTCTTGGATGATTTTTTTTTTTTTTTTTGAGGGGTGGCAAAGTAAACTAACAGGTTTGTTTGACCTAATAAACTTTAAGAAAAAACAATTTGTTGGAAGGGGCACAGCAACTTTTTTTCTTGAAGATTTCATAATCAAATGATGTTGCACATGTTGAAATATTTGGTATTTGCAGTAATGTGGTTGTGGTTTATATATATACTCATTCTCAATGAATACACTTTCTTGCTGATGGTATATGATTGAAGAGTCTTGCTTGGTATTGTTATTCTTGTTTTTATTACTTATCAACTGGTGGCGAATAGCTTATGCTCCTCTGGCTTATCAGCTTTTGTTTTTGAACTCACTTTTCTCTATCTTGTTTCCTTTGCCTGTATCTCTAACCCTTTTTATATTTGTGCTGCCTTGAAACCTTGTTTCTTGAAAGCAGTTCACTAGTTTTTGGAAGTCAGTCAATTGGTGTTATATACCCGGGTGGTCTCTATATGCTTTGTGAATCTGCATCCAAGTAGTGCAATCTATAATATTTGCAATTTGTATACTTTATTGAACTTATCTTTCTTTGAAAATAATAGATATCAGCCTCCAATTCCGGCTGATCAAGTGAAGCCATCAGCTGACTATGATGATGATCGAGGTAAGCCAACTATTATCATTGGTGCAGTCTTTTCCCCTCTCTTCATTGTTGCAAATGTATTTTTTTCCTCCAGTAATAATAGCTTAAGGTTTAAATCTGTTTTTTCTTTCTTCCTATATGCTTCATCAAACATTCAAAGCTAAGGTTGTTATTGGCATAGAATCTTTAAACTGTACTGCAAGAAAGTATTAAATTTGATGAATAGATCCACAAGATCGTAAATGATGATAAAAACTATTGACCAAAATTATTATGCTTATTAATCACAAAGCCTTTTTGGTGGAAATAGAATCTTCAACTATTGGAAAAGGGAAAAGGAAGCCTGTAGATTACTAAATCAGTTGGTGCTACAGAAGTAAACCAGTCAGTGCTAAATCAATCACCCCAGAAAATCTATAGTCTCTTTCAAATCAAATTCAGAACCTGAGGATTGTTGCTTTAGTGATTTTAGCTTGTACTGAAACTGAGACTGTTTGTTTAAGCTATGTGGTGACAAAGTAAGTGAAGCAATGCTGATTCCATTCTTAGTCTCCTATCATTGTCTTATGCTTGGAATAAGCTGTTGCTGCGTCATGTGTTTCACAATGTTTCTATAATAGTGCTTTGTAATATGTTAAAGAGTATAATGTTTCCTGTAAAAGTGCTTTGTAATATGTTAAGAGTATCTCATTTTTGTTTTCTTAATTTATGCAGGTAATAGCAATGGTGTAGCAGAACAACCCAATGGGGGTTGGGATGGTGGTCGAGGATATGGTGGTAGAGGCCGAGGTCGTGGAAGAGGACGTGGATTCCGTGGGCGTGGAAGAGGATATGGTGGTGGAAATGGGAAGCAGGAGTATGGCTATTACAATGGTCATGGTGGCCCAGCAGGAATGCCTGCACAAAACCGTGGTAAGCACATTTTTTGATTTGCGATCATCTTGCAGTTCTTTTGTGTTTTTGTTTTTTTAGGAGGTTGTATGAACTTGTTATAGCTCCACCCCCCCCCCCCCCCCCCCCCCCCCCCCCCCCTCTCTCTCTCTCTCTCTCTTTCTTTCACTCAGTCGTTCACTTTTGGTGCATGTATCCAGGCACCTGAGTCGTTGTTAGTGCTATCAAAAGTTTGCCCTCATCTTGTTTAAATGTCAGTTCACATCCCAGATTATGAAATAGTTCTAAGGATTGATTTTGATACAGATGGCGAAGTTTTATTGTAATATCTGTTGCCAGAGTTTCAGAAATGCTGAAAATGTTTTAGCTGTGATGAAAGCATGCAAGGCATCGATATGGTTGGTGGCATAGAAAGGACACAAATTAATGATTGAGAACAAATCATCCATGCCTGCTTTGTATTAGTTTAAATTTAATATTAATCTCCCTCCTATACGCAGGACTATTAACAAGTGTTTTGCTTTTAATTTTCTTTTGCTCCTTTACCAGAGCTTGTGAATGCTAAAAACATTTAGAAGAAAAAAATTTTGTTTCATTGAATTAGGTAAATGCTGAAGAGATTAAAAATTTTGAAGTTAATTTGTGTATAACTTGTGCATCTGACAAGTTCATTCTTGGAGTGAGTCTAGTTCTCTGACATGAAGTTCACCACCCTTCCCTATGATGTCTGCAGTTATGTCATTTTTGCATAGCACGTAGGTGCAAATGAATTTTCTGTTAAACTAAATCCCTCTTTTGTATTATTGCCTGCATGCATCTGCAACCATACTTACCCTTTTTAGTGCTCGAGGTTTGGGTCACAGTTGCCATGCTTTTGAGTGTGGTACATTAGCTAATAACTGATGGTCTTTTGCAGGTCGTGGTCGTGGAACTGGACGTGGAAGGCCCTCGTGGGTCGTGGTCAGGGTGCTAGAAATGGTGGGCCTCCCCCAAGCAGCTGCATGATGTTTAATGTCAGGCATTTAGGCTAAAACATAAGTTTCTAGCTTGAAAGATGGATTGCCCGTTCTGCATTTTATCTTTCGAGGATAGTGGAATTGCAAAATTTTGAGTTTTGAGACTAGAAATTGTTATTGTAAGCTGCATTTTTGTAGGTAGGTACAGTTAATCTGCATTATCATTAGCCACTAGTTGTTACAAAAGTGGTTGTTTCACCATGATAATGTTGTACGATTCGGTAAGTGCTGATTTTTTACTTATAAATAACAAAGCAGAGCTGTGCATTCATTCCATTTTTAGATCAGCAACATAGTGCTAAAATTAACTGTTGTCAGTTTGCCAAGAATTTCAGCAGTTCATAAATTAACCATTTAGAAGCATTTTCCCCCAAGGAACAAATTTAGTCAGGAGTTGCTATTCGCAACTGAGTCGGCAACGGTAGTTTATGACTTAAAACTTGTGGGTGGATTTTGACATTCTTTCCACCAAAACGGTAATGGATTGCTATATGATAGATTACTACATTTAGTGATTTTTGCTGCAGAATTCTAGTCTGTCTTGCCCCTTGTGTAGTCGACTTCAACAGCTGTAGCCTATGGACTTCTTGTTGGAATGCTTTCTTGATATATATTTCCTGAAACCGTGGAGTCTCTAAAGCTCAGATGTCTGTGAAGAAGGGTAAGATTCTGTTCTATTGATTTTATATTATGACCAAAACCTGTCTTGCACTAATAGGTGATTTATTTGTTGCATCACTTATGATTTGATTTATGAAGCAGCACCAAACTTTCAACAAGAAGCTAACAAACACAATTCTTAGAACTTTCATGTTAAATTGTGGAGAGCCAATTCAAATATGTTATAGTGGCGCATTTGCCCCATCCACACACACAAAAGGTGTCGCTTTTAGCCTTTTAAATCCAATATGGCCCCTGAACTTATTATTTTTAGTTCAATTAGATCCTTTTTCGAAAGATGGTAACTCAAAACTTAATTTTTTAAAAATATAATTTTCTTTTCGGATTTCTCTAGAGTTTTTGTAAACAATAAAAAATTTATTGACTATATAATTTTTTTTTTGGTCTATTCATACTAACAAGTTCTAAAATCCTCTACTTGAGCTAGAACATTACAAAGAGAAAAAAAAAACACAAACATGAAAATTTTTAGAATTCCTAAATGAAGACAAAAGTGTTATTATTGCACTAACTATTTGGATACAAAAGATTTGATCATGGACTTGGCTCTAGAACAAATCTTTTATGTCAAAACTATATGAATTTATATTAATAAAAATTTCCAAATAAATCATTTAATGAGAATTTGAAATGACATCTAATTACATTTAATATTTTAAATCTAAAATTTCAAAATTAAATGTTTGCATCCAAGTGAATTCTTCTTTGTTTTTAACTTTGATTGTTGTAATATTTATTGTCATTGTTTTTATTGTTGCTACTTACAATTATTGTTCCCATCTGAATGGGTGGTATAGGTAAAACAACCATTGCCAAGGTCCTATTTAAGAAGTTCTCTTCTCAATTTGAACACGCTTTCTTAAGAATATCAGGATGAATCCATAAAACATGGTTTGCATACATTATAAGACAAATTTTTTGTTAAAGTCTTGAATGAAAAAAATGTCAGTACAAAACTGCCATTTGTCATGAGCCACCTTCGCCAAAAAAAAGTTCTCATTTGTTCTTGATGATGATGTCGATGATTATGAGCAAATTGAATTATTAGCCAGAAGAGATTATTGGTTTGGTGCTGGAAGCAGAATCATTATAAACTATAACTTAGTAGAGATGAGAAAGTATAGCTTTCCATTTGGGATAAACTGCACATTTTCAAACAAAATTAGAACTAATATGTAGCCTTGCATTTGCTCTTTTAACGCAAAAATTTGTACTAAAAGAACAATACAAATTCATACAAGTGCACTTGCACTTGATAAGCGGAGTATTATTTGGAGATGTGGAGGAATCTCCTCATAACTTAATATGTTGCATCTCAGCTAAAAATATTGCTTTGCGCTTTTTTTTCATCTTCTGTTCTAGTCCATCTCTCTCCTTCTAACTCCATGCGGCATGAATCAATTATTAACTTATTTAAGGCAGTTGCATTTTTCAGAAAATACATAAATAACTCCATATCATTTTCATAGCCTTGAGATCCAGTGATTTCAACCTCCCTCAGACGTTGATGGGTAATGGCCTTAGCATTTTCTTATCTTGCCCAGCAGCTTTTCTACGGCCTTCTTTCAATCATCTGTACATTCCGGTATCACTTTCACGCATCAGTATCAAAGGTCTGCCTCTACAAGCCATACGGAATTTTATATGCAATTTGAATGTATGCAGAGAAGGTGCTTCATTTAGAAGATAGTTGAATCCCATGAAACTTTCTGATTCATCAGCTTTAACCCATAGAGTCAATGCCTTCAAATTAACAAATGTGGGTAACACTTTTAAACACATGATGCCAATCTCCACAGGACAGGTTTCCAAAACTAAAGCTCTAACTTGAGATGATTGCTGCTTAGCAAGGTTACTGAAAACATAAGATACGCGATCAACTTTGCCTGCTTCACAGTCGACGCAAAAACACTCTTGAACAAGCCGTGGAACAAGTTTAAGAGACAACTTAATTCTGGGACCAGAATAGTGAAAAGTCATGAGATTCGGGGCATATATCTCCATGCTCTCTAAAAGATCAAGCGACACCTCCAAGTAGTTGAGCTTATTTAAGGACGGAACTAGGAGTTTAAGATTGAATACTTCTTGATCGCCACGGATATATAATCTTTCAAGATTTGAGCAACTGGATAATATGTCATGAAGGTCATCTTCAGTATGAACCACATAGATCAGTGGGATATAAGTAACCTGAACTTGTCGTACTTGGGAGGAACATCTACAAGCACCACTTCAGGTGTGGGTGTTTGACTGAGGAAAATCTTCCTTCAGCAAAAAAGGAACTTGGAATAGTATAAAGGCGTGGTGTCTTTGGCGGATTTGGTTTGTCCCACTAATCTTTCCATTCTCCGAGCAAGTGCTCTGTAGTTTAGTTCAAGGATCTCAACCTTTTTACTCAGAGCAAAAGAGATCCCTTCGTGGATTCGGGAAGCAACGGATTGATTCAAAATAGAGGAAACTCTGAACTTTCTGATGCTTGAATTATTATTATCGTGTGACCGCAAGACATTATCCACCCAATTTATAAAGACATGTCTTGTACGTAAAACCTTTCTTCTGTTACATTCAAATTTTCATCTCATTACAACATCAGATCATGTTGTGCTCATCTAAGTTGAGACTGGGTAATAAATTCCACAGATTTCTCCATCTTGCAAACTGGGGGTTGCAGCATCTCTTAAAGTAAAAAAAGACAAGATATGTATGAGAATATCATCCGGCAAATCTCTGTTCCGACCATTGTTTTTCTCCGAAAACAAAAAAAATCCAAGTAACATCTTCATGGTTGCCGACATTGTTGTGTTGAGCCCGACAAACAGTGCAATCCAAAAAGGCTAAGTATCGGATTTGATCACTCCAAATCAAATCCGAAGACAAGAGTTGGATTTGATAAACAGAAAAGATGCACGATCTAATTCTGACCACTTCTATAAACTTTCCTTAATGTCTCTTTCTACTTTTCCTTGTTTTAGTATTTTAGATTTTGTAAAAAAAAAATTGAAAATACAATACATAATTTCCTTTTTCAGTTTGGAATATGATATATCCTCCGCCTCTCCTATTTCCTTGTCTCCTTTTCCAGTTTTGTTTGATCTTACCATGTGTTGATGGCGGCCTATGTTGTATCTGGTTGTATTCCATTTACATTTCAATGCAATTGGGAATTTCAGGGTGTGGTTTTTCAGGGATTTCAAAGTCTGCCATTGGTTGTTTCAGCAACAATATCTTATGCAGGTTTGTGGTTCTTGACCTGGTTGACTATTCACTCTTCTTTGTGTTTATTTATTTATCTTTTTGTGCCTGCAGGATACGGCTATGTTTACTGATATACAAACATCAGTTCATTCATGTTTCTCCTCTTGCTCTTTGAGCTTTTCAATATTGCTTTCGAGACTATATGCTAATCTATATGCAGTTCTGTTTTCTTTTTGATAATGAAAACTGCATGTTTAGAAGCCGTGCAATCATAAAATTTTTTTTATATGTTTCTATCAAAAAATATATTGCACTGTTGTTGTACTCAGTCCTTTGATTTTTGTGTATGCACCAAGGCATCTGGTCGTCATTAGGGTACCAAAAGTTTACCCTTGTATTGGGCTGAGTGTCAGTTCACATCCCAGATTATGATACAAATGGCAAAGTTTCATTGTAATGTCTGTTGTATTGGGTTGAGTGTCAGTTCACATCCCAGATTATGATACAAATGGCAAAGTTTCATTGTAATGTCTGTTGTCAGAGTTTAAGAATTCTGAAAATGTTTTAGCTGTGGTTAAAGCATGTAAATTATCCCAAATAGTTAGTGGCATAGAAAGGCCATGAACTGATAATCCAGAACAAACCATACATGATTGCTTTGTAGTAGTTTAAATTTTTTCTCAGGTTATTTGTAGAGCAGATAGGTGCAAATGAATTTTCTATTCTACTAGATCCTTCTTGTGCATCCGCAAGCAACCATGCTGTCTGTGGTTTATGAGTGCTGATTTTTTTATTTATAATAACCGAGCAGAGCAGTGCATTCACTCCATTTTTGTATTAGCAACATGTAGCACTACAATTAACTGTTGTCAGTTTGCCAAGAATTTCAATTGTTCATAAATTAACCATTTATAAGCATTTTCCCCTGATTAACAAAATTAGTCAGGATTTGCTATTCGCAATGAGTGAATGCGGCAAAGATAGTTTATGACTAAAACTAGTGCGTGGCCAAAACAATAATGGATTGCTATTCATCGCTAAGGATTTCAGATGCAGGTTTCTGTATATGATACGAGGTGCCATCTTCTAATTGCTGAAAAAAGCTAAGCTACGAAACCTACCTCTTTCATCACAGTGTTGCATCTCAGCTGTCAGATAGGCTTTGGACAACTTACTACAATTTACTGATTTTCCTGGAGAATTCGACTCTGCCTTGCCTTTTCTATGGACAACTTCAACTAGGGGCGAACACGATTCGGTGCTGGAGATTTATTAGTTTTTTTTAGTCATTAGGTAAATCAAACCGAGCCAAAAAATTAAGAGAAACATATCAGTTCGGTTAACCAATTTTTTCGATGTTATCAGTTCAGTTGATCGGTTGGGCCAGATGATGGGCTTGGACAGAAATTAATGAAAATAAACAAAATTTTCATATTTTTACTATAGTGGGCGAAGCCTAATTTATATTACACAATTACAAAATATAGGGCCAAACCCAATATCTGTAAACTGATTACAGAATTACAAAATATGTAAAGCTCCTAATGATCTAACATAATTACATTATCTGAAGCTATTTCCATCTGTCAAGGATATTTTCCATATGAGTAGGCTATAAAAGTAGATACAAAAAAAATTAAGTTAACATGTAAGCTATAAGCAACTTCAGAATGCTTCCACTTCTGAGATTGCATGACTTCAACAGATATTTTAAAGCCAAAATATAAAGCTTCCAAAAAAATTATATGCAAAAGGCCTACATATCATGCAAAAAAAAAAAATCTGATTGTAGGCAAACATAGCTTGAGTTCACCCAAAAGATTACAATTCCTGCATTTAAAAAAAAAATCAACAACACAGAATCAGGAAATGTAAACCAACTGAAAGCCAAAATAAAAACACACAAAAAAAGGGCTCAGCTGTCAATAGTTCTCAAATCATGTCCAAATGGCACTGGAATATCTGGCAACAAATATATGTCGCCTAAGAAAAATCAACAAACACATTCACACATTCTGCATATAAACTAAGGCGGAAGCATCATCATGGCCCAACAATAATCACAATCACAGAAATGCAACCAAACAGAATTAGAAGTAGGAATAAAATAAATGAAATGCAAAGTGAGCTAAGGTATAAGACAAAAATGAAATGCAAAATGGGATCAGTTAGGTTGTGTTATAATTCATTATAAAAATGCAGCTATTATTTCTGTCAATAAAATACATGCTATTAAGAATTTAAAGCAAGCACATTTACTTCTCAGCTTCTTATAGGTGGAAGCATCACCATATCCCATACAAGTAATAGAACACTGGCAACTGAGCCTCAACCACATCAATTTTGTTATTCAATAAGGCTAAACTCATGCAACAGCAACACTGACAACTATTGGTCAGCCACTTCAGGCTTGCAAGTGAATGTGTTTAAAATTATTAAACAATAACACTGACAACTAAATTCTAGCCACTTCAGTGTTGGTTAAATAGCACATCACAACACAGGCAGAGCAATTTAAGCAAACAACACATTCACATAAGATAGCAGTTAAAGTAGTTAATGATGTTATTTAAAATTTACTGAATTTTCATGTTAATTGGTACTTGATCTCATTGATGGGCCCATGCCAATTGGAGGTAAATTTGAGAATAAAAAGAAAAAGAAAAAGACAAGTGTTAAATCAGATAGACCATTGGAACTTACATTAAAAAAATTAAATAAAAGCAAATTAGAATAAGATGCAGTAAAGTACATTTCTCAAACTTCTTAATTTCCTCTAAGGACTCTTCAATTAAGACTGGAGTTTTAGACATTCTCATTCAGTCTTGAGAACCTATTAATGCTTTTACAACTTTGGGAGTCAAAGAATATCTAAAGCAATCAAGCACCCTCCCTCCTGTTCTAAAAGCAGATTCAGATGCAACTGTGGAGATTAGTACAACCAACACATCTTGTGCTAGAGTAGCTAGAATAGGAAATCTCTCAGAATTAAGCTTCCACCATCTGAGAATATCAAATGAGTCATCCTCCTCAATGACAGACTCAATAAAATAGATATCCAACTCAGATTTTTTGCTCCCACCAATTCCAAGTTCCATCTTATTCTTCTTAAATTTTGCTCATATCATGGAAATTGATTTACCAGATTCAGCAGAAGCATTTTCAGATGCATTAATTGATTGTCCATATAGTAAAGAAAATTGAGAAGAAGGTTTGCCAAAAGTAGAGTAATCATTAAATAGTTCATATAAGCCAGCTTAACATTAGCAAATAGGTTTCCACCCATAGAATTCCCATAAATCTCAAACAGGGAATACTCAATGTATTCCAACTTTTATTGAGGATTAAGCACATTTGCAAAAAAAAAAAAATCAATAAATTCATCTTTTGAGGATCCCCCTAGTACTTGTCAAATTTGGCTTTCATGGAAAAGGCCATAAATCTTTTATTAGGATCATTAGAACTTTGCCACTTAGTTAAATTATTAAATAGTTCAACAATTTTAGTGAAATAACAATTTGTAGTAACATACTGAGAACCAGAAATTCTCAGTGTCATCTCAAAAAAATTTTGCAAAAAATCAACAAGTTGCTTGACATGCAACCAGTCCATAAAATCTGGTACATCATCCCCTAAGTTAGATCTAAATGCATGCTCACACTCCTCACACTTCTCAAATACTTTATCAAATAAATAAGCAGTTTTTCACATAACATAGGTTGAATTTCACCTCGTGGGCACATCTAAACACAAAGAACAGTTTGATTCACAATCAATTAAGTCAGCAAATTTATTAAATTTGAACAGCCTAATAGGTGAATTCCTAATATATCCCACAGCTTCTCTAACCCTTTTAACAGAATTGCTAGCTTCTTTCAATGCCTCAGTGACAACTAAATTTAGGATATGTGCAATGCATCTCATGTAGACATATTTGATTTTAACATCAGATGAGCCCCAAGATGTTAATTTTTTCTTAAAAAAACCAATTGCAATGTCATTTAATGATTCATTATCTACTATTACTGTGAAAATATATTTGACACCCTATTCTAAAAGATAGTTTTCTAAAATTTTTGCAATATACTCACCCCTATGCGATGTAACAGGGACAAATGAAATTATTTTTTTTGTTAAGCTTCCAATATGAATCAATGTAATGAGTAGTAATGCACATGTAGCTTATATGTTGAATTGAAGTCCAAAAGTCAATTGTGATTCTGACTCTTTGACTTTGGCAATGATGCATGAAAAAAATTTTCAATTTAAGTTTTGCTTCCATATATGCATTATAACAGTCTCGATTGATGGTCCACCTACTAGGTATCTTGAACCTAGGACATGCAAAAGACATGAACTGTTTAAATCCCTCTCCCTCAACAAATTGAAATGGGAGCTCAACGACAATAACCATGTTGGACAATGCATTCCTAATAGCTTCTTGATCAAATGTCCATGTCCCTATTACACCTACACTGTCAAAACTATACACATCAGGTTTAATAGTTAAAAGGCTCTGTCTATTGGACTTAGGGTTAGGTTTTTTCCTACAACTTAGCATATGATTTCTACAAGATGATGTACTATTTTTTTTACTATCAGCATTTAAGATTTTAGCACAATAAACACATCTAGCTCTTACTAACTTCCCTTTCTCAAAAATTTTCTCAAAGTGCTCCCACACCTTGCTTCTACTATCAATGTCCTTTCTCTTTTTTTTTTTCATTTTGAGCAACTTCTAATTGCTTTGGGGCTTCCACCTCTACATGATTCAAGGTCTCAACACCACCAATAGCAGTAGGAGGTTGACTGCCATTGGCAACACCTGTTTCAGTTTCCATCTACATAATTACATACAATCCAAACGAAAGAAGACAAAATGATTTAGAGCTAACGATAAGTAATAACAAATGCAGATGCTATAATAAGAAGAGAACAACCAATAATAATAAAAGGATTCAATAAAAGTAAGCAATAATCTTTGTACATCATAATTTTGTAAACATGTAATTTGTAATTCTCTTTCACTTAATTGATTCAATAAAAGTAATTTTTTTCACTTATTTCAATAAAATAATCAAACATTAAGCAAACATTATATATTCAATGACAAAATTTTCTAAAATAAATAAATTATTTAAATAGAAAGCAAAATAATTTTAAATAAAATAATCAAACAGTAATCAAACATTATATATTCAATGATAGAATTATATAAAATAAATAACCAATAAAATTATTTAAATAGAAAGCAAAATAATTTTAAATAAAATAATCAAACAGTAAGCAAACATTATATATTCAATGGCATAATTCTATAAAATAAATAACCAATAAAATTATTTAAATAGAAAGCAAAATAATTTTTCAATTAATTTTTTAAATAAAATTAACTAATTTTTTAAATAAAATTTAAATAAATTTATTAACACAAAAAATAAACAATGTATTTTCAATAAAAGCAATTTTAAAAAATAAAAATAACTACACAAAAAGTAAAAATTATATTTTCAAAAATCAAAGTACCAACAAATATCAACAGGAAATGTAAACACTTGGACAACAAATTAAAAATTTTACCTTTTTAACGATAAGTGTAAATTGTTGATATTTTTCTCTAACTCGATTAATGTTCAAATTAAGCAGCTTCCACCAACAAGATCAACCGATGGTCAGATTTACACATGTCACGACCCAAAACAGGGGTCATGACCGGCGCTAGGGAATGGGAATTCTTTCGAATCCGGGATCCGTAGTAAGCCTAAAAATAAAATAAAACATGCAATAATAACAATAACAGTAATATATATGTAGCGGAAATAAAAATCATAAATATAATAATAACATTCTCATCACATATATATAAAATCTTTCAATACAAATCCAGTTTCAATATAATATGTCTCTTTAAATAAAATACATGAAATCCCACATTGTAATTCACAACTACTGCAGTGTCTAGATTATATAAAAATAAGACTCAAGTAAATAGTTTACACAAGGAAGTCGGGGCGGAAGAAATCCGGCGTACAGGCCTGCTACTGAGGTCTGAAGATGTTGACTCTCCTGAAAAATTATCAACGGAGGGGAGTCAGACCTCACTGAGTGAATTACTATAATATATATACATACACACTAAATGATAATGCATACAGTCAACAGTATATATATATCTAATATATATACAGGCAAATTCACACAGATGCAGAAAAAATCATTTTATATATATTTTATTGAAAATCATCTTTTATGAAGGATCACATAGAACCCTATAATATCGCAACCTCAGAAACAGTGTTAGAAAACACTCTAGCCATACGGGCTCACTTATTCCAAATATATCCACTTAATCCATTTAGACAGTAGACTGGCCCTGAGACACTAAGTCAACCGAGCTCCAGCAGTCTAACTGCCAGTGTGATTGGCCCCGAGACACTTGGTCAACCGAGCTCCAGCAATCACACCTCCAATCCATATCTCACACATCAATAATCACATTCAATCAATATCCATAAATAAGTTAGTATTATAGCCTAAATACTATAGGCGTACCGGTACGTACTCGGTCCTAGTGCTGCCCACTAGGTAGCACATTCTATAGATATCCTTCATCATTAATAATATAAAACATTCATTCACAAAAATAAATGATGCATGAAGTTCAATAAAATATCAACATAAACCATATATATACTAGAAATATACCAAAAGTAAACCAGGTATATTTCGAGTACATATATGTCAAATAAATCCAGTCAAATCATAAATTAAACTAGAATATATTTAAAATCATTTTTAAATATAGTTTATTAACAAAACATGCATATAATTTAATATATACCAAAAATATACTAAAATACAAATCACATTATTTATACATTTTAATCAAAATAAAACGTATATTTCTAAATCATGCATCCTAAAACATATATATATAGTATAGTAACTCACCTAGTGCGCTCCACGAGACGGATCTGATGGGACTGGTCCACTAGCCCTCGGTCTTGGCGCAACTAAACAAACAAATAACGACAGACATTAGAATAAACCTAACAGAAATCCTAGAATTCGATCTAGAGTATTAAATACGGAAATAGAATTAGGGTTCGATCGGATATCACGTTTTACGAGAATTCTACCAAAAATTCGATAGAACCTCCCTTGTAAAATGGACATCTCTCTACTCAAAAGAGTAGAGGCGACCCTGCAAAGAAATACACTTCAAAAAATAAGCTCAACACTCAACCACTACCCCTCGGTCGGACTCCAAACTACAGTCCACCGACCGGGGTCCACAAACACAGAACAATTCAGAAATACCAAAAATATCCTTAAAACCTATAAATACATTTTATAGGTAGAAATTACATAATTAACCTTAAAACACTGTAAAAACCGATAAAAACTCATTTTATTAGAAAAATCGTATATTAGATATATAATTGAAAATAATTTACGAAAAATAGTTTTAATTAGTTAAAAATACTAAATAAATTATAGAAATCATTTTTATACCTTAAATAACTATTAAAACCAATTAAATTACATTTTTAGCCAATTTATGGTAAAATTACCAAAATACCCCTATATATATAAATATACTTAAATTACTTCAAAAATTCACCAAAAATAGTATAATTATCCAAAATTAATTTTCTCAACATATTTATCAATAATATTAATAATTAAACTCAATTACCCAATTAAATTCAATTAAAAACATAATTAACCCTAATTTCCCAAATTACATAAACTTCAATAATTCAAAATAAATACTTAGAAATTCATAAAAATTCCAAATAAATTCCTATAATTCATTTCAACACCTAATTTAACCATAAAACAAAATTTCATAATTTAAATAATTAATTTCCGAAAATTAGAAAATAATATTAAATATTCAAAAATACCCAAAAATCCAAAAAATCTCTAAAAATTCCACAAAAATTCATACATGTAGATTAAGCTACTAGGAACAACATTTGTGAAGGGAGTTTCCATGAATCAATCAATTCAAAGCTCAAAAAAATCAAAAATCCTAATGTGACCGAAATTGAAAATTCGAAACCTAAGCAATTCTAGACCATTTCAGCTCAAACCAAAGCTAGAATCACACTCATCGGAGCTCAAGGAGAAGAAATAGATCGGCGGTGTCGAAAATGGTGGCCGGAAGAGGGAGAACGGCGTGAAGCTCGACTTTCGGCCTCTCAAGCTATTTTCGACCAAACTCGACGGGAAAGGGAGCTGCTGGCGGCTGGGAATGGCTGGAAACGAAGGTGGCTCACCGAGAGGCACTCTGAACGGCGGCGAACGGAAGTTACAGACGGTGGAGGTGGGGGTCGCGTCCGGAGAAGAAGAAGAGAAGGGAGGGGCAATTTTGTAAATAAGTTAAACTTTATTATTTTGATAATTTTTAATGTATATATGTATATATATATACTTTACACTACATATTAAAATAATATAAAATTGCACACATTAAATATACACCACACACATAAAATTTAATATTTTAATAATTTAATAATAAATAAAATAATTAAATAACAATAAATTAATAAACAAATAATAAAATATTAGGGTAATATATTAAACCCTAATTAAATAATACACACACACACATAGGCTTTATTTAGTAATTTAAAAATACGCATGAGTTCATGTAAGTCCGAAAATATATTTAACATAATTAATAATAAAATATTTACGTGAAAATTTCTCCGAAAATGCAAATCCCGGGAAAATTTTACGTAAAGCACTGTAAATAATACACAATAATTAAAATAGGTTTTAAATACATATCAACTCGTGAAAATATCGTAATATATATTCAAAAATTATTAACACTGTATATCCCGGTACAGTGTAAAAATATTTTAAAAACACGGGATATTACAACACATTTGGGGCTTCCACCATTAAGATCTTTTAAAGAGATTGAAAAAAACTTTAGAGATCCAACTAAATCAGTCGATTTTACCATTATAACATGCATTAAATAAAAGAACAAATACACAATCCATCAACCTCTAAACAAATAAGGTCAAAAAATAACCCAAAATTTTAAAAAACCTTTCGATCTAAGAAAATCATTACCGTAACTAGTACATATGGTATTAGATGTAGTTGGTTCGACTATAAAAGGCCATTGTAAGTTGATTTCATCACTGTTAATGTTTATAATTGAACATTGACAATAAAAAAAAAAAACAACAACAAAGCAACGAAATATTATGTCTTTGAAGAGAAAAAACACTGAGCTAGAGAATATGCAAGGAAATAAAGAAACATGTAGACTATATAATAAGCGTCTCTGAGAAAAAGAGACAATATATAGATGAGAAGTCAAGAAATAGAATAAAGACAACGAAGAGGTTCATTCTAGAGAAAGGGAAGAGGCAAAAATAGACCGAAGAAGCAGATAAACGACGGCGAGATGAAGGGTTAGGGTCAGGATTAGGGTTATTATCACGACCTAACATGGGAGTCATGATCGGCACTAGGGAATGAGAATTCTTTCAAATCTGGAACCCGTAATAAGCCTTAAAAAATAAAAACACATGCAGTAAATAAATAAAAGTATAACTGAATTAAAATTTTTTGAATCGATATATAAAAATAGTTACTCAATATCCTCATAAATAAATTAATGTTCATACAATATTCTAGGTACAAAGTATCAAAAATAAAACAATACTCTTCTGATACAATAACACTACTACTGCAGTTTCTAGAATACAAATCAGAATTTAAATATAAAATTTACATAATCTAGCCGGGGTAGAAGAACATTGGCAAAGAGCAATACTACTAAGGTATGACAATACAAGATCTCTTGAAAAAAAAATAATTGAGGGGGGTCAGACCTCACTGAGTTAATTATTATAATATATACACATGCAATCTAAATCATATACAAATAGGCATTCGTATATATATACATATACATGCATTTCACACAAATGCTGAAAATCACTTTATATAATAATATTGAAAAACATAAGTCTATGAAGGATCAAATAGAACCCTATTTAAATCGTAACCTCAATCAATAACAACTCTCTAGCCATACAGGCTCACTTAATTCCAATTTAATTCACTCATTCCATATGGACAGTAGACTGGTCCCGAGACACTAAATCAATCGAGTTCCAGTAATCTAACTGTCAGTGTGATTGGCCCTAAGGCATTAGCTCAACTGGGCTCCAGTAACCACACTATCAATCACATTACATTTCAATCAATCAATCAAATATCTCAATCAAATAATAATTACCACCAGTAGTTCTCACTCAACCCTAAATCTATCGCACCGGTACGTACACGGTCCTAATGCTGCCCACTAGATAGCACGTTCTATTAATATCCTTCATTTAAAATAAAACATAATACGGAAAAATAAATAATGCAAAATAATAGTCATAATGATAAAATAAACCATATATATACTAGAAATATACATAAAATAAACTAAATATATTTCGAGTATATATATGTCAAATAAAGTCAAATCAAACATGAAATATACCAAAGATAAACCAATGATATATTTAAAAACAATTTAAGTATGAATCAATAGTATAACATACATTTATTTCAAAATATATCGAAAATATACTAAAACTATAGCTAAAATATATTAAACATGCTAAGTCTATAACAAAGATAAAACCTGCATTTATTTTGAAATATATCAAAAATATACTTAATTATATAACATGCATATATCAAAATAAACCCTAAACATACCAATGATTTAGTAAATGTATATTGAAAATATGCATACATATATATCAAGATATACTAAAAATAAACCAAAAATATACCAAATCATATTATAAATTAAATCACTTTTTAAAACATATAATGAAAATGAAAAATCCAAAGTCACACATCCTAAATGCAATGCATAAATATATATAGTATAATAACTTACTGATTCACGCTCCATGAGACAGGCTCGGCGAGCCTGGTCCGATAGGCCTCGGTCTCGACGCAACTAGAAAAATAAAATAAAATAATATTAACAATCAGAATAAACTACTAACTCTATACTTCTAGGATTACTATAGAAAAGCTCAGTCAAAATTCCAAAACTAGATTTGGATCGGTTGTCACGTCTTACAAAAAGTCTACCAAAAATTCAACAGAGTCTCCTTTATAAAACGGACATCTCCCTACAAAAGTAAGGTCGATCCTGCACAGAAAATACACTTATAAAATCATAAAACACAATACCTTGGGTTAGGATCCCAAACTGCGCAAATTTCCAGCCGAAGTTCACAAAATACAAACCAACAATATTAAATAATAAAATCATAAAAATCATAAAAAAAATCCATAAAAATATTAAAAACCTTTATTTTCCAACTAAAACATAAAATTCTAATTTTTAAATAACATTTGGTAATAAAATTCATAATGGAATAAAATTTCCGTTTTACAATTAAATTAACATAAATTGCAAATAATATTTAAAATTACAATTTAACATCACAAAAATAATAAAATACTCATTTAGTCTCAAAATAATAAATACATTTATTATTTACATAATACTCCAAAATTATCACAAATTAACTAATAAAATCTCAAATATTATACAATATTAATGAAAATCAACTTTTCAAATAATTAACCTAAAATGATTAAATTCACAAATAACTATGTAAATAGTTTAATGATATAATAAAATTAATTTAAAACCCTGTTTTATCACTAAAATAATAAACAATATATATTTGAATATAATTTTCAAAAATTAATATTAATTGGTTAAAAATTACAAATAACTTATCAAAAAAATCATTTTAATACTCTATATAATCATAAAATCATTTAAAATATAACATTTGACTATAATTTTAACAAAAATCCATAATTAACCTATATTTTCAAAAATTAGTATTAATTAGTTGAAAATAGCAAATAATTTGTAAAAATCATTTTAATACCAATTATTAGTTCAAATCATTTAAAACATATAATTTAACCACAATTTCAACAAAAACTCATAATTAACCTATATAATAAAAAATGGCATAATACTAACTAATTTCCTCAAAAATTATATAAAATCACAAAAATCATTTTATCAATATATAATAATCTAACATTACTAAAAACATATAATTAACCAATATTTTAACAAAAATACAAATCTAACATAGAATTCCAACATTTCCATAATACAAAAATATTCCTAAAAATTATATAATATATTCAAAAATTATTTTCTCAACATTATAATTATTAACATACTATAATAACACTAAATTAACCAAATCCATCTTTAAAATAATTAGTTAATGAAAATTCAATAATTGAATATAAAATAGTCAAAAATTAACCAAAATAAATTAGATCAACTAGTATATATATAGATCAACCCAAAATTAATCAAATAATTAAAATAAATTTTGAATAATTTAAACAAATAATATTTAAATTAACTAAACCCAAAATCAACCTAAAAACTACCAAAAACAACCACCTAAAAACTAAGATCTAACTACCACTAACCTACTAACTTACCTAGCAAAGAGATCAAGGGCAGAGGGAGGGTTGCTACTGCAAGTGCCAGAGTTGTTGTTGTCTCCGGTGACAGTAGGTGGTGGTGGTCGAGCTGGGCGCCACGACAGGGAGGCTGCTGCTGCTGTTGGTCTTCGCGCGAGGAAAAGGAAGCTATTGCTGCTTGCTGCTTCTATCATTCGGCGTCGCGAGGAAGAAGATGGACAGAGGAGGAGATGCTGGTGGTTGTCTGGCGTGAAGGACAGGGAAGCATAGTGACAGTAGCGGGTTCGGGTTATGCAAGGAAGGAGAGGTGAGTTGTTGTGTATATATGTATATATACACCCATACACATACACACACATATATATAGACACACACATGCACTAATATAATATAAATATTATAATATTAACAATTGGAATTTAATAATATTAGTAAAATAATTGAATAATATAAATGATATTCTCAATAATATTAAACAATAAAAATAATATTAATGATAATAAAAATAATGTAATATTGACAAATAATAATATTAATAATACTAGTGAAATAATTTAATAATAAAATAATGTTCACAATAATATCAAACAACAATAATAATAATAATAGGGTATTTAAAATAATAATATTAAAAATAACACCAATAATAGTAACTTTAATATTTAAATAATGAACCTCCAAAAATAATAATTTTACTTAAGGAAATTTTTATACGTAAAATAACAATGGTTAATTACAAATAATAATAATAATAATATAAATCTCACGTAAATAAATTATTTTTACATAAATAATTCTCTTAAAATAAAATACGTAATTAACATTAGTAAATAACGATAATAATATACGATTAAACTTTAAAATTATTAATACTGCATATCTCGAAATATATTTTTATAATTTAAAAACAAGGGTCCTTACAATTATAACAAAAAAAGAGAGGAGTGGAGGCGAAAGTTCGAGAGATGGCTAGAGAGTGAGAGACAGAGAGGGGTAGGGATTAAGAAGAATTTATAGGGGACAAGAATTTTAGGGTTAGGGTATACTAAGTCGTTTAGTTGCCCTCATAGCACAGTACTTCGGTTTTTGGTTCGATTCAGGTTCTTTTATCTTTAAATCGAGACAATAATTGATCATCGATTTTTTCACACAACTCGAACCGAACTGCCACTTACCTACTATCATTTACTGAGCCGACATTAAATTTTGGCTCGATCCGGTTTGATTTAGGCGGTTTGGTAAGCTTTTGCTCTCCCCTAACTTCAATAGCTGCATTCCTCTTCAGCTTTGTTGTTAGAATAGGGCAAAATTCTGCTCTATTGATTTTTTTTTTATTAATTAGGAAGTTATATGGTCGATGGACTGCACAGTACTAAATAATTCTCTTTTTTTAAATTAAAAGGATATTAATTTTATAAACTTACGATAATAATTCAGTACCTCGTGATATATTTGGAAGAAGGTAACAATTAAACATCTACCTCACTAGTTTCTGTTGTTTTGATTTTATGTTATGACGAAAACCTGTTATTTAGACCAAATTGTCTTGCACTAATATTATGACAAGTGATTTATTTGTTGCAACACTTGTGATTTGATTCTGAAATAGCACTAAGCTCTCAACAAGCTTTAATATGGTTCTTAAACTTTTCGTATAAGTTCAACTTTACACGCCCGCATCCATTATATATATATATATATATAATAGATGCATGTGAGTCGATGTTTATGGGGCTACCTTTTCATTTCTTAATTATTAAGTAAGCATATTGACTCAACATCTCACTTTCCCTCCTTTTAACCATTTAAAAAGAAAAAATTATAACTAACTACGACCTGGATAAGTTAATTTGGAACTTTTATAATTTAATTAGAGATTTCGGTTTAAATTTTTAATATGTAATTATTTTAAAATTTTTGAGATAGATCTTTATTGTCTTTCAGAGTTCTTATCGAGTCGAATTCAAATTAATCGGATTCTAAATTTTTTAACTTTTATTATTGTGGTGTTTAATTTTTTTTTTTATATTTTAATCAACAAAAATTTTTGAAATGTTATTTTTATCAGATTTTATTTGCTAAAAGTATTTATGCGGTAAATTCTAAATAATAGATTAAATTAAATAAATTTTTATATTATGTTGTCATTTTTTATTTTCATTCTGGTTAAATTTCCTAGACATTATTGGAAAAAAATGAAATTTTCTTTTTACTCTTTGCACTAATTTTTTTGTAATCAATTTTTATTTTTATTTTTGTTTTACATGTAATAATCAATCTCTATTTTTTAAAAATTTTATTTAAGTCAAGTCATTTCTATCATTAATTATATAAACTTTTCAAAAAAATTATTTTACTTATCATTTTTTTTTATTATAATGGCTAAATCTTTATTTCTTTATATCATTTCAGTTAATTTTTTTATTTTCAATTATTAAACTAAATTTTAAAAAATCAAACATTATTTTTATTTTTAATTATATTGATTGAATTTATTTTATTTCATTTTAATATATATATTTAAAAAAAATTAAATATACTGAATAAAGAAAAATTATTATTATTTTTTTAAAAAGTAGAAAATTTATTTTTTAATAAAAAAATAATGTGAAAGGAGGGGTATTTAAAATGCGTTATAGACACCATTTTGGACTCAACAAAAGCACATTCAAACGTTGGGGTAGAAAAATTAAAAAGACTAAACACTAATTTATTCTGTTAAAAACAAGAAAGGGAATATTATACTTGCGCTTTCCTTTCCTTCCAAACTTCTGAGAGTTTTCCCTTTCTTCCCAAAGAACTTTCAATGATCATTGACCGTTGCCACTAACGATTGATGACCTCTGCATTGTCCTCCTACTGAAGCAAGTAATTTTTGGATATGGCTTCTTCTTCTTCCAATGGACATCAAGTAAAGTATGATGTCTTCCTTAGTTTTAGAGGCATTGACACTCGTAACAATATTATCAGTCATCTTTATGCAGCTTTGTGTCGCCAAGGAATTGTGACTTTCATCGACAATAGACTCGAAAGAGGCGAAGAGATAGAGTCAGCAATCTTGAAAGCAATTGAAGAGTCAAATATTTCAGTGATTATTTTCTCAAGAAACTATGCATCTTCTTCTTGGTGTTTAGATGAACTCTTGAAGATTCTTAAATGTAAAGAAAAAATGGGGCGCAAAGTGTTGCCTGTTTTCTACCATGTAGATCCAGCTGATGTAGAAGAACAAACTGGAAGCTTCAGAGCTGCATTTGCTGAACATGGAGGATCTACTAGGCACAGTTTAGGCAAGATGCAAATGTGGAGAAATGCTTTGAGGGATGTAGCCTGCATATCAGGATTAGTTTGGACAAATGACAGGTACCATTTACAATTTATGGGCTAATTCCACTTCAATGAGCTTTGCACTTAATCTACTGAATTAAAATTGTTGGACATTTTTATGCGTTTTCATCAAAATTTGCTGAATTGAAAAGTAAGAATACCGACATGCGTGCATGACTAAATTGCATTTTGGTGAGAGTTCAATTTGTTTATGATCCAAATGTGGAAATTGTTGCAAATGGAGGAGTGTAGTGGATTGGTTTGATCACTTAATTGTCCATTTTTCTGAAAAGTATGCAGAGTGTGGAACAAAATTATACTTTAGCAAAAATGAATCTGTTGGGTTTGGAGAGGAGAGAAAGATATGATGAGAAAAGAAAAAAAAAACACAGTAGCTTCAACATATAAACAAAAACTTCAGAACATGAAACACAAAATAAAAATTTCTTTCTTTTCTTCTTCATTTTGAGTATGAAACCCCTCATCTCACACACACTACCCACTAGACTTGCCACACAATCTCACTGTACTTCACTTAAAAATTTATTGGCTAGATCTACTACATGTTATTGATTGAATATTGTCAATAGACTTTATTCTCTTTAAATATATCAACAAAATTCTAAAACTTTCTGCTTAACCAAGATCATTTTCAGAATTCCTACCTTGTTTGGTTCAATTTCACCAAGTAATTCAATTTATTTGAAAATGAATTTCAAATGAAATTTATTTACAAATGAATTTTTATTAATGAAGTGTGTTTGGTTTAAATGAATAGTTTATATAATTCATTTGAAATGAATTCCATATTTTGTTATATATGTTTAGTATAAATCTTGAATTTAAGTTTTTGTCAAAAATACCCTTTTAAATATAAAGAAATTTTTGAAAATAAAAATAAATAGGGGTGTTTTGGTCATTTAAAAGTATAGACTTAAAATTTGTGAAATTTATTTGAAATTCCAACTATTTTGATAGAATTTGGTTTAGTTATAATCAATTCCACAAATTTAAAAATTTGGAATTGCAAATGAATTCCATACTAAATTCATTTAAACCAAATATACATTATTTACAAATGAATTCTATAAAATTTTATAGAATTTATTTATATCAAACACACTGAAAACAGAAGTGTTACTGCACCAACAGAATCACTTAGTGAATTCTTCTTCTTCTTTGTTGTCAACTATGATTGTTGTAATAGTTATTGTCATTATTCTTATTGCTGCCCTAATCTCATCTGATAGGCCAGAGTCTGCACTTGTTGAAGAAATCATCAAAGACATTGTGATTAAACTAAAGAATCTATGCCTATATAATTTTGAGGATCTTGTTGGAATAAAATCACGAGTTCAACAAATTGAATCATTGCTGCAAATTGGACTAGATGATGTTCGAGTTATTGGAATATGGGGAATGGGTGGTATAGGCAAAACCACCATTGCCAAGGTCCTATTTAAGAAGTTCTCTTCTCAGTTTGAAGGTACATGCTTTCTTAAGAATGTCAGGGATGAATCCATAAAACGTGGTTTGCATACATTACAAGACAAACTTTTTGCTAAGGTATTGAATGAAGGAAATGTCAATGCAAAATCGCCTTTTGTTATGAGCCAACTTCGTCATAAAAAAGTTCTTATTGTTCTGGATGATGTCGACGATTATGAGCAAGTAGAATTTTTAGCTGGAAGAGACGATTGGTTTGGTGCTGGAAGCAGAATCATTATAACAAGTAGAGATAAGAAAGTGTTTCAAGATAGAATTCATAGACATTACGAGGCTCAAGCACTGACTGACCATGAAGCACTTCGTCTTTTCAGTTTGTCTGCCTTCAAGCGACATCATCCAAAAAGAGATCATATAGAACTGTCTAACAAAGTAGTATGCTACGCAAAAGGTGTTCCATTAGCACTCAAAGTTTTGGGTTTGTTTCTGCATGATAAGAGCAAACAAGAATGGGAAAGTGCATTGCGTAAACTCAGAAGAGCTCCTGACATAAAAATACAGAATGTGTTGAGAATAAGTTACAAGGGACTTGATATTTATGAACAACAGATTTTTCTTGACATAGCATGTTTCTTTAAAGGAGAGCATGTATCTCATGTTGAAGAAGTGCTAGATGCATGTGGTTTTTCCACTTCAATCGCCTTGAGAGTGCTTGCTGATAAGTCCCTAATTAGTTTGGCAAACAACAAAATAGAGATGCACGATTTGCTACAAGAAATGGGGAAGGAAATTGTTCGCCAAGAATTTATAAAAGAACCTGGCAGACGTAGTAGGTTGTGGGATCACAAGGATATTTTTCATGTATTACGCAAAAACACTGTAAGTGTTAACTGCATTGATTAGTATTTTTAGTTCACAATATTTATAAGAACTCCGAAATATTTTTGTCTGGTTTTTGTTTTCGGTGGTGGCCAGGGTACCGAAGATGTTGAAGGCATATGCTTGGATTTATCTAAAATTAAGAGGTTGCCTTTAGCTCATACAACTTTCTCTAAAATGAATAGAATTAGATTGCTCAAATTCCATCACCGTTGCTTTAACCGTCTCTTTCCTGAAGGCCTTGAGTTTCTAGCACAGAAAGTGCACTGCCCTCAAGGACTTGAATCTTTTCCCGATGAGATAAGGTATCTCAAATGGCATTTTTTTCCTTTGAAATCTTTGCCCTCAAATTTTCATCCTGAGAGGCTTGTTGAGCTTGACCTGTCTGGTAGCAATGTCGTGCGACTTTGGACTGGAATGCAGGTATACTTCGAATCATTTTTCTTCTATTATTATAGCAACACATTTTACAGGTGCTCTTCTGATAAAATCACTTTTTTTTTTCCTTTACAGAATCTTGTAAATATAAAGGTGCTCAGGTTACGTCACTGTAAGCACTTAATTGAAATGCCCAACTTCTCAAGGGCCCCAAATCTTAAGACTATAGATTTTGGAGGCTGTGAAAGTTTGCTTGAGGTTTCTCCATCCATTTGCTGTCTCAGTAACCTTCATGATTTGATTTTGGAACACTGTAAGGAGATTAGATATGTTCCAAGCACCAAGCGCTTGAGATCTCTTAAAAGTCTTAGTGTTTATGGTTGCTCAAATCTCAATAAGTTTCCAAAAGTTTCAAGGAACATAGAATACTTGGATTTGGCTGGAACTGCCATATACGAAATACCCCCGTCGATTGGATCTCTGTCTCAACTTGAGGAGCTGAATTTACGTGACTGCACAAGGCTTGGGAATCTCCCAGGTGAAATTTTCCAATTAAAGTCTCTCCGCAGTCTTATCATCTCTGGACCATATGTCAATCTGTTGGATATTGGAAAGAACCTTCATTGCTTGTCCTCTTTACGCCATTTAACTCTATCTGGAGACAATATAGTGACCATACCTGAAAGCATCCAGCAACTTTCATGGCTTCAGGAACTTGACTTAACACTATGTACTAGCCTTCAGTCATTGCCGGCGCTTCCTCCATGTCTACAATGTTTCAAAGCAATAGACTGCTTAAAACTGAAAACAGTTTCAAATACAATGATTGCATTTATAGAAGATTGGGATAAGTTTCCATATCATCATAAGGAGGAATTCTTTTTTATTAACTGCCTCTGTTTGGATCGAGATGCGTGCAGGAATATTTTGAAGCATGCACAGCAGAGAATACTACTTTTAGCAAGTGCATCGCTTGAACTCCGTGAGGTACCCCCATCTTCCTCACCACTCTCAAAGTACTTCATATATAAGCTACAAACTTTAAAAGTCCTTTTATCTATCCATTACAAGACTTTCATTTATGTATGCAGGGTCTTGATAGGAGCGGAGAATACCATAAACGGAAAGAAATTTTGGATTCTACCAGGAAGGAATTTACTATTGTTTTTCCTAAAGATGAAATTCCAAAGTGGATCACACATCGCAGTACAGGATCTTCTGTAAATGTTTTTCTGCCTCCAAATTGGTGCAGTAACTTCTTGGGTTTCGCCCTTTGTGTTGCTCTTGAATTTGAGGACAACAGTGAGAGGGATCCTGATCTAAATTGGATTAGATGGGAATGCAAATTTAGATCCAGCTATGGTGAAAGCAATTGTGTGTCTACACGGTTTAAGTGTGAGCCATGTACATACTTTGATCTTCTTTCAGAACATCTCTTCCTGTCATATGATAGTTACTTTCATTTGACAGTCAATGACAATGAAGATAGCAAATGCTGTTACAATGAAGTCTTTTTTGAAGTTTATCCTGAAGATTCATATAACAGGCCTTTATCTTCTTTCAAGGTGAAAAGGTGTGGTGTCGAACTACTATATGATGTTGATAGGGCCAAGTCCATTAAAACAGCAAGCTATACTGAGAAGAAAAACAAGTCGCATGCTGAGAGATTAAACTTATCAGATGAACATCCTCATAATCCTTGTAATGATCTCGCATCAAATTCTGGTGACCATAATTCGTCCTTGATGAGGGGGAAGAAGATCAAGGATAAGCCTCATGGTCAAGCCAATCTTTCTTCCTCAATTTGTGATGACTACTTCTCCTTCAGTGATATTTTTTTACCCTCAAATCTGAAGAAAAGAAGGATTCAGAAAATCTCCTGTCACCCAGCAAATCCATCTTCGGTGTGTGATGGCTACTTTTCGTATGATAAACTTTTTTTGCCCCTGATGAGGAAGAAGAGGAAGATGCAGAAGGACTCCTATCTTCCAGCCAACCCATCCTCAGTTTCTGATTGCCAATTTCCCTATGATGAACTTTTTTTACCCCTGATGAGAAGGAAGAGGAAGTTGCAGAATTCTCATCGTCCAGCCAACCTCTTGATCAACTTCTTATGACTTGTAGCTCTATTGTGATTTCGTCATTTTTAAGAGGATATGGTGAGTTCGTGAATGCTACTACACTGCAAGTCTTTTTTTTTTTTCCTGGGTACATGCCTATCTAGCTCAAAAAGTGGAGGGAAGTTTTAGATAGTTCTCCTCTGCAGGCTTGCATCATTTGCTTCTTTCTTGGGATCACACAGTTCTTTGTGTTCTTTGCAGATTGCTCTACATTGATAAGTGATTGCAGAAACTTCAGTGGCTCTTTATGTTTGAATAGAATTATATCTCATAGAAATGAGGCAGACGGATATAAAGTTCAAGAATTTTGTTATGACAGATGCTAAACAGCAGCAGCCAGTTTTCGCTCGATACAGTTCATAAAAGATGGTGAGGAAATTCAACCTGAGAAGATTCAATTTTTGTGACTTGTTATTCAGGAAGAGGCATTCAGTTATCATATCTGTAAGCCTAAATTCATACTTCTTTTTCATTTTGATCCTGAATGGTTCCTTCTGTAGGATAGCAACCAGCAGCATCATGAATTGGCTTTAGACTTATTCTTACATCAACAGGAGCTTCCAGTCCTGTTGCTTGCATATATGCTTTGGTCAGATTTGGGAGTCAATTTCAGGTTTCCATAGAATTGAATTATAATACCAAATATCTGCTAAAATGCAGTGTTTACATAGGAATATTAGAAGTTCTACATTTTCCAACAGGTCTGCAAAAAGCCATTTATTGACAATATATAATGAATATGGCATCTCAAAATTTTGTCGGTTGTCATTTTTTCACAAAGTTGCATGCATGTACTTGGATTATACATGTTTAGCAATTTTAATGTATTTTTTAAATGTCATTGCAGAGGATGATCCGATGTGAATTTAACTCCAAAAACCAGAAGGTGATCAGTCACACCGAGCTATTTCCATACATGGATTGTCCCCATAACCTTGCCAAGCATGGATGTCATTATTCGACAGAAAATGGGGTGTTCTTGGGTGTGCTGTCTTGTACTTTGAGGACCTCTAGCTGTTTCCATGGGGAAATTTTCTAACTTGTTTCACATTGCTTATATTTCAGCAAGCATTGCACCTTACACAACCTCTCTCAACTTCATGAGATATGCACAATGTTGTGCTCCTAATGTCAAGGGATATGCACAATGTAGAAACTTGTGTGACACATGATGTTCTAATTACATTACTGCAAGCAAAGCTTTACTATTATTACAATCAGACATTATCCACTTCATAACTGGGACGACAGCACTAGATTTCCATATAACATTTTAACTGTGAAATAAATCTTAATAAATGTCTGTATTTTTTATAGTTAATTACTGTATAAATTTATATCCAATGTATAATTTTTAATTTATTATCTAGAATTAATTTTTTTTAATATTACTGATTATTAAAACAGTTTATTTAATATTATAAATGGCATGCATCACTAGGACCACGGAATGCGGAACTACCCATTTATAAATATCATTAATCAATTTAATTTTTTATTAAATAAAAATTATTTAGAAGAGTAATTTACATATACTTAACATGTTTACCACTTAGATTAAAAAAATTATAAATAAAATTAAATTTTTTTACTTGAAGTTCATATTTCCAATTAAGAATATCTAATTGAAAAACTTTTATTTAAAATTATAAGTCATATATATGTCTGAAGAGTTTTAATAATTTTTCAAAAAATGGTTGTCAAACAATTATTTGTATACAATACCTATAAATTTTCTGTATCTATGATATTATAGATTTAATACTTAATCTTTTAGCACTTTATTGATACATATTTAAATTAACAAGCTCTTATTATTATTCTTTCTTACAATATTAGTGGTTTTCACAAATTTTTTTTTTAAAAATATCAATGTTTCGAAAAAAGAATTATTAAATTGTTTAATGTCACTAAATAAAAGTGTATGGACTAAAAGTAAACGTTTGAAAAATTAAGGGCTAAAAATCAGTATTTTTTTCCGTGAAATTTAGCAGATGGATAGGTTGTGCTCGTTAATTTATATTTGTTCCCAATCGAAAATTCTCTAATTTTCTTAGCTCTATCAAGTACCGAACCAAGCAGTAAAACAGAAGCAGAAGCCGGCAGCCATGGATTTCACTCCTCTCACTGAAGCATTGGCCTCCAAATTCTACGATAAAATTTCTGATATCTGCGACCAACTAATGCTCAAGGCAGTTTTCTTCTTCTTCCTTTTTCTTTTTTTTCAGTCGTTGATTTTGGAAATTAATCCTAATTCTATGAATAGCTCCAAATACGCTTTTCATTATTAATCAAAACCTAATCCGCTTTTTTCTTATTTCAGTTCGCAGCAGAAGGAGTTCCGTTTCAGGACGAGTGGCCTTATTCGATTCATCTTCTAGGCCACATTTATGTTAATGATATGTAAATTTCTTGATACATATGTATAGGAATTTTGAATTTGTTTGCCTCTTTTTAAACTTTTATTATTTGTTGTTGTTGTTTTTTTCACTGACTAAAACAGAAAGTTGAGTTTTTGAAATTTGAGGATTTTTTCTATTTTGCAATTTCAGATTTTTCTGTTCTAGTGTTATGGTTTTGGAGTTTTGATTAGTTTCTTTTGTTGTTTGGAGATATGGATTTAGATTGAACACCAAAACACCAATCTCTGTGTTTCTCTTTTTGTGCTTTTGTTTTGCATATTTTAGTGAGCTTTTTAGGACTTCTTTTTTTTTTCTTTGATTTGGGGTTTATAATTTTGATGTGAGGATCATGCAGTAATAGTGCCCGATTCCTGTGGAAATCAATTCCTTCAGTTGTCAAAGAAAATCAACCAGAAGTGGTTGCAACTTGGCGAATTGGTCAGAGATTATGGACACGTGATTATGCTGGTGTGCATGAGGCTCTTCGCAGTTTTGATTGGAGCCAAGAGACACGGGTTTTTGTTGCAGCATTTTCAGGTGAGTTTTGCATATCTCTTATTGTTACCCGATTCAATTCTATGTTCATTATTTTAAGGTATTGGAGAATTTGTCCATTTTACTCTCTTTTGAGAACATAAGTAACAAATTGATGTTCAGGAAGGAACAAAACTTTTGGCAATTCGAGTTCCTAAGTGTTAATATGTTGGTGCTCTGCGTTCTTTTACTTATTTGCTCTCCTCTTGCTGAACTTATGTTCGTGAGAGCATTGTGATTAATGTAAGTTGTGTAAGGAAGTCATACAGCTACTAGTTGTCCTACTGGTTATAAAGGAGCGTGATGTGGCATTAACTCTTGTAGAAAAGTGGTGATGCTAATAAGGTGCTGCCTATTCTGCTGTCTAAACTGGCAACAACTGATCTATATTCCTGTTTTGGAACAATAAATGTTGGCAATTTGTGACATGGTTTTAGAGGATGACCCTTGACTCTTTGATAAGGATGCTCGTAAGTCTAGCCACAAAAGTAACCTCATGTTCAAGTTTCTCTATTCTCAAATAAAGATTTTATTCACCCTGAAATATTTTGCTTGGATTAGTCTGGTAAAAGAAAATTTTATTCTAGTTTAGATTCACCAACCACTAGTTGCTCCTTAGTATTGCAAAAATCTCTTCTTCCTTCACCTTATATTTAATATATCTAGAAAGCACTTGTTTTCTTCCTTCACATGGTGGAAATAGGACTCTAGGTACCAAAAAGATGACTGCAAGAAAGGAAGGATCGGCAATTCTCATCAATGCCCTCATGTTTGAGAGATTTATTTGTTTTACAATATGATAATGCTAATCAATTAACACCTCTCAGAAAGTATACAACACTGAACTTTTATTTTCTAGAAGGAAAATTTGTGGAACTGCAAAAGTAGAAACCAGTTCATAATTTTGTTTTGGTTTTGACATGCTCTTGTATTTTTTAAGCAATTATAAGTGCAACCAAATGCTTGATGTTGGTGGAAGTTGCATACAGCAAAACAAGAGAACTGGTTCAATAATAATTCAACATATGTTCATTTTCTTCCATCCTTAAATATGAAATCATCAGTGTTTTTCTGTTAAATGCTCAGCGTGTTTACAGTATATCACTCCTGATCATATTCTTTTCTGCAGAGCTTTACACTAAGAGGATATTTCAGTTATTGACGTCAGCTTATTCAACAATAAGCATCCAAGACACAGCTCTCTTTCTAGGAATGAATGAAGATGATGCTGCTAACTGTAAGATTGTGCTATTCCTTAGTGTTATCTGTCCAATAAGCATCCAAGATGTAGAAGCACCGTTAAAATCAATTCAGAGATGGCTTTTCTTCTCCAATATTTTCTGGGTTGAGCATGTCATGGTGACTGCTCTTGGGCTTTAGCTTAGGCAGGTTAAAATTTTGGTCAATATATGTTAATATCTGTGCGGAAAAGCATGCATACATCAAAAAATATTAAGGGGGAGAGTGAGAGATTTGTTCTAAACAAGACATAAGGGAACAAAAAAGATGCAAGAGACCACACTACTTGAAGCAGCTATCTAACTTTCAACATCCTTATTTCTGCCAATGTGCATCTTAATTGGCACAATCTCGTTTTCTATCCATGGAAAACTTCATTGAGCAAGATTTGGGTTTTTTTGGCTGGAAATGTTTTAGGGAACTGATAAGGATGCTCAAACAGATTTCAAAAGGCATTAAGCCCTCAGTATGTCTACAGCTTCACCTGGACATAAACTGTTAGGAGCTGATATAGTGTTTAGTAGAGAGGGTTTTCCTAATTGGGGTGCTGGGTGGAATAAGAGCAACCCTTTTCAACAGAACATATGGCCTTTTTGTAAGGATCTGAATACTGACTGTAAAAATTCCTTCCATCTCTTACATTCCTTACGATATGTTAAACTGTAATCACTATGGCAAGTGGGATGAAAAGGTGTTACATATGCATGTTATTCGTGATATTTTCTTGGTATCTTTACACTGATGATCATGTGTAAGGTCTCAGAATTAGCCTAAGAAATTTAAGGAATAAAGTAGTTATCCATTTTCCTCTTTCTCTCTCTGCTGCTAAACCGCATGTGTCATGATTTTTTGTTATTGTTAATAAGAGCCCCATTGTTATCTGCAGATGTGCTGCAGCAAGGTTGGATTATTGATCCTGCATCACGAATGCTAACTGTGAAGAAGCAGCCAATTGTAACAGAGCAGAAACTGGATTCCAGTAAACTACAGCGGTTGACAGAATACGTGTTCCACCTTGAGCACTGAAATCATACTTTAATAACTTATTTTGGATACCCTTGTCATTTAGATGGCTACAGAAAGCTTGAGGAACATGTTGTGCAGCAAGGAATCATAGATAATTAGTTTTTTTTTTTTTTTCGTTGGTCTGTCTTTTGGATACTTGGGCTAGGGCTGTCAGTGCTGTCACTATCTTTTTCTTTCACTGAAATCATATGATGTATGATTTTAGGGCAGATTCTGATAGCTGTATCTCCGGAGAAAAATCTATATTTTTGTGGATGATTTTTGATACCCTATTTGGGCAGACAAGGGAAAAATCAAAGAATTACTTGCCTTGTCGTATTTAAAGATATAACTTGGGCAAATGTGGTTGAAGTTTCATTTTGTTGATGATTCAACTGTTACATCATGTAGATTATCACTTCACATTTTCTCCTGCAATCTGTCACTGGAGTGCATCTCACTTGCCATTCTTTTCCACTCAAATAATAATAATAATAATAATAATAAAACGTGACCAAAACAGGAAATAGCATAAATTCTATAAATTGAGGTTGGCATAAAACTGTAATTTAGGAGAACAATCAATATGGGTTTGGTAAAGGGGCTTGGAAAATATGCTATTTGATTGCTTAAGTATAACTCAACATTGAACAATCAATATTTTAGTGAACTCATTTCTGGGTTTGGTACTACTTTTGTTTTCTAATATTCATTTCTTTTTTTAAAAAAATTCAGATAATATATTTTAAGGAAATAAGTATTTTTGTGTGTTCGTTTGAGACATGAAATTCTTTTTCTTTTTTGTTTAAAAATATAAAATGATAAAAAATTATAATTTATTTGGAAAATAGTTTTTTTTTTTTCATTACTTTGCAGTTGATATCTGAAGCTGAATTCTCTATCTAAGTAGGAAGAAAACGCAAAGAATGTGCTAATTCTATGTCAATGTAAACTTGAAAATATGCAGAAAAATCATAGGTTATATATATATATATATATTGTTGTCCTGAACAAATTCAATATTTGGTTTTAACAATTTCCAACATCACATGCAAAAGCTACAAAACCTTTCCATGTTAAGTCACTCATCAAATGCAGGCAAGTTCACATCTCAGAAAAATCTTGATGTATACCTAACAAATTCATCAGAAACTAACAATCTTCACATCTTGTTTCTAACTTACAATTACATACAAAACTTTCTGGTCTTTGACCCTTTGCAATTTAAAAAAAAAAACCCTTACTAATATATGTACACGACTAGCTAGATATATATATATATATATATATATATATATATATATATACCAATCCATAAACTTCTAGCACGTAATGGGTTGAGTAGACTTGTAAATATGATCAATCAATCTACTTCTCTTTATCCTTCGTTTTGAGTACCCATGTTCCTCTTCTTCTTCTCCAAAAATCTCATTCAACACAACAGAAGAAGATGTCGATGATGATGCATGATCAGTGGTACTATCATTATCAACCTTCTCCTCCTCTTTATAATATTCTTTGCCACCACCTTCACCTTCATGTTCCTTTCTCTTCTTCAGGTTGTGGGTGGCGTTGCTCAGTTGCAGAAGAAGCACAGCAGCGTCCAATTCCCAATGGGAGAAAGAGACGATGTTCTTGTTTTTCTTCTTTTGGGTGTTCTTGTTATTGCATGTTAATGGATTTTTTGCCATTTTGTGAGTCTCCGGAGACACAATCGATGGAGTTTTGGATTTGGATTGGGACTGAGTTTGGGATTATATATAAAGGGCAATAGCGTGTCCTAAGAGGATTAGGAAATCTTAATCCATTAAGTTATATATAAAGAGCCGGTTCTACTTTCCAAGCTATTTTTGTCTTGTTACATAAACATTTAATAGCAAATAAAAATGAATTAAAATGGGTCCAACCTAGTTCAAGCTTGAAAATCAAGCATAAAGTCTGGGCTATATATTTATTTTTTACGGAAGAATTATATAATCTAAATTTTAATAAATTATTATAGTTATATGCTTTTTGATTATTTTTTTTACTGGTGACAATATATTTATATTTTAATATAAAGTATAATTAGTTATATAGTTCAAAAATTAAAAGTGTAAAAAAATTTTCACTTGTACTGTGGTTGTTTTATGTTTAAAATATGTTAATTTTTTTTTTATAATTGAAAGGTAATATAATCTTAATACTAATAAACTGCACAATAAAAAAAGTTCTCTAATTTTAAATCAACAATAGTATAAATCGAATTTTACACCTTAATAAAGTATTATAACTTGTACTTTAGTAAGAAATGTGCTCCATGTGATGAGTATTTTTGAGCCACAAATTGAAATTTTGACATTTAAATAGACCAACTTATATAAATATGAATAACAAATTTTTTTATTTTTAATAGTGTTTTTTTGTTATAAAGAAACATCTAACAATTTTCATACAGAAAATCGTCAAAATTTTCAGAAAAGTAAATAACAAAACTTAAGGATACTAAAATTAAAAAAATGGATGAAAATTTTTGCATTCCGCCAATTTATTTTTGTATTTGATTGTTAATGTTTTTAACGGGTAAATGACATAATTATTAAATGACATAATTATTTTTATTTTTATATCTTAACCGTTTAAATAATTTACAACCCTTGTGAAAAATAAATTATTTTTAATTTTTACTATTTAATATATTTTTTTTAAATAAAAAATATTTTTAATGAAATTAAATATTTACAAGTTTCTAAAAAAATATTATGTAAACTTTATTTATGACATAAGAACTATATATGTATAAATTATTTTGGGAATATTATATAAAAAATCCAAACCTTTGAGAGTATTTTCAAATAAAATCCAATCCAATTTTTCCTTTCAAATCAAATCACAACCTTTAAAATGTTATATATATATATATATATATATATATATATATATATATATATTAACACTCATTGGATGACTATACTTGTAATATGAGATGAAACTGTTTTTTCTGATCTATAAGGCTCACTTGGATAACTATACTGATAATAGAAGATAAAACCGATGCATTTGTCCATAAATCGATATTTTTATTTGTTTAAACAGTCTACTAATCTAAAATGAAATACTTAATTGGAGGGGAAAAAATATCAATTTAGAGGCAAATGCATTAATTTCATCTTATGTTACCAGTATAGTCATTTAAGTCAAGAATCAAAAAAAAAAGTTTAATCTCTTGTTACCAGTACAATCATCTAAAAAAGAATTTTTTTTTTTATAATGTTTTAAAAATTGTGATTTGATTTAAAAAAAAAATTGGATTAAGTTTTATTTGAAAATACCCCAGAAGTTGGGGTTTTTTTTATGTAATTTTTTTAATTATTTTTTAATATTAAATATTTCAACATATTTTTCTGCACGTACTCGTATCATTTTATAGAGAAATTTTAATTTTAATTTTAATTTTTAAATAAAAATAAAAAATTTATTAAAGATTGATGTTTTTTTTTTTTTAATTTCAAAAGAATAAGTCATTTGAAATACATGGCAATTAAATTATTTAAATTGTACAAAAATCTTTACTCTAAAGAAATAATTGTTGGCCTACCCGCCTAGGATGGGTTGGTACCATCCGCGGGATAAGCATAAAAAGGGAAGAGTTTGAATTCCCCGTCCACAAGTAGTTAAAAAAAAAAATGAAATAATTGTTGAGAGAAAAACTAACGGTGAACTAGAAAATTTTTTTTAAAAAAAGAAAAAAGAAAAACAGCTAAAGTTTAACTTTTACCATTAATGTTAGCTTGAATCTGAGTTATTTACTTTATCTGTTTCAATTTAATTAATGTTTAAAAATTATATACTTAAATTAAGGAATATGATTAATATATGTATAAATACCCTTATAATAATTCTCTTAATCAATTATAATTCTTCTATTTAAATAAGGGTAGGATAAGAAAAATAATAGTTAAAATATATTGATAAATTAAAAATGTCAAATAAATCGAAAAAAAAAATCAATTAAATTGGAACAAAGGGAATATTAAATATGTATAAATTTTTAATTCTACATTAAAAAATTATTAAAAGAATTATATATAAAATAATTAATAACAAATAACAAATTATTAGAATAAAATATTTGATTCATGTTTTTATATGTAACATAAATATTATTTCAATATTAACATTTATAATATGATAAACTAAAATTATTGCAAAATAGTTTATTAAGCAATATAAGAACTTTCAACCTATATTATTATTTTAAAAAAAAAATTTCAAATCAATAATTTTTTTAATGCTTTTGAAATGCATTATTATTATTATTATTATTATTATTATCATCATCATCATCATCTAGCAAAAACAAAATTTACGTTTTGCCTTTGAACAATCAAATTAAAGAAATAAAAAATAAAAAAATAAAAAACGCCAATGCAGTTCAATAAGTGGATATGTCCACCTCTACGAAGCCCATTTTTCTCATCATAAGCGGGGAACTTTACAAAAATAGGCCTTTAAAATGTTTTCAATAACGCCGATGCAGTTCAATAAGTGGATATGTCCAACTCTGCGAAGCCCAATTCTCCCATTATAAGTGGGAAAATTTACAAAAATAGGCTTTTAAATGTTTAAAAAAAAAAATACCACAAAATTTCATTAATTACAAAACTAGCTATCTTTTATTGCAGGCGTACCCTTTTATTTTCAAAAATGCCCCATCTTATTTCTGTTAAGTTTTTCTGTCTTCCTTCATCTTTTTCCTTTTTCTTTTAATTTATTTTAGTTTGTTCAAGTTTTTATTTTTAAATTTTTTTATGATAACTGCTCATTATAGTGTGTAAAATAACTGTGATTTTGTTTTAATTAATTTTTTGATGGTTTTCATTATGTTTTTTTTCTTTCTATTATTTTTTTCTCTATTTTTATAAAGTTTTATTTTATCTTTTTTATTTTATTTTATTTTCTCTTTCTTTTTTCCTTTTCCTCTTTTTTTTATAAATTTTTATTTTATCATTTTTTCTTATTTTTCTCTTTTTCGTTTTATCCTTTCCTTCTTTTTTCTTTATTTTTTTTATTTTTATTTTCTCTTTATTTTTTTCCTTTTTAAAAAATTATTTTTTCCTTAATTTTTTTATTAGTGAAACATTAGTCAATATTCTTTTTGAAATTTTATTTCATAAATTGGTTATAATAATACATAATATGTGATGGCCAAAACAAATGCAACTCACATGCAATAATTTTTTTGTACATAATTGATTACTCAAATTTTTACTGTGTAAAAAATGTGAAATTTATTATGATTGAATCAATATGGCCATTTATAAAAAACGATAATAGAACTTTGGGTAAGTAAACTAAAGTCATAATTTGAATTGCTAATGATTCCAAAATAGAATCAATTTTATCAATATATTTAATGATTCTTAACATTCTTAACATTTTATCAATATCAATACCACACATCTCCATTCTATTATTAGATATCATGTATTCAATTTTGTCCCCTTTGGTTTAGTTTTAGTTTCTAATTTTGTTTTAAATGTGTAAGGAAAGTTGGAGGTGATTTTGTTGCTTTTAGTTTTGGTTTAGGAGATGTTGCTAGTTGTGAAAAAGGCACTTATGATTCAAAGTTTGTTGAAACTATTGGTGGTGGTGATAAATTAAAAGATTTTTGTAGGGGGATGTTTTGTTTTTGTTTTTGTATCCTTTTGGTTTATGTAATCCTTTTGGTTTATGTTTGGTTTTTGACATTTTGTTTTATGTTTTTGTTTCAATAGTGATGAGAAATTATTTGAGGATGTTGATTTTAATTTCAATATTACATATAGTTTTGTTATAGATGGCATTAATGATGATAAAGTGTTGAAGGATTCTAATTTGTTGTCTTTTTTGCTTCTAATTTTTCTTTTAATGTGTTGTTTTATTTTTAGGGTGAAGAAACTCTACTTGATGATATTGATCATCTTTTCAATGTTATTTATTCTACTATAAAAGCTATTTGTGGTTTGAGTGGAGGTTGTACTTGATTTATTGTTTTTTTTTTTAATTTTTAAGATTTTGTATATGATGGGAATTGGGCTTTTGGTTAGAAGAGGTTTATGATTATGTCAGGTTTATTATATTTGTATCAAAAATCTAATGTAAACCAAAAGTATTCAAAATGTATTGTGAAATTTAATGAAAGTATATTATTTCATATAATAGACTAGTTGAATGTACTTATGAAAAATATATTATATTTCATTCATTTTTTTAGCAAATGCAACTGTAGTTTTAAAAATTAAAAATAAATAAATAATTTTATTTTTATTTTTATCAGTTGTCAATATATGTGTAACAAAATGTTTCAGAAACAGAAAAGAAAGCAAAAGTATACTATATTTTACAATGAAATTTAATGGAAGTATATTTATTTTATGTGGCAAGTCGTACTAATAAAAATTATATTATATATCATTTAGTTAAGGACAAATGTAATTGCACTTGGAAATTTTAACAAAAAAAATAAAGAAACTATTTTTTCATTCTCTATAAATATCTATATAAATGTAAAAATGATTTTCAGAAACTGAAAAGAAATCGAAAGTATACAAAAAGTGTTGCATATTTTGTGGATTTCTACAGGTCTTCCTATTATGTCCAAATAACCCATATATGCCACACTTGTTTTCTGTTTTGATTTGTCCATTTATGCATTAGTCCTCTCAAGTATTCCAGTAGGGCTATGATTGGTAGTTCCCTTGCCCTTTTTATTGTTGAGTTGAGGGATTAATCAATATTCAATGTCATGGTCTTGAATCTATTTATTTTCTGAGTGCACCTTTATTCACTTTTCATGTCCAATATTATTCAGGTACTCATATACTCTTGCATCTAACTTTTTTATGTTAAGCATTTACCTCTCACATTCTTCTAGTTTGTAACTGTTTGCAGCTTGTAAAAATAGTTATTTAATACTGTAAATTGAAAACCCATTCTAGAACTTTGCTATCTACTAACATTAACCATTTCTTTAGGAGCTCCCGCCTCATCCTTTTTCCATTGATGGTAGTTGATTCAATCAATAGGATATCTCCAGCTGAAGCATAAAGTTGAGAGTTCTATGAAAGTTTTAATCATCTATAGTACAAGTCCCATAAATCAATGACAATTACTGATAACTGATTTTTGGGACTCCTGGGCTGAACGTCCTGCAAAGCACTGAACAGAGGGCAAGGTGAGAGGTGAGGGGAATCCCCACAAACACTCTGATGCCTAAGTTAGAGAATAGAAAACGGGTGGATGATATATAGCTTGAGTATGTGCGAATGAGATGTCCCTTCATGAGGGGTATATAATGTTATATATAGTGATACTCAAACCTGGGAGGAATAAGAATCCTTGTGGGAGAGTGTTCCTACTTCAGTTAGGATTCCTCTTTGAGGTAGTTCCTTGGACGAGTCTGTCTTCTCCTTTGTCCATGTGTTCCTATTTAGGGAGGTGGAGGACCCCTAATCAGGTGGGAACATTCTAGATGGTATCAAGAGTCCCCCCTGGAGTATACGGATATTTATGTCCGTTGCGTCCGAGTAAGATGCAGTGGTGCCTCTATATGGGTGATAAGATGCAAATGAGTTGAGGTGGCCAGCCTTCGTCGCAATAAGCAGAGCTTGGTGCCGAGTATCTTCGGTTGATTTATCATCAAATCGTAATCTGTGGAACTGGGGTACCTAATGAGGTAGTATGATCAACGCAATAGATTAACCCGTTCATTTTAAGATAAGACGGAACCAGTTACTACTGTATTTTGTATATGCTTGGCACAAGGGTGCGAGGCTTACATACTTGGATCCTCAGTACTACGGAAGCGACCTGAGGGTGCCAGTTTCAGTCACTGGACTTTATGTGAGCGAGACTTAGATGCTCGGCACAGGGGCACGAGGCTTACATGCTCGGATCCTCAGTACTACGGAAGTGACCTGAGGGTGCCAGCTTCAGTCACTGGACTTTATGTGAGCGAGACTTAGATGCTCAGCACAAGGGCGCGAGGCTTACATGCTCGGATCCTCAGTCTACAAAAGTGACCTGAGGGTGCCAGCTTCAGTCACTGAACTTTGTATGAGCGAGACTTAGATGCTCGGCATAGGGGCGCGAGGCTTACATGCTCGGATCCTCAGTACTACGGAAGCGACCTGAGGGTGCCAGCTTCAGTCACTGGACTTTGTATGAGCGAGACTTAGATGCTCGGCACAGGGGCACAAGGCTTACATGCTCGGATCCTCAGTACTACGGAAGTGACCTGAGGGTGCTAGCTTCAGTCATTGGACTTTATGTGAGCGAGACTTAGATGCTCGACATAGGGGCACGAGGCTTACATGCTCGTATCCTCAGTACTATGGAAGTGACCTGAGGGTGCCAGCTTCAGTCACTGGACTTTATGTGAGTGAGACTTAGATGCTCGACATAGGGGTGCGAGGCTTACATGCTCTGATCCTCAGTACTACGGAAGCGACCTGAGGGTGCCAGCTTCAGTCATTGGACTTTGTATGGAATGGTTTGGGAGTGATGCTTGGAGCGTTTCCCGATTCGCTTGATGGAGCAGCCCATTCGAATATGTGAGTGGGCCAACACAGGGTGATTTCATTTCAACTCTGATTGATGCGTCGTTTCGTGTGTCAGTGATTGAAATGCTCGTACAGTTGTCATCGCGACTCTTCGCATAATGGGTTTTTTTATTCCCAATAGGCCCTTGGTGGTCTAGGGAGGAGCACAGTAATAATGGGGGCAGTTAATGGCGTGCTTCCAGGTCCTTCCATGTCTCTATAAATACTGTTGCATTTGCTAACTGGCACATTTTACTTTCTTTCACTCTTTCATTCTATTTTTGCTACGTTTCTACTGTATCCACCATTTTTATTCCTTCCTGCCATAACTTTTGCTTGAGGTAGCCAGGTGATTCTTTCATTATTTCTTCCTTCTCTTTTTTGCCCCTCTTTTTTTGTCATTGGGTTTTCGTTCCCTTCTTTGCTATGGCTCCTCGGGAAGAGACTAGCTCTGACCTCTTTGTGTCCAACGTAGATAGTGAATTGCTAGGGTGGTATCGGCAGCGGTTCTGCATCCATGTCAATTATGCCCTCCATATTGTAGATAGAAGGTTTAGGGCCCATACCCCTATATCGGGGCTAAGTAGATTAGTGGTGTATTTCGACCAGTTAGAGGGGGGTCTGAAATTTCCCTTGGATCCCTTTATCAAGGATTTCCTTAATAAAAATAACATTGCGCCCGGTCAGCTTCATCCGAATAGTTATCAGATACTGACCGGGTTCATCCAACTGATGCATGAGGAGGGTAGGGTTCCCGATCTAGACGTCCTCCGGTATTTGTATAGGCTGTCTAAGAAGAAGGGAGAGCTGATGTTCTCCCTTTCGACCGTACCTAACCATTCCCTTTTTGTTAAACTGTCAGATCTTCACAATAAGTGGAGATACCATTTTTTTTTATTGTGGAGCATCAATCGGACTTCCTGGATGTTTGGAGGATGTGGTCAGATGAGTGTCGCAAAGTGACCCGTCCAGTGAAACTTTTCGATCCGAATACGGAATTAGTTTTGCGGCTACATCTAGACGGACTCGCTGAAGCTCGATCTGCAGAGGATGCATCCCGGAGGTATCTATGGAGAGTCTATCCAAGTCGCGACCATTGCTCTGGTATGAATTTTGTTTTGATTTTTATTTTGTCTAACTAGTCTTATCTTTCCGTATGTAGATGGCTGACTTTTTTAATTTTGCGGGCGGGATTTCCTTAGTAGATGAGCCAGCTAAAGTGGAGTAGTGTCGGGATTATCCTTCCCCTCAAGCTGAGGCTCCCGCTGCTCTAGAGGTTGTTCCTGTCGATCCTAAGGGCAAAGCAACAATGGAAGGTGAGCGGTCGGAGCGTCGGACGATAGAAAAGGCGGTTGATCGAAGCAGAGTCAAATGCGGAGGGGCTGGATGAAGAGATTTATGTCCAATGGCCCCGATTATCTGGTTGTCCGGATATACGGGGCTGGATATTGAAAAAGATGAAGCCCCCGAGCATCTCCAACAGTCAAGTATGGGACCAGTACACCGAGTCACTGTGGTTACCCAGAGACATGCAGCGTTGGTCGGACGAGGGATCGGACGGATTGCTCGATTCTATAATCGGTCAGTCACTGGAGGTAATGGAGTTTTTGGTACTTAATATAACTATTTATAGTGGGATTTTTGCTAAATTGTTTAGTTGTTTTTGGCAGATGACTCAGGCCTTGCTGCTGGCTAAGGATCAGTACTTCTACTTGAAGAGCCAGTACAACTTGAAGGAAACGGAGGTGGGGACGATTGCTATAGATTTTGAGAAAAAACTGGATAGCGCCAAAGTAGCTCTGGAGCACTACCAGACAAGATATGCAGAGGCGAATCAGAAGAAGGTTTTTGAGCTGGAACATAGCCAGGCTCAACTGACAAGGAGGATCGAGGAGCAGGATCTTCCAATTGCTGGACTTCATGAGAGGCTAGCTGAGCTTAAGAAATCTCGTGCCAATGGTAAGAAGACATATCAGAGCATGGTAGGGGGGTTTCTCAAGGCGTATCGGGCAGAATGCAAAAGGATCCTGCTCTCTCAAGACTCAGGATTGGATCTGAGGGCCTTAGATCGGATAACCCCAGCCGATCTAGCAAGGCTTGCTGCAGACGATGATGCCCATCGAAAGGCCGGTTCCTTTTCTGTGAGGGAGTCTGAAGAAGCTGTTGCTACAGCTGGGTCTGGCGAGCATCCAGAGGCTGCTAATGATGCTTCCCCCTCAGTTTCCGGGATGGGGAGTCCGTGTGTAGAGATACTATAGTAGATAGGTTTTATGTATCTTTTTTTTTTTTAAACAATCAGCTGTAAAGATATTCTTTATCAATAAAGATAGTTTTCATAATTATGTGCTCGAATACAAGATTACTGATAATATTTTCTGAGGGAGTCTGAGTTCCAGAATCTCGGTAGTTCTTTGCCTCCTCTCTCTCTTAGTTTATATGCCCCCTTTGTTGTGCATTCTGAGATCTGATACGGACCTTCCCAATTAGGGCCTAACTTGCCGGTACCGGAGATGCCTTTACTAATATCTACTCTTCTGAGTACCCAGTCACCCGTCCTGAAATTCTCTGTTGGTTTACGCAGATGATGGTACCGAGTTATCCTTTGTTGATGTGCCTCTGCCGTTTCTATCGCTTGTTCTCTTCGTTCCTCTAGTATATCAAAGCATATTCGTGCCTTGACATTATTGATGGCGTGGTCGAGGTCTTGGCTTACCCGGTAACTTAGGGACCCAACCTCTACTGGAATTACTGCATCCATGCCGTAAGTTAGTCTGAACGGTGTTTCTCCAGTGGATGATCGGGGTGTGGTTCTATATGCCCAGATTACATTGTTTAGCTCTTCGACCCAGTTCCCTTTCTTATCATCGAGTCTTTTCTTCAACCCTTGCATGAGGATTTTGTTTGTGACCTCAGTTTGTCTGTTCGTCTACGGGTGAGCTACTGAGGTGAAGCGCAGTTTTATGCCAAGGTCTGAGCAGAAACTTCTGAATCTGTGGTTGTCGAACTGTTTGTCATTATCTGTAATTAAGGTGTGGGGGATGCCGAATTTGTAAATGATTTCCTTCCAGAAAAAGTGCTGTATCCGGGCTTTTGTGATGGTTGGGATTGCTTCTGCTTCTACCCATTTCGTGAAATGGTCAATGGCCATGATTAAGAACTTTTTCTATGAGGTAGATAGAGGAAAAGGACCCAAGATGTCCATCCCCCACATGGCGAAAGGCCATGGGCTGCTGATGGGATGCAGAGACCGAGAAGATTTATGGCTAAGTCGAGCGTGGTGCTGGCACTGGTGACATAATTGTGTTAGCTGCTGGGCATCCTTGGACATGGTGGGCCAGTAATACCCCTAGAGCAGGGCTTTTTTAGTGAGCGAATAGTGGGACTCGTGTGCACCATAGATTCCTTCATGGATTTCTCTTAGTATGTAATTTCCCTTCTCTGGGGAAACGCATTTCGACCAAGGGTGTGAGAGGGATTTTCAGTAGAGCTCCCCTCGGTGGATAGAATAGTGTGCTGCTTTGGCTTTGAGCTTCTGAGCTTACAGCTTATCTTCCATAAGTGTGCCATGTTCAAGATATTGGATGATGGGCTGTATCCATTCTGAGACTGCTTGTGTTCTGAAAATTTCACTATCCTCTGTGCTGGGATTGGTGAGTGATTCGGTGAAATCCATATCCCTAAATGCTTTATTGTTCTCGACTGTGAATTTAGCAAGGTAATCGGCCTCATGGTTGTCTTCTCTGGGAATCTGGACGATATTCCATTGGCCTTCGTCTTGCTCGATGTGTTGCAAAAGTTGCCTGACTTTGTTTACATACTTGGCGATGCAAGCATCTTTGACTTGAAATGCTCTACTGACTTAGTTGACTACTAGTTGGGAATCCGAGTGTATAATGAGGTGTTTGACCCTGACTTTCGTGGCTAGCTTCAACCCTATAATGAGTGCTTCATATTCAGCCGCATTGTTGATGGCGTTATACTCTATACGGACTGCGTACTAGATATGAACTTTATGTGGTCCCCTGAGGATTATTCCCGCATCGGAACCATGAGCTGAGGATGCTCCGTCTACATAGAGCTTCCATTTTGGCATTTTGGTTAAGGTTATATCTTTCGGAGCCATTTCTTGTACAAAATCTACTAAGGCCTGGGCTTTCATCTGCTGTCGAGGTTCATAATCAATATCGAACTCGTCGAGCAAGATCGAGCATTACACTAGCCTGCCTGAAGTCTCTGGTCTCTGTAATATTTTACGCAGTGGAAAACAGGACCAAACCACGATATGATGAGCTTGGAAGTAGTGATGAAGCTTTCGAGAAGTATGAACCACAACTAAGGCTAATTTGTCCAGCATGGGGTATCAGACTTCAGGTCCTCGGAGCATCTTGCTGACATAGTAGATAGGGTTTTGTTGGCTTCCATCTTCCCTTATCAGTACTGAGGCAATGTATTCTTGACCAACGGATAGGTATAATTATAAGGTCTCATTCGGTATTGGACGACTGATTAATGGTAGGGAAGATAAGAATCTTTTAATTTCTTCAAATGCTGCTTGGCAATCAGCGGACCACTGAAACTTGGCAGAACTTTTAAGAGCTCAGAATAATGGTAGACATTGCCTAGCTGAGCAAGAAATAAAGTGCCCCAGTGCGGTTATTCTTTCGTTTAGCTTTTGTATATCCCGGATGCTCTTTGGTGCGGCCATGTTGAGTATGGCTTCCATTTTTTCTGGGTTGGCTTCAATGCCTCGGTGGGAAATCATGAACCCTAGGAATTTGCTGGCTTAGACTCTGAAGACGCATTTATCAGGATTCAACTTGATCCTGGATTGGCTTAGTAACTTGAGGACTTGATCCACATCCGCTGGGTGGTGCTCAAAATGCTTGCTTTTAATGATGATGTCATCCATATATACCTCCATGCTGGTCCCAATTTGGCTCTGAAGGACTTGGTTCATCATTCTTTGGTATATGGCTCCGGCATTTTTCAGCCCGAAGGGCATCACCTTATAGCAGTACAGCCCTTCGTGTGTGATGAAGGACATTTTCTCCTGGTCTTCTTTCTTCATGGGGATCTAGTGATAACCTTGGGCCACATCTACGAAGCTGTATAGGCCATGGCCAGCGGTGGAATCGACGAGCTGATCAATCGTTGGTAATGGGTAGCTGTCTTTGGGGCATGCCTAGTTGAGGTCGGTGTGGTCTACACACATTCTGTACTTCCCGTTTTCTTTCTTGATGAGTACTACGTTGGCTACCCAGTCCGGGTGAGTAACCTCTTTAATGAATTCGGCTGCTAAAAGCTTCGCTGTTTCCTTGGCAATGATCTTTTGTTTTTCATAGGAGAAAGTTCTTTTCTTCTGTGCTACTGGCTTGGCCCCTGGTTTGATGTTTAGGCAGTGACAGGCAACCCGCGGGTCCATGTCAATGATCTCGGAGGCTTGAGAAGAAAAATCTTCTGAGTGTCTAATAAGGACGTTCCTTAATGTGTCTTTGATGTCTTGATTAAGGGCATTACCAATTTTCATGGATTTTCCTCCCCTGATTTGCAATGTTTCCGTGTCTTCCATCGGTTATGGATTAGCGCCTTGCTTCTCAATTTCCTATGCTTCCAAATGAAAAGCTTCTGCCAGAGATTTCATGGTCATCTGATAGCATTATCTGGCCATTTGCTGATCTCCCCCGATAGTAAGGGTCCCCGTTCTGACTGGGATTTTCATGGTTAATTGTCGGATGCTGGTGACTGCATCTGCTTTGTAAAGTATCGATCACCCTATTATCCCATTATAGGCTAGTGGTATGTCTACCATGTTGAATGGGGTCCGGACGATTTTTATTTCCTTATCCTCTTGGTTTCTGAATTCTAGATCCAGATTGACAGTCCCCATTGGTTGCACTGTTCCTCCATAAAAACTAGTGATGGGGTTCTGGATGGCCGTTAAGTTAGTGATGGAGCCGCCCATAGCTTTGTACGCATTCCAAGATAAAACATTGATAGCACTCCCGTTATCAACCAATAGCCTTTTGACCCGATACTTATTTATGCATGCAGTTATCACCAGGCCATCACTGTGAGGGTGATGTGTATGTGAATTGTCTTCTGAGTTAAGAATGCTGTTGCTTTTAATGGGTATGATTTTTCCTCTACTGCGTTTTAATCGTTTCCCGGTGTTTTCTCCTCCCATAATCATGTTAATCGTTCCAATCAGTTCCTTCCTAGCTTTCTTTGCCTCAGCTTTGTCACGGTCATAATTTTTCATGTTTTCGCGTCTCCTCGGTGCGTCGGTGAAATTATCAAGCTTTCCCCGCTGCATTAGTATTTCTATGGCACTCTTCAGTTCTCTATAACCTTTTGTGTTATGGCTGTATTCCCTGTGGTACTCGCAGTACTGGCTTCTATCACGAGTAAATCTCTGGCTTGGGCTAATTCTTTTGGCTGGTTTAATTTCCACTCCATTCTGCCTGACCCATATGAGGATCCTTGATCAAGAAGTGTTCAGGGGTGTATATCTATCTGCTTCCCTATCGAACCTGTCTGTCGAAGCTCTGAAATTCATTTTTGGGAAGCTTACTCGTCTCTGCTTTGGCCGTTCATCTCTAGTTGGTGGCCTATCTTTTTCCCGACGCATCCTCCTGTCCTCGTATATCTTTATCATCCGAACCGCTATCGCCATTGCTTCGGCAAAGGTACTCGGTTCTTTAGTCATTATTTTATCTTTTAGCTTGCCGAGTCTAGTGCCATTTTTTAAAGCTTCTATGGCAACTTCATCAACGAGGTGCTCAATCTGCATAACTGTTTTATTGAAACGGTCAAGGTAACTTCGTAGAGACTCGTCAGCTTCCTGCTGGCACACCCGGAGGTCATTGATATTTTTTGCAGGAGGGATATTGGTGATAAATCTGATACGGAACTGCTCGGCTAAGTCTTCAAAAGAAGTGACAGTATTCTCCGGGAGCCGATGAAACCATTTTTTGATGCTTTTTGTGAGTGTACTTCAGAAGACTCTGCACATGATTCCATCGTTCACATTTTGGAGCAGCATCTTTATTCGGAAAGTAGATATATGACTAATAGGGTCTCCTGTCCCATTGTACTGATCGAGCTGTGGGATTCTGAACTTAGTAGGAATCTCCATTTGAATTATTCTGCTGACAAACGGAGTTCTGCTATCCATCACCCATTCTTCTTCCTTTCTAGGTTTAGTCCAGGCCTTGTTCATTGCTTCCTCAACCTTTTGTGCTAATTTCAAATCATCGAGAGCTGGGATGGACGAACTACACTCCCCTTCTGGTGCTTTACCCTTCCCTGTGCTTGTCCTTGGAGCCTGTCGGGGTGCTGCATTATCATTATTTGGAGTTGGTTCAGTATGCTCACTCTGTATTATAGCGCTTAAGGTTATTTATGCCTGAATATTTTTTATCATGGCGACTTTGCTTGCTTGGTCAAGGCCGAGTGCTTGGGTTACTGTGTTTAGGTTTGGAGTGGTTATTGCTGGCGTTTCTAGTAGGCTTGGAAAAGGTATTGAGGGTATTGATCGATGGTGCTGCAACGGAGCGTAATGTGGGAGATCTGTTCCCAAGGATGAGTATCTCAGAGTGTTTTTCGGAGGTAAAGATGTATGACCGGATGTGGCCCTAACAAGTTGCAAGGTGGGTAGTGGTATTATTACTAGGAAAGGGCTTGAAAGGTCAGTCGAAAGGATGGGTGCGGAAGGATTAGTGCCGCCCTCAGGAATTTGGGCCGGAGGTGGGCTGTAAGTCATGGTGAAAGTGTCTTTAGCTTAGCAAGTGAATGAATGACTTTTCCCAAGGAGTTTCCCACAGACGGCGCCACTTGATAACTGGTTTCCAGGACTCCTGGGCTGAACGTCCTGCAAAACACTGAACAGAGGGCAAGGTGATAGGTGGGGGGAATCCCCACAAACACTCCGATGCCTAAGTTAGAGAATAGAAAGTGGGTGGATGATAGATAGCTTGAGTATGTGCGAATGAGATGTCCCCTCATGAGGGGTATATGATGTTATATATAGTGATACTCAAACCTGGGAGGAATAGGAATCCTTGTGGGAGAGTGTTCCTACTTCAGTTAGGATTCCTCTTTGAGGTAGTTTCTTGGACGAGTCTGTCTTCTACTTTGTCCATGTGTTCCTATTTAGGGAGGTGAAGGACCCCTAATCAGGTGGGAACATTTTAGATGGTATCAATTACCAATTAAAAAAAGAGCTAGCATTCTGCAGTTACATGCATAAAAGCAAATAATAAACCTCCAAAACCAACATTATTGAAGTAAAGCTATTTTTATGAAAATTGCAAACATAAATATAACAAGTACCCTTCAGAAATATCCAATAGACAATGGCAAGAGCAATCAATGAATTGAAAGGAAAAAAAATTTACTAAATTTATTGAAGTGTTAGAGAAAATAACAAATGATCAAACAACTAAGGAAAGAGCTCATTCTGATTTAAACAAAACATTTAGAGAAAAAATAACATGCAATGATCCAAAAACCTTTAAGAAGAATTCAAAAACCCTCTTCATTAATCAGTAAAGTTCATAATAACAACATAAAATTTCATAAGAAAAAAGGAAGAATGTTTAGAAAAAAAATAAATAAAGTACCCACGCATGAAATTACTTGAAAAAATGCATCTGAATAAATAAATAAATAAATTCCAAAAACAAAATTTGTGTCCATGAAAAGATAAACAAAAAGAAAAATACAATCCATACCCAGAGCCGGAGAACTCAAAAAGTTTGCTAGTATTAGAGAAAATGATTTAATAATAATAAATATAGATCGACAAAGATCTATATTTATTATTATTATTTTGGAGGGGGGGATTTATCCATAACTCTCATGAGCTGAAATAGGAATAAGACAAGGAGGAAACAACCAATCCTTAACGCCATTTGTAGCCAAAGCAGCCTAAGCACAAGCATGGGCTCCTACATTAGTTGTTTTATAACTAATCTAAGGTGCACATTATGAAAGTTCTTGAAAATAGAAATACAATCATTAATAATTAAACCGAAAGGAGAACGAATATCCGGATTACGGATTGCTTAAACAACTTGCAATGAATCCGATTCCAACACACAATTATTCATACTGAGAGATTTTCGCCAACTCAAAGCCTCTTTGAGACCAATTGCCTCTACCTTTCTAGGAGTAAAATGAAATGGGATTGATTGTAATCTAGCTTTCATAAATTGACCATCTGAGTCTCTCAAAATGCAACCAAAACCAGACTTGCACAGCTCAGAGGAAATAATTGCATCTACATTTAATCACAGCAAAGAGCCTTGAGGTTTGGTCCACACAATATCGCTTTCATTTACATTAGGCCGAGTAAAATATGCATCTAACATGTGAAGTTTAGTTCAGTTCCATTTGTTGATACTGTAATCTGCATTATTGAATATTGGGTTAACAATTGAAAAGAGATTGATCAGGAAAAAAGAAGAACCAGGTGGAAGGAAGAAAAAAGAACTCTATAGCAACAAGAAAACCCTAACCAAATTAGGAAATTCTAAGTTTAATAGAGGAGGAAACTCCACAAAGAGAAGACTTTAAACATAGTTTAACTTCTAAATATAAAAAAGTTGGTGATTGTTTTGATATTTTAATTAAAAAAAATATGTTTTTTTCAAATTACTCGATTGCCTCCAAATATAAGGCACAATCAATCGGAGAGGAGAAATCTTTTTATAAAATCACAACCGGTAATGGTGTTGTTCACATCATGGGCCACAACACTAAACTTTATTGATTATTAACACTTTTGCTGTTGTTAAGAAGTGCAATTATCAATTATATACATACATGAATAATCATCATTACAATGTGAGAGGGCTAATATTCTTATGAAAATGAGTAAAGGTGCATTTTTACCCTTATTGTTTATTCTCAAGCTCACATTTGTTCTTGATATATTTTTTGGACTAATTAAATACAAATTTTATAAAAAGGCTCTCCACAAACTAGAGATGATGAGCATTCGAAATTTGGACTGTCTGAATTTTTCAACTCAGTTTGGTAGGTTATTTGGTTGGTTCAATTTAGTCTGTAGTTCAATTTCAAATATTAAAAACTAAAAATATTTTTTTTATTTGGTTTGATTTTATGTATAAAATTTTTTGTTAACCTAAAAAATTGAAAAAAAATAATCAAATTTTATTTTTTATTTATAAAATATTTTTTTTTACATTATATGAATAATAATAATAATTTAATTTGAAAAACTTAAAAATATATTATTAATTTGAAATTCGATTTATATTCGATGCAGTTCAGTTTTAGTGTAAAAAGTTCAAAATGTTTGACGTTGGTTTGATTTTTATATTTATACATTAGATTAATTCAGTTTTAGATAATTTAAATTCGGTTTTGGCCACATTAAATTGCATATATAGATAAAATAACAAGCAATTTTGGCAATTTCTACGCAACTTGATTGCGCATCTATGATTTGGTAGCGTACCATTTGGGGAATTTTGCATGAGTGGCATGTCGAACGAACGTTGATTTGATGTAGGAGGGTGAGTAGGGCATGGTGTGAAAAGGGTGAGTGGAGTGAGCTTGAGCTTCTTCACCCCGAATTTATGCTTCACATTGACCTGACTGAAAATGATTAACATCAATGCATATATGTTAATTTCCATTGGGCTCGCCAAAACTTAATTATTTTCTCGAATCTTTCAATTAATTGAATAATTATTTCACACCATAAAAATCTGATATACAGTGTATAAAAAAATTCTGGCTACAAAAGTTAAAAATTATATTGTTAATTATACAAATTGAATACTATTATTTATACATATAAAATTAAAAGTTGTATAGCTAATAAAAATTGGTATATTCAATTACCGAAGGTTTGTTACAAATATTAAACTTGGAGCTAATAATTACTAATAGCTATAGACATAAATGATTTTATAGCTAGCTATAATAGTTTTAACCACAAAAATAAAATCATGACTAATATATAATATTAACCAGGAAAAAATAAATTTGTATCTAGACAAAAGTCTCAAATACCACATTAAAAAAACAATTAGAGAGTTTTACTTTCTATCATTAAATAGAAATTGCTCTAGATTTTTTTACTAGTTACATAGAATTTTAGCCAAAAAAAATTAAAATTTAGATAAAATATATAGTGAAAAAATTTTACAATCATTAAATACAAAGAATTTTTTCTTTTTTTTTTTTTTTTAAAAAAAAAAAAGAGATAATGCTACAATTATGTAGCTCATAGGATAAAACTTAAATTTAAATTTTAAACGAATGAAAGATCACATTACTTTATTTGTAGCAAATAACTTTATTTTCTTAGTTACCAATTAAATTAAACTCCCAGCTAAAATATTTAAATTTATATACTTTTGTGGATAATAATTTAACTTTTTTCTACAAGATTTATAATTTCATAGCAATCAATTCTAACATTTTTTTTTAAATCTTTTAACACTATATATATCCTGCTGTTTCTAATTGGACAAGTTACACAACAAATTATATTTCTTTTAGTATGAATCTAGATATTCTAAACTCTGATTAAATCGGTTCAATCCAAATAGAACCATAAGACTGAAAAAGATCTTCCAACAACAAATTATATTACCTAAAGCATTTAGCTACGAGCCATAAATTGTTTTATAATTGTAGTATTATTTTAGAAATCCATTGAGTAGAGTATTTGTAGTCTCACTCCAAGAAGAGTGTAATCTATTACAACGTTGACCAAGAGTCAGCCTAACCATTAACCATTGACAAGTTATTCATATTGTACAGTCATGCATACTGTAAATCATGGCCTTGCAACTGTTGCTGATAGTTCTTTAATGACATGCTTCCCTAGGGTTGGAAGGTGAACACTTTCAATGTAATGCTCCCAGTTAATGTCCTTTACATGAAACCCAAACTTCTCTTGCTCTTCAATGGACATGTATTGGATCAACTTCATGGTGTTGCTGTCGTTAAACCTATTGAAAGAATGTAATGTTTTTGTACCGGTAAGCAATCTTAAAATACACAATATTGAAATGATAAGTCACATATGTAATTGTGATGTGAACTATTAGAAAGTGGAAACCTTACCGTCCTTCATAAAATCCATACGGTTTGTACAAGATAGCCATCTGAATCAGCTGCTTCACTATTTTGCTACATTTTGATAAGACTATAAATTGATTTGGTTACTATTTTTGTTAGTTTGTTATTTTGTTTGTTATGGCTGTATAGTTTGTTGTAGTTGTACACGTCATCTCTTGTTATTTGTGTACAATATTCTATATATGTCATCTCTGTAATATTGATTGAAAAATAAGAAATACAAAAACCAAAACCTTTACATGGTATCAGAGCCATAATACTTTTTCTTCTTCCAATCTCCCTACCTCCACTACCACAAATCATTCCCTCTCTATTAAATTAACCTCTCCGAAATTATCTCACATGGAAGACACAATTCCTAACCCTTCTTAATTACCATAAACTCAATGGAGTTATTGATGCTTCCATGATTGCATTCACCTACTATACCTTCAACAAATAACTCAGAACCTCCAACTACTAATCCTACCTACACCGAATGGGAACAAAAAGATCAGCTCCTTCTCTCTTGGATTTTTTCTTTGTTATCTGAAGAAGTATTTCCCTATGTGATTGGTATGACCACATCTTTTGTAATATGGCAAGCACTAACAAGTGCTTTTGGTTCTGTATCTTAGAATCGTTAACTTCAAATTCATATTGAACTCCAAGAATTGAAGAAACATGATTTAACAGTCACTCAGTATTTACAAAAGGCAAAATGTCTTGTTGCTGAGTTAGCTGCAACTGGTCAACGTCTATCTCATGCTAAATTTAATGCTATTATTTACAGAAATCTGGGGTATGGATTTTATAGTATCATCACTGCTTTAAACCAATGCCCAATTCCTATTACTTTTCAAGAACTTCATGGGTAATTGGTGGCTTATGAAATTTCGCTTAAAAGCTTCTAAGAACTGCTCATTGCAAACCTTGCCAAATGCTAATTTTCATCTTCCTCATCCTATCGCCCACGTCCTTCCTTCCACGCCAATCCAAGATCGACCTCCTCTCACCCTTTTCACCATCAATCTCTCCCATTTTCCTCTTTCTACAAGAATAAAAATGCATGTCAAATATATGGTTATCACAACCACACAGCCGATAGGTGTCGAAGGAGGTATGAATCTCGCCAATCATCATTTAATCCTCAAGCTAATTTTGCATCCAATGCAGGTCTGCTGCCACCTCCTATTTTCGGCTCCTCTTCAAATCACTATGTTGCACCCATCACCAATCCATAGTACCCAGACATAGGGGCTTCTCACCACATGACCTCTGATCCTCAAATGATCTCTAATCCTACTCCTTATACCGGTTCTGATTAAATTATTATATGCAATAGAAACTCTTTACCAATTGTAAGCATTGGTATGCATATTCATCCTTCACCATTCTTTAATAAGAACTTTATTTTTAAAAATGTTCTTCATGTTCCAAAAATTCAAAAATCTTTACTCTTTATTCAAATATTCACTAATGATAATTCTTGTTTTTTTAAATTTTGGCCAAATCATTTTTCCATCAAGGATCAAATCACCAAGGCAACCCTGTTGTGAGGCAGGAGTGACAATGGACTATATGTGATGCCACCATCCACCTCTCTTTCATCCAAACAAGCACTGCTCACTGAGAAGATTACTCTTGATGATTGGCATGCTCGTTTAGGTCACCCACATCATCGCACTGTTATCAAGATCATTAAAGAAAATAATTTACCAATTTCTAGTTCAATAAAATCCAGTTATTCTTCTTATCATTTGAGCAAATTAGCTAAACTTCCCTTTGCTTCTGTTGAGCACACCTCTGATGCTCCTTTTCAAATTGTTCATTCCAATGTTTGGGGTCCCTCTCTAATTACATCTTATCATGGATTTTGATATTTTGTTTTATTTATTGATGATTTCACCAAGTTCACCTGGATTTATTTTCTCAACAATAAAAGTGAAGTTTATTCTATGTTTCTTAATTTGGAATCATATGTGCAACGTCAATTTAATACTAATATCAAGGCTTTCCATTATGATTGGGAGGGTGAATTTCAAAAATTGCATAAATATTTCACTTAACATGGCATTGTGCATCGAATTGCATGTCCCTATACACATTAACAAAATGATCTCTCTGAACGAAAAATCAGACATACAGTTGACACTAGTTTGACATTGTTAGCACATTCTCATATTCCATTTAGGTTTTGGACTTACACTTTTCGTACTGCCATTAATTCCATTAATGCATTACCTACTCTTGTTTTAAACAATACTTCCCCTTATAAAAAATTATTTAATAAAAAGCCCAAATATATAGATTCAAAGGTCTTTGGTTGCGCACTTTTTCCAAATCTTTGCCCACACAACAGGTTTAAATTTTCTTTTCGTAGTTGTGAATGTGTTTACCTGGGTTCGGCTACCAATCATATGGGGTTTGATAGTTATGATATTGATAATGACAAATTCTATACTATCTGAAATGCTCAATTTGACCAAATAATGTTTCCTTTTAGCAAACCAACACACCGAACATCTATCCCATCTCCTTAACAAATTCAGTGGCTCACCATACAGTGGCCACTCACTCCGAAGTCCTCCATAGGTATGTCTCTTCCTAATCCTTCATTCTTATATAATAATCCCAACAACTCGACCCCACCATTATCTCCAAATACCAACTTTGATGACTTTAACATATCCATTAATTTATACCTTATCAAATCCCTTTAATAACTCCAACCTTATCATTCTCTACCCCACACTCACCTACTTCTCAACCAATGACTTTATCACCTGATCCCTCAAATACCGAAGCTTTAAATCCCTTATATCCTGACTTAAATCTTTTTATTAACTTAATTGAATACATTATTCCCTCTAATTCCCCAACACCACCATCCTGCACTCACACAGTGACCCTTCGACCATGGACTATAGCCAAAAGACAAGCAAATATTGCCCTTTCTCAATCCACTTCTCTAAATTATTTAGAATATGAACCTACATTTTTTAGAGATGCAGTTTGCTTTAAAGAATGGCACCAGACTATGGATCATGAAATTAGTGCTTTGCAATCAATCAATACATGGATTCTTGTACTACCACCACCAACTGCCAATATCATTGCCAACAAATGGATTTTTTTGCATCAAACGTAATCTTGATGGTACTATTGAATGCTACAAGCCAAAGGATTCACCCAGCTCTCATGCATTGATTATAAGGAAACATTCAGTCCAGTCATCAAGGCCAGCATAATTCGGGTCATAATTGCTCTTGTAATGATGAATCATTAGTCGATGTGCCAACTTGATGTGTCTAATGCATTTCACCATGGTTATATTGATGAAGATCTTTACATGTCCCAACCTCCAAGATATGTTGATTCCCACCATCTGAATTATGTCTGCAAATTAAACAAATTACTGTATGGGCTAAAACAAGCATCAAGAGCTTGGTTTACTCGTCTCACTATTTGTCTTCATTCATTGAAATTTATCTCTTCCAAAGTTGATATTTCTATATTCATTCTCAAAAAAGCTAATCACTTTATGTTTCTATTGGTCTATGTTAATGATATTATGGTGACAAGTTCATATCGAAGCTCATTCAATCAATTATTAAAGCCATCCAAAAGAATTTTCCAATTCGAGATTTGGGTTCTCTCCATTACTTTCTTAGTATAGAACTTAAACAATAACCTGACGACAATTTACTTATATAGAGTTGGTATCTTCACGATCATCTTCAAAAGCATGGGATGGCAGATTGTAAAGCCTTGTCATACTCCTATACAGTCCTCTTCCTCTTTATCCAAATTTTTAGGCACACCACTTCCCAAGGGAGATGTTTATCGACAAATAATAGGTGCCCTTCAATATGCCACCATTACACGTCCAGACATAGCATACAGTGTTAACAAACTCTATTAATTTTTGCATCATCCAACTGATATTCACTGTAAGGCTCTTAAATGACTACTTCGCTATATTCAAGGCATTAAAAATACTGGTCTTTTCTACTCTGCCAATACATCACCAATCTTGCGGTGCTATATCGATAGTGATTGGGGTGGTGATCCTGATGATAGATGTTCTACTTTAAGTTATGCTATTTATCTTAGATCTTCTTTGGTTTCTTGGTTAGCCAAAAAGCAACTCACTATTGCTCATTCTTCCACAGAGAGTGAGTACATAGTTATTGCTAATTCTACTTCTAAATTAATATGGCTTCATGATCTACTAAGTGAACTTGGTTATGTGATTCCTCATGCTACTATATCTTATGACAATGTTGGTGCTCTTTATTTAAGTACTAATCCTGTGTTTCATGCCCACAGGATTATTAAGTACCAAGTACATCGAAATGGACTACCACTTTATTCATGAACAAGTTGCTTCAGGTTTTCTCCAACTTCACTTTGTCTTTACTCATGACCAACTAGCTGATTTGTTCACAAAATCCCTGCCATCATCTCGCTTTAAACAAATCATCTCCTACCTACCTCTACGTGATGGATATGGATTTGAAGGGAGTGATAAGACTATAAATTGATTTGGTTACTATTTATATTAGTTTGTTATTTGTTTGTTATGGCTGTATAGTTTATTATAGTTGTACACATCATCTCTTATTATTTGTGTACAATATTCTATATATACCATCTCTGTAATATTGATTGAAAAATAAGAAATACAAAAGTCAAAAACTTTACACATTTTACTTGCATTTAGAGATCTAAGTTAGGTTCTATAGAGCTTGCAATGTCTTTTAAAATGACTTTTCGGGTTGTTTCATCTTGAATGTATGAAGAGAAACTTTCTATTGAGTCAAAAAACTTTAATTTCTCTACACCTACTCCCTTCCCTTGCGAGTTCAACAATGGAGTTGAAGTGAAATGATCATAGGCAAAGTTGGTCACATCACCACAAGAAATGGGATTAGAAATAAATGATGAGACATGGTACACATGTAGTTGAGGTTCTACATCAGTTTCATGCTTTGCCATAGCTACTATAATGGCATTCACCACTATGTCTACAGGTACCTAAATGCATTATTTAGTAAGAAATTTGAAAAAAAAAGAAAAAAGAACGATAAATAAAATGGATTAAACTTATAATTGTATAATGGCTTATGATGTCTAAAATAGTTTTAGGGTCCCCAAAAAAACCTGAAAGCTGACCTTTTCCATAAGATATTAACACCGAGTCAATCACTCTAATGATACAAGTTAAAATTAAGAAAATATATGAGTTATGTGTATATCTAGCGATATGAATGAAATCATCGTGAAATATATATACAAAAAAAGGAAAATTTAATTAATAAGTGTAAAGTCTCTAGAGCTAGCTAGAGTCAAGAGCTTGAAAAAATAATCAATAAAAGTGAAAAACTTGTTTCGTATCCACCCTGGAAAGGGCTCTGAATGATGCTAGGATGAACAATTACAATAGGCAATTTTTCTTTGTTGCTATTTATTAACATGTCACCCATTGCTTTGGTAAATACGTAAGTATTTTGCCATTTGTACTTTCTTGCCCTGTTAAAATTCATATGATTTAATCAACAATTACAATTGTGAAAGCTGGCTTCAATCACTTGTGCAAATTTCTTTTGGTCATGCTGAATAAAAAAGGAAAGGAATATATATATATATATCACATGTTACCTCTCTATTCCCAAAGTTTCCATTTTTTGGGTTCCTTTTAAAGAATAATATTTAGAGAAAAAAAGAGAAAATTTAAGGGAAATATTTTTCCATGATATTTAAAGAAAGGTTACACCCCTTATATATACACATAGGAATCCTAATCACAATGTAATTAGGAATAGAAAACATCCAAAATAGAATAACAACTTTATTTTTAATTGTATATAAATATTTACTTCCTAATATATACAATAAAAATATTTACTTCCTCAACACTCCCCCCTCAAGTTAGTGAATGTATATCAATCATTTCCAACTTGCCAAGTGAGTTATAGAATGATTTTCCAGATACAGCCTTTATAAGGATGTCAACTAGTTGAGTATGAGAAGAAACAAATGGAAAATCAATTGTTTCTTGGTTCAGATGATCTTTTATGAAATGTCTGTCAACCTCTACATGCTTAATCCGATCATATTGAACCAGATTATTTTCAATTGCTATGGCTGCCTTATTATCATAATGTAACAACATAGGCTTCGAATGTTTTAATCCCAGATCTTGAACAATTCTCCTTATATAGAGCAACTCACGTACTTCATGAGTCATTCCTCTAAACTCAGCTTTAACACTTGACCTTGCTATAACTTTCTGTTTCTTGCTTCTCCAAGTGACTAAATTATTTCCAACAAACGTAAAGTACCCAAATGTTAATTTTTTATTAGTCCGATCTCCAACCCAATTAGCATCAATATAGCTAGTAATTTCATAATCCTTATTCCTCTCAAAGAATAACCTTTTACTTGTAGAAGAATTTAGATATCTTAATACTCAGTATACTAAATCTATATGTTCTTTACTTGGAGAATGCATGAACTGACTTACAACACTTACTGCATAAGCAATATCTGGCCGAGTGTGAGATAGGTAAATCAACCTTTCCACTAACCTTTAATACTGATCTTTATCAGTTAGAACTTGATCTCCTAGGACTAAAAGTCCATGGTTGACTTCAATTGGAGTTTGGCTAGCTTACAATCAAGCATGCCCATCTTTATTATTATGTCCATTACATACTTCCGTTAGTAGAGGGAAATTCCTTGAGCTGATCTTGCAACTTCAATTCCTAAAAAATACTTCAAATGACCCAAATCCTTAAATTCAAACTCAGATGCTAATTACCTTTGTAAGATTATTGTCTCACTCAGATATTTTCCAGTGACTACCATATCATCAATATATACAATCAGTGCGGTGGCTTTACATAACTTCTGTTTGATGAATAATGTGTGATCAACATCACTTTGCTTATATCCAAGCTTTCTCATGAAAGTTGAGAGTTGTCCAAACCATGCTCGAGGTGATTTCTTGAGTCCATACAATGCCCTTTTCAGTTTGTATACTCGGTTAGTACATTTAGTTCTAGGTGGTGGATCCATATACACTTCATCTATGGTTCCATTCAAAAACGCATTCTTCATATCAAATTATTGCAGCGGCCAATCCAGGTTAGTAGCTAAGGAAATAAGAACTCGGTTGGTGTTCATTTTTGCTACTGGGGAAAATGTATCTTCATAATCAATTACATACTTCTGAGTGTACCCCTTTGTTACCAACCGAGCTTTATACCAATTTATGCTTCCATCTGAATTGAGTTTGATTATGAATATCCACATGCACCCCACTGTTTTCTTTCCTTTAGGAAGAGAAACAAGATCCCATATCCGGTTCTTCTGCAATGCCTCCATTTCATCATTCATGGCTTTCTTCCAAACTGGATCATCTAAGGCTTCCTGCACATTACTCAGAATATATACAGTAGATAATTGATTTATAGTAAGCGCATATGAGTTAGACAAATGGTTGTTTGATATGAAGTTGTTGATAGGGTATTTAGCTTTAGGATGAAGGTCTTTTTTTAGAACCCCTCTTTTAATTCTAAAAGGATAACAAGGATCAGTATTTGGAGTTACTAAAGAAGAAAAGTTTACCTTATTGTGCACATCTACCTTCAGAGTTTCTTCAGCTTCTGGTGTGGGTTGGGAAGATGTACTATCTTGATTATTCAAATTTTCTTCTACGATCTATCCAGGTGAGATGCTCATACTCAGAACATCAGATGTTTGTGAGATGCTCAAAACATTTGAGAGACTTAGACTCAGAACACTCAGAATGCTATTTTTAACATTTGGACCACTCAGAATGTTATCTTCAAATTCAAAGAGGTTCGGATTTTTCTCCCTCTGAAGAGAGCACTCGAAGTGGGAGAAGAAAGGATAATTTTTATGAAATTGAACATCCCGAGTGACATACATCTTCTTTGTATTCGGATCATAACATCGATAGCCCTTTTGTAGATCTGCATAGCCAACAAAGATACACTAGATAGCTTAAGGGTCTAATTTACTGAGTGTCTGATGAACATATGTCAAGCATCCAAAGACTCGGGGCTCAAGATTATTGAGGGTTGAAGATATGAAAAGTTCTTGAAGAGGTATTTTAAAATCGAGTACTCTTGATGGTGTCCGATTTATGAGGTACACAACGAATCGAACAGCCTCCCCCCAATATTCTCAAGGAACATTCATGTCAAATAATGATGCTTGGACAACTTCTAATAACTATCGGTTCTTCCATTCGATTGTACCATTTTGTTGAGGAGTGCTGGCATAAGATGTTTGGTGGTGAATGCCCTTCTCGTGGTTGAAATCATTTAGAATTGAGTTAACATACTCCCCACTATTATCATACTGCAAGACTCAGATTTTACTATAGTATTGTGTAGCTACCATTTTTTATAAGTCCCAGAACTTGGAGCACACATCTCCTTTATTTAAAAGTAGTGATACCCAGGTCATCCAGGTACATTCATCAATAAACATTATAAAATATCGAGCACCAGATAGAGTAGGAATCCGAGTAGGTCAACATACATTAGAATGAATGGTTATAAATGGAATTGAATTTTTATTTTAACTCGATACATAAGAAATTTGGTGGCCTTTTTGCCAATTCACATATATCACACTTGAATTCTGAGTCTGTGGTATTCAAAAATAAATTCAATTTTATTTGTCTATGATAATGAAAAAAAAAGATGACCAAGACGACGATGCCACAAGATTACTTGGCCTTTACTTGAGCAACTTCCACTAACCCTATTTACTTGATTTGACTTATGACTTGAATCATCATGCAACTCAAGATAGTACAACTTTCCACGTTTAACACCAGAGCCAATAATCCAATGCGTTGTAATGTCCTGAAATACACAATAATTAGGCCAAAATTTAACAGTGCAATTCAAGGTTTTAGTGATTTGGCCAACAGATAATAGATTATAAGAAAGAGATGAAACAATAAGAATAATATCTAGATTAAGAGAGTTGGAGTTAGATACTGATCCTTCATGAGCTATGCCTCTATTAGTAGTTAGAATATTTTATTGGGTTGATGGGCGGATGGATGTAAGATGGTGAGTGAAGTTTGTTATATGATTAGTAGCACCTGCATCAATAATCCATGTATTATTTTGAGTAAGATTTGTCATACCTGATCTTGCATCAAGATCACCACTTGGTTTAATACCACTAGAGGTGGCAATTGTAGCCTTTCTGAGCTTTTTACGAGGCTTTCTATTGAAATCCCACCATTCCGAATATTCCATAATTTTATAGCATTGTTCCTTGGAGTGTCCAACTTCGCCACAATGAGTACAGGTGTATGTGATGGACTTACTCGGTATTTTCCTTTTGAACTGGGGGCGAGTTTGAGCTGCTACACGTATAAAATGGTCCAACAGTATCTTCAGCTCTACCATCTTATGTCACTGGTTGTGATCCCTTCGTACATATGCATAACTAGACTCGAGATCAAGAGGTGGATCCTTCTAGAGTATTTCACTCCGAGCATTATTAAATTTCGAATCAAGCCCGACTAGGAAAATATATGTTCGAAGCTAGGAAATATGTTTGTGGAGTGATACTACTCCATTAACATCCTCTCATTGTGCACATTCCGAGCATCAATTTTCTGAAATATTCCAATAAGTTAATTATAGTATGCAGGTACTGGCATACCATTCTAACGTGTTGTAAATGATTTCTGGTCCAATTCAAATAACTGAGTTTCATCAAATCCATCATAAAAGGTTTTTGAGATAGCATCCCATATCTCCTTTGCTGTTGGAAGACAGATGAATATCTGCATCAATATCGGACTCATGGAGTCAATCAACCAACTTTTGACTTTATTATTATCAAGGAGCCAAGTTTCCAATGCTTTATCTCCTGCTGGTGGCTTTGACATAGTGCCATTAAGAAAACTAGATTTATTTCTAGCTCCAATTCGCATCTCCATGATCTGTGACCATATAGTATAGTTTGTATCATCAAGAATAATTCCTGTGGGAAAGGGAGAATTATCTTGAAGGATTTGAATAAAATTGGGTGTTCCATGAGATACGATTGATGTATTTTCGGTGATCATAATTTTGAAGATTTATAGAATTTAAAGGAAGAAAGAAAAAATACGATTTCAATAATTCGATAAAAAAATCGATTTCAATGGGTATGCTTTGATACCATAAAAAATAAAATTTAGAGAAAAAGAAAGAAAATTCAAGGGAAATATTTTTTCATGATTTTTAAAGAAGGGTTACATCCTTTATATATACATATAGGAATCCTAATCACAACCTAATTAGAAATAAAATAACATTCTAAATAAAATAAAAACTTTATTCCTAATTATATACAAATATTTACTTCTTAATAAATACAATAAAAATACTTACTTACTCAACACATTCATTTTTATTCACAAAGGATTCCATGGTATTAGAAGCTAACTTCAGCTTAGTGTTAATGTCCAACAAAGCGAAAGAAACTGATGAAGGGGATTGTAGGTCTATTATCTCCTCAATTATGGTTTGTCCACGGTGGAAAGGTTTCTGAAAGATTATTCCCTTCCTTTCTCCATTAACATAAGCTATGACATTAAAAAAAAATGATAGGATTCAATATAAGCAACATATTATGAAATGGCTTTATTTAATATTTTTAACTAATATAATATTCAAATCCATTATATATAATTGAAGTTGTTATATGTTATATGATGAGTATAGAATTTATTTGATCTTTTATAACATTATACGATTGTTTATTGATTTTTAAATTTGCAAATGTGAGTATTTATTCAAAATTTAATAGTATATATATATTTTTAGTTTGGAATGAATTAAAAGATTCAATAAATATTTGTATTCTTTCAAAGAGTGGATTGAGAGAAAAGAAAGAGAAATTAAGGGAGAACAGAAAAAAGAAGAAGAGAGAAATGAAATATTTTGAGAAGAAAAAGAAAGGAAATATTAACTTTGGAAAAATGATTAGGTGTATCTCAATTTTGGCTCATTATTAATAAAATGTTACTTTCAAAATTATTTTAAATTTACCACTTTAATTTATGAGCTGTACCAATTATACATATTTTTTTAAAAATCTAACTATATTTTTAAAAATTTCTTTTAGATTCTTTATAAAAAAAAATTGACTCTTATTAATATTTTTTTAAAATATATAAATATTCTCAAAACATTAATCTTACCATTCTCAAAATAAACTCAAAAAATTAATTTCTAAATTTTCACATAAAATGTTAACTTTTATGTATTGAGTAATGAAAATAGTAAGAAAAAACAAAAAAAGTTACAACTTGTAAATAAATATATGATATATGTATATTACTATAATAAAAAGATATATAGTAAGAATTTTTAACCATCACTATTAACAATAATAAAATTTTTATTTCTTCATTTTTTAATAAATTAAATATTTTTCTATTCTTGATTAATATTTTAAATACCACACAATTCTCTTATATATATATATATATATATATATATATATATATATATATATATATATATATATATATATATATATATATATATATATATGTATTATATGTTTTTGGTTGATTCCTATTAGAAAAGTTTTTTTTTTTAAAATAACATGATTAAAAATGGGATATGCGTTTTAAAATAATTAAAATATAAATTTTTTGGTGAAAAAGTTGAAAATTTATGAAAATATTTAGAAATTAATTTTTTAATTTATTTTTAGATTGGTGAAATTAGGAATTGAAAACATTTTTTGAGTTTTTTTTTTTGTAAAAAAAGATAAAAATTTTCAATAAGTGTCAAATTTATTTTACAAGATTCTAAAAGTATTTTTAAAAATATAAATAGATTTTTAAAATAAAATTAGATAGAACTGACATTATTGGTAAAATTGAAAGAGCAAATTAAAATGATTTAAAAAATAGAATTTAATTGATAATATGTCCAAAGTAAATAAAAGAGCAGATAACTTTTCCTTAATTTTTATTTTTAATTTTTTTTGAAAACATTTATTTTATTAATAGTTTTTTTTTATTTGGTTTTAAAACTGAAGTAATTTTACAAATAGCTATATTATATTTTTGAAAAAATTACAATCACCCCGATATTTATTTGAATTTCAATCCTATATTTTCAAAAGTAAACTATATACCCCTTTAGATTTGATTTTATTAATCATTTTCCTTTTCCGCTAATTATTAAATACGCCTTTAGGTTTACAATAAAAATATCAAACATGAAATGATATTTAGTTAGTAAAATGATGAAATAGTTAATAAAATCAAAACATATATCTATTAATTAAATTAGAATATATTTTAATTAAGTTAATTTTTATTAATAAATGATTAAATTATTTATTTTTATATAATAATCAATGAAATTTTTTTAATAATTTTAACCGCCCTTCCTGTTTTCATTGATTACATATATATATATATATATATATATATAAGAACAAAAGAAAACTACAATGACTCGAACAAGGTGATAAGAACTTGAATATGGAACAAAGCATCAAATACGAAGAACCAAACTACCCAAGGCGCTTACTTCATTTTTAAGCCTCCATTGTGCAACATCTTTGTCCTTTAATCATCACAAAAATTCTTCCCACATAAGGAACTGTCTGTAATATTTTCTCAATTAAAAATGCACCACATAAAATAAACAATTCAAATGACTAAGAATACAATAGTGTGAATTATTAATTTGATTAATATATAGGAAGTTTACAAATGATGTAAATACAAATTTACTAGACAATAAAAGAAAATTCTCTTCTTTACATATCAATAACGACAGAATCCAAATTCTAAAACTCAAAATACTGATAGCAAAAAGGAGCCATTAAACCAATCTCTTAGTGATAATTTTTTTTAAGTAATCCTAACCATATAGATTCTTTCCCCTTCATGGGGCTTTTTACATAAGAGATATCATCAAATTTCCTTGTTTAGGTAATATAAGATTTTAGGGATAAGTAAAAAAAAAAAAAATTTCTTGTAATTTTACATTTTTCATTTAAAAATTTGTGATTTTTCTATGACATTTAGAGATATATGATTTCATTTTCGATCACTTTAATAACTTATCAACTAATATCATCATTATTTTATAGTGCATTTTTAATATAACATTCTATTTCAATAATATAAATATTTTATTAGTGATTACTATCAATAGAATTGCTCAGGTACTTTTAAAAATATTATAAATTATTTTAAAATCATTTCTTTTTATTCTTAATGAAAATAAAAATACATATTATTTTTATTGATTGTGAATTTATTTTAATTAGCTGAATACTATACTACTTACTAAATAATTTTACTATTAAAGATTTATATTATTTTAATATAATATCATATATTTTAAATAATATTACTGAGTACTAAAATACAAATGAAATCAAATCACAGATCATTAATTATTACGAAAAATACCACAATCTTTTAAATGAAAAAGCACCTAACCACAGGTACTTTACTGTATTTTTTTCAATTTTTTTCAGAAAAATCCTGTATAGTTAAAGAAATGTTCGTATCATAATTGTTGAATTCAAAAGCAACATCAACTTTATTTTCCTTCATGAATTCATATATCTATAGTAATTAAAGAATCGTACCCTTTGCGAGGAAGCCTGTTGCGCCAGTAACTAAGCAGTTCTTTCCCACAAGAAACTCAACAATTCGAAGGCCATCTGATGGAGCACTACAATCTTTCATTGCCATTGATGCAGACAGGTAAAATTAGCTCAAAATGGTTGTGGTTGCTGGTTTTGGATACATGCAATGGTTTGCTCTTCACTTTATCAAGTCCTTTTAAATACGCGGATGAGGCCTAGACCACGACTTGCAGTGCAATAGCTATTGCAAAGGCTGGATGGAGAGAGACCAGCTAGAAAGTCCTATACAGTACAATAAGTCTAACTTTTTGTGTTATAAGTAAATGATAAATATGTGTTAAATAGTATGGCGGTTATTCAATTTTGCAATTATTATTATTTTTTTTTATAAATAAGGACCTATTTAATTTAATTGTTTATATCGATTGATAGATGATAATTATTTTATAATAGTATTTGATAAAATTAATAAATTGTTTTATTAATCTATAAAATGATTATTCTAGACATAATTTAATTATTCTATACAAACAATAAAAAAATAATATTAAAATTTACAACAACAACAACATAATAATAATAATATAGTACTAAATTCATAATTTTTAATAAGTACAAAATAATATTATTTAATTTTTGATATATATTTTTTAACAATATAAAAATATATTCAACATTTTATCAATATTTTTTATTTAATTTTAACTAAATATCTATTTGTACTATAATTAATGTGATGAAAATATATTTATTAAAATAAAAAATTGAAATAAAATACAATAAAATTTTGAATTTTTTCACTAGGTAAAAAAAATTGAAAAAAAAAATTAAAAAGAGGTAATCTTCTAGAGTTTACTACAATCCATCAAGTGACAAATGTTCTGTTGCACATCAAGATCTAAGGTACAATGACTACACACTACCGCCCATTCCAAGTATATTGAACACTCTTAAAAACTCCTCTTGAAAAAAAAAAAAAAAAAAAAAAAAACATTGAATTCATCGCCAGAATGATCGACTTGGACGCAAATAGCGCCATCGCTCAAGACATTGTCCCAATAGAATTTTAGACGCAGCAACAACAAGAAGAACAATCAAAGAAGTAAACCATAAGTGGAATTTCCCTCAGCATAAAAGGTTAATTTTGTAAAAATTAATAAATTGGAGTCATCTGATTCCAAAAAGCTACAATTTGAAGTTGATTGAATTGAAAGTGAATTAGTTATCAGTTGTTGATATAAAAAGAAGTTGATATAAAAAATTTACCAAACCTCCATTAATTGATCTAATCAGTTAAATCAAATACTTTTCAAATGATAGATATGGATTAAATATTGTGGTAATTATCTAACTTTACATTTATTGTAGTTCGGATGCTAAACTTTTTTTTTTTTTTTTTCTCAATAACCTAATTTCAATTTTGTTTTGGGAAGGGTACCATAAAAAATATTTAATCATTCAAATTTTTCTTTGAAATTTTTGATACCTCAAGTCTATTACCTTTTCAATTTAATCCTAAAATTATAAAGAAATTTAGAATATTTTTACTTCTCATTCTTTCCCATGGCTTAGATACCATTTACCGTATAGTTGTAATTAACTATCAGTTAGTGAGAAAAATTTTTAAAATGGAACTGATAAAATTTGTATTTATTAGGAATTAAAACAACTATACCCTGCTAATTTTTAAATTTCACTAAACTCTTAAAATCTATTTATTTAATAAAAATAGCTATTAGCTCACACTATTTGCTAAACCAAAATTCCTCGAAACTTAAAACTCTGTTAATAATTAAAAAGAAAATGACGTTGCTCTCCTCTCTTTTCCTTCTTCATATATTTTTTCCTTCTAATAATTAAAAAGAAAATTATAAGCAATTTTTTTTTTTTTTGTAATTTTTCAGTTTGGGCTGCTATCAACCATCCCTTTTGTTTTCTCATATTTCTTTATTTCAATTTTTATGCATTAACAATATATTTTTAAGTTCTGTTTATTTGCTTATAATCTTTTATATACTTATACGTACATTTTTTGTGCGTTTATATTTTATGTAATCTTCTTTTAATTTGGATGAAATTCTTGTGTGTCTTTGTGGAGGAAAATTCTTAATAAATAAAGTTAAATGCACTTAACGTCTACTCAAACTATAAGTCTAAACCCCTTCAACTTAATTTACCTAACTCTACTAAAATTTCAACTGATATAAACAAACTGAAATAAATTGAAAGAAAACTTTGAAATGTAATTAAAACGAAACAATTGAATAACTGAAAGAAAATTAATTTTGTAAAGGAGAATTTTTTTTGGTGAATTATCGGTATTTAAAATCCATTAATTTTGACTAATTTGGTTTGACTCAGGTAAGACCATAATGGCGGTTCTTTCCTCTTCCCTTCTTTTTTTCTTCCTCTCTCCTTTTTTCTCTTTTTCTTTTTATTTATCTCTTTTTATTTTATTTTTCCTCTTATTTATTTATTTTTTTCCTTATTTTTTCCCATTTCCTTATTTTTTTCCTTCCCTAATTTTCTCTCAATGAAGAATTAGTCAATATCATTGGCTCAATATCTACATATTTTTTTTGGGATTATACTAAAAGTCTAATTATATAAATTTTTAGACACTTTATAATGTTTAATTTTTAAAGAACATTATTTATACTTTATATTTATATATGATTAATGAAAATATAATATAGGATATAATATATAATTTATCTTCAAATAAATATTTGATATTAATGAATTTTAAATTCTTAATTAACTTTTGATTACGAGTCTTTAACTCGGACGTTTCTTCTATGCCCTTTTTGTATTTTCATTTTTGCCCACATTTATTTTAGGTTTGAGAGATACAATCTAATACCAAGCCTTGCGTATCAAATATTTCCTTTTTTTTTCCCATCTCTATCTCTCCAAAACCTAAAAGAACACGACATAAATTATATTGAAACTTATTTAATAAATAAAATTTATTTAATAAACGAGTTGAACTTAAACTATATAAAATTTAACTCGCGAAGTTCACAAATAAGTTCAAATAGAAGCTTACAAGCTGGCTCTTAATTTTAATATTTAATAATTTAATTTTAGTTGTATAATATATAAATTCATATCGTAAAAAATATTTTAGAAAAAATATTATTAGAATAAAATTATAAATTTTATTAAATATATTATAATTATTTAGTAGATAATTTATTTTTAAAATTTTAATATATAATTTATATTTTTTAAAATTTTTCTAAAATTATTTAAACTCATTTAAATTCACGAACAACTTGTTAGCATCAAGTGTTATAATGAATTTGGTTTGGTTATAAATGAACTAAGTCCTAATAAGCCAAAATTCGGCTTAATTGGCTCGACTTATTACACCCTTACTTTCCTGTAAGTATCAGAACAAAAGTTTGGCCAATAAAAAGAGGTTAGGTTCCATGTTGAATGCAAAAGTCAAAGCTAGCATTTTACGTTATTTTATAACTCAAATCTATTTCCAAAGATTTCTTTAAAGCCTAAAAGATACCAAAAGCTGGTACTAATAGCACCATTTTCTTTATCGTTCTCTTCTACACAAATATTTAGTAATGATGCTTATGTGTGTTTATGGTTCATAAGACTGCAATATTGTGTTCTATATTGCGAACGAGTGTGTGCTATCTAAATAAAAAATAAAAATAAAAATAAAATATGAGATTAATTTGCGAGTTTTTTAATACAAGGATATTCTTATGAATATTATCTAAATAAAATAATATGTAACCATTCAACTCAAAGGAGCAAAAAAAAAAAAAAAATTATATATATATATATATATTAAGTTGCATATAATTTAATTAGGGTTAGATGTCATTGAATGCATGATTTATATAGCTGATTTATTATATAGTTTAGTTTATTATTTTCATTATTTTTATTCTTTTGATTTATGCATCTTGATTAATTGTTTGTTTAATTATTTTATTTTTATACTTGATTTGTTAATTTTTATGATTTTTATATTATGTTTTGTTGTGTTTTCCTTAAGCTTGATTTTAATTTCTTTTAGATTTAATAATTAGATTCACCTTTTGTTTAAATAGGTTTCCTGATTTAATTAGGATTAGGTTTAATTAATAAAAATTGATTTTACGCCCATAATTAATTAAAGTTTAGGTTGGAGATAAATTAGGTCCATTTAGTAAATTAGATATAGGCTCACTTTAGTTTAATTTAATTATTTTAATAGATTTAGCCCATTAAATTTAAGCCTTTTCTGTAATTTGTACATTTAAGATCACCTTAGAATGAAAACATATAGAACTAAACCCACTAATTTAAATACTTCATAATTTATAGATTTAGGCCTATTTTTAGAATTAAAATAAATAAATTTAGGTTCACTTAATTAAAATTAAATAGGAATTAGGCCCATTAGTCTTTAGGGTCACTTGTAAATTAAAACATGTAGATTTAGTCCATTTAATAAAAATCAATGTAGATTAGACTAACTTAGGGATTGTGAACTTAAATGAATGTATTGTTTACATGTATTTTCCATGACTAGTTTTTCTAGGGTTAATTGTTTAAATAAGGGTTTATATGAAATTGCATGTAAATAAAGGATAAGACAGTAATTCGTAAAGTAATTCTAAATAAACAGGAGACTGAAAGAAGTTAGTATTCCATACCCAGAATCTCCTGGTTGTGGTGCTAGCTTTTTTTTAGAGATCAAGCACCACTACTTTCGATTTGTCCCAGTTATTACCCTACGTTTCAACTCCTTATCTCCACGCCATGTCTTTGTGACAGTGGTTAGTGTGTAATCTAGAGCCTTGAGCTCAAACAATATTGCAGTTGTTAAAATCTTGGACGCGCACTAAACCCTGCCATGCAAAGTGGTGACTCCATTGGAGATAAGAGATACTGATTCTATTTGTGTTTGTTAGAATTATTTTATTAATTATTATTTTATTCTTGCATTCATTCTGCATGTCCCCATTAACCGATAATATTGGTTTATAGTTCCATGATTCCATTAGCTTTATGGGATTATAAATTGGCTAACCATCACTCTTACCCTTAACTTGGTTAAAGAGAGATTATTATGCTCATCTGACAAGAGTCTGTAACCTAAATCCCAAAGGGGGGGGGGTAGTCTTCTCTTGAGTTGGTAAAGGATGTCGAGCCCCTATGACCTTGGCATGTAACTCAAGTCTTAAAGGAGGACATCTTACTAAGGGAACCTTGACCTTTTTCATCGGACTCAGCTCATGTAGCGACTTAGTGACTTTCTTTAGGATTACCCAAATTGTTTATGTTTGTTGCCATAAGATATTTTTATCTATAAAGGCCCAAACCCATACTTTAGAAGCCCATCAGGACTAATAGAGATTAGGCTATACTTTTATACCTAAAAATGTTATTTCTATGCTTTTGCTGTTTTGAGAGACATGACATGCGTGTCGGTTCTTGATATCGCTTGTTGATATTAAGGCCAAGATGAAAAAATCCTACAAAAAGAGACTTACCATTAAATACGTGTGTGGGAGGAATAAGGTTGGAAGGATATTATACACTTGATTGTTACTTGTTACTTGTTGTATAGTACGTGCATCATGCATACATGCACACATGCATTCCATGCATCATACTAACACTTTATTTTTCAGCCATCATAGATTCATCTGAGTTTTCTTGTGTTTGGAGACGAAAAGGTGGCAGATTAGTGAGAATGGATTCAAGTCCACAGACAATTACAAAATAAATCCTTAGCAAACTAGAAATGAGTCATATTAATCCACTTTACCTAGAAGCTGCACAAGCTCCAACAAATCAAACAGAAGAAATGAAACAACAAAAGGGAGAAAATTTGACCTTAGAGGACATCAAAGGAGCAATGATGGATGACATGAGAGCAATGATACAAGATAAACTATGATAAGCTTTGGCTAGATTAATGCCACCACCTGTTACTGTACCTCCAGTTACAGCCAATCCACCTGTTGTGGGTGCACCACCTGCTAATAATTACAATGTTGGGGGGCAACCTTTAAACATTGTATGGAGGATGTTGAGAACTACATGGTTGAAAAAGAAAAAATAGAATCACTTGAGTAAGTTTAAGAGTTAGAATCCAAGCAGATGAAATCACTAATTCAAAAGATGTCCAAAATTGAAGAATTGATGAGAGGACAGGGCATCAGATATTCATTTGACTTTGATGATATGATGCAATTTAAGGAAGATAAACTGCCTGATATGTTCAAGATGCCATAACTGCAGAATTTTGATGGTACTAGAGACCTAAGCGTCCACTTTAGTCCATATACAACTACTATGAGCACCATAAGGCTCCTTTGTCTGTAGTTACTAAGTTATTTATACTATCCTTAGAGGGTATGACTGTTAATTGGTATCATGGGTTAGAGAAGTTAATCCGAGCTGACTAGAGAGAATTGTGTACTACTTTTATAAAATAATATGACCACAATACTAGGCTTAAAGTGTCTATTAGGGATTTAGAACTGACTAAGTAGAAGCCTAATGAATCATTTTTAGATTTCCTTACTAGATTCATAAATAAGGCAGGATTAATGAAAAATAAACTAGTTGAGAAGGATCAGATTAGGATGATAGTCTATAATGTGTCTTCTAATTTGGTTGAAAGGTTGCAAATGATGAATCCTAAAACATTTATGGACCTTTACAATGATGGATTGCAAGCTGAGGAAATTAAGAGTGAGAAAAATAAAAGCTCTAAAACTACTAATGCAAGGAACTGCCCAACTGGGGGCACACAGTAAGAAAGCACTAGTTGGGTTATGGAAGTGCATGTTGTACAAACACAAATGAGATTCTCCAATTTTAACCAACCCTTATTAAAATTCTTAGACCGCCTGATGGAAAAAGGCCTGCTTCAACCCTTAACCTTTTCCAAACCACCAAACCTAAATGTCCCTGGTTATGACCCAAATAGTTACTGCAAATTCCACTAAGTAGTTGGACATTCCACAGATACCTGCACTCGCCTTAGACATGAAATCCAAAACCTTATAGACTTTGGAAAGATCACAGACCCTGAAAATCCAAGCACCAGAAATAATCCTTTCCTAAACTACTAAAATGTTCTACCCCCAACTACCATAATGATTAACCCAAGAGTAAATGAGGAAGAAGTGCTAAACTCTTTTATGGATCTTAACCTTCAAACTAATAGAAAATCTCCTGATGCCCTTTAGGAAATTTTAATTATAAAGTGTTTTACTCCAAACCACTTTCCTATGATATTCCTATTGAATCAATTATATATGGAGGTTGAGGTGATGAATTTGGAGTTAATGATGAACCATTAAGTAAGATGAGTAAGAAATTTAAGACTCCTGAGCAGCCACAAAGAGGAGTTGAAGATTTATTGGGACAACCCTTAGACAAGTTTGACTATAAGATGTTTTACACTAAACCACCTTCTTTTGACAAGCCCTTTGAGTCGATTGTGCCTACATGATAGGGTGATTAGTTTGATGATGAGAAGCTGCTAGACAAGGAAGAAAAATGCATAGTGGAGGTACAAAAAGATGAAGTCATAGAGACAGTTAGCAAGAAGATACAAGAATAGCCACTTTGTTAGCCACCTGAAGGATAATGACCTTGAGACTCAGCACCCTTAGAGCATTTAGAATAGAAAATAAATTTCTTATTGTTTTCATTGAATAAAATTTTACTTTCTTTAGAGCTTATTTTGTTTTAGTGATCAATGATATGAATTTTGAGCATGCTTACTTATGTATTGTCATCCTAATGGTATTGTGCATTATAATATTGATCATATCTGCATGTTTGACATAAATTCAATTCAATTAAATTCATTCAGCATAGGCACAAATGTAAATTCAAAGAACATTCATATATCACATAATGTAACTTTTGAGGATAGGAAATTTGAGGGAAAGGAATAGTGAAAACAAAGAGAGAAGAAAAAAATACAATTAGGTAAAAATAAGAGAAAAATATTAGGACTAACTAATAATAGGAGTTGTATCATGCGATGTAATGAATGAGTAAAATTGAAATTGAAATTTTTGTTCAAATATCGCATATTCATCTTTATCATATTGCATAAGTATATGAATGGAAAGACAACATATAATAAAGGCTAAATTAGAGCTATGAGAACACAATTTTAGTTATGTTTTCTTTTTTGCCACTCCTTTATGATTTTGTTTGTAAGTCTAGTATCCTCTTGTACATAAACAATTTAGGTGGCTCAATAACTTGTGTTACAACCCATACCTTGTAATAATCATCAATCATTGCATGAGTATCAAACCTTATATTCTGCTTAAGAGTTCTTTGAAGTCTAAGTCTAATTGATTTCATCATCAAGAACTCACTTCTATTAGTTTTCCCACTCCTTTACATCTTTAATGCATGAGATTGCAACTAATAGGGTTAGTAAGTCAAAAGATCAACAAAAATAATGAATGAATTAAGTCTCTTGAACATATGAAGAAAAGACTATTGGAATAGCATGAATGAATTCAAAATGAAACTGGGGGCAAAATGTAGCTCTAAGGGCAAATTGCAGAATAGTAAGTCTGCATTCAAAGAGCGAAGATGGAACACTGAAGTATAAGAGCCAGTATAAGAGTTATGTGGGCATAAAGAAGTAAACTATAAGTAACAACCAATAATTCATCAATATAATATATCTTGGTCATCTGTCCAATATACTGTATTAGAAGCTCTAATATCAGAAGTACCAACAATAAAGCATTCAATGCTCAAACCTGTAGGCTGTTGATAAGGCACCTCATTCTTACACTCCAAGATTAGCAACATAACTCTAATCTAAATAGAAGACCTATTAGGATCATGTCTGTTATACATAACATGCATACACTTGCATACATTTATTGTGAAATACTTATGTTGCATAATAAAGTCTTTGAGCCTAGAAAAGATTATGTAAATACTTTGCTACTAACTTTCAAAATTAGTGTTATAAAAGTTCAGAAAGGTAGTCAGAATGTTCACATTTCAAAGAAAAGTGTAACACTATCAAGGTAAACCTAATATAATACTCAATAGGACTTTAGACCATAGGAACCTGATAAATTATGGGCCCATTCAATAAGGGAATATCACCAATAATAATACTTGAAAAAGCATTATCCTAGAGACCTCAAAAGGCTAGGTAGGATGCTTAAGCTCCTCAAATTCAACATCCATCTCTATAGTCTTATAATTATCTAGAATATCTCTCCATAATAGTTAGTTTATTGTAGAGTATGGAATATGGTGATAAGAAGGTCCAACATATCAGTAATACATTTGTCAGCCTTATAAAAAGGAAGAATGCACTCAAAACTTAAAATGAATGCACTTTGAAAAATTATTTGATGATGAAATAAGACCTCTAAGTCCTGAACCTTTTTTGCAAGAGATGTCAATAAGAGGAATGAAGTCCTCTACCATGGCATCAATGGAATGATGAAAATATAAACACAGCCCAAAACCACAATTTCAATGGTGGAGTATCATGACCTTTGTGATAAGAGACATCATCACCACAATTAAAAGGGAAGAATGCAAAAGAATAACATTGCATTTTGACAAAATCTCTTCACTTGCAAATAGACCATACTAACTTATGGTATTTTGTGTAGGAAAAATAAAAGAGAATGAAGAAGGGGAATGGAAATGATACATCACTATGATCTAACAAGATTACAAATGCTAATAGTTCATTAGAGTATCACATTGCATGACAAAAAACTTGCCAAACACATCAAAATAATCAAGGGAAGTAATAAAACCTTATTTCCTTAGATTATGAAATAAAGTACAATCTCAATAATAAAATCCACAAATTGAAAGTAAATTCATCCACTTCATGAGATCATGTGTGAAAAGCCTATCTCATGACCTTTGATCATAATGGCTCTTTTTTTATTAGCCTCGCAGAATTCATATGTTTAGTTAATAGCTTTGTGTTGAGAGTTTATACACTCTAATCAATCTAATGCTTGCTTTGCACCTAAACGAGAGGAAGAATATGCAAAAACAAAATATGTGGACTTACAGCATAAATTGCTTGAATTTTAGAGTACCATTTCAGTATTTTGAATAATAAATGTACATATAATCTACTCTAATGCTCAGAAATGAGTATGAGTACAAAATCCCTTGACAGTATCCATGCTGAGTAATACAAGAAAGGCGAGGGAACACTAAGAGGAGAATCAGAATAAGAGCAAGCATAATTTACTTCAATGCTCATAAATGAGTAAGAGTATCAACATAAAACCTCTGGTGGTATCCACTCTGAGTAATATAAGAAAGGTGGGGGAATACTAAAAAAGGACCATGCCAAAAAATGGCACTACTTATTCCAATGCTTTGTAACAGTATAAGTATCCAAAGGACCTTACCAACGGTATCCATGCTGACCAATATCAAAATGGTACTCAGATAATGAAGAAAGCACAAAAATAACTTAAAGACTATTTTAATACTCAGAATTCAATTTTTTTATGCTTAATTTCCATAAATTTTATTTAGCAAATTCTCCATAAAATTAGGTGTGAAAGTAAGCTCTTCAGTTGGTAATATGCTCTGAGCATAAGATGGTTAATGATGCCTTTGACCTTTGCAAATGGAAAATAAATGATAGTCATGAAAATCAAAATAGTAAGATTCATTGAGTGCATGCCATCTCGTGATAAAGTGATGAATTTTCTTATAAATTTTCAAAAAAGTACCTTTTAAAACAATCATTATATTGGACTAACTTCAATAAGTCTTTAAGAACAACAAGTCTATAAAAAAAAGATAAACCCAACATGTGGAATTAGCACTAGTGTCAATAAGTTAATTAAGGTTAGCAAGCGACAAAGGCAGTTGATTAGAGTAAATCAATAAAAAATTCAAGGACAATCAGCATAAATTCCAATCAGTCAGCACCGTTGATCAACATAAAATCTCAAAATCCTAATCAACATGAAGTTCCAATGTGATGTTTACATTTTGCATACACTGCACTTCATCTCAGTTGTATGCTACACAATAGCTATAACACAATTTTTAAACTCACCTTGTTATATGCTATGCAGTAGCTATAACATAGTTTTCAAATTCACTTTGTTATATGCTATATAGTATTTATAATAAAAATTCTAAACAATCATAACTTTCTAAACACTACATAGTAGTTATAGCATACTTTTGATCTAATTTGCTAGACATTATATAGTAGTTATATCACATTTCAAATCTTTTTTGCTAGACACTCCACAGGACCTATAACACCATTATCATAATTTGTTTAGATGCTCTACATGACTTATAGCATATTTGTCTTCAGCTATACACTACACAGTAGTTATCATATATTTTCTTTAAACATCCCATAGGGAATATAGTGAAAATCACAATCACTAGATGTCCCACAGGGAGAATAGTGAAAATCATGATCATTAGATGTCCCATAGGGAATATAGTGAAAATCACATCACCAGACATCCCACAAGGATTATAATGAAAATTATAATCATTAGACATCCCATAGGGAATATAGTGAAAATCACGATCACTAGACATCCCACAGGGAATATAGTGAATCTCATGATCACTAGACGTTGCATAGGGAATATAGTGAAATTCATGATCATTAGATGTCTCACAAGGAATATAGCGAAATTCACGATCACTGGACGTCCCACAGGGAATATAGTAAAAATCACGATCACTAAATGTCCTATACAGAATATAGTGAAAATCACGATCACTAGATATCCCACATGGAATATAGTAAAAATTATGATCACTAGACAACCCACAAGGAATATAATGAAAGTCATGATCATTAGATGTCCCATAGGGAATATAGTGAAAATCACATCACTATACATCCTATAGGAAATATAGTGAAAGTCACAATACTAGATGTCCCACAGGGAATAAAGTGAAAATCATGTTCACTAGATGTCCACAGGGAATATAGTGAAAATCACCATCGCTAAACATCCCACAGGGAATGTAGTGTCACTTGCTAAACATCCCATATGGAATATAGTGAAATAATCTGGACACAGTAATAACATCACCACTATGTGTTCCATAGGAACTATAGCCTTTTTTCAAAATGCACTGAACATGGTGTCAATTGCCATTCACTAAATACAGTGATAGCATCATCGCTATATGTTCCATCGAAACTATAACATGTTTTCAAATGCATTGAACACAGTGTCTATCGCTATTCACTAAACATAATGACAACATTATAGCTAAAAATTTCACATGAATTCTAGTGTTCTTTAAATCACATTCAACACTGCATAGTGTCATGCATAGTCACAGTACACAGGTAAGTATCCTAACTCTTTACTTTGAAATTGTGTGCTTATTTGCTTTGCCATAATTTTTCAAGCAAACAATGATAAAGGGGGGCAACTATAAGCACCCAATTTCAAGATAGTTGAGTGTGGCTATGATATAGGACTCCAATGATTAAAATATTATAAATAGATCTTCAACACTTGAAGTTTGAAAACTCAAAAACCTAAATGCATTTTCAAAGGAACTTAATTGATTTTTTTAAGGACTTAATTGTAATATATTCTTTAAGGACCTAATTGAAAAGTTTAATTTCTTTAAGGGGTCTTTTTATAATTAAAAGTTAAAAAAGATCAGAATTAAATAAAATCGATCAGAATTATGTAATTTCGATTGGAATTATATAATCCCGATCGAGATTATACTATCTTAATTGTGTTTAGTTTGTATTTTTTGATTTTTCAATAAATAAAAATTTATTTTCTAAATTCTAATTAGTCAAATAATGTGATAAATCCCTTTTCTATGATTTATCTAAATTTCTTTTAGAAAATTAAAAGTCCTTATAAAACCAAAGCTTTATCACTATGAAGGGGAAAAGTCACAATAAGATACATGACTTTAGCTAGGGTTTTCTATATAAACCTAGCTTAACTCTCCTGGAGGATGGACTTCTTCTTTTTGGCTTTTTCGCAATTTTCAACTAAAAATTTTCTTTGGAGGTACTATTCTTTTAAGAAGAAGTAGTAGACTCTTAGGGAAGAAAAATTAAGCATTGGAGATCGATTATAAAAAACAACGGTGATTTATACCACTATAAGGAGCAAATCAAAACTACATTTATCTAATCATCTCCTCTTTTATCCTCTTCTGTTTATTTTGTTTGATTATTTTAGTTTCATTTAATTTTAATTTTATTGAATTTTAATTTTAAAATTTTTTAATTACTAATAATTGGTTATTTTTGTGTTTGTGTTTGTGATTATGAAGGGAGTTATATGATGAATTCACTGTAGAGAACAAAATCATGAAGATCCATGGAATGCCATGGATTGAATTTTGTAGTTGAATATAATTTCTAGGTTTTTTTATTTATTTATTTGTTATTATTTTGTTGGTTGTTTTATTTTGTATTTTTATTCATTTAGTTTTTTTGGGTTGTATTAATTTTTATTTTTATTTTCAGTAGATAATTATAATAGCCTTAATAGTGGGAGTAGTGAAATCTTATGTGTGAGTTATGTATTTTATTTTATTAATTGATTAATAAATTAGGTTTATCTGGTAAAGCTTTAATTAAAATTAATGGTGGTTATAGTTAATTTAAGTTGCATATAATTTAATTAGGGTTAGATATCATTGAATGCATGATTAATTTAGTTTATTTATTATATACTTTAGTTTATTATTTTCATTATTTTTATTCTTTTGATTTATGCATCTTGATTAATTGTTTGTTTAATTATTTTATTTTAATATTTGATTTGTTAATGTTTATGGTTTTTATATTATGTTTTGTCGTGTTTTCCTTAAGCTCATGATTTTAGTTTTTTTTAGGTTTAATAATTAGATTCACCTTTTCTTTAAATAGGTTTACTAATTTAATTAGGATTAGGTTTAATTAGTTAAAATTGATTTTAGACCCATAATTAATTAAATTTTAGGTTAGAGATAACTTAGGCCCATTTAATAATATAGATGTAGGCCTGCTTTTGTTTAATTTAATTAATTTAATAGACTTAGCCCATTAAATTTAATCATTTTTTATAACTTATAAATTTAAGATCACGTTAAAATGAAAATATGTAGAACTAGGCCCACTAATTTAAATACTTCATAATTTATAGATTTAGGCCTATTTTTAGAATTAAAATAAATAGACATAGGTTCACTTAATTAAAATTAAATAGGAATTAGGCCCATTAGTCTTTAGGGTCACTTGTAATTTAAAGTATGTTGATTTAGTCCATTTAATAAAAATTAATGTAGATTAGACGAACTTAGGTATTGTGAACTTAAATGAATGTATTGCTTACATGCATTTTCATGATTAGTTTGCCTGGGGTTAATTGTTTAAATAAGAGGAGAAGATAGTAATTCGTAAAGTAATTCTAAATGAACATGAGACTAAAAGAAGTTAGTAGTTTGTACCTAGAATCTCCTGGTTGTGGTGCTAGCTTTCTTTTAGAGAATCGAGTACTGTGACTTTTGATTTGTCCCAGTTATTATCCTGGGTGGTGACTCCTCATCTCCATGCTATGTCTTTGTGATAGTGGTTAGTGTGTTCTCTAAAGCCCCAAGCTCAAATGGTGTTGTAGTTACTAAAATCTTGGACACGTGCTAAACCCTGCCGTCTACAGAACTAGTTAAATTTTATGGCAATATTAGCATGAATGTCAGAGGAAGGTTGACGTGGTTCATATCTCCTTCTACAATAGTCAGTGGTGTGGTTATGAAAACCACAAATTTGATAAGAAATCTTACCATTGCCTTATTTAAAAAATGATTGAAACTTGGTGTTAGGTATATGTTATGATCTGTAGGATTTTTATGGAGAAGTTAGGTGGAATAGGACAGGTATGTTTAGTGTTTGGAATTGGTGAGTAACCATATAGGTAGGAAGTTGATAGATTATTGCATTGAATTTATCATTGAAAGGGGGTCGATTGGTAGCAGTTGATTCATCAGTAAAGGATTTTTCATTTTGAAGATATTAAAAACTGATAAGTCATTATCATACCTTAAATTTGACTATCCCTAAAAAGGTCCAATGATGAAATGAACCTTCGAGATGACTAGAGTTTGATCGTTCATAACACCTCTGAAGTGTGAAACCTTAAAAAACTAATCGACCCCACTAGTGTGCAAAATTGATCATCGAGCCATTAAGTTGTGCTCCGACATTATGAAATATGAATTATTAAAACAATGAGAAGCTTATTTCAAGAATTCCTTTCTCAGAACACTCAGCTTGTTGGGCCGGTGTTCATTTCTTTAGACTAGGAACCAACTTTGTGAAAAAAGAAAAATTAATTTTGATAAAATGGACTTCAAAAACATGTCTGGAAGGCTCCAAAACCTCTGGATGTGGTCCTGAAATGGTCCAACACAACCCGAGGATTAGCGCTTTTCGCTTAGAAGTGTGGATAAAGCCATAAACACCCTAGGTGTCATGCATTAAAATTGAGGCCAAATTTGACCGAACGAGCTTTGGAAACGCATTCGGAAGGCACAAAAACCTTGGGAACCAACCTTGAAAAAGCACGTATAAGCCTTTATTGGAGCGCATAACACTCAAAAGAGTATAGGAGCATAGGCATACGTGCGTGGCCACACGCTCAGTGCACGACCATGCACACTTTGCATGGCCATATGCTTTGCCCTAGGGACTTGCGTGTGACCATGCCTTTACTCCTATATTCCATATATTTTTCATTATAAATAGACACCTCCACATCCCATTTTGAGGGTGGAACACTCTAAAATCTATCCAATTGAAGGCACTGGAAACCCCTTTCCAGATAGCTTTTGCTCTCCACTTCCTTTTTCTTAGGTGATTAGATCTCTTTTCCACCAAACCAAGCCTCATCTTTATCAAAGCATGCTTTAAAGGTATACAAACTAGTATAATTCTATTGTCATTTTGTACCTCTCGATGAGGAAAGCTTGATAATCTCTTGAAGGTAAAGCTTTAAAACCCACACAAGTTCAGTCGAATATGAGGACCACACAATCATTTTGGCATATTTATTTTATCATATTGCATTTTGGCAACTTTACATGCAATATGAATAATCTATGCTTTATTATGATTATTTCATATTATCATTTTGCATCCTCTAGTTTCAAAACATGAAATCACCTCATAAATATCAATTATGTGAAAAGTTCATATCCTAAAATAGAGTTATCATGTTTTCGGTCCAGTGATGACATCATGCATCCTCTATATTATCATCATATATCATAATAGCATAAATAATCACTATAGATATGCATGATCATCTATATTTTTCTTACTCTTTCAAATGATCAAGTGCCCATTGCTTATCCTAGTGTTCGTGTGATCGAGCAAGCTGTGTGAATGGTTGCATTTACCTTGTAGATTCATTATATCTAAATTAGATTTACTTTTCCATAATCTCTGTTTCCTTTTATATGTATTTTATTAGGAAAGCGATGTAATAGTAATGTCTTTAGCTTTATTATCTTCACTATTTGATGAATTGTGTGAATGCTATACAAATGGTTATTATCAAAACTAGGGTGTTGTGGTAGCTATATGTCGAACATCGTATAATGAGAAATAGTAAGAAAAGTAGATGCAATCCCCTAAACCCAAAAATCTCTACTGGGGGGAATACTCGATGAGTGACCCAATGTTATCCATTTCTTTTCCTGATTTTCTAAAAATTGGGTGGTGAGTCCACAAAATAAAAAAAGTGTTTCATTCCTCCTGAGGCCAATCATTTATCCTTATTCAGTAAAGTTGCCATGTCCCTCGAAAACAAAATGAAAAGACCCTTATGGAGCCAATTCACCTTTAAATTGAAAATAAGAAACATGTCACTCATAGTCATTCTTTTCTAGTTCTTGTAGTTTTATTAGTTGCTTAAATAGTAGTGCAATATCCATAAGTATATTGGTTGACATATAATAAAGTGATGAGTCAAGTATCGTTCCTATAAGGTTTGACAACTAACCACCTACTGGTTTTAATTGAATTTGTTTAGAGCCTTCAAATGTCATTTGAATAAAAGCAATGAACAAAAACTAAATAACAAGCAAACTAACAATTGCTAACTAAATAAGGAATAAAAGAAACCAATGGAGAACATTGTTGTTAGGAATTTGAGCACCACACCATTATTAAGTTAATGAATAGATCCATTTGAATTAGTTACAAATCTCGAGTTTTCATCAATCATTAAGCACTGTCTGTCAAGTAGTGTTTAAATTAGCATGCAAGAAATAATTAAAGCATAAACCCAAGGTTTAATTCACATCATCACTAAGGAAATTAGTTAATATCAAGAAAGCATGTCACTAATCAAACCCAATGAGAATTTAATTGGGTTAAGCTCTCCTAAGTCATTAACCTATTCAACTTTTATTTATAGGTCTACTAAGATTACCATCTTTCAATGTGTAACCTTAGATAAGATCTATGATTGCCCATTTCATAGCATTCAATAAGCATAATAAACAAAATATGCAAGATAATAAAAACAAGATCTAAACATTAATTTAAATCAAGTGGGGTTTTTAAATCCTAACAATAATAAGGAAACTAGCCAATTATGGCTTCAATATCCATCATCCAATACTCAAATATAGCCCAAGAGATTAATAAAATAATATTTAAAAGATATAAAGGGAGAGAAAATTATTATCAAGAAGCTTTTTAGTCTTAAATGGAGCCTCCTTCTTTAGCTTCTTTTTCTCCTCTATTTTCTTCTCTCTCTTGGTTGCTATGGGTTAGTTTTCCAAAATTAAATCTCCTTTGAAATTCATGGCTCTTGTCCTTTTGTACCCTCTTTTAGAATGTCCTTTCATATTCCCCTAAATTTTCTCTTTGAAATGCACACCTCTTCATGCTTCTCAGTTGGAATCATGCTACCTGCAATCGCACATCAGGCTGCGATTGTGCATCAGGCTGTAATCATGATAGAAGGGCTAATTATGATGGAGTAGCAATTAATATATTGCTACACTCACTATAAAAGACTGGGCATTTAGACATCTGCAATCGCTAAGGTGCTACAACCTATACAGAGCCTTGATATTGACTTGGTTGCTTGCTTCAAACACCTCATGCTAGCTCTTCATGCTGTGGCCATGATAGAGGGCTTTACTTTGCACTTTTGCTAAATTCTTCTTCTTCTTTTCTACTCCAGTAAACCACCAATCACCCCCAAATCCTCTTTTCCCTAGAAAACAAAGAGAACAAATAAAAGTATATATTTTATTAACTAAACTAAACTAAAATGCAACCCAAAATGAATGAAAGCATGCTAAAATGAGTCATAAAACTATATGTAATTTAGCACCAATAAATACGCCCATACTTGAATCTTAGTTTGTCTTCAATCAAACTTAAGGAACACAATGATCAATGAAATGAATGAAGTGTATGCTCAAATTTTATCAAATTCACATTACAATCTTCTTTTAAATTTAGCTTATAATCCTAATAATCAAAGTAAACAAACCAAGTTGAGAAATGCAAATTAACAAATGAATAGCATGTTGTCCATTAAAAATCACATAAAAAAATCAACGCCTTAAGAAAAGTACAAATGAATAAAAAGATTTCAAACTAAAGTGACTTTTAATTTGGCATATGGAAGTTATTTTTGTTTTAACTCTCTACCTTATATTATTTTTTTTACTTTTGTGCTTTTTTTCCCTCTCTTAGTAGTTCCCTGTCTTTCTTGAATTACTCAATATGAACACCGCTGAGAGGGTTTTTTAAATACTTATATTCTTATAAGAGCATTGGAGTAGAAGGACTTCAAGTTCTTTAACACATTTTATTCTTTCTTTTTTTTTTCTTTTTTTTTATATTTTTTTATAGGAGAGAGTATTTTGAACAACGTCTTTCATGTACAACCAAAAGTAACCTTAGAAAGAAGTTTAGTTCACACACTATACTAATTCTTAATGCATCAACTCACAATCATTCTCAAATGAACAACAAGATACATTAAATTGATTAAAGGTTCAAAAATTCTCAGCTTAATTTGTTAACAAAGCTTAAAAAGATTCAAACTAACCATTAATAAAAGATTAAGCAACATAAGTTCAAAAAAATCACAAGCATACACAACACTCATGACAATGATAATTGTGAAAAAATTTCAAGTGTCAAACATTTAATTTGGGTGAAATTTACACTAATGCATGAAAATCAAAAGAAATGCATATATAAAAACATACAAATGCAAATGCAAAAATGCTTCCCCCTACACTTAAATGACACATTATCCTCAATGTGTGTAGGAAGTGTATGAAATGAATAGCTAAAATGCTAACCTAATTATATTAATCAAAATATTAACTAAATATACACAAACAACCCTAAAAATCTAAATAAAACACACAAACACAAATTTTAAACATGAAATGAATATGCAACTAAAAATTAAACTAACTATAAAAGAAAATAAAAATAAAATAGGGAAAAGAGAATATTACTCCCTTATTATGGCGAGGTAAGATGGGAGGGGTTTGAGTTAAAGGATTCAACCTAAAATAAAACACATAATAGAATTAAGGACACTACAAAAATAATTTAAGAAACCTAAATTCATGAAAATAATATGAAAAATAAGAAGAACTAAAATAAAAATAAGAAAAACACTATAAATTAAAAGGATTACTAATTTAAGGTTATTAGCTTGACCAAACTCCCTTTTTAGATCATGCATGGTTATTGAAGGAAAAAATTTCCTTCTCTTTAGGCACCAAACCTCCATTGTATGTCTTACACTTTTGCGCATTAAACTTGAAGTTTTTCCCTTGTGTATTTAACAACTCAAGCTCACTATGAGGCCAAACTTGTTTTTCCTTGAATAGGCCATTCCATCTTGCTTTCAACTTCTTTGGAAGTAACTTCAGCCTTGATATGATTAATAAAATAACATCTCCAATTTAAAGTTTGTTTTTAAGGATATGAGCATTATTTCATCCTTTTGTTTTCTTCTTGAAGAACTTAGCATTCTCATGAGCTTGGACACTATGTAGACACTTAATTTCGGGATGATGAGTTATGGATGTGATAAAGGACTCCAATGATGAAAATGTCATGAATAGGTCTTTAATACTTGAACTTTAAAACTTCAAAGGTTTGATTGCATTTTTCAAAGAAAGGATTTAATGTTTCAAAGACTAAATTGCAACATTTTTTAAGGACCTAATTGCAAAACTTAAATTCTTTTAAGGTCTTTTTTATAATTAAAAGTTAAAAAAATATAATTTCGAACAAAATTATGGAATTTCGGTTGGAATTATGCAATTCTGGTCAAAATTAGACAATTTTGATCAGAAATAGACCTTTTTCGTCTGTTTTTAGATTTTCAAAAAATAAAAATGTCTTTTTCTTGAATCCTAATTGGTATGAAATTCTCTTAAAATTATTTTGATACTTATATAATGTTTTTAAGGAAATAAAAGTCTTTTAGGAATCAATTTATACATAGGTTTTCACTATAAAAGAGGGGCTTTGGTTCTATTAAAGAAAAAATGAAAAATGAAAAATGAAAAAAGGAGGACGGAAAAAAGCATATGGGAGGAGTAGTACTGTTATTCTTAGCCTTTTGATATTTGCTCTATGTCAAATTGTCTTTTGGCTTTTGGTTCATTTTTCTTAAAAAAGGCATTCTCTACAAAAATCTATTTTGTTTAATTGATTAATTGAAGAACTTTGGAGGATTTTTGAAGAAGAAGATTCGAAGACCTATCAAGAATGGTGATTTTACAAAATCTGAGGGGGTACTCCATTAAAATCATCCATAAGCATCATCTTCTCCTTATTCTATTTGATTTGATTTATTTATTTCCTTTTATTTTATTTTATTGAGTTTTAATTTTTTTTATTATTGTTATATTTTATTCACTAATCATACTTTTGTTCTCTTTTTATGGTAATTGCTAGAATAAGGGTTTATATAAAATTGCATATAAATAGAGGATAATATAGTAATTCATAAAGTAATTCTAAAAGAAAATGAGATTGAAAAAAGTTGGTATTCCATATCTAGAATCTCCTAGTTGTGGTGCTAGCTTTCTTTTAGGGAATTAAGTACCACCTTTTTTTTATTTATCCCAGTTATTACCATGGGTCGTGACTCCTTATATCTAGACCATGTCTTTATCACAATGGTTAGTGTGTTCTCTAGAGCCTTGAGCTCAAATAGTATTGCGGTTGCAAAATCTTGTACACGCTCTAAACCCCGCCATCTATAGTGGCGACTCCATTGGGGATAAGAGATGCTGATTTTACTTGTATTCTTTAGAATTATTTTATTAATTATTATTTTATTCTTGCATTCATTCTGCATGTCCCTATTAACTGATGGCGTTGGTTTATAGTTCTATGATTCCACTAGCTTCATGGAATTATAAATTGGCTAACCATCACTTTTAGCCTTAACTCGGTTCAAGAGAGATTACCGGGCTCATCTGACCAAAGTCTGTAACCTAAGTCCTAAAGGAGGGTAGTCTTCTCTCAAGTTTATAAAGGATGTCAGGCCCCTATGACCTTAGCCTATAACTTAAGTCTTAAAGGAGGGCATCTTGCTAAGGGAACCTTGACTTTTCACTAGACCCTAACCATATATAATGGCTTAGTTATTTCCCTTAGGATCTATCCAAATTGCTTGTGAATGTTGCCATAAGGTATTTTTATCTATAAAGGCCCAAGCCCATACTTTAGAAGCTTATTTGGGTTAATAAAGATTGGGCTATGCTTTTATACTTAGCAATACTATTTCTTTACTTTACTACTTTGAGAGACTTGGCATGCACATTGATTTCTTGATATCCCTTATTGATATTAAGGCCAAGACCAAATATCCTAGGAAAAGAGACTTGCCATTGAATATGTGTGTGAGAGGAATAAGGTTAGAAGGATGTATGTACACCTAACTTGACTTGTTACTTGGTACTTGTTGCATAGCATATGCATCATGCATACATGAATACATGCATCTCATGCATCATACTAACATTTTATCTTTTAGCCATCATAGATTCATTTAGCTCTTCTTGTGTTTAAAGTTAAAAGGGTGGCAGACTAATGAGAACTGATTCAAGTCTGCAATAAATTATGAAATAGATCCTTAGTAAACTGGAAAGGAGTCCCATCAATCTACTCTACTTAGAATTTGCACAACTGAAACAAGCTGAAGGAATAGAACAACAAGAAGGAGGAAACTGGACTCTAGAAGATGTCAAAGGAGCATTAATGAATGGCATGAGAGCGATGATGCAAGATGAGTTAAGATAGACTTTGGTTAGATTGATGCCACCACTTGCTGCTGCGGCTAATCCACCTATTGTAGCCAATCCACTTGTTGTGGGTACACTACCTACTAACAATGATAATATTGAGGAAATGAAACTCGAGGATGTTGAGAGTTATATGGTTGAAAAGGTAAAAAGGGAATCACTTGAGCAAGTTCAAGAGCTGGGATCCAAGCAGATGAAAGCACTAACTCATAAGATGTCCAAGATAGAGGAGTTGATGAGAGGATAGGGCATTGGATACTCATTTGAATTTGATGATATGATGTAATTTAAGGATGACAAGTTTCTTGATAAGTTCAAAATTCCATAATCACAGAAGTTTGATGATATTGGAGACCCACTAGTCAATACACAACTACCATGAGCACCACTAAGGCTCCTTTATCTATGGTTACCAAGCTATTTGTACTATCCTTGGAGGGTATGGTTGTCAATTGGTATCATGGGTTAAAGAAGTTTATTCATTGTAGACTAGAGAGAGTTGTGCACTGCTTTTCTAAAGAAATATGACTATAACACTAGGCTTGAGGTGTCCATTAGGGATCTAGAAATGACCAAGCAGGAGCCCAATGAGTCATTCTAAGATTTTCTAATCAGGTTCATGCATAAGGCGGGACTAATAAAGAACAAGTTGGATGAGAAGGATAAGGTTAGGATGATAGTCCAAAACGTGCTACCTAATCTAATTGAGAGGCTACAGATGATGAATCCCAAGACATTTTTAGATCTTTACAACGATGGGTTGCAAGTTGAAGAGATCAAAAATGAGAAAAAGAAGGTGACTAGGAACACTGGAGTGAGAAATTACCCAACTGGGGGCATGTAGCAAGGAAGCACTAGTCAGGCTGTTGAAGTGCATGCTGTACAAACACCAAGGAGATTCTCCAATTTCAACCAACCTTTGTCCAAAGTCCTAGACTGCATGATGCAAAAGGGCTTGCTTAGACCTCTCACCTTTTCCAAACCACTAAACCTAAATGTCCTTGGCTATAACCCGAGTAGTTATTGAAAATTTCGCCAAGTTACTAGCCATTACACAAACACCTATACTCGCCTTAAACACAAAATTCAAACCTTATAGACTCTGGAAAAATCATACACCCTGAAAGCCCAAGCACTAGAAATAATCCTTTCCCAAACTACCGAAATGTACCACCCCCAACTACCATGATGATTAACTCAAGAGTTAGTGAGGAAGAAGTGCTAAGCTCCTTTGAGGACCTAGACCTTAAAACTAATAAGAAATCTCCTAATGCACCTAAAGATGTGGAAAGAGTAGAAGACTTATTGGGTCAGCCTTCAGGTAAGTTAGACTATAAGGTGTTTTACACTAAACCACCTTCTTTTGACATACCCTTCAAGTCGATTGTGCCTATAAGATGGGGTGATGAGTTTGATGATGAGAAGTTGCCAGAAAAGGAAGAAACATGCATAGTGGAGGTACAAAAGGATAAAGTCATGAAGACAGTTAGTAAAAAGATGCAAGAATAGCTGTTATGTTAGCCACCTCAAGGACAACCACTATGAGACTCAGCATCCATAGCATATAGAATAGGAAATAAATTTTCTTATTGTCTTCTTTGAATAAAATTTTAGTTTCTTTAGAACTTGTTTATTTTAGTGATTGATGATATGAATTTTGATCATGCTTACTTATGTATTGACATCCTAATGGTACTGTGCATGGTGATATTAATTACATCTGCATGTTTGACATAAATTTGATCCAATTAGATTCATTCAACATAGGCACAAATGCAAATTCAAAGAACGTTCATATATCACGTGAAGTAACTTCTGAAGAGAGGAAATTTGAGGAAAAATAAAAAGAATAATAAAAAAGAGAAAGAGTAAAGAGAGAGAAAAAGAAAAAAAAAGAACAATAAAGCAAAAATTAGAGAGGAAAAATTCAGGACTAATTGATTATAGGATTTGTATCATGTTATGTAATGAATGTTCTCATTTTTGCCCTAATAAATGATTAAAATTGAATTTGAAATTTTTGTTCAAATATTGCATATTCATAATTATCATACTACATAAGTATCTGAATGGAAAGACATTACATAATGAAAGCTAAAATCAGAGCTATGAGATCACTATTTTTATCTTTTTGTCACCCCTCTATGATTCTGCTTGTAAGTTTAGTGTCCCCTTGTACCTTGAGAATTCAGGTGGCTTTATAACTTGCATTGCAAGTCTTGTCTTATAATTATCATCAATCATGGAATCAACATCAAGCCTCATATTCTGCTTAAGAGTAGTTCGAAGTGCAAATCTAGCTGATTTCATCATTAAGAAATCACTTCAGTTAGTTTGCCCACTCCTTTACATCTTCAATGCATGAGTTAACAACTAATAGGGTTAGTAAGATAAAGGATCAATAACAACAGTGAAGGAATTGGGTCTCTTGTGCACAAAAATGAAAAAAAGACTGCTCGAATAACGTGAATGAATTTAAAATGAAATTGGGAGGGGTAAATTACATAATAGTAAGTCTGCATTCAAAAAGTGAAGAAGGAACATCGAAGTATAAGAGCTAGTACAGGAGATCTTGGGGTAGAAAGAAGCATACAAATACATCGATTATCATACAACAAAAGCAATTGCAAAAAGAAAAGTTCAATAGTTCATCATTCAATCAGAAGTTCCAGCATTGATCTATGGACTCCACTTGCTAGCCTGGTCATTAATTTGATGAATCGTATCAGAAGCTCCAACATCAGAAGTACCAATAGTGAAGCAGTCAATGCTCAAACCTATAGGTTGTTAATGAGGCACCTCATTCTCGCAATCCAGGCTGTAAACATAGCTCTGTTCCAAACACAAGACCCATTAGGATCATGCATATCATACATAACATGCATAAACTTGCATAAATTTGTTGTGAAATACTTGCTTTGCATAATAAAGTCTTTAAGCTTAGGCGAGATTGTGCAAATACTAATCTACTAACATTCAAAATTAGTATTATAAAAGTGTAGAAAGGTATTCAAAATGTTCACATCTGAGAGAAAAGGGTAACACTATCAAAGTGAACCTGATGCTCAATGAGACTTTAGAACTCAGGAGCCCAATAAATCATGACCCATCCAATAAGGGAATATCACTGACAGTGACACTTGTAAAAGCATCATCTTGGCGACCTTAAGAAGCAGTATTCAAGCTCCTCAGATTTAACGTCCTTATTCATAGTCTCATATGAAGCATCATCAGGAATATCTCTCCACAATAATTATACCAGTGTAGGGTATGGAATATGGTGATGAGAAGGTCCAATATGTCAGTAACACATTTGTTGGCCCTATAAAAGGGAAGAGTGCAATCAAAACTTGAAATGAATGCACTCTGAAAAATTATTTGGTAAAGAAATAATAGCACTTTATTAAAATCATCCATAAACATCATCTTCTCCTTATTCTATTTGATTTGATTTATTTATTTCCTTTTTTTTTTTGGTTTTATGGAGTTTTAATTTTGTTTTATTATTGTTATATTGTATTCACTAATCATAATTTTGTTATCTTTTTATGGTGATTGTGGAGGAAAATACATGATGATCATGTTTGGAGGACTAAACTCATAAGAAGTCCATGGAATGCCATGGATAAGACCTTGTAGCTAGATGTAGTTTTTAGGTTTTTATTATTTTTTATTTCATTATTTTATTTATATTTTTGGGGTTGCATTAATTATTTTTATTATTTTTTTCTATAGATCATTGTAATAGCCCCAATAGTAGGAATAGTAAAATTGTGTGTGGTTGCATGTTTATGTTGATTAATTGGTTAGTAAAATTAGGGTTTCAATTAGGTAATTAATTAAAATTAATGGAGAAAGTAAATTAATTTAGGATTTCATGTTAATTAAAATTAGGGTTTTAGAATAAATAATTAATTGGTTGTTTAATCTTTTATTTAGTTATTTTAATATGTTTTATTTGTTTTTGGGCTTTTTTTTTTATTTATTTTTATCTGTTTTGGGCCTTAAGGCCCATATTAGATTCTAATCCACCCATTTAAATTTAGGTTTTTTAAATTTAATTAATAAAAATGCATTTTAGGCCCATAATTAATTAGATTTTAGGTTAGAGATAACTTAGGCCCATCTAGTAAATTAGACATAGGTCCACCTAATTTAATTTAATTAATTTAGACTTAGCCCACTTAATTCAAGTACTTTTCATATCTTGTAGATTTAAGATCACCTTAGAATTAAAATATGCAGAACTAGGCCTACTAATTTAAATACTCCATAATTTGTAGATTTAGGCCCATTTTTAAAATTAAAATAAATAGACTTAGGTTCATTTAATTAAAATTAAAAGGAATTAGGCCCTTTAGGCTCACTTATTAAAAACATGTAGATTTAGGTCATTTAATTAAAATCCATGTGGACTAGACTAACTTAGGGATTACATGTTTGAATGAATGCATTATTTATTTGTATTTTCATGACTAGTTTGCCTTGGAGTTAATTGCTAAGATAAGGGTTTATATGAAATTGCATGTAAATAGAGGATAATATAGTAATTCATAAAGTAATTCTAAAAAAAAAATGAGACTGAAGGAAGTTGGTATTCCGTATCCAGAATCTCCTGGTTGTGGTGCTAGCTTTTTTTTTAGGGAATCAAGTACCAACTTTTTGATTTGTCTTAGTTATTAGCCTGGGTGGTGACTCCTTATATCCAGACCATGTCTTTATGATAGTGTTTAGTGTGTTCTCTAGAGCCCTGAGCTTAAATAGTGTCATGGTTGCTAAAATCTTAGACGTGCGCTAAATCCTGTCATCTACACACTATTCTCCTCAAAATCAATCCCTTTGCTTGATATTATATGACTTGAGACTAATTGTTCTTCCACCATAAAATGACATTTCTCCTAATGTAAAATGAGATTAGTCTCCTCACATCTTTATAACATCCTATCAAGGTTAGATAAACATAATTCAAAAGCATTACTAAAAACATAAAAGTTATCCTTACATACCTTAGGAGAGATAAAAATTTCTATTATCTTGGAATTTATTTTCCTTTTTTCCTTAGTTGTGGCTCTATAACCATCTTCCATGTGAAGTTTATGCATCACGTTTAAGAGATTCAACCCTTTAACATTAGAATTTTTCCAACCAATCACTTTAGTCCTCTTTCTTACCATTTCACACACTCTATTTTCTTATTTAATTGATAACTTATTGGAGATGATAATAGGTAGAGAGTTATTCTCTCCTAGGAATGTGTACCTTAAGTGGCTAGGCAAAAGGCTTTAGCTTTAAACTAGGAGGTTGCTAAGTATATAGGGGAATTGGATTGTCACTCTTTTTTAAAGTTTGAAGTTTGACAAAAAGGGCTTTTTGTGCACTTTCTCACTCATCAATGAATTTAATCCTTTTACATACCTCATCTTCTATAAGGCTATAATTATAAGTTAAAGGCACTATTTCATTGGCATCCCACTTCCTTTTATTAGTGATGATGTCCTTGAGAAACTTTGTATACTTGGGCATCTCATTCAATACTAAGGATAATGGCAATTTCAGCTCACTTTTTGAAAGTTTCCAAAAATTTTTCCAATCTCTTTTTATGTTCATTCATCATCCTTTACCTTAGAGGGAATGTAAATCTTAGAGCATATGTGGATGTACCAATAGTAGAGGGCTTCTTTACTTACTTTTCTTGCACCTCAGCATGCTTCTCTTTTACTTCTTTAGTTTTCTTCTCTTAGTTGACGTTGTCATCTTCAACCTTCAAAAGAACTTCCTTAGGACTTTAAAGCTCTTTACCACTCTTTAGTGTGGTAACATTCACTTCTTTGGATTGACTTTGATATTGCTAAGCAAATGTCCTTGAGCTTTTGTTGCAACCATATTGGCCAATTGTCCTAGTTGAACTTCACTGTTATGAATCTAAGAGGCATGGTTTTAGCAATTGGTAAAACTTAGCTTCCATCCTCTTTTGATTTTCCTTTTGACTTGTCATTTTTGGAGGTCATAGGATTAAAGAACTTATCTAGCTTTATCTCCATGGCTATCAATCTATCATTACTTAGTTAAGGTTAAAATCTGGGTGGTGGTGGTTTAGTGGATTGATTGGAAAACCCCTGAAAATTTGATTATTGCTCCATGAAAAGTTGGGATGATTCCTATACCCTTGGTTGTCAGTATTGGAGAAAGGATTATTGGTTTGTTTTGGTTGGAATTGATCTCCAACATTGCTACAATTCTCAATTATATTATCTCTAAATACATTGTTATTTCTAAAGCCACATTCAAAAGTTGAATTTCTAAGCATATGATAATATTCATAAGGTGCATTAGAAGTAGAGGGAATTTGCTTTAAAAGTGCAATAATTGAGCTTGCAATGATGTAATCTAAACTGGGTATAACAAACGCTAGAAGGGTTCTTTTATTAGTAATATGCCCTAGGCCAATTATTTAAAGGCTATATTTTGATTTTTTCATAATTCTATTTTATTAATAAAGAGGCATTTTTTATTACTGGCTTGTACTAATATTATCCTTGATTAGTTAATTCTAACTAAGGTCATCAAGTATGTGACTTGATAGTAAAATTCTTAGGTGATACTTGAATTATAATCTAAATATCCCTAGTCGATCATTGTTGTGGGAACAATAATGAATAAAGAGTAGTATGAGGTTGGTTGATGATTATGTTTTACTGATCATGTATATGAGATATTGAGTCAAACTTATATATACATATTTAGAGAAATGATGTACTAGATTGACCCATTATGAGAATATTACATGAATAATTATCATAAGTAATTCTCATCACAGTAGTATTATTTAAGTCCTCTGACCTGAAATCACCATGGTTTCCTGCATGATGAGTTTAGTATTTTGATATATCCTTATATCATCTTTAACTGGATAGTAAAATAGGTTGTTATTAGATCTATAATGAGATATGTGAGGAGTGTGAGTGATTAAGATGAAATTTTCCCCTCAGTTATTTTGAGAAGATATCTGTGGGGCCCTTGATGAATTTGACTAAAGAGAAATGCATGACCATGCTATAATGTATTAATAAAGAGTTATTAATATGAGATAAAGAGTTATCAGTATCAGTCTATTTAGAATCAACAAATAATATGATTGAACTATATGAGGATGACATAAACCATGCCTTATGTTCAACCAAGATATTACATAATAAAAAAGACTATAATACATATTATGGATTAGGTTGTGTTGATTATCGGCCTTCATATAACGTGGGTAGTCATAATGTCTTGCTAAGGCCACTTATGACTTATCGGCTAAAATGTTGTGTGAATCTACAGGGTCGTACACTTAGAACAAGCCCAAAACATACTTGGGTTAATTAGCCTAGTAATAATCTCTCTATAAGAATAACTAAATATATAAATAAATAAATATATGATATATTTATATTTATTTATTTATTTCCTAATTTATTTAATATAAGAGTTATTTAAATAAATAGAAAATAATTCTAAATTGGAATTAGAATTAAAATAGGAAAAGGAAGTAAATCTTACTAAAAAATTGTTTTGGTAGGTAAGTAGTTTAAGAAACCCTAGATGGGATGTCTATATATACATCTCTTTCTCTAGGGTTTTATAATACAATCACTCTCCTCCTTTTTTGTCTTCTTTTAAGAAAAGAAAAGATACACATAGAGAGAAGATAAAGAGTTATCTTTGAAAAAGGTGTTAGTACACCATTATTACTTTGGTCACATTGTTCATGTGGATACTAGTAGAAGGCGTGACTTTATTGATAGTGTTTTGATCTAAAAAGACCTATATGAAAAGCTCGAGGTAGGGTGTCCTCGGAGTGAATCCCCTCTCTTCCTTCCAACCATCTTACCATAAGATTGTCTTGGTAAGTGTTTAGAAATCCTTCTTAATTGATTTATTTGAATTACATGGATCCTGTGAGGGTTTAATGATTAAATTTTTTATTTTTATTATGTGTATAAATCAAGGAAACCTAACATCTTTTTGCTACTCCTTATTGCTCAATCATTTCTCTGGTTGCCATCTTCAATCTCTTGTGATTTTCTTTCTCGAATCTAAATAATTCTGGGATGAAAATCAATGGTTCTAAGTGTGTCTAATATTGTGCATAAACAACAAGAGAGGTACCTAAAAATGGAGTAAAGTAAATAATTTCTCTAATCCAAAGTAACTAGCACTAATTTAATATTAGTTACTCAATCTCTAACAATGGTGCCAAAAACTTGTTGGTTGCTCGAATAGTGTAATAACTACACGTATATGGGCTAATAAGTAATAAAGTGATGAGTGAAGTATCATTCCAACAAGGATTAATAACTAATGGCCTACTAATTATAATCGAATTTGTTTAGAGCAATGAATAAAAGCAATGAACAAAAATTAAATAACAAGCAAACTAACAATTTCTAACTATATAAGGAATAAAGAAATTCGAATAGAGAACATTATTGTTAGGAATTTGATCACCATACCATCATTTAGTCCATGAATAAAAATCCATTTGAATTAGTTACAAATCTCGGGTTTTCATTAATCATTAAGCACTCTCTCTCAAGTAGTGTTTAACTCATCATGCAATAATTAATTAAAGCATAAAACCAAGGTTTAATTCTTATAATCAAATAAGTTAATATCAAGCACGCATAGCATTAAGTTAACCCAATGAGAATTTAATTGGTTTATGGCATTAATATCTCTCAAGTCATCAACATATTCAATTTGTGTTTATGGGTCTACTAAGATTACCATCTCTCAATGCGTAACCTTAGATAAGAGCTATAATTAGCCATTTCATAGCATTCAATAAGCATAATAAACACAATAAGCAAGATATAAAAAAAAGATCTAAACATTAATTGAAATCAAGTGGGTTTTCAAATCCTAACAACAATAAGGAAACTAGCCAATCATGGCTTTAATATCCATTATTTAATACTCAAATACAACCCAAGAGATAAATAAAATAATATTCATAAGATATAAAGGAAGAGAAAGCTATTATCATAAAGCTTTTGGGTCTTCAATGGAGCCTCATTCTTTAGCTTTTTTTCTCCTTTTTCTTCTTCTCTCTCTTGGTTATTATGGGTTGGTTTTTTAAAATCTGATCTCCTTTAAAATTTGTGGCTCTGATCCTTTATACCCTCTTTTGGAATATCATTTCATATTCCCTTAGATTTTCTTTTTAAAAAATACATCTCATTATGTTCCTCAGCTGGAATTGTATTACCCATGATTGCACATCAGGTCATGATCATGGTAGAGGGGCCAACTATAAAGGAGTAGTGATCATTGTGTTGCTATGCTTGCTATAGAAGATTAGGCACTCAAACATTTATGATCGTTAAGGTGCTACGACCACTACAAAGCATCGATACTTCTTACCTAACTGCTTGCTTTAAACACTTTGCGATCACACTTCATTGCTCTAATGATGGAAGGCTTTGCTATGCTCCTTTGCTTTATTTTTATTCTTTTTATCTACTCGAATAAATCACTAATCACCCCCAAATCTTTTTTTTTCCTAAAAAAACAAAGAGAAAAAATAAAAGTATATATTATATGAACTAAAATAAACTAAAATGCAACCTAAAAGGAATGAATGCATGCTAAAATGAGTCATAAAACTATTGTAATTTAGCACCAACAAGTTTTATATGTAGTTGTAATTGTCGATTCTGAGATACAAAACCAAAAGCACTTGCTAGTGCTTGCCAACCAGTGAAAGATGAAAGGAAAAACTCCTCATATAGAGAAGAAAGATCCATGATAACAAAAGTTAATCTTTTTAATACCATTTAGCAAAGGCAGGATAGTTGGGTTTGTAGATGGTAAAGTAGATGATGGTGTAGGAATTGATCCATCAATGAAAGTAATAAGTTTATGATAGTTAAGAAGGGGTTGCAATTGAGCTTTCCAGGTAAGGTAATTTCTTGATGTTAGTTTAATAGAGAGAGTGTGATTTATGGTAGAAGAGGTAGGTAGAGAAGAAGTAGTGGGAATAAATTGTCTAGCCATTGTTTTGACTCTGATACCATGTAAATGTTTAATATAAATTGTATTTTATGAATGATTAAGTACAAGAGGATATAGAGATGGTGCATAACTAAATGATAAAGACACCAAACCTAATTAACAACAATTGGCTACAAGAAGGCTATTGGTACAATGAGTTTATCTTATCAACAACAACAATAACAACAACTCAACAATAAATTATATAAATAATATTTGAACTCTTTAGTGTTTTATATTTTGATGTTTCAACTTTTTTTTTTGTTTAAAAAAATTCTAAAATAATATTTCTATAAGGTTTTAAAGATTAAAAGTACTTATGTGTTTCATTTTAATCTATAAATTGACTTAAATGTCTTTTTTTTTACATTATGCTTTTACTTTAATTCAAAAAATCAATTTTTTTATTCACACATTATATTAAAATTTAAAATATATTAAATATTATTAAAATAAATTAAAATTTATCAAATTCAACCATTATAATTAACAAATAAATAAATTTAATTTTTTTAATAGTTAGTTGAATAAGTAAAAAAAATAATTCAAAAGATATAAAATATAAAAAATTTAGTCAATATAAATTAACAATGTAATAGATAAAAATAAAATTTTTAAATTTTGTAAAATTAGTAAAAGAAAATTTTAAGTTAATTTATCTAAAAAAAATTGATTATATTGTAACTAACAAAATAAAAAATAGTATCTGATTTTTTTAAAAAAGAATGGAAGAAAATGCAATTTTCACAAAAATAAATTTACCAATGTAGAGAAATAAAATGAAAAAAATAAAAGTGAAGAATGATTGATAAAATGATAGCTTGAAAGTGAATGCAATTGTATACTATCTAAATGTCTTAAAAATGCAATATTCACATAGATTTGTTAATTAAGCAAATAAAACACTTCCAAATATTCACATTACTGCACTAATATCACCAAGTTCACAACTTCATCACAATCATTATAGCCAAATAATAAATAGAACATGTGAGATGCAATATGATGCAAATAGATGAATAATGAATTAGAAAATGGAGAAAAATGTATAAAAGATTATTTTCAAAGAAAATGATATTAAATAAAATAATAAAAAAATAAAATAAATGAAAGAAAAATAGAAAATCAAATATATTGTGAATAATAAAATAAAGAAAATAAAGAAGAGATAAGGAAATAAATAAATAAATAAATTTATTAAAATAAAAATATAATATGCGAAGAGAATTATGATTTTTATCAAATAATTAAGGGTAAATTATAATTTCCCCCATGTGCGTTGGCCCATTACACTACTTCATTCCTGACATTTGAAAACATATTTATTCATCATTGTATTTTTGAATTTTCCTACTACTTCATCCCTGACAGAAGGACTAATGAGTGTTAAAATTCAAAAGTACAAGGATGAATAAAATATTTTTTTAAATGTCAGGGATGAAATAATATAATAGGCCAAAATGTAGGGGAAATTGTAATTTACCCAATACTTTATTAGGTCCTCGCATTTTTTTACCCTTGATGTGTGCTTTGACAAAGTAAAGGTTTGGTTTGAATTTTGATGCTAAAATCCTAGGAAAATAGAAAAAAAAGTGGTGAATGTGTAGGGATCAGTTTTCTCAAGTCGATAAGCCTTTTAGAAGGGGTTTGAGGTTGGAAAATGAGAGATTTAAGCACTTGGGCTAAAAAAAAAAGGTCCTAGTAGTATCTTAAAGGTCGTTTAGTCAGCTAAATAATAATAAAAATTGCCACAATACCTCAGAAAAATGAATAATTTATAGAAATTTGGGCCCACTAGAGGAATTCATGTGTGGGTGTGTGATAATTAATCCACATGCATAGATTAACAAGCTCATTAACCCACAATGTCTCTAGATTACTGAATGTGTCAATTTTCAAATTTTTAAGGTTCTGAAGATCCTTTGGGCCTATTAGGACCGATTTGGTTTGTTTTTAGGGTTCTTGAGGTTTTTCGGGTGTTTAGGCATGATTCAGGCTCTAAATCGGCAAACTAACCTTCAAAATCTTTAGTCTAACTCCTTAAGGCCTCATTTCAAGGCTGTTGAATTTTACTTTTTCACCTAAGGCTTGGTTTTCAAAAAGGAACCCTTACTTGGACAATTTAGGAGGGGTTAAGGTCTTTGGAGGCTTTGATTCAATGATTTAGGTCTCCGGTTCAATTGTTCCGAAGATCAATTCATTGATTTGGATGCTTGGATAAGGGTTTTGTGGTACTCTACTTTGGAAGCATGCTTTGAATATCCTCATGAGATGTCATCCTCTATCTAGTCGATATAAGACTTTTGTCATCAAACCATTGGAAGATGTTGAAAACCAAGTGTCAACTTGAGGTTCTTGGTGGTATTAAATTTGGTGTGTCATTTATTATTATTTTTTTCTAAATTTTATATTTTTTCAATTTCAATTTATTCAGTATATTATTCCTAAATATATATAAAGTATATTAATCTATATCACTAATAAAATAAATGACTAAAAAACATATTTCCAACAAATAGACAAAATTATATAAATAAATAAATAATGTATTAAAATAAAAAATAATTAAAAATAGTCTACGTGATTGGTTGTTTATATATTTAATGGTAAAAAAATAGATGATTTCAATTCTTTAAAAATGTTGCTGTCCAAATAAATAATTTTATTGAACTGAGTATTTAAATTTAAAAAAAAAAAAATACTCGATGTCAAGTAAGGGTGAGTACGGCCCGAGGAAATCCATAGATTTAAAATCTCTGGAATCATATCTAATTTTAGAAATTTTAAAAATAAAATCTCCAGTACCAAATTTGAAAATCTCCATATCGGTATCTTTGTGTTCTTCATGACGGTTTGGTACATGAATTTAGTTTTTCGGAATGAATTAGTATGATATGGTTCCAAACCGGAATTTGGAAATTTATGTTATACAAAAATTTATATTTTTGATTGAATTTATATTTATTACCAACAAATAAATAGTAAAAGTTTGTGTATGTTTATAAATTTTTGTATAAACATATATTTAATACATATTTTTGACAACGGTGTGTGTGTGTGCGTATATATATATACATAAATTATTAAATATAATAAGATTATATTATATTTTAATTAATAAAAATTATCTAATTTATTTTATTTTTATTTATAAGATCACTACTTATTTTAATAAAAATGATGTAGTGTTGTGGCAAGACCACATCTTTTGATTATCTATTATTTATGTCTACATATTAGTATACAGTAAAAATAATAATTATAATAGTACTATTTACCTCATTAATTTTAAATAATGTCAATGAGATTGGATTACTTAATAACAAGAATAGTTAATATGATATTAAATATAATAATAACAATATATTTTAGTTGATGAAAATGACCATTATGTTGTTTTTGTTTGTAATATCATTACTTACTTTATACAAAACGACATCGTTTTGGGCAAAACTACATCGTTTTGGTTATCTATACTATATATCTGTATATTAATATGAAATAAAATATTAATTATAATAATTTTATTTAGCTCATTACTTACTAAAAATAACAATTAATAATTTATCAAATATAATAATAATAATAATAATAATAATAATAATAATAATAATAATAATAATAATAATAATAATAATAATAATAATAATAATATATTTTAATTAATAAATTATACAATTTGAAATCATATAATGTTAATTTTCTTATTTTTAGTTTAAATTGAAATATAATGAGTATCCCACATGTTTATTTGTAGTTGATAATAATAACAATTCTCTTGTTTCTCATATTTTGACTTTATCTTATTTTGTAATGGACATTTCACATGCTTATTTATTAATTAAATTATTTGAAACTATGAAATATAAATTTTCTTATTTTCATATTTTAAGTTTAAATTGTAATATAATAGATATTTCATGTTTTTACTTGTCAATTGGATGATAATAATAATAATAGCAACAACAACAACGACGACGATAATAACAACAACAACAACTACAACAATAATAGTGGTAGTAGTAGTAGTAAAAATACAATGAAAAATATATAATTAAGTTCATCACTATTATTCATATTTATATATTACATATTAAATTAATATTAGGTACTGCATTCAATTTTCACTTTAGTACAGTTTCAATATGGTTCATTGTGGTTCTTAGTTTGGTTGTTTTTGTAAATATCCAGTATCATACCAAATTAGTTAATAAATTTGGTTCGGTTCACTTTGGGGTTAAAATTATTCAGTTTGATACTATTTTAATATCTTTTAGTTCAATTCGATATTTTCTTCATCCCATGCTTAACCCTAATGTTAAAGGAGGTGGCAAGGTTTGGTTAGGGTCATGTCAATGGCATCACATATTGCTTTATTTCTTGCAGAGTCATTGTGCATGTCTAAATATGATGTTCTAGCAAGGAAATTCTTGCTAGAATTTCCTTTTCTTGTTTTCTTTGATAACTACTGATTTCACTTGCAAGCATACGAGATCATCAAGTAATATAGAGGAAATAAAATTTGATCCCACAATGATTGAATGTTTATCCAACTATTAATTATGTTTTTAACTTGTTTACGAATAAAAAAATTGAATGAATTATAATTGCTAAAATCTAATGAATAAGAATGAAACTAATGAATGAAAATTGACTAATTTATATTTAATGAACAATGATAACAAAGATGTTAAGGAGTGTATGAATTTATGTGGGTACGTGTACACGCGCATCACTTCTCCCTAGGGAAGGAAGAAACAATAGCATCAGTACGTTTATAGAATTGGGGCACACAGGCTAATGGTGACCATCTACTAGTTTCCATTTGTTATTACTGTTGGGAGGGTATGCTTGAATAGGCTTTGTAGATTGGAGTTGCCACTTAACTTGAATTGGGAGAAAGTGAATTAAGAACTCACTCTCCTAATAAGTGATTTTGGGTTTGGGGGTAGGAGTTATTTATCCTGTTTTTCATTATACATTACTTAATTATTAGATCCTTCGCCCTTGTTTCGATTTAATGATGCATTTTACCATATTTGATTATTCGTCAGTTGAAATTGGAAATAAAGCACGAGATATCACAACATAAATAAATAAACAAGCATCCACCAATCAAGCAAGTAATAATGTAGGTAAGTAAGCACACAACATGCAAGGAATACTCAAAATAAGTAAAATTAAAAGGGGGAAAGGGATTAAAAATTACAACCTGAGAAAAGAGCATATTTTAATAGATACAACCAAAATAGAAATAAAAGGGGGAATTGGGATTAAGGATTACATTGGCTTCAAAAAAGAGCTTATTCTATTAATTACATTGAAATAATAAAAAGGAAATAAAAATCATATTCTAATAACCTGTAAAATAGAGGTTAGCTTTCATACACAAGCAAAAACACATCACATTTAAAGCAATTATATATCTATAACTAAAATAAAATAAAATGAAACAAATAAACAAACAAGGATGCTAATGGAGATGCTTGATGCAAGAATTTAAAATTCGGGTGTTTTGGTATGAAATTACCATTTTTAATATGAAATAAAATTAACAAAAATCGATAAAGCATGAAATGCAAGTGAAATAATTAAAATGATAAAATTACTATTTTGACCATAAAAAATGAACTTTATGTTAAAAATAGTAAATTTATCAAGAAAAAGATATGAAAATAACAAAAGTAGCAAAAATGGTAAAAATGCAAATAAAAATAATAAAATGCAGAATTAAAATAATAAAAGTGATAAGGATGTCATTTCCAACATAAAAATATTATTTTTATGATAAAAATGACAAATTTATCAACAACAGAGATTAAAAAAATAGCAAAAGTAATAGAGATAGCAAAAATATAATAAATAATAAAATGCAGAATTTAAATAATAAAAAGTGATAAAAATGTCATATTTACCATAAAACATTAACTTTATGATAAAAAAGGCAAATTTATCAACAAAAGGCATAAATACAATAAAAATGATGAAAATGCAATAAAAATGATAAAAAATAAATAAAAATACAGAAAAATGAATAAGAATGCAGAACAGAATTATAAAGATGATGAAAGTATTATTTTCACTATAAAAATGTGAACTTTATGGTAAAAATAATAAGTTTATCATAAACGGTGAAAAATCAATAAAAAAATAAGAAAAGGGGCGCAAACAATAGTAAAAATACAAAAAAAAATAAAAATAAAAATGCAGAAATAATTAAATAAAAGTGATAAAGTTGACATTTTTACCATTATAACATTATAACATGAGCTTTATGATAAAAAGCGCCGAACTTACCATAAAAGGCATACATAGAGCAAAATAAGGAAAAATACAAGAAAAATAATAAAAATTACAGCAATGGTATAAATACATTAAAATGGCAGAAATAAATAAATAAAAATGATAAAGTTGACATTTTTATCATAAAAACATAAAATTTATGATAAAAATGCCAAATTTACCAAGAATGACATTAGTAGAAGAAAAATGAGAAAAATATAAAAAAATAATAAAAATTGCAGAAATAATAATAAAATAAAGAAAAATTATAGAAATAAAAATAAAAAATTAAAATGTTGCCAAAACTATAATAAAAATGCTAACTTCACAACAAAATACCTATTTTTAATATAGGAAGAAAATGATGCAAAAATAATGAAAAAATGCAAAATGAATGCAAACACTCTCAAATTACACTTGAGCTACCCACACCTTCTACGTATCTTATCCTCAAACTTCAAATCACCATAAAAATCATAAATTTATGACAATAATAAATATTTACAATAAAGTAAATAAAAATGCAAAAAAATGATAGAAAATGATGAAAGTGATAGAAATAAGATGAAGAAGATGATAAAAATAAAATTTTTAGTTAAAAATAACTAGGAGATCCTCAAAGAGACCGGGTGATTACCTTGATGCGTTTTTTGACAAAGAAAGAGCTTAGTTTGGATTTAACGATCTAAATTCAGAGACAAAAAGAAAAGAAAAATGATTTTAGTTGAGTGTTTGGTGTAAATGGGTTCTTTAAGTGCTTTAGGAGTGAGAAGAGGAGAGAAATATTCATAAAAATAGTACATTTCTTTGTCTAGAGTCATTTGCCTTAGGAAATGTGCCACCCTCCCTTCCAAAAGAGGAAAAGTTGAGTTTTTATCAATCAGGTCTGGGGACCCACACTATTGGGTTCCTTAACCCATGCAGGGGTGATATGGTCATTTTGACCCATGGGCTTAGGTTAAATGTCCAAACTCGTGGGTTGGCTCATCCACATAGTCTTTTCCCCTACTTTTGGTCATTTTTTGGGCCCAATTTTGCTCTTTTGAGACTTTATTTGCTTTTTAGTATATTTTTGGTGTCTTTTGAATTTCTTTTGGGTTTCTTCTCGATCTAAGCATGCTTAAGAGAACTTCCAAAGAAATTCTCCCATTATTTGTGTGATAGGAATCATTTATCATTAGACAATGGAGGAAATTGCCAAAATTTGAGTTTTAATAGTTGCCCTTACTTTACATGCGTCGATTAAACTAACACTTGTCGATGTATGGTAACCAAAATTAAAAAAAATATGAGATAAAATTTTTTTTTCATGAGGGTGTCGTGTGACCTTTACTAAGCCATAAGCAAAGGTACACTGTATAGCTCTAACAGGCCTAGAGTGCCAAATTTTGAAGAAACTAAATATAAAAAAAAACTTTTGGGAGTGCTATGTAACCTTTACCAAGCTACAAAGCAGGTGTGCCATAACCTTTTCCAAGACATAATGGTGCAATGTATAGCCCTAATAAGCCTCAAGTGCCAGGTTTCAAAGAAACCAAACATAATTTTTTTTTTGGGTGTTATGTAACCTTTTATTAAGCTACAAAGTGGGGGTGCCTTGACCTTTACCAAGCCACAAGTGGGGTGCACTATATAGCCCTAATAGGCCTTAAGTGCCAAGTTTTGAAGAAACCAAACATAAAAAAAACTTTATTAGGGGTGCTATATAACCTTTATAAAGATATAAAGTAGGGGTGTCAAGACCTTTACCAAGCCGTAAGTGGGGGTGCACTGTATAGCCCTAATAGGCCTCAAGTGTTAGGTTTTAATGAAACTAAAAATGGAAAAATTTTTTGGGGTGTTATGTAACCTTTATTAAGCTATAAAGTAGGGGTGCCATGACCTTTACAAAGCCATAAGTAAGGGTGCACTCTATAGCCTTACATTCCTCAAGTGCCAAGTTTCAAAGAAACTAAACATAAAAAACTTTTAGGGGTTGCCACTTATACCAGGGTATAAGGTGCTGAAAACTTATTGTGCAAATTGTAGTGTGATTATAGTGTCCATAAGATGTTATAATGCAACTAGGTTTTAAAAAATTTGATGCATGTAAGTTTGTTGGTGTAATCAGTGGCTTACCTTTACTAGTGAGGAGTATGTGTTAAGAACTTTGAGTCAACTTAGCTACGTTCGTGTCACCTCACTATGGTCTTTGCCATTTTTTTAAGGGTCAATTAACATCCCTTTACCAAGGAAATTTTTTGATTATCGTGTGGAGAGCAAGTGTCCCATATGATTAGAAGGAAATTCACCAACTAAGGTCATTGAGAATCACAATATATAAGGTAGCCCTTAATGTCATGTCATTCACTTTGGAGGTAATTACTTTGATCACACTTCTTTCTTTTCTCAGGCATTCCCCACCTTCTATCACTTAGTGTGAATGTTGTCAAAGAGTTCCTCTTACTCAGGGTATAAGCATTGGAGTATATTGAGTATGGACTTTGTTATTTCTTCTTCTTCATTTTATTTTTTGAGTACTTTCCCTTCTTTAGCAGTCCCCACCTTTTATCACTCAATGTGAATGTTGTCAAAGAGTTCCTCAAATACTCTTTACTCTTTTGGAGTAGATTAAGTATGGTCATTATTATTTCTTCTTCTTCTTTTTTTCATATTTAAACCTCTTTCAGGTTCTATCAAGACAATCATGGGTTACTTGGATGTTTTAGTTCCTAGCAACTCTTCCTTTTAGTGGATTTTCTTTCTTTCATGAGGTAGTCAAGCATTAAGTGGATTAGAAGTGAGAATCCTGGCTTAAAGCTGTTGGTCAAAGTCATGAAATTTTAAAAATTTCATCATGGTGAGACTGCCATTATTGAGGATGACTGGTTTGTCCTTGTCACGTGCCCCCCTTTTTGGTGTGAGTACACCTTTGAGAGCACTAAAAAATGATGTTTGGAATGCAAATGTATGTATAAATGCATGAATGTATGAGTTTACATGAAAAAGAGTCATAGAAGACTTCCCTGAATTTTTGACATCGTTGGGGGCATTTGTAACTTTTGTTGCTAATTTTTTAGCCTTTGATTGCATCTCGAGTCGATGTTCGAACCTCTAAAGTGTCTTTAAAACCCTCCTAAAGCTTTGGGATGTCAGAGTATATGTTTCAAGAGCTTTGCCAAGCTTCAGAGGGGCTCATGGAGGGATCCTATGCAGGTGGGTCTAACAGCCCATTCGTGTTGGCCTAATGACCGACTCACTTAAGTGGGTTCTTGACCTATGAAGCCAATGCCTAAAAAAGGCTTTATTTTTTGTCATTTTCATCATTTTTCATCTTTTCTTTCTCTCTGCTAGTTTAGGTTTTCTTTTAACTTTAGATTTTCTTCATCTTATACACCTATGCAATGAGACAAAGGTGGTGATGGGGACAACCTCCTCGAGCCTGTTCCCCCCAGTTTTGAGATTAACTTAGAGGATCTTGATGTGGAAGCTTTTGGAGATTAGGCAATGGGTGGTATAGTGTGTAAAAAGCTGTTTACCTCTTAAGGCATGGAGTGATAAGGAGATAGGAAATTCCTTTTATTTTTAACTTTAGAGTCCATGAAGCTGATTTGTAGAATTGAGCTAAATTTCATTTTATGCATATCATTTAGGAGCTGCATGATTAAATTAGCATGTGGGATTATTATATTGATGATTTATAAATGAAATTGTATCTATTAGGAGTTGGAAAAGGCAAGGGAAGTACAAGTGCAAGTTAAGAGAATTCAGTGAACCGGATTTATGTGTTTATAGGCTATATTGGTGAGTAGATGTTCAAGTTTTTTTAATATTTTTATAACAGTAAGATAATGATTTTTTTAATCATTTTTTTGAATATGAAATGATGTGTAACCAATGTTTCAATTTAGTTTGATTACTACTTAAATTACTTGAAGTATTTAAGTTTTGAAACAATAATGGTTTCAAGTGTGAAAGTTAAATGTACTATTAATACATGCTTTATTTTGTAATCAGATTTGAAGTCATTGTATTTACTTGGTGATTTAAATAACTTTATGTTCTACATAATTTTTTTCTTCTTTGAAATATGATGAAGATTGCTTAATTTTGAATGCTTATTAAATCATAAATGCAATAATATTGTTTTGATTGATTATTTTGTGAAAATGACATTTGGATTTAAGTATTCCACCCTATATGAGTTGTGTAAATGTACTGAGGTGATATATACACATTTAACATTGTGTTGGTTGTTATTGCATAATAAACAACATGACACTTGATTGTAGGACAGTGAAGAGAAAAGGGTCATTCCGTGCTAATGTAGTCGAAGGGTTAGCCTTTAAGTGTGCCTAGAGAGTGAGTTTATGATGACCTGTATGTTATGTCATGGTTATGATGCTTATTATAGTGATAGTTAATACATGTGAAATGTTGTATTGATGTTGAAAAAGGCATGTGTTTTACATGGCTATGCTTTGCACAAGTTTGAAAAGTGAGAAAGGATTTGATGTTTTAAGTGGATTATAATATCATTTCAAATATGCTATTATTATCATTTGAGAAATTAAATGTGTTTGGTTTAACCAAATTGTTTTTTGCTTGATATATTTATTCATTGAGTATTTTTACACTCATTTTACTATGCTTTATAAATGTTTTCAAATGGTAGGGCTTTATAGCTTGTGAACAAAGTTAAGTGAATATGAATAGAACTTTTAGAAAAAGGTTGGCCAACATCCTCATTAGAGAAGTCATGTTCTTTTATTTCTTAAGTTTATTATATAAGTCTTGTAAAAGAGTATAATTTTAAGTTTAAATAATTGAGGCTAAATTATATGTAATATAACTGTTTGGAAATGTATTTTATATTACTTTAATGATGTTTTCACTATTGTGTTTTTAGTTTACAAAGATTATTATCAATCTATACGTATTTTTACTATTTATAAATATGAATTTTACTATACATAAATACAAATTCTACTATTCATAAATACATATTATTTTAAAAAGTTCTTATTCTTTAATGTAACATATGAACACGATTAAACTATTAAAGGATTTTAATTTAAATCTTTTTCCAAATATAATGATATTTATAATATTTTTAGATTAAATTAAATAGTTTGTTAATGGTTAGTTTTAAATGTCCATCTTGGGCTATGTGAGACGAGGTGTGACAATTTTGGTATCAAAGCATGGTTTAAAATTCCTTGGGATAAAAATGTGAATGCATGTACATGTTACTAATTAAGCCTAAGTGTTTGTATTTTGAATAGGATGAGTAAGGAGGGTCCAGCTAAAGATCATACTGACCTAAGTGAGTTTGAGTCTGAGTCTATGCATGACGCTGAACATACAAATGCACCACCACTACCAGCTTAGGAGTTACCACCAGTAATGCATATAATTCACTTGAACATATGCATCTCAAATAATTCCATTTGACTATATATATTTTATATACTTTCATTTGTTTTGTATTTATCAAAGTGCATTTCAATGGTATATTTGAGTATGTGTAATATAGGATGTATTTAGGGTTTTATAAATTCAACATTTAGTCAATAAATAAATATGTAAGGAATTAAATCTAGTTGGCTTGTTTACATGGATTGATTTAAACTTTTGGGTTGATAGTTGATTAAAATATAATAAAAAAAAATAAAAATAATACTAATAAAAAAATAATGTATATTTATGGGATTTTCTTTGTCTTGTAGAAAACTAAAAAAAAAAGCTCTACTTTTTCTCAATCATAAGCCATAGTTTTTTTGCCATAAAAAAAAAGTCCTTTACTTCTCTCTCAAACACTTACACTTACATCTTGATGATTTCAGCTCCTAATTTGGTAAATTAATTATTTTCCTTATAAATTATATTTGAAATTATATGGTGATGGTGTGAAAATGATTATATAGCTTTTGAATTTTGTTTTAGAGAAAAATTTTTTGTACCCATATTTTTATGGCCATAGAAGAAGATTTAGAAGAAATACAAAGCATGAAACTTGTAGATTTATGTCTTATATAAATTCTTATAAAGATGTATTATGAAATTTGATATGTGTGATGAGAAATTTCTCTTTGATTGGGACTTATTTAGATTGTATATATTGCAGGTAGTTTTCTTTTGCCTAATAAATATGAGACCATTGGAGTCTGAATTAGGCAAATTATTAAACATAAGTTTTGTTCCTTTATATATTATCACAAACCCTATAATTCAGTTTGATTAAATAATGTGTGTAAATAGAACTTGTCTATAGGAGTGGGGTTGGTTATGCTTGCTACTTTTACAGGTAGTCCTATCTTTCCTAGATAATATGAGTGCCTTAGAGGCTAAAGTGCCTTAAAGTTGTTAATTTATGTGTTAATGATGTGCTTCAAATAGGGTTCTAGAATTAGACTTGTTTAACTTAAGAAATGCTAAAGTAAATGTGACCTACTTGAGCTATTTTTGTGTAGAACACAGGTCTGGATCCAAATTTCACCATTAATTAAACAAATATTATATTGTGTTGATTATTGGATATGTTATAGCCACGTGGGTCTAATTTTGTAAAACAAAAAATCAAGTAATTTGGAATTATATGGTGAGAGTTATTCACTCTCAGGTCAAGCAAGATCCAAGTTGTCCAACAAGAAAGAAATATGTATAAATGTTAGGCTTACATATATATAAAATCTCCTAATTACATACTAAGCATAAAAACTCATTGTAGGTATATTCTTGATCAAATATATGTTATATTTTAGGATCTCAAAGCATTGGTAAAGCTTGAGAAGGTGATACAATAATTATATATTAATTATTAATCATAAATTTATATTATATTAATTATATATTAATTATAAATTATATAAATGATATATTATTAAATATATAATTTATATAATAATATATAATTAATATAATATAAATTCATGATTAATATTTATGATTAATAATTAATATATAATTATAAGCGCTTATGTTATAAAAAAAAGGATGTAAAAAATTAGATTATGTTTCCTCTTCTTTTTTATTTGATTTGTTCATAATGCGGAATTGGCAGTTTTTTGGAATAATTACAGGCCAAAAATATCTTTTCATGTCAAAAAGAGTAATTACTTGCTTTGGGTTTGGCGCTTTTCATGTAATCGGGTTGTATGGTCCTGGAATATGGGTGTCCAATCCTTATGGCCTAATTGGAAAGGTACAACCTGTAAGTCCAACATGGGGTGTGGAGGGTTTAAGTTTGGAGCATTAAGTAGCTTGTATCCATAGAACATCTGGCGTAACATAGATAATAAATAAATAGGAGTTGGCTGGGGAGAGGAAAGGTTCCTTTTTTAGGGTACTCCGAGGAACAAATCCAGTGGAGATGGGGTAGGGCTTGTAGTTTAGAGGATTACCAGAGGAAAAGAAAGTAAAAACGATTCCCGTAGTAGTAGTGAGCGAAATGGGAGCAGCCACAACCAACCAAAAAGGGAAAGACCTTTCCTTCTGGAAGTAGGAAAATCATGATCTTCCCAAACTGTACAATCTTCTTCCAAAGCATACGGCTTTCTAGGTGTAGGAAACATTTTTTTATAGGTATTTTTATAGGAATCGGTATCTAATAACTTCAACAGTTCCAATATGGCTGACTGATATTACACACCATCATTTAGCTATTGCATTTATTTTTCTTGTTGTCGATCATATGTATAGATCTCTACACATTTTACTGCTCCACCGAAAATTCCCTCTGCCCCTACCATACTCCAACTTGGCAGTTTCCACCACCTATCTAGGGTTTAGCCCTTGGATTTGAAGAATCCTTTTAGTCTTCCAATATCAATAGGTTGATTGTTTCGCCATCCATAGAGTGATTGATAACTAAAATGTAAGTATAAGTATCAAATGAATTCTTAGATGAAATTGTGTGATTGATATGGGTGTGAACATGTGATGGATGAGTTATAGTTTGATTGATAATGTGTATTCTATAAGATTTTGAGGTGAATTACTTTTTGGTTTTGGCTATCACCACTTTTCATTTGATTAAAAAGGGGTGTGAAGCTTATTTGGCTAATGTGATAGATGTATCTAAAGTTGGTCTAGGAGTAATGGATGTTCCTGAAGTGAAGGAATTTACAAATGTATTTCAAGAAGATCTACCATGTTTATCTCCACATTAAGAGACTCACTTTGTGATAGAAACTATATAAGGGGTAACACTATAATCAATTGCACTATATCGAATGGCAGCCTTATATCAGACCTTAAGTTTGATTGATTCTAAGGTATTTTTAGAATAAGAATGAAAGAACACTACAAAGATTGATTATTTTAGAGAATTTGGTAATAAGGATATAAGATCTTAATATGATTATGGTTTAAAATCTGGGATTGATAATGAGTCTATGGAGTACTATGCATGTTAAAGATGGAATTTGGATTTAATAAAGTTGAATTTGATTTATTCCATCTTGCATATATGGATGATTTTCAATGAAGGTTGAAGTGCTAGTAGGAATAATTTATAGAAATATAGTTTATAAAATAAGAAAAATATTTAAAAATAGAATAATATTTGAGAAATTGATGATTTGAGGATTTAAAATCAAAATATGGTTATAGTTGATAAATTTTGTGGACGGTAATGGAAATATAAGAACTTCATGCTTGTATTGAGTTGAATTTTTATTTAATAAAGCACCATGTTAATTTATTTCATTTAAGCATAAAGTTCAGCTATGATAAAGAATGTTGTCAAACTAGACGTAGTTTATCCAAATATCATTTATGGGAATTATATATAGGTCTATATATTAAGAGAGTGTGTATTTCATCAAGAGAAAAATGAATGTATGAAAGGTGGATAGGAAATTAAGCACACTAGGAAGCTTGAACTTATCACATGGTGTAATGAAATGCCAATATGATGATGAACAAAGATGATTCAGTGTTAGTTGTTGGTACAAAATGGTAAAAAGGATTGTTATGTTGTAATACATATAAAATTAACAGATTATATGAGATATATGCATAATAGAATGGTAGTTGCATAGACAAGCAAATTGAATGGGAAATAAAATTTAAGATTCAAATCTAGAGTTGGAGTTATTTAGCTCAAGGAAACTAAAGGGATAGTTTTAGAACGTCGAATGAAGGATTTAACTAATTGATCATATCTAATGATAACATAGTTTAAAGGGTGTTAGTCATCCTAAGGGAGGAATTATTATTATTTTTTTTAATGAAAGAAGTGTATAAGAAAATTGATGAATTTCATGGGAAGGAAAAATTTGAGGAAAACAAAAGAGAAATGGGTGAATATTTTATTTAGTGGTGTAACATTTGATTTATTACATTCTGAGATATATTAATGAATTGTGATGAAAGATGGGGTGTTAGTGGAAAATATTTATAAGAATATAACTTATAAGAATAGAAGTAATATTTAAAGGTTATTATTCTTGAAGATATTATGATTGAGAATTTAAGGCTAGTTATGGATATATAGTTCATAGACATTGAAGACAATACTTAGTCTAGTTGAAAATCCACATTTATTAGTGGATGGAATTATATTTGTTTAATGGTATTATAAAATTTTCTTTTATAATATAGGAGTTGAAACAAAATTTCAAAAAAAAAATTGAATGAGATCGTGTTAAAAGTGATATTCTAAAATGTTATTTTGAAAGTCTATATGATGTTCCGAAGTATTCCACTTTGAAGAAAATAGAAATTTTGTGGACAATAGTTTATGATCTAATATTTTATCAGCTAAGAATATTAATGTATTAAATACTCATTATTCTTGGACATATCGCATAGTTTAGAATTAAAAATTTGGCTTATTTTAGAGTAGGAATTCGCAAAGCTAGGATTGGTTTATTAATAAGTTTGTGGTGACAACCATGGTGAAGACTTCAGAATTTCAAGTGTTGTCAAATCTCATAAGGAATAAATTTTGGAAGTTATTCTTACAAATGTAGTAATAATTGTCTATATTACTTTAAAGAGCTATATAACATGTAGCATGTATGAATGTGTATAAGGACTACATAGTTAGGGATTAGAATGTATTGTGAAATAAAATGATTTATATAGTTAAAGTAGTTTAGAAGAATCAACATAAGAAAGGAAAATATGAGATGATAATATTTAACATTAGTGATTTCCATCATAGACTAACTATGGTGAGTCTCCATAAAATTTTGAGGATGAAATTTTTTTTTAGGGGGAAGAATGGTCACACCCGTACCTTAATTCTCTATACATTTACATTCATTATGCATTTTATTTATATATTTATTGAATTTAAGTATAAGTTAATGTATTTGGATATGGTTTTAGACACATGTGTCCTTAAGTGTAAGTCAAGTACTGCTTATAGTTAGGTTAGCGTATTGGGTTTAGCTATGCCTTGCACTCAATCAAGGATCATGAATTTTTGAATTTTGATGACACTTAAAATTAGTGAAATATTGAAAATAATAGAGATATGAATTTGAATTTAATTAAAGGATAAGAACTTAAATGTTAGCATGAGATGAGGACTACATTAAAGCAAATGATTGGCCTAAATTAAAACAATTGAAAGCTTGAGGTTTTATAGGTAAAAAAACCATTTCATTAAGTGTCTAAATGGATATTTAATAAGTTGAATTATCCATTTAAGGGCTGCTATCTTCTCCAATTCATGGTCCTTGTGAGCAGTTATAGATGTTAAAAAAAATAGAAGAAAGGAAGAGGAAAGGAGAGAAAAGAAGGGTTGCTTGAATTCTTTAACTTTAGACTAGATTTCCAAGTGAAATTTGATGATGTAATTTTCATCCTAAAATCCTTCTCTAATTGGTTTGGTAAGTAATTTAAGTGTTTTGGTTGATTTCAATTAGGGTTCATATGCATCAATTTTGGGGTTGAATTCTCCTAGTTTTTTGATCATATTGATTCAGTCATATATTAAGATAGAAAGCTCTAAATTAAGTGTTATTTAATGATCTAGAAACTTTGAAGAATTATATAAAATATTTGTGCTTTGAGATTGATCTTATTCAGTCTCTATATTAGGATAATAAAAGAAAGTATTTTATTATTCAGTCTATTAGTTTCTTTGAGCTGGTTATAATTCGTTATATATAACTCTATTTTTGAGTGTCAAATTGGTGTGAAATTTTTATAGCATGTTTTACACATATAGATCTAAGATGGATTAAAATTTTAGCAAAATTCAACTTCTATAAGTCCCAAAATTTTTTCAAAATCAGCTCTCAAAGCAGCCATTTTGATTATGTGAACTAGGTTTACAGAGTTCATGAGTTAAAACTAGTCTGGATACTTTTGATATATCTTGAGCTAGGAAACTCAAAATTGAGTTTAATTTGATTCTAGAAAAACTTGAAAGAGTTCTATAAAAATTTATAGCTTTGGTAAAGATCTAATTATGTTGTAATAGTGATCTAACTAACATTAACTTTTTATTGCTCAATCTATCTGAGTAATTAAGCTGATTGTAATGCGACCTTGATAATTTTCTTTATGGTTATCAAATGAAAATGAAATTTTTATTAAAAGTACTATACACAAAGTCCTAGTCTAGTTAAAATTTTAGTTTAAAATTCATTTTCTACAGGTAAAAGCAATTTTTCTAATTTAGGCATGACAATAGCTATTTTAGAGTCCATGAAGTTGATTTGTAGAATTGAGCTAAATTGCATTTTATGCATATCATTTGGGGGCTGCATGGTTAGAGTAGCATGTGAGATTTTTATATTGATGATTTATAAATGAAATTATATCTAATAGGTGCTGAAAAAAGCAAAGGAAGTACATGTGCAAGTTAAGCAAATTCAGTGAATTGGGTTTGTGTGTTTATAGGCTGTTTTGGTGAGTAGATGTTCAAGCTTTTTAAATATTTTTAAAACAACAAGATAATGAGTTTTTAATGATGCTTTGTGAATCTGAAATGATGTGTAATAAATGTTTCAATTCTGTTTGGTTACTACTTGAAGTTTTTAAGTTTTGAAACAATAATGGTTTCAAGTGTGCAAGTTAAATGTATTATTAATACATGCTTTGTTTTGTAACTTGATTTTTCCTTGGTGATTTAAATAAATTTATGCTCTTCATGGTTTCTCTCTTCTTTGAAATATGATAAAGATTGTTTGATTTTGAATGCTTATTAAACCATAAATGCGATAATATTGTTTTGATTGATTATTTTATGAAAATGGAATTTCAATTTACATATTCCACCCTATATGAGTTGTGTAAATGTGTTAAGGTGATATATGTTAGAAAAATAAAAAAAAAAATGAACTAAAACCTTCTAAAACATATAGAAAGCCATGATATGTTAAAGCTAAAGCTTTAGTTGTTTTAATCTAACAAAAACTTCTCGTAATAGCTTTCCATTATTCAGTGCTAGGATTATGAGTATATCTTGAAAGTTTACAAACATCAAAAGCAATATAAGGTTGAATGCAATGCATGGCATACATTAAACTACCAATAGCACTAACATAAGATAATTGACTAGCAGACCTGTCTTCATTTTTTTTATAATTTATTTGACACATCGTATGGGTTATTAAATTCTTTAATTCCCAAATAATTAAATTTGGAGAGAATTTTATCAATATAATGCTTAAGATAAAATTTCCATTATTTTGTTTAACTTTGATGCCTAAAATTGCATCAACCTCTCCCAAATCTTTCATTTTAAAATGTGATGTCAAATATTTCTTGGTGTCATTTATTTCTTGCATATTAGTTCCTATAATTAGCATATCATCTACATAGATACATACTATTACTCCATAATCATTTGTGAACTTAGAATAAATACACCTATCTGCTCCATTATGACAAAAACCATGTGATAAAATGACATTATCAAATTTTTCATGCCACTTTTTAGGAGCTTGCTTAAGTCCATATAAAGACTTAATTAATTTATAAACTTTCCTTTCATTTATAGGAAGTACAAACCCTTTTGATTGGTCTATATAAATTTCTTCATCAAGATCACCATTTAAAAATGTTGTTTTAATGTCCATTTGATGAATATAAACCTTATATATTGAAGTTAATGCAAAAAAGACTCTTATAGATGTAATTCTTGCAATTGGAGCATAAGTATCAAAATAATCAATACCTTCCTTTTGTCTAAATTCTTTAGCTACAAAGCTTGCTTTAAAAGTTTGTAATGAACCATCCATATTATATTTCCTATAAAATACTCATTTACAACTGATAGGTTTAGAACCAAAGGGTAAATCAATTAACACCCATGTTCCATTTCAAAGAAGAGAATCAATTTCATCATTTATTGCCTCTTTTCAAAAAGTAGAATCTCTTGAAGCTATAGCTTCAACATATTTTTTTGGATCTTCGTCTAAATGTAAAATCGTAGGTATCTTGTTTAAGACGTCATCTCTACTTCCTTTAACTAAAAACACTAATGCTTGAGAGGATATAAAATATGAACCAAAATTCTTTTCTTTTTTTTTCATTCTTTTACTCCTTTTAGGTTTATTAGGAGGTAATTTTTTGGGTTGTTTATCAGTTGGTGGCTAATTTAAATTCATGGAATTATCAAGTATTATTGGAGGTAAAATAGAATCATTTATTTGAGGATTAATAATTGAATCTCTAATAAACTTTGTTTCCATAAATTCTACATCTCTAGATTCTACAATCACTTTAGAATCCAAATCTAAAAGTCTATAAGCTTTTGAATTTTCAGCATATCCTATGAAAATACTCTTAAGTGTTCTTAGACCTAACTTGGTTCGTTTGGGGTCCGGAACTCTGTAATAAGCTATACAACCCTATACTCTTAAATAATTTAAATTTGGTTGTCTTCGTTTCCATGCTTTATAAAGAGAAATCTTTATTTTCTTTGATGGAATCCAGTTATGTACATGACATGCTGTTAATAAAGCTTCTCCTCACAAATTCATAAGTAACTTAGAATGTAAAAGCATGGCATTAATCATATCCACTAAGGTTCTAGTTTTACATTCAGCCAAACCATTTTGTTATGGGGTGTATGGAGCACTAGTTTGATGAATTAATCCATTATTTTGACAAAAATTGGAAAATTCATATGGAAAATATTCACCACCTTAGTCACTTCGTAAAATTTTAATTTTCTTTCCCAACTAATTTTCAACTAATGTTTTATAACACTTGAATACATCAAAACCTTGATCTTTTGTTTTTGTTAAATATACATATGTAAATCTTGAATGATCATTTATAAAAGTAATAAAATATCTATTACCTCCTCTAGCTAAATTCACATATATTAAAATGAAAAAGTTCAAGTAATTATGTATTCCTCTCATTCCTTGGAAAAGGTTTCTTTACCATTTTTGCTTGTATACATATTTCACATTTTTCTAATTTATTATTTTCACATGTTATCAATTTGTGCTTAGACATAAAATTAATTGATCTATAATTACATGTGATAAATGAGCATGCCATAAATATAAAGAAGACTCAAGCATATAAACAAAAATAACAACTGCATTAATACTTAGTTTAAACATGCCATCACAAGAATATCCTTTTCCAACAAATACACCATTTTTAGAAAGAATAATTTTTTTTGGTTCTAAAACAACCTTCAATCCTTTCTTGCTTAATAAACTTGCAAAAACTAGATTCTTCCTAACATCACGAACATGGAAGACATTCATTAACACCAATTTTTTGCCAAAGGTGAATTGTAGTTCAACAGTCCCTTTTCCATTCACTTTTGTTATGTCATTGTTGCCCATCAAGACCTTTCATCACTTGAAACATCCTCATAATTCTTGAATAAATTTTTGCTATTCCAAATATGAACTATAGTACAGAATCATACCACCAATATGTTGTTTTGTTCATCATCGCCATGTTCGATTATGTTATCATACTGATATTTAAACCAGCAACCATGATAATTATTTCTACAAGACTTGGTGGTTTTTCAACTACATTAGCCTTCTTTTTATTAGCATCATTCTCTTTCATTTTTAACTTCTTGTAGAACCTGCATTCTTTCTTAAAATGGACCTTTTTGCCATAGAAAAAACATGTCTTGTTTTTCTTATTATTGGTAGAATGTTCATTTGACATGTTAGCATGATTCCTCTTAAAACCATAATTATAAACTAGTTTTCCATATTTCTTAGTGCTAGACTCAATATTATTCACTTTAGAACCATAATGTAAACCAAACTTGTTATCATAAAATCGAGTTCCTTCTTTAATTTTAATAAGCTTAACAAGTTGATCTATAGTGAAATCTTCAGAAGTGTGTAAAAGTTTGTTTATATAATCATTCCAAGTGGTTGGCAATTTTGCAATCATAGCAGCCCCTTGTAATGGTTTAGACACTTCAATTTTTAAATCCTTGAGTCTAAACACCAACACAAGCAATTCATCTACTTGGTCTATAATAGATTTATCATCTAACATTTGAAACTCAAAAAATTTCATGCTTAAGAATATGTTTGTACCTTGCCTTTCAGAAGTGTATTTATTCTTCAATGCAGTCCAAATTTCCTGTGGGGACTTGATTGAATGAAACAGATTATAAAATATGTCAGACAATGAATTCATAATGCATCCCCTACAATATATTTCATCTTCTATGTGTTTCTTGCGAGATACTTTTATGTCTTTACTTTCTCCCTCATATTGTTCTAGAATTGCAGGCAGACTCAGTAAATAAGCAACTCCTAATTCTGTAAGTAGAAAGAATAACTTGTCCTTCCAATGAGTAAAGTTTATTCCATCAAAATGATTCATTTTGAATACATTATGATTGAACATCTTGTTAACAATCGAATCAAATATAGCTTCCATTGTGTATATGTTTACAAATTTCCTAAAGATTGTTAGAAAAATTTAAAAAATGAACTATGTAAAAACTATGTGTTTTGTGCATGAATATTTCACTATCCTTTAGGAAATTTGCCCCCACTATTTGACAATTCCTTTCAAGATATACACAAAACCTAATTGAAATATAATATATTTTTTTAAATTTCAATATCTTTCATCGTATATATATATAGAACTTTGCTGACTTAAAGAGACATGTCTGTTCTATAAAAGAACATTGAATTTGTAGTTTCATAGAATAAGAAAACTGCCCTTAAAATAATAATAATAATAATAATAATAATAATAATAATAATAATAATAATAATAATAATAATAATCATTGTTATTATTCTACAGAGAAACAAAAATTTATAAAATTTTAAAAAATAAACTTTGGACTTAACTAGTCCATGTCCAATCTTTGATTTAATGCTCTTATTGGGGTCTAAAAGAAATGGACTTATAAACACTTTAAACATTTTTCACATAATCAATGTAGGATTGTTGCATGCATGTCTTTGTGTCTTTTTATTCTTATTTCTAACTTATTCCAACAATAAATGTGCATTTGATATTGTGTTGGTTATTATTGCCCAATAAACAACGTGGCACTTGATTGCAGGATGGTGAAGGGAGAAAGGTCGTTCCATGGTAGTGTAGTCGAAGGGTTAGCCCTCAAGTGTGCCTAGAGAGTGAGTTTGTGATGGCTTGTATGTTATGGTCGGGTTATGATGCTTATTATAGGGATAGTTAGTACATGTGAAATGTTGTATTGATGTTTAAAAAGGCATGTGTTTTGCTTGGCTATGCTTTGCATAAGTGTGAAAGTGAGAAAGGATTTGATGTTTTCAATAGATTATAATATGATTTCAAATATGCTATTATTATCATTTGAGAAATTAAATGTGTTTGGTTTAATCAAATTGTTTTTTACTTGATATATTTATTCATTGAGTATTTTTATACTCATTTTACTATGTTTTATAAATGTTTTCAGATGGTAGGACTTTATAGTTGGTGAATAGAGTTAAGTGAGAATAGAAGTTGTAGAATAAGGTTGGCCAACATCCTCATTAGAGAAGTCTTATTCCTTTATTTCTTAAGCTTGTTATAAAAGTATTGTAAAAAAGTTTATTTTTAAGTTTAAATAATGGAGGCTAAGTTATATGTAACATAAGTATTTGGAATTGTATTTTATATTATCTTTATGATGTTTTCATTATTGTGTTTTTATTTTACAAAGATTATAATCAATTTTATACTTATTTTTACCATTTATAAATATGAATTTTACTATTTATAAATATGTATTATACTATTCATAAATATGTATTGTACTATTCATAAATACATATTATTTTAAAAAGTTATTATTTTTTAAATGCAATATATGAACAAGATTAAACTTTAAAAGACTTAATTTAATTCTTTTTTCAAATATAACGATATTTATAATACATTTAGACTAAATTATATAGTTTGTTAATGGTTGGTTTTAAATGTCCATCTCGGGCTATGTGAGACAAGGTGGGACAATTTTAGTATCAAACCATGGTTTAGAATCCCTTAGGATAAAAATATGAATGCATGTACATGTTAATAATTAAGCCTAAGTGTTTGTATTTTGAATAGGATAAGTAGGGAGGGTCCGATTGAATATCCTCCTGACCTAAGTGAGTTTGAGTCTATGCATGAGGTTGGACATATAAATGCACCACCACTACCGACTCAGGAATTACCACCAATAATGCATATAATTCATTTAAACATATGCATCTCAAATCATTCCATTTTACTACGTGTATTTTACATACTTTCATTTGTTTTGTATTTGCCAAAGTGTATTTTAATGGTATATTTGAGTATGTGTAATACAAGATGTATTTGGGATATTATAAATTGAACGATTAGTCAATAAATAAATATGTAGGGAATTAAATCTAGTTGACTTGTTTACATGGATTGATTTGAACTTTTGGGTTGATTGTTTATTAAAATATAATAATAAGAATAAAAAATAATACTAATAAAATATATGATAGTGTATATTTATGGGATTGTCTTTGTCTTGTAGGAAACTAAAAAAAAAAAAGCTCTTCTTCTTTTCAACCATATGCCATAATTCTCTTGCCATAAAAAAAAAGTCCTTTATTTTTCTCTCAAACTTTTAAACTTAAATCTTGATGATTTTAGCTCCTAATTTGTTAAATAAATTAATTTCCTTGTAAATTATATTTTAAATTATGTGGTGATGGTATGAAAATGATTATATAGTTTTTGAATTTTGTTTTAGAATAGAAATTTTTGCACCCATATTTTTGTGGCCATAGAAAAAGAATTAGAAAAAATACAAAACATGAAACTTGTAGATATATATCTTATCTACATTCTTATAAAGTTTTATTTTATGATTTGATGTGTGTGATGAGAAATTTCTTTTTGATTGAGACTTATTTAGATTATATCTGCTATAGGTAGCTTTCTTTTGCATAATAAATATGAGACCATTGGAGGCTAAATTAGGCAAATTGTTAAACATAAGTTATTTTCCTTTATATATTATCTAAAACCTTGTAATTCAGTTTGAATAAATAATGTGTGTGTAAAGAGAACTCATCCTTAGGAGTGGGGTTGGTTCTACTTGTTACTTCTGCAGATAGTCCTATCTTTCCTAGATAATATGAGTGCTTTAGAGGCTAAATTAAATGAAGTATAAAATATGAAAGTTGTTAATTTGTGTTTTAATGAAGTTCTTAAAATAGGGTTCTACAATTGGACTTGTATAACTTGATAAATTCTAAACTAAAAGTGACCTACTTGAGCTATTTTTATGTAGAACATAGGTTTGGATTCAAAATTTCACCATTAATTGAACAATTCTTATATTGTGTTAATGTTTGGATATGTTATAGCCATGTGTATCTAGCTTTTTAAAACAAAAAAATCAAGTAATTTGGAATTCTGTGGTGAGAATTATTCACTCTCAGGTCAAGCAAGGCCAAGCTATCCAACAAGAAAGAAATATGTATAAATGTTAGGTTTACATATATAAAACATATCCTAATTACATACTAAGCATAAAAACTCATTGTAGGTATATTATTGATCAAATATATGTCATATTTTAGGATCTTAAAGAATTGGTAAAGCTTGAGAATGTGATACAAGTTGTCCATAGAGCGATTAACAACTAAAAGGTAAGTATAAGTATTGATTGAATTCTTGGGTGAAATTGTGTGATTGATATAGGCATGAGCATATGATAGATGAGTTATAATTTAATTGACAATGTGTATTCTATGAAATTTTGAGGTGAATTGCTTTTTAGTTTTGGCTATCACCTCCTTCCATTTAATTAAAAAGGGGTGTGAAGCTTATTTGGCTAATGTGGGAGATGTATCTAAAGCTGGTCTACGAGTAATGGATGTTCCAATAGTGAAGGAATTTACAAATGTATTTCTCGAAGATCTATCAGGTTTACCTCCACATCAAGAGACTGACTTTGAGATAGAAACTATATTGGGGGTAACACTATAATAAATTGCACCATATCGAACACCATTATATCATATCTTAAGTTTGATTGATTCTAAGGTATTTTTAGAATGAGAAAGAAAGAACGCTATAAAGATGGATTATCTTAGAGAATTTGGTAATAAGGATATGAGATCTTAAAATGATTATGGTTTAAAATTTGGGATTAATAATGAGTTTATGTAGTGGTGTGCATGTTAGAGATGAAATTTGTATTTAATGGTGATGAATTTGATTTATTCCATCTTGCATATATGGATGATTTGCAGTGAAGTTTGAAGTGCTAATAGGAATAATTTATAGAAATATAGTTTATGAAATAAGAAAAATATTTAGAAATAAAAAAATATTTGAGAAATTGATGATTTGAGGATATGAAATCAAAATATATGATAAATTTTATGGATGGTAATGGAAATATAAGAACTTCATGCATGTAGTGAGTTGAATTTTTATTTAATAAAGAACCATGTTAATTTATTTCATTTAAGGATAGAGTTAGCGACGATAAAGAATGTTGTCAAATTAGAAGTAGTTTATCTAAATATCATTTATAGGAATTATATATAGGTCTATATATTAAGAGAATGTGTATTTCATTAAGATAAAAATGGGTGTATGAAAGGTGGATAGGAAATGAAGCACACTAGGAAGCTTGAACTTATCACATGGTGTAATTAAATGCCAATAAGATGATGAACAAAGATGAGTTAATATTAGTTATTGGTACAAAATGGTAAAAAGGATTGTTATGTAGTAGTAAGTATAAAATTAATATATTATACGAGATATATGCATAATAGAATGGTAGTTGCATAGACAAGCATGTTGAATAGGAAATAAAATTTAAGATTCAAATCTATAGTTAGAGTTATTTAGCTCAAGGAAACAAAAGGCATAGTTTTAAAAGGTCAAATGGAGGATTTAACTAATTAATCTTATGGAATGATAATGCAGTTTAAAGGGTGTTAGGCATCCTAAGGAAGGAATTATTTATTCATATTTTTTTATGAAATAAGTGTATAAGAAAATTGATGAATTTCATGGGAAGGTAAAATTTGAGGAAAATAAAAGAGAAATGGATGAAAATTTTATTTAGTAGTGTAACATTTGATTTATTACATTATGAGATACATAAATGAATTGTAATTAAAGATAAGGTGTTAGTAGAAATGATTTATAGGAATATAACTTGTGAGAACATAAGTAATATTTAAAGATTGATTATTCTTGGAGATATTATGATTGAGAATTTAAGGCTAGTTATGAATATATTGTTGATAGACATTGAAGACAATACTGAGTCTAGCCACAAAGACCTAGGTCTAGTTAAAATTCATTTTCTACAAGTAAAAGCAATTTTTCTAATTTAGGCCTGAAAATAACTATTTTAGAGTCCATGAAGCTAATTTGTAGAATTTAGCTAAATTGCATTTTATGCATATCATTTTTGGGCTCCATGGTTAGAGTGAGATTATTTTATTGATAATTTATAAATGAAATTGTATCTATTAGGTGTTGGAAAAGGTAAGGGATGTACAAGTGCATGTTAAGCAAATTCGGTAAACCGGGTTTTTGTGTTTATAGGCTATTTTGGTGAGTAGATGTTCAAGATTTTTAAATATTTTTATAACAATAAGAAAATGAGATTTTAATGATGTTTTGTGAATCTAAAATGGTGTATAATAAATGTTTCAATTTAGTTTAGTTACTACTTGAAGTATTCAAGTTTTGAAACAATAATGGTTCAAGTGTGCAAGTTAAATGTATTATTAATACATGCTTTGTTTTATAACCTAATTTGAAGTCATTTTATTTACTTGGTGATTTAAATAAATTTATGCTCTACATGGTTTCTTTCTTCTTTGAAAAATGATTAAGATTGTTTTATTTTGAATGCTTATTAAACCATAAATGCGATAATATTATTTTAATTGATTGTTTTATTAAAATGGTGTTTGGATTTCAGTATTACTACCCTATATGAGTTGTGTAAATGTGTTGGGGTGATATATGCACATTTGAGATTGTATTGGTTGTTATTGCGTAATAAATAATAGGGCACTTGATTGCAAGACGATGAAGGGAGAAGGGTCATTCCATGCTAATGTAGTCAAAGGGTTAGCCTTCAAGTGTGCCTAAAGAGTGAGTTTGTGATGACCTGTATGTTATGGTCAGGTTGTGATGCTTATTATAGGGATGGTTAATACATATGAAATGTTGTATTGATGTTTAAAAAGGCATGTGTTTTACTTGGCTCTACTTTACCCAAGTTTGAAAGTGAGAAAGGATTTAATATTTTAAGTGGATTATAATATGATTTTAAAGACACTAGTATTATCATTTAAGAAATTAAATGCATTTGGTTTAACCAAATTATTTTCTACTTGATATATCTTTTGATTGAGTATTTTTATACTCATTTTATTATATTTTATAAATGTTTGCATATAGCAAGGCTTGATAGTTGGTAAACAAAGTTAAATGAGTGTGAATAGAAGTTTCAGAATAAGGTTGGCCAACATCCTCCTTAGAGAAACCTTGTTCCTTTGTTTCTTAAGCTTGTTATAGAAGTATTGTAAAAGAGTATATTTTTAAGTTTAAATAATAGAGGTTAAGTTATATGTAATATAATTGTTTGAATATGTATTTTATATTATCTATTTAGAATAGGAATTGAGAATAAATTGTGTGTATTCTGTATTGCTATGAGAGTAATTTATACATAATGGCATATGAGTTCTCTAGAAGAGATAAGTATAATATACAATTGAATATTTAAAGATAACTATATGTTATAGTGATATATATCTAATACATCCCCTCAAGCTGAAGGGTGATGTAATAACCGAAGCTTAGACCGAATGTGGTGAAAAGATAGTGTTGGTAGGGGCTTTGTCAGAATGTCTACTAATTGATCTTTGGATGAAATAAAGTGGACCTTGAGCTGATTGGAGGAGACTTATTCTCTGACAAAGTGAAAGTCCACTTCAACATAGCGTGTTCGTGCTTGAAATGTTGCATTTGAAGAAATAAAGACAACTCTAAGATTGTTGCACCAAATTTGTGGAGGGTGAGTGATTGGGAGACGTAGTTCTCTAATCAACTTACTGAGTCATTAAAGCTCAACATATGTGTTTGCCATTGCTTTAAACTCGGATTCTGTAGATGAGCGGCCCACTGAGCTCCATCTAATTAAATTACATCCTAAATAAATTAAGTGCCCACCAATTGATTTCTTATCATTAAGTGGCCCTGCCCAGTCGGCGTCAACATATGCCCGCAAGTAAAATGTGTTAGTTTTTAAGATTAAAAGGCTAGATGTGGCAGTCCTTTTAAGATAACACAGTAGACGTTTCAATGCTTGAAGGTGTAGCTCAGTTGGACTAAGCATGTATTGTGTCAAATTGCTAATAGCAAAGGAAAGATCTGGTCTGGTGAAAGTTATATACTGGAGAGAGCCACAACATTAACAATATTGAGTGGCTTGGTCATTGGAGAGTGGAGTGGAAGCATTTTTGCAAAGTGGAGGTGAGACTACCATTGTAGTTAAGAGGGTTTCCAGCTATCCATACCCATATTATGCAATAGATTATGAATGTATCATTGTTGACTTAACAAGACTCCCTTTAAGTGAGGAATAACTTCAACACCCATAAAAAAAATACAATGCTCCAAGATCATGTAGCTTCAAGGCGGAAGAGAGTTTGGCGGTAACATCTCGCATGAAGCTAGAATGATTTAAGGTGAGGACTATGTTGTCGACATAGATGAGTAAAAAGCATAAGATATTACCATGATCATAGATGAAGAGAGAAGAGTCACCATAAGAGCCTTTGAAACCGATCGAAACAAGAAAGATGCTGAGTTTATGAAACCAGGCTCTAGGTGCTTGTTTTAACCCATACAATGACTTGTTTAATTTGCAAATATAGTGAGGGAAGTTCTTGTCAATGAAACCTTATGTTTGGGACATGTACACAGTCTCAGTTAAGTCCCTATGCATAAATGTGTTGCTAACATCTAGTTGGTTGATGTTCCAACCATAAATAACTGCCATGGATAGAATTGTGTAGACAGTGATTGGTTTGATGACTGGGCTGAAGGTCTCAATATATTCGATACCAGTTCCTATGTGCAGCCTTTGGTAACAAGCTGGGCTTTGAAACGCTCTAAATCACCATCTGCATTCCTCTTGATTTGATATACCCAGCAATTGCCAACTATATTGATATTAAGTGGTGGAGGCACTAATGTCCATGTGTTTGTGTGATACAAGGCTTGGATTTTATTATGCATAGTAGCTTGCCATTCTTTGGATTTTGATGCCTTAGTATATGAGGTGGGCTTAATGAGGTGTAATATGGGTTCAATGTCTTTTTGTGCTATGTGGGCATATTTGTTGGCATTGTGTAAGGTGGAATCTCGAATTTTCATATGATGTTGGCATTGAGGATTGATGAGAAGTGGTGGGTCAAATGGTGATTCAATAAAAAGTTATAATCCATCTGGATGAGTATGTTCGATTGGTAAGATGCATTTGGATATTGTAGTTAGGGAAGATGTAACAGTAGGAATTATAGATAAGGATGTTTTTGAATTTAGAGATGTGTTTGTTTTGGTGGAGGAAGATGTACATGGTAGTGTTGGAGTGGTATAAGTAGATAAGGACGGAGAGGAGTTATGTAAAGAGGGAGATGTACCTGAAGATATGGAGTGGTATAGTGAAATTGGGAAGTTGGCAGAATTAACTATAACTAAGGCATTGTAGGAGAAGTAGAATGCTGAGTCATTGGAGTGGAAGCGAAACTTGTTCGAAATAGAAAATGAAATTCATCAAACCGTACATGTCGAGTCATGTGGATACGTCTAGTTACCTTGTCTAAACAACAATAGCCAAGATAATATGTAGAATAACCAAGAAATATACACTCTATGGTGCAAAAAGAGAACTTATGCATATTGTATAGACTCAACAATTGGTTTACAACACATCCAAATACCTTAAAAATTTTGTAATAAGGAGGTTGCTTGTACAAGAGCTAATATGGTATGGCTTTGAAGAGAGCTTATGATGGCGTACGGTTAATCAAAAGATCACTGTGTCAAATGCAAATTACCAACACTTGAAAGGAACACCATTGTATCCAAGTAAACTGAGACCAATGTCTACTATATGTCAAATTTTTCTTTCAGCATGGCTATTTTATTCATAAGTATATGGACATGCTAAGCGATGTAAAATTCCATATTGTTGAAATTTTTTGAATAATGGTCTATACTATCTTCCCCAATCGAAATTAAAAGATTAAATGGTACAAGGAAATTATTTTTTAACAAAATTTTGAAACTGATAAAAAATTTGAGACACTTCACTTTTATTATGAATAGGATAGAGCTAAGTGAACATTGAAAAGTCATCAATGATTATAATAAAGTATTTTTGTCCAGTAGATGAGCTAAGTGGTGCAGGTCCCCAGACATCTGAATGGATTAATTCTAAAGGCTTTGTACTTCGGTGATGAGTAGAAGAAAGAGATAGGCGATGCATTTTTCCTTAACAGCAAGCTAAAAAAACTTAGCGACTTGAAGACTTAAGGGAACATGGTAACTGAAACTGAGTAATAAGATGTTTAACAACTGGTGTTGCAGGGTGTCCCATTCGTACATGCCAAGTATCCAAAGAAGTTAGGAAGGTTGTCAAGGATGGAGAAGTCTTAGGCTTTGCCGTTTGGATCTCGTATAGGCCATTGTCTATCACTCCCTGAAGTAATGGTTTTTATGTCTATCGATCCTTAACAAAATAGTAATCAGGGTGAAATTCAAAAAAATAATCATTGTCAATAGAGAATTTTCTCACCGATAACAGTTGTTTTATGATTTTAGGAACATGTAATAAATCATTAAGATGAAAGAGTGAATGAGGAGTATGCAGTGTGCTCTTTCTAGTATGTGAAATAGAAGGCCATTGCCATCACCAACAATAACTTTATTCTTACCCTTATAATCATCTGCAAGTGTTAATGCAGAAAATTAGGTATTAAATGGTGACTAGCACCTATATTCAGGTAACAAATTTATAAAAAAGATGAGCTAGGTGGAGGTCCAAGGATGGAATAATGAGCTTGTGGAAATTTAGATGAGCTTCGATTATTATCGTGGGAGAAAGATCCATGTTGATTATTAGTTTGACGAGAGCCATAATTTTAGTTAAAACAACATCGACAATCAATGGCAATATGATTGTTGTAACCATAGATTTGACACACCATTAATGATCAGGTATGTGGCTAGAAGTTGCGACGTCCACAGCCTCTAGCATATTTGTTAGGGAAAAAGGGTTGCCATCAGATTATTGAGTAATATTACAGTCAGTAATGATTTTTCTTAAGGTTTGAGAAGTAGCTCATAAGAAACTAGATGACTTTGCAAATCAGAGAAGGGTGGTGGATTAGAATGTTATTGAAGTGCACCAAGAGCGCCATTGAAGTCAACACCAAGTTGTCAATACACAATGGCATTAAACTCTGCCGGTGAGAGAACCTGACCAACTAATGCAAGTGAATCAGCAAGGCTTTTTGCTTGATAAAGAAAAGCAGATACATATTTGTCTTTTTTGTTTTTTGCAGATTATGGAGTTCAATATAAAGTTGTGTTTTCTATGCAGTGCTGACAATGCCATATGCAGTTGCAAAAGAATTCCAAACGACCACAGCAGAGTTAAGACCAATAAGGTGAGGATAAACCTCTTAAAAAACTGAGCTTAATAGCCAAGAGAATAAAATTTGATCCTTGGCAAATCATGTAAGATAAGCCAGGTTGGGTTGGTTGTCAATTTATTTGGGTGGTGGTGGCTCAGAACCGTCAAGAATTTCATGGAGATTATAGAAATTGAGGAGGGGTTGAAACTGGAATTTTCAAGGAATATAATTCTTGAAATTCAATTTAATGGAAAATATCTGTTGAATATGAGGAGTTAAAGAGGGAGATGGTAATGGGGATAGTGTCACTGGGGAAGAAAGGAGAGTGGCAGAGGATGAAGAAATCGTGGTTGAGGTTGAGAGAGTGTTGGTGGCCATTTTCTGCTCTAATACTAACTTAGAATAGGAATTGAGAATAAATTGTGTATATTATGATGGTATATGAGTTCTCTAGAAGAGATAAGTGCAATATACAACTGAATATTCAAAGATAACTATATGTTACAGTGATATATATCTTAATGATATTTTGACTATAGTGTTTTTAGTTTACAAAGATTATTATCAATCTATATGTATTTTTACTATTTATAAATATATATTATTTTAAAATTTTCTTATTTTTTAAATTTAACATATGTAAATTATAGTCTTGCAGGTGTTGCTGACGGTTCTTTAATGACATGTCTTCGTAGGCCTGGAAGGTGAACACTTTTAATGTAATGCTTCCAGTTAATGCCCTTTACGTGAAAGCCAAACTTCTCTTGCTCTTCAATGGACATATCTTGGATCAATTTCATAGTGTTGCTATTGTCAAACCTATAAGAAAAAGGTAATTTTGTTGCATGAGAAGGCAATCTTAAAGTTACACAAATAAATGGCACTGGCATTTCTTCTATGGCCTTTTACCTATTTCTACAAAATAATAATAATAATAATAATAATAATAATAATAATAATAATAATAATAATAATAATAATAAGTTAAAGCTGCCCTCCATTGTAAATGGCCGACAAATTTTATCATTTATAATGACGGACATCATATATTTTTTTCTTGAAAATTTCTTTGTATAATTTCACCATAAAAATATATTCTTTCGTAAACTAGACTATCACGCGGAATATAACATCATTTATGGGCAATTTAGTATTTTTTATGGCTATGTTTTATAAGTTAAAAGAATAAAGTGAAAATAATTGCTTTAAACTTAGTTCATATAAAAGCATTAAAAAAACAACAATTATAAAAAAAATATATAAAACTATAACTTAATGTAAAATTTATATGAATTAACAAAGTTATTAATAAAACAAACATAAAACAAAGAAAATAAAAGGAGAGTTAGCCATGTAAAAAGAGCAATATAATAAAAAAATCAAATCTTTAAAAGAATTTACTATATGCATGATTACTTTTTTAAAACAATTAAAAGAATAAAGTGAGAATAATTATTTCAAACTCTGTGAAAATGAACAATTTGAATATTTATAAAAATAAAAATAAAAAGCATACAAAAGGTAAAAATTTAAGTATTTATAAAAATATGAGATAGATATTAATTAGTATAAAAATAAAAAAAATAAAAAACTTAAAAGAAGAACAAAAATTAAAATAACTAATTAATGATTTAAAATATGAATGATCACACACATGCATGATATTTTGTTAAAATAATTAAATATTCAAATTATTAGAAATGAGAAAATTTTTAAATTTTGTAGAAAAAAAAACTTATCACTTTTATCTTTTCAAAACATTTAATTCAATTTTATAAAGAATAAAAAGAAATATAAAAATAAAAATTACAGTTTATGTAGTAAAATATATCTTATGTTTTATATAGATATATTATATAGATATGTAGATTAAATGGATATTTAATATCGATATAAGATTGTAAAAAACTAATTATTTAGTAAAAAAAATTAATTTTTAATTTCCATAAAACTTAATTTGATTTTATAATAAAAGACTTTCAAGTTTATATAATATAAAATAAGTATATAATTAGTAATTATAGGAAATATAAAAGTTTGCTGAAGAAATGGTAAAATATTAAAACTTTGAAATAATTAATTGTAAAAATTTAGAATCTTAAAAAGTAATATAAATATAAATAAATAGAAGAAGATAAAAATATTATAAAAAATTAATGTTCAATAAAATGAATAAATAAATTGTAAAAATTAAAATAAATATAATTAGAAATATGAGAAGTCATGAAAATATAAAAAGTAATGGTCATTAATATATTGTGAAGTTGAAAAATAAAAAAAAATAAATTAAATATAAAACATTAAAGAAAAAAGTTATGAGCAAAATTGACACATGGTAAAATTTGTCTTAGGTGCGAAAATGGACATCCCTAACTTTTATATATTTTACACAAAAACTACAAATTGGTAATTTATTTTTTTCTTATAATCAAGTATAATGCCCGATGTTTCTACATATTTGCAATGTATACTACTAGAAAGTGGAAGTAGAAAGCTTACCGTCCTGCATAAAATCCATATGGGTTGTACAATTTAGCCATATGGATGAGTCGATTCACTATTTTGCTACATTGAGCTTGCATTTGGAGATGCAACCCGGGTTCTCCAGAGCATGCGATGTCTTTTAGGCCGTTTTTTCGAGCTGTTTCATCTTTAATGTATGAAGAGAAACTGTCTATTGAGTCAAAATACTTCAGCTTTTGCACACATACTCCCTTCCCTCGTGAGTTCAATAACGGAAAAGAATTGAAATGATCATAGGCAAAGTCGAACAGATCACCATAAGAAATGGGATTAGAAACAGATGATGAGACATGGTATACATGCAGTTGTGGTTCTCCATCAGTTCCATGCTTTGCCATCGTTGCTATAATGGCATTCACCACCATGTCCACAGGTACCTAAATGCATCATCCAGTGAGTGAAATTTAAAAAAAAAAAAAGTGGAAAAAACTTACAAATGTATAGTTACTTACAATGTCCAAAATAGTTTTAGGGTCCCCAATAAAACCTGGAAGCTGACCTTTTCCATAAGAAATGAATACTGGATCAACCACTCTGATGATATAAATTGAAATTATGAAAATATGAGTTATATATATGGAATTAAAAAATAAAAACATGTCCCGAGTTGTAACTGAATAGTTCCGTTGCAGTCGTAAACTACCTCACTATATTCAGGAAGCACCAAAATACTACAAGAGTGAAAAAAAAAAAGCATAAAATCAAAGAAATTATTGTTTCTCATGCTACATGCTGCGGCTTGCCACATGTATCATGATTCTAAAAATAAATCCCAGCCTATGTGGTATAATGGTGCACACCCTCCAAAGCCTACAGGTGACGAGGCTCGAATCCCGTCAATCCATCGTCGTTCTCCATCAACAACTAACTATAAACGATGCTGAAAAAATAATCAATAAAAGTTGAATTAAAACCTGGTTCCTTTTATCCACCCTGGGAAGGGCTCTTTGTAACTGCTCTCAATGATGCTGGGGCGAATAATTACAACTGGCAATTTTTCTCTGTTGCTGTTAATTAACATCTCACCCATAGCTTTGGTGAATGCATAAGTATTTTGCCATCCGTAGATTCTTGCCCTGTTACAATTCATATAATTTGATCAACAACAATTCTAAAAGCACAGAATTCGATCACTTGGGCAACTGTATATATATGTTACCTCTGCATTCCCAAAGCTTTCATTTGTTGGGTTCTTTCATAGTTGGCCACAAAGGAATCCATGGCATCAGAAGCTAACTTCAGTTCATTTCTAATGTCCAACAAAGGGACAGAAACTGATGAAGGGGATTGTAGGTCTGTTATCTCCTCAATTATGGTTTGTCCAAGGTGGAAAGGTTTTTCCAAGATTATTCCCTTCCTTCTTCCATTAACGTAAGCTATAATATGAAATGGATGATAGTGTTAACATAAGCTATTACTAATAACAAATAGGTTTCCTGGTCACACTGTTTACTGTATATTGGGCTACACCATAAGGTATATTTGGTATCAATATGTCACATTTGTTGCTACATTTGCCTACAGCATAAGGTAAAAAAGCTGTCTCCTCTACTCACCAGTTGAGAGATGCAAGAAAAGTTTAAGATTATTGCACTTCTTTGCAAAGTCTAGCAACCGAGAAGGTCCTTCAGTGTTTAATTTAACAGCAACATCATACCTGCATTTTCATCATCAATGAAGAGTACTCTACTTCATAAAATTTCTTACATATGGGTTATTGATCTGTAATTGAAACGAAGGGGACGGAGCCAGCCAAGGCTACTGTTAATAGGATCAAAGTTATTCAAATTATAATAAAAAATTTAAATTTTAATGAGGTGAAAATATAAAATTTAGGCTTATTGGTCCAAAAATATAATTTTTTGTTTGTTTGTAGATTTATACTAAATTTAAAATTTGAAAAACTAATCCAATTCAATTTATTGTTTGCAATTTTAATACAGTTTGTATTTTGATCAAAATAAAAAAATAAAAAATATATATGACATTAATTGATCTCTATTATTGGGGATTCCAAATTTAGAGGAAAGCATTAACTAGCTCACAAAAGAGATGAACACGTAACCTTTACAAATTAATCAATTTTTTTCATTTTAATTTTTATATATATTTTTTGAAAATTTACTCAGGTTAAATCTATTATAATTTGCATTAAAATAATGTAGATATAAAATTTATAAAAATAAAAATTAGTTATTTCACTTCAAATGCCACATGAGTATTTTATTTTTTATTTTTGACCATTATAATTATGTTAAAATTATAAATAATATATTAAATTAGTTTTGTCAAATTTTAAAATCTGATGTAAATTTTTAAAATTTTTATAATTTTTTATATCAATATATCTAAAATATAATAAAATAATTATGCAATTACATAAAATTAGTAAATCTTAAAATTTAAGTGGGCTCCCTTGACCCACTCAACAAAAAGTAAAATTTGAACTTGTTTCATTGTCATAAATCTTACCTCTCATCAAATTTTGTAGTGGCTGCTGCGTTAACAATTATGTGAACTTGTTTTGCAATTTCAAGAGCCGTATCAGTATCCATCCCTAGACTGTGTTCACATAGATTTCCACGCACTGCAACTAGCTTCCTCATCATGAAAGCTTCAAAGGAATTTCCATGAAATTGTTTTAAGCACTTGAACAGCTCCTCGGCCATGATCTAGTCAAAATTCATGAGACCATATATGTTTTAGAATCCTTCCATGCTAAATCTTAGCAAATTCGTATATAACATTATACTTAAATCCATAATTTAAGGGTGCTGATAACGCTGTGGCACAAATTGTTTAGGATTGAGCAATTAAATTGAAATCTAAAAAAAAAAATTGAGCAATTAAATTCAAGTGAAGAAAAGTGTTTTCGCAAATGTTATAATTAATATAATTTCAATTAAAAGTTTTTCCTGTTATATTAGTTTAGGATTTTACATTCAATGTGATTAGAAATTAAAGGCACTTCGATGTAAGCCAAAGTATATTTATAATTGTACTTTTTTTTCCCTCTATTAAAAAAAAGGATATATCAAGACAATAAATAAATAACAAATTCTTTTTTTTTTTTTAAAAGTGACAAATATGATAAATTATATACAAATATTTATATACTACATTTATATGTTATTAAATATACAAAAAAAAAAGTGACAAATACGATAAATTATATACAAATATTTAAATATGATATATTATCTGTTTTAAAAATTATTAAATATTTTTGTTATTAAACACCAATAGATTTTAAATTTTCAGACATGTTATAATACGTTTAAACATGTCTAAATTTCTCTGAAAAAAAAAATTCTAAATTTAAATAGTTTACACAAATCATGTTGAATTAATATTTTGACATAATTAATTAAATGGAATATATTTAATTAGCCATTTTTATTTTAAGATTGTATCCTAATATGATTATACATGAATTGTTACGTCTAAAAATATATATCTGTCATTCTCCTAATAATTAAGTGTGATGCGCCTATTAAACATTTTAGGGTTTGGCCAATACGAATTTTTCTTTTCTGACAAATAAATTAACAGAAATCATTTTTAAAGTTTTTAAAACTTGCAGTGCAAAAAAAGTATATTTTAAAACATGATTTTCATACAAAAGGAAAAATGACATGAAAAAGATAATTATTTGGAACACAATGTTATGAAACAAGAACCGAAAGCTCATACTTCGTTTTTAAGTCTACTCTGTGCATCATCTTCGTCTTTCCCCTTGATCATCACAAAAATCCTTCCCACATTAGGAACTGTCCGTAAGATTTTCTCAATTAAAACTGCATAAAAAAATACAAAAAATTTAAAATGACTAAAAGTACGATAGTCATATTTTTTTTCTTAAAAAAAAAAGTTCAATAGTTAAGTTGAAATACTTTCAACTGACTTAGTTCAAAAGTATTTACTTAATCACCATAGCGATGCATACCCATAACCCATAACCATCGGCCTGATATTATAATAATTAAATTCAAAAGCTATAGCAATTTTAATTTCCTTTCTGAAATACTTATGTAGCATAGAATCGTACCCTTTGCTAGGAAGCCTGTTGCGCCAGTAACTAAGCAATTCTTTCCCTCAAGAAACTCAATAATTCCAAGACCATTTGAAGGAGTATTACTCATAATTTTGATGCTATCTTTCATTGCCACTGATGCAGAGAGGTCGGTGTTAGGGAAAACTGATTTTTCTTTTTGCATGCTTCACCAAGTCCTTTTAAATACCCAAGCTAAGAGTTGCTTGTACGCCTTTTAATTAAAAGTTATATATTTTAATTATACATCCTTTCTTTAATTATACATCATTTCTTTTAATGTAGAGGTATATCTCTCTTTAAAACATATATAAATCAAAAATCAAGGGTTGAATCGTTGTCATCCCCTCCTCATTTAAAAAATAAATAAATAAATAAAGTCATTCGACTAATCTTATATTGTATTTATATGTTAACTTTAAAATATTAAGTTAAATTATGTCATATGAAATTTTTGCAAAAAAATATAGAACTAAAACTATAAAAAGATAAATTCTCCTTTTTAAAAGCTACTTAATTAATTTATAGTTCTCATTTTATTAAAACTATTTAATTATTTTATTTTATTTATATTAAAAATAATCAAATAAATCATATTAATTTATAGTCATTTACATCGCGCTAATTCACCATTAGTGTTTATAAATATTGAAACCTAAAAATATTTAACTAAAATTTCGTCAAAGTATCATATATACCTATATAATTATAAGCTTTTTTTGAAAATAATAATAATAAATCACAGCTATGAGAAAACAACTTTTAATTACATTATCAATTTCTTCAATAGAAGCTTCCAACTTAAAGCCAAAGAAGTTGGCAAATTGAACTCTAGAACATTAAAAAAGAGGGACAAAAAAAATTATTCCATCCCCATAGAAATGTGCTGGAAAGCAAATTAAAATTAAAATTCTGTTTATTAATTGGTTGACCCTACTAATTACTAACTAACTATGTATACAAGCTGTCACTTAAAGAGGTAGAAAGAAAGAACAATAGATATCTTGTATATTAGGAAACGTCTTGCATATTGATAAGGATAGACTTCTCTTCCTCTGTACATTTTGAAATTCAAAATTGTATTATTCGGATTAGTGTTGTTTCCTATCTGTTATAAATTGTTACAACAGCTCACAACTTATAAATATTTGTACCACGGCTTTTTTTTATAGTATCATAGCATCAAGTGGTCTAAGAACCTAGTCTCTTGCCATGGCTGAAAATCCTACTAGTTCCCAAACAATCACTTTAGCTCTTACTCAACAAACAAACTCCATTACAGCCATTCCCAACAAAGCTCACAAACTTCCTATAAAACTCAATTCTACATATGATCTCATATGGCAAGCTCTACTTATACTTCTATTATATAGCTATGATTTAGCTAAACATATAGATGGATCAACTGAACCTCCTCCCAAAATGTTAAACAATCAACCTAATCCTATTTTTCACAATTGATTCAAACAAGATTAACTAATTCTAAGTTGGATTATAGGATCAATCTTAGAAAATTTTGTTCCTCAAGTAGTTGGAGTGTCTTATGCAAGAGAAGCATACACAATACTTCCTGCTTCTTATGGCACTGGTTCAAAGTCTCAAGTTTGCAATATTAAAGCCAATTTCTATCGACTAAACAAAGAATTAGGTGAATTAATTGCTCAATATACATAAAGAGCAAAAGGCTTGTATGATCAACTAGCAGCCCTAAGGCATCCAGTTGGAGAAGATAATTTAGTTCAAGTCATTACTAATGGTCTTGATGTTGCTTATAAACCATTCATTCATTCTCTTGAAAATCACCCTACATATGTGTCTTTTAATGACTTGTATGGTTTATTGCTTAGTGAGGAAACAAATTTATATATTAAAGAAACAAGAGCAGATACAGCCCCAACAACCTTCTTTACTTTCCAAAATCACTTTTTTGGGCATGGACGTGGTGGTCGCACCAACACTCATAGTGGTAGTCAAGGAGGAGGACGTCATTAATAAACCTTTTTTTAATCGCACCCATCATCAACAGTAGCAGACTTTTACTTCCCTTAATTCTCCAATTCCATCCCATTCCGCTCATACTTCCATTGACATCATGCATCACATTTGCTTTAATTGCAACAGTGTTGGTCACACTTTCAAATTATATTCTTCTCCCAAGCCTTTTAATCCCAATAGCTCTCAACCCACCGCTGACCTTGCCATAAATTTGACCAAACCCAACTCCAACTTATGGATCATGGACACAAGAGCTACAAATCATATCACTCTTAATCTTGACAACCTTTCTCTTCACTTTAATTTTCAAGGTTCTAATGGAGTCCAAAATGGCAATGGTGATATTCTTCCAATTTCATATGTTGGTAATTCTTATTTTGTTTCTCGCAATCATTTGTTTCATTTACTTTATATTTTTCATGTTCTAAATAGTTATGCTAATTTACTCTTTGTTTCATCATTTACCAATTTTAACAATGTCTTTGTTGAATTCTTTCCTTCTTATTTTAAAATTAAGGATATCCCCATAAAGGAGGTTTTTATTTCAAGAATAAATGACAATGGACTTTATTCATCATTTATCTATCCAATTTTGCATTCTTTTTCCTTTACTTCATCGCTTCCACCTACTTCTTAGAAGGTTATCTTTTAGTCCTTGCAAAGGTGGCAAGAGCACTTAGGTCATGCTTCTCTCTGAACTATTTGAACTGCTCTTTGCAATATCTATCAATAGAAGTCATAAATTTCCTTTTCCTATTTCTCATTCCAATGTTAATGGACCTTTAGACTTAATTTATTATAATCTATAGGGTCCTACTCCAATGTTATCTATTCATAGTCATCATTATTATGTTTTATGTTATAATCATTTTAATAAATACTGTTGGATTTATTTTCTTTATTACAAATCAAAAGTTCTTAGTAACTTTATTAAGTTTTACCATCTTGTTGAATTTTTTTAATTGCTCTATTAATGTTTTCAATCATATTAGGGTAGTGAGTTTTAGACTCTACAAAAGTACATCTCTAACAATGGTATTAGTCAACAAATATCATGTCCAAAAACACCCGAGTAAAATGGTTGCACTGAATGAAAACATTACCATATTATTAAAATTGGCCTCTTTTTACACTATTATTCGCATGTTCCAAATGAATATTGGACTTATGCTTTTAAAATAGCTCTTTATATTATTAATAGATTACCAACACCTCTTTTCCATAATGTTTCTCCATTTTTCAAATTACTGCATCACAATCCTAATCACAAAGGGTTTTTAGTTTTTAAATGTCTTTATTATCCTTGGTTACATCCATATAACACCAATAAATTATAATAGAGTGCATAAAGGCTAATATTGTCTTGATCTTACTACCAATAAAATTCTAATTTCATGACATGTTTTTTTATGAACATATATTTCCATTTATTAAAAACTAGACTTCAGCCTCCTATGTTCAATTTGCGTCCCCAACTAATCTGGCTACAATATTTCTTCCCTCCTCTCAATTAATTCAAAATTCATCTCTAACAACCTTACCATCTAGTCCACTAAACAATCCCATATCATCTCAAATACTGCCCAGCCCTATCTCTCACTCTCATTATCCTACCCTAACTCCTTCTCCACTAAATTCTTTTTCCACTCAACCACTATCCCATGCTAACCCACTTCCCGTACACCAAAAATACTCAAAATCATCCTTAGGATTGCTTCTTGTCGTTGACCTCACAAATTTTTCTAAAAATCCACTTCTTCTACTCCTATTATTCATAAAAGTCATTCCATGACCACTCATTTGCAAACTAGCAGCTTAAGGCTAAAATTTTATCTTATTGGTGCTACTATTATAATTATGCCATCCACTTCCAAACATGTAGCTCGTTCACCTAAATGGGTTCAAGCTTTGGAGGATGTAATGTAGGCTCTCTATGGAAATGATACATGGGACTTGGTTCCTTCAGAGACACTATAAAATTTGGTTGGTTATAAGTGGGTTTACAAAGTCTAATGGTATAATTGATTGATATAAAGCACGATTGGTGGCCACGAGTTTTCATCAAAGACTTAGTATTGATTTTCATGATACATATAGTCTGGTGGTCAAACCAATAACTATCTAACTTATTCTATCTATTATTCTCTCCTTCAAGTGGTATGTTAAACAACTAGACATTTCAAATGCTTTTTTACATGAAAATTTGGAAGAGAATGTATTCATGCAATAACTATTTAGCTTTGTTCATCCTAAATTTCCTACACATGTATGAAAATTAAAAAAGTCTTTGTATGGCCTTAAATAAGCTCCACATCAATAGTTTTGCCACTTCTGTGATGCTCTTCTTAAAATTGGTTTTTAATGCTCCAAAATAAACACTTTATTATTCTTTTTCAATCATCGTGGAATTATTACTTTTTGCTTAGTGTATGTAATTGACATCATCTTGATTAGAAATTCTAATGCTCACATTCAGTCTATCGTTGCTACTTTGCAGTATCTTTTTGCTTTAAAAGATCTTAATGAACCCTTTTATTTTCTCAGGATAGAGGTTCAATGGCATTCTACTATTGCCTTGCTCAGGCAATGCAAATATACATGTGATTTATTGCGTAAAATGAATATGCACTTGGCGAATGTGATCTTTACTCCAAGCAGTTCTTAGCTTAAATTGTCTCTCTCGGTTGATTCCCCTTTTTATGATCCTAAACTTTATTATAGCATCGTCGAAGGTCTTCAGTGTCTCTCCTTTACCAGGCCAAATATCTCTTACTCTATTAACAAGGTTTCTTAGTTTATGCATCATCCTATATCCATTCACTAGATGTCTTGTAAATGCATTTTGCATTATCTTTAACAAACTTCTACTCATGGTATTCTTCTTTAACCATCTTTTTCTTAATAAATCAATGCATATTATGATATAGACTGGGGAGGGCCTATGGATGACTGTAAACCCACATCTAAGTTTTGTATATACATCGGGTGTAATTTGATTGCATAGGGATTGAAAACGTAGTGAATTGTTATAAAGTCCTCTATAGAGGCCGAATATCATACTATTGCTTCCAACTAAAATTAGCAAACTAACCATTACTTCCCCCATCATTTGGTGTGACACCTTAAATGACACATACTTAACTACAATACCCATCTTTCACATCAGGTCCAAACACTTAGAGATAGATTTCCATTATGATAATGATCAAGTACAACAGTAGCTCCTTCAAGTTCGTCATAACTACATAAATGAACAACTTGTAGATTACTTAATGAAACTGTTGTTAAGACCCGCTTCAATCACCTTAATCTAAATTGATCATTGCGTCCTCCTATGCTCAACTTGTGGCCGGGTGATAAGGATAAACTTCTCTTCCTCTGTACATTTTGAAATTCAAAGTTGTATTATTCATATTAGTGTTGTTTCTAAGTTGTTACAATAACTCATAACTCATATATAAATATTACTCTTAACATCAATGAAGTTTAAGCTACTTCAATCATATTTGTATCACAAACCTTTTCACGCACACAAACACACACACACACACACACACACACACACACACACATATATATATATATATATAACAATATTTAATGTGTAAAGCACTTAATATTTCAAGTCAAAACTGATACAAATTTTAAGTGTTTTATATTTGACCATCGAAAACATATCAATTATACTTTATGAAGTTAATTGTAAGTGTATTTATCTTCTTTGGCCATTATTTTTTAAGATTGCAAGTACATCACATTTATTATATAGACTAATTAGCAATAAAACTTAAAGATCTAACTTCTAAGATGACAAATATTGTAAACTATTAAACATAAATTAAAAGGCTCGAGAATATATTGAGTTATATATGGTACACCCTATACATATTCCTATTATAATAAGGGTTTATTTTCCTATACAGGGGTTACTTATAGATGAAGAATGTCCAAATTAGATAAGAGAATGAATCCTAATTAAGGAGACTTTTAGACAAGAAGAAATACTCCTCAAATAAGCATAAGACCTATATCAAAAAGGAATCTTATTCCTCTCAACTTTGAGTATCGCTATTCCTATAAATAGGACCCCATATCTCTTATTATCATTCATTATGTTCTCTTATACTCTTTGCTCTATCTATCTCTCTTTATCTCTCTCTACATTCTCTGACTTAGGCATTAGAGAGTTTATGGGTATCCTCCTCACCTTTCACCTTACCCCTTTATTTATTCCTTAAAGGGCTTAGACTCGATGGTTCCAAAAGTAAGTTATTAAATGGCACCGTCTATAGGAAACCTCTTGAGTTAAAAGCCATTAAGCATCTACGAAATATGACATTGGCATCATGACTTCCAATCCACCACCAATCTCAACCCTAGATATGCAAACTAACCTATCAACCCCATTCCTTTAATTAACATATTAATACTTGTTCAGAAAATAATTCCATTAGTACCTTTTCAACATATTGGACCCTTATCACAGGCTCCACTTGGAGCATACACTCCAACTGGTAATACCAAGGATGGCTAATGCTAGGCAATGACTTCCCATATTATGCTCCTTTGTAGCATAACAACATAACTATACCCTCTATACCTTTCCTAAGTTTACTAGAAACCCTTGCCATAAACACATTAAACCTAAATATAGTAACCTAGACACTCAACCTACCTCCATTAAGTAAAGAAGCAACGATTCAAAACATCTAAACCTAGATGCTCTTGATGCAACAATAGTTGAGTGCTTTGATTCAAGGTAGTAATTTAGGAATAACTCATTTAGAAAATATTATAGCAACACCAGCAACAGCTCTAAATGTGTTTGGTGGAAATAGAGAAGGTCATAAAGCTCCAAAAGGAGAATCTAACATAACAGTCCCAACCTTAAATGACTTAAAGATAGCTTGTACTAAACTAAGGAAAGAAGATGAGTGCATTTTGGAAGGAAAGACACCTTTTGCAAGCAAAATAATTAGGATGGAGATCCTAACCAACTTTAGAATGCCTCACTTAGACCAGTTTGATAAAACCGGGGTTCCAATCAACCACATATCCTCATTCAAGACTAGGATGCTACTTCAGAATGTACATAATGGAATCATATATAGAGTCTTTCCTAGTACACTCACTAAGAATGCTCAAAAGTGTGTCTTTACAGTAAAGGCAGGCAAATTCTTAAGATTCATGATATTCCATAGAAGAATTGAAGCTAATCCAAAAAAGATGGAGGTCATACTTAACATGAAAGCCCCAGCATCATTAAACCAACTCCAAAAGTTAAATGGTAGAATAACAGCTTTAGGTCATTTTGATCTTTTGCTCTATCAAATAGTGTCTACCATTATTATGAGCCTTGAAAAATTCTAAGAAGTTTGTATAGAATGAAGGATGTCAGGCTGCCTTTGAAAACATAAAAAAGTTCCTATCTTTACCACCTTTGCTCAGCAGGCCAATCCTTAGAGAGGTCTTGTACCTGTATCTCTCTATTGATCATGAATCAATTGCATCAATACTAGTTAAAGAAGAAGGAAGCCGACATAATCTAGTGTACTACATTAGTAAAACACTTAGAGGTTTAAAAGTTCGATATCCCAAACTACATAGGTTAGCTATAGCCATTGTACACACATCCCGGAAGCTCATATATTATTTTTAAGCTTACTTAATCATTATGAGATATAGCTTACCATTAAGGAAAATCTTATAAAAACCTAAAACATTTGTTAAATTAATCTAATGGTTAGTATTGCTCAGAGAATTTGATATCAGTTATGAACCCTGGCGATAAATCAAGGCCTAAACCTTATAAGACTTTATGCCAAATATAACAGTAAAAGACTTTGCCCCTTTTGAATGTCCAAAGTGGGAGTTATACACAGATGGAGCCTCGTCCATATGAGGATCTAAAGCTAGAATTATTCTCAAAGGGCTAAACAAAGTCATAATTAGATATACAGTGTAAAGTACATATAAAGCCATTAACACTATAACTGAGTATAAGACACTCATCATAGGACTGAAGTTAGCTACAAAAGTCAAAACAAAGCATCATAAAATATACTTTGATTCACAATTGGTGATCAACCAAGTCAAAGGTACATATTAGATCAAGGAGCCAAGTATCGTCAAATACATAAAGAAAGTCAGAAAGCTCTTAAAGAATCTTGAGCACGATAGGGGCCAATGGCAAATCATTTAAATTTCTATAAATGAAAACTCAGAGATAGACTTACTAGCCAAATTAGTAGTAGAAGAGAGTTAGACATTCAAATAGCTTGAGCTAACTAAGGTGTTAACAAAGCAAGCATTAAGGAGTCAAAGATCATGGATATCCAAAAGGAAGCAAAATGGATAAAGCTAATCATTCAGTATCTCAAATATAGGATACTCCCATAAGATAAGTTGAAGGCCTAAAAGTAAAAGATAAAAACTACACATTACTCCATGCACAATGAGGAAATCTACAGAAGGTCCTTATCACATCCATAGTCCAAGTGCATATCACTAGAGGAAGGAAATTACGTGCTTAAGGAAATTCATGAAAGAATTTATGGAACTCATGAATCTCAGCATTCATTGAACAAAAAAGCATTTCTTTAAGGTTACTATTGGCCCACCATGTCGAGAGATGCTTAGAAATTAGTTAAGGAATGCCACAAGTGTCATTAGTTTGCTCACTTCAGCCATAAGCCTTCTAATTTTTATCATACAATTGGGAGTCCATGGCCTTTCACAATATGGGGAATGGATATCTTAGGTCCATTTCTTATTTTAACCTCTCAAAAGAAGTTCTTGATCATGGCCATGGATCACTTCACCAAGTAGATAGAGGTTGAAGTTATTATAATCATCACTAAAGCTTGTACTTAGCACTTTTTCTGAAAGGAAATCATTTGTAGATTTAGCATACCATACATCTTAATAACAAAAAATGGGAAACAATTGGACAATAAGAAATTCAAAAGGTTTTTATTTCGATCTCAATATAAAGCTTTAATTTACTTTAATAACTCATCCATAAACAAATGGCTAGATAGAAGTCACCAACAGGGTCATCATGCAAGGTCTAAATAAGAGATAACATGAAAAAAAGAGAAAATAGGTTCTTGACAATGTCATTTGGGCATATAAAATAACACCTAAAACCTCTACAGGAGAAACATCTTTGAGACTAACTTTTAGGATGGATGTTGTAATCCTAGTGGAAATTGGGTTAGTAAGCTACTGGGTCACTAAAAATCTAGATTAAGAAGTTAACAACATCAATGCTCAAATATGCCTAAACCTAAAGGAGAGAATGAGCATCTATTGTAGTAGAAGACTAGAAGTAGAGGATTATAGAATATCATGACAAGCATGTCCACCCAAGATAGTTTAAGGTTAAAGAATGGGTGTTTGGAAGGGTGGACACTAGCAAAGGTAACTATGGAACTGGCAAACTCATACCTAATTGGAAAGTCCCTTACCAAGTCATTGAAAAAATGACTAAAATGGCCTACAAGATTAAAGATGAACAAAGAAAAGAGCTACCTCAATATTAGAACTCAGAAAATCTTTAAAAATACTATTAATAAATGTACTCAATGATTTAAGATATAAACACTTCATTTATCATTAAAAATATTGTGTTACAAGAAAAAGAAAGAGAACTTTTGTACAAGTAATTTACAGTTTTGCCTCAGTATTGAAAGGCCCAATCCCTTTAACAGGAGCAAGATTCACATCCTTAGAATTTTAAGACTCAGATATTATGGTCAACTCAAAATAAAAAATAATAGCACCTGAAGGAGATTTCTCCCTCAACAGACCTTAAATCCTCTAATTGCTCAGAAGATGATTTCTTAGTAGATGATTTCTCAGTAGTAGACTTCTTGGTACCTACCTTTGGATTCTTTGATCACTTGGAAGAAGACTTACACCAAGCACCTTCTTCAGCATCTATTTTGGCGAGATTAGAGGGTGTAATCTTTTCAAGATCGAAGAAGTCCAGATCAGGATGTTGAGTAAGCAGGATCCTTTGACACTCGGATTTGTAAGCCTTAAGAAACCTCACAACCATCTTTTGATAACTTTGCTTGTCACCTTTATGAGATTTCACTACTTCAGTAAGTCTTTTCTCCAAAGTCGCATGTTGGGAGTCTTACCCTCATCTTTGAAGTAAGTTGGGCTTGATAATGCTCTAGCTCTTTAACCCTCTTCTAACTCACCTCAACCTCAAATCTAGCCTCAATATGTTTTATTTGGCAAAGTTCTAATGCCTTTTTGTTGTCTCTAGCTTCTTCTCATAATCAATGGCCATTGTACCAACCTTTATCTTTTTCAAGTTGTACTGGCTCTTGAGGAAGTAGTAATTGTCTTTAGCCAATAATAAGGCCTAAGTCATCTGAAAAAAAGGAAAAAGATCATAACCAAGAATACCAGTATATATCAGCATAAATAAATAAAGTATAAGATAATTACCTCTAGAGAATGTCCAATCATGGAGTTAAACAACCCGTCCTTATCCATATCCATCCACTACTAGATGTCTTTAGGGAGTCATAAAGACTCGACACATTAATCCCTAACCTAAGAATTCAGGATACTCAAAGGCTTTGTCTTCTTTAAGATCCTTTTTTTCGTATTCAAGCATCCAAATTTTTTTTGGCATTTAATAAACACCTCACCGCTCAGCTCCTCCTCCTCAAAATCCAAGTCTTCATTCTGAGATTATATTTTATAAGTCTCTGATATTTCCTTTTGAGAAGGATCAACCATAACATTTCCTTTGTCACCAGGTCTGATATCAGCTAGGACCTCTAAAACACTTAATTATTGAGCAGGTGGAGTGATATGCATATCCTTTTAGGTCTCCAACTCTTCATCTAAAAAGATTCCATCCGTAAAAGTGAAACAGTCAGCCATATACAAATAAAAGTGAACAAAAGTCAGAATATACCTTCAAGGATCTTAAAACTTATCACTAACTTCTATACTCTGAGAACAGACTCTCCGGAGGTATACAAATGTGCCATTGGCTATACTCTAAATATTCAGCCTTAGCACTAATTTAGTATCTTCTTCGAGTAACCTACATCCACCGAATGTTAATAAAATATAATGGGTGCTCAACTATGAAAAATCTATGCCTCCATTTCTTTTGAAGGTCCAAAAGCTTAATAAAAATGTTAGGGTTCAAAACAGTTGATAAAGAAAACATTAAATTCCATTTTTTAATCAAACTATATATATACCAGAGCATGTCCAAATCCAACTCTCTACCCTCCCTATACATCAACTTTATATACCCTATCATGATTCGACAACTGTTAGGGTGAAGTTGGTCGGGGGCTATGTTGTACCTATTTAAGAAACTCCTAATGAAAGGATCTAAGGGAAATTTCAACACCCTTCTAACTGATCAAAGTACATGGCCAATTTCTACTAGTCTAAAACAGGGGTATGAGCCTTGAAATTTTTGCCTATGGTATGTAAGGTGAATTCCTTAGGAATGCTAAAGTGTCTTCTATACCATTTAAGTATATTATCATCAATCCTAAATATAAAAAGATCTAAACTAACGTACTCTCATAGAGCCATGGATCCTATTATGCATAAATAATAAAAGAAGATAAAAGGGAAGAGACTTCACCTGAAAGAAGATGGAAGAAAGCAAGTCTATAGAAAATGCAAAGGAAGTAAGAATAGAAAACACTTAAAAGAAAAATAGTAAGAAAAAGGTAGTAGAAAAGAAAAAGTTAGGCTAGCAAAAGCATTGGCTTATTTAAAGAGGAGCAAAATGTTCTAGAATGACCACCACTGCCCCTATAATTACTTACATCTCACTCATATAACATCAAAGGTATTCCAAGCAAAAGAAAAGCCCACTAATTGAGCAGTTATCATTATGGCAGCTAAAACATCTCATTTTCTAACACATGAACAAATGTGATAGTTATGAAATTCAAAATTCAAAAGAATATCAAAAGGCATGGTAATTGACAATCTCACATATCGTGCCAGCTATCCTCATCTTTTTATTGGCACTTAGGCTACACTTTTAATGCACCGAGCATCTTAGTCTAGTGACTGAAGCTGACACCCTTAGGTTGCTTTGATAGTATTGAGGTTTCAGCACTTAGACAGCTTTTAATGTACCAAGAATCTAAGTCTAATGACTGAAACTGGCATTCTCAAGTCACTTTAACAGTACTGAGGTTTTGACACTTGGGCCGAGCTTCTAATCCATCGAACATCTAAATCTAGTGACTTAAGCTAGCACCCTCAAGTCACCTTAATAGTACTGAGGTTTAGGCACTTAGGTTGTGCTTTTAATGCATCGAGCATCGAAGATTAGTAACTAAAGCTGGCACCCTCATGTTGTTTTGATAGTACTAAGGTTTGGCACTCGGGCTGCACTTCTAATGCAACAAGCATATAAGTCTAATAATTGAAGCTAGCACACTCAGGTTGCTTTGGCAGTACTAAGGTTTCAGCATTTGGGTCATGCTTCTAATGCATTGTGCATCTAAATCTAGTGACTTAAGCTAGCACCCTCAGGTTGCTTCAATAGTATTGAGGTTTCAGCACTTAAGCCATGCTTCTAATGCACCAAGCATATAAGTCCAGTGATTGAAGCTAGCACCTTCAAGTCACTTCAATAGTATTGAGGTTTAGCACTCACGCTGCACTTCTAATGCACCGAGCATAAAACTCCAACAACAACTGGTTCCATCAAGTCATTTCTATAATAATGATGGGTTAATCCCTCAGGACATTGTATAAACATGAGCATTTATAAATTCCAGCTGGCACTTTTATTCTTTAATATTCAAACATTGCAATCTCAAGACTCAGTACCGAGTATTATCCCTTTTCTATCACTGAGGCTAGCCACCTCAGATCACCTTTATCCATCAGATGCAATTACGCTTGCATTCTCTCCGTTGGCAGAAGAATTAATATTCTGGATTATTCATCCCCATGCATTTATTAAATCAAGATACATCGAACATAAATATCTTAATATACTTTTGTGTTGACTCTTGATGCCCCATGTACATATTCCTATTTTACTAAAGGTTTGTTTTCCTATGCAGGGGCTACTTGTAGATAAAGAATGTTCAAATCAAATAGCAGAAAGAACCCTAATTAAGGAGACTCTTGGATAGGAAGAAATACTCCTTAAATATGGACAAGACCTACATCAAAGAGGAATCATACTCCTCTCAGGTTTGAGTATCACTATCTCTATTAATAGGATCTCATATCTTTCATTGTAATTTATTCTATTCTCTCATACTTTTTGCTCTCTTTATCTCTCTAAACTCTCTTTCTACATTCTCTAATTTAGACATTGGAGGATTTGTGGGGATCCTCCCACTTTTCACTTTGCCCATTTATTAATTTCTTACAGGACTTAAACTCAAAAGTTCTGAAAGCAAGTTATCAATATATATAACTACATTCATCCAAAGTTTGATTTAAGCTATTATAATTTTAAGTGTTTTGATGTTTTTTACATGCATAGTCTAATGCAATTAGGAAAATAAATGCACTTAAAGACGTATTTTCTCCAAAAAAATGTTATAAAAAAATTAATTATAAATCTTTTAAAACACTCAAATTCAAACCAAATGTATCAGATGAATTGAAAATTAAAGATAATAGCAATTCAAATCATGCACTCAACTACTTAACTTCCAATTCATGACATGTCAAAGCTAAAATTTCATAAGATCAAAGTAGACATTTTAGCTTATATATTAACAAAAATCGATTCTTGTATCTATTGATGTCTTAGAAAAATAAAACATGCATTAAATAGAAAAATAAAACATGCATTAAATAAAATAAGTGTTTAATTAATTAATTAATTTTTAAAGCTTAAGCTAAAACTGAAGAAAATTGCAGTATTTGCAACCAATTCCAATTTTCATCTTCCGCCAAACACTCACTATCATTCTGGTCATAGATAATCCAATTAATTAATTTTTATATGGCCAAACCAGTAATTTACTCAGAGTAAGTAAAATTTTTGCTCACATATATTCATATGATTAAACAACGGCTTTTTCTTTATGTCATATTGATATGGTATCTTTATATGCTTTTACCTATATTAGTAGTTGTGTATATAATTATGTAAGTTAAAATCAAAATTTTTACTTTAACTTATCTAGAAAAAGTAATTTTTTTTTGACTTGTATAAAAAAATCTTCACTATACAAAATTTAAAATTTATATAATAGAAAAGCTAAAAAATTTTGTTTTACTAGTGTTTGTCATATATATACATATCAATATATAATATATATAAAAGCTAAACATTTTTATTTTTAATTATGTGGTACTTTTCTTACTCAGTTTTACGCATATAATATTTTTAATTTTAAAATTTTTATATTCCATGTTAGCTGTATACTTTTTTTAAATTTTTATATTATTACCATATTAATGAAGTATTAACTTTTTAATTTTTATAAAAAAATTTACACGAATTAATTTTTGTTTGTCACATAAAATTATAAAATGTGCATTACATATGTGACATGTAATATAATAAATTAAGATACTTTAATTAAATTAAAAATAACTTTGATTAAATACCACATAAATCAATTGTTAATTTTAATACATATGAATTCTTATTTGACTCCGTGATCTTAAATTAATATTGAATAAATAAATATTAAACTCTTGGTATTCCTAAGGATGGGGCTAATACCGTTTAATATGTTCCCGCATAGTTAAGAGCTCCTTATCCCCTAAATAGGAACATTTGGATTAGAAAGAAGGTAGATTCATCCGAAATGGGAACTACCCTAAAGTGGAATTCTAAGTAAAGAAGGAACGCTCTCCTATCAAGATTATGAGTCACTATCCCACACGGAATTTGACTCCTCACAGGTTTGAGCATTACTATATATAGAACCCTATATCCCTCACAAAGGGGCAACTAATTCTCTCATATTCTAGCTATCTTGTATTCTTTCTACTTTTATTCTCTAACTTAGGCATCAGAGTGTTCGTGGGGACTCTCCCCACCTCTTACCTTGCCTTATGTTCGTGGATTGCAGGATACCAAGCCCAAGAGTTCCGGAAACCAATTATCAAGTGGCGCCGTCTGTGGGAACTCCTTAGGAAAAGCCATTCATTTACTTGCTAAGCTAAAGACATCCTCACAATGACTTCTAGCCCACCACCAGCCCTGACTCCTAAAGACGGCACCAACCCTTCCACACCTATCCCTTTAATCGACCTCTTAGACCCTCTCCCAGCAATAGTGTTTCCACCCACCTTGTAGCATGTTGGAGCCTCATCTGGACATATACCTTCACTCCCCGACAACACTCTAAGATACTCGTCGTTGGGCACAGACCTCCCATATTATGCTCCGCTACAATACCATCGATCAATACCTTCTATACCCTTTCCGAGCCTACCAGAAACACCAGCAATAACCACTCCAAATTTAAACACTGTAAACTAAACACTCAGCCTTGATCAAACTAGCAAGGAAGCCATGATAAAAAAAATATTTAGGTACAGATAGCTTTGATGCAATAATAACTAAATGCTATAATACAGAGTGGGTGCCAGCTCAAAATAATGATAACACAACACCTTGGCAGGCCTTGGGGACGAGCATGGGGAAAGGTAAAGCGCCAGAAGGGGAGTGCAGTTCAACTATTCTGGCTCTTAATGATTCAAAAATAGCTCAGAAGGTTGAAGAAGCAATATGCAAAGCCCGGACCAAACCAAAAAAGGAAGAAGAATGTGTTATGGACAACAGAACTCCGTTTGTCAGCAAAATAATTCAGACGGAGATCCCTACTAAGTTTAGAATCCCACTGCTTGATCAGTACGATGGGACGGGAGACCCCATCAACCATATATTAGCGTTTTAAACAAAAATGTTGCTCCATAATGTAAATGATGGAATCATGTGTAGAGTTTTTCCAAGCATACTTATAAAGAATGCTAAAAAATGGTTTCATCGACTCTCGAAAAATTCTGTCATTTCGTTCGAGGATTTGGCAAAATAGTTTTGTATCATATTCATCATCAATATTCCCCCAGCCAAAAACATCAACGATCTTCGGATGTGACGGCAAGAAGTTGATAAATCTTTACGATGTTACCTTGGCCGTTTCAATAAAATAGCCATGAAAATTGAGCATCTTGTTGATGAAGCCACTATAGAAGCTTTGAAAAATGGCACTAGACTCGGCAAGCTTAAAAATAAAATAATGACTAAAGAATCGAGTACCTTTGCAAAAGCAATGGCGATGGCAGTCCAGATGATAAAAATGGACAAAAACATAAGGATACGACGGGAGGAAGATAGGCCATTGATCAAGGATGAACGATTGAAACATAGACGAGCAAGCTCCTCAAAAATAAATTTTAGAAATCCGGCAAAAAGATTTGACAGGGAAGCAGACAGATATACATCCTTGAACACCTCTTGATCCAAAATCCTCATGTGGGTCAGGCAAAATGAAGTTGAGATCACCCCAGCTAAGAGAATTAGTCCAAGCAGGAGATTTACCCAGGATAGAGGAAAGTACTGCCAGTATCATCGGGAATACGGGCATGACACAGAAGGCTACAGAGAGTTGAAGAATGCCATAGAAAGACTGGTGCAGAGGGAAAAGCTCAATAATTTCATAGATGCATCGAGGAGAAGCAGAATCTCTAAAAACCAGGAGCATGATAGGCCAGAAGCAAAGAAAACCCCGAGAGAGTCAATTGGAATGATCAACATGATCATAGGGGGAGAAAACACTGAGAAGAGATTAAAGCGTAGTATAGGAGAAAAATCAGTACCCAGGAGAAGCAATATTGTATTCAATTTTGAAGATGATTCGCATGGACACCACCCCCATTATAATGCTTTGGTAATAACTACGTGCACAAATAAGTATTGGGTAAAAAGGCTACTGGTGGATAATGGAAGTGCAATCAACGTATTATCCTGGAATGCATACAAAGCAATGGGCGGCTCTATCACCAACCTGAAAGCCATCCAGAACCCCATCACAAGTTTCTATGGTGGAATTGTGTAACCAATGGGAATTGTCAAACTGAACCTAGAATTTGGAAACCAAGATGATGAGGAGACAAAAGTCATCCGAGCTATATTTAATGTGGTGGATATACCATTGGCCTATAATGGGATTATAGGACGACCAACACTCTATAAGGCAGATGCAGTCACCAACATCCGACGCTTAACTATGAAAGTTCCAGTCAAGAATGGAACCTTTACCATTCGGGGAGATCAGCATATGGCTAGACAGTGTTACCAGATGGCCATGAAGCCTTATGCGAAGGCTTTTCCTTTAGAGGCATGGGAAGTTGAGAAGCAACGCACTGATCCACAACCAGTAGAAGACATGTAGACCTTGCAAATCATGAAAGGAAAGACCGTGAAAATTGGCAATGCACTTAATCGAAATATCAGAGAAGAAATAAGGGAAGTCCTTAACAGACACTTAGAGGATTTTACTTCATAAGTATCCGAAATCATCGGTGTAGACCCACAAGTTGCATGTCACTACCTAAACATCAAACCAGGAGCCAAGCTAGTAGCATAGAAAAAAAGAACCTTTACCTATGAAAGGCAGAGAATAATTATTGAAGAAATAATAAAGTTGTTAGCATCTGGGTTTATTAAAGAAGTTACTCATCCGGAATGGGTAGCCAACATGATACTCGTCAGAAAAGCAAATGGGAAATATAGAATGTGTGTAGACTACACTGACCTCAACCGAGCATGCCCTAAGGATAGCTACCTGTTGCCCATGATTGACCAGCTCATCCACTCCACTATAGGTCACATATTATATAACTTCGTCAATGAGGCACAAGGTTATCACCAGGTCTCGATGAAGGAAGAGGATCAAGAGAAAAGGTCCTTCATCACCCATGAAGGATTGTACTATTACAAGGTGATGCCCTTCGGATTGAAAAACTTCGGAGCCACGTATCAAAGAATGATGAACCAAGTCCTCCAAGACCAGATTGGCACAAGCATGGAGGTATACATGGACAACATTATCATCAAAAGCAAACATCCGAAACAGCACCCAGTAGACGTAGATCGAGTTCTCCAACTACTAAGCAAATCCAGAATCAAGTTGAATCCTGAAAAATGTGTTTTCTGGGTCCAAGCAGGGAAATTCCTAAGATTCATGATATCTTACCAAGGCATTAAAGTCAATCCAGAAAAGATGGAAGCCATACTCAACATGGAAGCACCGAAGAACATCCATGAGGTATAAAAGTTAAATGATAGAATCACCATATTAGGGTGTTTCATTTCTTGCTCGGCTAGGCGGTGTCTACCATTGTTCCAAGCTCTCAAAAATTCTAAAAAGTTTTAGTGGTCCACTGACTGCCAGGTGGCATTTGAAGACATTAAAAGATTTTTATCCTCAGCACCCTTACTCAGCCAGCCCGTCCTAGATGAGACATTGTATTTGTACCTCTCTATTGGTTGAGAATGCATCGCCTCAGTACTGGTAAAAGAAGAAGGAAGACAACAAAGCCCTGTCTATTACATTAGTAAAATGCTCTGAGGACCTGAAATTCAGTATCCCATGTTGGACAAGCTAACTATGGCTGTGGTCCACGCCTCTCGAAAGCTCCGACATTACTTCCAAGCTTACCATATTGTCATCCGATCCTGTTTCCCACTGCGAAAAATCTTACAAAGATCGGTATTCCTTGGTGAATTCGATATTGACTACGAACCCTGGTAGCAGATGAAAGCCCAGGCATTAGCAGATTTCGTGCAAGAAATGGCTCCAGAAGACATAACCTTAACCAAAGCACTAGAATGAAAGCTCTATGTTGACAGAGCATCCTTAGCTTAAGGTTCTGCTGTGGGAATAATCCTCAGAGGACCACACAAGGTTCACATCCAATACGTAGTTCGTATGGAGTACAACGCAACCAACAATGCAACCGAGTATAAAGCACTCATTACAAGATTTAAGTTAGCCACCAAAGTCAGGGCTGAACACCTCATCATATACTCGAACTCCCAACTAGTAGTCAACCAAGTCAGTGGAATGTTCTAAGTCAAAGACACCTGCATTGCTAAGTACATAGATAAAGCCAGGCAGCTCTTGCAATACATTGAATGGGATGGAGGCTGATGGGAGATCATCTAGATTCCCAGGGAAGAAAATAATGAGGCCGACTCCCTGGCCAAATCCGCAGCTAAAAATAGTCAAGCATTCTGAGATATGAATTTCACAGAGTTGCTAACCAATCCCAGCACAGAAGACCATGAAGTTTTGAAGACACAAGTAGTCTCAGAATGGATGCAACCGATAATCCAATACCTAGAGCATGGAACACTCCCAGAAGACAAACTGCAGGCTCAAAAGCTCAAAACTAAGGCAGCCCACTATTCCATCCATCAAGGGGAGGTCTACCGAAAATCCCTTTCACACCCATAGTCCAAGTGCATTTCACTAAAGGAAGGGAATTACATACTCTAAAAAATCCACGAAGGAATTTATAGAGCGCATGAATCCCATTATGTGCTCACTCGAAAGGCATTATTCCAAGGGTACTATTGGCCCACCATGTCTAACGATGCCCAGTAGCTAACGCAAGCATGTCCCTAGTGCCAACACTATGCTTGACTCAATCACAAGCCTTCCCACCCCCTGTATCCCATCGGCAGCCCTTGGCCATTCGCTATATGGGGGATGGACATCCTTAGTTCTTTCCCTCCCTTTATGTTGTAGAAAAAGTTCTTAATTAGGGCTATTGACCATTTCACTAAGTGGGTAGAAGTAGAGGCAGTCCCAACCATTACAGAAGCCCGAATACAACACTTCTTCTAGAAGGAGATCATTTGCAGGTTCAACATCCCCCACACTTTAATTACGGACAACAGCAAATAATTCGATAATAATAAGTTCAGAGGCTTCTGCTCAGACCTTGGTATAAAGCATCGCTTCACCTCGGTAGCCCACCCATAGACAAATGAACAAATGGAAGTCACTAACAGAATTCTCATGCAAGGGTTAAAGAAGAGACTCAATAAGAAAAAAGGAAATTCAGTCAAAGAACTCAATAATGTCATCTGGGCCTACAGGACCACGCCTCGATCATCCACCGAAGAGACACCATTTAGGTTGACCTATGGCATGGATGCAGTAATACCAGTGGAAATTGGTTCACCAAGTTACCAGGTAAGCCAGAATCTCGATCACGCCATCAATAACCTTAATGCCCAGATATGTCTAGAGCTACTAGAGGAATAGAGAGAATAAGCAGTAGCCATCGCTGAAGTACACTGACAAAAAGTGACACGGTACCATCACCAACGACATCACCCAAGATAATTCAAGTTGGGAGACTGGGTACTTAGAAGAGCAGATATTGGTAAAGGCAACTCAGGAACAGGCAAGCTAGGTCCATACCAAATCTCAGCAAGCACAACTAAGGGAGCATACAAACTAAGAGAAAGAGGAGGCAAAGAACTACCACGATTTTAGAACTCAGACTCTCTCAGAAAATACTATCAATAAAATTATATTCAACACATGATTCAATAAATTCTCTCTTCATTAATAAAAATACCTTTACAAGAGATCGGTTATAAAAAAAAAATACATATACATATCTACTCTGCTATATGTACATCTAGACCCCCAAGCCCGGAAACAAAGGGGAAAACCTCATCAATAGTCTCTGGATGCGCTATAGACCCAGTAGCAATAACAGTTTCCACAGTCTCCCTCATAAGAGCAGAATTGGCCTTTTGATGGGTGTCCGTATAAAGTTTGGCAAGGTCTGTCGGTGTTATTTGATCTAACGCCCCCAGATCTAGTCTCGAGTCCTGAGTGAGCAAGATCCTCTTAAACTCAACCCGATAAGCTTTGAGAAACCCTCCTACCATGCCTTGGTATGACTTTTTATCACTCGCTCGGGATTTCTCAAGCTCAGCCAGCTTTTTCTAGAGCTCAGAAATTTAAAGGTCTTGCTCTTCGATCCTCCTCGTTAGTTGGGCTTGGCTATATTCCAACTTGGAAACTTTCATTTGATTCGCCTCAACATATTTTATCTGGCAGTGCTCCAGGGCTGCCTTCACATCATCTAGCTTCTTCTTAAAATCAATGGCTATGGTTCCTACCTCGATTTCCTTTAGGCTATATTGGCTCTTCAGGTAGAAGTACTGATCCTTTGCTAGCAATAAGGCATGAATCATCTGTCAATAGAAAAAGTTAGCATCAACAAGAAGCATATACGACAACAACATCAATGGCATAAACTAACTTACTTCTAATGACTGGCCAATCATGGAGTCGAGTAACCCCTCCGGGCCCTCATCGAACCAACGTTACATATCATTGAGCAGCCTTAGCGATTCAGCGTATTGATCCTGCACTTGGTTATTAGAGATACTTAGGGGCTTTATCCGCTTTAGTATTTAGCCCCTCATATCCAGACACCCAGATAATCGTGGGCGCTGAACGAAAATGTCCTCATTAAGCCCATTAGTGTCTGACTCCGGATTAATCAACCACCTCTTTCTTCAGCCCACCCATTTTGGCTATTCTATTTCCACCATTGTCTTGCCCTTGGGGTCAGCAGGAACTGCTTCAGGTGCCATAAGAGCTTCGAGTTGTGGGGAAGGAGATACCCGCACTTCCTCTAGAGCAACTGGCTTGTCAATTAATGAAATCCCGCCCGTAAAATCAAAAAAGTCAGCCATCTACAGTCGTAAAAATAGATCAAGTCAGAAATATAGCTTAAAGTAACTCAAATGTACTAGGGCTAGAGATATCTCCTGGACATATCCTCCGCCGATTGAGCTTCGGCAAGCCCGTCGAGATGTAGCCACAGAACCATCTCCGTATCATGGTTGAAAAGTCTCACAGGCTGACTCACCCTATGACACTCGTCGGACCATATCCGTCGAACATCCAAGAAATCCAACTAATGCTCTACAATAAAAAAATGGTGTCTCCACTTTTTGTGGAGATCCAAAAGCTTTACAAAGAGGGTATGGTTAGGCACAGCTAACAAGGAAAACATCATCTCTCCCTTCTTTCTAGTTAGCCTGTACAGGTATCAAAAAACATCTAAATTGAGTTATTTCCCCTCTTCACACATCAGTTGGATAAACCTGGTCAGTATCCTATAGCTATTCGGATGAAGCTGACCAGGTGCTATGTTATTCTTATTCAAAAATTCCTTCATAAAGGGATCTAGAGGAAATTTCAAACCCCCCTCTAGCTAGTCAAAATACACTACTAATTTACTTAGCCCTAACAGGGGGGTATGTGCCCTAAACTTCCTATCGACGGTGTGAAGGGTGTAATCGACAGGGATACAAAACTACCTCCGATACCACCCCAGTAACTCACTATTTACATTTGAGATAAAAAAGGTCAAAACTAACTTCTTCCCTTAGGGCCATAGTGAAGAAAGGAAATACACAACAACAAAAATAAGGAAAAAGAAGAAGAAAAATAAAAAGATTACCTAGTTGCCACAAGTAAGAATCATGGCAGGCAGAAATGAAAATAGTAAAGGCAATACCAATGTAGCAAAAGCAAGAACAACAAAGAAATAAAGAAGCAAAATACGCCAGTCGACAAGTGCAGCAGTACTTATAAAGACACAAAAGGATTTGGAAGCACGCCATTAACTGCCCTCATTATTGTTGCGTTCCTCCCTAGGCCATTAGGGGCCTTTTAAGGATAAAAAAAGCCCATTGGATGAGGAGTCATGACAACAATGACAAAAACATTTTGTTTACTAACATATGAAATGATGCATAACTCACACGATTTAAACTTTAAATCTTTAGGAGTTGAAGCGACACCACCACGTGTCAGCCCGATCGCATTTCGACTGGGTTACTTCATCAAGCTACTCAGAAAGCATCCAACTAATGCTTTCAGCCCATTCTGGGTATCCGAGCATCTAAGCCTCGTGCATTTAAGTCCAGTGACTAAAGCTGGCACCCTTAGGTCGCTTTCATAGTACTGAGGTTCCGAGCATGTAAGCCTTACGTCCACATACCGAGCATCTAAGCCTCACACGTTTAAGTCTAGTGCCTGAAGCTGGCACCCTCAGGTCGCTTTTGTAGTACTAAAGTTCCGAGCATATAAGCCTCACATCCATGTACCAAGCATCTAAGCCTCACACATTTAAGTCTAGTGATTGAAGCTGGCACCCTTAGGTCGCTTCTGTAGTACTGAGGTTTCGAGCTTATAAAGCCTCGCGTCTATGCACTGAGCATCAAAAAATCCAGTGACAATTGGTTCCATCATGTTGTTTCCAGACGGATGGGTTAATCTATTGTCATGCTCCTATGCAACTGGTGGATATCCAAGCTCTATAGATTGCATTTCAGTAACAATTGTCCCGAGACTCGGCATTGAGCTCTACTCTTTCACTATGACTGAGGCTGGCCACCTTAGCTCACTCGTCTCCTTCACCGTATGATACCCCTTATGAGAGCATCATCATCCTATCTGGACACGACGGACATAAATATCCGAATATACCTGGGGGGGACTCTTGATACCATCTAATATGTTCCCACCTAGTTAAGGGCTCCTTATCCCCTAAACAGGGACACTTGGATTAGAAATAAGGAAAATTCATCTGGAATGAGGACTACCCTAAAGTGGAATCCTAAGCAAAGAAGGAACATTCTCCTAACAAGATTATGAGTCACTATCCCACACGGAATTTGACTCCTTCTAGGTTTGATCATTGTTATATATAGAACCTTATATCCCTCACAAAGGGGCATCTCATTCTCACATATTCTAGCTATCTTGTATTCTTCTTACTTCTATTCTCTAACTTAGGCATCGGAGTGTTCATGGGGACTCTCCCCACCTCTCACCTTGCCTTCTGTTCGTGGATTGGAAGATACCAAGTCCAAGAGTTCCGGAAACTAATTATCAGGGGCCATCATACGTCTAAATCCAACATCATTTTAATTTTTTTAAATTTCTTTACTTATGGGAGAACAATCAACTATTGCCAATGCAATATATTTGTATAAACTTGGTGATCTTAAATGAAGCTATTTTGTGAATAAGACCATCCTCAATCACCACCTTACTGTTCAACTTCTTGAATTAATCATACAAAATCGGTATTTTTAAATTATAATAATTATTATTTATTCTAGTTACCATCAATGAAATAGAGGATTTGTTAACAATTAACCTATTGAATTTTCATATTGACTTTAGTTTTTTTAAAAAGAGGAAAATATGTAAAACAACCATGTGGTTTTCACGGTTTGCACTTTTAAGAATGTATTTTATTTGTTAACATTTTGGATCTTGTGTTTGTCACTGTTTGACAATCTTCAGTATATGAGGCTAACACTATTAAATGATGTATGACCTTACTAAAAATAATGAAAGGGAAAGCACAAAAAACTACCATGTGGTTTCAAAGTTTTGCAATTTTAAGTATGTGTTTCACTTTTTTGATAATTTTAGGTCCTATGTTTGTTGATTGATGATTTTCAGTATATGATACTAACACCATTGGACACATTTAATGGTGTTAGCCTCATATACTAAAAATTTTCAAATGGCAACAAACATAGGACACAAATTGTTAACGAATAAAAACACATACTTAAAAATGCAAAACGTGAAACTACATGGTGGCTTTTCGTACTTTTCCTTAAAAAAATGTATTATTAAACTTCTCTAAAGATTATTTATAGATAAGAGAAAAAAATACATTCTCCAAATTTGAAAAAATTTGTATAATATTTATATATAATTGGTTCTTATATACTTAAATCTTGCGAACACCAAAGAGTTAGGGTGACTTATGGAATTTCTCCCATAGTGATTTTGATGCTTAAATTAGATCACTATATAAAAAATAATAATTGTTATGAAAAGAATAAATGAATAATATAGAGTATTTACTTGGTACTTTACCTCAGTGGAATAGGAATTCCTTACTCCAAATTGGAGTCTTTTATTCTTCCTAACTTAATTGCCTTCCATTATAATATTATGAATTTCATACGGGTCTTGAAATGTTGGGCTTCCTAGATTTGGGCTTGATTGATAATTTAGGATATCAAGAACCCCTTAAGTATTGCTTGAATATTTATATTTGACTAAATTATTGCATCCTTTTACTTGTGCTTGTAGTGTTGTGTCTTCGAGCATGACTGAATACTTTTGAGACCTAGTTGTCTTTAAGCATGAATGGGTGCTGTTTAGACCTAATTTTCTTCAAGTATAAATGAGTGTTGTTGAGACTAATGTTCTCACACGTACGAGTGCTAATGATATGTGAGCTGAACACACATATATTATTGGTTTGTCGAGCATGCTTAATGCTAGCATATTTTAAACTAACAACACATAGAGTATTGAAAAATTTTGAACCAAGCATGCATAGGGTTCTGGTATTGATATAAGCACTTTGAGTGCTGGGAAGAGCTATACAAGATGTTAATTAGGCATTGGCAAGCCTCGAGTTGAGCACTTATGCTTATATTGATGCTTTGTCGAGCACACATAGAGTGGTGGATAATCTTGAGCATGCTAAATACCATTTGTCAAGTATAAGTGGATGTATTTATTTTGTATCTAAGCATAAGTGAGTGCTGATAGGTTTTTGAGCTTTCAGTGCATACTAATATGATTAGTTCCTATATGAGTAAATGCCAATTCATATTTAATTAGCAAGAGTAAAAAGGTGTACCTACCAATGTAACTCAATATGGAGCTTAATGTCATTTGATAGCTTTGTTATCCTGATATCTTGGCACAATCATATTTTGTTAGTTATTATGATTTAAAATTTGAAAAGATGCCACATTTCTTAGGGGTAGAGACATTTTCACTTTTGCCTCGGTAACCATTCGATAACTAGTATTTATTACCTTTATTACAATCCAAATTCACACCTAAGATAATAATGTGAAATTTTTTTTGCTTAAGAGCACCAATTGTCTTTCTAGATCCTTTTTTTGCTTATAAAAGGCATGGGGTTCAAAAGCCATTTCTTTATTTTCTCTCGTCTTGGCTTTTCACCCTTCCTCCTTTCCTCTACATTATTCCTTGAGTCATTGATGCTTTTAAAGCTCCTCATAGTGCTTTCCTTTCCTTTAGTCTTATTGTTGATTGTTCATAGTATAAGGTTAGAATTCCTTACCTTTAAAAATTATATGTTTTGTTATTTCCCTCTTTTGTATGTTTTTTCTAGTTTACAAAATTGATACATGGCCACTTATAAGACCATGAACTCCTTTATATTTGAATCTAAGATAGATAAAAAAAGCTAGTTAGGGAGTGTAGAAAAAGGTATAACATCTCGTCAGATTATAAGTTATTCATTGTAGGTTAAAACTTTAGGGCGCATGAATGTATTAGTAAAAATGATAACATGGTGGTTTATATAAATCCATTGGAAGGGGGATTAAGGTTTATGTTGGGCCACTTCTTTAAAAGCTTTATGAATAAATACAGCATTGCACCTGGTCAGCTGTATACTTACAGCTACCAACTACTGACTGTATTTTATGACCTTTTTAATTATTGACTGCATTTTATAAGCTTGTCCATTCTCACGGATGACATCTGAGTATCTTGATGCACTGGTACATGTATAGTCTAACCAAGAAGAAAGGTGAGTTAACATACTCCCTTTTCTGTCATTGGTGAATATAGCCTTTTCAAGAGGTTAAATGTCATTAGTAAAGCCTAAAGGCAAAGGTACAACACATGATTGACTTTGTAAATGTCTGTCGAGACTAGACTATAGATGTCCATATCGTAAGGTGAATAACTAAATATTTGGATGATGTCCTAACCTTTTAGGTAAGTTGTAGACTTGTTATGTCATAGCTAGTCTACCATTGGACGACTACTCTTGAAAGTTCTATTTTAAACTTTATCTAACTAATCTAGTCTTGGATCAAGTAGTTAGTGATGTTAATCATAAAGATATTCTATAAATTTTCTATTTTCTTTCTATATTATAAATAGACGAGCTTAACTTTTTTGTGAAAGTCCTTTTAGATGATGAAGCCAAAAAGCAAATTAGAAAAGTAACTTGGATAAAAATTGTCAAGCCTTCAATTGTTTAGGTCTTAACTAACCCAAGAGTCATTGATAGAGAAGTAAAGGCAAAGAAGCCTTTGAGGCTTAAAGAAGTATGAAGATCCCTCAAGTGGTGATGAAATATTAATCAAACACCCTCGACTGGCCCAGAGGTGATAACCTTAGAGGTTGGATTGAGTATAAAGTCGATAATCCTTCTATTTTTAATAGTAAGGACCGAGACCACATCACAGAGGTCTGCACTTTAAGAAGGATATGGCAGGTGAGAAGATGATGACCTTGAGGATGCTGATGAGCAAATAATTCTCAACTTGATAGACGTATTCCTTTCTTTCTTAATATCATTCCAAACAAGCAATTTGTTTTTTTTATTGACCGCATTTTTCCAAAAGGTCCTCCATCTCAATGATGTTTGTTACATGATGAAGATCGAGTATAATCTTCAACAAGGCAAGCTTAACATGATCAATATTATGCATAAAACTGAGATGAAGAAAGCACAAGATCTTCTTGAATTAGCTCAATATGAATGGGAAACTATTCTTTCAAATCTTAAGAATGATCAAAGGTAAATTAAAGATCTTTAAAACTCTTTTAATTAACTCAAAAAGAGAATTAAGTAATTGGATCAACTATTGTCTGAAGAGAGTAAACGACTAGTAGAGGAGAAGGAAAGTTGTGTTAAGGATGTTAAACCTTTTTGAGGACTAACAATGAAGTTTTTCTAAGCCATTAAAAAGTGATAGAGGAAGATCTCTATTAACTAATAGCAATTGATGAGGTCATTGAAGTTTTAATACACAAAGGTGGAAGCTCTAAAAATAATAATTAATAAAAAGGAAATTAGAATGTATGAAAGAAAAAAAATAAAGTTTAAGAAATGTAGATGAAATTTGGGTACCTTTTTAAAAAAAATTTCTAAATATTCCAAACTTTCTTCAACTAATAATTATTTATTAGGTTTTTTAAATCAGTCTTGAGTGTAGATCAAAGCTTTAATAAGTGTTGAAGTTAAATAACTCTTGAAAGAATCAAGCACTCATCCACTAATTCTAGATGCCGATTCTGATGCAACTATAGAAATTGGAATAACTAATACATCACGAGTAAAACTAGAAAGAATGCAGAAGCTCTCTAAATTCAGCTTCCACCATTTCAACAAATAAAATTTTCCATCATCAAATTCTTCTGAGACTAACTTGCTTCAATACATATTATGTTCACTCTTTTTTTTTTGTTTCCACTAATTATAATATCTAATTTATGCTGCTTAAATCTAGCATTTATACTAAATGGATATTATGTTTGATTGCACTTGCACATTTGTTGAGGAAACATATTGGCTTCCATCAGTTAGGACATTTACGGGACATGAAGCTTGATTTGCAAAAGTATAATCATCAAATAATTCATAAAGAGCACTATTAACATCCTTGAATATTCTCCATAAATACTAATTAATGAAAATTCAAGATATTTCAATTTGTCCCTTGGATCCAGTATATTTGAAATGAAAATGAGGTAGTTCATTTTCTCTAGATCCCCCAGTACTTATCAAACTTTATTTTCATCTTAAGATCATAAATATTATCAAAATTCTTCCAATCAATCATTATACAAAGCAAGTAAGCTATTTTAAAGAAAAAGGCATTTGTAGTCATATAATGAAAATCAAATATTATCAATGTCTTATAATAAAAATGTTATAAAAATTAAAGCAAATTCTTAGCACATTGCCAATCAGAATATTCAGGAACATCATCACCTAGATATGCCCTTAAATTTGGTTCATTTTCTTCATAATTTTCAAAGGTTCTTTCATATTCATATGCATTTTTTAGTATCAAAAAGATGGAATTCCACCTTATTAGGAAATCAAGATAGAGAGCAGTCTTAGACTCAATACTAATGAAATATAAAAACTGTTTCAAATTTCTTAACCTTATAACATTCCTCACCTTTTTAATTGAAGTGTTTAATTCCTTTAACCCATTATCAATAACTTAATTCAGAATATGAGCCATACATGTTATATATACATATTTGGCTCTAACCCCACTTACCCTTTAACTCAGTAATTTCTTTTTAAGTAAAGGACATTATAGTATCATTTAATGAAGCATTATCAAGAGTGATAGTAAAAACATTTTTAAGACCCCATTCTAGTAAAGAGTTTTTAAGTGTCTTAATAATGTATTCACCCCTATATGAACTCACGGGCATAAAAGCAATAATTTTCTTATGCAACTTCCACTCAGTATCAATAAAATGTGCCATTATGCATAATAGTTAATCCTTTGAATCGATGTCAAAGTATTAATGGTGAGACAAACTCTTTATACTCTCTTCAATATATATGTTAAAGATATCTATACTCACAGTCCACCAAGATGGGATTTAAAATAATGACATGCAATATTCATTAAATTCATAAACCCCTCCCCTTTAACAAATTCAATAACAACTCATCAAAAATGATTATTTTAGCAAGTGCATTTCAAATTAAATCCTGGGAAAATTTATAGATCCTAATTACTCACACATTTGATATACCCTTAGTTTTAGAGACAGAAATGGGTTGAAAAGTGAGAAATTTTAATGTTGTGGACTTTTCATAAGTGTTTTTCATGCATGTAAGAATGTGGTTCCTAAGAGATGAATACCATGCTTTCCGATTTTAGCACCAAAATTTTAGCACAATAAATATATTTATTGTGCTAATGAAATATAAATATATAAATATTTTACTGTGTTTTCCAATTTCATTAGACTCAATGCTAATGAAATATAAAAATTGTTTCAAATTTGTTAACCTTGTAAAATTCCTCACCTTTTTAGTTGAAGTGTTTAATTCCTTTAACCCATCATCAGTAACTTAATTCAGAATATGAGCCATACATGTCATATATACATATCTAGCTCTAACCCTACTTGCCCCTCAACTCATTAATTTCTTTTTAAGTAAAGGACATGATAGTATCATTTAATGAAACATTATCAAGAGTGATAGTGAAAACATTTTTAAGACCCCATTATAGTAAAGAGTTTTTAAGTGTCTTAATAATGTATTCACCCCTATATAAACTTACAGGCACAAAACTAATGATTTTCTTAGGCAGCTTCCACTCAGTATCGATAAAATGTGTCATTATACATAATAGTTAATCCTTTGAATCGATGTCGAAGTATTAGTGGTGAGACAGACTCTTTATGCTCTCTTCAATATATATGTTAAAGATATCTATACTCACAGTCCACCAAGATGGGATTTTAAAACAAGGATATGAAATATTCATTAAATTCATAAACCCGTCCCCTTTAACAAATTCAATGAGCAACTCATCATAAATTATTATTTTAGCAACTGCATTTTGAATTAAATCCTGGTCAAATTTATAGGTCCTAATTACTCACACATTTGATGTACCCTTAGTTTTAGAGACAAAAATAGGTTGAAAAGTGAGAAATTTGTATACTGTGGACTTTTCATAAGTGTTTTTTCATGCATGTAAGAATATGGTTCATAAGGGATGAATACTGTGTTTTTTTATTTTAGCACCAAAATTTTAGCACAATAAATATATTTAGCTCTCACCATAATCTTATTTGCTCAAAATGTTCATAAACTAGTGATCTAATTTTAGTTTGGTTCCTTTTTTTGGATTTAATCCTGCAAACATCTGGTTGCTATGACAAAGCAACAGACTATTGCTAAGCATTACCAACAGACTACTCCTAAGTATTTTTATTGGCTTCCACCATATTAATTAAAGTCATAGGTTCGCTAGAAGTAGTTGAACTGCCACTGGCATCACATGAAGTATCCATCTACACATCAATAAAGGAACATAACAAAACAAAGATTTTCATAACAGAGAACAATTTTATAATAATCAAACCATCACATCAACAAAGAAACATAACACAACAAAGATTTTCATATCAATGAACAATTTTATGATAATCAAACCACCACAACGATTTACTTTTTAAAAAACTTATAACATAAAATTTATTTTTTAAATAAAATAAAATTATTTTTAAAAATCCATACTTTAAAATTAATTTTTAAAAATAAAAACCCATAACATACATTTACAGATTTATTTTATATTTAAGTAAAAATTAAAATAACTTTACCTAAAGAAATTTTTTCGAACATACACAACAAGACCAGATATTCACAAGATCACAAATACATGTTAAACATACAAAAAAATTTGGAAAATAAATTATACCAAGCAATCATGGGTGACAAAAGAATCCACAGTAGAAGAATCAAGAGCTTCCATCTTATAAATATTTGATTCTTCACAAAATCAGGGCTTCCATCTTATAGATATTCGATTCAGACACTTGATTTAATGCATATGCAATCATATCAGAAAGAACAAAGTGTTAAAGCACACATGCAATCAGATCTAAATAAAATCAACATATTAAATATTTAAATGTATGAAATTACCATAAAACTCTTTGATCTACAATTTTTGTCACCCCTTCATGCTTTTTACTTGAAAATAACAAACAAAAGTCAAGGTAGATGGACAAGGAGTAGGAGACTAAAGTTAATTTAGTCTAGGATTGATTTTCAACAATCAACGGATGAAAACAGTAAGAGCATGAATGCTAGGGTGTGGAATACGGTTGAGATGGTCTGATTTAGGATTAGAATGAAGCAATTTGGATTAAAAAAAATTGCATGATATAGTAACCATATAAAACAATGTGTTTGCTATCACATTAACAAATTTACTATTAACAATATATACTGCGACAATATATCCTACAGCAATAACTCAATTTTATTACTCTTATATACTATTTAATTTTTCAGCAATTTACACAATTTATCATGTGTATGCCATCCTAAGTAGCTTCATATATGTATAAAAAAAATAAATTAATAAAATAATACATGAATTAGTAAATTGTTAACAATACGTAAATGAATAGTACATACGTGTGCGTGCGTAATGTTGTTCACACGTGTATACGCACATATGTGTGAATGTCTGTGCATGGGTGCATACCCTCATGTGTTTATCAAGCCAGCTAATTAGCACCGTGAATGGGATCAAGCTGGATGTCATTGTATTTGTTGCAAATGCATTGTGATTGTGATCAACTAAAAGTGAACCAGCACATAAAACGTCATAAAATTTAACAATATATAAAGTATAAATATATTCAATGAAATTCTAATTTAATAAAATTAAAACTGTCTTTAAAATTATGATTATTTTAAGCTTTTGATTGAACTCAGTTGGAGTTAAATCTACTTGAATAATATAACACGTCTAATATGTAAATTTATAATGCACAATATTTATATTTTTATTATTAATTAAATGTAAAATATTTAGCATATGTGTAATACATTTAATAATTAAAAGTTGTATTTTATATAAATACATATGTTTTGAAATTAAAAAGGCTTGCAAAAAGACAAGGTACTTTAAATAAATAAACTGAAGATAGGGTACGTTGATAGGTCAAATGAAGGAGACACAGAATTTAGACTAAACAAATTAATTTGCCTTATATAATTATTACAGCAATACTAATTATTTTCCCTAAATTTTAAAGAATTCCAATAGATTAGAAAACTTGATTTCTTTTCCAAGAAAGTTGAAGCAATTTCACAGGTGCTGATGGTGTGTGTGTGTATATATATATATATATATGACGTTCATCTAAAACAATAAAAATTATTCTAAAATGTTCTTCAAAAAAATTAATAAAAAGTTAATAAGATTTATGTTTCTTAATATACGTTCAGTAAATTTAAAAGAATTTTTTTTCTTCAAAATTAAAATTATCAAAACGCTTTTAACCGCTTAAATTAGGGTATAAATTTGACCTTGTCATTACATAAAATTTAATGTTTCTTCATATGGATACTTAAATGTAGACGAACACGCAAATAAAATTCAAGTGTATAATGTTGCTAATAATGCTATATGTCCCCTTTGCATTAATTTTCACCTCACTATATAATGAATTACAAAAAGCTATACATTAACACATGAAGTCATCTAATTAATAAAATGCATGCTTAAATTTCTATGCTTAAAAAAATTATAAAGCATCTTCGTATTATACAAGTAAAATATATTTATCAACATATAGTTATATCTAAATACAAAACATTTAGGATACATGTTACTTAATAATTAAAGCGTAAATACATTTAGAATGAACAAGTCTTTCCCTAAAAACATTACTTGTCTAATAATTAGTCGCAACCTCTAATCTCCACACGTTTATGTTACAATGCAATATATGTAGATGTGAACACCAGTACATATACATATATGGTGTCATGAAAAATGGATAAATATTGCCACTTTTGATCACTATACAAGCATGCAAGCAAAGAAAAGAGACTAAACTTTGAAAATTTTCAGATTGTGGTATCGCATGGTGATATTGTTAACCCTCCCTTTACTATGATTACTAAAAAAAGAAACATTCAGAACTTGAAGACTCAACTAGCTACCAATTTCAGGATTACAGAGAATTAAATTCTTAAAAGCAAACCCAAAAGAGGGTTGGTGCTGTTCTTCCACTAACAAGCCACGATCGATAGTTACTCTTACCATGGCCTGTCACATTACAAGTGTAAAATAAAGGCTTAAGGACCCTTTACACGTGCTGGTATAAGTTCAACACTGGTACAACTCTAGCACAACGACTTTTGATGAATTGTGACGAAGAACTTCAAGACAACTTCAATGCAATTTCGAAAAAAAGCATTACTTTTTTTTTTCCTCTTTATTTTCAAATTTAAATCCATTTTCAAAGCTATATATAGGTACCCAAATTATTATTGTGTATATGTAGCACTTCTTGTTCTTGTAAAATCTATTGGAGGGTTTCTATTGGGTGAATAATAGAAAACACAGGAAAATGAAGCATATATGTGAAGTTTTGCATGGGTTGAAACCAGGGCTGGTAATGCTTTTGGTCCAATTCATATATGCAGGGATGAATATATTTTATAAATTGGCTGCAAATGATGGGATGAACATGAGAGTTCTTGTTGCTTACAGATGGATTTTATCTGCTGCTTTTACTGTTCCTCTTGCTCTCATCTTTGAAAGGTTTTATAGATTATTATTTTTTTTTATTTTTTTGCAATTATTTTCTAGTAATATATAGCTATTTTATGAACGTTTTCACTTCCATGATATATGCACAGGAAAAGGCCAAGACTTACATGGACGATTCTCGGCCAAGCATTTCTAAGTGGGTTCTTTGGGTAAGGTTTTTTATTTTTCTTTCTCTTAAATTTATACAAAAATATTGGTGCATCTTATTTACCAATATTTTGTTATATGTTTATGATGGCTATAGTGCTGTCGCAATCCGCGATAGATGGTAAATTTTTTTTTTTCGAGTTGTAACGGCACCATAGTCATCGCAACGGTATATGTATCCTCTATTATATTATGTCTGTTACTCTTGAAAAAGAAACTCTTTCCAATTGATTGATTATTAGGGCAACTTTGACGCAAAACTTGTACGTGGAATGCTTGACATTAACTTCTGCAACATTTGCTGCTGCCATGAGTAACCTTACTTCTGCTGTAACTTTAATCTTGGCAACCTCTTTTGGGTACATTTTCTTTTAATGATACACACTAAAGAGCAATATTGAATCTTGTTAATTTTTTGTTAAATAATTTCCAATTATTATATCTCTGTAGACTGGAGAAATTGAGATTAAGAACAGCAACAGGGAAGGCTAAGGTATTAGGAACTGTTGTAGGAATAGGTGGGGCAATGGTTTTCACTTTTTACAAAGGCAAAGAGATCAAAATTTGGTCAACCAATGTTCATATTTTGAAACACAGCAATCATGGTAATGATCACCTTCAAAAAAATCACGTTCCCAGTAATAATCTTCTGGGTTCTTCCATGGCATTAGGCAGTTGTATTTCTTTCGCACTGTGGTTGATTATTCAGGTGAGCTCTGAAATTATATAGCAACCCATATTGTGAAAAACATGTGAAATTCTTAATGCTATACGAATGCCTTAATAGAGTTTTTGGGTGTAATGTTTGGAGGGCAGGCTAAAATGAGCAAGATATATCCATACCATTACTCAAGTGCAGCATTGATGTCTATAATGGGATCAATTCAGTGTGTTATCTTATCCCTGTGCTTGGAGAGAAATTGGAGCCATTGGAAATTGGGATGGAATCTTAGGCTACTTTCAGTTGTTTATTCGGTACGAGAAAATTTCAATCCTTAAGCCAATTTAATTAATATAGAAGTATTCTTAAAGCGGCTTCAAAAAGAGTTGATTAATAGTTTATTAATCATCGATTTATATATCTTCTAAAAAAAATATAATTTAATTAATAATTCAGAAATTGAAAGTATCTTATTTCTGTCTTTGCTTTTATATTCTTTTTTGTCCGATGTGCATTAATTAATTATTAATTTTATTTGTATGTTTTTTGTAATCAGAAAATATAAAAAGATTGTTAGAATAAATTGTTGCTGCTGACTCTAGTTGTGACTCTGGTGATTCAATGTAGGGGATTATGACTTCAGGGTTAGCTGTGACCTTAATTGCATGGTGTGTGAGACTGAGAGGTCCAGTGTTCGTGGCTAGTTTTAACCCGCTCTCCCTGGTACTTGTGGCCATTTCAGGGTGCTTGATGCTTGAAGAAAAGCTTCACTTGGGAAGGTACATGCTTTATTTTTTTTGCATTTTATATAGCTGTAGGCTTATGCAGCTTATGAAATATATGCGCATAAACAATTTCTAGTTCAAATAAATGTTCACAGTGCTCTTTTTTTGTGTACTTCCAAGGGACAGCATAATAGGGGCAGTGCTGATTGTGAGTGGATTATACATGATGCTTTGGGGTCAAAGCCAGGAGATGAAGGAAAGTGAAAAATTAGTGCCACCAGAAGCGTCCCCAACCACTCAATTAGTTGAGGTTGTGACTGATCATGGTGATCCCTCAACATTAAATGATTCATCTTCTACACATGAAGGCCCAGAGGAACCACTACAAAAGTCATTAAATTACAAAACTGAGGGTGAAATAAAATATTGAGAAAAAGCATAAAATAGAAGAACCATTTATTTAATTTGGAGAATTTTGATATTTAGATGCAGTAACAATTCTTCAAAGAAGAAAGGCAATAAGTTAAATGAAAATTTCTTCAAAACATGAATGACCTTTTTTGTTTTTTCAATAGAAATATGTTGATACAACCTTAATGATGCATAGCAACAAGTGTTTATATGAGTTTGCATAACAATTGATATCAAATATAATTTTTATTATTTTTATTTCTTTAAAACTTTCACTACATCAATTAGTATTAGAGCAGATACATCAATTAGTATTAGAGCAGAACTGATCCTTATTAATTATGCGAAAAGAGTATTATGAAGAGAGCTTATTCTATGATGTTGATGATAGTGAGGATGAAGATGTATTTATTAGAGATGAGCCAATATTTGATTAAGAAAATGGAGGCGATGTTAAATATATTTACTTCATTGGCATTGATAAATTTCTTTGCTCTTATATTCTTTTATTTTCTATTTTGAAGTAATTACAAGTTGAAGATATATTTATGATATTCTATAGTAAATTTATTTCCTAATGTTTGGGTAAAATTCGAGGGCGAATTTTCTCTACCCTGAAAGGAATTATGCAGAGCAACAAGTTTTGGAATGAATTTGTAGAACAATTGATAGCAAATATAATTTGTATTATTTTTATTTCTTTAAAACTTCCGCTATATCACTTAAGAAGAAAAAGAATTCTCAAAGTGTATGACATCCCCTTGCACATAGAGGATTACATTAGATGGGACCTCCTTGTTAAACTAATATCAAAACTCAGGCTGCACTTTTATCCAATAGGCTAATTAAATTATGGGAGGAATATGCATTATAGCAAACTTGGCTAAATAATCTAGCTTGTTGATCAATGTCATGTAAAACAAAAATCAAAGGTTAGATACATTATTTCTTCAGCTGGGTAATCCAGCTAATAATGACCAGTGAATCACTCTCCACTTTTAAAATGTCAGCAGCAAATGGTCGAGCTATCTCCAAACCTAACAATATGGATTATGCTTCAGCTTTGTTCACTACCCAAAGTGTTGGGAAAATTGATAGAGTTGGCGTAGCGAAATAATGTTCACATAGACAAAATAAAATTATTGTAGAAATAATCAATCAAATAAATAAATGGAGACGGTTAAACCAGCCAATGAGTGAATAAAATAGGCGTAAAACTTGCCGTATAAATAATATAAAAATGACATCAATATTTTAACGTGGTTCACCCTTAGTGTTGAGCTACGTCCATGGGGCAAAATCCAAAATTTTCTTCCACTATAAAATTAGTAGGTACAAGAGAGAGGCTTCTCTAGATCAACATTAGAGGTACACAATAAAAGAGTTCTCACCAAAATAGTGGCACTCAAATTGTTTCTCAAACACCTTAAAATAATTACTTCACTATTTTGTCACTCATCCTTTGATAAAAATTTCCCAAACCCTTAAAAACTCTGACACTCATCAAAGAAAAATTGCTTTGGCTTTCACCTCATCAAAGCTAACTAGCTTTGGCACCCCTCTCACAAGCACACACAGAGCACTTAATTTTTGCTCTCTTCTTGCCTGTTGCTTGCTTGTATCTTCTTCTCCATGGCCATGGCTTTATATAGCCATTATGTTAGCCAGTATTTCAACTAAAAAAAATCAACAAATGCAGCACCAACTTTAACCTTTTTTTTTCTTTTCAAACTTATGGGCTCCACTAGGAGGGACCCACAACATAAAGACCAGATAATCTCCTATAAGCCAAAATTAGAACATTCCCATGATTATCATGAATGACACATCTTAATCCTGCTCTACCCCATTGATTACATACTTAAGCATTAACAAACATTTTAATAGCGAAACTAGTAAAAGGACTCCATACATCTGAAGACTATTTGCCATAAGACTGAGCTCATGTTTGTGGAGTTTGGAAATCATTCAAATATTGAATAGCATATACTGAGATCATCTTAGCATTAAAATCTTTGTGATAATGTACTTTTTATATTCTTACCATGCCATAAACACCATAAATCATTACCACTTGAGTGAAAGAAAGGTAATCTCCATTTTGAAGTAGAGACGTGATGCCCAATCTTCTAATTCAAACTAGGATCACAGTATGATAGAATGCTAAGAGCTTAACCAAAGCAAATGCTATGTGCAAACAGACAATCAAGAAAAACATGGAATAGCGACTCCATAATACCACATTGAACACACCCTATATCAACATAAATTCCCTTTTAGAATAGCTATTCGTGCACAAGAAGTATTGTATGTAACACTCTCCATAAGAAGAGCTTAACCTTTAGGGTGCATTGAGCTCATATATTTCACCAATAAAATGCTTAGGATCTAAACTCACTTGATTGACTAAGATGTGGACAAAGCTTGTTGAAGGCTATGTAAGATGATGATTTTACTAAAAACATCCATGCTTCTCATAAGACCAAAAATAGAACTTTAAGTTAAAGTTGCAATGCAGAGGCATATTCAAGATGTAGGCCACTTCTGAAGGAGTGAATAGGTGGTAAACTAACTCAGAGTGCTAGCGTATATTATTCATATCCAAAAGGTATGAAACTGTAGCACCATGAATCCATGTCACTTGTGGAATGGGTGATAGGATTTTGTTGAGGGGACTAACAATTTATCCTTCCAAATTCTAATTGTATTGCCATTCCTTGCTTTATAAACCATTTCTCTTGAATAACATATATAATCCTCCATAAAAAAAAACTTAATTTTTGCTTAAGGACTTAATAAATTTCAGTCTCCTGAAAATATCTAGCCTTCAATAAATGAGCACATAAAGATGATGGAGTTTGTATTATCTGACACACTTGTTTAGCAAGAAGTGCTATATTAAAAGCTTCAAAACTCTGAAAGCCAAGCCCACTAGAGAATTTAGACATGCAAACCTTAGGCCATGAAAACTAATGAATTTGATTCTCTCTACACATCTCACCCCACCAAAACTTTATCACCATAGCTTATAACTTGTCATAAAACTGCTTTGAAAATCTAAAGCAACACACCATAGACATGGGATTCTCTGAACCACAACTTTGATTAGTACCTCCTTGCCTACTTGAGAGAGGTGTTTTTCATACTAACTCTATAACTTACGATAGATCTTCTCTTGAATAGAGTTAATTATCTACCAATAATGGTGGGAAGACCCAAACATCATTAATGAGCTCTAACTTCTTATATACTTAACAAAGATGATGACAATTATTGATTTAAGTTTAAAACTACTTTACAAAAAGTTAATTTCAAATTTTCCAAATTAAGAGCCTATCCTGGAGCCAACTTGTAGATGGCGGGGTTTAGTGCATGCCTAAGATTTTAGCAACTGTGACACTATTTAGGCTCAGGGCCCTAGGGAACACACTATTATATCATAAAGACATAGCGTGTAAATGAGGAGTTGCCACTTCTCTCTTTCCTCTCTACTATGATTTTTCTTCACACACTCTGCCTCTCTATGGTTTTTTTTCATAGCCTCTTCCTCTCTCCTCCCCTCTTTCACAGACTTTGCCTATCGGCTTTTAAAGATTGGCCTAGTAACCTCCAACTTGTGATCATGCAAGGAAGTTGTGTGATATTGGGAGTGAGAGGAGGATTCTCAGGAGTTTGGATTTTTATTTTTGTACTTTCAAAATAAGATAATATGATGATCATAGAGTTTTGAAAAAAAAATAAAAGACTCATACATGCAAGGACACGTGGTGTCCTGGACCAATGAAAAAATTAAGAAATGACAAAAAAATTAATTTTCAGCATAAAAAATCAATTTTTAATGAAAATTGGCATTCTGGAATGCCGATTAATGTCTCGTAATGCCGATTAGCATTGCTTAATGTCAACTGGCATTACATAATACCGGTTAGTATTACATAATGCCGGTCGGCATTAAATGCCAACTGATCACATTTTTTATTATTTTATTATTATATTTAATTAAATTACAACAAAGGTCCTTGAAAGTTTTTAATTTTTGTAATCAAATCCCTAAAAACCAATTTTACAATTAAATCCATAAAACGTAGCAATTTAGTCCTTTAAATCGTGAAACTCAACACTAGAGATCAATTCTTGATTAGATTTTTATTATAGAGGCTTTCGTCGCATTCATGCATAAATGCATCATGAAATTAGGTGCTTACAGTTGCCCCCCTTTATCACTATTTGCTTGATAAATTATGGTAAAACAATAGAAGCACATAATTTCGAAGGAAAGAATTAGGATACTTAATTGTATCCTAATTGATGGATTGATGCTTAAATTACTGTAGAATTTTTAAGCAAGATGCTATGTTTAGCATGCTTTACTATATTTCCTGTAGAACGTCTAGTGAGATATATGCAAATGAGTTTTGCTATATTTCTTGTAGGACATTTAGTGTTTCATGATTTAAGAACATACTATAGCTCCTGTGGAATGTTTAGCAATAATACCATAACTACTGTGTAGTGTCGGTGAACTGCACTATATTCCCTTTGGGACATCTAGTGACAATGGATTTCGTTATATTCCCTGTGAGACATTTAACAAAATATATGTAGTGATTATACTGCAATCCATAATTGCTCGCGACTAGATACAATCCATAATTGCTCGCGATTAGTTGTAATCCATAATTGCTCCCCTTTGATGCTATAGTCTACAACTGCTTGTGATTAGCTGTAACCCTTATATTGCTCACTGATGATCCTACAATCCATAATTGCTCGTGATTAGCTATAATCCATAATTGCTCATTAATGATGTTGTAATCCATAATTGCTCACGATTAGCTATAATCCTTACATTGCTCACCTTTGATGCTACAATCCATAACTGCTCACAAATTGACTACAATCCTTACATTGCTCACCTTTGATGCTACAGTCCATAAATGCTGAAAAATTAACTGAAATCCTTTCATTGCTCGCCTTTGATGCTATAGTCCATAATTGCTTGCAAATTGACTGTGATCCTTTCATTGCTCACCTTTGATAATGCTACAGTCCATAACTGCTCTCTGATTTTAAGTAACTGTACCCCTCTCGTTGCTTACCTTTAATGCTGCAATCAACAATTGCTTGCAATTTGACTACAATCATTTCATTGCTTGCCTTTGATAATGCTACAGTCCATAACTATTTGTGATTAGCTGTAACCTTTACATTGTCTGCCTTTGATAATGCTACAGTTAATAACTACTCGTGAATTGGCTGCAATCCTTTCATTGCTTGCTTATAATGTTATAATTTATAATTACTTGTGATTTTTATCTTTGGTTGTTTGAGTCGAATGCTTTGAATTCTTTACATTGATTGATTAACATTTTTGTTGACTGACTTTGAATTTTACTATATTGACTTATTAGAATTTCTCTATTGACTAATTTCAATTCCATTGTGTTAACCATCTCTATAAGTTGGGTGCACTTCCTTCTAGATTTGTAATTCCTACAGACTTATTGAAGTTAGTTTCAATCATGATAAATGTACAAAAGTACATTATAATGTTTAAAATTTATAATAAAATTCATCACTCTTTCATGAGATAGCGTGCACTTAACAAATCTCACTATTTTTTTATTTTCATGATTATCATTTATTTGCCATTTGCAAAGGTCAGATGCATCGTTAACCATCTTATACTGAGAGCAAGTTTTTACCAAGTGAAGAGCTTACTTCCATACCTAATTTTAAGGAGAATTTGCTAAACAAAACTTTTAAAAACTGAGCATGAAAATATCAAATTCTAAGTATCAAAATAGCCTTTGAATTATTTTTGTGCTTTTCTTCCTTATCTGAGTATTCCCTCGCCTTTCTTATATTAATCAGCATGGATACCGTTGGAAAGGTCCTTTGGATACTCATACTCTTACAAAGCATTGGAGTAAATAGAGTAGTTTTTGGCATGGCCCTCTTTTAGTATTCCCTAGCCTTTCTTATGTTACTCAGGGTGGATACCACCAGAAGTTTCACGTTGATATTGTTGCTCATTTTTTAGCATTGGAGTAAATTATGTTTGATATTTTTTTATTCTCCTCTTAGTATTCCCCCACCTTTCTTGTATTACTCAGCATGGATACCATTGAGGGATTTGTACTCGTACTCAATTTTGAGCATTAGAGTAGATTGTATGCACACTTATCATTTGAAAGACTAAATTAATACCCTGAAGTTCAAGCGATTTATACTACAAGTCCACATATTTTATTTTTGCATTTTCTTCCTTTTATTTGGGTGCAAAGCAAACATTAGATTGATTAGAGTTTGTAAACTCTCAACACAAAGCTGCTAAATAATCATCTGAACTCTAATAAAAAAGAGCCATTATGATCAAAGGTCATGAGATAGGTTTTTCGCACATGATTTCATGAAGTGGATGAATTTATTTTCAATTTATGAATTCCTATTGATGTATTGGTTCCTTTCCTTTTCTTTATTCTTTTTTATTTTTCCCTACACAAAACACCGTAAGTTAGTATGGTGTATTTGCAAGTGAAGAAATTTTGTTAAAATGCAATATTATTCTTTTTGCATTCTTCCCTTTTGATTGTGATGATGATGTCTCTGATCACAATGGTCATGATACTCCACCATTAAAGTTGTGGTTTTGGGCTGCGTTTGTATTTCTACCATCCCATTAATGCTATGGTAAAAGGCTTCATTTCTCTTCTTAATATCTCATAAAAAAAAGGTTTAAGAGTTAAAAATCTTATTTCATGACCAAATAATTTTTCAAAGTGCATTCATTTTAGGTTTTGAGTGCTTCCTTCCCTTTTATAGGGCCGATGAATGTATTGCTGACATGTTAGACCTTCTCATCACCATATTCCATACCCTATACTAGTCTATTTATTGTGGAGAGATCTTCTAAATGATGCTCCAAATGAGACTATGGAGATGGATGTTGAATTTGAGGAGCTTGAGCGTCTTATCTAACCTCTTGAGGTTGCTTCGATGATGCTTTTGCAAGTATCACTATTGGTGATACTCCTTTACTGGATGGGCCTATAGTTTATCGGGCTCCTGTGGTCTAAAGTCCCATTGAGCATGAAGTTCACCTTTATAGTGTTGTTCTTCCTATTTTACTTCTTCAAATGCTTCATATGTGAATATTTTGACCACCTTTCTACACCTTTACAATACTAATTTTGAATGTTAGTAGCAAAGTATTTGCACAATCTTGCCTAGGCACAAATACATTATTATGCAAAGTAAGTATTTCATAATAAATATATGCAAGTGTATGCATGTTATATACGACATGCATGATCCTAATGCGTCTCCTATTTGGAACAGAGCTATGATTTCAGCTTGGAGTATGAGAATGAAGTGCCTCATCAACAGCCTATAAGTTTGAGCATTAAATGCCTCACTATTGGTACTTCTGATGTTAGAGCCTTTGATACAGTTTGTTAGATAAGTGACCATGCTAGCAAGTGGGGTCCATAGCTTGACATTAGAGCTCATGATTAACCGATACACTGTTGAACTTTTCTTTTTTCTATTTTTTTGCTGTATACCGATGTATTTTTATGCTTCTTTCTACCCTAAGATCTCTTATATTGGCTCTTATATTGGCTTTTATACTTTAGTGTTCCTTCTTCACTCTTTGAATGCAGACTTACTCTTTTAATATTTGCCCCTAAAATTACATTTTTCCCCCCAACTTCATTCTAGATTCATTCACACTATTCTACCAGTCTTTTTTTTTCATTTTCGTGTGTAAGAGACCTAGTTCATTCATTAATGTTATTGATCCTTTGACTTACTAACCCTATTAATTGCAGTCTCATGCATTTAAGATGTAGAGGAGTGAGCAAACTAACTGAAGTGAGTTCTTGCTGATGAAATCAACTAGACTTGCTCTTAAAAAAAATCTTGAGCTAAACATGATGCTAGATGCTGGTGCAATGATTAATAATAGTTATTAGGTATAGGTTGCAATGCAAGTTATCGAACCATCTAAATTCCCACATTATAAGGGGACACTAAGCTTATAGACAAAATCAAAAAGGGGTGGCAAAAATGAAAACATAACTAAAATAGTGATCTCATAGCTCTAATTTAGCTTTCATTATGTATTATCTTTTCATTCAGATACTTATACAGCAAGATAAAGATGAATATGCAGTATTTGAACAAAAATTTCATATTCAATTTTACTCATTCATTAGGGCAAAAATGAGAACATTTATTACATCACATGATACAATTCCTGTTACCAGCCAGTCTTAATTTTTTCTTTTTAATTTTTACATTACTATTCTTTTTTTCTTTTTCTCTCTCCTTAGTTTTTCTCCTTTTTTCTTTTTTATTTATTTTTATTTTTTTTCTCAAATTTCCTATATTCAGAAGCTACATCATGTGATATATGAATGTTCTTTGAATTAGCATTTGTGCCTATGCTGAATGAATCTAATTGAATTGAATTAATGTCAAACATGCATATGCAATTAATATCATAATGCATAGTACCATTAGGATATACACTATATAAGTAAGCATGACCAGAATTCATATCATCAATCACTAAAACAAAACAACTTCTAAAGAAACTAAAATTTTATTCAAAGAAGGCAATAAGAAAATTTATTTCCTATTCTAAATGCTAGGGATGCTAAGTCTCAAGGTGGTTGTCTTTTCGGCGGCTAACATAATAACTATTCTTACATCTTCTTGCCAACTATCTCCATGACTTCATCTTTTTGTACCTCAAATGTGCATTTTTCTTTCTTGTCTATCAGCTTCTTATCATCAAACTCATCACCCTATCTTGTAAGCACAATTGACTCGATGGGTATGTTAAAAGAAGGTGGTTTAACGTACAATACCTTATAATCGAACTTGCTTAAAGGCTGACCTAGTAAGTCTTATGCTCTTTCCACATCTTTAGTAGCATTAAGAGATTTTTTTTATTTTAAAATATAGGTCCTTAAAGGAGCTTAGCACTTCTTCCTTACTTGTTCTTGAGTTGATCCTCATGGTAGCTGGGGGTGGTACATTTCAATAGTTTAGGAAGGGATTATTTCTAATACTTGGGTTTTTAGGGTCTGTGATCTTTCCGGAGTCTATAAGGTTTTGAATTTCATGTTTGAGGTGAATGCAGTTATTTGTGCAGTATTGGAGGTTTTAAAGGAATTTACAATGCATGTTTGGGTTATAGCCTGGGGTATTTGGGTTTGGTAGGTTTGGATTAGGTAAAGGTTAAAGTAAGCCCTTTTGCATTAGGCGCTTTAGGATTTTTGATAAAGGTTGGTTAAAATTAGATAATCTCCTTAGTTGTTGAACAGTCCGCACTTCCATAATCTGGCTAGTGCTTCCTTGATGTATGTCCCAGTTGGATAGTTTCTTACTCTGGTGCTTTTAGCAATCCTCTTTTTCTCACTTTCAATCTCCTTAACTTACAAACCATCATCATAAAGGCTTATAAATGTTTTAGGATTCATCATTTATAGCATTTCAACCATATTAGGTGACACATTTTGGACTATCATCCTAACCTGATCTTTCTCAGCCAACTTATTTTTCATTAATCCTGCCTTATTCATAAATCTGGTTAAGAAATCAGAAAAGGATTCATTTGATTTTTTCTTAGTCATTTCCAAATCCCTGATGGACACTTCTAATCTAGTATTATAATTATACTATTTCAAAAAAAATAGTACACAGTTCTTTTTAAACACCCCTGACAGACTTTTCCAACCCATGATACCAGTTTGTAGCCATTCCCTCTAAAGACAATACAAATAACCTGGTGATCACTACTAATAGGGCCTTAGTAGTGCTCATAGTTATGTGTACTTATTGAGATGAATCCTAGGATCTCCAATTCTATCAAACTTCAGCAACTAAGGCATTTTGAACTTCTCAGGTAGCTTATTACCCTTCGTTAGCAGCATATCATCAAAGTCAAATGAATATCCCATGCCTTGTCCTCTAGTCAGCTCTTCTATCTTGGACATTTTCTAGGTTAGTGCTTGCATTTGCTTGGACTCATGGACTTGCACTAGTTTAAGTGATTCTCTCTTTGCCTTTTCTATCATGTAGTTCTCAACATCCTTAAGATTCACATCAATAACAAATAGGTTTCTAGCAACAGGTTGCCCCCTAGCATTATTGGCAGCATTTGGAGCATGTATAGTAAGTGGGATAGCTGCAGTAGGTGGTGGTTACTCAATTACAGGTTGTGGTATAATAGTAGTAGCAGGTTGTATCAATCCAGATAAAGCCTATCTCAGTTCATTTTGCATTATAGCCCTCATGTCATCCATCAAAGCTCCCTTAATGTCTTCTAAGGTCCAGTTCCCTCCTTATTATTGTTCCATTTATATATGCTCAGTTGGAGTTAGTTTAGCTTCTAAGGAAGGCGGATTAATAGGACTCTTCTCCAGTCTATAAAGGATCTCTTTTGCTATCGCTTTAAGACTTAAATATGTTCTTCTTAGTCTACCACCTTTCCGTCCCCAAATATAAGAACACCTAGATGAATCTATGATGGCTATAAAATAAAGTGTTAGTATGATAAATGAAATGCATATATGCATGATGCACGTGCTATGCAACAAGTAGCAACTAGCAAGTATCAATTAAGTGTATAACTTTCATCCTTCCAACCTTATTTCTCCTACATAAGTGTTCAATGGTGAGTCTCTTTTCCTAGGATTTTTGGTTTTTCCCTTAATATCAATTGGGGATATTAAGAACTGACGCGCATGCCAAATCTCTCAAAGTGGTAAAGTATAGAAATAGTATTTCTAGGTATAAAAGATTAGCTCAATCTTTATTAACCCAAATGGGCTTCTAAAGTATGGGCTTAGGTCTTTATAAATAAAAATACCTTATGGCAACATTCACAAGCAATTTGGGTAATCCTAGGGGAAGTTACTAAGCCATTATATATGGTTAGGGTCCGGTGAAAGGTCAAGGTTCCGTTAGTAAGATGCCCTCCCTTAAGACTTGAGTTACAGGCCAAAGTCAGAGGGGCCCAACATCCTCTGCAAACTCGAGAGAAGACTACGCCCCCCCCCCCCCCTTTAGGACTTCAGTTACAAACTTTGGTCAGATGAGCCTAGTAATGTCTATTGAACTGAGTTAAGGCTAAGAGTGATGGTTAACCAATTTACAACTCCATGAAGCTAATGGAATCATGAAATTATAAACCAATGCCATCGTTAATAGGGACATGTAGAATCAATGCAAGAATAAAATAATAATTAATAAAATAATTCTAAAGAACACAAGTAGAATCAATATCTCTTATCCTTAGTGGAGTTGCCACTATAGACGATGGGGTTTAGCATGCACCCAAGATTTTAGCAACTGCAACACGGTTTGAGCTCAGGGCCCTAGGGAACACATTAATATATTATAAAGACATAGAGTGGAGATGAGGAATCACCACCCAAGGTAATAACTGGGACAAATCAAAATAGTGGTACTTAATTCTCTAATAGAAAGCTACCACTATAACCAAGAGATTCTAGGAATGAAATACTAACTTCTCTTAGTCTCGTGTTCATTTAGAATTACTTTATGAATTACTATCTTATTCTCTAATTACATGCAATTTTATTTAAACCTTAATTAAACATCCATATAACCCAAAGGCAACAAGTCATAAAATTACATATAAAAATGCATACAAAAGGCAGCGTCCCTATGTCTAAACTAGATTAATTTTATTAATTAAAGTTAGCTAATTCTATATATTTTATTTAAAATTAAAATGGACTAAATATAGGCCTACATTTTAATTGAATTAGTGAACCTAAATCTACTTGTTTTAATTAACTAAGGAAATGAGCCTATTGTCTATAAATTTTAAAGAAGAAATTAGATTATTAAGTGGGCTTAAATCTAACTTAATTTTAACTCAAATAAAAATGGGGCCTAAGTCTGTTTAGTTTAAAAGAAATAAAAGTAATCGGTTAAGCTAAATCTAAATTCATTTTAATTAACTAGAAACAGGCATAAGGTCTAATTAATAAAGAAATAAAAATACATTAATGGGCTGGATTAAAGTTTAATTTTATTAATTAAAAGTAGGTTTAAATCTAATTAACCTAAATGGGCCTAAATTAATTTTAAATTAATTAAAACCTAAAAACCATTTTTAAGCCTATTTATTAAATGGGTTGATCCTACCGTGGGCTTGGTGACCAAAAGGCATGAGAACCAAAAATAAAACCCAATTCAACAAACATACCAAAAATAAATCAAAACAATAATTTTTACATGATTTTTCTAGAAAACCTTAATTCAATTTCATGCAACCCTAAAATTAATCTACTGCCATCATTGATTTAATTGAATTTTACCAAATTGAGCCTAGATTACTAATCAATTTTTAATGCAGAGAATTAAAATTTCAATAGTTTCCCTTTATTGAGGCTATTATAAACTACAATGTAGCAAATTAAAGAAAATTAATTACAACCTAGTAAAAACAATGAACAAAATACCGTAGAAAATAATAAACCTTAAATTCTATAGGGATTTCACAAAATTCAGCCCATGGCATCCATGGATTCTTCAATGTAGCCACTGCTAAAATCTCACATCACTAACCTCACATCCAGAACACTACAGAACACTAATCAAAAATAAAAAAACACAAAAAAAAAAAAAAATTTAATCAGTAATGACTCAATCAATAAATAAAACAAAGAAATCAAATAAAAAAAAGAACATAAAAAGAGTAGGGGATACTGTGCAAATGTTATTTGAACACCCCTCAGATTGGGATTGTTATAGTTTTGAGATTGACTCTATTATTTTTTCTTGATTTTCTAAACTTTAAAACCAAATAATGTATTTTTATTGATTTTTTGAATGTTTTGAAAATGAAAAATGAAGAGCTAAGGTGTGTGGCTTTTTGCCCAGTAAAGAAAATAACTAGGGTTTTACTTTTTAGACTCAAAAGAAAATTTTCTCTCTCTTTTTCCTCTCCTCTTTAATTTTTCTTCACAAACTCTGCCTCTCTAGGGTTTTTTTTCCACAACCTCTTCCTCTCAACTCCCCCTTTCACAAACTCTGCTTCTCGGCTTTTTAAGCCTGTCCTAACAACCTCCAACCCCTATAATCACGCAGGGAAGTTATGCAATATTAGGAGCAAGAGGAGGAGTCTTAAGAGTCTGGATTTTTATTTTTAAACTTTTAAAATCAAGATAATATGATGGTGATAGAGTTTTGAAGAAAATCAAATACTTGCACACGTAGGGACACGTGGTGTCTTAGACCAATGAAAAAATTAAGAAATGATAAAAAAAATCAATTTTCAACATAAAAAATCAATTTTTAGCAAAAATCGACACTCTGGAATGTTGACCGACGTCCCATAATGCCGATTGGCATTGCTTAATGCCGGTTGGCATTACACATTGTCGATTGGCATTAAATGTCAATTGATCACATTTTTTATTATTTTATTTTATTTTATTTTATTTTTTAAGTAAATGATAAAAAGGTCCTCAAAAGTTTCTAATTTTTGCAATCAAATCCCTAAAAACCAATTTTGTAATTAAATACACAAAACGTAGCAATTTATTCCTTTAAATTGCAAAACTCGACACCAGAGATTAATTCTTGATTAGATTTTCATCATGAGGCTTTCATCGTATTCATGCATAAATGCATCCTGAAATTGGGTGCTTACACAACTTATACTAACATATACTGTCATTCAATACAATACATTCAGTCATGTTAGCTCTAGCAAATAACATATTGTTATTAGCAAAGAATAAATGAGAAATTTGTTGGCTCCTCCTACAAATTTTAATTCTATGATGATGTTGCTTGTAAGCTACCTGAATCATAAATGAAAAAACTTATGCATATATAAGGAAAAGAAAGGGCAATATTTTATCTCCTTGGAGAAGACCTCTTTTTAGCTTTAAAAAGACTTTTGGTTGCCCATTGATAAATAATAAGTAGGTCAAAGAGGAAATGAACACATGAGCCAAATTCATAAAAAAAACTTGGGATATTCATCTAAATCATTGCCTAAAGTAAAAACTCACATTCAGCTCTATCATAGGCTTTACTCATGTCTAACTTGAGCACCATATAACCCCTTTCACTTAACTATTATTGTCTCATAAAATGGAAGATCTTAAATGCAATTACATCATTGTCATGAATCATTTTCCTAAGAACAAAAGCCCTTTGATAATCCAAAATTAACTCAAATAAAACACTTTTTAATCAATTAGCCAATAATTTATTCATGGACTTATAAATGATATTGTATAAAGATATAGAACAATAATCTTTCATAGAAATTGTAACTTTAATTTTAAGAAGAGAAATGATTTCTATCTCGGGTCCATTGTAAAAGTGGCTAATAAAAAAAATAAGGGGGCCATATGCTCTGACAAAAAATATAGCTCCAAATGAAATTGCCCCTATGAATTCTAGGTGCAATTTCTTCCAAACATTAAAAAAAATAAAATAATAACGGTTTGCTAAGTCTATCATTGCTCTTTTAAGAATTAACACCATACATGTGTGATTTATCTTCTTAGCATGACTCCATAACTTAAAAAATACAAAATAGTACTCATAAGTCATAATATCATTATGCAATATATGCCAAAATTTTAGAAAGAAAAGTGTTGGCATTCAATTAGTCTTAGGGCTTTAGTTGATTCATTTGCTTAAGGGCTTGAACTATCTCCTCTTTTTCAAATGGGGCATTGAAAAAGTCATGATCCATAATGTCACGACTCAAATTGGGGAGTCATGATTGATGCTAGGGAATGGGAATTCTCATGAATCCAGAACCCATAGCAAGCCTTAAAAATAAAAACTCATGCAAACATATCACAAAAATACCTCATAATTAAAATTTTAATTAATATAAAAGAAATCCTCATATTATAATATAATAAAATATACTCATATAATTATTCAAATATAGGATCACTGTCTAATACAATACAAATACTGCAATAAGATGCACTAGTACTACAACGTTTACTAAAATACAAGTATAAGTTTAAAGTTTACATAGATCGACCAGTGGAAAAAGGGTCTAGGGAATAGAACTAGTATGGAGGTCTAAAGTAAAGGATCCTGGAAAAAATATTGAGTAGGTCAGACCTTACTGAGTGAATTATTATTATATATATACACACAACCTAAAGACATAGACACTCAAGCATTAGTACAATAATATATTTATTTAATATATATATGCATTTCATATAGATGCTCGAAATCCATTTTTATTACAACAATAAATGCAAAAGAGTTTTAGGTAGAGGATCGAAGTAGACTCCTTAAATTTTTTTGCAACCTTGATCGCGTAGCCAACTGGCTTTCCACAACTCTAAAAATATCATTTATCCAACTTTTTGGCTGTAAACTAGCCCTGAGTACACAAAGGGTCAACCGAGGATCCTTAGTTCCACTACCGGTGCTAATTGGCCTTGGGTACCCTACAAGTCAACTGAGGATCTGCAATCACACCCATTTTTCCATCATTCACCACAATCATTATTTCCGTATTAGAAATCAATCAAAGTTCAAAGCCTAATTTCTAGTGTATTGTTGTGCAACAACCCTAGTGTGACCCACTAGGTAGCACATTATACAACAATCCTCCAAAACATTTATCATGAATAAAATAATCAAATTTATATTAAAATATGCAGCATTCATCAATAACAATTATTAATCGCATTTTATATATGAAAACATATATGCTCAATAATAATAATAATAAAGAATATTTAATGTGATATAGCATAATTAATAATAAAATTCATAATTATTCAAAATATGGATGCTCACAATATATTTTCTACATGCAATGTATACATATAATAATAACTCACAGTTCAAATGTGCTTCGATAGGCCTAGCTCACGGAGCAATTAATAATAATAATAATAATAATATATTAGAATAAAAATCCTAATTTATACTTCTATAATTTCTAAAGAATGACTCAATCTAGGACACAATTCGACAAAAATTCAAAACTGAGGGCTGACTTGATGTCATGTTTTATGAGAATTCTACAAAAAATTTGACAGTCTCCTTTATAAAACAAACGTCTCTCTACTAAAAGTAGAGTTGATCCTACATGCAAACACATTTTAAATATTCATAAAGCTCAACTTCTCGGGTTGGACCCCGAATTACAATAATTGCCTAGCCGAGAACCAATATAAACAAAATCAATAAAATAATAATAAATACAAATAATTCACCAAAACTCATAAAAATCATAAATTACCACAATTCAATTTATTTAAATAATAAAAGCATCAAAAATATTTATTTTTCAAGATAAATAATAAAATCTCAAATATAATTAAATAATATTAATAAAATTCATTTTTCAAATATTCAAAATCAAATAGCATATATTAAAAATAATTATTAAAATTGCCCAAGTATGTAATAAAAATAACAAAAAATCCATTTAATCATAAAAATAATAGATAAAACTATTATTCGAATATTTTTTCAAAAATTATTATTAATTAGTTAAAAATAGTAAATAATTCATAAAAAATATTTTAATACTAGTTATTACTCAAAATTTATCAAAAACATAATAATTAACAATAATTTCAATTAAAAATATAGATTTTACTAATTTATACTATTTTTTCCAAAAATCTAATTTTTACATTAACATTCAAAAATTCATAATAAATATTTGGTGCATAATTTCAACAAGCTTTCTTCACAAAATATACTTAAAATAATTAGTAAAATTTATTAAAAATAAAACACATTTCCAATCCTGTAACAGTACCTGTGAATAGTAACCGAGTTCAGAATAATGCTTAAATCGCAACTATCTCCAAAATCAAATTTAAATACATTTTTGGAAAGTTTACAATTTTAATTTCAATAATCTAAAGTCAATTTAACATGAATCAAACTAATTTAACATAAAATCAACAAATGAAACTAAGAACCCTAGAATTAAATGAACATAATTGAGGTTGAATTCGAAGTTGATCAAGTGAATTACCTTAAGGGAAATAAAGCCCATAAAACCAGCTTTTGATCGAGACCAACCTTGACCCCTGGCATTGCCGAAGATGACACCGACAATCTTTGGAAGTTGTCAGTGCCAAGGAGGAAGAAGAGAAGAGAGAAAGGAGCAGCGTCGACGGTGGGAGGAAAAGGAAGGGAAGGGTAGGTGGTGGTGGCAGCACAAAGAAGAGAGGCGGCTATCTTGGCATGCTGCTGAGATGCAAGGGCTGTTTTTGATGTGTGAGAGAGGAAGGAGGGAAAGGAGAGGGGAAAGCAAAGAAAGAGAGAGGAAAGAAAAAGAGAGAGAGAGAAAAAGAAAAGAAAAAAAGTGTTTTATTTTATTTTGTTTATTTATTTTATTAAAACAATTGTATATAAAAAATTCTCACCACAATATTAAAATATATTAAAATACACTACATTAACATAATTCACAAATAATAATAATATTACACAATGCATAACAATAAATTTAAGTTTTAAATTTCAAATTAATATTAATAATGCCATAATATAATAAAATAAATAATAACACTTGAATTTAATTAAATTTTACAAAATAACCGTAATAGAACAAATTAATAAAATAATTATTAACACTACAAATGCCAGAAATTTATTTTTATAATTTATCAAAAATTCAGGTTATAACACATAAGCTTCAAGAAAGAGTCAACATAATAGGGCCAATGTTGATTGTGAGTGGATTATAGATGATGCTTTGGGGTCAAAGCCAAGAGATGAAGGAAGATGAAAAATTAGTGGCACCAGAAGCGTCCCAACAACTCAATTACTTGAGGTTGTGACTAATAATGGTGATCCCTCAACATTAAATGATTTATCATTTACACATGAAGGCCCACTGCCAGAGGAACCACTACAAAAGTCATTAAAATACAAAATTGAGGAGGGTGAAATAAAATATTGAGAAAAAAGCATAAAATAGAAGAACTATTTATTTGGAGAATTTTCAAATTTAGATGAAGTAACAATTCTTCAAAGAAGAAAGGCAAGAAGTTAAGAAAATTCCATGTTTTCAAAACACGAACTACTTTGCTTTTGTTTTTTTGTTTTTGTTTTCAATAAAAACATATTAATATAACATTAAGAAGAAAAGGAATTCTCAAGGTGTATGACATCCCTTTGCACATAGGGGATTACATTGATGAGATCGCCCTGTTAAGCTAATATCAAAACTCAATATGCACTTTTCTCCAATAGGCTAATTAAATTATGGGCAACACTATTACTAGAGCAATGAATATGCATTATAGCAAACTTAGCTAAATAACCTAGCTTGTTGATCAATGTCATGTAAAACAAAAACCAAAGGTTAGAAACATTGTTTCTTCAGCTGGGTCATCCAGCTAATAATGACTAGTGAATCGCTCTCCATTTTTAAAGCGTCAGCAGTAAATGGCCAAGCTATCTCCAAACCTAACAATATGGCTTGTAGTTTAGCTTTGTCCACTGCCTAAAGATCAGATAATCTCCTACAAGTTAAAATTAGAACATTCCCATGATATCGTGAATGACACATCCTAATCCTGCTCCACCCCATTGGTTGCATACTGAAGCATTAACATTCAGTTTAATGGCAAATCCAGTAAGGGGACTGTAAACACCCAATTTCTTGTAAGTAGAGCATGAATATGATAAAAGATTAATGATGATAATTTTGTTATAAATAGATCGTTAAATCTTGATTTTGAATCTCATGATTTAATTATAAATCTTTTAAGGGTCTAATTGTAAAGTTTTGATTCTTTTAAGGGTCATTTTCTAATTAAAAGAAAAAATGTAAGTTATCGATTGGAACAACAAAAAATACACAATTTCTGCTGGATGCACAAGTTCGATCAGCTCTGTTCTTCAATTTTTTTATTTTTAAAATTATATTCTTAATTTTTTATTGATTTAAAAATATATACAAAAAAAAAAGAGATAAATTTGGTGATAATGACATATTATCACTGTTTCTTTAGATAAATTTGATGTTCTATCCCATGTGGTTTAGATAATCACAAGAGATTGTTCTCTTCTTGATAAAAAAAATACGAGTTTTAACAAAACAAGGGGAGAGTTTTTTGGCACGCATAGAGAACTTAACAAATAATCATTTTCTTTGGTTCGGTGTTCCTTTGGGTTTTTACGTAGAAGAGGAGAGGAGGAGCTTTTGGAAAGAGGGTTTCATTAAAAATAATCTTTCATTGCACTTTGTGTTATACATATTTTTCTTTAAAATAAAATTCCTTTAAAGAAACTATAAGCCTAAGAATCAAAGAAGGATCCAACAGACTCTATTCAACATGATGAATCAAGTTATTTTGAGGAAAATCAAGACCGCATCCACACCTTTGTCATCCTTCTTTTCGTTAATTTTGTTATTTCTTTGAATTTCTTCTTTCTTTCTTTTATTTGTTTTTATTACTTTAATTCTAATTTTGTTTTCTTTGTTTTTTTTTTTTTCATGTGAATGATCTTGATAGTGAGAGTAACCTGAATTGGAGATATATGTGATTGAAACAGTAAAACCCATGAATTAGATTCTTTATTTAAATCCACGTAGTTTTTTTAGAGTTTCTGTTTATTTTCATTATTTATGTTTTATAGCTTTTGTGTTGTATTTTAATTTTAATTTTCCAGTAGTAGTTGTAATAACCCAATAATGCGATAGTGAAATCATGTATTTACTGTCTTCCTTTATTAAAATTGGGTTAGTAAATTAGGTTAAATTAGTAAATTAATTAAAATCCATTATCGTAGTAGATTAACTAGGGTTTCCAGTAAAAGGTTAGATTAGGAACACAATAAACTTATTTTGTTTTTTTTATTTGGTACAGTTTGGGCTTTTATTTATTTCCTTTATCATTTTCGGCTTGTTATTAATTTTAATTGTGGTTCTAACTATTTTAAGCTCATAATAATAGGCCCATAGATTGAGTTAAACATGCTTAGAATTAATTTAGAGGAAATTTCACCCTAGATACCTTTGACCACTTTAGTTTTGTTAGTGGCCTGAATTTTTTTTTTCTTTCAACTTTGTTCTTGCTGCTTTCACTTTTGTACTGAAAACTAGTCCATTTTTTTAAAAACTTTGGACAGTATTTCGATGATTTCCATTTTTTTTTCATCATTTTCCTTTTTTTCTCATTTTTTCTATAACTTTTTTTTCTGCATATTATTTTTGAAAGCATATTTAATTTAAGTTGATTGTATGTATTTATTTGATTTGTATATTTTAAATAATTTAATTTTATATTCTAAATAACTAATTAAACAAAAAATTACCCATAGTCTTCAATAATTATTTATAATTTAGAAATTAAACTAATTAAAGTAAAAATTACCCATAGTATTCAATAATTATGTTTTCAATAAAAATAGCAAAAAATTATAATATCAAATAAATTATTATTTTTATTATTGTTACTAACAAAAGTAAAAATTATGTTTATGGTCTTAATTTTATTATTAATGATGAAAAAACAACTAACAACAACAACAACAAAAAAAAGCTGCAATTTTCTATTTGTTTTTTGTTGATTTTGTTATTTCAATTGTGGTTTTTTAATTGTTTTTGTCATTTGTCTTTTTTATATTTGTTGATTTTTTTGTTAAAAATAAAAAATAGCAATAAAAAAATAAAAATTAGGAGATATATCAAAAATTATTATTTTTAACAAAATTCATAATAAAAGTAAACATTTTATTTATGGCCTTAATTTTATCATTAATAATGAAAAAATAATTTTAAAAAAATAAAAAGTAAACAACAATCAACAACATAAAATTTTCTTGATTTTTGTTGTTTTGTTGTTTCAATTGTTTTTTTTTTTAATTTTGTTGTTGTTGTTTCGGTTTATTTATTTGTGTTGATTTTTAAAATTTTTTTGGCTTTTTTTTGTTTATGTTACAAATACATCATAAGGATTGTAAACTTGTCACATATTGATGACCAATAAGTATCAAATAATTAAAAAAAAAGAAGTTGTTAGACATTTTAATAAATAGATTAAAGTAAAAACATAAAATCCTTATTCTTTAAGAATATAAAGGGAGAAAATTCTGTTTATTGATTTTATTATAACAGTTGAAGATATTTATTATTTGGTTTGACAACTATTGAAGATGTTTAGTTCATAATTATTCATTTGAAAAAAAAATCTTAAGAGAAAAAAACATTGAGCAAAAAAAATGTTGAGAAGAAAATGAAGACAATACCTTAAAAATAAAAATAAAAAGCGTTGAGTAAAAAAAGTTTAGAGAAAAAGATGAAGACATTAGAAAAAAAATGTCGACAAAAAAAAAAGATAAATATAGTATTATAAAAATAGAAAACAAATGTTTAGTAAAAAAATCATTGAAAAAAAATAGATGAAGACTAGTAAAAAAAATATGGAGAAAAAATAAATGAAAATAGTACAAAGCAAAACAATTGTTGAAAAGAGTATAAAAAAAAAAAAGTTGAAAAAATCAGTAAAAAGAAAAAATGTTGAAAAAAATAGAGACAACCCTAAAACTAAGGGTGGCAAGGGGAGTGAACTATATTTAAAAGAAAAAAATTACAAAAAATATTTTTGAAAAATTTTCAAGTCAATGAAATTTTTTTAAAAGTTTTTTGGTTTTTGGTATATTTATGTAAGAATCCCATTAATTTAATCTTTAAGCCCAATAAATTAATAGGTTAATTAGCTTAGGTGTAGATTTAATTAAAATATATTTTAAGGTCCATAATTTGATTAGCTTTAGGTTAGATTATAATTTAGGCTCATTTAGTTAAATAGACATAGCCCACCTAGATAAATCAAAATAAATTTAGAATTATCCCATCAAATTAAGCCCATTGTTAAAATTTATAGACATAAAATCACTTTAAAATAAAATAAGTAAAACTAGGCCTACTAATTCATTCCAATCCATTTCTTTAAAATTGATAGACTTAAGCCCTATTGTAGAATTAAAACAAACATATTTAGGCACATTAATTAAATGATTTAGGCCCACCATTAGTTTTAACTCACTTTAAAATAAAATATGTAGAAGTAACTAACGTTAATTAAAATCCATATAGATTAAACCAATTTAGGGATTATAAGCTTAATGGATGCAATGTTTATGTGCCTTTCATGAGACTTGTTGCCCATGAGTTAATTAAAAAAAAGGGTTTAAAACAAATTGCATATAAATAGATAATAAGATACTAATTCATAAGGTAAATCTAAAAGAACTTAGTAGTCCTTACCCTAAATCTTCTCAGTGTGGTGCCAACTATCTTTTAGAGAATATAGTTACTACCTTTGAAAGATGTCTCATTTATTATCCTGTATGGCGACTCCTTATCTCCATGCCCTATCTATATGATAGCAGTTAGTGTGTTCCCTTAAATATTGAACTTAAATAGTGTGGTGGTTGCCAAAAACTTAGGCATGCGCTAAACCCCACCACTTATAGGGTCTCTACACATCTAAAAACTGTTTGCCATAAGAATGTGCTCGTGTTTGTTGAGTTTGAAAATTTTGCAAATATTGAATAGCATATATTGAAATAATCTTAGCATTAAAATCTTTGTGATCATGTACTTTTTTATTCCTACCATGCCATCAATGCCATAAAATCATGTCCACTTAAGTGAAAGAAAAGTAATCTCCATTTCTGAGTAGAGATGCGACGCCCAATCTTCAAATTCGAACTAGGATCACAGTATGATAGAATGCTAAGAGTTGAACCAAACTAAATACTATGTGCAAACGAACAATCAAGAAAAACATGGAGAAGTGACTCCAAAGTATCACATCGAACATACCCTATATCAGTATGAATTCCATTTTGCAACAGCTATTCATGCATAAGAAGTGTTGTATGTAATGCTCTCCATAAGAAGTGCTCAACCTTTAAGGGTGCAGTGAGCTTCCATATATTTTGCCAATAAGATGCTTGGGATCCAAACTCACTTGACTGATTGAGATGTGGATAAAGCCTATTGAAGGCTATGTAATATGATGATCTTACTGAAAAACATCCATGCTTCTCATAAGACCAAAAATAAAAATTTAAGTTAAAGCTGCGATGTAGAGGAATATTCAAGTTGCAACCCACTTCCGAAAGAGTGAACAAGTGGTGAACTAACTTAAAGTGATAGCATTTATCCTTCCAAATTCTAATTGTATTGCCATTCTTTATTTTCTAAACCGTACCTTCTGTTGATGAACCTTAAAGGACTATATAGACTCCTCCATAAAAAACTTAATTTTTGCTTAAGGACTAGAATGATAAATTTTAGTCTTTTGAAATTATTTAGTCTTTAATAAATGAGCACATAAAGATGATGTACTTTGTATTATCCACTATAATTACTTAACAAGAAGCACTATATTAAAAGCTTCAAAACTCTTAAAGCTAAGCCCACTTGACAATTTAGACATGAAAAATTTAAGCCATGGAAACTAATGAATTTCATTCTCTCTACACAGATTACCCCACCAAAACCTTACCATTATAGCTTGTAACTTGTCACAAAACTCCTTTAAAAATCTAAAGTAATAGAGGATAGACATAGGGTTGCTCTGAGCCATAGCTTTGATTACTACCTCCTTTTTTGCTTGAGAGAGGTGTTTTTACGCTAACTTTACAACTAGCAACAAATCTTCTCCTGAATAGAGATGACAAATTGTTAGTGAGCTCCAATTATTTTTATAATTGGAGCCTTATAAAAATTTAACTTTGATTTTTCCAAGTTAAAAGCATGTCCCGGAGCCAACTCATACTAACATATGATATCTTTCAATATAAGACATTCAGTCATATTAGCTCTAGCAAATAAAATACTATTATTGGCAAAGAATAAATGAGAGATTTTTTAGCTCCTCTAGTATATTTTAATTATGTGAAGATGTTGTTTACAAGCTACTTAAATCATAGATGAAAAAACATCTGCATATATAAGGAAAAGATAGGGCAATATTAGATCTCCTTGGCAAAAACCTCTTTTTGGCATTAAAAGCCTTTTGGTTACCTATTGATAAATAATGAGTAGGTTAGAGACAAAATGCACACATGAACCAAATACATAAAAAAAGCTAGGAAATTCATCTTGATCATTTCCTGAAGTAAAAACTCCCATTCAGCTTTATTATAGGCTTTACTCTTACCTAACTTGAGCACCATATAACCCCTTCTACTTTACTATTATTGTTTTATAAAAAGGAAGATCTTAAAATGCAAGTACATCATTGTGATGAATCTGTTTCTCAAGAATAAAAGCACTTTGAAAATCCAAAATTAACTCAGATAAAGCACTTTTTAATTAATTAACCAACACCTTTTTCATCAACTTATAAACAACATTATATACTGATTTTGGACAATAACCTTTCATATAAGTTGGAGAACACCATATATATGTGATTTATCTTTTTAACATGACTCTAGAATTTAAAAAATGAAAAATAGTAGTCATAACATCTTTATGCACTATATGCCAAAATTTTAGCAATCAAAGTACTGGCATTCTATTAGGGTTTGGGGCTTTAATTTAAGGGCCTGAATAATCTCCTATTCATTATATAGGGCATAAAAAAACTCATTATCCACAAGCTTAAAAAAAAAGTCAATACGCTCTAAAGGATAATGCATGAGGAGCTGAAGACACAAATAATTTTAAGACATAATCTTTCACCATAACTTCAATTTCAACTTATGTATATTTTTAATTTCGATCCTCATCGTTTAATCTTTGAATCAAATTAATAAGCTTACATATATAAGCTTTCTTGTAAAAATAGTATTTTAGTCACCATCTAAAAGCCACACATCCCTAAACCTTTGTTGCTACAATGTTTCTTTTATTACAAAAATGCTACTGATTTCTTTTTTCAATCTACGATGTTGATTTCAATCATACTATTGAGAAGTTGAATTTCGTAAAGCTTGCAAATGGTTTTTCATTTTAGAAATATGATTTGAAAGCTTACCAAAATGCTCCTTGTTCCATCTTTGTAACACCTCCATATAAATGGATAACTTATGTTGCAAGTTAGCTAATGGTTCTAAATAATTAACAGACTCCTAACTAAGCTTCACTACTCATTCATAATCAACATCATGTAGCCAAAATTGCTTAAAATGATTAGGCATTTTTTGATAGGACTATGAAATTTCAAATTTAAAGGGGCATGATTATATAAGACAAGATGAGACACCTTCGCCAACTCAAACTTCTCTAGCTAGTCCAAAGTGCCACAAAACCTAACCAATCTCTCCTGAACATTAAAAGCATTCTATTTTCCATTAGACCATGTGAAAGGATAACCAATAAAACTAAGATTTTATAGACCACATCACAAAGAACCTCTTAAAATTCTATCATCTCTTTCAGATTTTTTGAGGTTCTAACCTTCTTCTCCTTATTATGAGTAATTGCATTAAAGTCTCCAAAGTATAACTAAGGAGAATTATACTGCTACTAGAGTTAACATAATAAATCTAAGAGTGATGTCTCCCTAAAATTGAAGGTGGGCCATAAAAGATAGTGCTCCTATGTTCAATGCTACTTATATCATTACTAATATAAAAGTAAATATAATTTTTATAAAAATTAGTGAATTTAAATATTCCATTCCTTAAATAGTAAATATATTAGTGCTAGTGTTTAATTAGGATTTTATTGTTTAAAACATATTTTAAGGATGTTTGTATAATATTAATTTATTTTCTCTTTTTGCAGTTAAGTCTAAATAGGAAATCCAAGAAGAATAAGGATTTGTGTTACCAAGACATTTCAACATGGCTTATGCCAAGCCATATGCCAAACCATGTGGTTATTTACAAGCTAAAAGAAAAGAAAAAAATTTAACATAACATGCAATGTGGCTTGTCAATGTCGTATCATACAAGGAATTGAGCAAAGTGAAGAGACACACCTTCTCCAAGCCATGTGCCAAGTTATATTGTTATCTGCCATAATAAAGAAAAAGGAAAATAATATGACACAACATGTGTCATAACATGCTTCAAACCATGTGCATGTTCCATGCAAAGTGACACAACATGTAACATGGCTTGTATAAGCCATTTCAAAAATCAAAATGGGCAAAAGAAAGATGACATGACTTCATGAAGTCGTGTGATAATCTAGAAGTTCAAAACAAGAGAAGAAAATTTGACACACCTTCATCATGCCATGTCCCAAGTTGTTTGCTTTTTCAAATTTTGATTTGCAATATGTCACAAGAAGAAAAAGTGGTTTCCTTACCTAAAAAAGAAGAGAATTTTAAGGGCTTTCAAATTCTTTTCCTGGTAAACTTTATAAAAGGAGGATTATGAGAAGATTGAAATCATCTTTAGTCATCAATTGGCAGCCACAAATTAGAGCCAAATGAAGACTGAAGAAGATTTGTGCAAGAAATTCAAGAATTTAGTTTTATTAATTCTTCTTCTTCTTTCATCCTTAATCATGTTTGTGTTTTTCACCACAACCATTCACGACTAATTTTCTTTTAGGGTTTAGGTTAAGAGTAACTATTCCATGATGTGATTGAACATAAATTTTTATTTAGTTAATTATATGAGTTGCACTTAATGTTTGTTTCCATTCTTGGCCAGCTTGTTTGCATGTTTATAGGTAAATTCACTAATGAGAGTTCAAGGAATTTATTAACTTAAGACTCATAAGACTTAGACCACTTGACTATGAGAGTAGGCAAGCTCTATAGGGAACCATAATGGTAGGCAAGGGTCTACAATGGTAAACCAATAATTATTAAGGAACTTAATGAGTTTTTATTAACTTCTTAACCACAAGAGTAAGTTAAACTTTAATCTTTACATGCTTAATTAAACTCAAGAGACTCCTTAGGTATTTTAGAATAATTACCCTTAACTGAAGTCAATGTCTTTTGTGTGTTAATGTGTTCATGATTATATTGGAATAGTGAAACTAAACCTAGGCTCTAAGCTTTTTATCATTTGATTGCAATTTAATTATTTTGCTTTATTTATATTAAATTGGCAATATCATTTTATTTAATTTACCAGTTGAGAACATAAGTAAAAATATAAGTACTCAATATACGACCTTCATGGAAATGATAACTCTTTGTGCTACAATCATAATTCGTGCACTTGCGGGTTTTGAACGCAACAAGTTTTGGGCACTATTGCCAGGGACTAGCATATTAATATTAATTTAATTTTTACTTTTTTAATACTAGAATTTTATTTTATTTTCTTTTCTTTGTAATATTGATAAATAATTTGTCATGGATAATGGTAAATTTTCTTATTAATTTTTGAGGTCTAATGCATGTGATCTTGTATATAATGTCGAGCATATGCCATTTAATTATTTTCCATCTTATTTTCAAGTTTTTAATTGGTGTTGAGAGAACCACAATGTGGCGTATTGCCTATATTATTCATATTCACCTCCACAACCTCATTTCAACCCATCTTGGAGTAATTGTGTGGATCACACTTGGAGTTATAAATAAAAGTCTAATTTGAATGATGAGACAATGTCTGAAAATTTCATTCAAGAAGCAACCAAGAAGTATGAGGAACAATTATTGGAGAATAAGATGAAACAAATCATATCTATAATGGATGAACAAAAAGAAGCTATAATGAGGCTTAAGTTGCATGCAGATCAAATTATAGAAATTCAACATGTATACTTTTAAAAACTTCAAATGTGTACATCCATAAATTGCTCAATACAAATACAAGGAAAAAGTGTATGGGATGATGAGAGCACTTTAATTCAAGATGATGAAGTCACTTTTAAGCTATGCCATGATGAGCAAGAAGAATTTATCACTTAGGAAATTGAAGAAGTCTCGAAGAGTAGGAATGAGTTGTAGACATCAAGGATGATGAGGTACAACATCACTTAACTCAATTTCAAGATGAGTTGGATGAGAAAATCATAACAATTCTTAAAGCTATATGGGAGAAAGATGAAGATGAGCTATCAATAAGTAAAAAAGCACATGTTCTATGGCCTACTATGGTCATATACGAGGAATCCATAAAAGGTGTTGGACTATTTAAGAACCTACATGAAAATTCTTATATTCTTCAAGTAATTCTAGAACTAAAGATTTGGCATGTGGAGTTCGCACTTTATTACATGGGTATAAGGGAGCCTAGAAAATGAAAGGAAAGGAAGATGCTTTCAAGAACACTTCCTCATGTTCAATTACACTCGTGATACTATATATTCAAGGGGTTAAGCTAATGACCTTAAATTAGCACTCTTAGGAGGCAACCCAAATTTATTTTATTTAGATTTATAGTTTATTTATTTTTTCTTACTTTTATTTTACTTTTTTTAGCTCTATTATTATTATTTTTTTGAATTTATTTATTTTATAGGTTTTTAGTGTTTGAAAAAAAATTGATGAGCATATCCAGTTGCACGCCCATGCTCACAAGATAAAATTTTATGATTTCAAGCAGTAGTAAGCACAGCTTGCTGCATGGCCTTCCAATTACCGTGTAACTAAAAGCTGTTGTTTCTTCCTAATTTTATTTGTTGGGCCAAGTTGGGCCCTTTTCCAATGTTTTATTTTTCTTTTTCCTTCCATTTTGTTATTTTTTCCCTTTTTACATTTCCTATTCTTTCCATTTTGTTTTTTTTTCTTTTTCTTCCTTTATTATTATTATTATTATTATTATTATTATTATTATTATTATTATTATGAAGATTCAATCTTTGTTTCCTTTTTGTTTATCCTTTGTTTCTTTAATTTTTACTTTATATAGTTTTCTTTTAATTTTCATGAATTCATGCTTAATTTTCCCTTTTTACTTCACATGCATTGGACACGACATCCTTATGTCATGTCCCATCCTAGTTCATTTTTTAAATCATTTTAAGTAAATGCAAACAAGGACTGATGTTCTTTACTTTTGTTATTTTTCTTAGGACGTTTAATGTTGTTTTCTGTTCTTTCTTTTCTTTATTTTATTTAAGGATGTTATTTGCTTAACTGTTTGGTTTGTCTTTTGGATAATGATTTTTAGCTCTTTTGTTTTCTGCTCCTTTCACGATATCAAATGACTATAAGTTTCAATGTAGTATTCCTCTTTTCTATTCCTCTTTATACTTTTGCATTTATTTTCTCCTTTTTGCATTTGTTTTATCACTGGGGACAATGACGTAACTAGTGTGGGGGAGGGTTTCTATTTTATTTTTACAAGTCATTTAGTTTTTATTTTTTTCATTCAGTAAAAAAAATCATTAATTATAATATATATACTCGGCAATTATTCAGCATTCATTAATCTTCAACTCGGTTTCCCCATATTTTTTTTTAGCTTGTCCTTAAAACTTTTTGTTGATTTGTTTTGCAAAATTGATGCTCAATTGCAATTTGAGAGTAATAGTGTATAAGATTTCACCTCCAGTTCAATTATCAAACTATTAAATGGTTTATTATTTAGGATGGTTGTACGTGGTCATTATGTATAAAAAAGTTAGTTTTTATAACCTAAGCATGAGCTTGGAGATCAAATTTGTACATCATTTTAAGAGAGGATGCTTACTGGTTTGTAACTCTGAAAAAAACAAAAGAAAAAAATAAAAGTCTCTCTTTTCTTAAATAAGAGCAACACTTAAATTTAAATTCATTTTATTCTCTGAATCTACTTAAATGCTCTAATTAGAGTGTAACTATCCAAAGGACCCACTTAGCAGTATCTAAGCTTAGTACTATGGGAACAGCGGGGGATGACTAAGAGTGGGAAGATTTGATTAGCGAGAGAAAAAAAAAGATGTTATGAAATGGAGCATAAAAACACATTCATAGCTATAGTTTTTTTTTTAAAAAAAAAAGAGTTATAGGCCTTAATGTTTCTCTTTTAGAGTTATGATCATTGGATGTTAGAGAGTTATGTGCTTGAGTTATGATTAGTAAATTGTTCATGTATGATGTATTTGTGTCTAATTATCCTCTTTAGTAAACAATTTTTAGTCTTGATGTTATCGGTTTGCATGCCTTAGAAGCTGTAAAATCTTTGGTTTTTTAAATTTCAAATTTGATTTTTGCTTGGGGACAAGCAAAGGTATAGTATGGGGGAATTCGATGTATGTGATTTTTACGTATATTTTGAGTTTATTTTTAATGAAATTTGAATAAGTAATTAGAATAATTTAGGTAGAAAATAAGTTTAAATAGCAAATATATTAGTGTTAGTGTTTAATTAGGATTTTATTATTTAAAGCATATTTTAAGGAGTTTTTGTATAATAGTAATTTATTTTGCCTTTTTGTAGTTAAGTTTAAAAAAAATCCAAGAAGAATAAGGATTTATGTCAATAAGACATTTCAACATGGCTTGTGCTAAGCCATATAACAAATCGTGTGGTTATTTGCAAGCTAAAAGAAAAGAAAACATTTTAACACAACATGCAACATGGCTTGTCAATGTCGTGTCATATAAGGAATTTGGCAAAGTGAAGAGACATGCCTTCTCCAAGCCATGTGCCAAGTTGTATTGTTATATGCCAAAGTAAAGAAAAAGGAACACAATATGTGTCACGACATGCTTCAAACCGTGTGCATGTCCCATGCAAAGTGACACAACATGTAACATGCCTTGTGCAAGCCATGTCAAAAATCAAAATCGGTAAAAGAAAAATGACATGACTTCGTGAAGCCGTGTGATAATTTATAAGTTCAAAAAAAGAAAAGACAATTTGACACACCATCATCATGCCATGTCTCAAGCCGCATGCTTTTTAGAATATCGATTTGCAATTTGACATAAGATGTGACATGGCTTGTCCAAGCCATGTCGAATAAAAATTAGTTTCCTTGCCCAAAAAGGAAGAGAATTTTATAAGCTTTCAAATTCTTTTCTTGGTGAACTCCATAAAAGGAGGATTATGAGAAGCTAGAAATAATCTTTGGTTATCAATTGGTGGCCACAAACCATAGCTAAATGAAGATTGAAGAAGATTAATGCAAGAAATTCAATAATTTATTTTTATTATTTTTTTGTTTTTCTTTCATCCGTAATCATGTTTATGTTTTTTACCACAACCATACGTGGCTAATTTTCTTTTAAGGTTTAGGTTAGGAGTAGCTATTCCATAATGTAATTGGACATAAGTTTTTATTTATTTAATTTGGTTTTTAGTTAATTCTATAAGTTGCACTAAATGTATGCTTTCATTTTAGCCAGCTTATTTGCATGTTTATAAGTAGATTCACTAACGAGAGTTCGGGGAATTTATCAGCTTAAGATTCATAGGACTTAGACCACTCGACCATGAGAGTAGGCGAGCTCTATAGGGAATCGTGACGGTAGTTCAGGGTCTACAATTTTGAATACAACAAAGGATAATGTTATTTCATTTAAAAATAAAGAGCTTGGACTGTCTAAGGATTGCCTAGCTCATAGAGGTTCTAGCTAAAGCAACTCATTTCTTTGGGAAAGATTGCAATGGAACCTCCACCCTTGAAGTATTAGAGAACTTAATATAATTATAGTTTTCTAATTTCATCATTAACAGAGGCAAGTCCCTTTTAATAATATAGTTTTCCACCGAGTTTGTATCATTGGAACATTTTTTTAATCTCCATAAAACCTTTAATGAATTGTCCACACTTTTTTCTATTGAGAAATAAATTCTCATCTTATTTTTCATGTTTTGTTGACATGCATTTTTTAGTGATAAACTACACATAGATTTAGGACTTATTATTGCATGCATTTAAACATTTTTATTAAGATTTAGCATAGTACAATATATAGAAATAGATACTTTTAAGTTTTCATTATTTTTTATAGGGAAAAGGACTTAGGAGGTGAATTGATGAGGAGAAGGAACAAAAATAAGAAGAAATGAAGTAGAGCTACCTACCACAACCGCTAAGATGCCAAAATGCCAACCCCAGGTGATGTTAAGTCTTTTACGATCATATCTCACACACGATCGAGGGTTCTTGTTAGGCCAAGCTTATATCGCAAGCGCAATTTATATGCAATCATGGGTAGAACACTTCCAATATAGAACATGTTGATGTGTACTGAATTGAAGAAAAATCTAAATAAGAGGAAAGGACATGCTCTAGAACAAGGCTAGAAAGGAAAAAAGACATGAATTAATTAGGGAGGAGACATTTTACACACACTCTCTCTCACTAAGGAGAAAAGACACAAGGAATAGAAGGAGAAGAAAAGGAAGAAAGAGGTGAAAAAGAAGCTGAGAGAGGGAGACCTATTTGAAGATTCAAGCTTCTTAGATAACACTTTCTTACTCTCTTTCTAATTATATTTCCTTGTTTGTAATTCTGAATATTGAATGATGGTTTACTTAGCCACTCATGGCTAAGTTCTTGAATATTGTTAGGATTTTGAGACCTATTGGATTTAATGTTGATTTGATGTTTATTATTACTTCTTAAATGCATATTATGTCTATTGATATAATTGAATGTTATATTGTAGCTAGATATAGCTTTAGTTTATATCTATGCAATGAGAGTTAGTAGTTCTAATAGACCCACAAATAAATATGAGATGGATTAAATGTCTTGAGAAAGCTTAATTGAATATAATTCTCTTATGGGGTTTACTTATTGCCTTGCATGCTTGATATGGGTTTATATTCATGGTGATTATGATAATTAAGCTATGTTTATGAATCTCATTTGATTGATGCTTGTGGATTTGAGTAGCTACTTGAGAAAGCATACTCAATGTTTGTTGAAAACCTAATATATGCATTGAGAAGTTGATTAATTATATCAAATTAACTTAATGAAAATATGGTGTTTAATCTCTTTACAACGTGCCTTTCCTATTGATGATTTCCTTTATTATTTTGATTAGCAATAGTTTGAGTTCTAGTCCTTAGTTTATTTATTATTCTAGTTGTTTATTTGCTTTAGTCAAACCACCATTGTTAGTTCTAAACATATACAATTAAGATTAATAGGTGTTTAGTACTAATCTCTGTGGGAAACGATACTCTACTTACTTCTATGTCACTTGTCGACCAGTGCACTTGTGGAATCGCAATAAGTTTTAGGTCCCGTTGCCGAGGATTGAGTAACTAACATCACAATTAATCAAGATTGTTTTGGATTAGAGAATTTTTCTATTTTTTACTCCATTTTTTACTTGTGAAATTCTATTTTAAGTACTCTTGTGGTTGTGTGTACACAACACTAGATGCGCAAAAAGAGAACCACTGCTCTTTGTTACGGATTTGTCAAAGTTTGAGAAGGAGAACCATAGAAGATCAAGGAGTGCATCTCGAACCGTGGTTGCACAACAAGGAGGTCAACAAGCTTGTGTGGACTGAACTCTTCTTGAGTTTGCTATGCCCGATTGAGATGGTGTAAGCGCTCGATAGAGATGGTGTTGAGTGTGGATGCGATAGAGGACCCGATAATGAAAATTAATTGTGAAATTAGATTTATTAGATATGATTTATTGGTTTTGAACTATATTGTAAATTTTTTTTAAATTTTATTTATTTATTTATATTTTATTTAACAAAATAAAAAATATATACAAAATTACAATAAAATAAAATTTTGGCCGAATGGGCCAATGGCCCATTAACCTTCACAAATTGAAAAAAATGTTTTCAAAACAATGGCCACATCTCTTGTTTCCCATCCAAAAAATGGCCATAAATTGGCCAAACGAATTGTTTTGCGATCGGAAAACTATATTTCAGATTGGAAATATAGATTTCCAACTGGAAATCTAGAGTTCTGATCGTAAATATAATTTTCCAATCAATCCGGTAATTTATTTATTTATTTACATTTATATTTTCTTTTATTTATTTTTGTTATTTTTCTAATTTTCATTGGTTCTTATTTTTATTTTATGTGATAAATTAGTTTTTTTATTGGATAAATAATAGAGTTATTTTTAAAAAAATGTTAAATTTAATTTTATCTTAGACCTGACGTAGGGTTATAGGACTAACTTTTTATAAATAAAAATTTTTTTTTCACAGGGGGCTGCAGAGCTAAGGTTTGATCATCTTTTTCTCTGTCTTTTTGATTTTTAGCTGTGAGCCAAATAACGCAGTCCTCTCTCTCTTATTTTCACGTTATTTTCTTTTGATTCTTTGCCATAATCAGATTCAAATAAACTAAATCATAAACAAAACAATAGTCATAGACTTTCTATCAACGATAATCATCCTTATGAGGAAATCAATATTGCATCCATTAAATAATATATTCTCTACTTCTTTCTCTTTTTATTTTTTTTATTTTGTTTGTTTCTTTTATTTTATTTGATTATGATTTTATTTAAAGTTAACTTTAATTCTGTTGGTTTGCTGATCCTTATTTATTTTATTTTTGAATTCTTTATTATTCATTTGTATTGGAAGAATCAATTTCAAATCGGTACTTTACTGTTTCATTCACTTTTTGCTTTGTTTTTTTATTGTTTCGTTTTTTGGACCAACTTTTGTTTTCACTTGTTTTGTTACTTTTTTTTTTTTTTTATCATTTTTCATTTATTTCTTCGTTTAACTTTTTAACTTTATTTTTTAGTTTCATTTTTCATCCTTTTATTTTATTAGTATTTATATCCATTGTTTATCTTTTATCTTTTTTGTCTTTTTTATTCTTTCATTTTTTATTTTATTGTTCTCTATTTATCTTACTTCATTATTTATATTTTATCTTGATTTAATTTAATTTAATTTAATTTCAATTTTAATTTTGTTGAGTTACTAACCTTTATTTATTTTGTTTTTATATATATATTTATGATGGTAGGATGACTTTATGTGATGATGAACATGTGAATGAATCAAGGAAAACTCATGAAAATCTATGGAATGCTATAGATTAAATTTTGTATTTTAATTTCACATAGATTTTAGATTTTCAATTTCTGAGTGTTTTATGTACTTATTTTTTTTAATATTTCTATGTTTTATTATTTCATGGTATTTTCATTGTGTATTTAATTTAGCTTTGGTTTTGTAATTATTTCTATACGTATGTTGTAATAGCTCCAGTAATGGCAATAGTGAAACTCTTTAATTTTCTGCACTTAAAAAATGATTAGTAAATTAGGGTTCATTTGGTAAACTTTAATTAAAATTAATGAGGCAGTAGATCAATTAGGATTGCATGTAATTGATATGGGGTTTAGAAATTATGTGTGGATGTTTTGTTTGATTATTTGTTTTGTTGGTTTTTTTTTTATATATTTTATTCACTTTGGGCCTTAATCCCACATTAGGTTCTAACCCATTTAATTAATAGGCCTTTTAAATTAGTTTGTAGGTTAAATTAACGTTAAAATTAATTTTGGCCCATTAGGTTAATTTAGACTTAGGCCCATTTTTAGTTTAATTAAAATTAATTTAGACTTAACTTAGCCTATGAAAGCTTTTTCTTTTTAAAATAAATAGATTTAAGATCAAATCACTTAATTTAAAATTAAGTAGAATTAAGCCCACTAATTTATTTCTAATTTCTTTCTCAAAATTAGTGGACTTGGGCCCGTTATTTTTAGAATTAAAATAAATAGACATAGGCTTATTAATTTAATAGAAATGTTGGCCCATCTTTAGTTTTCCATTTCACTTTGTAAAAAACTTGTAGATTTAACTAACTTAATTAAAATCAATATAGATTAGACTGATTTAGGAATGTTGCATTATATGAATGCATTTTTTATGTATTCTTTCATGATTAGTTGCCTTGGAGTTAGATGGATGCTAAATTAGGGTTTATATGAAATTTTATATGATTAAAGAATAATTTAGTAATTAATAAACTTATTCTAAATGAACACAAGACTAAGAGAAGTTGGTATTCTGTATCTAGAATCTCATGGTTGCGGTACTAACTTTCTTTTAGAGAACCAAGTTACCTCCACTCATCAGTTGTCTTAGTTATTACCCTAGATGGCGACTCCTTATCTCCATGCTATGTCCTTGTGATATAGTAGTGCATTCTCTAGAGCATTGAGCTCAAATATTATCGCGGTTGCTAAAATCTTGGATGTGCACTAAATTCTACCATCTACAATGGCGACTTCACTAGGGATAAGAGATATTGATTCTACTTGTGTTCTTTAGAATCATTTTATTAATTATCATTTTTTTCTTGCATTCATTCTACATGTCCCTATAAACTGATGGCATTATTTTATGGTTCCATGATTCCACTAGCTTCATAGGATTAAAGATTGGCTAACCATCACTCTTAGCCTTAACTCGGTTCAAAAAAAATTACTAAGCTCATTTGACCAGAATTTGTAACCCAAGTCCTAAAAGGGGGTTGTCTTCTCTCGAGTTTGCAAATGATGTTTGACACCTCTAACCTTGGCCTATAACTCAAGTCTTAAAGGAGGGCATCTTGCTAAAGGAACCTTAACTTTTCTATCGGACTCAACTTATTTAGTGACCTAGTAACTTCCTCTAGGATTTGCCTAAAGTACTTATGTTTGTTGCCATGAGTTATTTCTATTTATAAAGGCTCAAGCTCATACCTTTTAAAGCCCATTTGGATAATAAAGTTTAGGCTAATCTATTATACTTAGAAATACTATTTATATGCTTTAATAATTTGAGAGATTTGGCATGCATGTCAGTTCTTGATATCCTCTATAGATATTAAGTCCAAAACCAAAATTCTTAGGAAAAGAGGCTCACCATTGAACTCATGTATAGAAGGAATAAGGTTGGAAGGATGTATGTACACTTAACTTGTTATTTGTATACTTGACTTATTATTTGCTACTTATTGCATAGCACGTGCATCATGCATACATGCATTATATGTAGTTCATGCATCATACTAACACTTTATTTTTTAGCCATTATAGATTCATTTAGGTCTTTCTGTGTTTGGAAATGGAATAGTGACAGATTAGTGAGAACTGATTTACATTTAAAATCGATAGCTAAAGTGATCCTTCACAGTTTGGAAAAAAGCCCTATCAACCCGCTTTATCTAGAAGCTACACCAACTTAAATAGAAGAGATGAAACAACAACAAGGGGGAAATTGGACTTAAAGGACATTAAAGGAGCTTTAATGGATTACATAAGAATAATGATGCAAGATGAACTAAGACACGCCTTAGCTAGATTAATGCAACCTCTTATAGTTATTCCTACTGCTACTATACCACATGTTATTATTGTTCCATTTATTGTTGAAGATCCACCTGTTAAAAATGATAATATTAGGGAAAAACCATTAAATGCTACTAGGAATGTACCTGCTTTGAAGATGAAATTTAAGGATGTTAAAAACTACATAGTGGAGAAAGCAAAGAAAGAATCACTTCAGCTAGTTCAAGAACTTGAGTCCAAGCAAATGTAAGCACTAACTCAGAAAATGTCCAAAATGGAATAGTTGATAAAAGGGCAAGGCATGCGTTATTCATTCGACTTGATGATATATTATGCATAGAAAGTGATAAGCTTCCAGATAAATTTAAAATGCCTCAGCTTTAAAAGTTCAATGGTACCGGAGATCCAAGGATACACCTTAGCCAATATACCACGACTATGAGCACCAAAAAAGCCCCATTAATAGTGGTCACTAAATTCTTTCTACTATCTTTGGAAGGCATGGCTGTAAACTGGTGCTGTGGGTTAGAAAAATCAATTCGAGCTAATTGGAAAGAATTTTTCATAGTTTTCTTGAAGTAGGATAAGTATAATACCAAGTTGGAAGTGTCCATTTGGGATCTAGAATTGACTAAACAAAAGCTAAATGAATCATTCTTTAATTTTCTCACTAGATTCATGAACAAGGCAGGATTAAAAAAGAACAAGCTAGCTGAGAAAGATTAAGTAAGGATGATTCTTTGGGATGTATTACCGAATTTTGTTGAAAGGCTACAGAGGATGAATCCTAAGACGTTTGTAGACTTAAATGATGGATTACATGCTATTGAGAATGAGAAAAAGGAAAACATAAGAAGTGTAATAAAAAGGAATTACCCAACTAGGGGCACATAGCAAGGAAGTTCTATTTGGGTTGTGGAAGTGCATGATGTTTAAAAACCAAGGAGATTCTCTAATTTTAACTCCCCTAGCAAAAGTTCTAAACCACATGATGCAGGCTTGCTCAGACCCCTCATCTATTCCAAACCACTAAATCCAAATGTCCTAGGATATGACCTAAACAGTTATTGCAAATTCCACCAAGTTATTGGCCATTCCATAGACACCTGTACCCGCCTTAAACACGAAATCCAAAACCTTATAGACTTTAAAAAAATCATAGACCTTGAAAACCCAAGCACCAGAAATAATCCTTCCCAAACTACCAAAATATACCTTCCCCAACCACCATGATGATCAATTTAGGAGTTAGTGAGGATAAAGTACTAAGCTCTTTTGAGGACCTAGACCTTAAAACCAATGAGAAATCTCCTAATGCCCCCAAAGATGTGGAAAGAGTAGAAGATTTGTTAGGACAACCCTTAGGCAAGTTTGATTACAAGGTGTTTTACACTAAACCACCTTTTTTGACATACCTTTCAAGTTAATTATGCCTATAGCGTGGGGTGACGAGTTTAATGATGAGAAGTTACTAGACAAGAAAGAAACATGCACAATTGAGGTATAGAAAGATGAATTCATAGAGACAGTTGGTAGGAAGATGCAAGAATAGCTACTATGTCAGCCACTTGAAGGATAGCCACCTTGAGACTTAGCATCCCTAGCATTTAGAATAGAAAATAATTCTCTTGTTATTTTTCTTTAAATAACATTTTGGTTTCTTTAGAAACTTTGTTTTATTGATTGATGATATGAATTATGATCACGCTTACTTATGTAATGTACATCCTAATGGTATTGTGCATTATGATATTGATCATATCTACATGTTTGACATAAATTTAACTCAATTATATTCATTCAGCATGGACACAAATAAAAATTCAAAGAACATTCATAAATCACATGATATAACTTCTAAAGAATAAAATAAAGAGAAAGAATAAAGAGAGAGAAAAAGAAAAAAAAAGAATAGTAAGGCAAAAATTAAAGAGAAAAAATTCAGGACTGGCTAATAATAAGAGTTGTATCATGTGATGTACTCATTTTTTTCCCTAATGAATGAATAAGATTGAATTTGAAATTTTTGTTCAAATATTGTATATTTGTCTTTATCATATTGTATAGGTATTTAAAGGAAAAGAAAAAACATAATGAAAACTAAAGAATCAAAGCTATGAGAACATTATTCTAATTATGTTTTCTCTTTTATCTCCTTTCTCTGATTTTTCTTATAGGTATAATGTCCCCTTGTACCAAGGGAATTCAAGTGGCTCAATAACTCACATTGTAATCCATACATTGTAACTATCATCAATCATTACATCAACATTAAACCTCTAATTTTGCTCAAGAGTTCTTCCAATAGGAGCAAGTCTAATTGATTTCAATATCAAGAACTCCTTTTAATTAGTTCATGTACTCCTTTATAGCCTCAATGTATGAGATTGTAATTAATGGGGTTGGATTAACAACAGTAGCGAACAAATTGAGTCTCTTGCACACAAAAAGAAAAAAAGACTGCTAGAATAGCAAGAATGAATCTAAAATGAAACTAGGGGCAAAATGTAACTCTAGGGCAACTTGGGGCTAAAATAGTAAATACAATACCGCATTTTCAAAGTTAGTGAAAGAGTTTTGGGGCATAAAAAAGTAAATTGCAAGCAACAGCCAAAAACTCATTAATACAGTACAACCTGGTCATCTGTTCGACAAACTACATCTAAAGCTTTAATATCAGAAATACCAACATTAGAGTGTTCAAACCTCAAACCTACAAGTTGTTGATGAAGCTCCTCATTCTCACACTCCAAGATCGATAACATACCTTTGTTTTAAACAAAAGACCTATTAGGATCATGCATATCATACATAGCATGCATACACTTGCATACATCTATTGTGAAATACCTGCTTTACATAATAAAAGATATTTGAGCCTAGTCAGGGTTGTACGAATACTCTACTATTAACATTTAAATTTAGTGTTGTAAAAGTGTAGAAAGGTAGTCAGAATGTTCACATGTGAAGCATATAAAGGAAAAAGGGTAACACCATCAAGGTGAACTTAATGCTCAATAGGACTCTAGATTGTAGGAGCCCAATAAATCATGGGTCCATCCAACAAGGGAATATCATCGATAGTGGTACTTGCAAAAGCATCATCCTAAAAACCTCAATGGACAGGATAAAAGTCTTAGGCTCCTTAGACTCAACATCCATCTCTATATTCTCATTTGGAACATCATTTGAAATATCACCTAGAGTCTCAATAAAAGGAAAATCTGCTCCTATAAACTTTAAAAGCAAAAGATAGTCAATAATATGAGGAGTAGCAAAAGACAAGCATACCTCATATGGGTCAATAGGAATCAACTCCAATAGAAGCTTCGACTATACCACTAATAGCTACGAGAATGCTCAAGACAATGAATCCCTGAAGAGCCACTATCAACTCTTGGCTAGTCAGATTAAAACTCCATAACATCTAGACTAGTATAGGGTATGGAAATGATGATGAGAAGGTCCAATATATCAATAATACATACGTTAGACCTAAAAATGGAAGAATACACTCTAAAAACTTCTCTAATCATGAAAAAAGACATCTAACTCCTAAAAATTTTTTAGGCAGGAAATATTAAGAAGAGGAATAAGACCCTGTATCATAGCATTAATAGGAATGGCACAAAAAGACAAGCTTAGTGCTAGGCCAAAACCACAATGGTAGAGTATTATGAACTTTGTTATCTAGACATCATCATCATAATCAAAAAGGAAGAGTGCAAAAGGATAACATTGCAGTCTAATAAATTTTCTTTACCTTTAAATAAACTTGACTAACTTATGGTATTTTGTGTAGGAAAAATGAAAAATAAAGAAGGAGAAGAGAACTAGCTCGTCAATGAGAATGGTCAAGATGGCAAATGCCAATTGCTCATCAGAATATCACCCCGCATGCCAAATACCCTGACAAAGTATCAAGGGAAATAACATAACTTTATCTCTTTAGTTTTTGCAATGAAGTTCATCTTAATCATAAAATTCATAAATTGAAAGGAAATTCATCCACTTCACGAGATCATGTATGAAAATTTATCTCATGAACTTTGATTTTAGTAGAATTCAGATGATTAGTTAATAACTTTGTTCTACGAGTTTCTAAAATTCTAATTAATTTAATGCTTGCTTTGCACCCAAACGAGGGGAAGAATATAAAAAAAATATGGACCAAAAGTGTAAATTGCTTGAATTTCAGAGTATCATCTCAGTCTTTTGAATAATAAATATGTATATAATCTACTCCAATACTTAGAAATGAGTATGAGTACAAAATCCTTTGACAATATCCACACTGAGTAAAACAAGAAAGGTGGGGAAATATTAAGAGGAGAATCAAAAGAAGAGTAAGTATAATGTACTCCAATGCTTAGAAATGAGTATCGACGTGAACCTCTGGTGGTATCCACTTTGAGTAATACAAGAAAGGCAAGGGAATACTAAAAGAGGACCACATTAAAAGCTACTTTATTTATTCCAATACTCTGTAAGAGTATGAGTATCCAAAAGATCATTCCAACGGTATCCATACTGAGTAATATTAGAAAGGTAGGGGAATACTCAAATAAGGAAGAAAAACACATTAGTAACTTAAATAATGTTTTGATACTCAAAATTTGATCCTTTTATGCTCAATTTCCATAAGTTTTTTTTAGCGAATTCTCCTTATAATTAGCTATGGAAGTAAGCTCTTCACTTGGTAAAAAATATGCTCTTAGCATAAAATGGTTAATAATACCTCTAACCTCTACGAATGGTAAATAAATGATTGTCATAAAAATAAAAATTAGTGAGATTTGTTGAGTGCATGCTATCTCATGCTAATGTCATGAATTTTCTCATAAATTTTCAAAAATATAATGTACTTTTTTGTAAAATTATCATGTTGAAACTAACTTCAAAAAGTATTTAAGAACAACAAGTCAAGAAGAAGATAAACCCAACATGTGGAATTAACAATAGCACTATCAAGTCAATGAAAATTAATTGCAACAAAGGCAGTTTATCAAATCAATCAATGCAGAAATTCAAAGAAATCAATAAAAACTCTAATTAGTTAGCACAAATAATTCAAGCACTTTAGTCAGCACAACAAACTTCAAACAGCAAGAGCAAGCAATAAAAGGGTTACAATTGATCAGAATGAATCAGCGAGCAATGAAAGGGTTACAGCTAAATCACGAGTAGTTATATAATGTAGCATCATCAGTGAGCAATGAAAGGGTTGTAGTTAACTATAAGTTATTATGGATTGCAACATCATCGGCGAGCTATGGAAGGGTTGCATTTAAATAATGAGCAGTTATGGACTATAACATTATAAAGGTGAGCAATAAAAGGGTTACAACTAATTGTGAGTTGTTATGGACTGCAATATTATAAAGTCAAGCAATGAAAGGGTTACAGCTAATTGCAAGAACTTATGGACTGTAGCATCAAAGGGGGCAATAGAAGGTTGTACCCAACTAAAAGCTAACAAGTAATGGATGAATTGTAGTTTATCATTTTCAAAACACAATTTGCTAGGCACTACACAGTAGTTATAGCACACCTTCAAATCATAATTCGCTAGACACTACATAGTAGTTATAGCACTTTTCTTCAATCACTTTTTACTAGACATTCTATAAGAATTATAACACATTTCAAATTTTTTTTGCTAGACACTCTATAGGACCTATAACAGGATTAGCTAAACACTATATAGTAGTTATAACATATTCTCGCTAAATGTTCTAAAGGGAATATAGTGAAAATCACATCAGTAAACATCCCACAAGGAATATAGTGAAAATCACATCACTAAACACCCTACAAGGAATATAGTGAAAATCACAATTACCTACTAGACGTCCCACAAGGAATATAACAAAAACTTACCATTCGTTAAACGTCTTATAGGGAATATAGTAAAATACACTGAACATAGTGTCAATCGCTATTCGTTGAACATAGTGATAACATCACTACTATATGTTCTATTAGAACTATAGCCTGTCTTCAAAATACACTAAACAGAATGTCAACTGCTATTCACTTAACACAATAATAGCATCACCACTATATGTTCCATTGGAACTATAGCCTATTTTCAAAATGCACTGAACACAGTGTCAATTACTATTCACTAAACATAATAATAGCATCATTGTTATATGTTCCATTGGAACTATAGCCTATTTTCAAAATACACTTAAAACAATGTTAATTACTATTCATTGAACACAATGATAACATCACCGCTACATATTCCACCGGAACTATAGCCTGTTTTCAAAATGCACTAAATATAGTGTCAATTACTATTCACTGAACATAGTTATAGCATCACCATTATATGTTCCATTAGAAGTATAGCCTGTTTTCAAAATGCACTGAATGTAGTGTCAATTGCTATTAACTGAACATATTGATAACATCCCTGCTATATGTTCCACTGGAACTATAGCCTATTTTCAAAATGCATTGAACGCAGTGTCAACTACTATTCACTGTACACAGTAATAGCATCACTGCTATATGTTCCATTAAAACTATAGCCTGTTTTCAAAATTCACTAAACACAATGTCAATCGTTATTCATTAAACATAGTGATAGCATCACTATATGTTCCACTTGAACTATAGTACATTTTCAAAATGCACTGAACACAGTGTCAATCATTATTCAATGAACACAGTGATAACATCATACCTAGAAATTCCACAGGAATTGTAATGTTCCTTAAATTGCATTCAACATTGTATAGTGTCATGCATAGTCATGACACACATGTAAGTGTTCTAACTCTTTACTTTGCAATTATGTGCTTATTCGCTTTGCCACAATTTGTCAAGCAAACAATGACAAAAGGGGGCAATTGTAAGCACCCAATTTCGGGATAGTTGAGTGTGAATATGACAAAGGACCTGATGATGAAAATTAATTGTGAAATTAGATTTATTGGATCTAATTTATTGACTTTAAACTAAATTGTAAATTATTTTAAAGTTTCATTTATTTATTTATATTTTATTTAAAAAATCAAAAAATAATAAAGAGAATTTTAAAAAATAAAAAAATATATACAAAATTTAAGAAAAAATTAAAATTAAAATTTTGGCGGAATGGACCAAAGTCCCATTTACCTTCACAAATTGAAAAAAAAAAAAAGTTTTCAAAATAAAACAATGGCCACATCTCTTGTTTCCCATCCAAAAAATGGCCATAAATTGGCCAAATTAATTGTTTTCCGATTGTAAAATTATATTTCCGATTGGAAATATAGATTTTTTGCTGGAAACCTATAGTTCTGAATGGAAATATAATTTTTCGATCAATCATGTAATTCTTTTATTTATTTTTAGTTTTTATTTCCTTTTCATTTATTCATTTATTTATATTATTTTCTCTAATTTTTATTGGTTTTTTTATGTGATAAATATTTTTTATTAGATAAATAATAGAGATATTTTTAAAAAAATGTTAAATTTCATTTTATCTTGTACCCAATATAGGGTTACAAGACTAGCTTTTTATAAATAAAAAATTTTCTTTCATAGGAGGCTGCAGAGCTAGGGTTTGATAAGCTTTTTCTCTACCTTTCTAATTCTTAGCCGTGAGCCAAAAAGCACAATCTTCTCTCTTTATTTTCACGTTATTTTTTTTTGATTCTTTACCATAGTCAAATTCAAATAAATTAAATCATAAACAAAAAAAAAGTCACAGACTTCCTATCAATAATGATCATCCTTCTGAGAGAAATCAATATTGCATCCATTAAATAATCTATTCTCTACTTTTTTCTTTTTTTATTTTTTTATTTTATTTGTTTCTTTTATTTTATTTGATTGTGATTTTATTTAATATTAATATTAATTTTGTTTGTTTGCTGATCCTTATTTATTTTATTTTTGAATTCTTTATTATTCATTTATGTTGGAAGAATCAATTTCAAATCGGTACTTCACTGTTTCATTCACTTTTTGCTTCGTTTTTTTTATTGTTTGTTCTGGACCAACTTTTTGTTTTCACTTGTTTTGTTACTTTTGTTTTATCATTTTTCATTTATTTCTTCATTTAACTTTTTAACCTTATTTTTTAGTTTCACTTTTCATCCATTTATTTTATTAGTATTTATATCCATTGTTTATCTTTTTTTTTTTTTGTCTTTTTTATTCTTTCATTTTTATTTTATTCTTCTCTACTTATCTTATTTCATTATTTATATTTTATCTTGATTTAATTTAATTTTAATTTTGTTAAGTTACTAACCCTTTTTTTATTTTGTTTTTTTTTTTTAATGTTTATGATGGTGGGATGACTTTCTATGATGATGAACATGTGAATGAATCAAGGAAAACCCATGAAGATTCATGGAATACTATGAATTAAATTTTGTATTTTAATTTCACATAGATTTTAGATTTTAGGTTTCCGAGGGTTTCATTTACTTATTATTATTTTTTATGTTTCTATGTTTTATTATTTCGTGGTATTTTCATTGTGTATTTAATTTAGCTTTGGTTTTATAAATATTTTTATACGTATGTTGAAATAGCCCCAGTAATGGAAATAGTGAAACTCTTTAATTTTCTGCATGTTAAAGATGACTAGTAAATTAGGGTTTGTTTGGTAAACTTTAATTAAAATTAATGAGGCAGTAAATCAATTAGGGTTGCATGTAATTAGTATAGGGTTTAGAAATCATGTGTGGATGTTTTGTTTGATTATTTGTTTTGTTGGTTTTCTTTTTTTATATTTTATCCGCTTTCGGCTCTAAGCCCATGTTAGGTTCTAACCCATTTAATTAATATGCCTTTTTAATTGGTTTGTAGGTTAAATTAACTTTAAAATTAATTTAGGCCTATTAGGTTAATTTATACTTAAGCCCATTTTTAATTTAATTAAAATTAATTTAGATTGAGTTTAGCCCATTAAAGCATTTTCTTTTTAAAATAAATAGATTTAGGATCACATCACTTAATTTAAAATTAAGCAAAATTAAGCCCACTAATTTATTTCTATTTTCTTTCTGAAACTTAGTAGACTTATGCTTAATAATTTTAGAATTAAAATAAGTAGACATAGGCTTATTAATTTAATTAAAATGTAGGCTCATCTTTAGTTTTCCATTTCACTTTGTAAAAAACATGCAGATTTAACTAACTTAATTAAAATCAATATAGATTAGACTGATTTAGGAATGTTGCGCTCTATGAATGCATTTTTTTTATACTCTTTCATGACTAGTTGCCTTAGAGTTAGATGGATGCTAAATTAGCATTTATATGAAATTGTATATAATTAGAGAATAATTTAGTAATTAATAAACTAATTTTAAATGAACATAATAATAAGAGAAGTTGGTATTCCATATCTATAATCTCCTGGTTGTGGTGCTAACTTTCTTTTAGAGAATCGAGTTACCACCACTCATCAGTTGTCCCAATTATTATGTTGGATGGTGACTCCTCATCTTCATGTTATGTCTTTTGTGATATAATAGTGTGTTCTCTAGAGCCTTAAGCTCAAATAGTGTCACTGTTACTAAAATCTTAGATGCGCGCTAAACCCCGCCATCTACAGATGGTGCTCAACAACGTATCACTAGATTGAATGTTCAAGATAATAGCTTTGAAATCATGCCTACTCTTCTACAAATGATTCAATCTACTATCAAATTTCATGGTTTACCTTTAAAGGATCTAAACATGCATATAGCAAATTTCTTGGAAATTTTTAACACCTTCAAGTATAATGGAGTCTTCGATGATGCCATTCGCTTAAGAGTTTTTCCATTCATACTTAAAGACAGTGCTAAAGCTTGGCTTAACTCTCAGCCACTAGCATCCATCACCACATGGGATCTTCTAGCAAAGGGATTCTTGGCTAAATACTTTCCTCTCGCAAAAACATCAAAGATCATCAAGGAAATCACTACCATTCAATAATTTGAGACTGAATATTTGTGCAATGCATGGGAAAGATTCAAAGAGATGCATCTAAGTTGTCCACAATATGGTCCGCCCAAAGTTATGCTTAATCCAACTTTCTATAATGGTGAAATAAGGTCAACAAGGGACATTATTAATGTAGCAACAGGAGGTTCACTTATGCACAATACTTTTAAACTCCTGGAAGAAATGGCCAACAATAACTATCTATAGCCATCGAAAAGACATTTGACTCCTAAGTAAGGAGGAAAACTAGGAGTTTATGATGTTAAATCTATCCAAGCACAACTTGCTGCACTAAATAAGAAAATTGATAGTTTTGCTTCAAGAGGTAATACCATTCCATAGTCCTTTTCAGCTATATTTTATGAGCATTGTCATATGCTTGATCACTTAACACTTGAGTATGGTTATGGAAGTGGAAACATGTGTGGAGATGGAACATTAGATAGTTGTAACTATGTTGGAAACCAATTTCAACCAAGGCAACAAAACAATAATCATTGTTTAAACACATACAACCAAGGATGGAGGAACCATCCTAATTTCTCATGGAACAATAACTAGAACACTCAAGTCTTTTCAAATTAGTTCTCTAAACCAGCACCACTACCTGTATTTCAAGCTAAGCTAATTGATGATAGGTTTACAGCTATGGTGATGAAGTTTGACAAGTTCTTGGAAGCGTTCAACTAAAAAATCAATAACCAAAATGAAAAGTACAGTCAAATACTCAAGAATCACTCTTTATTAATGCACAACATTGAGGTTCAACTTGGTTAACTAGCAAATGTGGTTGCTACCAGTGCTTAAGGCCATCTTCGAAGTAACACATAAGTCAACCCAAAATAATAAGTTAAGGCTATTACCTTGAGAAGTGGTAAAGCACTTCAAGGTCCTCAACAAGTGCCATTGGAGGTTAATAAAGATAAAGAGCATCAAGAGGTGACAACTAAATATATGGTACTTGAAACATAAGGAAATTTGAAAAATCAAGAGAAAGTTAAGTGGAGCAACCATCCATCATTGATACATCAAAGTATGCTCCAAAGCTACTCTTTCCCTTTAGGTAAAGGAAGATGAATTATGATGAGAAATGATTTGCAAGATTTATTGAAACCTTCAAGAAGTTAGAGTTAAAGATACCTCTCTCAGAAGTACTGAATGAGATGCCAAAACACACGAAGTTCCTTAAAGACATAATCACTAAGAAACGTAAATGGAATGAAAACAATATAGTGCCTCTAATGGAGACTTATAGCTCTATCATTTCAAGAAAAATTCTAGTTAAACTCAAAGATTCGGGGAGTGTTACAATTCCTTACACTCGTTATTCTAAAGAATTTCCTAAGTGTTTCTGTGATTTAAGAGCTAGCATTAATATTACGCCTCTTTCTCTTTTTAAGGAGCTAAATCTTGTTAATATAATCACCAACAACATGACTCTTTAACTTGATGATCATTCAATTAAAAACTCATATGGAGTGATTGAAGATGTGCTTGTAAGAGTTAACAAGTTTGTATTTCTAATAAACTTTATGATTTTAGACTTTAAATAAGACAAATATTGTCCTATAATTTTAGGGAGACCATTTCTTAACATCGGAAGGGCTATGAATGATGTATCTAAGGGCAAGATCATATTAAAGGTAGGAGAAGAGAAAGTGGAATTCGTAATGAATAGGGTTATTAAGGATAAGATTAAAGATAATTATTATGAAAAAGGGAAGTTGGTGGACAAGGAAGTCAAAACAACAATAATTTCTAAAAAATAGTAGCATAAACCAAATCAAAATTCTTTGATTTCTCAAAGTCCAACCAAGGTGAAGAAAGCCAAGCCAAGTCAAAAGTGAATATAAAAAAGAAGGCTAAGCAAGTGATTAGAATGGTGCATATTCCTAAGAATAATGCTTTCTTAAAGGGTAAAATGAAGCTTGATTCAGCAAAGGATGGAAGAGAATACATTAAACCTTGATGTTCAAGGATGGGAAATGCTCATATTCCTAACTTACATCAAGGGCATGGTCAATCTAGCGACCTAAAAATTAACACATTTTTAATCTGAATTTTGATTTTTATTTTGATCTATTGTTTGCATATTATTATTTTTTTGTTCATTGTAGCTTTTTATTTACATTTACAGTTTAAATTTATCATTTATTTGGTCTACTCTAAATTGGTGCTCCTTATGTAAAGCTTATTTGAAGTTAATATTAAGTTTTGGAAATTTATTGTGAATAGGACAAAATTTGTGATTGTTGTAGGTCACACGATCGCTCAATCAGTTCCTAAGTATTTTTATGATTGCACACTAGAATGCGATCAATAATTGCTTAAGAATTTAGTTTTGGTCCTTTCTCCATGCTTGGGAATGCAAAATTTTCAAAAACTCAAGGCTCTCTATCATGATCGCACATAACCCATGATCGCATATGAACCCTAAATTACACTTAAAACAGCTACCACCCATTTCCTTCCTCTATTTCTTTTTCAAAACCCATAATCTCTAATCTTTCACAATCTCTGCCAACTACCAAATCATCTTTCCTTAAATCAATTTCCACTCTAAATCTTTCATCTTCACTATACATCTCACTCTCTTTATCCTTTATAACCCTAATTTCATCACCCATACTCCTAAAACTGATCGAATCACCATCATTGCCTATCTCTTATTCAAAAATAGAGCACTCCTCTCTAAAGCAAAAAGAAAGCAAAGATCATGATGACTAACATTACCCAAAATAAAGGTAAGATTGACTTGGCAAAGAAATATGGTGCCCCTTTTCGAATCCACTCACCAGAAGAAGGAGATAAGTACCTTTTTCTTTCTAAAAGAAATTTTATGATTCCTAAATGTTTGGATATAGGTACATTGGAAGGTATTAACCTTAAGGATAAAGTATTAGGGCTTTATGCTAGATTAGGATGGAAGAAATTTATGGGATTGACTCATGCAATGTATATAGAGTTGACATTAGAATTCTATATAACTCTAAAACTCTCGAATCAAGCATATAAGAAATTTGAATGTTGGCTTAATGGAAAAACCATTATTATTGATTATGACACCATATTTGTTGTGTTTGGGTTTTTAAAAGGCGAACTTTGTGAACCACCCATAAATAACAAACCCAATAATTTTTGGAAGGAAATTACTTCAAAAGAAGAGGTTTAGGAAGTTTGAGGGTCACCTAATAGGTTGATTTAGGATCATAGCTATGTGATTTTTTCATAAGTTTATGTGCCATTCTATTTTTGAAAATATAGAGAGCAATAAGGTATTAAGGCAAGAGCTATTAATATTGTGGTGTATGCACACTTATGCAAAGATCTCCACAACATATTTTATTTTATAGACATTATGGCATGTGGCCAGAGCTCCCCAAGCATTAATCTTTATAGGCCATATTATGACAGGTTTGGCAATGCATTTTTAAGTTTTTAATCCTCTTACTACTACCATGCCCTTTATTTCACAAGATAAATTGAGCTGGCTCTTACTTATAAGAGCTTAGATATTTTCATCCAATTAGGAATTGAGGGAGTCCACTATAATAAAATGCTTCAATTTGAGGCAATCAGAGTCAAAGCAGAAAAATTTGCCTCAAGTTGATGAAAAGGAGGAAGAGGAGCTAGAAAATAAAGAAGAAGAGGAATAGTTTAACCGCTTCTTCAGTTGCCTGCCCCATCCCATGTTGACATGACCTAAGTGTTAGAGAAGTTGGATCTTCTGATAAAAATAGTGAAATCTTAATTTGAGAGTCTTGAAAAATTTATCGACACACGCTTTCAGAACCTTGTAAAGTTAGTGGAGGATAAGTTCAAATAATTAAATGAAAGACCGATGGACATAAAGGAGCACCAATCTTAATAATTCTTCAAAATATGAGAGTATTTTAGAGAAATAGAGCTTGGGCATGCATCACCATCCCCTATCAGACAACAGTGCTTCGCTAACCCTCTTTATCATCTCAACCTCAATAGTCACCTCCGACCTCTCCTCCACAAAGGGAGTAAACTCCTTTCCCTAGTTTTAATTTTTCTTTTATTTTCTTAATTTTGTTTTTACTTTTTGTTTTCTTTTTCATACATTTTATGTTTATATTATTACTTATGAATTTTGTGTTTTATTTTTTGTTATGTTTATGCATTGTATATAATATACTTATTTTGCATTTAGGTACCCTACACACATTGAGGATAATGTGAGATTCAAGTGGGGGGGGAATCAATTTTGTATTTCTTATATTTTTGGTATATCATGTATATATTTTGAATATATCATGCATTGCATATTGCATTTGTGTAATTTGACCTAATTTTTTGAAATTTTGATGCTTGACACTTGAAATTTTTGCAAGCTATCTTTATGGTGAACATTGTGTATATTAATGATATTGTTGAGGTTATGTGTTTAATCTTCTTTTAATATTTAGTTTTATGTCTTTTAAACTTGGTTGACATTTTAAGTTGAGAAGTTTTTATCGTTAAATCAGTTTAATGAATGTTGTTGCTTGCTTGATCATGAGTTTGAATTATTGTGTTGGGAATTAGCATTATGAATGAATCAAACTCCTCTTTAGGGTATTTTTTAGTTGTATGTGAAAGGAATCGTAAAAATACTATTTTCCATTCTAAAAAAATAAAAAGAAGAATAATTGTGTTTGGGAACTTGAATTACATCTACTCCAGTGCTCTTGCAAAAGAGTATTAGTATTTATAGAACCCTCTCGAGGTGTTCACATTGAGTAGTTCAGGAAAGATGGGGAACTACTAAGAGAAAGAAGCAAAAGCACAAAGTAAAAAAGAAAATAAAAAGGATAAGAGTTGATTTCTATATACCAAATTAGAAGTTGATTTCCATATACCAAATTAGAACCACCTTAGATTGGAGTCTTTGCCATTCATGTGTGCTTTTTCTAAGATTTTAATTCATTTTTATGTGATCGTGAGTAAATATCATGCTCTTCACTTAGTAATTTCAATTCTCAATGTGATTTTTCAACCTCACTTTAAGATTTGTAAACTAGCTATTGGGAGAAGATTGGATTGTTTACTAGAGGAAATTTAAGTTATACAATTTGTTCGTTGCATTGATAGTGTGCATTTTTAAGTTTGCTTAAGGATAAGCAAAGATTTAAGTGTGAGGTATTTTTTGGTGTCAAATTACACATAGATTTAGGACTTATTATTGCATGCATTTATACATTTTTATTAACATTTATTATAGTATAGTATATAAAAATATATACTTTTAAGTTTTTTTTTATAGGGAAAAGGAGTTAAGAGGTGAATTGATAAGGATAAGGAGCAAAAGGAAGAATAAATGAAGCAGAGTTGCTTACTAACGCTATTGTGGGTTTATGCACAATCACAGAGATGCCAAAATGTCAACCTTAAGTGATATCAAGTCTTGTGCAACCGTGTCTCACACACGATCCCGGGTTCCTGCTAGGCCAAGCTTCTATCACAAATGTGGGACTTGCATGATCGTGACCCTTTTATGAGAGGCCCTTCTGCATGAGTGCAGTTTGTGTATGGTCGCAGGCAGTACACTTCTAACACAAAACTTGCTAATGTGTACTAAATTGAAGAAAAATTTAAGGGAGGTGAAAGGACATGTTCTAGAAGAAGGCTATAAAGGACAAAAGACATGAATTACTTGGGGAGGAGGATACATTCTATACACACACTCTTTCATTAAGGAGAAAAGACATAAGGAAAGGAAGGAAAAGAAAAGGAAGAAATATGAGAAAAAGAAGCTGAGAGAGGGAGACCCATTTGTAGATTCAAGCTTCTTGGATACATTTTATCACTCTCTTTCTAATTCTATTTCCTTGTTTGTAATTTTAAATATTGAATGATGGTTTGCTTAGCCATGAATGGCTAACTTCTTGAATGTTGTTAGGATTTTGAGACCCATTGGATTTAATGTTGAATTGATGCATATTATTACTTCTTAAATGTATATTGTGCTTGTTGATATGATTAAATGTTATAGTGTGGCTAGATATAGCTTTTGTTTATATTTATGCAATGAGAGTTAATAGATCTAATAGACCCACAAACACATGTTAGATGGATTAAATGTCTTGAAAAAGCTTAACTGAATCTAATTCTCTTATGAGTTTTGCTCATTGCCTTGCATGCTTGATATGGGTTCAAATTCATGGTGATGATGAGAATTAAGTTATGTTTATGAATCTCATTTGATTGATGCTTATATATTTGATATGCATTGAGAAGAGTACTCAATGTTCATTGAAAAACCTAAGATAAACATTGAGAAGTTGATTAATTACATCACATTAACTTAATGAAAATGTGGTGCTTAATCTCCTAGTAACGTGCCTTTCCCATTAATTATTTCCTTTGTTATTTTGATTAGCAATAGCTTGAGCTCTAGTCCTTAGTTTATTTATTATTCTAGTTGTTTATTTTCTTTAATCCAACCGCCATTGTTAGCTCTAAACATATACAATTAAGATTAGTAGGTGTCTAGTATCAATCTCTATGGGAAATGATACTTTACTTAAATCTATATTACTTGTCAACCTGTTCACTTGAGGAATCGCAACAGCATCCTAGTATCAAATGACATCTACTGAGCAAAACTATCACGTTGAACTGATGTTGAATGGATACATCCATTAATTATCGTATCAACAGTGGACACCGTCATCATTTCTTAAAACTTCCCTCCTAAAGGCAGCAAAATGCCCTTTTTCATCCTTAATGTCGTCTGCATACTGTTGTGAGGATTTAAACAATTATGCCTTGGAATGATCAGCTCTATTATTATTAGTGGACGAGGAGGTTTGAGTTGAATGTCAGGATGAGAAAAAAGGATTAGTGGAGGGTTTCTTCTAATTCAAGTATTTAGTATTTAAAGAGGATGCCTAAAGCCAATGACCATAAACCTTATCTTTATTCGATAGACTCCTAGAGAGCAATGGACAATCTGAACCAGTATGTGGATAACAAAAATTGGGAAAACGCTCATATTTGAAAACCACCCACATTCATTGCCCTTTACCATTATAGACCATTACTCCCCTTAGTAATGGCTTATTTCCATTCAAACAAACCCAAATGCTAGTGTTTGTTTCAAGAAAACCCATCACCTACGTCCGAACCCACAAACGCGAACCCTATCAAACGTTTTTTGATTGAAAGGGTTTTTTCTTTTTTTCTTTTTGTATGTATTTCAACACATATAAATATATTATATAGCTCAATATTTATGAAAAATACCACTACACGACAAACACATGTTAAAGATAGTCTAAGGTTTATCTAAATAACAATATAATAAAGAATACAATAGGAAATGAAAAATCTATTTTGAGAAGATAAACACTATCTAACAAAGCTAACAGAGGTAGAGACACTAGTGCAATATGTCATTTATCATAATATTGACGTAGAGTTTGCATTTAGAGTTGTATAAAGCTTGTTGGAGCGGATGCACGTATGTCTATAGTCCACAACAATTACATAGACATTATATGTACCACAATTCACTTTGACCAAGATATGAGCTAGTAGCTATGAGTTATAGTTTTTGCCTTTTTGTTGGATATCGAGCATTACCACTTTGGACAAAGATCAATTTATTAATTGTATAACCCATGCTCTCACGTTATATTATGTATGAATGGTGTACCAGTAGATGTCTACTGATGTAAATGATATTGAAAATAATATAATGTACTTGCCATCTAATCTATCTTGGATGTTATTTATTTTATAAAATTTATTCGAAATAAATTTCATATGCTATTATATATGGTGTTTGGTATAAAATTAGAACTTAAATTAACTTTTAATTTAGGTTATAATTATCCTTTTATATAGAAGGACATATTTTAAAATAAAAAAAAGTGGTATTTTAATTATTTGAAAATATAAATTTAAAAGTTGTGAAATTCATTTAAAAATTTCAACTATTTTATTAGAATTTGGTCTAGTTATAATTAATTTATAAATTTAAAAAGTTGAAATTGTATATAAATTTAATAAAATATTCATTTAAACTAGACACAAAATTTAAATTTGTAATTCTGTAAAATTTTCTGAAATTTATTTATTTAAAAATATGAATTTTTTTTATATTAAAAAAAAGTCTTCTTAGAAGTTCAAATGAATTTGAGCTTTATATATATATATATATATATATATATATATATTGAGTTAATTACGTTCATTCTCATTTTGAAAAGAGTTTTTATTTGTGCTTTAACTGTACGCATAATTAGTTTCTATTTTTTTTTAAGAAAGCACCCATAATTAGTTTTGAAGAAGTTCTTACATCTTTTTATTAGTTTCGTTAACTTTTGAATTGATATATATTTCATGTTTTATTTATTTCTTATAACTTTTTGTATCTATATTTATATTTGTACAAAATATATAAAAACAATCAAGGGATACATATTTTGCCGCTTAAGCACAATTATTTTTACCATATGACACTTTTACTTCTAAATATTTTTTTTGTTTTTATATTCACTTAAATTTTTTTTTTTTTTAACTTCACAATATACTAATGAATATTGATTTTTCAATTTTTTTTCCTTTTCTGTTTATAATTTTTTGTAATTCATAAATATGAATTAATCTAATTACATCTCTCAATTAATATGTTAAGTATGATAAAAAATTTATATATTTTTTCAATTTGATTTAGTTTTTAGTGAATACTTGCTATGTAGTTAATAGTTTTGTTAATATATTTAAAAATTAATTGATTTTAATTTTCAAATTTTTTATTTCATATAATATATTTCGAAAGTTTTTTTAAAAAACATAAATAAATTATAAGTAATATCATGCCAATTAAACATATAAACAAAACTTTTGTCATATGGTATTTTTAAATTTCATTGCCAATTTTTATCTATATCTTTAAATTTTTAATTTTATAATTTTAAATTATTCTTAGTAATTTATAAAATAACAATTTAATTTTTTATCACAATTATTTTATATAATTATATACGAAACTAATTGTGCCAAATTTAAATGATTTTTTTATCAATCTTGACGTAGAAGGATTGTTGTTGTTATTGTTGTTATATAACATTTAATTTTCCCATTTAGTTACTCCGGGGCAAATCCATATTTTTCTATTTAAAAGAGATTTGATTTTATGATTATTTTGAATCTTATTTCAGGTTTCAACTTTGTGTTGACACTTGTCTCTCTATTTTAAACCTGTATTCACTTCTTTCTTTTTAGTTGAAGTAGAGCACTTTTTTAAATTTATTTCTTTTTTAAATTTTTTTTTCATATTTCTAATTTTTGGAGTTAAAAACTAAAATTAGCATTTTTCTATTCTTTCATCAAAATGATTTTTTCACCTCTTATTTTCTTATTTTGATATTCCATCTATAAAAAATATATAGAAGTTAAGGGTCCTCCCTAACTCTAATTGTTCCTTTTTCTTATATTTTATTTAATTTGATTTACTTTTAAAATTAAATCCAATGTTATGAAAAATTAAAAATTACAAAATTTTTAGCTTTCTATATAACCTGTATATTTATATGATATATCTATATAAAATATAAGATAAATTTTGCCACGTAGACTATTGTTTTTTTATTTTTGAATTTAATGTCATGGAAAGATAAAAGTCATAAGTTTTTTTTTTCTAAACAATTAAAAAAATTTCATATTTCTATTTATTTGAATTCTGAAATATACTAATTCAAAATATCATGTGGCGTGCATATTAAGTTTTTCATATTTTAAATCATTATTTTTGTTTTAACGTTTGTTCATCCTTTAAGTTATATCTTCAACTTTTGAACTTTTTTTTTGTGTTCTATCTCATATTTTTGTGAATACTCACATATGGACTTTTGTTATTCTTTCTTATATTTTACAAGCACTCGTATTTAAAATTTCATTTTATAGTATTCATTCTCACAAAATGAAGTGAGAAAGTGATTATTCTCACTTTACTATCTTAACCAACAAATAAATTGTAACACCCTTTTGACACCTTCTATGCGTATCTTCTCAATATAATAGCACATCGAAGGCATCAATACAGAGGAACGTTATCAAAAACTAACCTTCAATGGTATGATCAATGCAGTATCACATAAAAATAGCCGTCTAACAATACACAGTTAAATAAGCCTAGTTATTCAATAGCAGTTTAAAATATATACATAAAATGGCAAGAGAGAATAAACTTCAAATACATATCATAATATTGTCCAAAGTACCAAAATTACAAAGCTCTCTCTCTTTCTCCACAATACACTTGGTACTAAACTAAACTTATTCATTGACTTCAAAAGCTCGTACACTAATTCCTACATTCACTTCCACTAAATTGCCAACAACCAATTTAAAGTCTTGACTTCACATCCACGCTCAAGTCATTAACGACTACTTTGTAAAAATTATGTTAAGAGATGGGTGAGTACTTCCAAGGAAATACTTAGTGAGTGAACTAAAAATGAAAGTAACAAATGGTTTAGGAAAATGAGAATAAAACAAGTCATGGATACATATATATACTCACAGTTCACTTGTAGTTTGTATTGTAAACAAATAATATCAATTTTTTAAAAAGTATTTTGCAACAAGTCATTTATATAAAATAGTCCACAATATTATAACATCAAAATTTCAAGTGATCTCAATAATATTAATCATTATAAAATAACTTACTTCAATATAATGACATAGCTTCACGAAATAATTCATCATAAGAGCATTACCAGAGTAAACTACACACACATAACAATAACATTGGATATAGTGTGGACCCGCACTATACTGAAACTAATATAACAACATTAGTATGCATACAACGTCTTAAGTGTGATCAGCACTTAAGCCGAATAAATATATATATCTCACTTCTGTCAATTTCTCCCAATTGTCAAATTATAGACAAAATATGTATCTAGCTTCAGGTAATGACTATACATATATTTTAGGCATGGTCTTACATCTACAAGATAAAATGTGCATTCAACCCCAGGCATTGGCTATACTTTTTATAAATAACATTCCAAGTTTCTATAGAATCAATATTCCTCTCATTTTGAGTTTCAGAGCTAAACTTATGGTCTTTTGAATTTCACTACTCTTACTCAGTAGATTATCAACTTGACAAAATTCATAATGTACAATCACAAATTCATAAAAAATTCTATGATTTATATTCTTAAATAAAATTCTCTAGATTTAAATTTATGCATATCTAGAGTAGTTTGCAATTGGTTTAATACTAAATGGATGTGTACAGAAGGAGTAACATCAATACTAATTGAACATGGTCAAGTTGTCTATAGATTGTGTGCACTATAATGTGTGGCTCTATAGACCATTAAAATGGCAGAATTACATTGTTCTTATTTATTAAAAATTTATAAGGGACACATTTAGGTTTCTATAGACATAAATTTCATCTCATTTAGAGTTATATAGCCTTAAATATGGCTTACACACTATTATTGTTTACGAGTGCACTGAATTTCTGAAAACTTCAATGGTATATCTTTCTGTTCATAGATGAATTCTCAACAAACATAAACCAAGACTTACATAATGTTCACACAAATTATATTTAAACAATTAACTTCAACAAGTAGTTTTGGAACATTAAAATTCAGAATTTTACAATAATTAAGGCTTAAGTAAACAAAGAGTTCCAAGGAAATAAACTTTAGGAAACAAGTAGAGACTTGATTTTCACTTACCAACAAATAGATGTTCAATTAAATAAAAGAATCCAAAGAAAAGAGAAGGAGAATTCCACTCACCTTGCTATAACTCCTTCACCTCTTTCTCTCAATTCGTTTTTCATTTTTCATTTTTATTTTTTAATTTTTTTTAAAGAAGAACTCCAAATGAAGCTATTCTTCTCCCATAAGATAAGTCTTACATCTTAAAAAAAGATAGTTATGGCCTTAAGCCACCATAAAAATGACACATGTACTTTTTTTTAATCCTTTAATTAAAATAATTATTTTAATTATTTTTTTTAGCTTGGTTCACAAGTATTATTATTATTATTATTATTATTATTACTACTACTATTATTATTACTATTATAATTATTATTATTATCATCAACATCAAAACCTTTTTATAATCAAATCATTTTCTAAATCTCAATTTCACTCCTCAAACTTCATTGCCTTCCTTTTCTTTAACCATCTCTCCCTAATTTCTTCAAATTTATTCATACCAAGAAATTTAATTCTCAATGCTTGCTTATCTTGTATCTTAATATATCTATAATTATAATCATACTTAATTATAATACTCTTGAGAGTACGGATGTTACACAAATAGCAGTCATGAAGATAGCAAATTCTTTTAAAGGTTGATTTTTTTTATTACGTAACTAACTAGTTTATTGTTTTATTTGTTATGTTGGTTTTTAATAATAACTTTGTTGATGCAGATACATTTTATGTTAAATTGTAATTTATCTATATTGAGTTTTGGTAATTTTTTTTCCATTTCTATATATAAATGATCATTTTTATTTTACTCTTTTAGCTTATAAAAAAAATTGTCATAAAGATACTACCTTAGTCATAAGCGATGTTGTATCCCACACATTACGTGGGTAATAAACTAGTTTTAATAAAATTTCAATTTCATTTTAAAAAACACTAAGCTAGCTGTTTTAATTAAGGGTATCAAGTTATTGGCATAAAATAAGTATTAAAAAAAATATTATTATAGGTGGCGGGGTTTAGTGCATGCCCAAGTATTGGCAACCATGACACTGTGTGGGCTCAAGGTCCACTAGAAAATACATGTTAGGTCTTTGAAGCCCAAATGGAGATGGAGTTGCCACTTGAATAAAAGTCGGGATACATTATATAACAACTAGATCCCACAGAGATTCCTAGAAGCCGTCATTTGAGAACGAGTTCAAAAACTAGGTATGGGCTTTTGAATGTCCACTCGACCTTGTGATCGGCCTCTGTTTGTGTTTTGTATTTTATTACCTTTAATTATCCGGTTATTCCTTTATTTACATGCAATTTGGAATTACCTTCAATCAATTGTTCAATTTTACACCTAAGTCTGAGTTTGCGCATTAACTCAATTTCGTGCCTCAAAGTCTCGAAATTCATCAAAATAATACATTTGAATTCAAAGGGGGAATGGATTAATGATTACAATATTTTTACACAAATAAAAGCATAATAAACCAAAAATATACTAAAAGTATACCAAAGATAAACCAAAACTAAATTAGTCCTTAAACCTATGAAAGCCTCTCAAGAACTAGTTAAGGGATAAATCGTTAATGATTAAAGAAGATCAGTCTCAAGGATCCTGCAATCACCAAAATATTAGTCCCTGAAACACATAAAATTTCTCAAGAGAAAACATTCAAACCAATTTACAAAATAAGTTCATGCAAATGGAGGTTAAGGACTTAATAAATTAACTTAAAAGACATGGTACAGACAATTATGTACAAATAAGCAGAGTATAAGGACCTAAACATGCTTGGAAATCAAAATCATGCATGCACATTATAAAAATTTCAAGATAAAGGCGTGGGTCGCTTTATTTAAGTGGCAATCTCCTATATGAAAAGTCGATTGCCTTATGGCAAGAGGCATCACCTGATCAACAGATGACCCAACTCTCAAAATAGCTAGACTTTTATTCTGAGCAAATGATATGCAAATAAACAATCAGAAACTTGTTATTCTATCAGTACATTTAACACCCTAGTAGATCATATTAATAACATGGCATAATGGGTAGCATAAACTCAAAATATAGACTAATAAATTAAGTCATATTCAGGTCTAACATCAAAATGCTAAAAAGATAAATAGGATTTACTTGAGTGTGAGCTTTTGACAAAGTATGTTAGCCCTCAGAGATTGCTTTGGATGTTGAACTCTACTTAGATGTGAGCTATACTTGAAAATAAGTTTCTCTTGCCTCCTTCTTCTTAAGGAAATGGACTATTGAACTTGAAATCCTCCCTCTCTTCTCAAGAACGTCCCTTCATGGTTTCAGAGCCTTTTCTTCCTTGTTCTTTTTTTGTTCTCTCCTCAAAATCTTAGTAACTCCCCTCCTCATTTTCTCTCTATTTTTTCACTTTTATCTCAAATCTCACCAATGCCCTTAGGTTTTTAGACTATCATGAGCGTCCATAGCCTTTTTCTTCCCCCCAAAAATCTCTTCCTCACATAAAAAAACCAAGTCTATAGGGTGTGGGGCCCACCCCACTTGACCATCATGGCTTCAGTTGTAATAAATGTAACTATAAGTTGTTTGTCGTAGAGGCAGCACCACTGCGATGAGGCGAACACCTCTGTGGCTACCATAGAGGCGATCACCTCTTTGTATAAAGGCGGCACATCTTTAACCCTACTTTGCGTTGGGTCAAGTGGGCCAAAGTAAACTTAGGCTTGTTTAGACAATCTTGGGCTAGGTTTTTGGGTCCTCAGACTCTCAAGTCCATTTTTAATTAAAGATTTGGGCTTCGTACTTGTATCCAAGCTTCACATTCTCATTATTAGGCTTTAGTGAAGGTTGATCAAATTGAGCACCCATAGTCCACCCCCGATTCAGGGGCTGATAGGACCGAGTATCTACAGTTTGCCCCTAATTTTTTTAAAAAAACAAACACATGTAAAATAGTTTTTTGAGAAAATCACATGCTCATTGCAAATAAAAGCAAAAGATAGGTGACGAACTTGAATCTCAAGCTTTGCTTGAGAGGTGAATCTTGATCAAACCAAACGTGCAATTTGCCCCCAATGCACGGGCCAACTAAACTAGGTGTCATTGACTAGTGCTTCGACTAGAACTAAGAGAAAGAAAGAAAAAAACTCAACTTTACTAACCCCTTCAGGTTCCTATTCGCAATCTAACTAATGCTTTGATCAGAATCAAAAGTCTTAATCTATTAACTACTTCAGGTTCATTTGAAATAAAAAATTCATCTATCATCATCATTCATTCATCTCTCTTTAATTCATAATTTCCACATTTTTTTAGCTATAAAAGGATTCCTTCTCTTTCTTTTCCTTCCTTTTTTTTCTTTTTCCTTCCTTTTTTCTCTTTTTATTTTCTTTTTCTTCTCTTTCTTACACTCACATTTATTCAAAAATGGATGATGAGAGGACTCCTCATGTGCCCAGATGGGATCATATTCTGCCTCCCCCTAGCATGCCTCACAACTTTGGATTGATCTAAGGAAATTAGATTCATCTCTTAATGGATTTGAAATCCCATATTTGCTCCCTTATGACTAGAGAGGTTAATGTTCGATTCTTCTCATTTTTTCTTATAATTTAAATCAGGTTAGCATTTTTTTTATGATGGTTCACCATTTAGGATTAAAAATCAGACACAATGTGATATAATTTTATGAATCTAATCAAAATTGGAAACTGCCTCATTATTCTTCATTATGTAGAGCTGTTCACCTCTGAGCAGGGAAAGGTAATTGCCTCTTCATAAAGGCGATCGCCATAGCCATGAGGCGATCACCTCATTGTTGAGGCACTACACCTCTATGGTAGAGAGATTAGTTTCTCTTTCTGTTAAAATTTTATTTATTTATTTATCTTTTCTTCTTTAAATAAACAACATAAACTTGATTGTAATTTATTTTAACTTCCTTAATTTTCTTGTAGGTTGATGCTCAGACATTTAAGGGCATGAGTAACTATTATGGTCAATGATCTAATGGAAGGCCAAAAAGATCAGCTCCAGGAGATCGAGTTTGACAATTTTATCGTCGCACTCCTTCTAGAGTAGGGTCAAACGACTATCAGCCCCTCCACACGTTGATAGAGTGGTGGTTCAAGATGACTCATACGTTTTTCCTCCCCTTCGGAGAGCTCACCTTAGATCCTATTTCTTTTATGGCCATCATTGGGATAACATGTGCTAGGGATCTAATCCCTCTTGATGCTAGTTTGCATCAGTTGACTCTTAAGAAGACTACTTTTATTGAGCATCTTCTTAGTATGGTCCTGAATATGAAAGGATCACACACTATCAAGCTTGATTCAATTCAAAACTTCTATAACTAGGAGAGGATCATATAGATGGTCACCCCATGCCAAGTGGATTAGGTGGTGCGAGCTTTCTTAGTTTATCTGCTTAGCACCACTCTTTTTGCTGACACCACCAATTCTGTTAACTTGATGTTCCTACTACTCTTACAAGATTTGGATCTAGTGGCCTCTTATCATTAGGGCAGCTATGATTTGGCTTATCTGTGTAATAGCATGGATAATTTGGTGCATAGAGCCAAGAGATTCTATGGCTTTTGACAAGCTATTTTGGTAAGCTTTATCCTTTTTTTTGTTTGACTAATTCATTCTATTATCATTTACTGAACATCTTATTAATGCTACTTCTTTCATAGGTATGGGCAATGGAGTTAGAGTTGCTCATTGGGGTGACTCTTATAGTGGACAAGCTTTCAGCCATTCAGAGATGGGGTGCTAGCCATGTCATGAAGAAGACCCTAACTAGAGTTCATATCCATCAACTGCACCTAAACTCGTTGACACAGGATGTGGTACTTGAAATAATCAATTAATTGTGTTAGTAATTTTCATAAATTTAAATTTCTTACCTTGTGGTATTTTTGCAGATCTGGAATGACTTGTGGGGTCATGTAGATAGGTGGAATATGGAGATGAGCCATTCCAGGCCACTATCCCAAAGGAGGGTTCTTTTGTGTGGGCCAGGCTATCAAGTCTGGTACCTCGGCAAGCGAATCCTCAACTAAAACAAGGGTGTTAGGGCCAAACGCATACCCAAGTCCCCTTGTAGTAGCATATTATGGACGCATGAGTTAGAGGGTGATGATCTCGCCTAGGTTGTTACTAGTTCACTAACTATGGATCATTCCTTGCAAATTAAGAGTTGGTATATGGATTTCATTTAGACCCATCTATTATAGATGGTACCTTTGTCTGATGCCTTCACTTTTTAGGTAAGTGTTCAATACCTGACTCATGTCTTGCAATAGTGTCGTTCAAACATAATTCTTCATTTTTAGGTTGCACTTGCTAGACTAGTGAATCATGTTAGGCCTATTGTACATAATAGAGAGACCTAGATATCCCGTAGAGATCTATACAGAGAGGGGACCTCGGCTACGATTGAGGAAATGAGACCTCCTACCTTTTCTGCCTCAAAGATCATTGCTGCAACTTTGCTGATACCCCTTATAAGCTTGTTCATTACTGCATTTCTCTAAGAGAGCTATCCTACCAATTCTTGACTTTGAATGATGAGCTTACACCTACTTGTATCCTAGGGTGCGCTACTCATGTAAGTTCACTTTTAACCTGCATCCTAGATCATTCTCAATGCATTTGTTAATCTTTAACATCCTACTGATAAAGTAGATTTCCCTAGGCCAAGTATCACATGAATATGAAGCAGCTCATTCTTAATGCACATGCATCGCATGATCGAGGCTCAAAGGGATCATATTATGGCTGTCACCAATTAGTGGAGGGTAAAGATCTGCCCTACATCTATATGTATGGATGTTGTATGATTTACTGACCTGAAGTTTATTTTGAGCAGGATCGCGATAAAGCTAGTTAAGCCAGGGTTGCTAACCTTGAGCGGTAAATTGAGGTGCTCTAGATTGCATTAATATGAGTACACTTGAATATATAGCTTCTTATTCACAACCAAAATCAAGTAATTCTACATCACAACTATGTCTATTCCTCTATTGAAGTGGCGATCACCACTATATCACCTGCTGAAGAAGCAATTGCTTCTTAGTAATAAGGCACCACCTCTATGAAGAGGCATCGCCTTAGTGATAATTTATGACTGACTTAACTTTTCAAATCCAATTTAAGAACTCCTTCTATTCCTAAAATGCCCTAAAACACATTCTAATATCTAAATATCACCCAAAACTTGAACTATGACTGAAAGATGCCTCAAACACTTGCAAATTGTCCTAAAGAGCTTGGATGGTAACTCTTAGGCAAGATTAGAGCCTTTTCACTTGTCCCCTTTCAAATCTCTTCATGTAAGGAAAATTAACTTCTCATTTATTCATGCTATATCTCAATTCTGGGATCCCTATAAACACATCTTCCGGCTTAGCATAGTAGAAATATGCCCCCTACCTGAAGAATTTGAAACTATCCTTGGTTGTAGCTTAGATTCCTCTCATCAACTTTTAATTCCTATCCTTGAAGTCCTAGATCTGCATTCCATTAAGTATTAAATGGTTGTTTAACCTTTAACCTCAACTTTCATCATAACATATCCCTAGTTTAGAGGTTGAATTGGAGTCATTTCTCAACATCACTATGGGTGTAGACAAAGGTGAGGTCTATTGGCCCTGGATGATGGCTCTTTACTTGTATGCTTAGTTCTTACTCATCTCTACTTTTGGCAATTGTGATGCCAAAATCCTCTATATCGCAGACTAAGTGGAAAATGGACTCAACCCTTTCCCTTTCATCTTGGCAGAAACCATTATTGGCATAGATAACCTCTCATCAAACAATGATTCTTGAGAAGTCCGTTCTTACTAGAGGGAACTCTTCTTTCTCATTATCGCCCTCTATTTTCTTGGAATTTTTTGCTTATTGATTACGTTCATATATATGGCTTTATGATAAGCTAGGGTTGCTTGAGCCTCCTCGGAACATTGCACATTAATAGGCTAAACACTACCAAACCAGGAAGCTATACCCTATCCCCAAAGATGTCCAGAGCTAGCTTTCAGCATTCCCTGATAGTCTGATTCATTGGATGTGTCCATGATGGATATTATAATTCGTGATTATCATATCTTATACCCACTATATTCCAATAGCTGGCCTTTATTTCACCATATTTTATGACCCTGCTCGCCTTTGCCATCAGTATGGCAAAAAATAGTTGATTGTTGGACTAGTCCATGCATTTGAACTAGGACCTCTTTCTCAAAAATTCATGGATAAATTAGTTAGTACTTGGTCATGAAGAAGCATTTAGAGAAACATTAACTACAATGGAGATTTGTCTACCATTGATTAATACAAGGCATAGATACAACTGCAACAGATAGAAAAAAATGAGTTTATCATAAACAAAAGAACGATAGAGTTGTAAGCATTCAACATCAGGGATGTTCAGTAAAAGAAAAGGAAATAAAATTAGCTTATGAATCAAGTCGTTATTTCACTTTTGGTATATAGAGTTTCACTTTATAGCAGTTAAATGGTTTGCAATAGACACTTAATGCAATGTTTAATAATAGTAATTTCAATAATCTTATTTCATTTAACCCAAGCACAAAATGCATATACATTTTTCTTCTGACATAGCTCATGTTGTTGGTTAGCTTGCCCTTGTAATTTTTCTAACCAACTATTTTCCTACCCTCTCTCTCCCCTTTTCCACGTCCCTAACATTTGTTTAGACTGCCTCTTTGTAAGGTTTTCAACCTAGCGATACTTTTTAATATTTTTTCATTTTTTCTCTAATTGTTGTCTAGGGAGCCTCTTTACGAGGTTTTCTCCTTAGTGAGACTTTATAGAAAGTATTTTTGAGCTTGCCTAAGTTGATGGGCTCTTTGAATTCATTTCCTTCCAAGTCTGCTAGGGTAGTGGCACCCTTGGAGAACAATTTCTTCATTATATATGGCCCTTCCTAATTCAGCTTAAACTTGCCTCATGGATTAGTCAAGATTGGCCTCATGAGTTTTAGTACCAAATCCCCTTCTTTGATCTTTATGGGCTTGATTTTCTTGTTATAAGCCTGAGCCATCCTTTTTTTATACAATTGGGAGTGATACATTGCTTTTAGTCTTTTATCATCTAACTGTGTCAACTGTGCCAATCGGCTTTCCACCCACTGATATTTCAAGATTTCAAATTCCAAAAGAACCTTTAATGATTGAATCTCCACTTCTGTCATTAATACTACCTCACACCTATGTACTAAGGAGTACCAAGTGACACTAGTTAACATTCTTGCCATAGTCCTATACCCCTATAATGAAAATTGTATATTATCGGCTAAGTCTCGATAATTCTCCATCTTCTTGGCTAAGATTCTCTTCACATTTTTATTTGTAGCCTCAATTGCCCTATTCGCTTGTGGCCTATACGGGGATGATCAGTGATGTTCGACCTTGTATTCTTTTAACAGGGCAGCCATCTCTGCCCAAAACTGAACACCATTGTTAGTGACGATGTGATGGGTTAACCCATACCTACAAATTATATTCTTCTTGATGAACCTTGCCATTTGTTTCAAGCTAACAGAGGTATAGGACTCAACTTTGACATATTTAGAGAAATAATCAATCGCCACCATAATGTATCGATGACCATTTGATGCTCTTGGACTTATCTCTACAATGATATCAATTCCCCAAATGATGCAGGGCCACGAAGAGGTTATTCCTTGAAGTTTCATAAAAGGCAGATGATTGACGTCTCTATAAGTCTGACAATTATGACACTTCTTCACAAACTTGACACAATCTGTTTCCATAGTCAGCCAAAAGTAACAATGATGAGCTATCTTTTTTGCTAAGATTGTCCCATTCATGTGTGGCCTACAGACTCCTTCATGTACTACCTCCATTAACCTCAGAGCCTCGTGTTTGTCAACATATCTTAGATGAACCCCATTAGGCGTTCTCTTATGCATCATGCCATTGTAAATGATAAATTACTAAGATAGCAATCGTAGGGACATCCTTTCTTTCTTTTTGGCATCCTCTGGAAATTTTCTATTTCTAAATACTTTTGCAATTCATAAAACCAAAGCTTCTCAATGACAGTATCAATTGGCATTACCCTTATCTCTTCATAGCAAGGAGTTCGAGATTTGATTAGAATCAGAGACTTAACCATCGTTTGCTTCTCACTCTCCCACATAAAATCTAATATAGCTAGAGCATCTACCATCTGATTCTCTTATTTCAGTAGGTGGATGAATTTTCATTGAACAAAGGATAGTGAGACAGTAGTCATATAATCCTAGTACAATTGTAGTCTGTCTTTTTTCACCTCCTATTCTCTAAAAGCTTGTTTCACCACTAACATAAAATCTCCATAAATAGTGACATCTTCTACCCCTGTGCTACACAATGCCTCTAATATAAATGCACGCTTCATACTCAGCTTGGTTATTTGTCACTTTAAATTCAAGTCTTTTTGCCATTGGGATCATTTCTCCCTTCGGCATGATCAAGATTATATTGATATTGACTCCTTTGCTATTTATGGTCCATTAAAGTACATTTTCTAGCCCTGCACCACTATTGCCCCTAAATGTTCATTAGGAAACTCTAATTCCCACTCATATTCATCATCTACTGGGTTATGAGCTAGAAAGTCCGCTACTGCTCTTCTTTTTACCAATTTCTTCGCTATATAGACTATGTCAAATTCCATTAGCAAAACTAACCATCTAACCATTTTTCTTGTAAGGGACAAGGTCTACTAGAGGTATTTAAAGGGATCATATTAGAGATTATTTGTACTCTATAAGACTATAAGTAGTGCCAGAACTTCTTCATTGCCCAAATCATGACTAGACATGTCTTTTGTACAAGACTGTAACTTGTTTAATACTGCATAAGCTTCTTACTCAAATAGTACACAATATGCTCTATCTTCCCTTCACTTTCCTAAGCCAACATTGCACTTATTGCATTTTTCTCAATGGCTAAATAAAGGATCAAGGGCTTTCCCATCTTTGGCCATTGTAGGACTCAAGGATTCATCAGATAATTTTTTATAGCTTCAAAAGCTCACTAACACTTATCATACCAGGCCACTGGCTTATTCTTTCATAGTAGCTTGAAAATTGGTTCACATATTGTAGTCAACTTAGATATGAATCTACTAATGTATTGTAATCGTCTAATAAACCCTCTAACTTCTTTCTCATTCTTTGGCACGGGCATTTCTCTAATCGCTTTGACTTTATCTGGGTCCACTTTTATCCCTTTTTAGCTAATAATGTGCCCTAGCAACTTACTAGACGTCACCCTAAAAACACACTTCTTCGGGTTCAACCTTAAATTGTACTTCTTTACCCTTATTAGGAGCTTGTCCAATGCTTCAAAATTTCCCTCTCTAGTCATAGACTTTACCATCATGTCATCAAACATACACCTCTATCTCCTTATGAATCATGTCATGCAACAGAGTGGTGGCCATTCTCTAATAAGTAGCTCCTACATTCTTAAGCCCAAATGGCATGACTATGTAACAGCTCCATTCTATGGTAAATGACATTTTCAGCTTATCAATTACTGCCATGATGATTTGATTGTATCCTAAGAATCCATCTATAAAAGAATACATTGCGTTGGAAGCCATGCTATCAACTAGGGTGTTGATATGTGGTAGTGGAAAGTCATCCTTTGGGCAAGCTTTGTTCAAGTCCCTATAATCCATACACATTCTAACCCTTTCGTCCTTCTTTAGCATAGGTACAATGTTTGCCAACCATTGGGTGTCTTCTACCACTTCCATAAACTTTGTCTTTAGCTGCTTCTCAACTTTTTCCTTAATCAATAAAGCCCATTCTAGCCTCAACCTTTTTTATTTCTGTTTAATTGGTGATATATGAGGATATGTGGGGATTTTGTGTTCTATGATATCCTTGTCGATATCGGGCATATTCTTGTAACCCCAAGTGAATACTTTTTCTCTTTTTTTCCATATCTCTTTCATTTTTTCTCTCTTATCATGAGTTAAATAAAAAGTAAGCAGTATATTCTTAGGATTATCATTTATGCCTAAATTAAATTATTCAGTTTGCATGTAATTAATGTTAAACATATTCATGAAATGATAATTACAAATAGAATAACCATTGGAAAACACATTACATAAATAAGCAAATTTAGACTTTATTGCATTCACTTTGGTAAAGAAAATGTCACCAGTCTCAAACAAAGAAGAAAGTGAAACATTAAAATCATTATCATAAAATAAATTGATGATGGAGTTGAGAATGTAGGTTTCGAGATCTAGTGCCTTGTCTTGACCAATAATATCCTTCATCTCTGAAGTAGTAGTGTTCTCTTAAGGTCCCTCCTCCTCAATCAGCATAAGCTCTTCCATAGGAGTTTCATCAGCAATAACTTTCTCTACCTCATTCACAAATTCAGAGAAGATTTAAAAACCCAAAATTACATCTCCATCCATTAGCAAAGGTTTAAGAGTTCCAGTGTATGGATAATTGGTGCCCTCTCTCATAAAGTTTCCCATAAATCTTTTTTCTCCACTACAATTTCCTTTGTTGAGTTGTCAAATTATTCCCAAATGTCAAATCCCCCCTCAAAATCAGCATCTCCCTCATACCCTACTCCATACTTCAAAATTGGCACTTTGCGTTCCATGAAGCTTGACAGTCCACTCTGGTCCTTTCCTAGATCTATACCATGCATGAATTTCATGTTTCACATCATGCTTAGGACCTTCTTATCTATCTCATCCTCGTAGATCACACTTATATCAAATTTGGGGCTGATAGGGATTTCTCTAGGAGTAAGTTTCAATGCAGCGACAACAGCTTCAGTTTTTGCCAAAATGGTAACAACCATCCCCTCGTGCGGGAACTTAATTTTTTAATGGAATGTAGATGGTACACTACCTAGAGGATGGAACCACAGCCTTCCTAACAAGACTATAAAAGTCACAGGAATGTCAATCACATGTAGGTTGACCCAAGTCTTAATAGGCCCAGTTTTGACTAACACTTTAAATGTGCCTTCAATTGGCCTTTTCGTGTTATTATAGGCCTTGATGATTACCTCAGAGGGCTTTAAGTCTATTACACTCAGTCCTAACTTTGGCAGAATCTTTAGTGGGCACACATTAAGGGTGGAGCCATTATCTTCCATCTCACAACAAGTCATTTTTCCTTTTACCTCAGCCTTGATGAATAAAGCCTTATGATGATCCCTTCCTTCTAAGGGTAGATCATCATTAGAGAATACAATAGCTCCTTGGGGGGTTTCCATTAGTGAGCTTACCATTTGTTTAGGAGTATAGCTAGTGGAAATCCTCTTTTGATCTAAAGCTTCTCGATGATCTCTTGAATGCATTAACAATTCTCAGACACTAGCAATAACCTCTTCTTTCTTCACTTCTTCCACTCTCTCTTTTGTTTCCAAACCCTTTTCTTTTCCTGATCTCAATTTTGTAGTCTTAATCTCTTTTCCTTTTTCCTCAACTTTCTCAACTGATTGGTTTCCCTCATTCTCCTTATTTTTCCATAAATCAATTGGACTCCCATATTTATCATTTAAACTCCATATGTCGACTATGTTCATAGCAAGTTTCATAGATTATTAATTTTGGTTCAGATTATTGGGTTCATTTCTTAGTGAGTTAGGGATGGCATCAATGAAAGAGTTTAGGACTGTTGGGTTTCATGATTAAAAAACGCAATAGAAATTAAAAATTTTTACCACAAACCCTAACTCAGATCCAAGTAATTTAATTAATTAATTTAAAACTAGGGTTTTCAAATCTTACCACAAATGTAAAAGAGGCAAGATTTCTAAAAAGCAAAGAGGAGGTTCACTCCGGTGATACTTTACCTCGAGCTTTTGATTTTGGTAGTTCGGATTAAGACTTATCCAAAAGAATTCATCCTCCATAAGTGTCCACATGAATAGCCCTTGATTAAAATGAAAACTTTTTGTGCTAGGACTTCTCTTGATTTCTCACAAATCAAGAACAAAAACACTTTATGTTTTAGTTTTTCTAAGAGGAGAAAAATGTATTTTGGTGGCTAATGATTGAGTTAGTGAAACCCTAGAGAATATAACATATTTATAGACCTCTAATTAGGGTTTCACTTACCAAAATAACTTTTTGGTAATTTCTCAATTATTATTGTTATGATTTTATTTAAAATTAAATTAGAAATAATATTTTATTTATTTAAGATAACCTTTACCTTAAATAAATAAATAAACTATTTATTTATTTTCACAGAGCATATTTGGGCTTTCCAAACCCATATCCATTTTTGGGCTTGTTCTAAGTGTGTGACCCTCTAGGTTCAAATGACATTGGCAGTAAGCCTTAAATCTTTATTTAGGCCTCCAAGTCATAAGTGGCCTTTAGCAAGACATTATGACTATCCAAGTCATGTGAAGTCAACAATTCGGCATAACCTAATTTATAATAAGTATTGTAATCCCTTTATCACATGATATCTTGATTGAATATAAGGCATAGTTTCTGTCATCCTTATATAATTCAATCATATTATTTCTTGACTTTAAGTAGACTGAGAATGATAACTCTTTATCAATTCACTTTAGCATGGCCATGCATTTTCCTCAATCTATCTTATCAAGGGGCCCATAGATATCTTACTCAGATTAAATAAAGGACAAATTCCTTCTCAATCACTCACATTTCTCATATAACTCATTTCATATCCAACAATAATTTATTTAATCATCCTGTTAAAGATAATGTTAGATTGTGTCAAAATATATAATAGTTATGTAGAAATCCATGATGATTTCAGGGTCAAAGGACTGAATTAATACCATTATAATGAGAATTACTTATGCCAATTATCTATGTAGTATTCTCATGATGGGTCAATCCAGTATATTATTTCCCAAATAAGTACCTATAAGTTGACTTAATATCTCATATTCATGATCAGTAAAACATAATCATCAATCAACATCATACTAGCCATAACATATTGTTATGACTAAGGATAATTTGAATAGAACTTATATTTAGTTTAAGGGTTTTATTATCAAGTCACATACTTGATGATCTTAGTAAGAATTGACTATTCAAGTAATTATCATAACATAAAATGATAATGAAAAGTTCCTCTTTATTAAATAAAATGATAAAGTCAAAACATAGTTATACATGATTGACCTAGTGCATATCACTAATAAGGACTTACTCTTCCGTTAATCCCATGTTGATCATAAGGATAGTTGGGTTTGGTGGTAGTACATTATGTAATTAGGCAGAGGGTTGTTTTAAGTGTTTGGTTTTCGACTATCAGGATCAGTGATTTTTTTAACATCAATCATGTCTTTGATCTCATTTCTCAATCGTGTGCACTCATTAGTGTGATGGATGATGTTCTGGTGGAATTTGCAATAAAGTTTAGGGTCGGCATTCGGTATGGGTGATCTCTAAGGTAAGGGCTATAGAAGGTTCTTTTCAATTAGATTATGAAGGACCTTCAACATAGGCCTCCCGAGGTTAAAGAATCGCCAAGGTCATCGGAAAGCACTAGCTTGCGGCTTGCTGCTTGGTTGTCTAATAGCATTTATCTATACGTTGCTACTTAAACTAGCTTCATTTCTACCCTTAGAAATTCTGCTAAAGAATCTCTTTTCTTAGGCTAAATCTGATTCTTTTTAGACCCCAAACCTATGTAGTTTTTCAAATTTTTGGATCCTAAGGTCTTTTAACTTTTTAGATAGTGTAGGAATGCATCCCTTTGTTACTATTACTAGTTGGTTTGTTTTAGTAGGTCTCTACATTATTTAAGCTAATTTCTCTCTCCACCAGGTCAGGTACTTAGTGAAAGACTCATTGAACCTTTGCTTAGTATTCTACAGATCTTTCAAGATACCTTTAGTTGTATATTAAGGTTGTACTGCTTTATGTGTAAAGTTCTTCCCAATCAGATTGGACATGAGGTTCTAAAGTATAATACCATCAAATTGGTGACCTTTCAGTGACATGGGGAACCCTTTGACTATTTGGGTTGTAGTCAATTTAGTTGATTTCATGTAGGTCATATACTGCTTAAGATGCAAGTAGGGGTCCTCAGTCCCTAAAAACTTCCTTATATAGGGGAATTTGAATTTTCATGGTAGTGGATCATCTTCCCTTCCTAGGCTTAAATCAGTGTAATCCAAAGGGGTATACAAGCTTTTTTCCTTTATCATCAACTGCATTTGGCTCATTGCCTTGGTTATGCTTTTAGCCCACTCAGTTTATTCCACATCCTCAATCAGGTTCTCTCCCCTTTAGTTTGGTGGGTTTTCTAATATCATGACATCATTTTCTTCCCTTTCTCTTACCTAGATTTCCTTATTAAGATGGATTGGATTGGTTGGTTGTGTATTGGGTGGCGGTGCCGGTTGATTTTCTTTAATGAGCTTGGTTATCTTCCTCATCATTTCCCTTATCATAAACCGAGTTTCAACAAACACCTTTTCCTTCAACTATGCCTTGAATGCCTCAGTATCAAAGTTCCTTACCATTTCTATTTTTGGATGTCTGATTAGTTAACTGGAGGCAGAGTGAATCCAAGCAGATGAGCTCAGAGGATCTATAATTGCAAGTCTATAGGTCAAAAATATGCATGAAGTGTATACATGATATGCAGGTGTGTTATTATTTAAAGTAAGAAAGTAGGAAAATAAGTGTTCAAGAAAAAAATAAACACACTTAATTTATACACATCAATGAAACAAAACATGAAACCTAAAAAATGACAACCTCCACCATTATTTCTTCCACACGCGTGTTCATTGGAGAGTTTCTCATCCTATGATTTTTTGTCTAGGATTAATTATCAATGGGGGATAATAAAACTAATGTATGTAAGATATCCCTCAAAATGATTCAAACAAGTAATGGGTCCTTTTAATAAAACCAAGTCCATATTTAATAGACTAAGGTCACTAGCATCATAAACTTAAAGCCCATTTGAAATGGGTTATGAATAGTTATGAAAGGCCCATCTTGAAATAGGTATGACAAGGCCCATTTTACCTTGGGTCATTTGTTAATGGGCTTAATATTTATTTCAAGGATCCATTATATGGAAAAATACACACACATTTAGGAGAATTCCTAAGAAAAATTGCTAGGCCATTACATGGGCTTGAGTCATGAGAATTTAGGCTTCAGCTCCCACAATCATATACGTCCATATACATCTCCCCACTCAAGGGTTGAACAATGCAGATTGGTACGTGTCGTGAGTGATAATAACCAAATATTCTACCACCAGGTTTGAGTGAAATGTAGGTAGCAAAATAATGACTAGCATTAGGTTACTTAGGGACTTGGAATGCTCATTATGTGCAAAAAGTGTAGTGAATGCAAATTGGAATGCAAAAGGAAGAAAGGAATAATTAAAAATGATAAATTACAAAAAATAGGAATTGGTTTCTCTATCCCTAGTTGAGTTGCCACTATCGACGGCGGGGTTTAGTGCACGCCTATGTGTTAGTGACCACTGCACTGTGTGGGCTCAAGGCCCACTAGGAAATACATGTTAGGTCCTTGAAGCCTAAATTGAGATGGAGTTGCTACCTAGATAAAAGTCAGGATACATTGTATAACAACTGGATCCCATAGAGGTTCCCATAAGCCATCATCAGAGAACGAGTTCAGAAATTGGGTATGGGCTTTTGAATGCCCACTCGACCTTGTGATCGACCTCTATTTGTCTTTATATTTTATTACCATTAATTATTCGATTATTCCTTTATTTACATGCAATTTGGAATTGCCTTCAATCAATTGTTCAATTTTACACTTAATTTTGAGTTTGCGCATTAACTCAATTTCATGCCTTAAAGTCCTGAAATTCATCAAAATAATAAATCAAAACAATACATTTGAATTCAAAAGGGAAGGGATTAATGATTAAAACATTTTTACATAAATAAAATCATAATGAACCAGAAATTTACTAAAAGTATACCAAAGATAAACCAAGACTAAACTAGAAATTTACTAAAAGTATACCAAAGAAAGCCTCTCAAGAACTAGTTAAGGGATAAATCCTTAATGATTCAAGGATATCAGTCTCAAGGATCTTGCAATCACCAAAATATTAGTCTTGAAATACGTAAAATTTCTTAAGGGAAAACATTCAAACCAATTTATAAAATAAGTTCATGTAAATGGAGGTTAAGGACTTAACAAATTAACTTAAAAGACATGGTATAGACAGTCATCTACAAATGAGCAAAATATAAGGACCTAAACATACTTGGAAATCAAAATCATGCATACACATTACAAAAATCTCAAGACAAAGGCGTGGGTCATCTGTCTAAGAGGCAATCGCCTTATGGGAGGAGGCGATGCCCCTTCATAAAGGCATAGCCTGATCAACAAATGACCCAACTCTTAAAATAGCTAGACTTCTATTCTAAGCAAATGATATGGAAACAAACAACTAGAACCTTACTATTCTACTACTACATTCAATACCCTAGTAAATCATATTAATAACATGGCATAATGGGTAGCATAAACTCAAAATATACACTAAATAAACTAACAAATTAAGTCATATTCAAGTCTAACATCGAAATTCTAAAAAGATAAATAGGATTTACTTGAGCATGAGCTTTTAACAAAGTATGTTATCCCTCAGAGATTGCTTTGGATGTTAAACTTTACTTGGATGTGAACTATACTTGAAAACAAGTTTCTTTTGCCTCCTTCTTCTTAAGGAAATGGATTATTGAACTTAAACTCCTCCCCTTTTTCTTAAGAACATCCCTTCCTGGTGCTATAGCCTTTTCTTTCTTATTCTTCTTTTTATTCTCTCCTCAAAATCTTAGTAACTGCCCTCATATTTTTCTCTCTTTTTCACTGTTATCTCAAATCTCACCTATGCCCTTAGGATCCTAGATCATCATGAGCCTATATAGCCTTTTTTTCCCCTAAAAAATCTCTTCCTTATGCAAAAACTAGGTCTAAAGGGTATAGGGCCCACCTCGATTGACCACTATGGCTGCAGCTACATTAATCGCATTCTCATCATTAGGATTTGGTGTGGGCTTATCAAACCAAGCACCCGCAGTGTACCCCCAATTCATGGGCCAATTGGACTGGGTGTCTACAGTTTGCCTATTATTTTTTCAAAAAAACCAAATATATGTAAAATAGATTTTTGAGAAAATCACATGCATATTGCAAACAAAAGCAAAAGATAGGTGACGTACCTGAATCTCATGCTTTGTTTGACCATGTTCCTCGAGTTTTCTTGGCCCGATAAGCCACTCATTATAGCTTTAGCATGAAACTTAGGTTTTCCTAGCCCTCTTTCCACTCAACAGAAATGTGATTCACGGGTTTGCTTAGCTCGATCAGTCACTTATCTGAAATGTGATTCATGGGTTTTTTTGGCCTGATCATTCATTTGGCAAATTATAGACTTCGGGAATTCATTGCCCTACCAATCTATTTTTCATTGCAGACTCTAGGAATTCATTGCCTAGTTAGTCTTTTCTTCAATGAAGACCCTGGAAATTCATTGCCCGGTCAGTCTCTCGTTTGAAATGTGATTCATGAGTTTTCTTGGCCCGATCAGTCACTTGGTAAATTGCAGACTTTGAGAATTCATTACCCGATCAGTCTATTTTTTATTGTAGACTCTAGGAATTAATTGCCTGGTTAGTCACTTTTATTATTGATGACTCAATTAGATAAAATCCATAGTTTGTCCTCGAATGCAGGCCGATCAAATTGAATGCGCAATTTGCCCCCGATGCATGGGCTAGCCAAACTAGGTGTTGTTGATTGGTGCTTCGACTAGAACCAAGAGAAACAAAGAAAAAAAAACTCATCTTTACTAACCCCTTCAAGTTTTTGTCTGCAATCTAACTAGTGCTTTGACAAGAATCAAAAGACTTAATCTATTAACCACTTCAGGTTCATTTAAAATGAAAAATTCATTTGTCATCTTCATTCATTCATCTCTCTTTAATTCCTAATTTCCACATTTTTTTACCTATAAAAGGATTCCTTCTCCTTCCTTTCCTTCCTTCTTTCTCTTTTCTTTTTCTTTTTCTTCTATTTCTCGCACTCATATTTATTCAAAAATGAATGATGAGAGGACTCCTCCCCTGCCAGGATGGGATCGTATTTTGCCTCCCCCTAGTGTGCCTCACAACTTTAGATTGATCTAGGGAAATCAAGTTATTCTCTTGGTGGATTTGAAATCCCATATTTGCTTATTTACAACTGGATATAAGCTTTTAAATGCCCACCTGATCTTATGAGCGACCTCCATTTGTGTTTTGTATTTTATTAGCTTTAATTATCTGGTTATTCCTTTATTTACATATGATTTGGAATTGCCTTTAATCAATTATTCAATTTTACACTTAAGTTCGAATTTGTGCATTAACTCAATTTCATACCTTAAAGTCTCAAAATTCATCAAAATAATAAATTAAAATAATATATTTGAATTCAAAGGGGGAAGATAAACCAAAAGCATACTAAAAGTAAGCCAAAGATAATCTAGTCCTTAGACCTGTTAAAGCCTCTCAAGAACTAGTTAAGGGATAAATCCTTAAAGATTCAAGGAGATCAGTCTTAAGGATCCTACAATCACCAAAATATTAGTCCTAAAATATGTAAAATTTCTTAAGAGAAAACATTTAAACCAATTTATAAAATAAGTTCATGGAATGGATATTAAGGAATTAACAAATTAACTTAAAAGACATGGTACATATAGTTATGTACAAATGAGCAAAGTATATAGACCTAAACATGTTTGGAAATCAAAAGCATGCATGCACAATATAAAAATCTCAGGAAAAAGGCATAGGTCCCCCTATTTGAGTGGTGATCACCTCTATGAAGAGGAGATCGCCTTATGGCAAAGAGGAAACGCCCCTTCACAAAGGCGTCACCTGATCAACAGATGACTCAACTCTCAAAATAGCTAGACTTTTATTCTAAGCAAATGATATGGAAACAAACAATTAGAAACTCATTATTCTACCACTACATTCAACACCCTAGTAGATCACATTAATAACATGGCATTATGGGTAGCATAAACTCAAAATATACACTAAATAAACTAACAAATTAAGTCATATTCAAGTCTAACATCAAAATGCTAAAAAGATAAATAGGATTTACTTGAGCATGAGCTTTTAACAAAGTATGTTGGCCCTTAGATATTGCTTTGGATATTGAACTTTACTTGGATATAGGCTATACTTGAAAACAACTTTCTATTGCCACATTCTTCTTACGGAAATGGACTATTGAACTTGAACTCCTCCCCCTCTTCTCAAGAACGTCCCTTCCTGGTTTCAGAGCCTCCTTATTCTTTTTTTTTTTTTGTTCTCTCCTCAAAATCTTAGTAACTCCCCTCCTCTTTTTCTCCATATTTTTCACTTTTATCTCAAATCTCACCATGCCCTTAGGTTCCTAAACCATCATGAGCCTCCATAGCCTTTTTCTCCTTAAAAATAAATTCCTCATGCAAAAACCAGGTATAAAGGGTGTGGGGCCCACCCCACTTGATCACCATGGCTGCAGTTGCATTAAATGCAACTATAAATGGTCTGCCACATAGGCGACACCACTACGATAAGGCAATTGCCACTTTGCATAAAGGTGGCACCTTTTTGGCCCTGTTTTGCATTGGGCCAAGTGGGCTAAAGCAAACTTAGGCCAGTTTAGACAATCTTGGGCTAGGTTTTTGGGTCTCCAAGCTCTCAAGTCCATTTCCAATCAAAGATTTGGGCTTCGTACTTGTATCCAAGCTTCGCAATCTCATCATTGGACTTTGGTGTGAGCTTATCAAACCGAGCACCCATGGTCCTCCCCCAATTCATGGGCCGATCGGATCGGGTGTCTACAATGACATAAGAATACCAACAAGTTAATATAATTATGTAAGTGGAATGAATGATAAATAGGATTCAACAAAAAAATTAATTGAAATGAAATATAAAGTTAAAAATAGTTTGATTCAACAAAACAATTAATACAATATTAAAAAAAAATATTCTGAAAGAAATTTTGTTATTACATATTAAATATTATTTTCTATTCAACCAAATCCCTCCCCTTATTTGTTTTAAACAATTCTTCTTTAGAGATATAATTACTATATTTGCATCCTATCAATAATTAGTTTTCTAAAAATAAAAGGAATGAATATTAAGAGCAAAATTCAACATTATAAGGAAAGATTGACTATAAAAGGAAGTTGGAGAATCAATACATTAAAATTACCTATTATGCATATGAAAGTTGATAAGCACACATATATAGAGAAATTATTTTTCCAAAATTTTGCCTATGGCCTCTCTAGTCTCTAAATGATATGAGTTGTATCTATCGGTGCATGGGAACAGTTGAATCTATCAATTTTTTTTTTGAAATTTGAGTTTAAATCATAAATAGGTAAAATAATATATGCCTCTTTAAGGTAAGGCTCCATCTTTACTTCATTAAAAAAAAAAAGATATAATGTTTGATTGAATAATTTTATATTTTATCATTAATAAATTATTTTTATTTAAACAAATATAAATTTTTTTCGTACTATATCTATAAATTAAAAAATTATTATTATTAAGTAACAGTAGTAGTAGTTAGTACTGAATTTTTAAAAATATGATATAAGTGTCCAAATTGTGAGAAACACAATTTATTATCATCTGAATGAGTTCCACTAAATTTAATTATTTTTAATTGTTTACAATTGTTAAAATTTGAGTTCAAAAAATTGTTCAAAAAAATTTAGTTTGAATTCACATATAAATCACATAATAATATTTTATTAAGTTTAAATAGTAACAATAACAATAATATATTAAGTTTAAAATCTTGTTGTTTATATACAGACCAACTCAACCAACTGTGCACAAAGTTTTGAGCAGGAAAGTGACAAATTTCAGGCTAAAGAAGACAACAGTGCACATAGCATATAAGAAACCGTCAAAAAGTAAAACAGAAAAAAGAAACGTACTTTTGTTCTTGTCTCTTTCAAGCTAAAAAAAAAAAAAAAATACACAGCAACAAAAAACCCAACTCCATTTCTTCACTCTGAAGCCTTTACGGATTTACAATGTCTGATTACATACCTGAGGAGGTTGTTGTGCAGATTCTTTTGAAGCTGCCGCCAAAACCGCTTGTTCAATTCAGCTGCGTTTGTAAATTATGGTATGCTCTAATAACTAGCTCCCGTTTCATTTCAATGTACGCTCGTCTCTACAAAGGTAAGAATCCTCAGATAATTATCAGGCACTACTCTAGATTCCATGGAAGAGAGTTGTTTGCACTTTGCTCTGATTGTGATGATCATTTTCATAATGATCAATCATATGTTAATCACAAACTAATAGATTGTCCAGTAAAGAGTAGTGATGGCTATCTTCTTGATTTTGTTGGTTCTTGTAATGGACTTGTTTGTTTGACTGATAAGGTTTCTGCAGATGCTCATAAGATTGTTCTTTGGAATCCTTTACTTGGATCATCCAAGGTTCTTCCTGTTAAGGATCTATGCGATTCGATTATTGGAATCGGATTTGATTCTAATAACTTTGATTATAAGGTGGTGAGAATAGGGTTTCAAAGTGGGGAAATAGCATATGCTGAAATTTTTACTCTTAGTGATGATTCTTGGAGGAGTATAGGAGCTGAGATAGCTTTCCCTAGTTATATTATTGAGAAATCAACTCCAGTTTTTTTCAATGGAAATCTTCATTGGGTTGCAGTCTATGCATGGCGAAAATCGGTTGTGGCATTTTTTGATGTAGTTAATGAAGTATTTGGAGAGTTTGGACTACCAGATGACCTTGCATATTGTAAGATGTCAATTGTGGCACATAGAAAATCTCTTACATTAGTACATTATCAAGAGTTTGATGTCCAATCTTGCTGCATTTGGGTGATGAGAAAGTACGGTGTAGCAGAATCCTGGCTGAAATTGTATACAATTTGCCCTCTTAACAATTTCGAAAAGACCTTGACCCTTAAAAGCAATGGTCAAATTCTAATTGTGACCAGTAGTGGAGAGCCAGTTTTATTCGACCCTAAAACCAGAAAAGAGCATCGATTCCAAATATATGGATTGTCATCTTCATTTACAGCAGATACCTATATGGAGAGTCTGGTTTTATGGAAAGGATTTAATATGATTTTGGGAAAGGCATCGTCTTCCAACGTGGCGTCTCACAATGAGCCATAAAGACTATTTCAGGTAACGTACGGAAATAATAAAAAACTTGGAATTAAAAAATTGTATGCTTTTTTAGATTGTTCCTGCCCAGGACTAATTTCCATACTAAGCTATGTCTCCGTTGAATCTTACATGTTATCAAGTTTCAATTGATGCAACTAGCTTTGTATGACTAATTTATCTTTTGCAAGCAGATGTTAATTTCCATTACCTCTATGATTTGTCTAGATACACTATGAAGTTTGTTTTTCCTAGAATCTTGTATGGATGGTTGTTTAATCTCATAATCACTAATTCATAAAAGCAATGGATAGTAGAAATTTATTTTATTTATTCATCTCAATGACATGCCTTTATATGCAGAGTGATGAAAGATTTAGCAAATCGTTATATAGCGGTTTGCATTATTTTTTTCTATTTGGAGAAGATTATTCGATATTTATGGGGATAATTTCATTTTGCTTTACTTCTTGATAAATGCACAGTCTGTTCTTTTTTGTATACCTTTTTTATACTGTTCCTGGTTTAACTGAACTGTTATGCACTATATCCTTACATATAGTCAATTTTCAATTGGACCAGGATAGGCACCCCTACACATGATGTCCACAGAGACATCACGATAGCTCAAATGCCAATTTTTTCCTTTTACAATTTTTTTTTTGAATTTTTATTTTAACTTTTCCAAATTCATTTTTAATTTTTTTTAAATTTAAAATCTAAATTATATACGGGTGAATTCGTTATTCAAAAATTTAAACACTTATAACTTATAAATTTTTTTTTCTAAAATCTAAAATGAATACGGGTGAATCAATTGCATAAAAATTTAATCCTCCGTAATATGTAAATTTTATTTTATGATTATAAAAATTTTAATAAGAATTTAAAACTTTTTAGTCAACCTGTAATTTGTAAAGATTTAAATACTTGTAGTTTGTAAAAAAAAATTAATAATTAAATAGAAAAATATAAATTTTTTTTTGAAATTTAAAATTTTAATTGTACACGATGAACTTATCGTACAAAGATTTAAACACTTAAATCTTTTAAAATTTTATTTTTTAATAATTTAAAGAAAAAAATTAACTAAGAGTAAAAAGATAATTATATCACAAGTTGCGAATCATTGATAATTATTTCTATTGCCTCCATGATTGTCTAAATATACAATTAAGCTTGGTTTTCCTAATGTTTTGTATAGAAGGTTGTTTAGGTTCATGATTACTCATTCAAATAGGCGATTTACGGATGGTCTACGTTGTTTTTTTTTTTTTTATTTAACTGTTCTCAATGATGCACTTTGTATAATAATGCTACGTTGTTTTTTTTTTTTTTTTATTTTAACTGTTCTCAATGATGCACTTTGTATAATAATGCTAGGTTGCTAACAGTAATAGTAGAAAAAGTTGAATTCTTGATATACATTTGCTGAGTTTGAGGAAATTATTTTAGAAACAATTTCTTATAGTTACATATATAAAGACTCACCCATGACTTTTTCTCTCATTACATATCTAGAAAGTATAATCTCTAAAAAAATTCACTGCAATATAGGCTATTTTCGTTTGTTGAGGCATTTATCCATAACGCAACTTCAAAATTACATGTAATTGTTTATCAAATGCTCTACTTTATTCTTAGTCTATCGTAATTACTGATGTCTGTGATTCGGCTTAAAGTGAAAGTAAATGAGAAGTCGATTTGGCTCATCAATGGAAAGATGCAAGAAATTAAAAAAATGGACGAGTAGGAGCAGGAGAGGGTTAAAACAAAAGAAACAATACATATTGATTAGTGTCTTTTTTTTATTAAAAGATTAAATCATCTAAATATCGATGAATTGTACAAATAAATTATAATTATTTTTTTAAAATAAAAAAAATTTATCATGCAAAAGAGTTTTTTATTAGATATCCTATCCCCAATCCATAAAAAACATTCTTTTTGTTTTTGAGATACAATTACTATATTTTCATCCTATAATATTTAGCTGGATAAAAAAAAAATTGAAAATTAAGGGAAAATTCAACATTATAAGGAAAGACTGACTATAAAAGCAATTTGGACAGTCAAATACACTGAAAATTACTTATTATGCATATGAAATTAAGCAAGCACTCATGTATAGAGATGTTTTTTTTTTTTATTATTTAAATTTTAGCCTTTGGTCTCTCTAACCTCTAAAGGATGCGAGCTATATTTGATAGTAAATAGGAACAGTTGAATCTAGCACTAGCTTGTGTTCGTAAATTAATGTATGTTCTAATCACTAGCTTCTATTTTATTTCAATGTGTGATCGTGTCAACAAGTGTAAGAATCCTTAGGTAATCATCAAGTACTACTGTAAATACCATAGGATACAGAGTTGTTTGCACTGTATTACGATTATAATGGTCATATTCATGATGATCAGTTATATGTTAATCACAAAACTGGTTGATTGTCCAATGAAGAGTAGTGATGGGTATCTTCTTGGTTTTATTGTTTCTTGTAATGGGCTTATTTGTTTGACTGATAATATTTTTGGTTAAGCTTTAAAAATTGTTCGTTGGAACTCTTTACTTGAATCTATATTATTCGATTATTGGAATTGGATTTGATTCCAAGAATTTTGATTATAAGGTGGTGAAAATTGGGTTTCAACGTGGAAAAATAGCATATGTTGATATTTTTAGTATAACTTATGAGTTATGATTCTTGGAGGAGTGTTGGAGCTGAGGTTGCTTTCCCTATTTACATTATTGAGAAATCATCTTCGTTTTTTTTTTTTTTTTTTTTTTTTTTTTTTTTTTTTTTTTTTAATGGAAATATTCACTGGATTGCATCCTACGTATGGACAAAATTCATTGTGGCATTTTTTGATTTAGGGCATTTAGAGAGTTTGGAGCAGGGTATTAAAAAACGGCCGATACTGTGTGTATCGGCCGTTTCGTATCGGATTTTAGACTAGGCGATCCGATATATGGCCGGTTCGGTACATCTAAAAACGGCAATCCAAATTTGGTCTATGAATCAGCCGTTTTTTTGCTTTCCCATCCGTATCGGCCATTTTTTGCCATTATTCAGGATAACGCCGGTGTATCACGTGAAGAAGAAGAAGAAGCTGCCCAGCCCAATAAGTATCCAAACTTTTAGAAATAGTCCAAATGGATGTTTGGGCCTATTAAATTTTTGTAGAAGTATTATTACTTGTATTTATAAAGATATTTGTTAAAGTATTTGTAATTATATATAATGTAATTAATTTCTTTTTTATTTGTGAAAAATGATTGTTATATCATTAAAATTAAAAAAATATATATATACAATTTGTATTTATCCTCTTAATTATATATAATTAATTTTATATTGTATAATTAATTTGCAATTGAAGTATTATCTTATGTCATTTTTTATTATAGTAAATAATCATTTTTTCAAACGTATATAGTTTAGTGCAAATATATATTTTTTAAGTAATTCTTAACTTATTATATTAGATGTTAAAGTTTATTTTGCATTTGTTATTAATATGGTGCAAAAAATTGATTATTTTTTAAAATTCACAGTAGCACCGAACGGTACAGTCCGAATCACTCCAACACCGTTACATTGTTACCGATACCAAAACAATTCACAAAACCGTTATTTAAAACCATGGAAGAAGATCAATACTTGAAACTGAAATTGGCTTTAGAACAGTGTATTAAAAAATGGCCGATACGCACAGTATCGGTCGTTTTGTACCGAAAATTTAAGGCAGCAATACGATTTTTAACCGGATTGATTTAGTGAAATCTGTTATGGTAGATTTTGAAGGTGAGCCGGCCATGATACTAACTAAAACGTCCATAACGGGCGTTATTTTTCGGATCAAGATGTTTTTGGGCCAGAAAATAAAATTGGGCCAATTATTAATTTATCAAAAAAATTTATTTAATCATAAATTTTTCATGTAAATTTTGAAAGAAAATAATCCAATAAATATTTTATATATTGAAATAATAAAGTGTGTTGATAATTATAATATTTATTAGTTAAAAAATATATATCAATTTTTTGTGTGTTGAATATTATTTTACAAAAAATTTGTGTGTTGATCAATTTTTTTATTAAAAAACAACTATGCCAATTAAAATATTCTAATATAATATTATTTTAATTATGATATTATTTTTAATATTGATATAATAATATTATTAAAATCAAAATAATCAATTAAAAATTTATTAATGAAATTTTTAATTGAATGGGCTGGGATGAAATAGTAAAAATATTAATAAAATATATAAAAATATGTAAATGCCCACTAAAATTTACTTAAAAATTTTACTAATATCCTAAATTTTAACTAACAAAATATATAGAAATACTCTCGTCGTCCTAATGATAAAGTGCTAAAAAATAAATAAATTCTGAAAACAAAAGTATAATTATATGAACAGTATTTTTCTAATATAAAATAACATGCATAATATAAATGATCACGTAAAATTTTGAACAACACAGTAAATCAAAGCAAATAAAATAGATGAGCATGTTCGTATCGTTTTTATGATGAAATGACTAAAAGAAAAAAAAAAATTGAGCACAAAATTTTTTTTTATGAATAGTAATATTGGTAATAGTAAATTTTTCCTCTAATAGCAATATTGGTAATATTTATTATATCTATATGTAAAACTTTTTTTGTATTTTGTATTTGTTTATTTGTTTATTTTTATATAATAATAATAATAATAATAATAATAATAATAATAATAATAATTATTATTATTATTATTATTATAATATTAAAAATAATATCATAATTATAATTATATTATGATTTGTTTTTTTTTTAATTTTAACACTATTATGGTTATTTTAAATTTATATTATTATTATTATAAATTGTCACATAACATACCATTTGTTTAATTTTTTTATTATTATTTGTTTAATTTTTTAATTGTTTATTATTTAATTTTATATTATTATTATTATTATTATTATTATTATTATTATTATTATTATTATTATTATTATTATTATATTTGTAACTTTTCATAGAAACATTTTATTTAAAAGTAAATTGCAACCGATAAAAGTATGAAAAATATATAATTATTTACTGCCACGTTAAAGATAAGAAAAAGCAAATAATTGAAAGAAACAAAATATTAACGTACAAATTTACAGAAAATTTCTATTATTGATGTTGCAATAATTTTCCACTACCATTGCACAAACCAAAATAATACAATGCTCTGCATATTCCACTAGCACTCACAAGCCAAAATAATTCAATGCGCTGCCAATAATGTTACACTAGCTAAAACAGTACAAAAAATATATATAAATACTATCAATCTGTGAGCAAAAGCAAAACACACACACCACTTTTCATCCACCATAACAAGAGTTGTTTTCTTAATATCACACAAATTTCTTCGGTTCTGCAAGGTATGCATGTCTGTCATGGATTTGTAATTACATAACTTTTATAATTATATTTGTTTAGTTATATAATTAAATTTCTTTATATATATAATTACATTTTTGTGTGTATAGGTACATTGTGTATTTATATTTGTAATTACAAAATTTTTATATTTATGTTTATTTAGTTATATAATTAAATTTGTGTATATATATTAAATTTCTGTATATAATTACTTTTATTTTGAGTGTGTGAGTATGTATATATATATATATATAATGTGTATTTATATTTGTAATTATATAACTTTTATAATTATGTTTATTTAGTTATATAATTAAATTTGTGTATATATATTAAATTTTTGTATATAATTACTTTTTTTTTTGTGTGTGTGAGTATATATATATATATAATGTGTATTTATTTTTGTAATTACATAAGTTTGATAATTATGTTTGTTTAGTTATATAATTAAAGTTGTGTATATATATTAAATTGTGTGTGTGTGAGAGTGAGTATATATATATAATGTGTATTTATATTTATAATTATATAACTTTTATAATTATGTTTATTTAGTTATATAATTAAATTTGTGTATATATATATTAAATTTTTGTATATAATTACTTTTTTTTTTGAGTGTATATATATATATATATATAATGTGTATTTATATTTGTAATTACATAACTTTTATAATTATGTTCATTTAGTTATATAATTAAATTTGTGTATATATATTAAATTTCTATATATAATTACATTTTGTGTGTGTGTGTGAGTGTGTGTGTGTGTGTATATATATATATATATATATATATATATATATATAATGTGTATTTATATTTGTAATTACATAAGTTTTATAATTATGTTTGTTTAGTTATATAATTAAAGTTGTATATATATATATATAATGTGTATTTATAATCTGTATTTATATTTGTAATTACATAACTTTTATAATTATGTTTATTTAGTTATATAATTAAATTTGTGTATATATATTAAATTTTTGTATATAATTACTTTTTTTTGTGTGTGTGTGAGTATATATATATATATATATATATATATATATATATATATATATATATTATATATATATATAATGTGTATTTATTTTTGTAATTACATAAGTTTTATAATTATGTTTGTTTAGTTATATAATTAAAGCTGTGTATATATATTAAATTTGTGTGTGTGTGTGTGAGAGCGAGTATATGTCACGACCCGAACCCGAGGGCACGTGACCGGCACTAGGGAATGGGTAGGCATAAGGCCACCGAAACCCGTAGTAAGCCGAAAGGAAAAGAAAAATAAAACCATTCATATCTTTACTTTAATTAAAAACAGAACATATTATCAAACTGATTTTTCTCAAATTACACAAATTTAACAGTTTAATAAAAATACGATTCAACATCTCATATTATAAATTGAGTTTATGTCATATACATAGATGTATTTCGTACAAATAAACTACATAATTTAGTTTAAACCATATAAATCCTCAATACATATACTACTGCAGCATCCTAGATTAATACACAGTACAGCTTACAATGACCTACATAAAATTGCCGGTGAAGAAGAATTCCGGCGTAGAGGTAGTCTGAGGTCAAACTCCCAAGCTCCTGAAAAAAAATAAATTGAGGGGAATCAGACCTCACTGAGTAAGTCAACAAAAGAGCTGTACGGTTTGAAAACCTTTTTGAAAACTATATATTTTTTATAGTGAAAATAATTTACAATATATACAATTATAGCTTTGAAAAATCTCGGTAGAACCCTAGACCCAAGTCTAAATGGCCAACCGGGCCCACTTATTCCAACTAGACTACCGGTCCCCGAGAGCAAGGGCATCAACCGAGGCACCAAGCCGTAGTCATTCACTTAATCCAAATATATGGATCTGGCGGTCCCCGAGAGCTAAGGCATCAACCGAGGCACCCATCCCAGTCCATTATTGACTTTCCAATCACTGGCGGTCCCCGAGAGCTAAGGCTTCTACCGAGGCACCTGTCCCAGTTTAACATTCATCAATCATAAAATTTTCGGATCCATCTCTCAATCTCTACCATGTGCACATAGTCCTGGTGAGGTCCACCAGGTAGCCCGTTCTACCAAAATTTCTCAAATCGATTTTGAATAAATAAAATGCATTTAAATCGTAAATAATAGCATTAAATTAAATAAATCATATAATCAATATAATAGAAATACGAGCGCATGCATTCTTACATAAACACACGCACAGATCGTTCTACTGACTTACAGGATGAATGTGAAGGCTGACGACCACGCGTCTGCCTCGGTCTCACAGCTTCTGCTCCGATATGCTCTAAAAGAAATTAATAAATCGACTTTTAAAAACACGACTAAGGAATCAAATTCAGGAATCAACAAAGTAATAAAATTCCAGACTGACTCGATGAAAACCGGACGAGACTCGACAGACAGGATTTAACCTAATTAACGGTAGACACTTTTCTACGAATATCACGTTTTACGAGAAAATCTACCGAAATTTCGACAGAGTCTCCTCTGTCAAACGGACATCTCTCTACCAAAGGTAGAGCCAGACCTGCATAGAAAATGCACTTCTAATTTCCAAAACCATTCACACTCGAGTCGGGCTCCCAAAAAACAATTTGCCCCGACCGAGATCACAACTCAAATAAAATATCACAATTTAATAATATGTGTTTCTTAAATACATATATCTCATACATACATATTAGAATAGATAAAAATTATACAAAGTCTCCATTATTCAAAATTGAGCAAATTAAATTTGTATTCTAACCATATTAAAATTATGATTATAGCCCAAATTAAATCTAGTGCAATGTATTATGTGTATATATATATATATATATATATATATATATATATATATATATATATATATTGGGAATTTGATATTCAAAATTTACATTACTTAGGAAATTATGTCAATTAATTTATAAAAATTATCTAAACCCTTTAATTATTCATAAAACTAATTAAAATATATATTTATCAAATTTAGTGTAAAATTACATTTTTACCCCCCCTAAAATACATAATTTACATAATGAGCTTTTACTACTAAAAATAATTCTTAAAAACTATTTAATCATGTCAAAAATTCATTTTCTCAAAATACATTTTCTTAATGTAATTAAAACATTTAATTAACCAACAAATTTTCTCCCAAAAATATTATTTACCCTAAAAATAAATTTTTGGCATAAACTCAAATATATTTATAAAAATAGTATAAAAATCTCAAAAATTATGATTTGAGTTCTAAAATTCATATTATTCACTAATAACCTCATTTATCAATTTCATTACCTATTTAACCCAAAGTTTCAAAATTAATCTAATTATTATATTTTGACATAAAGCATAAAAATTCCTAGAAAATTTGTATAATTTTCTTAAATTATCTACCTTACCCTAAAATTAATTTCAACACTTAATATCACCAAAATGTCAATTATTATTATTATTTACCATTTTTATAATTAATTCCCGAAAATTCCTAAAAAAAATTATTTAAATATCCAAAATTCACCAAAAATCAAAATAAATTCCAAAAATTATACAAAAATTCCTAGAGGTAGATTAAGCTACTAGGAATCATATTTGTAAAGGGAGTTTGTATGAATCAAGCTAGATTAAGTTAAAAAAAATTTGAAACCCTAGAGTTCACAAACTAAAAATCAACCAAAACTCAATCAATTCATGATCAAAGCTTAAACAAAGGTTAGATTAAGCCTCACCGGTGCAAGGGGAGGAGATTGGCACCGGAATGGAGGAAAATGGTGGCCGGACGAAGCTTGGGCGAGTTAGAGCAAAACTCTCGGCTTTCTTCTTCCCAGCAGCTTCCGGCGGCTCTACAGGTGGCCGGAGGCGAGGGAGAAGGAAGAGGGAGTAGCAGACGGTGGCCGGAGGTGGGGGAGGCGCAGTGACGGTGGTGGTCGAAGGATTCGCGGAGGTGGGGGAGGATGGGAGCTCGGTTCTGCCTTTCCTCTTCCAAAAACATACATATACATATATATATATATATATATATATATATATATATATATATATATATATATATATATATATATATATATACATATACTTATATATACTATAATATAAACTAATGTATATATATATATATATATATATATATATATATATATATATATATATATATATATATATACACATACATACATATATATATACATATATATACTATACTTATTATACTACATTATGACTATATACATATATATACTATATATATATATTTATATCATATATAAATACACACATATATATATATACACAATGTATATTCAAGTATAATAGTGTACCTATACTTATACTTATATATATATATATATATGTATGCTACCATATACTACATGAAAACGTATACATATATATACACAAGTATATAATTACACTTTATACTATATTATATATATATATATATATATCTATATATATATATACACATGTGAATAGATATGCACATTTAAATTAATATTTATCCTAAAATATAATGTTAATAAAATTTTTATACTTTAATATAATGCAAATTAACTATTAATAGTACTTCTCGAGAAAAATGTGTCCCTTAATATTAAAATAATTATATATATATATGTAGGGTATTACAGTCTCTCCTCCTTATATGAATTCGTCCTCGAATTCAAGAAAAGAAAGAAAAGAGGAATTACAAAGCTAAGAAGAAAAGAGATACGGGAATGAAACTCGCATCTCAGCTTCAGTTTCCCAGGTGCAATCTTCTGCAGAATGGTTACTCCATAACACCTTCACCATTGGTATCTCCTTAGTCCGCAGCTGTCGGATTTGGCGATCCACAATCGCCACCGGGTACTCCTCGTAAGTCAAATCGTCGCTAAGCTCTACGGCTTGAGGTTGCAACACGTGAGACGGATCAGGGATGTATTTTCTCAACATGGAAACATGAAATACAGGATGGATTCTCGATAGCTCTGGTGGTAATACTAGCCTATATGCCACTTCACCTACTCTGGACCAAATCTCAAACGGTCCAATGTATCTAGGAGCTAGCTTACCCTTCTTGCCAAATCTCATAACTCCTTTCATTGGAGATACCTTCAGGAACACCATGTCTCCAACCATGAAGGATACATCCTTCCTTCTGGGGTCAGCGTAGCTCTTCTGTCTACTAAAGGCTGTCTTCAATCTCTGTTGTATAATGGGGACTTTCTCTGATGTGATCTGCACCAACTCTGGTCCCGTTAACTGCCTCTCTCCAATCTCCCAACACAAAGGTGATCTACACTTCCTACCATATAGTGCCTCATATGGAGCCATCTCAATGCTAGCATGATAGCTGTTGTTATAGGCAAACTCAATCAGTGGCAAGTGTGAATCCCATTGTCCTCCAAAATCCATTACACACATCCTTAACATATCTTCTAACGTTTGGATGGTCCTCTCTGACTGACCATCTGTCTGAGGGTGGAAAGCCGTACTGAAGTCCAATCTGGTACCCAAGGCCTTGTGTAATTCTTGCCAAAAGACTGAGGTAAAAGTGGCTCCTCTATCCGATACTATGCTCACAGGTACCCCATGTAGACAAACGATTCTATTGACGTAAAGTCTTGCCAGTCTATCAGTGGAGTACGTCTTCTTTATAGGTAGAAAGTGTGCTGACTTAGTCAACCTATCAACAATCACCCAAATAGCGTCATAACCTCCAGTAGTTCGAGGTAGTCCAGTCACAAAATCCATGGCTATCATATCCCATTTCCATTCAGGAATTGGCATAGGTTGCAACAATCCCGAAGGTCTCTGATGTTCAAGCTTTACTTGTTGGCAAGTCAAACACCTGGATACAAACTTTGCAATGTCCTTCTTCATTCCATTCCACCAATATGTATCTTTCAGACTGTGATACATCTTGGTAGAACCCGGATGAACGCTATATGCAGAATAATGTGCTTCTTCCATGATCTCCTTTCTCAAGTCATCAACATCTGGCACACAAATCCTAGTGCCCAATCGCAATATACCTTCCTTGTCAATTACAAAGTCCCGTGACTGCCCTTGTTGCACTTCATACATGATTCTCTGTAACTGGGGGTCTCTGCTCTGAGCTGCCTTCACCCGATCCAAGTATACTGACCGTACACTGAATTGAGCAAAAAGGCACTTTCGGGTAACTTTCACCTGCAACCCCTGATCAATTAATCCATGTAACTCCTGGATAATGGGCCTTCTCTCTGTGCTAATATGGGCAAGGCTGCCTGCTGATTTCCTACTCAAGGCATCCGCAATAACATTTGCCTTGCCTGGATGGTATAAAATGGAGCAATCATAATCCTTAAGAAGTTCCATCCATCTCCTCTGCCTCAGATTTAAGTCCCTCTGCTGGAAAATATATTTCAAGCTCTTATGATCTATGTATATCTCACATGTCACTCCGTACAAGTAATGCCTCCATATTTTTAAAGCAAACACCACGGCTGCCATCTCTAAGTCGTGAGTAGGATAGTTCTGCTCGTGCTTCTTCAACTGCCTCGAAGCGTAAGCAATCACTTGGCCATTTTGCATCAACACACAGCCCAATCCTACTCTGGAAGCATCACAATACACTGTATAACCTTCAGTTCCAGAGGGCAAAGTTAGAATTGGAGCCGATGTCAACAAGCTCTTCAGTAACTGAAAATGCTCTTCGCATTTGTCCGTCCATACAAACTTAACATTCTTCTGCGTCAACCTTGTCAAAGGTGCAGCAATTCTAGAGAAGTCCTTCACAAATCTCCTGTAATAGCCTGCTAGACCCAGGAAACTCCATACTTCCCTAACTGTAGTCGGCCTTGGCCATTCTGTAATAGCCTCAATCTTCTTAGGGTCCACCTGTATGCCATCTCGAGAAACCACGTGGCCTAGAAATGCCACTTGATATAACCAGAACTCGTACTTTGAGAACTTGGCATACAATCTATGCTCCCTTAAAGTCTGAAGTACCCTTCTCAGATGCATCACATGCTCAGCCTCACTCTTAGAATAAACCAAAATGTCATCAATGAAAACTATTACAAACCGATCCAAGTATGGCCTAAATACCCGATTCATCAAGTCCATAAAGGCTACTGGAGCGTTAGTCAGTCCAAAGGACATTATTAAAAACTCATAATGGCCATATCTTGTTCGAAAGGCTGTTTTGGGCTCATCACCTCTTCTGATTCTCAACTGATGATACCCGGATCGTAGGTCTATTTTAGAAAAGCATGTAGCACCTTGAAGTTGATCAAACAGATCATCGATCCTCGGAAGTGGGTACTTGTTCTTGATGGTGACCTTATTCAACTGCCTGTAGTCGATACAAAGTCGAAGGCTACCATCTTTCTTCTTCACGAACAACACCGGAGCACCCCAAGGTGATGTACTGGGTCTGATGAAACCCTTATCAAGCAACTCCTGCAACTGCTCTTTCAGCTCCTGCAGTTCAGCTGGTGCCATTCTGTAAGGTGGCATAGAAATAGGATCCGTACCATGTATGACATCGATACAGAACTCTATCTCTCTATCTGGTGGTAATCCTGGTAATTCTTCAGGAAAGACATCTAGAAATTCACACACCACTGGCACCTGATCAATTGCCACGTTCTCCTTCTCAACATCTTTTACCATTGCCAAGTATCCCTGACAACCCCTTCTAAGCATCTTCCGGGCTGTAATGGCAGAAATGAGATTATGAGGCATGGAGCTCCTTTCACCTTTGAAACAGAATTCTTCTTCACCTGGAATCCTGAATACCACTTCTTTCTCTCTACAATTCACAAAGGCATAATACCTCGACAACCAATCCATGCCCAAAATGACATCGAATTCCAGTACGTCGAGCAATACAGCTTCCGGCGGCTCTGCAGGTGGCCGGAGGCGAGGGAGAAGGAAGAGGGAGTAGCAGACGGTGGCCGGAGGTGGGGGAGGCGCAGTGACGGTGGTGGTCGAAGGATTCGCGGAGGTGGGGGAGGATGGGAGCTCGGTTCTGCCTTTCCTCTTCCAAAAACATACATATACATATATATATATATATATATATATATATAGATATACATATACTTATATATACTATAATATAAACTAATGTATATATATATATATATATATATATATATATATACACATACATACATATATATATACATTTATATACTATACTTATTATACTACATTATGACTATATACATATATATACTATATATATATATTTATATCATATATAAATACACACATATATATATATACACAATGTATATTCAAGTATAATAGTGTACCTATACTTTTATATATATATATATATATATATATATATATATATATATATATATATATATATATATATATGTATGCTACCATATACTACATGAAAACGTATACATATATATACACAAGTATATAATTACACTTTATACTATATTATATATATATATATATCTATATATATATATACACATGTGAATAGATATGCACATTTAAATTAATATTTATCCTAAAATATAATGTTAATAAAATTTTTATACTTTAATATAATGCAAATTAACTATTAATAGTACTTCTCGAGAAAAATGTGTCCCTTAATATTAAAATAATTATATATATATATATATATATAATGTGTATTTATATTTATAATTATATAACTTTTATAATTATGTTTATTTAGTGATATAATTAAATTTGTGTATATATATGTATTAAATTTCTGTATATAATTACTTTTTTTTTTGAGTGTATATATATATATATATATATATATATATATATATATATATATATATATATATATATATATATAATGTGTATTTATATTTGTAATTACATAAGTTTTATAATTATGTTTGTTTAGTTATATAATTAAAGTTGTATATATATATATATATATATATAATGTGTATTTATAATGTGTATATAATGTGTATTTATATTTGTAATTACATAACTTTTATAATTATGTTTATTTAATTATATAATTAAATTTGTGTATATATATTAAATTTCTGTATATAATTACATTTTTGTGTGTGTGTGTGAGTGTGTGTGTGTGTGTGTATATATATATATATATAATGTGTATTTATATTTGTAATTACATAAGTTTTATAATTATGTTTGTTTAGTTATATAATTAAAGTTGTATATATATATATAATGTGTATATAATGTGTATTTATATTTGTAATTACATAACTTTTATAATTATGTTTATTTAGTTATATAATTAAATTTGTGTATATATATTAAATTTTTGTATATAATTACTTTTTTTTGTGTGTGTGAGTATATATATATATATATATATATATATAATGTGTATTTATTTTTGTAATTACATAAGTTTTATAATTATGTTCGTTTAGTTATATAATTAAAGTTGTGTATATATATTAAATTTGTGTGTGTGTGTGTGAGAGCGAGTATATATACATAATGTGTATTTATATTTATAATTATATAACTTTTATAATTATGTTTATTTAGTTATATAATTAAATTTGTATATATATATATTAAATTTCTATATATAATTACTTTTTTTTTTGAGTATATATATATATATATATATATATAATGTGTATTTATATTTGTAATTACATAAGTTTTATAATTATGTTTGTTTAGTTATATAATTAAAGTTGTGTATATATATTAAATTTGTGTGTGTGTGTGAGAGTGAGTGTATATATATATATATATATATGTATGTATATATATAATGTGTATTTATATTTAGAATTACATAACTTTTATAATTATGTTTATTTAGTTATATAATTAAATTTGTGAATATATATTATATTTCTGTATATAATTACATTTTTTTTTTGTGTGAGTGTCTGTGTGTGTGTATATATATATATATATGTAATGTGTATTTATATTTGTAATTACATAATTTTTATAATTATGTTTGTTTAGTTATATTATTAAATTTGTGTATATATATTAAATTTCTTTATATCATTACATTTGTGTGTGTATGTGATATATATATATATATACATATATATATATATATATATATATATACATATATATATATATATATATATATATATATATATATATATATATATATATATATTCTTTTTTAGATTGACTTGAATCTGAATTTTTTTTGTTTTTGTTTTTTGTATGTAGCTTTTATTAATGGGAAAGAAAGGAAAAGATGGCAAGCCCAGTGATGATATTGGATGGAAATTTGCTACGCCTATTAATAATAATAGATCTAAAATGACTTGTAATTTTTGTGGACGTGTGGTTACTAGTGGAATAACAAGATTTAAACAACATTTAGCAGGAATTGAAGGTGACGTTGCAGCATGTCCAAAAGTACCACGTGCTGTGAGAGATGATATGAAAAAACTTATCTTAGAATGGCAAACCAAGCAAAAATAAAAAAATGCTGCGAAACATCAACTTGAGGAAGAAATTGTACAAATGCATGCAAGTGGACAATATAACGATAGTGATGATGAAGAGGAGGAAGATGCAATAATGCAATATGCTAGGAAACAAAGCCTTCGACAAATTGAAATTGATTCATTTAAAAGGACTACAGGTGTTCACTATGATGCAGGTGGATCCAGCGGGAGTCAACAAAGAAAGCGAATGATGGGTCGTTCTTTCAGTGTTAGAAACACTCAGGATACTCAAAATCGAAGAGGCAACAATCCACAATCTTCTAGATTTGCTCCTCCCCAGTTATCAACACCAGCTGAAAGATTGCGAGCTATTGAAGTGAATTTAGAGATTGAAAGGGAAACAAAGAAGCAGACCAAATTAAAATCTCCTTGGCTCAAGAAAAGTAAAGAAAAGTTGATGAATGCCTTTGGTCGATTTGTGGTTCATAATAGACTACCATTTGCAGTAGCCGAATCACCTTGGACACGACCTTTACTTAGAGTTGCTTCAGAAGTTGGACCAAACATTCCACCTCCAACAGCTTATGAGCTTGCAGAGGTATGGTTGCCAAAGGAGTATCAATTAATGAAAGAATATATTGCATCTTTTGTAGGGATTTGGAAGGAAAGAGGTGTGTCTATATTATGTGATGCATGGACAGGCCCAACAAAAATGTCCATTATTAATTTTCTTGTTTACTCAAATCATGGCACGATTTTTCATAAGTCAGTGAATGCATCTGATGTTGAGAAGAAAGATGGACATTATTACTTTCTGTTGATGTCAAAGGTTGTCGAAGAAGTTGGAGTTGAAAAGATTGTACAAATTGTTACAGATAATGATGCTGCAATTAAGTCTGCGGGAAAAATGCTCATGAACAAGTATCAGAATCTGTATTGGACTGCCTGTAGTGCTCATTGCATTGATCTCATTTTAGAAGATATTGGGAAGAGAAGTCAAGAATGTCACTGTATTGCAAAAGGGAAGAAAATCACCCAATTTATTTATAATTATAATTGGGTGACAAATTATATGAAGAAATTTACAGATGGTAAAGAGTTGCTTCGCCCTGGCATTACTAGATTTGCTACCAATTTTATTGCGTTGGAGAGTATTGTCCGTCAACGCAATAATTTGAGGAATATGTTTAACTCACCTACATGGGTGAATTCTAGATATGGAAGAATGACAGATCCACTAGCTGTTGAAGTTAGAGAAACAATATTAGCAACAACAAGTGAAGGAAGACATTTTTGGCAAAATGCAAATGAATTGCTTAAAGTTCAAGAGCCTCTTCTGAAGACATTAAGGCTAGTTGATGGGGATGATAAACCAACAATGGGATTTTTATATGATGCAATGGACAAATGCAAGATGGCCATTAAAGAAAATTGTCGATATCACAAGCATTATTGGTCAATTATTGATAGAAGATGGAATTTTCAATTGCATCATGATTTGCATGCTGCAGGTATATTATTTATAATTGTTAATGAATACGTTATTAATCTATTTGCAAGATATTAATATGTATAATGATGTACTTGTTATAGGTTATTATTTCAACCCACAATATCAATATGGAGATAAGTATGACATTCCATCAGATATTGAAGTTATGCGAGGAGTTCGAAACGTTATTAAAAAGATTGAACCAAATGAAGAAGCGCAAATTCAAGCCCTTTTACAAGTAACATTTTTTAGTGCATTTGAAATAACTTTTTTTATATATTGATAATTATAGTAATAAAATATGTCCATTATTTTTTTTACTGTCGTGTAGATGTTTACTTTTCAAGAAAAGGGACAATCTTTTGGACAAACACTTGCTCAAAAAGCAATCAAGAATTTGCCCCCAGGTATTTTTTGTCTTCATTTATAATATATATTAATTAATTAATAAAAAATATTTAACTAGTTGAATATTGTTGGATGATGTAGTTGAGTGGTGGATTCATTTTGGAGAGTCAACACCAGAACTTCAAAAAATTGCTGTGAAAGTCTTAAGTCAAACAACATCAGCAACAAATTGTGAAAGGAATTGGAGCACTTTTAGTTTGATTCATACAAAGACTAGAAATAGATTGAAGTACAAAAAACTACACTATCTAGTCTATGTACACTACAATATGAAGTTGAAATTGAGAAATACAATGCGAAAGTCACAAAAAGAATTAGAGGAAGCTTTTAATCCTGTCAACTTGGATTATATTTTTGATGAGCATGACCCTTTAAATCCATGGTTGGAAGAATCAGAAACTCCGTTACTTGATGGACAGGATCTTGATTGGTTAAATGATGAAAATGGTGAACAAGATCCTATAATTGATTTAACTGAGCAGGAATTAGGTATGACTCCTCCATTCAGATATAGTGTTGATTCTCCTTCAGACGATGGTGGTGAAAGTGATCAAGATGATGGTACTGGTGATCGTGGTGGTGGTGATGATGATGATGATGATGGTGGCGACGGTAGTCATGGTTGTGGTGGTGACGACGGTAGTCATGGTTGTAGTGGTGATAATGATGGTGGTGGAGGTGGATATCATCGGCCAATTGGAACAAGCTATGGAAATTATGAAGATTCCAATTATTCAAATGATATTCCTTCATTTTTTGATCCATCTGGTTCTGCAAATATTCCATCCAATTTTGCACAAAGACAACATGAATTTGGATACAAAATCAGTGGAGGTGAAAGTAGTTCTACTTCGACTACTGCAAATCAAGATTATGAGTTCAGTCATTACATGAATCCATTTGATCCTATACGATATTATGGAATGCCCTCTGATAATTGGAATCAGCAAGACCAACACCAAAGTTATCCAAGTAGATTTGAGAATCAGGTGAATACTTCTCAAAATTCTCCAAGTAATTTGCCTGAATTTCAAAGCCATTCTACTACATTCAACGAAGGGAGTTCATTTTTTAACTTATTCCCATCTCAAATGAACAACCAAGATGTTACTGATTATAATGCTGGACCTAGTAGTCAAGATCCTCCACGCTACTCTTTTTGGTGGTGATTTCTATTATTATTATATTTGTCAAAAAGTTTGTAATAATTTCATATTAATGTAATAAAATTACATACATATTAAAACTTTAAAGTACTCGCTTATTTCAATTTTTTATTACAATAAATAATAATTTTTATATTATATTTCTTTTTTTTTTCAAATTTATATTTTTTAGTGCAATTATATATTGTTTAAGTAATTCTTAACTTATTATATTAGATGTAAAAGTTTATTTTGCATTTTTTCATAATATGATATATTTTATTGATTATTTTGTATTATTCACGGCAACGCCGAACGATACAGTCCGAATCGATCCGATTCAGTCCGATACCGTTACACCGTTACCGATACCGAAACGGATCACGATACCGTTATTTTAATCCATGGTTTGGAGTAGCTAATGGAATTAGATATGGTAAGATGTCAATTATGGCACATGAAAAACCTCTGACTTTAGTACAATATGGTGAGTCTAATGTGCGACCATGCTACATTTGAGTTGTAAATGAGTATGGTCTAGCAGAATCTTGGATAAAATCGTATACTATTTTCCTTATTTAACAGTTTTGGAAAGACCTTGAGCATTAAAAGGAATGGTCAAATTCTACTTGTGACCAGTAGTGGAGAGCCAGTTTTATTTGACCCCAAAACCAGAAGAGCGCATCAATTCCAAATGTATGAATGATCGTCTTCGATTGAAGCAAATGCCTATACGGAGAGTCCGATTTTTTTAGAAAGAATTTAATAACATTTTGGGAAAGGCGTTGTCTTCCAATGTGGCATCTCGCAATGGAGAAATTATATTACTTAGTTAAAAGGTTAAATAAATTATATTAAAATAAATAAAAAATTAATTAATTAATTATAATATATGATTTTTTTAAATTAGAACATGATGAATTTATCTATTTTTTTTAGGTTTTTAAAAATATTATTATTATATTAATTTTCTAAACAGTTATGATAAGTTGGTAGTCATAAACTATTGTATAACTTCACCTTCCAATTGGCATTATACTTCAAGTAAGTGTATGAAAGTATTAAAAGGAAACTTGAAATCAAAAGAATAGAATAACATGCAAGATAATAAATTTTGTATTTTTTTTCGACAAATTACTAAAATTCTCCTGAGGGTTTACTCAAATAACTTAGTGTGTTCCTCATTTTTTTAATATATTATGACATTTCTAAAATTTATTTTAGTTATACTAATTCATTCATCCGTTAATTTAATTATTAATCCATGGACTAAAGTGTAATTTTTAACAGAAAATATTTTTTTATTTTTGAAATTTTATATTTTTAAAACTCATGCTATTTTTTTTCTTTTTATCTACTATCTCACTTTTTAAATTTTTTTCACTCACTTATTTAAAATATAAAATCTTAATTTATAGAAAATAATACTATTGCATTCTTATTTTTATCTTAATAAAATTTAAAATTATTTAAAATATATATATTCATATGTAACATTTAAAATATTAAAATTAGAATAAATGACTTTATCTTTACTTATCAAACAAATAAAAAAAAGTGATATGGCAACCACATAGTAAAAATGGTATAAATTCTAAAAATGTAAGACTTTAAGGACTAAAAGAAAATATTTACTGTTAGAAAATTATACTTTAGTCTATGAATTAATAGGAAAACTAACCAAGGAATGAGATAGTATAATGGAAACAAAATTTAACGATATTATAATGTATTACCAAAAATATGAGGGATGCACTAATATATTTGAGTAAGCCTTAGAGGGTTTTAGTAATTTACCCTATAATATATATATATATATATATATATATATATATATATATATATATATATATATATATATATATTTGGAAAAATCTCAGTATTTTTCTGCATATGTATACTTTTTTTAGGATCTTCTTATGAAAACTTAAAATTTGAAGAACATAGGTAGTGAGGAAGTAGTTAAATCATAACTCATCTTCAAAGGCATCTTGAGGTATATGGTTTAATTTCTATCATCAACAATTTAAAAAGGGAGAATTGTCCCCATTTTGTGCAGTCCATCAAAGTTTAGATCATATGATCTCCTTATTAACAAAATCAATTAGAAGACAGACATATAAATTTCAAATTTGCTAATCACAACTTGTCCTTTTTGAATTAATTTTCACCTTCTTATACAAAGAATTACAAAAGGCTATAAATTAATACAATCCATCAATTCCTCAACCCGCTCCCCCCATGTTTTGCCTAGTGGCCAAGTCATTATGGGCATAAGGGGAAGTTTGAGGTTAGAGACCTCCTTATCAAAGTCTGTATCTTTATAATTGTATAAGATTAGTAGTACTCAATATCTTTTGTACATCTATATATTATATATTGTACTCCCTCATTTTGGTTGGTTAATACATACAAAAATATTATTTTCATCCATTAAACTTATTATGGTATTAGAGCAAAATGGCATCTAATACTGATACCCAACTTATTCTTCCTACCTTCTCATCTGCATCCTCTTTCACTTCTACTCAACTTAATTTTTATGTCAAGCTAACTCCTAGAAATTTTCTTGCTTGGAAAACACAACTCATTCCACTTTTAAATTCTCAAGATATTATGGATTTTATTAATGTCATAAGACCACCTCCACCACAAATGATTATGAATAATGTTAATCCTCTTTCTCCTATTGCAAATCCTGAGTTTTAAATCTAGTTAAAAAAGGATTAAATGCTTTTATCTTGGTTCCTTTCCTTAATAACAGAAGAAATGTTTCCTTATGTCATTGGAGTCACCTCTTCTTATGTCGTCTGGAATGCCATTATTCAAACCTTTAGAGCTATTTCTCATAATAAACAGCTTCAATTTCAAATTAAATTGCAATAACTTAAGAAGAATGATCTATCTATCACTGATTATCTTTGCAAAGCCAAGTCCCTCACAGATGAGCTTACAGTTGCCAATTGAAGCATGTCCCATATTGAATTTAATGCCATCATATTTTGCAATATTGGACATGAATACCGATCTTTTAATTTATGCCTTGAACCCATTAACTTTAATGAATTACATAGTCAACTTTTTAAAATTTTAATCCAAAGTCACTTGAAATCATACATGGACAATCTTAACTATAAACCACCACTCTTACCAATGCTAATATTTGTGTCCTTCTTGTCCTCACCTTGGCCACCATCTAGCTTTTGCCTAAAAAATATTAATTTTTTTCCTTTTTAGTAAGGATGAGGATGCAAAGGGTCTGTTTACCAAATTTATGGTCTCTATAATTGTACTACTCTTACATGTCACTGATGGTTTCAACAATCCAACCTACCACTAAATCCTTCTCAAGTTGTATTCCATGCTCATATTGGCTACCAATAATCTAATCCACTTTCATCACCTACATATGTTGGTCATTCTTCACACCATTCATTACAACCATGGATAGTAGACACTAGTGCAACCTCACACATCACACTTAATCTCGGCTCAGTAAATCTTCTTTAACAATATGGTGGATCCGATAAATTACTTATGGGTGATGGTAAAGGTATAAATATAGTGTATACTAGTACCACATACATCCCTAAATCCTTTTACAATTTTGTTTTACTTAATACTCTTCATGTTCCAAAAATTTCTAAACTATTACTTTATATTTATAAGTTTTGCACTGACAATAACTGCTTCTTTGAATTTTGGCCATTTTTTTATCATTAATATCAGAAAACAAAATAGGAGTTGTTGAAAGAAGTGAATAGACTTGGCTTATATTAATTTCCATCTTCATTAACCACTTCATGCTTAGCAACAAACACTTTTGATTCCTTTGACCTCTGTATTTCAGACTTGACCATCCTCATATCAAAATTTTTTTATCATATTACTAAAGACAATCATATCATTATCTCTGCCAAATCGTCCTCTCCTTGTTCATCATGTCTTTTAGGCAAATTTTTTAAACTTCCTTTTACTGCTATTGAACATTTTACTTAGGCTTCATTTGAGATTATATACTTAGATATTTCAAATCTTAGTCCAATTTTATCTAACTTAATCTTCAAAAATTTTGTTCATTTTACTAACCATTATGCTGACCATTCTCGTTTCACCTGGATACATTTCATAAAAAAATAAGAGTGATGTTTATGATGTCTTTCTTAATTTTAATACATTTATTGAGCTTCAATTTCACTTTAAAATTAAGGCCTTTCATTCTAACTAGGGTGGGAAGCATTAAAAGTTGAATAAAATTTTAAAAACTAATGGAATTATTCATAGAATAACATGTCCATATGCTCATGAGCAAAATGGAGTTGTAAGGAGAAATATTTGTCATATTATAGATATTGGATTAATATACTTACACATAACTTCATCCCAAGTAAATTTTAGGCTTATTCATTTGATACAACTACTTCCCTTATTAATGGCATGCTTAAAAATAAATGACCATATTCAGCTTTATTTGGTCATAATAAAAATTATAGCAATTTTCAAGGTTTTTGGCTACTCTATTTTTCCTTATCTCTATCCATACAACAATCATAAATTGAATTTTAGAGCTACCTAATGTGTATACCTTAGCCCATATACTCCTCATCACGGACATAGATGCATTGATCTTTCTTTTAATGGAATATATATTATTTGACATGCTAAGTTTGTTGAATAAAATTTCCTTATCAATATCTTTCTCACCATAGGTTGTCGACTCCTTTTCAAAATCTACTACGTGGTTACAATTGATTACAAGTCATGTTAATTCACCCCCTTCAGGTATGTCACCTTTTTTAAACTCTACTAATCTAACATCACACTCTCCCTTATCTACTAATCCCTCTCCATTCCAACAACCTTCCTTGCCTTCAATCCCATCTACCTCTTCTTCATCCTCATCTAAACCTAGTTTACAATTGGTAGTTGATCTCAACTTTTATCCATAATAACCTCCTTCTTCTTCATCCACACCACCTTATACTCATTGCATAATCTTATGACCTAATACTATGTGTTGTCAGTATGCTCACTTATCTCAATCAAAACAGACCCACATCACTGATCCTTCCTTTCATTCCTTGAATTTTTATAAACAGAACCACACTCTTCTTTAGAAGTAAACAAACAAAAGGTATGGTGCCAAGCAATGGCAAACGAATACCAAGCTCTCTAATATAATGCAACATGGCAACTTATTCCATGTCCACAAGGATAAAATAGTGTAGGCAGTAAATGGGTCTTTTACATCAAATGGCATCTTAACAGCAGTATTTCCCATTATAAAGTGAGATTATTCAGAAAGGGATACAATTAATAAAATGGAATTGACTATGTTGAGAGCTTTAGTCGTACTGTAAAAGCCACTACAATTCAAATAATTATTGTCATTGCCTCTATATATAAATGAGAATTGAAGCAACTTTATATTTTGAATGCATTTATCCATGGCCATCTTGAATATTTTGTTTATTTAAAACAACCAAGAGGATTTATTGATAAATAAAATCCAGACCATGTATGCTTGCTTCAATGCTCACTCTATGACCTAAAACAAGCACCTTATGCTTGAATTTATCAATTAAGTTCCTTTTTTATTGGCATGATTTTTTTATGTTGCAAAGCTAATTCATCATTCTTTATCCTTCATTATCAGTGTGATATAATTCTTTTATTGGTCTTTATCAACAATATTATAATTACAAGTTCTTTTATAAGCTTAATTTTTGAATTTTACATAGGTTTTTATTTGATTTTTTAGCTTAAGACATTAATATTATAAAAACTTCTACTGATGTCTATCTTAGTCAACAGAGGTATCTACATCATCTTTTTTTAAAGCTGGCCTTTAAGATATCAAGGGTTATCATACACCAATGGCTACCTCCTTAACTTTATCAAAATATGATGGATAACCATTTAATAATCCAGGATTTTATCGATAAATTGTCAGTGCTCTTCAATATGCCATATTTACATGCCTTAACATTGCATTTTTAGTAAATCACTTATACCAATCTATGCACTCACCTACCTTTACTCATTGGGCTATTATTAAATGGTTACTTTGGTATTTCAAATAAACTATTAGTCATTCTCTATTTTTTAGCTTCAATAACAAATGTTGCTTGTAGTGCTTTTTAGACAATAATTAGGATGGTTGTCCAGATGATAAAAGATTGACAAATGGTTTTGGCATTTTTTTGAGTACCTCACTTATATCATGGAGTGCAAAGAAACAAGAAATTATTGCTCATTCATCCTCTTAAATGAATACAAAGCCCTTGCAAACACTACTATAGAAATTCTTTGGCTCAACTCATCATTAAATGAAATACGGGTTAAGTGTATTTCTCCACTAATACATTGGTGTGATAATTTTATGTCTTCTAATTTGGTATTCCATGCTCTTACAAAACATATCAAGCTTGATTTTCATTTAGTGTGAGAACAAGTAAAACTTGGTGCAATTCAAATAGCTTTTCTTTATAGTAAAGATCAACTCAGTGACATCTTCACCAAGACTCTAGGAATATGACAATTTCAATTCATTTGTTCAAAACTTCATTTTGTTCCTCATTCTCCATCGACTTTAAGGGGTATTAAAGCCATAACTGAATTGGTTATTATTTTGTTACTTGAATATACCTTTATAATTATAGAAGATTAGTAGTACTTAATCTCTTTTATACATCTGTATATTTTATATTGTACTCACTCCTTTTGGTTGGTTAATACATATAAAAACATTATTTTCATTCATTAAACTTATTAGTCCCACCCCCTCCTCAAATCGTAATCTGATAAAAAAAAAAAAACACAAGTCATGAATTAAAATGCATGTTTAAATTTCTATGCTTTAAAAAATTTAAAAAGCATTTCACATATTATATATTTATCAACATACAATTGTGTACTTATTCAATGATGAACTTGTTACTTAATAATTAAACATGTAAAACATTTAGAAAAAATAAGCCTTTTCTTAAAAACCTTACTTGCCTGTAAATTAGTTGCATTAATCTTTACATGTTTATGTTGAAGAAAGTCAATAATTATCCACTCAATCGAAGTCTTAATTTATTTCCTTATATAAGAACCAATGTTTACTTCCATCCTTAGCACTATAATGGTACCTTCCAAGTTAAACAAATCTTCATAAATATCATTGGGCTCATTACCATTCATAGGATTGCACAACACTTCTTTTTCTTTTAATAGTTTATTCTTTTTATTTTATCTTCTATACTATATATATCAGTTGTACCACTTGTACAAAAACACAAAATGAAAATTATTTCTTTTACTGAATTTCTTCATGGTATCAAAGCTTGTACCTAGCTCACAAACTTCAATTCTTATGGCCAACACTACTCTTATTAAATTAGATAACAAAACTAAACGCTCTCATCAAACTTTTCATCAATGTTCTAGCTTAATATCCCTAAAATTAGATAACACAAATTATCTTCTATGGCATTCCTAAAGGGAGCCCCTCATTCAAAGCATAAATAAGGCACACCACCTTCTTAAAGGCAATGAACCTCTATAAGTAATAACAAAGGAAGGTAAAACATAAACTAATCCAAGCTACCTCTTATGGAAAAGAAATGATAGTCTTCTCATTGTCTTCCTAATGAAAAACATCAAAATGAAAGTGCTTGTTGCACTTGAAGATGTTGCTTCATCCTTTAAGGTGTGAAAGTCTATAAAACAACACATCCTCCCTATTATAGTAGAGAAGGAGATGATTCTGAATTAGACACTTATGTCACTTCAAAAAGGAAATCTCTTTATTGATGATGTGAAGAAATTTAAGGGATTATATGACAACTTGGCTACAATGAAAAAGCTAATTGATGAAACAAAGAAAGTGTTTCAACTTGTAAGAGGTCTTAGATCAAAATACCAAGACTTTCACACTACTATGCTTACAAAACCACCTTATCCTTCATTCCATCAAATTTTCATTACACTTTAAGCCCATGAATAGTTAAATTTCAATAACTTCAAACAAGCTTCTGATCCTTGACAATATTAAGCTTATTTTGTTCAAAGAGGGAGAGGTCATAGTAGGAATGGGGGTAGATTCAATTCACTTAGGTGGGGATTTAATCCTGCTGCAAGACATGGAATTCCAATAAAATATAACACTAAAAACCATAGAGAACACCTCAATGGTAATTTTATTAACAGCAAAACAATAAGATAAGGCACTTAATGTATGTTAAATTTATGGAAAATACAACCATTCTGCTATTAAATATTGGAGTCACTTTGATCACTCTATTCAACTAGAGGACCAACTCAATAAAGCACTAGCAACCATGAATATGAATCAAAGTAATGACATAAATCTTTATGCCAACTCAGGAGCCACTACACACATTATCAATGATCCAGGTAAACTCTCAACAAAACTTAATATAATGGTCATGAATCTATTATGGTTGGCAATGAAGATAATTTTCACATCAGTCACATTGGATAAGGTAAAATTCAAACAAATAATGGTATATTGTTAATCTTAAAAATGTTTTAGTAGTGCTAAAAATTAAAAAGAATCTCATTTTTTTTTGCTAAATTAACATATAATAATGCTTGTTTTATTACCTTTAATGCTAACCAATTTTTTTCCAAGTCTCAGTAAGGAAAGGTTCTTACCAAAGGCTATATGCATAATGGCTTGTATACGTTAAACCATAATCATAAAGCTCTTGTTGCTTATAAAGAACTTTCTCAAAATATTTGGCATTAATGCATGGGACATCCAAATTTTAATTTTTTGAAAACATTGCACTCCAAAAATTTAATCATTGTCTTGAGTTGGGAAAAATAAAAAATTATTTGTGCTAGTTTTCAAATGGAAAAAAGTTGTAAACTTCCATTTTTTGACAAATAAAACTGTCAACTTTCCTTTAGATAAATTACACTATGATTTTATAGGGACCTACACGAATTCTTTTTTGTCAAAATTTTAAATATTATGCTATCATTGTAGATGATTGCACTCGTTACACATGGATATTCCTTTTAAAAGAAAATTTTGATTTTTTTGAAGTTTTTATTAAATTTCATAAATAAATAGAAACTTTATTTAAGCAAAAAATCAAATATTTTGAAGTGATTGTGGAGGTGAATTTACCTTAATAGCTTTTGAAAATTATTTATCCACTAATGATATACATCACCAATTCTCTTACCCTTACACTCCATAATAAAACAGTGCCACCAAAAGAAAACACTGTCATCTTATGGAGATAGGGCTCACTCCTCCTTTTGAAGCTCATATGCCAACTAAATATTGGTTGATGCTTTCCTCACTACCACTTTTTTAATTAATCATATGCCATTATCTATACTTAATATGAAAATCTCCATATTTTTAATTGTTTAATCATGACCCTGATTATAGTATAATAAGAATTTTGGATGCAATTATTTTTCTTACATTCATGATCAAGGAAACAAAATTAAATTTGAAAAGAAATTGTATCCTTCCATGTTTATTAGTTATAGCTCAACTCATAAAGGATATTATTGTTTATGCCCTTTAACTATTAAAGTGTATATTTCCCATCATGTAGTGTTTGATGAATAGTGTTTTCCTCACTCTCCTTCTCAAGAAAATTCCACTTTAAGGTAGTTAGAATTCATATTTTTTTCCCGACAACATTGAACAAGTGCAAATTCGTCAAATTGAGAAAGGACAGCAGAATCCTTCTCCCTCAGTCAACACTAACATAACAGCTTCAAACACTATGTCAAATAGCTCCCCATCAAAAAATGATTTTCAAAAATATAACCCACCTACTAACACCTACTTAATACCCAACCCATCAATGTTTTCGCTTAATTTTGAGCCCACATTAGTCCTACTCAATCCCATCGAAATCAACTTAGATGTTATCCTACATGTTTCCCATCTTGATCCCACACCAATTTATATAACCAAAATTCTCATAATAACCCAAGTCACTTATAATTCCCTTTATTCTACACCTATACATATTACTGACCCCTACCCACATTGCATGCCAATCAACAAACCTGATCCCACTACCTCTCACTTCATCGCTGACCTAAGCCATCATTACCTTATCACCCAGTCAGTGCCCTTCAATGCCTCTCCCATGCCCACAGTCCATAGCTCAGCCCTTACCTATACCAATCATTATTGATGATAATCTCACACTAGCTCTGACTTCACCTTGCATTGATACTAGTTAATCCTCATCTGATGCATCTCATCTTTCCACTTCCTTTGACACTAACACTTAGTACCTTACTCCATCATCCATTAATGATTTTCCTCATTTAAGTTACAATTTAATTGTTAATATTTCTTATATAGGTAACACTCAAAATTCAACTGGTCACCCTATGATCACCTGGGCACAACTTTATCAAAACCTACTACTAGATTTAAACCTCAGTAAAAGAACTCAACATATTTGCTCCAAATGAAACAATACTACTGTTCTCACTTATAGCACTACTAATACTTCAAAATCCTATAAAATTGCTTTACAATCACCTTAGTGGAAATAAGTCATGAACCAAGAACTCCAAGCCCTTCATAAGGTCCCAAGACTATCAAATACTAACATTGTAGGCTCTAAATGGTTATTTAGGATCAACCTTACTAGGCTTGTTGCCTAAGCCTACTCTTAAATTGAAGGTCTTGACTATGAGGAACATATAGTCCCGTCATCAAAGCAACCATATTTTGAGTTATTCTAGCCATTGCTACTACTTCCAATTGGAAGCTCCAATAACTTGACGTTAAAAATTCTTTCCTCTATGGTTGCATTAATAAAACTATGTACATGGAGCAACCTCCTAGATTTAAAGATCCTCAACATCTTGAGTTCATTTACAAGCCCAATAAATCACTCTATGGGCTTAAACAAGCACCTAGTGCATGGTTTGATAGATTATCTCAATATTTACTTCATCTTGGTTTTATTTATAGTACAACTGACCTTTTTTATTTTTTTACGCAATGCTAATCTAATTGTATTAGTGCTTATTTATGTTGATGATATTGTATTCATTGACAATAATGATCTATTCATTCAACTTCTCATCCACAAGCTCAGTTTATAATTTGTACTCAAATATCTTGGGGAGTTACATTTTTTTCTTGGCATTGAAGTCCAATGAAATCAACAAGGCATTACCCTCAATTAAAGAAAATATGCCAAGGATCTTCTACAATGAGCCAAGTCAATTGATAGTTCTCATTACAAAATCCCTATGGCCATCAAGTCTTTAGTAACACATCAAGACTCTGATCTTATTAATGCCACTGAATTTTGTAGCTTAGCGGGTGCCCTTCAATACTTAACTTACACCATACCTGACATTGTTCATGCAATTAACAAAGTGTGTTAGACTCTTCATAATCTAACTATTGGTGACATGAAAGCAGTTAAATGCATTCTTAAATACCTTAAATGCACACTTAATTTTGGCATCTCTTTTTATAAACATTGTAATTTCTCACTCTATGGGTTTTATGATGTCGATTGTGCAGGTTGTCTAGCAACTAGGCATAGTACAATAGGCTATTGTATTTTTCATAGCATAAATTGCATAGCCTAGTCATTTAAAAAGGAACCTATAGTCTCCTGTTCTAGCACTGAAGTTTAATGCCCTAGATTCCACAATAGTGGAACTAGTTTGGATTTAATTCCTCCTTCAAGACATAAGCATTAGCCTCATTAAAGCTCCTTAACTCTTTTGTGACAATAAGAGTGCTTTATATATGACAATTAACCCCGTATTCCATGCTCTCTCTAAGCACATTGAAATTAACTATCATATTATTCTCTAGAAAGTTACTGTCGGTGCCTTAACAATATGTTACATTCCTTCCTCTTAATAAATTACTGATGTCTTTATAAAACCATTAGTTGCTGCTCCATTTATACATTTTCGAAGCAATCTTCGAGTCCACTACATCACTTCCTCCAACTTGAGAAAGGGTGAAGAAAGTAAAAAATTATCCACTCAATCAAAGTCTTAATTTATTTCCTTGTATAAGAACCAATGTTTATTTACATCCTTAGCACCACAATGATACCTTCCAAGTCAAACAAATATTGATAAATATCATTAGGCTCATTACCATTCATAAACTACACAACATCTCTTTTTCTTTTAATAGTTTCTTCCTTTTATTTTATCCCCTGTACTATATATATCAGTTGTACCACTTATACAAAAACACAAAATGAGAATTATTTCTTTCACTGAATTTCTTTATATGTTACAATGCATTATATATATATATATATATATATATATATATATATATAACAACAATATATAATGTCCAAAAAAATGGATGTGGCCACATTTGATCACTATAGAAGTATGCAAGAAAATAAAAGAGACTAATTTCAAAGTTCTCAGATTTTAGTATTTCATGGTGATATTATGTACTTAAACTCCTGATCCTTTATTATAATTTGCACCTTAATAGAAAGGGTTAAATGCTTAAACTCTGCTTGCTACTAATTTCAGGATGGCAAAGTTGGATGCTTAAAAGCAAACTTAAAGAGTATTGGTGCTATTCTTTCATTACAAGTGTAAAATAAAGGCTTAAAGACCCTTTTTTTCTTTTAGCTATGAAGTTCAATTCCATTTCAAAAAATGCATTACTTTTTTCTCTCTTGATTTTCAAATATAACCCAACTTCAATGCTATATATAGGTATATGAAAGCTATTATTATGTACATTTAGGACTTCATGTTCTTATAAAATCTTTTAGAAGGTTTCTATCGAGTGAATAACAAAAAACATAAGAAAATAAGGCATGTATGCAAAGTTCTACATAGGTTAAAAGCAGGGTTATTAATGATTTTGGTCTAGTTGATATATCATGGGTGAATATAATTTATAAATTTGCTATAAATAAAGGGATGAATATGAGAGTTCTTATTGCTTACAGATGGATTTTATATATTGCATTTGTGATGAGAGTGAAAGAACATTGTGTATACTAATTGTATGAACATGAATATAATGATTTATAGCAATACAATGTGTAAAAGATAGCTAATAAACAATAGTAAAGAGCTAAATACATATTAGATTAGTAGTAAGCTAAGTCAAGAACTACAAGAGAAAAAAGAGAAGTAGACATCTAGCTAACAGCCCTCCGTAAGCTCTTAGTTGAATAGATAGGTAGAAGATTAAATACAACATTAAATCAAGCCATTGACAAGGGCTTGGTAAACAAGTTTACAATTAAACTATGATGTTGCCATTTTTAATAAGCTCTCAAACAAAATGATAGTCCAACTTAATATGTTTGGTGGGTGTATGAAAGACTGAGTTTAAAGAGAGATAAATGGTGCTAAGATTATCACAATGTTGAGTGCACAATGAAGGTCAAAATCCAAGTTCTTATAAGAGAGACCAAATCCATAGGAATTTAGAAGTTGTATTTGCCAAAGCCTTGTACTTGCTCTTAGTGGATGAGCGAGTAATGGTAGGCTGCTTTTTAGTAAGCCAAAAGATCAAAGATTTGCTAAGAAAGATAGCGTAGCCTATGGTGGAATGATGATCATCTAGATCCCTGCCCTAATCACTATTAGCATAACAAGAAACATCAAGAGAGAATTGGTTGGAGAGATGAAGACTGATATGGATAGTGCCTTTAAAGCTTGCTAATGGTATATGGTGGGGCTATACATAAATTGGCATAGCTTGATGAATGTGAAGGCTATATCTAGGTGAGTGATGGTGAGATATTGTAAAGCACTAACCAATTGAATGTCCAATTTTTGAAGAGCTTAGGTGATAACACTATTTGAGTTTGACATGGATTGCCATGTTAATAACCTGCCTAATGGAGAAGATCAAGAGCATATCCGGTTTGAGATAACATAAGGCCATTCAATATGGTTAACACTTATATTATAAGGAAGTAATGGAGAGAACCCTATTCCTAAACCAAAAATTCTTATTGGAGAGCTTGAATGATGGCGTTAATTAGTGCTATGGAAGATCTGTTGATGACAATGTCATTAACATAAACAAGAATGTATATGCAATGGTTAGCACTTCAATAAAGAAATAAAAAAGAGTCCCTTTTGGATGAAATAAACTTATTTTTATGAAGAAATGTAGCAAGGTGAGAAAACCACTCTTTGGGAGCCTGTTTGAGGCCATATAAGGATCTCTTGAGATGATAAACAAAATCTAGATGATGCACATTAACAAAACCCTTGGGTTAAGACATATAGATATTTTCATATAGATGACCATGAAGGAAAGCATTGGTGAAGTCTATTTAGTGAATTTTCCATTGGTGCATAGCAACAAGAGAAAGCACAGTTCTTATGGTTGCTTTTATAACAGGGCTAAATGTCTCTCTGTAATAAACTCCAGCTTGTTGAGTGTATCCCTTAGCAACTAATAGTACTTTACATCTGTCGATAGAGTCATTAGACTTCTGCTTAATCCTGTAAGTCTAGTTATTATCAATGATGTTAGCATCAAGAGGCTTAGGGACCAAGTCCCATGTGTGAGTGGACAACAATGCATTTATCTCATCAAATATAGCTAGTTGACATTCTTTGTATTTACTTGCTTAATTAAAGGTATAAGGTTCATGCTTAAGGTAATTAGTTATCTTTCTGGATAGGTAAGAATATATTTTGGCCATGGTGGAGGGTCATAAGGCCATAAAGTGTGTGCGTTCAGGTTCAGCTTAGGCAAAGGAGGTATTACGAGTTAAATCTACAACTAATGTTTGGTTAGGTTGTGTAGATGAGGTAGAAAGTGGTGATGTTGGTTGAGGTGAGGGTAAGGCTAAAGTGGGAGAGGGATAAGATGAGGATGATGGTGGGTTGGTTGAGGGAGAAATGGGATGAACAGGATCAGGTGGTTGAGGGGTGGGTGCGGATAAAGGATTAGAAGGATAAAAAGATGAATATGATACAGATAATGGAGGAGAAAAACATATACCTAATTGGCTTGGTGTTCGAGATGAACTAGGAGACATGCCTGATGGAGGAGTAAGAGCCGAAGGGACCTGCTTGGTGATCCATAGGGTGGTAGTGGAGTTGCTTGGAGGGGAAGTCAGGGTAGAAGTGTGATTTTGAAAGGGGAATGAGTGTTCATCAAAAGTTGCATGGCATATAATATACACTATATGGATGCAATATGTAAACTGAAAATGCCATAATGATTAGGAGATTTTCCAAGATAAACACATTGTTAATCATAGAAAGCAAATTTATTTTTGTTATAAGGCCTTAAATAAGGATACACAACACATCCAAAAATGTGAGAGTTTATATTGTTAGGAGTTTTATTATACAACGTGACATAATGTATTTTATGTTTAATGCTAGTACTAGGCATAATATTAATATGTTTAACAATATGTAAAAATGCATTAGACCAATATTTCAAAGGAATTGAAGCATGTGCCAAAAGAGCATGGCTAGTGTCAAAAATATAATGAATTTTCTATTTAGCAAGGCTATTTTGCTCATATGTGTATAGGCAGGCAATCCTATGTAAGATATCTTATTTTTTAAAATAAGTGTTCAATTTTTTGTATTCCCCTCCCTAGTCGGAGTGAAAATCCTTAATGTCACTTTGAAATTGTAACTTGATGAAGGATTGAAATTGTTTTAATATAAGAAAGTATCACATTTAGATTTAATAGGAAAAATCCATGTAAAATGAGAAAAGTCATTAACAAATAAAATAAAATAATGAAATCCTAAATTACTTTTCATTAGGGAAGGACCCCAAACATCCAAATGAATAATATCAAAATGACGTGTAGTCTAATGATCCACAAATGCAAAAGGAAGTTTGCCATCTTGTTAATTTTACATGAAGAACAAATATTTGAAGAAGCAAATAAAGAAATAGGTAAGTTATTATTTTTAATTATTGACAAAACAATTACTAATCTAAGATGCCCTAACCGAGCATGCCATGTAATAAAAAAGCAGTAGATTCATGAAGATGGACTTGAGGTTGGGTTTGTTGAAGTTTATATAGACCATCTCTACTCTTGCCTTCAAACAAGGTTTCCTTGCTTATATTTTCCTTCACCAAAAAATAATCAAGATGAAATTCAAAGAAATTGCAATTGTCAGTTGAAAATCATTTAACAAAAAGTAGTGGTTTAGAAAGGGTAGGAACATGAAGAACCTCATTTAAAATCAAATTACTATTTTATTGAGAAGGGAAAAAAGTAATACTTGTATGTGATATAGGCATAGATTGACCATTACCTATGGTGATTTAATCACTACCTTGATACTATTATGGATTTTGGACGTCAGGAAGCAGCAGTGTCATGTGGTGCATAACACCGATGTCTGGAATCCATGGATTAGGCAATGAAGGAGCTAGATAATTAGGGAAGATGGGTGGTGAATAATGAGAGGTAAAATGAGCTTGAAGATGAGCAGAATAAGTAGGAGGGTAGGGTTCATATAAGTGCTTGCACCGATTGGTTTTGTGGTTAGAATAACCATAGATTTGGCACTTACATTTATTGGAGTAAATGCATAAGGAGAAGGGTGTTGTTGGTGTGCAAGGAGCTATGTGCACAAATCTACATGGGGACTAGGTAAGGAGAATAATAAGGTGGGCCGAAGGAGGAGTGGCATATGTAAACAGCCAATTTTGGGATGATAAAGTGTGGATGCGACAGAGGACTCCAATGATGGAAATGTTATAAATAGGTCTTTAATACTTGAAGTTTGAAACCTCAAAAGTCTTAATGCATTTCCAAAAAGGGGTTTTAATTTGTTTTTTAAGGAGTTGATTGTAATTTTTTTCAAGACCTAATTGAAAAGTTTAAATTCTTTTAAAGATCTTTTCGTAATTAAAATTAAATAAATAGATCATAATTATGTATTTCTGATCGGAATTATACAATTTCAGTCATAATTATGCATGTTTCATCTAATTTATTTTATTTTATTTTAGTAAATAAAATTTGGTTTCCTAAATTTTGATTGGTCAAATAGTATTTATTTGAATTTTTAGGAAATTAAAGTCCTTCTAAAATCAAAACTCTATGGAAAAAAAAGTTAAAGTAGGATACATTTTTTAGCTAGGTTTTTTCTATAAAAGACCAAGTTGAGCTCTCATAATGAGGGGGGAAGGAGAGAGAACAACACAGAGACTTTCTTTGGAGGACATTTCTTCTTTCCTAGATTTTTTGGATTTTCTTTTTTCCTCAGGTAGGAGACAAAAAATATTCCCTGTGATTTATTCAACAAGAAGCAATAGACTTTTAAGAAGAATAATAGCAAGTTTTTAAAGATCTATCTAACAAACAATGATGATTTACACTAGTCTGAGGGGCAACTCATACTACATCCATAAGCATCATCTTCTTTCCTACCTTATTTTATTTTATTATTTTGATTTTATTAAATTATTATTATTATTATTTGATTCACTAATCATTGTTTATTCTTTTATATTGGTGATTATGGAGGGGATTACAAGATGATCTTACTGGGTGAACAAAATCCATGAAGGTTCATGGAATGCCATGGATTGAACTTTGTAGCTGAATGTAGTTTTTAGATTTTTTATTTACTTTCTTATTTTTGTTTTGGTTTTATTTTTTTTATTATTTTTGGGATTGTGTTAATTTTTCTTTTCTTATTATTTTCAGTAGAATATTGTAATAACCCTAATAGTGAAAATAATGAAATCATGTGTGTGTATTGTGTGTTTTATTTTAATTAATTGGTTAGTAAAATTAGGGTTTTAATTAGGTAATTAATTAAAATTAATGGCTATAGAAATCATTAGGTTGTTTAATTAAAATTGAATTAGATTTAAGTGGATAGAATTAGTGTTGCTTGTTAATTATTTTATTTTATTTGTTTGTTTAGAGTCACTTTAATTTAATTAGTTTTTTTAGAATAGATTTAATTGATTGTTTAATCTTTTATTTGATTTTTTAAAAATATTTTTATTATTTTTGGGCTTGTTTGTTTATATTTATATATTTTGGACCCTAAGCTCACATTAGGCTTTAACCAATTTAAATAAATTTAGGTTTTTTTAGGTTTAATTAATAAAAATGCATCTTTAAGCTCATAATTAATTAGATTTAGGGTAGAAATAACTTAGGCCCATTTAGTTAATTTAGACATAGGCCCACCTAATTTAATTAATTTAGACTTAGCCCATTAAATTAAAGCCTTTTCCATAATTTATAGATTTAATATCACTTTTAGAAATAAAATATGTAGAACTAGCCTCACTAATTTTAATACTTCATAATTTATAGATTTAGGCCTATTTTTAGAATTAAAATAAATGGACTTAGATTCACTTAATTAAAATTAAAATAAATAGTCTTTAGGCTCACTTGTATATTAAAACATGTAGATTTAGCCCATTTAATTAAAATAAATGTAGATTAGACTAACTTAAAGATTATGAATTTATATAAATGCATTGTTTATGTATATTTTTCATGACTAGTTTGCTTGGAGTTGATTATTTTAATAAGGGTTTATATGAAATTGCATGTAAATAGAGGGTAATATAGTAATTCACAAAGTAATTCTAAATAAACATGAGACTGAAAGAAGTTGGTATTTTGTATCCACAATCTATTGGTTGTGGTGCTGGCTTTCTTTTAGAGAATAAAGTACCACCATTTTTTGATTTTGTTCCAATTATTACCTTGCATGGCGACTCCTAATCTCCACGCCATATCTTTGTGATAGTTGTTAGTGTGTTCTCTAGAGCTATGAGCTCACACTAAACCCCATCGTCTATAGTGGCAATTCCACTAAGGATAAGAGATACTGATTCTACTTGTGTTCTTAAGAATTATTTCATTAATTATTATTTTATTCTGGCATACATTCTGGATGTCCCTATTAACCAATGGCATAGGTTTATGGTTCCATGATTCCACTAGCTTCATGGGATTATAAATTGGCTAACCATCACTCTTAGCCTTAACTTGGTTCAAGAGAGATTACCGGGCTTATCTTACTAGAGTCTGTAACCTAAGTCCTAAATGGGGGGTAGTCCTTTCTTAAGTTTGCAAAGGATGTCAGGCCCCTATAGGAGCTATAAATGTTCCTTTACATCCCTTATGCTATCATCATAAGCTCTTATTACAAGGTCAGACATTAATTGTAGACCCATCATCCACCATCACATAATTAGTCCTTTTCCCTCTTAATTCAATTGGAATGAACAAGGCTTTATTATGATTCCTCCTTCCATAAGTAAATCCTTTTTAGTATCACATTTTGTGTGGAGTGCCTTCAACAGTACATTAGAAGGTGAAATTCCTATTGGATGGAGAGGTTGCGATCTTAAATGCTAATATAGGCAAAACTATATATACAGTTATGGATAGTCAGAAGCAGGTAGTTTCCCCTCTCAATTTCTAAATAGCTATCATTTCTGATGGAATTGAGATAGGTATAAGGGTTATGAGCATGATCAAGAAGATGAACTATCGACTCGGACAAGGATTGGGAAAGAATGAGCAAGGAAGCCCAGAGCTCCTAGATTTCAAAGGCCAAAATGATACTAGAGGATTTGGCTATACAGGAGTTGGGCTTGGCATTAAAGGAGCTAGAAGAAGATTTTTCGATGGGAACAACTTCTTAAAGAATGTGGGACCGTTGAAGGATAGCTAGTTAAAGAAAGGAAAGAGAAGCACTGGGTAAAAAAGAGCTTGTCTAAGTAACTGGTATGAATATTCCCAAGTTTGAGATCTTTAAGAAGCATATAGTTAAAAGTTTGGTATAGGAAAACAAAGACAAGGTGATGAAGAAAGTTGCTAAGAAGATGGGGACTGAAGCCATTGAAGAGCTGCTTTGTCTGCCACCTAACGAAGAACCACCACAAGATTTAACTAGTATTATTAATAATAGTTTTAATGATGTTTTTTATGAAGAAATTGATATAATGACATTAGGTCTATTTGTGAATGAAAACTCTATTTTTTCTATGATCAATGATATGAACTCTAGTTTTGCTTACTTATATGATGTTGATTCTGATGGTCATGTGCATTTTAATAATGATCATTCATACATGTTTGACACTAATTCTATTCAATTAGATTCAATAAGCATGGGCACAAATGAACAACCAAAGCACATTTCTATATCATATGATTTAACTCCTAAAGAGAGGGAAAAATTAGAGAGAATATTAATAAAAAGAAAGGTAGTATTTTCTTAGTCCTATAAGGACATGCTAAGTCTAGATAAAGAAATTACAGAGCATCACATTTTGATATATCCAGAGGGTAAACTTGTTAAATAAGAACTTTATAGGTTAAGGCCACAGTGGGCAGAAATGATAAGGGAAGAAATTGCTAAGCAAATCCAGGCTAATTTTATAAAAGTGGTAGAATATCCTCAATGGTTGGCAAACATAGTACCAATTCCCAAGAAGGATGGAAAACTTCAAATATGTGTAGACTTCAAAGATTTGAATAAAGCATGCCCAAAGGATGACTTTCCTTTACCCCATATTGACATAATTATTGATAGTGTAGCATCTAGTGTAATGTACTCTTTTATAGATGGGTTCTCAGGTTATAATCAGATAAGATGGCAGTCATAGACAAGATCAAGAGCACTTTTATCATGAAATGGGGTCATATTGCCACAAAGTGATGCCATTTGGATTAAAAAATGCGCAACAACCTTCTTAGAGATAGTAGACTATCCAGAATGGTTAGCAAATGTGTGCTAGTACCAAAGAAAGATGGAAGGGTTAGAATTTGTGTCGACTACAAAGATCTAAATAAGGCTTTCTTGAAGGATGATTTTCCACTACCTTATATAGACATACTAGTTTATAGCACCACCATATATGCAATGTACTCCTTCATGAATGGATTCTCTAGGTACAATCAAATCCTAATGGCCATTATCAACAAAGCAAAGACAACTTTCATAACAAAATGAGGTACTTACTACTATAGAGTAATGCCTTTTGGACTAAAGAATGCAAGGGCAACCTACTAGAAAATGGCAACTTCGATCTTCCATGACATGATACACAATAAAGTGGAGGTATATGTCAATGACATGATGGTCAAATTAAGGGCCAGGGAAGAACACCCCTCTAATCTTAAAAAGTTCCTTAGAAGGGTCAAAAAGTACAATCTCGTACTAAATATAAAGAAATGCATATTTAGGGTTACTTCAAGAAAGATACTAGGGTATATTGTCAGTCAGAATAGGATTAAAATGGATCTAGACAAAGTAAAAGCCATTAGAGAGATGTTAGTGCCAAAAATGTAGCAAGAAATTAAAAGGTTTATAGGGAAAATATAGTTCATCAGTAGATTCATCGATCTTCAAACTACTCAGAAAAGATCAACTGGTTGAATGGAACGAATAATGTCAGCTAGCATTTGACAAGATCTGAAGCTACCTAGCCAACCCACTAGTTCTAAGACCACCTAAACTAGGGATGCCTCTAACCCTGTATCTGGCCATTAAAGGGAATGCAATCGGTGCAATGTTAGCCCAAGAGGGAGAAATGAAAGAATAACATAGAGTCTAATACTTGAGCAAGAAGATGCTACCATATGAGGAGAAGTACAACCAAGTCGAGTAGATATGTCTAGCAATGGTATGGGCAATGAAGAAAATCGGACACTACTTTTAATCCTATAAAATTCAGGCCATGTCTAAAATGGACCCAATGAAGTACCTCTATGAAGCTCCCTCTCTAGTGGGGAAACTTACCAAGTGGCTCATGTTGCTAACAGAATTCGACGTACAATACAAGACTAAGAAGACAGTAAAAGGGAGAGTAGTGACTAAATTTCTAGCTCTTAATCCTATTCCAAACTCAAAAGAAATCCAACTGGACTTCCCAGATAACGTTAGCTCAACCATTGAAATATAAGGATGGCACATGTACTTTGACGAGCAATCAATCAATTATGCGCAGCAGTTGGTGTCATACTACAATCTCTAGAAGGGGAAGTAGTACAAATTGCTAAAAGGCTCAAGTTTAGAGGCATAAATAATGAAGCAGAATACGAGGCATGCATACTCAAAATATAAGCACTGATAACCTTGGATGTCATAGAAGTTAAAATATTTGGAGATTCCATACTAGTAATCAATCATGCCATAGAAGAGTGCGAACAGAAAGAGCAGCACTTAAAGCCTTATTTAGACCACTTGAGGCTACTCACCATGTCCTTCCAAAAATGCAAATTCATTCATCTCCCTAGGAACCACAATAATATGGCATATGCACTTGCTTCTCTAGCATCAGTATGTGAAGGGCCATCCAAAATGCCCATAAAGCCCCTCATTCTATGTAGATCATGACAACCTTGTTATAAAGATTGTAGAATAGCGAAGACAAAAGTAGTTGAAATTCCCTAGTTCTACAACATCCAGAGATATCTAAAGGAATGAGCCTATCATGATCAAGTAGATGAAAGAGACAAAGTGGTCATTTGATGATTAGCATCAAAATTCACATCAAACTAGGGTGTGTTATATAAGAGAACCTCAGATGGTTTACAACTCTAATGTCTAGATGAAACTGAGGCTATAAGAGCAATAGAAGAAGTACACGAGGGTGTTTATGGTCCATATATGAATGAAGCAATCTTAGCTAACAAGCTAATCAAACAAGGGTTCTTCTGGATGATGATGATGGAAGACTGCATCAAATTTATGAGAAAATGCCACAAGTGTAAGATCCATGGGAATGTAAACCACTTTCCCCCTACATAATTACACTAAATCTCCTCTCCATGGCCCTTCCTAGCATGGGGACTATATATAATTAGGGAAATATACCTAACAGACTCAAATAGACACAGGTTCATCTTAGTGGCAGTGGACTACTTTACAAAATGGGTCAAAGCAGAATCATTCACAAGAATATGAGCTAAGCAAGTGGCTAAGTTCATCAAAAGAAACCTGTTCTATCGAAATAGGATCCCCCATCACATAATCTTTAACAGTGGTGTCCAATTCCAAGGGGAAGTTAGAGAGCTACTAAGGAGTTATAAGGTGGAACATCACAAATCTTTTCCTTACCAACCACAAGCAAATGGGGCCGTCGAACTGCAAACAATAACATAAAAAAGATCTTGTCAAAGATGGCTTAGACTTATCAAGTTTGGGCAGACAGGTTGTCGCATGCCTTATAGGGGTACTGAATGATAGTCAGAACTTCAACAGGAGCAACTCCTTTCTTATTAGTGTATGGATCATAAGCAGTTTTTCCAATCGAAATAGAGATCAAATGTCTTCGAGTAGCAATCGAATCTAAATTGCTAGAAGTATAGTGGGCTCAATAGAGGCACAATAATCTCACTCTCTTAGACAAGCAAAGGCTCAAGGTTCTATACCACATATAGTTGTATCAGGCTTGACTAAAAAAGTCCTTCAATAGAAAAGTAAAACACAAGATTATGAAAGTTGGAAACTTTGTGCTAAAGTAAATAAGACAAAACATTCTGGATGCTAAAGGGAAATTTAGACTGAATTGGGAAGGCCCATACCTAGTCAAATATTTCTTACTAAAAGGAGCAGTCAAGCTGATGGATTTTAAAGGCAATGAATTCTCCAAACCTATCAATACATACTGGCTAAAAAAGTACTATGTCTAAAGCATAAAAAAAACCCAGCTAGGTGTGAAAAGCTCTAAAAGGAGACACCTTAAGCCAAAAAGGAAGAAAAAGAAAACTTAGTTAAGTGTGAAAAGATCCAAAAGGAGACGCCTTAGGTAAAAAAGGGAAAAAAGGCATATGATAGTAATGGCAAACATCATCATCAATGATACACAACAGGAAGCATATATGGTCATCATTATACAAACATCAAACAACATGTGGGACAAATGCCCAGATACAACATCCAAAGTCCATAAACTCAGGAAAATGATATAACAAAGCAAGTAACATACTAAAAAGGCCTACACCTAGCTCCTAAAACAACTACATCGGTTATGGCTGCCATCAAAAGTAAGAAATGATCTTACTCAAGCATCCCCCTCGTCTGATCCTAACTCATCATCGCTCATCGCAAGGGATGATAATTATGACTCCAGCTTACTAATGCAGTCATGATAAGTTGCACGCTCCCGCTCCCATTCATGGCTAGTAAGATGGTGCTTAACTTGCATTACACATTGCATATCATACACTCATACATAAAATATATGCATAAAATAAATAGGTACAATAAAGAAGGCACACCATTTAAGTGGTTGCAAAATCAAAAAAGGACTATTGTGCACTCCTTGCAACAGTATACCAGTACTGGCCAAAGGAGATAGGAATCTATAAAAGCAAGCAAATAAGTTAACCACCACTCATTAAATAAATGAAACACAAGCAAGAATAAGAGAAGAACATGAACATGGGTAGCATTAGCAGGAGCAACGCCCAACTGAGGAAAGCCAGGTTTAGGCAAATAAAAGCTCACTACTCAACCAAGGATATTCATCTCAAGCAAAGATAAAGATATGACTAAACTATTAAATCCCCAAGGATAGTGCTGCTAGAAGCCACACCATTGGCATGAGCAGTTACCTCAGTTCGAAGTGTGCCCTCATCATCCTTAAAGTGGGATCTAGATCTCCTATAGTGTCACTACAGATAAGCTCTCATAACCTATGTCAATTACAGTTTATTACTAATAAATTTTGCTACATGCTTACACTAAAAAAACTTACCATATCAAAAGAAGCAACTCTTGATGACCCATGTAATGGCTTAGCCCTTAAACCTAAAGGATGAGATGCATTTGCCTAAGAAGGTAGAGGAGAAGGAAATGTCTTGATAGCTACAATAGCAATCAGCTAAGGGATCAATAAATCAACATAAGGGAAACCCTCACTCTCCAAGAGGCTCTCAGAGGGGAATACTGTCCTAACAACAATAAGATTTCGCAGAGCTCATGACCCCAAAACATGTCCTTAAGGGGAGGAACGAGAACTCTCCTTATGTATAGGCCATCCCACCAATGATGGACTCGCTCGCCCAAATACCACATCCTGTTATCGATACCAGAAAGCAACACTCGTCTCTTTGTCAGCTACCATACAACCACCATCTCTGCCGTGCAATGAGATCTCACCACCCACTAGCAAAGAAACATCTTCTCAAAAGGCAACGATAAACAAAAAATCCTAAAGAAAGGAACAACCAGCATAACAAGAATCAGACATACCTTATTATGGGATAGCCTCGTCATGTGGTCTTGGGCTACTATGCAATCCTTGATCAAATATGTAGTCTTCCTAATCCAATAAGAATAACGAGGGAAGTCATCCTCCTAGAAATGCTCGATGGATAGACTAGGGAGAATCCTGAACTCATACGCCTAGATCTGTTAAAATCAAAGGGTCAAAAATAACAAACCAAGAGCAAGACAGCAAACAACATAATTCCTACTCACATCTAGCATGAATAAACATCTACATATCCTTAAGCCACCTTTGCATGCTTCATCAAACCCCGAGTACATATAAGCAAAGGTAGCAGTGCCCCAACAATACCTTGGCAAGCCATCCAGGTCCCTCAAGAAAAGCAACAATTACATATCACCCATACCCAAGGGGTTTGGGAAGATAACAACACTTAGCAAACAAAATAAAAAGCCAAAGGTCAACTACTTCGCTAAGACAAGATCATCATCATACAAAGCCCACATGGAAGAAAAAAACTTTGTATATTGAGTGAAATATGAGCAACCATACTTCATAGGAGTGACTACCCCAAGTAAATCCCTTATAAGCCACCTTCTCACCATAATAGTGGAACACTCTTCATCACTAAAAAGAATGGGCACTCCAGAAAAGCTAAAGCCCGTGATAGTAGCAAAGTTTAGTAGGGTATTAGTCATCTCCCCGACAAGCAAATGTAAAGTATATATCATGTCCATCCATTGCTCTGTGAATGCATGCATAGCAATCTAACACGATGAATATGAGTCATAAGACAATATAGCAATCACTCCATTAAAGCCCTTCCCGATAACTATACACTTCATGCACATCGGAGACCTTGATAGTACATGCTAACCTTGTTGAAACTATGAGGCAACATAGTGACATACCTATGGGGCTATAAATAACAAGTACGCTATTAAACATATTCACAACTACTAAATACTAACACATCTCTCTTTATCACTAAATACTAACATTGCGGCAAGCAAAAAATTATAAAGAGAAAGTAAAATAAAAATTATCAGCCACCAACATTTACAGTAAAGCTAGATAGACAATTACAGTAAGAGCTATAGAGCTACAACTATGACAACCTTATACAACAATATAAATAACAAAAATGATGGATGAACAACCTCTAGAAAATAAGTGCAAAGAGGAACCTACCTCATGACGATGATGCACCCAATCATAAGTCTTTAAGCTATGAACAATAGGGATAAGATCTCCATAAGAAAGCCTAGAAGGCTGTGAACTTTGAGCACCATATGTGTTAGTGCCAGCTACGGACGTCCCAGCTCTAGTAGCCTCCATAAAGTCACCCTCAAGATCAACATCAACATAAATAAAAATGTCCTCTAAACCCTTAAAAATGTTGAGAAACTCCATTTTACACAAAAGAAAATGGAAATACATAAGCAAAAATATAGTAGAAAGCACCCGAAACACAAAAAGGGTCAAGAAAAGTCAGAAAGCACTCAAATAAGTCCGAACGAAGCCTCCCAAGAGCTATGAAATAGTTATTTCAATAGGTCTAGAGGGGGGAAGCGTGTGACCATGTGCACAAGCGCATGATCATGTGCCCCCCACACACAGTCACGTGCACTTCCTCCTTCCACGCACTCTTCTGTGGTTTTATGCACACTTCGAGACTTTACACACTCACTTCTATAGTCCTAAACTTCCATTTTAGCATAATATATGCACCAAAACTCACACAAAAGTACACTAATATGGAATCTATATGTCTAAAGACACTATATGTGCATCACTTTCTTTAGGAAACTCAACATCCTATAAAAGAAGAAGAGCAAAAAAAATTCACTATAAGGATATCTTACTCCAAATCATCAAAATAACATCCTCAACATGACAAATCACCACATCATTATTGCATCATCATTGCATCATCATTGCATCACTACTGCACCACAACTGAATCATCACCACCATCTCATTCATTGCTTAGAAGCATTCGCAGTGCTTAGAAGCACTCATATTTCTTAGAAGCATCCTCACAACACTTAGAAGCCCTAGCTCATTACTTAGAAGCACTCATTCATTGCTTAAAAGCACTCTCACATCTCATTCATTACTTTTAAGCATTTGCATTGCTTAGGAGCACTCTCGCATTGCTTAGAGGCACTCTCACATCTCATTCATTGCTTATAAGCTTTTACATTGCTTAGGACCACTCTCATATTGCTTAGAAGCACTCTCATATCTCATTTATTGCATAGAAGCATTTGCAACACTCTCATTGCTTAGAAGCACTCACACTCATTGCTTTAAAGCATCCACACTACTTAGGAGCATTCTCATTTACTTAATAGCATGTTCATTTACGTGACACCTCAAAAGGTTATACTCATATGTTCATTCGCATGACACCTAAGAAGGTTACAATCGCATATTCATTCACATGACACCTAAGAAAGTTATAGTCGCATAATTATTCATGTGACACCTAAGAAGGTTATAGTCACATGTTCATTCATGTGGCACCTAAGAAGGTTATAATTGCATGTTCATTCATGTGACACCTAAGAAGGTTATAGTCGCATGTTCATTCGCATGACACTAAAGAAGGTTATAGTTATATGTTCATTTACGTGACACCTAATAAGGTTATAGTCATATGTTCATTTGTGTGACATAAGAAGGTTATAGTCGCATGTTCATTTGTGTGACACCTAAGAAGGTTATAGTTGCATATTCATTTGTGTGGCATTTAAGAAGGTTATAGTCACATCTACATTTTGCTTCGTAGCATCTTCATTTGTGTTACACCTAAAAAGGTTATAGTCGCATTTGCACTCTACACTTTGCATGAATCACAAGCTTGCATATGTCCCAAATACCACCTTGTGCGATGACCAAATCACATAATAACAGCAACAAATAAAACACAATAATAACAATCAAATCTTGACAAGATGTCTAGAGACAGCCCATATGTAAGTAGCTTTCTCCCTACTAAAATGTTTTTTGCATCTTTGCATTTTATTTCATGTGAATTAACACTAGTGCTAGGTGGCTATGCAACACACGTGAAGTAAGGGGCGACTATCATACCTCAAATTTGGCTATCCTTAAAAAGGTTCAATAATGAAATGAATCCCTGAGATGACTAGAGTCTGCTCGTTCGTAACACTTATGATGTGTTCAACCTTAAAACACCCAACCGACCCTACCAATGTGCAAAATTGATCACCAAGTCATTAAGTTATGCTCTGACCTTATGAAATATGAATTATCAGAATAACTAGAGGTTTATTTTAGGAAAACTCCTCTCAAAATACTCAGTTCATTGGGTCGGTGCATATTTTATTAGATAAGGACCCAACTTTGTGAAAAAATAGAAATTTATTTTAATAAAACAAACTTTGAAAACATGTCCAAAGGGCTCTAAAACCTCCAAAAGTGGTCCTATAATGGTCCAACACAACCCGGGTATCAGCACATATTGCTTAAAGGTGTGCAACACCCCTAAGTGTCATATGCTAAAATTGAAGTCGAATTTGGCAAAACAGACTCTAGAAATGCATCCGAAAGGCCTAAAAACCCTGGAAACCCATTATGAAATAGCATGCGCAAAACCCAATAAGAGAGCATAGAGCATCAAAGTGCATGTTAAAATGTGCACACTATACGTGGTCATGCGCACTTGACTTGGCCATGCATAAAAATACACTAACATGCGTGTGACCACACCTACACCACCCCATTCTACATATTTTTTTCTATAAATAAACCCCTCTACACCCCATTTTAGGGGGGGTGCAATTAAGCAAGTGAAGACACACACACACACTCGATAGTCAGTCCAACCAAAGGCATGGGAAACCCTTTCCCATAGCTCTCCCACAACCTTTCCTTTAGGTTATTAGATCCATTTTTTCATGAAATGCAACATCATCTTTGTTAAAGAATGCTTCAAAGGTATATAGTCTAGCATTATTCTACTATCATTTTGAATATCTCGATGAGGAAAACTTGATAATCTCATGAAGCTAGAGCTTCAAAGTTCACACAAGCTGAGTCTAGTCTAAGGACCACACAATCCTTTTAACACATTTACTTTACTACACTACATTTTATTTTACTATCGCCAACATTTGGGAATACTATTGTGCTTGTGTGATGATATTGGCAATCTTGTATGTTACATGAATAATATATGTGTTATTATGCTCATTTTACATCATCACTCTGCATCCTCTATTTATGAAATCATGAAATCACATTGTAAATATTAATAATTTGAAAAAGTTCATGTCCTGTAATAGAGTCATCATGCTTTTGATCTGGTGATGACCTCATACATCCTTTATATTATCATCATTCATCATCATAGAATAAATAATCACTATAAGCATGATCATCCTATCATTCATCAAATAAGTTATGTAAATGATCATGTTATCCTTGCAGATCAATCACATTAGATTTAGTTTTTTGAAATCTTTTTCTTTTCATATGAATTTTATCAGGAAAGTGATGTAATAAAATTCTCAGCTTTATTATCCTATATTTTTTGATGTATTGTGTGAATGCTATATAAACTGTCATCACCAAAACTAGGGAGTTATGGTAGCTATACATCAAATATAGTATAATGAGAAATATTTAAAAAGTAGATACTATCTCCCGAACCCAAAAATCTCTATTGGGGACAATACTTGATGAGTGAATTGATGTTGTCCCTTTCTTTTTCTGATTTTCTAAAAATCAGGTGGTGACTCCATAAAATTAAAAGTGTCTTATCCCCCTAAGATGAATTATTTGTACCAATTTGATGAAGTTGTCATGTCCCTTGAAAATATAAAAAAATCAACATAAACCAAACAACAAAAAGAAAGGAAGGTCGCTCACATCATCATGGTTTATGATCAAATTCTCAAGCTTTTAAGGAAGAATCAATCAGTGGAATGGAATGAAGAATGCTAAAAAAACTTTGATAAGATTAAAGAATACCTTACTAATCCTCCTTTGTTAAGACCACCAAAATAAGGTAAACCCTCGATCTTATATTTGGCTTTAGAGGAAAAGCCAATGGGGGCAATGCTAGCATAAGAAGGACTAGAAAACGGTGGAGTATGCAATATACTATCTTAGTAAAAAGTTCCTACCATATGGAAAGAAATATGATCTTATGGAATGTACATGTTTGATTATGATATGGGCTACAAAGAAGTTAAGACATTATTTCCAGTCATATAAAGTACAAGTGGTTTCAAAGATAGATCCTTTAAAGTACCTGTTTCAAGCACTAGCTTTAATTGGAAAGATGTCTCAATGGTTGGTACTTTTAACTGAGTTTGATATTGAGTACGTTACTACCATCAAAGGAAGAGCAGTAGCAAAATTTCTAGCATAAAATGTAGTTGAAGGAAATGAACAATGAAATTTAGAGTTTCCAAATAAGAACTTAGCAGTAATAGAAAAATGTGAATGGAAGCTTTATTTTGATGGTGTTATGAATAGTAAAAGAGTAGGGATATGAGTGATTCTTGTCACACTAGGAGGAGAAACGATCCCAATGGCTAACAAATTGGAATTCAAAGTTATGAACAATATGGCTGAGTACAAGGCATGCATTTATAGGGTAGAAGCAACACTAGTAGTTGCACTAAAGACCTGCTGGTTTATGGAGATTCCCTATTGGCCATTAGTCAGGCTAACAAGGAGTGGGAAGTGAAAGAAGAGAGGTTGAAACCTTATATCTACTATTTAAAGAAGTTAATAAGGAATTTTACTAAATGTCTCTTCATGCATTTACCAAGAGATAAGAGTAATGTGGCAGATGCGTTGGCAATGCTTTCTTCAATGTGGGATAAATCGACAGGGTCAATGATGAAGCCTTTGGTAATAATGAAAATGAAAGCTCCATGTTATGGTGAAGAACTAGTTATGAACATTCAAATAGGGCCATAAGAAAAGCTATGGTTTTATGACATCTAAAGATTTATCGAGGAAAGGAAGTACCTAGATGAAGCAACTTCCAAAGAAAGATATGCCCTTCATGTTCTTGGATGCCATTATGCAAGTCATGATGGGGTATTATACAGAAGAATTCTAAATGGAATAGAGTTGAGATGTCTTAAGAATGATGAAATAGAATAAGTGATGAGAGAGATTCATGCAGGGGTTTGTAGATCTCATATGAATGGGATGACTTTGGTGAAGAAAATAATTCAACAAGGGTATAATTGGATAAGCATGGAAATAAACTGTATCCAAATAGTGAGACAATGTCATTAATGCTAGATACGTGGGAACCTCAACCATCTCCCCCCTAAAGTTCTAAAATATTTAACATCTCTATGGCCCTTTACAGCATGGAGATAGATATAATAGGGGAGATAAGACCAACTGCCTCGAGCGAGCATAAATATATAGTAGTGGTGATATACTATTTCTCTATATGGATAGAAGCAAAATCCTTTGGTACCTTAAGCTAGACAGATGGCAAGATTCATTGAGAAGAATCTCATTTACAGATATGGGATCCTACATCATCTTATAATGGGCAATGATGTTCAATTTTAGGCACAGATGGCTGAGTTATTAGGGAGATACATGATTGAGCATCATAAATCCTCACCTTATCATCCTCAAGCTAATGGAGTGGTTAGCTAATAAGAATATAAACAGAATCCTCTTTAAGATGGTGAAAATGCATAAAGATTGGTATGAGTATCTTCCTTTTGCCTTGTGGCGATATAGAACTACAATGTGCACTACTACAGGATAGACACCATTCTCATTAGTATATTATTATGAAGCAGTTTTGCTTATAAAGATAGAAATCAAATCTTTAAGGGTTGTTATGGAATCAAAAATCCCTAAGAGTGAATGGATGCAAAAGAGAATGACCACCTCATGTCTCTAGTTGAGAAAAGGATGGATGCTTTATTTCACACTCAAATTTATTAAAGAATGATAGCAATAGCCTTTAACAAGAAAGTCAAACCCAAAAAGATAAAGGTTAGAGATATGGTGCTGAAGTAGTCAAAGGCAATGGTGTTTGATCCAGGAGGAAAATTCATACTAAATTAGGAAGGACTGTATTTAGTTAAGATGATTATACCCAAGGGAGCTGTAAAGATATCAGATCTTGAAGGGAGCAAGTTCATTGAGCCAATCAATTTGGATCACCTCAAGAAATACTACCTCTAAAAAAAAAAGAGGATTCATTGGCTAAAAAACCTGAAAAGGCTAATTAGGCAAAAATTAGGACATCCCCGCTGTTCAAAAAAACCCGCAAAGGGCTAGCAGGCAAAAATTAGGGGATAAAATAAAAGAGGTGATCCCATTGATAAGAAAACTCATAAAGGGCTAGTCAGGCAAAAGTTAAGGAAATAAAAATGAGAGAAAAATATTCAGTAAGAAAATCTGAAAAGACTAGCTGATAACAAGAGTTATGTTATATGATGTAATACATGTACTCATTTTGGCCTTAATTAATGAATCAAGTTAAATTGGAATTCTATTGGATATTATAAAGCATAAAGACTTAAAGAAAAAAAACAAAACATAAGAAGTCTAAAAACCGGACTTATAAGATTACTATTTTTGTCTTTGTTTCTTCTTTTGTGACTCATCTAAAAATAGGCATGAAGGGGAAATGAAGGTCAAAAAGTACAACCTAAGAATAGGAACACAGTGGTTATACAGGTTAATGGTTACAAACTTCAATTTCCACCAAGGACAGACCCATGTAATCTCATTATCAACAATGCCTTTCAATCAATCCATTAATATATAGTGTGCTTGTCCTTCATCTTCAATGGACAAGATTATAGATGATAAGGTTGATAAATCAAAGCATTGTTGGGGCCATTAAGAAGACTCATTTTCTCCTGTAGCCAAATCTAAAAAAAATTGCTAAGTTGAAAACCCAAAAGGGCAGCTTAGGCAAAAAAAAAAAGGGCTACGTACCTAAAGGAGAAGTAAACTGCTTGAGAATTGATTCCAAATCTTGAAATTATCTAATTCAATGATATTTTCAGCAAGTATGATAGGCATAGAGTTAGCTCCAGCTTCTACTTATTCTAGGATATTGACAATCCTTATGCCAACATCTCTATGAGAAGCCACTAGTAGATATTGGGCATACAAGCAAAAAGAAACAGTCCTAATATAGGTATCATTGTCCTTGTCCAGAGTCTCATGAAAAGTAATAAAAGAAGAAAGACTGATAGTATGAGAGTTATATGCATACATGTAAATGTCACCTGGGGGCATATCAAAGAAAGTCATTAGTTTTTCGAGGAACTGCATCTCATGATCAAGAAGAGCAAGCACAATAATTGAGTCCAAAGAACAACCAAGAATAGTAGTAAACTCTTTGATTAATGGACACAGTTATTGTCCATTAAATCTAAATACATGGTCCTTGACATCCTAGAAGGTGGTAGTAGCATGAAGAAAATTGTGGTATACTTTTAGATGTTAAAGGGACTTCAAGGATTTAACATGAAAGGGTAGCAGTCTATTTTAATCATCTCTACCAAGGCCTTTAAAGAATTTCTTCATCAAATTAAGGGTGGCTTGTGTCATAATAAAAGTTAATAAAAGAGGAATAGGAGACAATCCTTTTGGCAATCTCCTTATATATACATAAAGGCTAATATGGATGAGATTAGGATTTTATATTTTTAGGATCGAAGTCAGGTAAGGAATTAGGATGGAAAAGAGTGAAGAATATGAGTCAAATTCTAAATTTTTTATTATAATTTTAAAAATCTAATTGAAAATCTAGAATTTCAATAGAAATTCCAGAAATCCGATTAGAAATCTATAATTCTAATTGGATTTCCAAGATATCTAAAAAACAAATTTCAGAATTTGATCCAAAACAAAAAGTCTATAATTCATTCATAAGAGGTGAAATAGTTTTAAAACATTTAAAATATAGTCATGCAAGCACAAAATAAAAAGATTAGTCATCCTGAGCTCTAGTGTCTGGCCAAGGACTCCACCCTCTACCTAGATCGTCGCTCTTATCTAAGGGCATAGAAGTCCTAGCGTCATGATCATAAAGCCAAGACCAGTAAACTATCTATGAAGCCTCTTATTCTTATGCTCTAGATCCTAAACATAACTCTATTGCATCAAGAATAGTTAGAATCATGCATATCATATATAATATGTATACATTTGCATACTTGTTGTAAATACTAACCCTCCAACTATTTGTGATATGCATAGTAAATAATCTGTAGGATGAGATGAGCCTATTTAAATACTCTGCATGTGTCTAAGGGATCTCTAACATAACATGTACTAATTCAGCAATAAGTGTTTTTTTGGGTAGGATTAAAAATGTGAAATCACTTACATGTGAAGCATCAGGAGGAGAAAAGCTAGGAATCTGAGCTATATCAAAATACATGTGTTGCTCAATAAGGGTTTACACTGCAGGAGCCTAGTAGTATATAGACCTATTAAGTACGGGAACATTGGCCAAAATAGTACCTGAGGAAGTATCACCTCAAGTAGCTCCACTATGTTGAGTATGCTTAACCTCCTACTCAATCCTTTTAGCATCACTTGCATTCTCCTCCTCCACAGCAACATCTGTAGCTTCTTCAACCTATACAAAAAAGGGCAAATGTCATCTGCAGTAATAAAAGAGACAAAGTAAAATGGTGATAATGAGGAATGATGATAGAAAGCATACCTCAGCTAGGTCTATAGGAACCTACTCTAGGAGATTCTCCTAAACATACTCATGATAGTGATAAGAACGGTCGAGTAGAGTCAAAGCTTCATATCCTTTAAGAGCTATTATAAGCTTAGGACTAGTCATATTGCAGCTCCTCAACATCAAAAAGGGAATAGAAGAAGGAACATGCCTCTTAGAAGCTCCCATATGCCAATGATAAACATGCTCACTAATATACCACATATGGAAACCATAACTAGGAAGAAAAATCCTCACAGTCTCAAGCCTTACAATTGCAATCATGAAATTGTATCACTGGATGTCTTTAACACCAAACAACCAATCTAACCTAACTTGAAAATTCATTCAAATAAATTTTATTTGAATTTCACGATTGATTAAATACTAAAAATTAAATTTATCTTACAAGGTCCTACTCTAAAGAGTTAAGCTAATCTCAACAAGTCCACAAGTCATACTTGATGCTAGCTAAGCGAGAAGAACCCCATCTTTGCATCAAAGATGCCAAAAGCCACACATTGAAGCCTATTAAAGCTAATAGCATTAAAGCCTCATATCAATCTCAATGCCCTAGATCTAAAAAAGGAGAGATAGTTGAAATGAAAAGAAGGAGGTTTTAAAAGAGCAAAATTAAAAGAGGTAAAAGAAACATAGAAGACATACATGCAGGACATGCCAAAAGCCACACATTATCATGACACCCCTACAAACAATATCCAGTCTATAGTAGAGATAAGCAAGAGCTGCAGATCCCTAATCGAAAGTAGCAACTCTAGAAAGATCCTAAACGGGACTAAGAAGAGCAATGCTAACATCATGACTAGTCTCATCAAAGAGGGTAGTACCTAGCAGTATCAATAAGAAACATTTCACCTTTTAAAGGATTTGACAAGGTGTGGTGGTGGGTAATCTTCTGAAACCCTGAACGAGATAAAAAAGAAGCATGTTCTTCCAATTCTTCTATATTGAAATGAACCCGAGTAAGTTGTGAATATAGCAACTCCTAGCATCCTCTAGAAGAGTGCATTAGTGGCTATTAAAGGGAACCAAAATCCCCTAAAAGTGATCCCAGTAATAGAAAAGAAGCTTGTGGGGGAAATAGTCAGCTCACCCACTCACGTGTGGAAGGTGTGAGTAGTATCTATCCACCTCTCAATAAAAGCAAAAAGTGAATAGTGGTCAGACCTACCTTGAGCAGTCGGTAGAGCAATAATGATGCACCAGAAGCCAGATGCCCATATATGTTGTACTACCTCTCCAGATAAATCATGAAAGAGTTCATGAGCCAAGTGAAAGCAACCCAAGAACTTTAGTGGTTTCTGAACATAATTTAGAAAACAACAAGATTACTTTCTTCATAAACTCTTGATTTTTATCAATTTTTATTTTTATTTAAAAGAAAAAGGATTAGAAGACTGGATTTCTAATCAGAAATTTAGAATCTGATAGGATTTCTAGATTTTTGATCGAAAATCAAAATTTCTTATCGGATTTTAAGATTTCCAATCGAAAATCTAGAATTTTGATCCAAATTTTAGATTTCCAATTGAAAATCCAGAAATTTAACTACAATTTTGTCAATCTTCTGTAATATGCAAATACTAATTTTTCAAAATTTTATCTCCAGATTAACAATTTAATGCAATTTTATTCAACTTTGTATAACAAAAATTCTATAATTGCATGCATGAATATGTTAATTTATACATTAATAGGAATATATCTTTTTGTAGAATCAAAGACAGAAGAAAATTTTACCTCATCTCCAGCCTATAAGCAAAGTTTATATTAAAGTGGCAAACGTCCACTTTAGTCCTTTAACTTTGTTTGCATTCAAGTCCAATACTTTTCTTGCAATTGAGTCTTAAATGCAAAGCTACATGATTTGATAATTCATTGAATTATTAAATTATCAGCAAAATAGAAATCAACGCTACATGATTAAGTGTATTGTATCCCTATCCAGACTATACGACCGAGTGTAATGTATCCTTTCAATTCGGATTATATGTCCGAGTTTAGTCAACAACATACGATTGAGTGTGATGTATCCCATGTAACCCATACTATACATCCAAGTATAGTCGACATTGTATAACTAAGTACAATATATCCTTTTAATCCATACTATACAATTGAGTATAGCCAACATCATACGACTGAGTATGATATATGTTTTCAATCTAGACTATACAACCAAGTATAGTTAACATTGTACGACTGAGTGCAATGTATCCTTTAAATCCAAACTATATGATTGAGTATAGTCGACATTGTATGATCGAGTACAATGTATCCTTTCAATTCAGACTAAATGATTGAATATAGTCAACATGATATGAATGAGTGTGATGTATCCTTTCAATCCATACTATACATCTAAATATAGTCGACATTATATGATTGAGTACAATGTATCCTTCTAATCCAGAGTATACAATCGAGTATATTCAACATCATATGATCGAGTATGATGTATCCTTTTAATCCATACTATACAACTGAGTGTAGTCGACATTATACGACTAAGTACAATGTATCCTTTCAATTTAGACTATACAACCGAGTATAGTCAATATTGTACAACCGAGTACAATGTATCCTTTCAATCCAAACTATACAACTAAGTATAGTCAACATTATACAACTGAGTGTGATGTATCCTTTCAATCTAGACTATACAACTGTGTATAGTTGACATTCAATGATTGAGTACAATGTACCTCTTTCAATCTAGGCTATACAACTGACTATGGTCAATATGATATGACCAAGTGCAATGTATCCTTTCAATCTAGACTATACAATTGAGTATAGTCAACATCATATGACTGAGTGTGATGTATCCTTTCAATCCATACTATACATTAGAGTATAGTCAACGTCATTCAACTGAGTGTGATGTATCCCTTTTAACTCATACTAAACATCTGAGTATATTCAAAATTATTCATCCGAGTACAATGTATCCTTTTAGTTCATACTATACATCCAAGTATAGTCAACATTGTACAATCGAGTATAATGTACTTTCTTAATCTGTACTCTATGACCTAGTATAGTCAACATCATACGACCGAGTATGGTGTATCTTTTCAATTAGTACTATACGATTGAGTATAGTCAACATTATATGACTAAGTGTGATGTATCTTTTTAAACCAACACTACACATCTAAATATAGTATTTCCTCATATGTTTTAGGTTTATGCCTAGTGTTGTACGACAACATTAGCGTTCATCCTGAACCAATGATCGCTCATAGGAAAAAGCCTCAAGGAGCACAGGTCAGTATCTAAACTTTTATTCATAAGAAATTGTGTGTTTATTTGCTTTGCCATAATTTTTCAAGCAAACAACAACAAAAGGGGCAATTGTAAACACCCAATTTCAGGATGATGAAGTGTGGATGCGATAGAGGACTTCGATGATGAAAATATTATAAATAGGACTTCAATACTTAAAGTTTGAAACCTCAAAAGTCTGAATGCATTTCTAAAAAAAGGTTTTAATTGGTTTTTTAAGGACTTGATTGTAATGCTTTTCAAGACCTAATTGAAAAGTCTAAATTCTTTCATGGGCCTTTTTTGTAATTAAAAGTAAAAAAAGAGATCAGAATTTTGTACTTCTGATCAGAATTATGCATGTTCTATTTGATTATTTTATTTTATTTTATTTTATTTCAGTAAATAAGACTTGGTTTCCTAAATTTTGATTGCTCAAATAGTATTGATTTGAATTTTTAGGAAATTAAAGTCCTTTTAAAATCAAAACTCTATTAAAAAAACAAGTTATAGTAGGATACATTTTTTAACTAGGTTTTTCCTATAAAAGACTAGCTTGTGCTCTCATAATTGGGGGGGGGGGGGGGGGGGGGGGGGAGAGGATGACAGAGAACAACACATAGAATTTCTTTGGAGGACCTTTCTTCTTTCCTGTACTTTTTGGCCTTTCTTTTTTCCCTATGCAATACACAAATAATATTCTTTGTGATTTGTTCGTGTTTTTTTAAGCAGGGAGCAATAGACTTTTGAGAAGAAGAATAATAAGTTTTTGAAGATCTATTTAACAAAGAACGGTGATTTATACTAATCTAAGGGGCAACTCATACTGTATCCATAAGCATCATCTTCTTTCCTACCTTCTTTTATTTTATTTTATTATTTTGATTTTATTAAATTATTATTATTATTATTTTATTCACTAATCATTGTTTATTCTTTTATGTTGGTGATTATGGAGGGGATTACAGGATGATCTTACTAGGTGAACAAAGTCCATGAAGGTCAATAGAATGCCATGGATTGAACTTTGTAGCTAAATATAGTTTTTAGATTTTTTATGTAGTTGTTTATTTTTGTTTTGGTTTTGGTTTTATTATTTTTGGGATTGTATTAATTTTTCTTTTCCTGTTATTTTTAGTAGATTATTGTAATAACCCCAATAGTAGGAATAATGAAATCATGTGTGTGTGATTGTGTGTTTTATTTTAATTAATTGGTTATTAAAATTAGGGTTTTAATTAGGTAATTAATTAAAATTAATTGCCATAGAAATCATTAGGTTGTTTAATTAAAATTGAATTAGATTTAAGTGGATAGAATTAGGGTTGCTTGTTAATTATTTTATTTTATTTTATTTGTTTATTTAGAGTCACTTTAATTAAATTGGTTTTTTTAGAATATATTTAATTGATTGTTTGATATTTTATTTGATTATTTTTTATATTTTTATTGTTTTTGGGCTTGTTTATTTATGTTGATATGTTTTGGGCCTTAAGCTCACATTAAACTTTAACCCATTTAAATAAATTTAGGTTTTTTTAGGTTTAATTAATAAAATTGCTTCTTTAGGCCCATAATTAATACGATTTAAGGTAGAAATAACTTAGGCCTATTTAGTTAATTTAGACATAGGCCCACCTAAGTTAATTAATTTAGACTTAACCTAATTAATTAAAGTCTTTTCCATATTTTGTAGATTTAATATCACTTTAGAAATAAAATATGTAGAACTAGCCTCACTAATTTAAATACTTCATAATTTGTAGATTTAGGCCCATTTTTAGAATTCAAATAAATAGACTTAAGTTTACTTAATTAAAATTGAATAGGAATTAGGCCCATTATTCTTTAGGCTCACTTGTAAATTTAAACATGTAGATTTAGCCCATTTAATTAAAATCAATGTAGATTAGACTAACTTCAGGATTATGAATTTATATGAATGCATTGTTTATATGTATTTTTCATGACTAGTTTGCTTGGAGTTGATTGTTTTAATAAGGGTTTATATGAAATTGCATGTAAATAGAGGGTAAGATAGTAATACATATAGTAATTATAAATGATTATGAGACTAAAAAAAGTTGGTATTCCATATCCAGAATCTCCTGGTTTTGTACTGGCTTTCTTTTAGAGAATTGAGTACCACCATTTTTTTATTTGTCCCAATTATTACCTTGTGTGGTGACTCCTTATCTTCATGCCATGTCTTTGTGACAATGGTTAGTGTGTTATTTAGAGCCCTGAGCTTAAATAGTGTTGCAATTCTCTAGAGCCCTGACAATGGTTAGCAATTGCTAAAATCTTGGGCACGTGCTAAACCCTGTGGTCTACAACATAGCTCTTAAGTAGGATCTCATAGGAGAGCGATTGGTTGTACAGTTCAAAAAAGGATATTGGTGTGGCTCAATGATTAAGGGCATAAATAATTAAGTGAAATTCCATGCTAATATTTTTTGTAAATAATAGCAGTAAACTCTAAAAAGGAGAGTGGTTTGCTAGTAGAAGTAAACTCATTAAATAAGGCCTTTGGCTTTTGGAGGTATTGTGCAATATCCATGTTATTTTGCTTCAATTCTTAGAGTTCAACATAGAGTTGGAGTTGATGATTCTAAGATACAGAACTAAATGCACATTTTAGTGCATTCTAGGCTTTTAAAGCTGTCTTATAGTCGATGATATAAAAGAAGACTTCTTCGGTTAACGATGAAAAAATCCAAGATAATAGCAATTGATACTACTTGAACCATTAAACATAAGTAGGGTTGACATATGTTATTTCTAGATTTGTGGTTGAAGTGACGGTTAAAGATGGCGGAGTTGATCCATTAATTAAATTGTTCATGTTATAAAAGTTAAGAAGGGGAGTGAATTAGTTTTCCAAGCAAGGAAGTTTCTAAGATTTAGCTTGACAACAAACATATAATTTATTATAGAAACTGAGGTTGTATTTGAATTGGAACTAACTAGAACAAGTTGAGCTACTTTTTTTTTTCCTTGAAGCATTAATACCATGTGATGAGAGTGAAAGAATATTATGTATATTGATTTTAGCAATGATTTATAGCAATACAATGTGTAAAAGATAGCTAATAAGCAATAGTAAAGAGTTGAATACATATTAGATCAGTAGTAAGCTAAGATAAGAACTAAGAGAGATGGAAGAGAAGTAGAAGTCTAGCTAACGCCTTTGACTGCGTCTCTTGCTCTTATATTTGAAAGGTTTTATAGATTTTTTTTTATTTGCAATTATTTTCTAGTAATAGCTATATTATAAACATTTTCACTTGCATGATATGCATAAAAAAATGCTAAGACTTGTATGGATGATACTCGGCCAAGCATTTGTGTGTGAGTTTTTTAGGTAAGTATCTTTTTCTCCTTAATACTTATACACAAATATTGGTAATTCTCTTTTTTTCCTTATATTTATACACAAATATTGATGCATCTTACTTACTTTTGAAGAAAGAACCCTCTCCAAATGATTGATTATTAAGCCAACTTTAGCACAAAACTTGTACATGCAATGCTTGAGATTAATATCTGTAACATTTGCTACTACCATAAGCAACCTTACTCCTACTGTAACTTTGATCTTGGTAACCTCTTTTGGGTACATTTTCTTTTCAATGATATAAACTAAAGAATAATGATTGCATTATATTAATATCATTAAGTATTTTTTAATAATTTCTAAATTAATTATATGTGTACAAGCTAGAAAAATTGAGATTAAGAACAACAATAAGGAAGGCAAAGGTATTAGGAATTGTAGTAGGATTATGTAGGGCAATGATTTTCAATTTTTACAAAGGTGGAGAGATCAATCTTTGGTCAATAAATATTCATCTTTTGAAACATAGCAATCATGGTGATTATTAGCTTTAGAAAAATTGTATTGTTAGTAATAATCTTTTGGGTTCTTCTGTGGCATTAAGCAGTTGCATCTCTTCTGCATTGAGGTTGATTATTTAAGTCAACTCTAAAATTTTATGTTATGTTATGTTAACTTCTTTTATTTCATTTCATGTTATGATTTAATAGGTAAAAGGCTCTCATATTTCAAAAACAATTCATTATACTTGGTAGTGTCTGTTTTGAGGATCTAATCAAATTTATGAATTTTTGTCCAAATGTACTTTTTGGTTGAAAGAAATGAAAAAAAATCCATAAACTCCACAAAATAAAAAGTATGGACATAAATTAGAGTAAGATCAAACTTTGCAATTACAAAATCTTTCATCCATAAAAAAATCTTTAGTTTTAAAGAATTCTAAATCCCATAAAAGAATTTTTTTAATGAATAAAGGATTATTTTAATGTTTTTTATTCTATAAAAGGATTTTATTTAAATATCAAACTATAAAGTAAGACAAATTCCATATATAGCAACCAATGTTTTGGAAAAAATGTAATATTTTGTACTATTCTAGAATGCTTTAATAGAGTAATTGTGTGTAATGTTTTGGAAAACATGCCAAAATAAGCAAGATATATCCATGCCATTACTCAAGTGCAACATTAGTGTTTATAATTTTATACTATTCTCTTTTGCCCACTTGCTCCAAAATTAACATCGCACCTAGCTACATCTTCCTCCACTACAAATTCCCTTCAATCATGGATCTTGGATACTAAAGTAACCCACCATTTAATGCCTGAATCAAAGAATATGTCCATTCATTCTAATTACCATCGCATAGATGAACTCAAAATCAGAAATGGTAAAACATTACCAATTGCTAATATTGGTTCTTCTACAAGTTTATCTCACAATCATTCCTTTAATTTGTGTAATATCCTTCATGTTCCCCATGCTTTCAGCAATTTACTTTCAATTTCTTCTTTCACTTATACTAACCATGTTTTTGTTGAATTTTTTCCCCATCATTTAAAAATTAAGGACCTTCAAATCAAGGATTTGTTGCTTTCTAATTTGAATGATTAAGGTCCTATTCCTTATTCCTTAATGTTACTCCATTAGTCTCTCCCAAAGCCGCCCTCACGTGCACTCTAAAACACTAGCATGGTCATCTTGGTCATGCCTCTCTTCTTGTTGTTCTACAAGCTCTCCAAAGCTCTTATTTTTCTTTTATGTCCAATAAAAATAAAGCTCTCTATGAAGCATGTACTACCAGCAAGAGTCATAAGTTACCATTCTCTAAGTTTGTGTCTTATGTTCAAGGTCCATTTAACATAATCTGTTTTTATTTATGAGGTTGTTCACCAGTTGTTCATAGTTACTATATGCTTTTTTATAATCACTTTACCAAATATTGATGGATTTATTTTGTTAAAATCAAATCTAAGGTACTTAATGTGTTCATCAAATTCAAACATATTGTTCAAAAATACTTTAATCGCTCAATTAAATGCTTTAAATCTTATTGGGGTGGGTAATTTTAGGCCTTCACATCCTATGTCTCTGACATTGGCATTTCATAATGCATCGCATGTCCCAAAACTCCAAAAAAAAAAAAAGGTTGTGCTAAACACAAACATATGCACATCATCAAAACTAGATGACACTTCTTCATCATTCCCATGTTCCTAATAAGTATTGACATTATGCATTTGATATAGCCATTTATATTACAAATCACCTACCCACTCCTATTCTTCATAATGACATACCATTTCACAAGTTGTTCAACACTCAACCTAATTAGAATGACTTCAAGATATTTAGCTGCCATAGTTATCCATGACTAAAACCATATGAACCTTATAAGTTAGCTCCACTAGTAAAAAATGTGTATTTCATGGTTACAATAAAATACACAAAGTTTTTATTGTCTTGATTTATCTACCATGAAAATTCTAATTTTTCATCATGTTATTTTTTATGAACAAGTACTTCCATTCTTCATTCATGATGGGCCTCTAGTTCCAATTTTTAGTGATCCACTAGCTACAATATTTCTCCCACCTCAGTTACTAACCTCACTTTAACCTCTATCCTCTAACTAGAATTTGCACTCAACTAAATCACCATAAACATCCCACTCTTCATCAAACTCTATCTCCTTACCTACTACAACATCATTCCTAAATACATTCTCGCCTAACAACCTATCACTCATCGTTGACCTATATCAAAATCAAATAGCATATTGACATCAATCCATACCAATGACCCAACACCCGCCACCTGTACCATCCCGAACTTATCCAATGATGACCTAATCAGAAACATAATTACTGAAGCCTCATTTATTTCTTATCAATGTTGAACCTAAAACTAAACCCTCTTCCTTCACACTTGCAAATAAATCTCCACATTGGCACAAGACAATGGTAGATGAACTTAATACATTAATATCTAATCACACATGGGAACTTGTCCCTTCCACACCTGCTCAAACCTTAGTAGGATGGAAATGGCTGCATTGTATTAAAAAAAAAGCAGGATGGCTCCATTGATCAATACAAGTCCAGGCTTATTGCCAAAGGCTTTTATCAACATCTGGGCATCGACTTCACCTATATTTTAGTCCTGTAATCAAACCTAGTACCATTCATATATTTTTTCTCTACTTGTCTCTTATGGATGAGTAATTAAATAGTTAGACATATCTAACACTTTTCTACAAGGTTATCTTGAAGAAGATGTGTTCCTGCAATAACCCTCGAGCTTTGTCAATACCATGTACCCTTTTTATGTGTGTTACCTTAACAAGTCTCTATATGCTTTGCACCAGGCACTGTGACAATGGTTCAAGAGACTCATCCTTCGCTTAGAACAATATGGCTTTCAAGGCTCCAAAACTAATGTTTCCTTCTTTTACTGTTATGGTAATATCTCACTATTTTGTTTGATATATGTTGATGACATAATCATCACTAGAAGCTATTCTAAATCAATTTAGATTGTTATCCATCATCTTAGCTCTAAATTTACTATTAAAGATTTGGGAAATCTCTATTATTTTCTTAGTGTTGAGACATTTTAGTAAATTAATGGATTGATTCTCACCCAAAGCAAGTATATTAGTGATTAATTATATAAAGCCGATCTATCTAATACTAATGGCATTAGCACTCCTTATTGCCAACTACAAAGTTGCACTCTACTGACTCACGTCCCTTTCATGACCATACACTCTATTGAAGTCTTATTGGCAAACTTCAATACTTAGCTCTAACTAAGTCAAACCTCTCCTTCTTTATTAATAAAGTATCTCAACTTAAGCATTAGCCCACAAAACAAAATTGGTCCACTTTGAAAAGAATTCTTCGATATCTTTAATCAACTTCCAACTATAGTCTTTTTCTTCACAAGCCTTCTTCCAACATACTTTAAGCATATAGTGATGTTGATTAGGGTAGCTTAACTAATGATAGAAAATCAACCTTGGGTTTTTGCATTTTTTTGGGAGACAATCTTATTCAATGGGGATTTAAAAAGCAACAGACAATTGCTCATCTACTATAAAGGCAGAATATTAATCTCTTACCCACGCCACCAATGAAATTTACTGGATTCAATCACTATTACATGAAATTGGATACTCTCTACCAATGGCTCCAATAATCTAGTGTGACAACTTCAGTGCCAATATTCTTACAAAATCATTAAAGAAATCTCACTTTCAAACATTGCGATCCAACTTGACCATTGTCCTTTCCTCAGCTCAAGTTGCAGGAGGGTGATAAGGATAACTATTTCACTATATATATATATATATATATATATATATATATATATATATATATATATATATATATATATATAATGTACATTGATTCATCTTCAATACAATACTAATTCCTTCAAAGGGTTGCTGAACCTTGAAGTCCTCAGAATTGCTAGCTGTGGTATGGAGAACATTGTACCAGAGAAGGAAGGAGTGGAAGCAACTTTTAAGTTTGTGTTTCCAAGACTAAAAAAATTTAAGTTTGGAAATTAGCAAATCTAAAGAGTTTTTACTCAAGTATTCATCTTTTACAAATACTAATACTAGAAAGTTTGCGAGTCTTTGACTATGATAATTTAGAGACTTTCACAAAAACAACCACAAAACTTGCAGATTCTTATCGACCAAGGGTAATATGAGAGTCAAGTTCAAATGCTTTTCTCCTTTGAAAACTTATGAATAAATCTAGCACATTCCAACTTACTTTTAATAAGTATAATATACTTGGCCAATAAAATGTAAAATATATATATTTATCATCCACATTCAATTGTTGCATGTATTACACTCAATTTAAGCAAGAATATCCAAAAAATATAAATCAATAAACACCACCACTTTGTTAACAACTATATTTTTAAGTGTTTTTCTATATAAACACAACTTAGAATTCAATTTAAAGGTTAAGAAAACTTGTTTATCATTCATCATTTTCTTAAACATTCAATTGAGCTCTTAAACTTTCCTTTAAACAATTCTTTGTGTATAACTCTTGTGAGAGTTGGTGAGTGATTAGAATAGACATTCTTATTCTTCTATTTTTTTGGGTTTAGAAAATAGGAAGTGAGATTCTATTCTAAAGGAATTGGTTTAAATGTTTAGCCATTAAAACACTTGGGAAATTGGTTTTAGTGTGAGCCTTGAAAACACTTATAATTTGATTTTTGAGTGAGCTTTGAAAACTCAAGTTGTAAGGTTATAAGAGTGAGCCACAAAACTCTTTTGTATTCTCAATCTTGTGAATAAGATTAGGTGATTAAAAAATCCTAACTTGGGGATAAGTTAGGTGGAGACATAGGATTATTGTTGAATCCGAACTCCCTAAATATTTGTGTTCTTCATTCTTCCTTCTTAACTCTTACTCAATTCTTGCAAAGAATTCCTTTAATTTCCTATTTTTGTTCGATAGTCCTATTCACCCCCCTTTAGGAGTCTTTCAGTATATATCTCTTGCTATCTATCCTAAAATCTCAATCTCAAGCTGCTAACTTTACTAACTTTTATGAACATTTATTATTATTGTTGTTTATTTTCTAACATTTTTCTTATTATTTGCCTATTTTTCATATTAATTTATGTTGTATATTCTTGTGTTATATCAATTTCCATTATAATCTCAATCTATGCACTCAACTCTCATTTCCCTTTATTTTTATGTTTTATTTATGTTACTGTCATTTTTGTATTTTATTATTTATAATCTCTACTCTTACTCCTTCTTGTTTATTTGTTTGTTTAATTTGCAATTTTAATACTACATGTCTTTTATTTCTGCATTATTTATGTTTTGGCTGTGTCATTTATTGATCACAAAAATCATCCAAATGCAAGGATATGATCATAATTTCTTTTATTTTACTACTTTTTCAAATAAATGATTTGGTTATGTGTTCAATAATTTATGATATGGGGAATGACCTTCCAAAGGACAAAATTCACTTTTTGATGCCTAACTTGATGGGAACTCATATTGTGAATTAATTGTTCACATGATTAATTAAATGTCATTTTTAAATGTTTTTCTAAAATATTTTTAATTTAAAATTCATTTTTCAAATATCCTTTCATTCTTTTAATTTTTAACTTATTTTTTTTATTTTCTAAGTTATTCATAAAAATTTTCATTTTCAAGATATTTGTTTAATCTGAACTCCTTAAATATTTATGTTCGTCATTCTTCCTTCTCAACTCTTACTCAATTCTTGCAAAGAATTCCTTTAATTTCCTATTTTTGTTCAATAGTCCTATTCACCCCCCCTCCTCTAGAACTCTTTCAATTGGTATCAGAGATTGAATTCTAGGTACTTCATTGCTAGAATACAAGATCATGTGGAGTGAATCTCAAAACATCTCTTCTCTTAGAACATTCTTTGACGGTAGTGACTATCCACATTGAAAATTCAAAATGGAATTATATCTTGATTATGATTCAATCAAACTTTGGGATATTGTCCTAAGAGGTTGGGAACCACCTACAATCATCATTGATGGTGTGATAACTACTCTTGCAAGAAGCCAATGGAGTTTTGATCAAAAGGAAGAAAATCACAAAAATAAAAAGGCTATGATTACTCTAGTCTCCTCTATGATAAGAGAACAAGGAGGCAAGCTTCAACAATGCATTCGGCTAAAGAAATATGGGAGACTTTAGAGAATCACTACGAAGGCAACATTCAAGTAAGAAGCAAGAAGGTTCAACTTCATATGTATGAATATGAACTCTTCAAAATGAAGCCTTAAGAATCAATCATGGAGATGATAAATCGTCTCAATGCTCTCCTCACAACCCTCAAGAAACTTGGAAAAAATTTCTCTAAGGAAGAGGTAAACAACAAGATTCTAAGAATCCTATCTAAGAAGGATTGGGAATCTCATGTTACCTCAATTAAGGAAGCTCAAGACCTCTCTACTCTATCAACCGATGTGTTCATTGGTAAGCTCTTAACACATGAGCTCACCATCAAGCAAAGAGGTGAAGAACAAGAAGAGAAAGAAGAAAATAAAAAGAGCATTGCTCTAAAAGGTCTTTAAGTAGATATTGAAGAGGAAATCATCAAAGATTCTAGTGATGAAGATGGTGACATTGCCATACTCACTAGGAACTTCAAGAAGTTCTTAAGAAAGAAAAATTTCTTAAGAATAAGGAACTTCAACAAGAACTTTGAAGGAGATGAGAAGAAAAAAATAAAAGAGGTTACTTGCTATGAATGCAAGAAACTGGGCCACATTAGAAGTGAATGTACCAAACTCAAATTTAAGAGCAAGGGAGCAAAATATAAGAAGAAGGCATTCAAAGCTACTTAGGATGATTCCTCCAAATCTGAAGAGGAAAAGGAACAACAAGAAGTTTCCTATCTTTGCTTCATGGCCATTGAAAATGACAATAAGGTACCATCCACTTCTTATTCTTCCTTTGATGATTGTGATGAATATTGTGATGATGATGATGAGAGCTCTATTGTGAGAAAATTACTTGTTAAATGCAAAAGTTTTTTCTCTAAGAAGAAATAATATAAACATGAGTTAGCTAGCTTAAATAAGGATTTTGAATGTTTAAAAATTGATTTTTCTAAACTTGTTGCATCAAATGAAAAACTTGTAAGTGATGCTAAATCTTCTAATTCTTTAGAAGACCAACTTAAGAAAGCAAATGATGAAAATCATAAGCTTTCTAAGGAAGTCTTATAATTAAAGAATTCCATTGCTAAATTTAAGAGAGGAAAAGAAACTTTAGATAGTCTTCTTGACTCTCAAAAATTTCATGGAGATACCCATGGAATTGGATATAAAAATGGAATGTCTTCATCATCCTCATCACATATTACTTTTGTTAAATCTTCACATGATTCTACTCCTTCAATCTTAAATGAGATTCAAGCTTTCAAAGCTAAAAAATCTCATGTGTTAAATAGCAAGGCAAAGTCTCATAAGATTAACCCTTCATTAACACAAAGAGGTAAGGCTCAAACTAGAGCACCTCAACCTAAGCATGCTTATATATACACTAGACATAATTATAATAGGCATGCTGCACAACACAATGCACATAAACATATTACACAAACTTATTGAAATATTCATCACCATTGCTAATGTATGTCTCACTCAATGTCACAAAATAATAAGAGATACACACAACACCAAAGGCATATTTCACACACTAAGAAAGCATTTCATTCTAGGAGAAATAAATTTGAAAATGTTGTATGTTCATATTGCATGATCAAAGGACATACCAATAATGTGTGCTTTTATGGAAAACTACACATGAATTTGCTTCCTTTGGATTATCTTAAAACTAACCAACCTAGACCAAGAAAGGTTTGGGTTCAAAAGAACATTTAAAATATTTTATGTAGGTATGCTTGAAATCTGCAAGAACAAAAAGCAAGTGGTATATCGATAGTGGATGTTCAAGGCACATGACAAGAGACAAGGAGCAATTCACCAAACTTGATGCTAAGGATGGAGGACATGTTACATTCGAAGACAATGCAAAAGGAAAAATTATTGGCATTGGATAAATAGGTAATCCTCAATCCTTATTTATACATCATGTGTTGTTTTTTGATGGTCTTAAACATAATTTGCTAAGTATAAGCCAATTGTGCGAAATGGGAAATAAGGTGACTTTCTATCCTAAAAATTGCTTTATTAGTAGTCTTGATGAAGACAAAGTAATTTTTAGTGGTGAAAGAGTAGATAACATTTATGTTATTGATTTGAATAAAATTGATAACAAAGATATGAAATGCTTAATGTCAATTTCCCATGACTCATGGACATGGCATAGAAGGTTAGGACATGCAAATTTTTAAGCTTCTGAATGATCTTTGTAAACATGAACTTGTGGTTGGTTTACCTAAGCTTGAATTCACTAAGGATAAACCTTGTGATGCTTGTTAAAAGGGAAAACAATCTAATTCTTCATTTAAGCTAAAAAATGTAGTGTCTAGACCACTTAAACTTATACATATGGATTTTTTTAGACCAACTAGAGTTGCTAGTCTCGGTGGAATGCACTATGCTTATGTGTTGGTTAATGATTACTCTATATACACTTAAGTGTGTTTTCTTGCTCATAAGAATGATGCATTTAAAGCTTTTAAAAATTTTTCAAAAAGGATTCAAAAAGAAAAAGGATTTTGTATTTGATCCATTAGAAGTGATCATGGAACCAAATTTGAAAATGAATTTTTCAAAAACTATTGTAATGAAAACAATATTTCTCATACATTTTCATCTCCTAGAACTCCTCAACAAAATGGGATAGTTGAAAGAAAAAATAGAACTCTTATGGAAATGGCTAGAACGATGCTTCATGAGCATAATTTGCCTCTATACTTTTGGGCGAAAGCCGTTAACACATCTTATTACATTTCAAACCGAGTTTTCAAAAGACTGATTTTAAATAAAACATCTTATGAGCTATGGAACAATAGAAAACCCAAAATCTCATATCTAAGAGTATTTGGATGCAAGTGCTTTATATTGAACACCAAGGATAATCTTAGGAAATTTGATTCAAAAGCCAATGAAGGAATTTTCCTAGGATATTCCATCTCTAGCAAAGCATATAGGGTCTTTAATAAGAGAACTCTAGTAGTTAAAGAGTCAATGTATATGGTACTTGATGAATCAAACTCACTTGATCCTAAAAAGGATGTTTGTAGTGTTGATGATCTTGTAGGTGACAATGAGATTATGGAAACACAAGAAGAAAATGCTAGTAAGCCTTTAGAACTTAAAGATCCAAGCAAGAAGAAAAATGAGGAGATACTTCAACCTACCTTGAAGGATGAACTTTCAAAGGATTGGCAATTTAAGAAAGCTCACCCTCAAGACCTTATTATAGGTGACACTATAAAAAGGATAACCACTAGATCTAAACTTGGATAACCACTAGATCTAAACTTAAGTCTAATATTAATTTATCTTTCATCTCTCAAATTGAACCCAAAAATGTTGATGATGCTTTGAGTGATGAATTTTGGGTCCTTGCTATACAAGAAAAATCAATTTGAGAGAAACAAGGTTTGGACCTTGGTTCCTAGACCTAAACATCATCTTATTATTAGCACCAAATGGGTGTTTAGAAATAAGATGAATGAACAAGGTGTCATAACTAGGAACAAAGCTAGACTAGTAGCTAAAGGTTATAATCAAGAGGAAGGAATTGATTATGATGAAACCTTTGCCCCAGTTGCAAGGTTATAAGCTATTAGGATGTTACTTGCATTTGCATCATACATGGATTTTAAACTTTATCAAATGGATGTTAAAAGTGTATTTTTAAATGGTTTTATTGAAAAGGAGGAATATATTGAACAACCTCCGGGTTTTGAAAATTTTGACTCTCCAAATCATGTTTTTAAATTATCAAAAGCATTGTATGGATTGAAATAAGCTCCAAGAGCTTGGTATGAAAGATTGAGTAACTTTTTACTAGAGAAAGGTTTCTCTAAAGGAAAGGTTGACACAACTCTTTTCATAAAGAAATCCAAGCATGTTTTATTAATTGTTCAAATTTATGTTGATGATATTATTTTTGGTGCTACTAACCATTGCTTGTGTGAGGAATTTTCTAAGCTAATGCAAGGAGAATTTGAGATGAGTATGATAAGAGAACTCAAGTTCTTTCTTGGACTTCAAATCAAGCAATGTAAAGATGGGATTTTCATTAATCAAACCAAATATGCAAGGGACATTCTCAAGAAGTTTCGAATGGATGGAGCTAAATCAATCAAAACTCCAATGAGCATCGTAACCAAACTTAACAAGGATGAGAATGGCAAACCGGTTGATGAAAAATGATTTAGAGCTATAATCGGATCCCTTCTTTATTTAATCATTAGTAGACCCAATATTATGTTTACTACTTGCTTGTGTGCTAGATTTCAATCAAGTCCTAGAGAGTCTCATTTGAATGCTATCAAAAGAATTTTTAAATATCTTTATGGTACAATGCATTTAGGACTTTGGTATCCTAGGAGTTCTTCCTTTGACTTGATTAGTTATTCTGATGCGGACTTTGCAAGTAGCCTACTAGATTAAAAAAAAAGCACTTTTGGAACTTGTCAAATTTTAGGAAATTGCTTATTTTTTGGTTTAGTAAGAAACAAGTTTCTGTTGTCTTATCCACCGCAAAAGCAGAATATGTGGTGGCTAGTTGTCATTGTACCTAAGTTCTATAGCAAAAATAATAATTTTTGGACTATGGCATTGATATTAATCACATTCCAATTAAGTGTGATAATACAAGTGCTATAAACCTTAGTAAAAATCCCATTAAGCATTCTAGAACTAAGCATATTGATATTAGACATCATTTCTTGCGTGATCATGTGCAAAATGGAGATATTTTTCTTGATTTTGTTGATACGAATCATCAGTTAGCAGACATCTTTACCAAGCCTCTTTGTGAGGAAAGATTTAATTTTATTAAGCATGAACTTGATATGATTGATGGCTCAAGCTTGTCTTGATCACTTGTTAAAATTGATGAATTGATGATTATATTCTTTTGTGATCATATTCTTTAGAAAAATTATTTTTAGCATTATGTATAAGCTTTGTTTTAAAAGTTTTTGCTTTAGCAAATTTACTTCATATACATGATATATTATATTTCCCATTTGCATGATCTTTGTATTAATTTTATTTGAATAGGATTTGTGTGGATTCATTCAATTTTTTTTAAAAGGCCCTCCTATTTTGCAAATTAATAATTAATTATTGAGTTAAATTCAATTAATTAATTATTTTAATATTCCCCCTCCTCAACAAAATTTTTTTAAAATGTTTTTTATGTGTTTTTATGCTAGTTTCTGTTTGGTTTGTTTTTAGTATACTTTCCGTATCTAAGTTTTAAGCCATTAGTCCATTTTTTTTAATTCATTTTATGCCAATTTCTATTTGGTTTATTTTCAGTATACTTTCTGTATCTAAGTTTTGAGCTGTTAGTCTATTTTTAATTCATTTTATGTCAATTTCTATTTGATTTATTTTCTGGATATTTTTTAGATAAAAGTCATGAGCTGTTTGTTTATTTTATAATTATTTTATGACAGTTTACGTTCAATTTATTTTCTGAATATTTTTTGGATATAAGACATGAGCTGTTAATTTTATGTCTTATCTACAATTGGTATTTTAATATCATCGTAGCTCTCTCCTTTTAATGCAATTTTATTTGCATTTTGACAAGGGGGGAGAAATATTTGAGTCTATTTAATTTTTTTTTACTATGTTTACACATGATTATTTTTTTATTATGTTTATACATGCATAATTAATGTTTCATGTATCAATTCTCCTTATGAATTGTTTTCATTTTTTAATAATGCATCGATATTTTTTTTTAAGATTTGGTCTATCTTTGCATTTTGACAAAGGAGGACAAATAATTGAGTTTGCATGCGTACTTAGTTAATTTCTTTTAAAGGAGAAATTTTTTTTCCAAAGTTGTGTTTATGTAAGTGACATAACTATGTAATAGTGTGCCATGTGTCCTTAATATCAATTTTTTAAATCCATTGAAATAGGGGGAGCAAAATTGTTTGAATTTATTTCACATAATTTTTTTTCTCATGCATAATAATAATGTAAGTATGGCTAGTTTTGCCCTTGTGATAAAAAGCCTTATTTTGCTTACTTTGTTTATATATGACATAAATTTTTTTATTTATGCATGACTATTAATTGTGCTTATTCATGCAAAATTCATATTCATGTATAAATTCTTCTTGGGAATGGTTTTTATCTTTGAAAATGACATGAATTTTATAAAGACTTTGAGTATCTTTACTTTCATTATTTTAGTTCTTGATCTTTTATTCCCTCTAGTATTTATGGCTCCCTTAAGTCAATTTCCCCTTATATCTCTCTCTTTTCTTTTTTTCTTTGACAAAGGAGGAGAAGAAGCTATGTGCTTAAGGGATAAATAATTGTGTTTAAGATATGCTAAGTACCACATGATTATGTATGATTGATTGACTAGTTAAACTCTACATGATCATGTGATGTCTGAATATAGCATATATACTATTTTGTGATGCATTATAGTAGTACTATATACATATATGTTTGAAATTATTTCCTTCATATTGTCTAACATTTTTTTTAATGATCAAGTTATCATCATTTGTTATGTCAGGCCATGTTCTTAATAACTTTTTTATGTTGTCTTTATTTTGGACAAGAAGGATAATAAAATTTATTTATATTTCTTATCATGTCCAAAAAGGAGGAGAAATAAAGAAATATATTTGTTAAGGGAATATATTTGTTAAACCCTTATACATGCTATGATAATTCATTTATTTTTATGCTCTGGTACATAATAAATATTGAATTTATGCATATGTTAAGGGGAAGCAAAATATTTTCTCATTTTGCATCTACTTAATTTGAAAGGGGGAGCTATTTTAATTTACCATGCTTATACATGTTATTTATTTTTTTCACAGACACACATATTATTTATCATCTTTTCAAATTGGTTGTCAAAACCAAAAAGGGGGAGATTGTTTACCATTTGCATGATCAAACTCCTAATTTTGGACTTTGACAAACAATTTTTATACTAATAATTTCAATTAAGTGTGTAGGGAATTATATACCAAACATATACCAAGCATATACACTTTTGGATGAATAGTGACTTTTCAGGCTGATTGAACCTTTGAGATTGAAGAAGACTTTTAACATATTTAGAGCTCTTAAATGAGAAAATGAACTTCTTAACTTTTGAAGTAGACACCTTAAGCTTTCTAAATTGAGCTTGATTTTCAAAATCAAATTTCATTTGGGTATGCAAATCTTTAGTTGAATCAACATATGCAACTTGCATTTTAGTTTGCACAGCTCTTTGTATTTCAGAAATATCTTGAGCTACAGATGTCCAATTGAGGTGATTCAAAGTTTTATAGAAATATAAGACAATTATATACAACTTTTATGAATAACATTTTGGCTGAATTGATCATCTTCAGTCCCTTTCATGAGCATCTTTCAAGATGGTCATGAGCTATCCTTGAATGGAGCATGTTGAGCATGTTTTTGCCAAAAACTGGCAGTACCCCTCATGAGTGAGAGTGCTCATGACCTGCTCATGAGCAAACCTCTGACAACATCCAATGAGAATTTTTGAATGCAACAGATATATTTTTGCTCCTCATAAGCATTGTTCACTCATGAGTTGCCCGTGAGCATCTTTTGAGCTACCAAAAGTCCAAGAATTGATTCAAAATCAATTATAAACATTAGAGACATGATTGATACATTCAAAAACTATATTTTTAAGTGTTTTTATATATAAACACAACTTAGAATTCAATTTAAAGGTTAAGAAAACTTGTTTATCATTCATCATTTTCTTAAACATTCAATTGAGCTCTTAAACTTTCCTTTAAACAATTCTTTGTGTATAACTCTTGTAAGAGTTGGTGAGTGATTAGAATAGACATTCTTATTCTTCTATTTTTTGGGTTTAAAAAATAGGAAGTGAGATTCTATTCTAAAGGAATTGGTTTAAGTGTTTAGCCATTAAAACACTTAGGAAATTGGTTTTAGTGTGAGCCTTGAAAACACTTGTAATTTGGTTTTTGAGTGAGCCTTGAAAACTCAAGTTGTAAGGTTGTAAGAGTGAGCCATAAAACTCTTGTGTATTCTCAATCTTATGAATAAGATTGTGGGTGATTAAAAAATTCTAACTTAGGGATAAGGTAGGTGGAGACATAGGATTATTGTTGAATCCGAACTCCTTAAATATTTGTGTTCTTCATTCTTCCTTCTCAACTCTTACTCAATTCTTGCAAAGGATTCCTTTAATTTCCTATTTTCGTTCGATAGTCCTATTCACCCTCCTCTAGGAGTCTTTCAATATATATATCTTGTTATCTATCCTAAAATCTCAATCTCAAGCTGCTAACTTTACTAACTTTTACTAACATTTATTATTATTGTTGTTTATTTTCTAACCTTTTTCTTATTATTTGCCTATTTTGCATATTAATTTATGTTGTATATTCTTGTGTTATATTAATTTCCATTATAATCTCAATCTATGCACTCAACTCTCATTTCCCTTTATTTTTATGTTTTATTTATGTTATTGTCATTTTTGTATTTTATTATTTATAATCTCTACTCTTACCCCTTCTTGTTTATTTATTTGTTTAATTTGCAATTTTAATACTACAAGTCTTTTATTTGTGCATTATTTGTGTCTTCGTTGTCATTTGTTGATCACAAAAATCATCCAAATGCAAGGATATGATCACAATTTCTTTTATTTTACTACTTTTTCAAATAAATGATTTGGTTGTGTTCAATAATTTATGATATGGGGAATGACCATCCAAGGTACAAAATTCACTTTTTGACGCCTAACTTGATGGGAACTCATATTGTGAATTAATTGTTCACATGATTAATTAAATGTCATTTTTAAATTTTTTTCTAAAATATTTTTAATTTAAAATCCATTTTTCAAATATCCTTTCTTTCTTTTAATTTTCAAATTTTTTTTATTTTCTAAGTTATTCATAAAAATATTCATTTTCAAGATATTTTTCTAATTATTTTCTTTGGATTTTAAAGTTATTTTTCATTTAATTTTCAAATAAAATTTTTTTGTGCCCTGAAACTCGAAATATGGAGCAATCATGGAGAGGATATTTGCGAAATGTGTTAGCCATTCTCAACTTCCTTCTCTTTTTAATTTATTGCTTTATTTATTTTTCATATTTTCTTGTTTAGCATGCACATATTTATTCATAAATTTTCCATAATTTTCATACCATGGGTTAATTGTTGGTCTTTTGTTGTTTTATTTGCATGTTTTATGTTCAAAAATAATATTTTTCCATATGTTATGAATTTGGTTGGATGCCATGTTTATGTGATATTACCATGACATGTAGAATAGCCATATTTATATTTTTCTTTATGTTTTTTTTATGCCATGTTTTACTATGTGTGCTATGTTATACATGTAAATTTAGCGTATACCATGATCATGCATCATTTTATGTTGTTATGCCATGTTCATGCATTATTATATCATGATCTTTTGTGCTTGTGTATATATATTGTTTCTGCAATTGTATGTAGATGTTGATGTATAATAGTACATAATTCTTGGAAGCAATGTACACAAAGTAAGGTCGGCAATGCTTAACATTCGGGCAGTATGAAGATGCCTCAAACAAAATAGCCTAATTCTATTGACATCAAAATTCGAACCCAATGCTTTATCCAATGGGCAAATGTAGTTCCAAGCAAGGGATCTGAGTTTTCCTAAGTTCCTAAGACAAACAATTTTCTGAGTGATACCGAGTGGCTACTCCCTTTTTCTCCTGCTTGAGTGAAGGGTTATAAGTACATTTATGTCATCTTTAAGCTCTTTCAATACTCTCCTCACTACCCTTTTTTTTTCATAACAAGGAAAAAGGGTACGTGATCCAAAGAATGTCAAGTTGGTCTCGTTGGCGTCAACAATTATTAATAATGAAAAAACTGAAAAAATAACAAATAGCAACAAAAATCAACAAATATTAACAAAAATCAACAAAATTGACAAACATCAACAACTATAAATTTTTGTTGTTTTGTTGATTTTAATTGTTTTGCTATTGTTTTCAATTATTTTTGTTGTTTCCATTTGTTTATGTTTGTTGATTTTTCTGAATAACAACAAAAAAATTATGAAATATGTCAAAAAATTATTATTTTTATCATTAATACTAATAAAATTAAAAATTTTATTTATGGCTTTAATTTTATTAATAATAATAATAAATAATTTTAAAAAATAAAAATCGACAAATATAAAATTTTATTCATTTTTGTTGTTTTGTTGTTTCAATCATTGTTTTTAGTTGTTCTTTTTATTGTTTCGGTTTGTTGATATTTTTTAATTTTCAAGTGTTTTTTTTCTGTTGATGTTACAAATACATTATAAGGATTGTAAAATTGTTACATATTGATGATCAATAAGTATGAAATATATATTTTAAAAAAAAGTTGTTAAATATTTTAATAATTAAATTAAAGTGAAAAAATAAAATATTTATTCTTTAAGAATATAAAATGAGAAAATTTTGTTTATTTATTGTTCTTACAACATTTGAAGTTATTTATTGTTTGGTTTAACAACAATTGAAAATGTTTAGTTGATAATTATTCATTTGAAAAAAAAAACAAGTCTTAAAGAAAAAAATATTAAGCAAAAGAAAAAAATAAAACATTGAGAATTAAATAAAGATAGTATCTTAAAAATTTTAAAAAAATGTTGAGTAAAAAAAAGTTGAAAAAAAAAGATGAAAACAATAGAAAAAATGTTAAGAAAGAAAAAGATAAAAATAGTATCACAGAAATTGCAAAAATGTTTAGCAAAAAAAATGAGAAAAACAAAAGGAAGAAAATATTAAAAAAAAAATCAAACAAAAAAGTTGAGAAAAAAATATGAAGATAGTAGAAAAAATGTTGGAAAAAAAAAGGGATATGGATAGTACCATAAAAATTGAAAAAAAAATAGTAAAAAAATTGAGAAAAAAAAAAGAAAGACAATAGAAAAAAATTTTAGAAGAAATTGTCGAGTAAAAAAACATTGAGAAAAAAATAGTTAAAGATATTATTAAGCAAAAAAAATGTTGAAAAAAAGTTGAAAAAAGTCAGTAAAAAAGAAAGAAAAAACTTTTAAAAAAAAACTCTAAAAATAAGGGTGATAAGAGAAATAGTTTATATTTGAAAGAAAAAAGTTATCAAAAGTTAGTTTTGAAATTTTTTCGATCAACAACATTTTTTAAAGTTTTTTTTTTTTTGGTATATTTATGTAAAGAACTCTTTTAACATTTATCTACTCAATAAAAATAGTTATTTTCTTATTACTTTTTTTTAGAAAAGATGAATTATTTGTTCATGAAAATAAAAAAATATATCTTAATAAAAAACAATATAAAATAAGAGTAGAATTAAGAAATACTAAAATAAAGTCTCCTTACTATAAACTTTTTTTGTCACCGTATTGATGGAGCTCTTTTAGTTTGCAATTTGACAATCAAGTTGAAAAAAATCAATAAAAAAGAAAAAAGTTTTAATTAGCCGCAAATTGACTTGTCGATCTTTAAATGAGTATGATGATAGAAAAATCAACAGAATTTTTACAACCGAAAAATATTCAAATTCTACAAACAAATCAATTCCCATAAAAGGGTAAAAATATTTCCATGAAAAAGATCCAAAATTTTACAAAAATTAATAAAACAAATAGATTAAAATTTTTTATTTATTAAATGCAAAAAAATAAATATAATAAGAAATTATTGTCAATCTAAAAAATAATCAGTGCCAGTCGAAAACAAAAAATTTTGAGAAAAAACCAAGGGAGAAAGAAAAAACAAAAGAGGGAACAAAAGGTGGCTAGATTTTTGGAGATATGTAGTTATTTTCTTATAACGTTGACAATGATAAAATATTAGTAGATATGACTTTAGGATTTTAAATTCGACACTTCTACATTATTTAAGATATTACTATTAAATGCTCCTGACATATCATAACATAATTTTTTATTCCCATTTAAAAAAAAAAAAAACTTAAACCCTATATATATAATTTTTACAAAACATTGTCAATTAAACAATGAAATAAATTTAAAAAAACTAAAAATACCTAATATTCAAAATTATTGAAAAATAAATTTATTAATGAAGAACTATATTGATACAATATCTTACTAACTGTCAAAATTTTGTAATATCACAATAATTTAGGTATAACCATAAATTTAATATAAAGAAATTTGACTTATTTTCTTTTAACTAAAACTTATTTTATTATCAGTTTTGTGAAAAGATTAACATTAATTTAAATGCTTATCATCATAAACTGATTTAATTTTTAAAATTTGTATAAATTGGCTAATAACTATTTTGCTAAAATTTTAATGAAACAATGTTTAGTCACAAAGTAACTAGGTCAATCAGTAAAAAAATAAAAATAAAAAAATAAAAAATAAAAATAAAAATTGTATATTTTAATTTACATTTAGATTGAAATTTATTTACTAGAAAAATTTAGAAAGCTAATAATATATTTCATTAATATTCTTCAAATTGCACAAAAAAAAATTTCCTTCAATATTTTTTAATTAATAATTATCTTTAATATATATATATATATATATATATATATATATATATATATATATAATGTTGAGTTTTAAAATCATTAAATCAAAAATTTGACAAGTGTCTATCTTTATATTTATTCTAACATCTAAAGTGTCAAACCATTAAAAATCCCAATTTTTATTATTAATAAAATTTTATTTTTATATTTTTTAGTATTATTATTTTAACTAAAACACTAATATACATATTAGTATTTATATAATACATTTTTTTTTATTTCAAATTACTCAATCATTTTTTCGAAACTATTACAAGTTCTAATTTTAAATATTTTCTCAACTAAAATACTATTATACATACTCCAATAATAATTTAATACTTCCATAACACAAATCCTATTATATTTAAAAATAATGTTAATAAATATTAAAGAAAATAAAATTAATGTAATCTAGTTTATTTTTAATCTATTTAGTTAGCTTTTTCTATTTATAAAAATTCTTATTTTAAAAGCATATGTTGTATTCAATATGAAACACTTTAATTATACTACATCTAAAAGGCTAAAGCACTACTCTTATTTTTCATTAGAAATTATGTCTTTTAATTTAATAAATTAAAATATCCACCTTTTATTCAATCAAAAACACATTTTTATTTTTATTTAACATAAATATAAATGTGTAACTTATCAATTATATTCTATTTTTTTTATTTTATTTATTCAATCGTTATTAATCCTATACATATTAAAAATATATATGTACTTTTAATAAAAAAAATTAAAATAAAATTATCATAATAACATTCTAAACTTTCATTTTTACAATTGATTAATTTGTAGCTTTTAATTTATCACTACTTAATAATTATATCAAAATGTTAATTAAATAAAGATGGTAGAAATAAATAAATAAAAATGGTAAAGGAGTCATTTTTACCATAAAAACATAAACTTTATGATAGAAATGCCAACTTTGCCATAAATGGCATAAATGCAATAAAAATTACAAAAAAAGGAACAAAAGAAATAAAGTGCAGAAATAATTTAATAAATAAATAAATATGGCAGGAATAAAATAAGAAAAATAGCAAAGATGACATTTTACCATAAAAATGTGAATTTTATGATAAAAGGGCCAAATCTACTACAACAGGCATAAATGCAATAAAAATTACATTAATACCACAAAAATAATAAAAAAAAAAGAAATAAATATATAAAGAAAATAAAAATATTAAAATGGTAAACGAGACATTTGCACCATAAAAATGGAGACTTTATGATAAAAAGGCCATATTACCACAAATAACATAAATATAATATAAATAATAATATAAATGCAATAAAAAATAATATAAATGCAACAAAAAATGCAGAAATAATAATAAAAATAAATAAAATACAGCAGTAATAAAAAAATTAAAATTATGCAAAAATAACCATGAAAATTATAACTTTACATTAAAATACCCAGTTTTACGTAAATGGAGAAAAAGATGCAAAAATAATGGAAAAATACAAAATTAATGCAAACGCTCCCGGATCTAACCCGAACTTCATTCTTCTTCAACATATTTTATTCACAAACTTCAAGTCACCATATAAAAATCACAACTTTTATCACATCACATTAATAATAAAAAATAAAAATGCTATAATGGTGAAAAATGCAAGAAAATAGTAAAAAATAGAGAAAAATGCAAAATTAATGATTTTAATAATGATAAAAATATAAAGATCCTTAGAGGGACCAGGTGATTACCCTAGATGCATATTTTAACAAAGATGTGGCTTGGTTTGAATTTAATGGTCTAAATCCTAGACAAAGAGAGTCATTTTTTGTTGTGTTTGGTTAAATGGGTCTCTAAATGCTTTAGGGGAGAGAGAGAGAGAGGGTAAGAAAGGCCTCCAAAATAATGGTTTTTTTCTCTCATTAGATGTCTATCTCAAAGTGTGTGCCAATCTCCCTTACAAAGAACAAGAAAATGTATTTTTATAATGCAGACTTGGGGAACCATGAGCTTGGGTCCATGACCCATGCTCTTAGGTCCATGACCCATAAAACCTTTAGGTCAGACCCACACTCAGGTGTAAATGGGTCATTTTGACCCATGAACTAGGCTAAATGACTTACACTTGTGGGTCATCAACCCAAGCTCATATGTTGACCCATCCCTATAGGCTTTTCCCAACATTTTTGTCCCTTTTGGATCCAAACTTGATTTTTTTTAGAGTTTGGTTGCTTTTTGGTATATCTTTGGTGTCTTTTGGGTTTCTTCTCAATCTAAGCATGCTCGAGAGAACTTCCAAGGAAATTCTCCTCATGTCTGATAAACAAGAATCCTTCATTATTGGATTTTTAGGGGACTATCACAATTTAGATATCAACAGTTGCTCCCTACTTCACATGCATCGATCAAGCTGCCACATTGTTAATGCATGGGAAGCAAGTTTTGAAAACACATGAGATGGGTACTTAAGATCTATGGGGTAACCCCCTAATCCAAGTGAAATTTTTGAAAAACAAATGAGATTAATTTTTTTTTCGGGCAACCCCTTACTTCACATACATTGGACAAACCAATGCTTATTGATATATGAAAGCAAGTGAGATGAGAAATTTTGGGTCAACCCCCTATTTTGTATGCATTAGACAAACCAATAATTACCAATGAATGAAAGCAAATGAGATGAGAAAATTTTAGGCTACCTCCTACTTTACATACATAAGATAAACCAACGCCTTCCAATGCATGAAAAGTAAATGAGATGAGAAATTTTAGGGTAACCCCCTACTCTACATATATCGGAAAAACCAACACTTGTCAATATATGTAAGCAAGTTTTGAAAACCAAGTGAGATGTAAAAAAAGTTTCATAAGGGTGTTATGTGACCTTTACAACTATCTTACCAAAATCCAGCTACAACTATCTTACCTCGATGTAGTTTTTGTCATTTCTCCAAGATTTGATTAGCACCTCTTTGCTAAGGATGTCTTTGATTATCAATTGAAAAGCAAGCATTCCATATGATCAGATGAAAATTCACCAAATGAGGTCAATGAGAACTTTAATGCACAAGGTAACCCTCAATGTCATGTCATTCCCTTTACAGATAAATGCCTTTATCACACTTCTTTCTCTTCTCAGGCATTCCTCACCTTCTATCACTCAGCGTGAATACTATTAAAGAGTTCCCAAAATACTCTTACTTAAGCTTTGAGCATTGGAGTATATTAAGTATGATCTTTATTCCCCCATTCTCCTTTCTTTTTTCTTTCCCCCTTTTTCTTTTCCTTTTTTTTTTCTTTCCCTTTTTTTTCTTTCCTTTTTCTCTCCTTTTTTTCTTTCCTCCTTTTTCCTTTTCTCTCCTTTTTTCTTTCCTTTTTCTCTTTCTTTTTCTCTCTCTCTTTTGCATTTAAACCTCTTATAAGGTCTAACATAAAAATCACGAGCTACTTGATCATCTCGATTCCTTACAACTTCTCCTTTAGTGGATTTTCTATCTTTAATAAGGTTGTCAAGTATTAGATTAATTATAAGTGAGAATCTTGGCTTGAAGTTATTTATTAGGGTTAAGAAGTTTTGAAAATCTCATCAAAGTGAGAAGGTCACTATTGAGGTTGACTGGTCCATCCTTACCATGTGCCCCCTCTTAAGTGTGAGTGCACCTTTGAGAGTACTAAAAAGTGATGTTCAAAATGCAAATGAGAGTATGAATGCATTTTAAAATCTTAGAGCAGGGTGGTATAAAAGACTTCCTAGTTTTTTTTACACTTTTTAGGTTATATTCGAACCTTTTCTATGAATTCCTAGCCTTCATGCATGTCTCAAGTCAATGCTTGAACCTCTAACATGCATTGGAACCTTTTGGAAGCTTCAGTGAGCAAAAATATGCATCTCAGAGGCTCCGACAAGTCATAAAAAGTACTACGAGTACCAACCATGCAAATGGGTCTAGTGACCTACTTGTGTGGGTTGGACAACCCACACGTGTGGGTCCAGTGACCCACTCATGTGGGTTGGACAAGCCATGCACATTGGTAAGGACCCACGAGCTTAGGTGGGTCTTAGACCCATGGATTCTGGGCCTATATAAGGCTTATTTTTTGTTATCTTTTTTTCTTTCCCTTCTCTCTCTTCTGTTAGAATTATCTAAAATTTTAAGCTTTCTTTACTTCTAACCCATGTAAAGAGAATGTAGTGGTGAGAATATTTTGGGGGATTCTAACCCTAACCTTTCATTTGACTTGGACAATCTCAGTCTAGAGGCTTTACGAGGTTAGGAGGTAGGTGGCGCCACTCATCAGAAGCCCATGCTTGGTCATTGCATGCACCATGAGTTGATGAGGGGGCTGTCATACCTTAAATTTGATTGTTCCCAAAAAGGTCCAATAATGAAACAAATCTTTAAAAAGACTAAAGTTTGCTCATTCATAACATCTTTGAGGTGTGTAATGTTAAAACCCTAACTATTCCCATCAATGTGTAAAATCAATCACTGAGTCATTAAGTTATGCTTCAATCTTATGAAATTCAAATTATAGGAACAATAAGAGACTTATTTTGAGCAATGTTCTCTCAAAACACGTAACTTGTTAAGTTGGTGTTCATTTCATCAGACCATCACCCAACTTCGTGAAAAAAATGGAAACTAAATACAAAATAAACTTCAAAAACACATCTAGACGACTCTAAAACCTCTAAAAGTGGTCCCAAAATAGTCCAAAACAACTCAAGGATTAACACACGTCGCCTAGAAGTGTGCTTGTAGCCATGAACACCCTTAGGTGTCACGCACTAAATTCAAAGCTGATCTAGACAAAAAAAACTTTAGGAATGCATTCGAAAGACTCCAAAACCTCTGAAGTGGTCCCAAAATAGTCCAAAACAACCTAAGGATTAGCGCATATCACCCAAAGTGCATATACACCCCTAGGTGTCACGAGCTAAATTGAGGCCAAATTGGATAAAACAAACTTCAGGAACACATCTAGAAGACTCCAAAACCTTTAGAAGTGGTCTCAAAATAGTCTAAATTAACTCAAGGATTAGTACGCATCCCTTAAAAGTGCGCATATACATCCTAAGTGTCAGGTGCTAAAATCAAGGCCAAATTAGATAAAATGAACTTTGAAAATTCCTCCATACGGCTCAAAAACTTTAGGAACCAACCTTATAATAGCCCAGTAAAGCCCTAAAATTGAGTGCATAACACTCAAAAAGTATGTGTAACCATGCTCACTTCACACGATCACGCATTTTCGTCATAGGGACGTGCACGTGACCACGCCTATACCCTATTCTTTCTCACATTTTTCACTATAAATAGGTGTCTCCACACCCTATTTTAAAAGGAGAGAGTAGGAGGAAACAAAAATACACTCAAAAATTTATGTGCTCAAAGGTATTGGAAACCTGCTTCCAAATAGTTTTAGCTCTCCCACTGCATTTTTCTTAGGTTATTAGGTCTCCTTTCCACTAAACCTAGCCTCATCTTTGCTAAAGCACACTTCAAAGGTATATAAACTAGCATCATTCTACATGTCATTTTGAACCTCTCTATAAGGAAAGCTTGATAATCCCTTGAAGCTAAAGCTGCAAAACTCATATAAGCTTAGTTGAATCTGAGAACCATACAATCATTTTAGCATATTTATTTTGTCGCACTACATTTTATTTTATTATTGCTAGCATTTATGAATATTACTATGCTTACGTGATAAGATTGGCAATTTGCATGCTATGTGAATAATTTAGGCTTTATTTTTCTTATCTCATATCATCATTTTGTATCCCTTAGTTTCAAAACATGAAATCACGCTATAAATATCAATAACATGAAAAGTTCATATTCTAGACTACAGTCATCATGTTCATGGTCTAGTGATGTCACCATGCATCCCCTATATTGGCATCATATATCATCATAGCATAAATAATCATTGTAAACATGTATGATTGTGTACATTTCGCTTACTCTTTCAAGTGATTGAGTGTCCATTGTTTATCCCGTTATTCATGTGATCGAGCAAGCTATGTGCATAGTCATGCTAACCTTGTAGGTTCAATATATATAAGCTAGATTTACTTTTCTGCAATCCTTTTTTTTATATATATATTTTACTAGGAGAGCGATGTAATAATAGTATCTTCATCTTTATTATCTTCCATTATCTGATGTACTATGTGATTTCTATACAAACTATCATTACCAAAACTAGGGTATTGCGGTAGCTATACATTGAATATTGTATAATGAGAAATAGTTAAAAATTAGATGCGATCCCCTGAACCTAAAAAACTCTACTAGGGGCAACACTCACTTAGTGACCCGATGTTGTCCCTTTTCTTTTCCTGATTTTCTAAAAATTGGGTAGTGACTCCTCAAAGTAAAAAAAGGGTGTCTCGTCCCTCCTAAGACCAATCATTTTTTCCTATTCGATGAAGTTACCATGTCCTTCAGAAATGCAAGAAATGCAAGTCACTCACAGGGGCATGAGGTTCCTCTCATCTCAAATTTATAGGAACATGTCTGAGCACTTCACTAACAACAGGTTAGTACCTCAAACTTTGATTTTTTTTTAATATCTCTCTTCCCTTAGGATTAGCTCCCTTGCATGTTTGGAGATGTATTTTACCAAATTTTATCTTTCCTTAGGTTGTGCGCTTAGGATTTGTTTGCTATGTTTCCCATCCTAGTAATGTGATTTTGTTTACCTTATAAATAATAAGTATACAATAGTTAGTACTAATTTAAGTAGAAAATATTTCTGAGTCAGAATCTATGTTTCACTAACTTCCTTTTAGAGCCCAGTGACTTACTTGGTTTTGCCCAGTAGCTTTATTAGAGCTAAAAAGCTCTACTAGAAGCTGCCCACAGAGGTACAAAACTGAGTTTATGGTCTTGGCTTTGAAGGCATTCTAGATCATTTTTTGGTGGGACCAGAAACACTAAAGAGTTAGTAAGCTGCTATGACTACCCTAGTCTAGAGGTGGTTAGACTGCACACTCACTTTCCACTTCCAATTCGGGGAGATAATGATCACACCCTTTGACTTTGCTACTATTATAGGGTTCACATTTGCTGGGAAATGGATTCCACATGACACCCTAGAGGACCCTACATGGTTGTGCTATGATTTGCTAGGTTCTAGTCAAAAGGTGGTTAGATTGCACACACACCTTCCACTTCCAATTCGGGTTGCACCCCTTGACTTTGCTGTTATTATAAGGTTCACATTTACTGGTCAATAAATTCCATTTAACATCATAAAGGACCCTATAGAGTTGTGCCATGATTTGTTAAGTTGCCCCCCTAAGTTTAGAGTTGGTTAAGGCAGTCTGATTTCTTACTATCGGCTCAGGTAGGCATGTGATAATGCTGTTAGAGATGGTTTTGCTGGCATTAAAAGACATGCCTAGTGCTTCATCTTCTATCTGATGAGTGTAATGGTGTTCCCTAATATGTCCAATACTACATTTTCTTATCTGCTTCATTTGCTACAAGACCTTAATGCTCTATGATGTTATTATTAGGGTTTCATTGCCTACGGTGATCTCCTCCATAGCTTGGATGACGTATTCAGGCATAGTTCCTAAATCTGCAGTATACTGCTGGTAGTTGGTGTGAGTTATTTTTAAATACTCTACCATTCTCTTTTTTTTCTTTTTGAGTACACTATTCCTGACATATTCCTTTCTTTAAAAATTTGGGTGTTCAAGTTTTATGTGTTGGCTCCTCCTATTATACCCAGGATGCATGAGTGGTTTCCTTATTTCCCTATCTAGACTGCTCAGCCTTGGAAGAGTTCTATGTGATCTTTAAAGGTGATATGTGCTGCTCTTACTAAGTTAACATTCAACTAGGTTAATCATTTCTTCCCTTTTTACTTGTTTTAAAGTTTTGTGTTATGTTTTTTATAGCTTTTTCTGATTGTATATACATTTTTTATGGTCATAGGATGACTACCCCACTACTTTATTGACATCGATGATTTAGGCTATTGAGATCACTAGTAGACAAATATTATTTATATCCCTTATTAACTGAGCTTGGTACCTCAATAAGCATTTAGCAGGTTGGTTTAGAGGACCTCCTGTTCGTCACATCCCTTATCCTCCTCCTTTTAACATATTTTGGGGGAAGGATATAGTGGGTGCTACCTTAAAGGAGGCACTAGTTGGGACCATCATTGGCTATACTTAGAGCTAGAGGGTGTCTCAAACTTAAAGAGTCTCGTCCCTCGTTTGATTGATGGTGCTGTAAAGGATTTTTTGATTGCTCAACCTAATGTGGTTATGGGTGTTTCTTCTTCTTCTGCCCCTCGTGTATGTGTTTTATGCTTTCCCTATATGTGCACTTATACTAAATTTTTTCCTATTTTGATCACTCTTGCTCATGCTTAGAAGTTTGGCTCAGATAGGTATTAAGCTAAGGGTGCCACTAAGACTTTTGGTGATGCGGACACTACTCTTGATGCCCTTACTAAAGTTGCTCAGATGATCTTTAAGGTAGCTACACTACTGCTAGTGCCCATGGTCTGGGCGCATCACCTTTATAATGAGGTGACAGTTTAAGTGGTTCCTATGTCTACTAAGCCTATGGCCTTTACCCTTAAGGATGCTACTCATGTGAGTTCCTGTCTACTTTCATCACTTTAATACCTTTACCCTTCTAATTAGCTGACTGTTCTTCTTCTAGGTTCCTCGAGAGATAGCCATATATTGGTATAAGTGCACTTCAGGGTTGATGAGTCACTATGTTCACCACTCTCTGGAGGCTATGTAGGTCTTCTTGCACTGTGGTTATTTCCCTATTTAAATTATGCAATGTATATATATATGTATGTTATGGATGATGCATGTATGTTATGATGATGAAGCTTGAGCATACAAGGCTAATGCTTGAGCAGGATAAGGCTCTCCACCATTAGGAGTTGATTCATCAGCAAAAGGTTGCCTACTACTAGAGCAAGATCTAAAGGCTGCAGGCTAAGCTGGAGGAGTTGAGGGTTTATGACGTTGGACCCAGTAGGAGGGGACCTCCAAGTGTTGATGACGATGATGAGGATGGGGATGAGTCTTGATTTCCCCTTCCCTTTTATTATTTTTTTTAATTATACTGATAGTGAATTTTTTACTTTTCTATGATATAGTGAATTGATGAAATATTTATAAGGCTTTTGATGCTTTCTAATATTTTTGTGCTCTTCTTTGTATGCTCTATTGATTGCTCATCATACCACCATAACAAATGCAATGAAATGGAAAAAGTTTATAACATAAATTAATGCATACATCATAGAGAGATATGAACTCTAAAATGTAAATGTTGCCTTTGTATATGATAAATGTTGATTTAGGCATTTACTTCTCAGCATGGGCAATTTTAATAATTCTCCTCATTTATACTAAGTAGCATTTGTTATGGGCATGGTTGTATGTTGAATACTTTAAAATGATGGCACCCCTATCCTTAATCAACCTTTCCATTTTCCTTTTTTTAAATTTTATCATTTTTCATTCTTAATTTCATCGTTTTGTTATCATTATCATTATAAGGATAACATCTTTTAGAATACACAATATACGAGAGTTTTCCTCCATGCCTATGTTAAATGATTCAGTGTTAATGGAATGAATGTTAAAGATGATAATGTAAGGTTCAATAAAATGCTCATCATTATCATAAGACACATCACACAAATAAGCAAAGTTCAAACATCATTGCATTAAATTTAGAGTTTGTTACATCAAAAGACTTAAATAGATCAATAGTACATGCACCATTAGGGATAGATTTTCTACCAAATAAAAGATCTTCTGCACTAGACTCGGCGAGTCAATGCAACTAGCGATTCCATCTTGAGGTCAAGCTTGTCAAAGGGTGGTTTCGATTGATTATATTCTTCCTTATTCTTCTCTAGTTCTCTTTCATCTTCATCCTTAGATTTAAGCACATGTTTATAGTTAGAGGGACCCATTTCGCTGTCACTTAGGTCATTGGTAGGGCTTATGAAACTTGCTTCTAGTGTCACTAAGGGTTCTTTTCCTCCCCTTTGTAGTTGTTCTATTTCTCTATTGAGAATATATTGGTTAGAATATTCCATGAAAGCCTCACGAAGCCTTAGAGAGATGGTGTATGATGTAAGTGTGTTTTAGTAGTTAGGTAAAGGTTGGTTTTAATATTGGATTATTCTTCTAGATTTATAATTTTGCTAAAATTTATCAAATTTTATATCTTTCACTTCAAAGTATAACATGCATCAGTTATATGGCCTGACACTTAGTGGATATGACAGTAGAGGTCGGGATTGATATATATTGGTAGGGGGGTCGAGTAAGATTTTTTTTTCAAGAGGTTTTAAAAGGTTTTTATGTTAAAGTTCTTAGAAGATTCTGGAGCGATTTCGATAATAGTTCAAAAAATTTCTAAGGTGATCAACTGTGGGTGTTTTTGGAAACTTTGGACGATTATGGTATATTGAGTTTTGGTTACCAATTTTTTAATGCTTTTTTCCAATCTTGGAGCAAATCATTGATTGGGGTGGTCTTGTAAGAGCTTTTCCATGAGTGTAAAGAATTGATTAAAGCCTTTGATAAGGGTTTCAATATTTTCCTTCACTAGGGCTTTAAGTTGGATGATCTTGTAGGATAATTTAGGTGCAATGGCACTAGTTATCTTTGAAGAGGACTGAAAAAGCTCACAATCATCTTCATTATCTTGAGGCATGCTCATAAATTCTTTCTTTTTGTTAATCTTAGGATTACGAGTGCCAGTTGCCCATTGACTATTACCGCCTAAGAGGAATATTTGATCCATGGCATTTGGGGTTTGGCCTAAGGTATCCCTTACTTCAGTCTTAAGGATAGCCCTAATTTCAACTTAGAGGATGTCAGTTAAACAACCATCAGCCATAAATATTTCTTTGAGTAGATAATTGATGCTTTGATTATGAAACTATTCACCCATTCTGATGTTTAACTATTACTAACCTTTCTTGAGAGTTTTTAAAAGACCTAAAGCTTGCAAAATTTTTTAGGAGCTATATTTTTGTATAAGTATATATGCTAGGATGATAAGAGGAATGATGCATGCATGTATGACATTATGAACTCTATGAAAGAGAAGGGTTAACATGTATGCATGGTGTGATAGTTATAACCTTGCTAATGTAGTAATGAAAAAATGGCTACAAAAATATTATGAGTTAGCACATGATGAAATGCCCTATATGTATGTATGTATGTATGAGGAAAAGAAGTAAAATAACATGAACAAACAGGGTTAGTGTAAAACCTACAAAATGAGCAAACCAAACACAAGCAATCGCTCCTTTCAACCTTATTACTCTATGTAATAGAAAATTTTATCCTAGGTGGGTTTTTAAATTATAGCTATTAGGAGAGTATGGTTCCACTCTCGGACTAGGCCCTTTCCATTCATGATGATAAGTCTTAAAAGGTAAACTAGGGAACAATGCCCAAATGTACTCAAGATAACTATATAATATCAATGAAAGGCCCAATTATTAAGTCTGAAATGGCAAGTATAACTCATGCGTGCCCATAAGAATACGGACTATAGTCAATATAAGGGATCAAATTTATGTTCCTTTTATAGACATTTGGTGTGCTTATTAAGAGACATGAAGGTTTTATTCGATAATTTACAATTTGATTCTCTTAGCATAAGTATGCACAATCTAGTTAAATTTTTTATTTGTCCACTTAATCCAATAAGGGCAAATGGATGACTTCCATAAGTTCCATCATTAAAGGGCATCAGTATTTGTTGGTCCTTATGGACTATCCAAACTGAGGTGTATGATTCTTGTCATTCCTTGTGCATTAAGCTTACACAAGATAAATGAGGATCATACAAGTCTAAGTGTGGACAATTTATGAAGACTGACATTATGTAGTAAATGGTGGCAAACACTAGAGATTTCATATCATTTGTGAATATAAGGTCAAATGGACATCATCAGGACAAGGATAACATGTAAGAGCTAAGAGGGATCCTAGGGGAGATTTCTACTAGTTTATATATACGAGTTGCATTGGGCTTATGGCTTGGGCTCCTTTAATAAGAATGCCCCCATATGACTAAGGTTACGGACTTCGGTCAAAGAGTCTAGCATCGTTTTACCTACTCAAGAAAAACTATACCCCATTTTTGACTTAGAAGTCGGGATGCGTGACTTTAAGCCCTACAGCTTTTCTTGATCGATTAAAGACTAAAGGTGATAATATCTATCTTTGTCACCTCGTGACTCGAGTGGAATCATGATGGCAATGTCATTCAGTATTATCGAGGTTTTAGGGACCAAAGTGCATGTGGTGAGTGTGATGATATGCATATATGTTATTATGAAGGTGAATAAATGAGTTATGCATAATAAGAAATAGTCATTCATTCATACCCTGCAAATTAGTAGTCCCTAGTGGAGTCACCACAAACTATATAATTAATATGTCGGATCGATCATGATAGGATCGGTGCATTTACAGCATCAAGGCACACAGGCTAAATAGCAACCATCTACTGGATTTCTATTTGTTGTTGTTCATTGGAGGGTTTGCCTGATTAGGCCACGTAGATTTTGAGTCGCCACCGACTTGAATTGGGAAGAAGTGAAAAATCAATTCTATAATTAGAGAATCTGGGTTCAAAGGGTAGGAGTTACTTATCCTATTTATTATCACGTATATTGCTCATTTATTCACTAGTTCACCTGATTTTGGCTTTATGATGCATTGTTACCACACTTGGTCATTAGTCAACTTAAATTGGAAATAAAGCGCGAGATAGTTGGATTGACAAACATTCACCACATACTTGATAAACAAAAGAGCATCCACTAATCAAGCAAGTAATCATGTAGGCAAGCAAGCATACAACATGCAAGAGATAATTAAAATAAATAAGCAAATAAACAAAATAAAAATGACAAAAGGGGTTAAAGATTACATCGCCTTGGAGAAAGCCTATTCTATTAATTATATAAAAATAGAAGAGAAAAACTTATTCTAAAAATCCTACAAAACAAAGGTTAGTTTTCATACACATGCAAGCACACATAACATATAGAACATTTAAATATATTCCATTCATTCATAGTTGGAAATAATAAATGAAGGAATAATTAAACACATAAGCACTAATATATGCATAATGCAAGGTTTTGGAATTCAGGTACTTTAATGTGAAGTCACTACTTTTATTATTAAAAATGAGATTTTCACGATGATGCAAATATTAGGAATAAAAGTGAAAAAGATGCAAATAAAATAATAAAAGTGATAAAAGATATTATTCCCACCATAAAAATATTACCTTTATGATGAAAATAATAAATTTATCAAAGAAAATAATAAAATGACAAGGATAATAAATATTCAATAAAAATAATAATAATGCAAGTGAAATAATTAAAAGGGTGATAAAAGTCATAAATTTATCGAGGAAAGCAATAAAAACAATAAAAATATAATTAATATGATAAGATAATGAAATAGAGAATTGAAAGTAAACAAAGTGGTAGGGATGTCATTTCCATCGTATCTACTTTATGATAAAATGACAATTTTACCCCTAAAAGGTATAAAGACAATAAAAATTACAAAATGTAATAAAAATAATAAAAATATAGCAATAAATGTGTAAATAAATTAAAATGACAGTAATAAAAATATTGAAGTGATAAAGATTATATTTTTACCATAAAAATATGAACTTTATGATAAAAGCACCAAATTCATCGCAAAAGGCATAAATAAGGAAAAAATATAGAAAAATGATAAAAATTGAAGCAATAATATAAATAAATAAAAATGACAGTAATAAATAAATGGAAATGATAAAGTTGACATTTTTACTATAAAAACATAAACTTTATGATAGAAATCTCAATTTTGCCATAAATGGTATAAATGCAATAAAAAAGAAAAAAAATTTAAGGAAAATAATAAAAATTTCAGCAATGATATAAGTAAATAAAGTTGGCAGAAATAAATAAATAAAAGAGTCATTTTCACCATAAAAACATATACTTTATGATAGAAATGCCAATTTTGCCATAAATGGCATAAATGCAATAAAAATTGAAAAAAGGGAACAAATTAAATAAAGTGCAGAAATAATTTAATAAATAAATAAATATGGCAGGAATAAAATAATTAAAATAGTAAATATGACATTTTTACCATAAAAATGTGAACTTTATGATAAAAGGGCCCAATCTACTATAAAAGGCATAAATGCAATAAAAATTGCATTAATACCACAAAAATAATAAAAAAATAAATAAATATATAAATAAAATAAATATACAGAAATAAAAATATTTAAATGGTAAAGAAGACATTTTTACCATAAAAATGGAGACTTTATGATAAAACGGCCATATTTACCATAAATAATATAAATACAATAAAAAATAAAAATAATGCAATAAAAATAAGAAAAAATGCATAAATAATAATAATAAATAAAATACAGCAGTAATAAAAATGATGCAAAAATAATAAAAAAAATGCTAACTTTACATTAAAATACCCATTTTAAAATAAATGGTGAAAAAGATGCAAAAATGGTGAAAAAATGCAAAATAAATGCAAACACTCCCGAATCCAATCTAAACTTCTTCTCCTTCAACATATCTTATTAACAAACTTCAAGTCACCATATAAAAATCACAACTTTATCACATCACAGTAATAATAAAAAAAATGCTAGAATGGAAAAAAAAATGCAAGAAAATAGTAAAAAATAGAGAAAAATGCAAAAATGATGATTTTAATAATGATAAAAATATAGAGATCTTCAAAGGGACTGGGTGATTACTCTAGATGTGTGCTTTGGAAAATATGTGACTCAATTTGGATTTTATGGTCTAAATCCTAAGACAAAGAGAGTAATTTTTGGTTAAATGTTTGGTTAAATAGGTCTCTAAATGATTTAGAAGAGAGAAAGAGAGGGTGAAAATGGCCTCCAAAAAATTGGTTTTTTCTCTCACTAGATGTCTACCTCGAAGTGTGTGCTAATCTCCCTTGCAAAGAAGGAAAAAAATGTATTTTTATAATGCAAGCTTAGGGACCCATAAGCTTGGGTCTAAGACCCACGCTCTTGAGTCCAAGACCCACGCGCATGGGTCAGACGACTAACAAAGGAGTAAAGGGGTTATTTTGACCCACATACTAGGTTAAATGACCCACACTTATGGATCATCAACCCAAGCTCATGGGTTAACCCGTCCCTATGGGCTTTTCCCAACTTTTTGATCCCTTTTAGGCCCAAACTTGGCTTTTTTTAGAGTTTGGTTTATTTTTGGTATATCTTTGGTGTCTTTTGGGTTTCTTCTTGATTTAAGCATGCTCAAGAGAACTTATAAGGAAATTCTCCCCTTTTTAAATCATAGAAATCCTTCATCATCAGATTTTCGGAGAACCATCAAAATTTAGGTATCAATAACTTTACAACTATTTTCCAATGCTTCCTTATCTTTATCAAGACATAAGATGGAGAAGAAGATATTATGTATATATACATGAATGAGCTTTTACAAAATACAAAAAACTGTATAACTAATAGTATAAAAAGTGGATGACAACTAAAAGGCTAAATACAAAATTCAACATAGGGATAAGATAGACTAAACAGTAGTCGTATACCGACTAATTTCTTAACACCCCTTACAAGCCAATGGGAGTGAGGAAATCAAACTTAATTTTGAAGCAAAGAATGAAAATAACTGAGCTCCGAAAGGCTTGGTAAAAATGTCACCAATTTGATCCTTGCTAGAGATGAATCGAACTTGAATAACACCATGTTGAATTTGCTCTCAAACAAAATGAAAATCAAGCATGATATGTTTTGTTTGAGCATGAAATACAGGGTTAGAACTCATGTAAATAGCACTAGCATTATCACACTAAATGATAAGAGGTTAAGAATAGTGTAAACCCATTTCGATAAGAAATGATTTTAACCAAAGTAATTTAGTTGTAGTGTTAGCAATCGCCTTATACTCTCTCTTATAAGATGATCTAGCCATTGTAGTTTATTTCTTTACACTCTAAGAAATAAGATTAGTACTTAAATAAATAGCATAGCCACTAGTGGATAGTCAATTATCAGGGCAACCGCCCTAATCATTTTTTGAAAATCTTTAGAGATGCATAGTAGACTTGGAATAAAAGAAAATAAAGTAATTAAGAGTATGCTTAAGGTACCTTAGAAGACGTTTTAAGGCTGCCCAATGTGTTTCAGTAGGAGCATAAATAAATTAGCAAACCTTATTATCTAGGAAGGCAATATCAGGGCATGTAAATATAGCATATTAGAGTGCACCAATTAGTTGCCTATACAACTCAGGATTAGAAAACGCAAGACTCAAATACTTGGTGAGTGGTAGATAGATGACCATAGGTGTTACACAACCATTAGCATTTTCTAAACCAACTATGGATAAAAGATCTTAAAGGTATTTTCATTGATTTATAGAGATGCCATGAGATGTGTGATGGACTTTAACACCAAGAAAGAAATTTAAGTCACCAACATCCTTAATGGGAAATTTAGCTTTGAGAACTTGTAAGACTTTAGCAATAAAATATTAGGATGAGCCAATAATAATAATGTTATCCACATAGACTAGAATCATTATGAGCTATTATTGTTGACGAAAAATGAAAAAGGAAGAATAAGCTTTAGAGCCTATGAAACCAATATTAGATAAAAATGAACTAAGCCATTGAAACCAAGCATAGGGTGCTTGATGCAACCTATAGAGAGAGTGTTGAAGTAGTCAAACAAAGTTCAGATGTGTAGAGTCTTTAAAGCCAAATGTTTGGTCCAAAAAACTTACTTAGAGAGATAGCCATGTAAGAATGCATTAGACATATCAATTTGCTTAAGTGGCCAATTATGCATGGAAATAAGAGAAAAAAGTAAGCGAATCATTGTAGCTTTAACAATATAACTGAAAGTCTTATGAAAATCAACACCATTTTATTGATTATAGCCTTTGGCAACAAGTCAGGCTTTATATTTAGAAATTGAGTTATCTGGATTCCATTTAATGTAGAAAATCCATTGTAGCTAATAACAGGTTGATGAATTGGTTTAGGAATAGGACGCCATGTTTTTATCTACTGTAAAGCATCATATTCAGATTGCATAGCACCACTGCTTATAATGTTTAGCTTTAAAATAGGTTTAGGATTGGTTTTATGAGTTGGTTGGGTAAGTAAAACATGTCAACAAGACATAGTAAAAGGGCAGAGAAACATTTGATGTGTGTGAATAAAAGAAGTAGAGTGGGATGGATCGGGTGTAGTTGTTTGAGTGATATTTTACAGATGGTAAGTAAAAATATCTATGACAAGGGGTAAGCTAATAGAGGATGAGCATCAAAGGGAGTTGTTAAAAGAAGATGAGGGTGTGGTACTGGTTAAGAGTGGGGAAGATAAATTTTGTTTAAAGGGTTAGGGTAAGATAAGGTAGGAGATGGAGTTTGAGGATAAAAAATAGGAGTTTGTATTAAAATAGGAGAGAAAAAAGTTACCTAAAGCCAAGGAATAATGTCAATAGTAGAATTTAAAGTTGATGTAAAAGCAGTGGAATCCTTATAAGGAAATAAACTTTCATGACTAGATAAATTTTCCCAGTCTTAGGATCTAGACAATGAAAGCCATGATGAGAAGGAGAAGGACCAAGATTAACACACTAAATAATGCAAAATGAAAACTTGTAATGATTATAAGGCCTCAACAATGGATACATTGCATTACCAAAGACATTTAGATCCTGATAGTTCAAATAAAGACCAAATAATATATGAAATGATGAGTCATTGTTGAGCACTTGAGATGGCATGCCATTGATGAGTGAACAACATTATCAAAGGCATACGAAAAGTACTTGAAAGATAAGGAACTATAACTAAGCAATGTCAGTCCAGTATCAACTATATATCTGATTTTACGCTCATCAACACCATTTTGTTCATGCGTATAAAGATAAGCTATGCAATGAACAATTCCTTTTTCTTTAAGAAAAGAAGTTAGCTTTTGAAATTCACTACTAAAATTCAAACGTAAAGCCTTAATTGAACATTAAAATTGCCTTTTAACAAAAGAAATAAAATTATGAAAATTAGAGGCAACATCACTTTTATTCTTTAAGAAAAAATCCAAAGGAATGGACTAAAATTGTCCACAAATAACATGAAGCACTTGAAACCAAAATTAGACATAATAGAGGTAGGGCCCAAATATCAAAGTAGATAATCTCAAAAGGCTTATGACTATGATGAACTACTAAAGATAAAGATAATTTGTGTTGTTTCCTAAATAAACAAGCTTCACAAGGAGCACTCATCGGTTTGCCTTGAAAAGAGAGTTGATGTTTCTATATTAAAGAGTAGGTAGCTCAGTTATGAGGATGTCCAAGCCGAGCATGCCAATGAGCAAAAGAAGGAGCCTCAGTAATAAATGTTTGATGATTTGGAAAATGATAGAAACTATGTCAACGGATGCCTTTCAATAATGTTGTTTGAGTTTTCTGATTTGTAATCAAGAATAAGGATGATCAAAATTCAAAATAGACATTATTTTCTTGGCTAAACTTCTGAACCAAAAGCAAAGGTTTTAAAATTGCAAGAACATGCAATGTGCAAGGAAGAAGAAAATCACGTGAATTACAAGATAGAGTAGCTCTGTCAGTATTTCGGATAGGATGTCTTTAACCATTTCCAACTAAGAGCTTATCAGTACCATCATAAAATTATGGCAAGTGTAATGCGCCAAAATTAGGAGTAATGCATGCCGAAGCACTTGTGTCCACAATCCAGGACTAGGGAGGTGGCAATATATGAGTAGTAGAAGGCTAAAAATGAGCTATGTAAGCTTAAGTGGGATGAGTATATTGCAACGAATTAACACCAAATGGAGGAGGTTGATATCTTTCTCTGTAAACATTGATGGCATGGTTATACATGTTGTATATCTGACATTTATATAAGAAGCAATCCCAACGACTGCCATGCCACCATGGTCATAATGAAGAAAAATGAGGAGAAAAATCATGTGGATGAGAAGATATCATAGGAATGTTCAATAATGGTAGTCATGGAGCAGAATTGAATGAGGATTTGTAAGCAACATTAACAATAAGAAGATCCTTATGACTCTTGAGAAGTATCTCATAGGAAGCTAATTGCTTGTGTAACTCATTAAAAAAAATGGGATCTGGACACATGTTAAGAGCTGTGATGGCATCACAAAATTCAAACTGAAGATTTCAAAAAATGATAGCATTGAATTCAACAGGAAAAAGTGGGTGATCAGCTGCAGTAAGTTCATCAACTAATGATTTTGCTTTAATAAGATACTGACTAACATAGAGATCATTTTGTTTGGCTCCTATAATTTGATGCAGAGCTATAGTTGACAGTTTTATGAATGGCGCCAAAGGCATTTGTAAGAACCTGTCATGCTTGAAAAGAAGAAGAGACATTAGTAACATAGGGAAAAATTTCCTCACCAATAGAGGATAAAATCCTAGAAAGCAGGATTTGATCCCTTTTAAACCATTGCTGAAATTCCATATTGGAAATAAGAGTGGGTGGATTATCAGTGCTCATAATTTTGATTGATGGAATAGGTTTAGAACCATCGATAAATCCTGCAAGGTCTTGAGAATTAAGGAGTGGCAAAAGTTGAGTTTTCCATGCTAAATAATTTCTAGCATTAAGTTTGATAGAGAAATTTAATTGATTTATAGTAGGAGTAGAGGTAATAGAGACAGAATCTGAAATTAATTGAGTATTAGTGTTGGTACCCATTAAAGCTCTAATACCATATCAAAACACAAGATGGAGAAGAAGATATTCTGTATATTTACATGAATGAGCCTCTACAAAATATATTGGAACTATATAACTAACTATATAAGAAGTGGAAGATAACTAAAAGACTAAATACAAAATTCAACATTGGGATAAGATACACTAAATAGTAACCATATATTGACTAATTCCTTAACAATCTTGTATTTTAATGTCTCTATAATTATAATCATACTTAATTATAATGCTCTTGAGGGTATAGATGTTACAAAATGATTATTTATTTTCAAATATTTTTAATAATTTTTTTTTACTTTGATTGTTTTTATTTAAAATAAAATATTTTATATTTTATGTATTTATATGATATGATTATTAGTTGTTCTCTGGCCTATTGTTTTTATTAAAAAAAAGTATGTAAAATTCCTTTCAAAAAGAAGTATGTAAAATTAAAAGAAAATGAAAACGATTTGTGGAGATAGATAAATTTGGCTCCATACTTGATTTAATTATTAACTAGATTTTAAAAAAAAAAAATCATTATTAATAGTTGAACACATTACTATTATAACATAATTATTTACTTCTATGTACCAAATTAAATATGATATTTACTTTTACTAGACATTATTATGTACCAAATTAAATTACAATATTTAGCTACAAAATTTTATAGATTTAACCACGAATCATTTTAAAGCTGTATGTAACAATTGTTATAGTATTCGTGCCTAAATCTATAAAATTTTATAGCTAAATGTTTTAGCCACAAAAACAAATTTCATATATATATTGTTAAAATTTATTTGGATGCAAACATTATAAGATTTCGAATTTAAAAATTTAAAATAACATATAGTTACATGTCATTTTAAATTCTTATTAAATTAGTTATTAAATTTATTATATATTTGTTTCAAATCCTCACGTACGCCCAATTTGCGAATAATATATCTTCCTTCTTTATTCATGATATTTTGATTATATATGATACTTATTATTCATTTACTATAGATAGATTATTTTTCATTGATTTAGTTAATTTTTCATTTCCTTTACCTTATAATTGTTGTATAAATAAATCTCTCGTTATATCATTATAACATCCATGCCAAAAGAATAGATTTTATTTTATAATATAAATAATAAATTATGACAAAATTGTAAGAAGGAAAAACTTGAGGATTTAAGAAAAAAATAAAAAATAAAAAGAATAGGTGTCAGATTTTGGGGTTTATTACACCAATGGTACCTTAACTTTGCCATATATTTCATTTTGACATGAAATTTTTTATTTTTTTCTTTTTATTTTTGTTTCAGGTTAAAGTACATCGAATATATCTAATTAAATTTAGCATACATAGCAAAATAAGCATATCCTTAGTATATTCACCACGTAAGCATTCCATTATGTAACTTAATTATCTTACGGGTCATAGAAAACAAAATTACTAAAGAGAAAAAATTGAAAATGAGAAAACAAAATTTTTTTCTAGGGCCAACAAGATTATTAGGCTACTTAATGAGAAGTTAACGTGGCAAATATACTAAGTATATGCTTATTTTGTCTGCCACTTATGTTAAATTTGATCGGATATATTCAAAGTACTTTAACCTGAAACAAAAATTAAACTTTAGTAACTGAAAGAAAAAAAATTTAAAATTCGGTACCAAAGTGAAACATAGGCAAAAGTTAAGGTATAATCTCGATTTTAGGTATTGGAGAACTATCACTCATCCTTATCTCCTTCCTACCATAAAAGAAAAAAGGGAGAAATATCTTCATTTTAGGCTGCGTTAATTTAAAAAAGAAATCAGGTTTATTGCTTCCTTAAACTTACTGACTTGACTAACAACATGAGCCAAATCAGATCTAGTGCAAACCATTGTATACATCAGGCAACCAACTGCATTGGCATATGGTACCTTTGCCATGTCTTTAATTTCTCTATCTGACTTTGGGCACTAATATGAGGAAAGCCTGAAGTGATTCACCAATGAAGTACTAACTCATTTAGCATTGCTCATCCTAAATCTATCTAACACCTTCTTAACATAACTCTACTAAGACAACAATAGTTTTCTATAGCCCATTTTCCCTGTGAATTTCCATCCAAAGAATTTTCTTTGCAGTATCCAAATCCTCCATCTCAAATTATTTCCCTAATAGTATTTTCAACTCAATAACATCATGTAAATTCTTAGCAGTAATTTGTATATCATCAACATATAGTAATAAAAATAAATAAAAGAACCATCATTAAGGCTTTTAACGTAAACACAATAATCATACTCACAGTGCCTTGTACCATTTCCTTAGAGACTGCTTTAACCTATACAATGATCTCTTCAATTTACATACCAAATGTTCTTGCCCAGGGTGAACCCTTCTGGCTATGAAAATCTGCTAATCTAGATCACTATGAAGAAATGTTATCTTTAAATCCATTTGCTCCAATTGCATATCCAGCTAGCCACCAAAGCTAACACTACCCTAATAGATGTTTACCTAACCACAAGAGATAAAATCTCATTAATAATCAATCCCTTTCTACTGTGAGTGCCCTTTTACCATTAGATACGCCTTGAACTTTTCCCCTTCTTTTTATGATACTATTGGTTTCCTTTTGTATACCAATTTTCACCCTATAGCCTTCTTTCCCTCAGGTAGTTAAGCAAGCTCCCATGTATGGTTTTTATGCAATGACTTAATCTCCTCTTCCACAGCACCGATCCATATGTTTTTCTCATCACTCAGTATAGCCTATTGAAAAGTTGATGGATCTCCATTGCTAACAAAGAAGAGCAAATGAAGCCAAATATTTATACCTAAATATGCTTAGAGGCTTCTATGATATGTCTTTCTCTATCTCTAACTATATTATAGTCTCGTTCTTCATATGAAGTAGAGCTTGAAGGTCTTGAACTATAACTTTTAAGCCTTTCATTGTCTAGGACTTGGGGTTCTAAGTTCACTTGTACTACCTTTGAACTATAATTTTTTCCATTACCTGCTAGCACATCACTAGTATCTTTCTGTTGTAATAGGGACCGCTAATCAAATACTACATCCCTGGTGATCACCATTTTTTGCCACTGGATACCAAAAGTTATACCTTTTTACACCTTTCAAATAACCTAGGAAGATGCACTTCTTAGGATTTGGATCAAGTTTAGACCTCTCATCTCTAGATATATGCACATAAGTAGGACAATTAAAGATATTTAAATTTCCAAAATCAATTGGATTAATTGTCTATACCTCATCAACAACCTTTCCTCCCAATTATGCCTATGGTGATCTGTTTATAAGGTAACATGCTATACTCACAACTTTTACCGAAAAACTCTTAGGAAACCTTGCATTCAATCTCAAGCAGTTTGCCCTTTTAGTAATGGATTTGTTTATCCTCTCTATAATACCATTTTATTGCAATGTCTTTCAAACTAAAAAGTGTCTCTGAATGCCATGCTCCTCACAAAATTTTCTAAAACTATAAATTTGTGTATTCTATCCTAATGTCAGATCTTAAATATTTAATTTTTCTCCCTGTCTGGTTTTTCACCTCTGATTTCAACTGCTTAAACTTAGCAAATACCTCATATTTCTATTTTAAATAATACATCTAGACTTTCCTAGTAAAATTGTTAGTAAAAGTGACAAATATTGAGACCCACCCAATGACAATTCTCTAGTAGGGCCCCATATATCATAATGCACATAATCAAGAATTCCCCTTGTTGTATGTTGACTAGTCATGAATCTAACACTAGATGATTTCCTAAGCTCATAAAACTCATAAAATTATAATTTACAATTTTTAACACCTTTTAATATACTTGTTTATGCAATTCAGTCATCCAACGCTCACTAAAATGACCTAGACACATGTGCCATAATTTTGTACTATCATCATCTGACTCAACTGATGCAACTCCACCTACAATAGTATTCCTTAGCAGTTTATAAATATTTCCAATAGTTCTTTTCCTTTTTATCATAATTAACATACGCTTAGTTACTTTAATATTTTCCTTATCTTCATCAGATTTATATTGAAAACCATTAGCATGTAATGTGCCTAGGAAAATTAGATTCTTTCTCAGGTTTGGTATATGCCTAACATCACATAATGTTATAACAACACCATCATGCATCTAACTTTTAATTGTTCCTATACCAGCAATTGCACAAGGTTTATCATCACTTAAATAAACATAGCTAAAGGAACTGTAGATGGTGGGGTTTAGCGCACGTCCAAGATTTTAGCAACCATAACACTGTTTATGCTTAGGGCTTTAGAGAATACACCAACCACTATCACAAAGACATGGCATGGAGATGAGGAGTCGCCACCCAGGGTAATAACTGGGACAAATCAAAAAGTGGTACCCGATTCCCTAAAAGAAAGCTAGCACCACAACCAGGAGATTCTGGATAAGGAATACTAACTTCTTTCAGTCTTGTGTTCATTTAGAATTACTTTATGAATTACTATTTTATTCTCTATTTACATGTAATTTCATATAAACCCTAAAAACAATCAACTCCAAGGCAAACTAGTCATGAAATATACAAGTAAATAATGCATTCAATAAATCACATAATCCCCAAGTTACTCTAATCTACATGGATTTTAAATAAATGAGTTAAATCTACATGTTTAAAATTATAAGTGAACCTGAAGACCTAATTCCTTTGAGTTTAATTAAATGAACCTAAGTCTACTAATTTTAACAAAAATGGGCTTAATTCCACATGTTATGAATATATTTAAATTAGTGGGCTTAATTCTACATGTTTTAAATATTGATCTTAAATCTAAAAATTATGAAAGAAGGCTTAAATTAAGTGGGCTAAGTCTAAATTAATTAAATTAAATTAGGTGGGCCTATGTCTAATCAACTAAATGGGCCTAAAGGTATTTCTAACCTAAAATCTAATTAATTATGGACCTAAAAATATATTTTAATTAATTAAACCTAATTAATTATTAAATGATATGGACTAAAAGAATTACATAAACTTAAATAAATAGATTAATGGCTAAAGTGGGCTTAAGGCCCCAAAACACACAAAAATAATAAATAAGCCAAAAAACAAATAAAAATACAAAAAATGATTAAATAAGATCAAACAAATAATTAAATTAATCTTTACTAAAACCCTAATTTTTATTAACATGCAACTTAAATTAATCTACTTCCTCCATTGATTTTAAATAATTACCTAATTGAAACTTAACTTTACTAACCAGTTTAATCAAAATAAACATGCAACCACACATATAATTTTATTACTCCCACTATTGGGGCTATTACATTAATTCATAAAACAATTAATAAAATAAAAAAGTAAAAAAGCAATAAATAAAATAAAGATAACAAAACAAAACCCTAGAAACTAAGTCTCTACGAGGCTTTATCCATAATCTTCCACAGACTTCTCATGAAATTCATCCCTCCTACATGATCATCATGAGTTTCCACCATAATCACCACAAAAATAAGATTAAACAATGATTAATGAATAAATTATGATAATAACTTGAAAAAATAATAATGTAAAATAATCAAATAAATAAATAATAGAAGAAAATGATATGCTTATGGATGATTTAGGGTGCTCCTCAAATTGATAGTTCACCATTCTTGACAAATCTTTGAACCTTTTTCCTTAAAAATTCTTCATGAGTCTTGAATTAATTGATGAATCAAAAGGAATTTTTTGGTAAAAAAAGATAAACACAAGAAGAATAAAATCACAATTTTTTTTCTTCTTCTCTTCCTCTTCTTTCTCTTTCTCACCCGGCCTCCTTTTTCCTTCTTTTCCTACGCTTTTTTCTTCTTCTTTTTTCCTTCCTACTATTCCCTTCCTTTCTTTTTATAGTAGAACCAGGAACCCTAACCCTAATCCTAATGTGATTCTAATTCCTAAAGTATATTTAGGAATTTTAAACCAGGTAGGATTAAGTTAATTAGGAAGTTTAAACCAATTAAAACATTGAATTAGAAATAATTAGAAATAGGAAAAATAGAAGAATTCAATTCCGACCGGGATTGTGTAATTTCGATTGGAATTATACAATCCCGATCGACTGATCGGAATTATGGAATTTCAACACACTTTTTTTAATATTTAATTACAAAAAGACCCCCAAAAAAAATTAAATTTTGCAATTAGGTCTTGAAAAGAACTTTATGATTTAGTCCCTGAAAACATTAAATCCTTCCTTTAAAAGCCCTTAGAATTTTTTAAAGATTAAGTATTTAAGACATTTTCATCACTGGAGTCCTTTGTTGCATCCATAACATATCATCCCGAAATTGGGTGTCTACAATTGCCCCCTTTTGTCGTTGTTTGCTTGATAAATTATGGCAAAGTAAAATAACACCCAATTTCTAAATTGAAAGTTAGGATACTTACCTACTGTTTGAAGTCTCTGCTTATGAATTTGCTATACTCGAACATACAGTGTTAGAAAAAATTTCATCATACTCGGTTGTATGATGCTGATTATACTCGATCATATAATCGATTGAGAGTACATTGCACTCGGTCGTACAATTTTTGACTAGACTCGGATGTATAGCATTATAAAAAATTACATCATACTTGGTTGTATGATGCCAATTATACTCGGTCGCATAATCGATTGAGAGTACATTGCACTCGGTCGTATAATGCTAACTACACTCAGTTGTATAGTCTGATAAAGAGACATCACACTCGATCGTATGATGCTGATTATACTCGGTCGTATAATTGATTAAGGATATATTGCACTCGGTTATACAATGCTGACTACACTCGGTCGTATAGTCTATTTTGATAAGAAACATCATACTCGGTCATATAATCGATTGAGGATACATTGCACTCGATCGTACAATGCTGACTACACTCGGTCGTATAGTCTATTTTGATAAGAAACATCATACTCGGTCGTATGATGCTGATTATACTCGATCGTATAATCGATTAAGAATACATTGCACTCAATCATATAATGCTGACTACACTCGGTCATATAGTCTATTTTGAAAAGGAACAGCATACTCGATCGTATGGTGTTGATTATACTCGATGGTATAATCGATTGAGGATACATTGCACTCTGTCATACAATGCTGACAACACTCGGTCGTATAGTCTATTTTGATAAGAAACATCATACTCAGTCTTATGATGTTAATTATACTTGGTCATATAATCAATTGAAGATACATTGATAGTTTTAACAATTCCCTAAATTGATAAACTATAAAGCTTTACTATCTAGGACTAAATTGCAAAGAATCAAATGGACCTAAATGCAAATGAAAGTTGAAGGGCCAAATAGGATATTTTCCTCTTTATATATGTCATTCTTTCTTTTTTCAATCCATATTCTCTTTTTCCTATTCTTCTTCTCTTTTTTTTCCTTTTCATTTTCTCTTGATTTTTAAATTTTCTCTTTTCAATTAAACTCTCATCTGACGTCCGATTTTGGATTTGTCTGATCCTATGGCCCACCTATAATGTAGTCTACACGAGAGCAGTTCTAGGCAATTAGATACCATCACTTTGCATCCACATTTCCCCAAAATGATTTGGGACTTCATGAAGATGAAGAGATATTTCCATTGACCCACTTGCACCTCCACAAATGTTCTTAAGCTGGAAATGAGGCAAATTTCTTATCCATGTTTTCAATTCTACAATAAACATATTTATTTTAGTATATAAAATTAATGTTTATATGCATGCAATTTAATGGACAAAGTAGATGTAAATCATGAAAAATTGACAAATTAAAATCAAAATGGAATTCCAACAGATTTTTTTTAACATTTAATTACAAAAAGGCCCCCAAAAAAATTTAAATTTTGCAATTAGGTCTTAAAAAGAACTTTGCGATTTAGTCCCTGAAAACATTAAATCCTTCCTTTAAAAGCCCCTTTAGAATTTTTTAAAGATTAAGTATCGAAGACATTTTCATCACTGGAGTCCTTTGCTGCATCTATAACATATCATCCCGAAATTGGGTGTCTATGAGAACCTAACCTGTTTAAGGTGAACCACTCATTGTTAGGGTGTTATGTGATAAAAGCATGTTAAATCAAGAATCCATTCATTTGTGAACTAATTTGATGAAAATAACAACACTTCCCCATCATTAAAGTAAGAATCATCATTCTAGACCACATTTGCAAACTTTGACGAGCCATTATTCTTCTTATCATTATTTTGCCCTTTTTGTCTTGGACAATCTTTCCTTATATGCTCATACTCCTTGCACTTAAAATATTGCACTACTTTCTAGGTTTAGATTTTGACTTAGACTTTCCCCTTACAAAACCTTCCCTACCCTGTCTCCTCCCACGTTCCAAATTTCCCTTAATATACAGTCCTTCACCTTAAGATTCTTCACTTGCATTTTATTTTTATTGGTTAAGAGCCAATAATGTTGCAATAATCTCCTCCAAGCTAATGGTCTATTTTCCATATATAAGCTTAATTACTAGGTGTTTATAGGATGGCAGCAAAGAACAAAGCAAAATTATAGCTTTGTCCTCGTCCTCAATCTTTGGATTAACCCTAACCAAATATGTGTTTAATTAATTAAAGAAATTAACATGTTGTGCCAAATTTGAACCCTCATATATCCTCAATTCATATAACCTTTGCTTAAGATACATTTTTGTTTATGAGTGATTTAGACATATACCGACTCTTTAGTTTTTGTCATACCTCGCCTAAAGATTTAATGTCCATAACTTGGCACATAATCTTGGCTACCAGACATAGTCATATGGTTCCCATTTCCAACTTGTAAGCACCCAATTTCAGGATGCATTTGTGCATGAATGCAACGAGAGCCTTTATGATGAAAATTTAGTCAAAAATTGACATCTAATGTTAAGTTTTGTGATTTTAAGGATTAAATTACAATGTTTTTTGGGTTTAATTGTAAAAAAAATTGATTTTTCTAGGGACATATTTGAAAATGTGTGTAATTCCAATCAGCATTACAAAATGTCGATTGGCATTATGTAATACCAATTGGCATTACACAATGCCTATCAACATTTTGCAATGCCGAGGCGCTAAAAATTTTCAGTAAAAATATTTTTTTATTGTGATTGGTCTAAATTTAATTTGTTTTTAATAAATAAATTAATTTTGGTATTTATATGTAGGGTTTCTGCTTCCAGTACGTGTCTCTTACGTGTATAATTTTTTTAAAATTTAAATTCTTATCCTGTTTATTTTTGGGAAGGAAAGGATCAGAGCTACTGTCATCATGTAACTTCTGTGATTACATAAGTGGTTAGCTTAGGAATGGGATAAAAGAATAAAAGATTGGCAAAGAAGAGAAGGATTTTTTTAGGGCATAAAAAGAGGGAGGAAAAAACCTAACACTAAGAAAGGGTTGATTGAAAAAACATAGAGAGGAAAAAAGACCTAACCTTCTACTATAGGTTTCAAAAAAACCTTTCAAAGAAAAAAAAAGAACTTTTCATAGTCTAGAAATTAAGAAAATACAGAGTCAATTTTCTCAAAATGGTGAAATCTCATTCTGAGAGGCATTCAAACAACATCTACATAACATTACTCTTCTACTCCTTTCTTTTTATTAATTCTTTCTTTTATATCATTTTATTATTTTTTACTTTATTATTTCTACGTTTTTTTTTGTTTAATTTTCATTATTTTGTTTTCTTTGTTCATTAATTATAATCTTATTTTCTTTTTTTTAATTCTTTGTGTTTCATATTTCTGGTAATGAGTACATGATTGAACCAAGGAAACCCATGAAGAATCCATGAATAAAAGCCAAAAGTCAAATATCTCGATTTAATTTTTATCTTGCTCTATTCAGTTTATTTTATTATTTTTTAGGTTTTGAATTTGTTTAATTTCTTTTTTTAAAGGTTGTAATTTTAATTTATTTTCTTTACTATTTTTGATAGATTTTGTAATAGCCCCGATAGTGGGAATAATGAAAAGTCTAGCTTTCTCTTATTCTTAAAAAGTTAATTAATAAAATAGGTTCAATTTGGTAAACCCTAATTAAAATCAATGGAGGCAATAGATTAATTTAAGTTGCATGATAATTAAAATTATATTTTTTAGAAGAAATAATTTAATCGCATGTTTGATCTTTTTTAATTTGATTGTTTTGATTTTTTATGTTTTTGGTCTTGTTTATTGATTTTTGTGTATTTTAGACCCCAAACACACGTTAGGTTCTAATCCATTTAATAAATAGGCTTTTAATTGTAATTTTAGGTTTAATTTTAAAAATCAATTTATGCTCATTTAGGTTAATTAGACATAGACCCACTTAATTTAATTGATTTAGACTTAGCCCATTTAATTTAAGCCTTTTCCATAATTAATAGATTTAATATCATTTTAGAATTAAAACATGTAGAATTAGGCCTATTAATTTAAATACTTCATAAGTTATAGATTTAGGCTCATTTTTAGAAATAAAATGTAGACTTAGGATTAAAATTAAATAAGACTTAGGCCCATTAGGCTTTAAGCTCACTTATAAATAAAAACATGTAGATTTAGCTCATTTAATTAAAATCAATGTAGATTAGACTAACCTAGGTATTGTGATGAATGCATTGTCTATATCTATTTTCATGACTAGTTTGTCTAGAGTTAATTGTTTTAAAAAAGGGTTTATATGAAATTGCATGTAAATAGAGGATAACATTGTAATTTATAAAGTAATTTTAAATGAACACAAGACTAAAAGAAGTTGGTATTCTATATCCAGAATCTTCTATGAGATCACTACTCTAAATATGTCTTAGTTTCTTCTTTTATGATTCATACTGCAACACTTAAGTCCTCCTGTACTTAGCAAATCCGGGTGACTCTGTAGTTTGCATGATAACCCAAGCTTTGTAGTTATCATCAATAGTCATATTGGCATTCAAATGCATATTTCATTCAAAGTTCCTATAAGGCCACAAGCTCCTAACCTTATCCAAAAAATCTTATCTCAAAGGGAAGCCTTCAAAGTCAGTAAGAATAGTGACAATGAATTGTGGGTGGCCATACTAATAGTAAATACTTAAAGGGGAGAAAAAGGTAGAGAAACGTAGCCTAGGAATGGGAACACTATGATCATATAGCTCAATGGTCATAAACTTCAATTTTCACCAACGGTAGACCCATGTGATCTCAACATCTGTAATGCCCCTTAACCAGTCAACCCATTGGTTTATAGTAAGCTTATCCTTCATCTTCAATGGATAAGACTATAGTTTATGAGATTGATAAGTCAAAGGGTTGGTAGGAATAATAAGCAAACTCAGCATTTCCTATAGCTAGATATAAAAAAAAAAGAGCCTACTAAGTTGAAAACCCAAAAGGGCAATTTAGGAAAAAGTTATGGCAAATAAAAGAGAAAGAAAACAATAAAGGATTCTAGTTACACACCTGAAGGAGAAGTAAACTGCTTGAAAGACAATTCTGAGCTCTGAAGTTGTCCAGTCCTACGATAGTTTCAGCAAGAATAATGGGCTAGGGTTGGCTCCAGCTTGTACCTACTCTAAAATACTCACAATCTATATGTCAACATTTCCATAAGATGAAACTAGCAAATCTATGCATAAAGACAAAAAGCAATGGTTCTGGTCCAAGCAACATTATTCTTATCTTTAGTTTCACAAACAATAATCAGAGAAGATAGATCGATGGTCCTAAGGTTATGAGGATATAAATAGATGTCATTTGAGGGCAAATCAAAGAATGCTACTAGCTTATCAAGAACTGCATGGTCAGATCAAGAAGAGCAATCATGGTAGTTGAGTCTAATGAGCACCCCAAGATAATAGCCAATTCTTCAATCATTGGGCATAACTCTTGCCCATTAAATCCAAACACGTGGTCCTTAGCATCCCAAAAAGTTACAATAGCATGCAAAAAGTTATTGTCGATATTTAAATGTTGAAGGAATTTTAGTGACTTACAATGAAAATGGAGAAAGCTATTCCAATTATTTCCATCATGGCTCTTAAGTAATTTCTTCATCAATTAGAGAGACGCTTAAGTCATGATTGAAAGTGTAGAGAATGAGGAATAATTCCCCTTGTGTATTCTTTATATAGAGAAGGAAAATGAGTCCATATGAGAAAAGGATTCTATTTGTTCATGGAATATGAATAAGATAAGGTGATGGAATCTAAAAAAGATAAGGATAAATAAAAAATTATTAAAGGGATAATATTCATTATTTATCTTTTTAATTAATTACTTATTTATTTGATTATTCATCATTATCCATTGTTAGAAGGATTTTAATGGAAGAATTTTACTCAAAGGCAGCTACTAGTTCAAGTGATACATAATAGTACTCAAAACAGTGCAAAAACTAGAAAGTAATAGTACTACAAAAATAGTCAGATACAAGCACACTGAGAGTGAAAAATACAAATAGTCCTAATCTGTCATCATGAGCTCCCAAATCAGGCTAAGGCCTCCATCCTCTAGTCAGATCATCCTGCTGATAAGTATTTAAAGGTCTAGCAAATGAAGTCCTAGCACTATAAGGATCAATACCCAAGTCTGTAAATTGTTGGTGAAGCATCTCATTCTCATACTCTAGACCATTAGAATATCTCTGCATATATGAGAAATGTCATGTCATATGCATTTCATGCATAACATGCATACACTTTTCATTTTCCAGTGTATATACTTACTCGCCAACTATTTATGACCTGCATAGTAAATAACCTCTGAGATGAGACAAGATAATTCAAATACTCTGCCTGTGTTTGAGGAACCTGTTTTGTAATTTTTTTTACTAACATTCGTGTCAAGTGTATATATCATGTAGGAAATAAGTCAGATAGACTCATATGAGAAGTATCTGCCAGAGAAAAGCTAGGAAGCTGAGCATTGCTAAAGTGCATATACTGCTCAACCGAAGTCTGAATAGCAGGAGCCCAATAAAGTAGAGACCTGTCCATAAGAGAGACATCGCCAAGGATAGCACCAATAAAAGCCCCCAATGTGCTTAGTATTATGTTTATGACTAGGTCTAGGCTAAGATCTCTCAGTATCATGAATAGTCTCAGTCCTCTGAGTAGTCTAGGTCTTTTCCCCTATTGCCTTGGCAGCATGGGAACCAATCTCTTCAAACTGTGAAAAATAATGAGTAATTTATAGGGTCTAAAAGAATAAATAAAATGATCAAAAGTTACCTTAGCATGGTCAGTAAAAATATGCTCCAGGAGGTTCTCATGAATAAACTATCGGTAATTGTGAGATCGCTCAAGTAAAGTCAAGGTAGTATATCCCTATAGCACCTCTGTCATCTTTGAACCCATTAGCTGTGAGCTATGTAACATTAAAGGAGGGATATCATAATGAATACGACAACATAAAGGTCCAGAAGACCAGCGATATACTCATTCCCCCAGATACCACATCTAACAACTATATTCAGGGAGTAAAATCCTCATGGACTCTAGATGTACTGCTACAGCTAGAAAATCATATTTATAGACATCATCAGCTCCCTCTAACTAATCAGAATTAATCCATAAATTATGTTAATTAAGTTTAACTTGCATTATAAAATATTGACGATTTTATTTTCTTACCAAGTGCCACTCAATAGAGTTTATCTTATCACAATAGGTCTAAAGAATATTTTTGACACTAACCAAATAGGAAGAACCCCTTCTCTGCATCAGAGGAAGACTTTTATCAGAGCTGATAGCATCAAAACCCCGAATCAACCTGACCTCTATACTCCAAATTTAGAAAAGAAACAATAAATCAGTAAATCATAAAAATAAAAGAGAACGTACATGCAAGACATGCCAAAAGCCACACATCGTGACATCACCTCTACAGATAGTATCCAGTATGTAATAAAGATAGGCTAATGCAGTAGATCCCCAATCAAGGGTAGCAACTCGATCTAAGTCACAAAGCTTATGACTAGTCTCGCAAAAAAGAGTCATGCCTAGTAGTATAAGGAGGAGACACCTCACCTTTTGAGCAATCTAACGGGGAGTAGCAGTGGACAGACGTCTGAATCCCTCAACTAAAGACGAAAGGAGAACATTTTTCTGATTCTTCCACATTGGGACAAACCCAATCAAGTTATGCATGTACTGACTCTGTGCATCTTTAGAAAGGTTGCAAAAACTAATATTAAAAGGAAAAGGAGTTCCTCCGAAGGTAATCCCAGTGATGGCAAAAAAGCTCATAGGAGAAATAGTCAGTTCTCCTATGCAAGTGTGAAAAGTGTGGGTGGTGTCCATCCACCTCTCAATCAAAGCAAATAGAGAATAACGGTCAAATCGACCTTGAATTATCAAAAGCACAGTGATGAATTATTTGAAACCTGAGGCCCAGATCAACTATGCCATAATCACTGGTAGCCTGTGAAATAATTCTTGAGCTTTGTGAAAGCAGCCCATGAATTTCATCAGTCATTGGATGAAATTTAAGAAAATAAAAAAAAATTTATTGGCAAAATGGAATGTCGATCGACACTGGGCAATGCTAACTGAAAATTAGGATGGTGATTGAAAATCCGAACTTCTAATCAAGATTCTATACATTCGATCGAACATATAGCAAACCCGAGCTAAAATTATATTTTTAGGGTTTAATTTCAAAATTTCATGCATTTTTAACCAGTTTTTAATTTAATTTGAATAATGTGCATACTAATTTGTATTCTAAAATTGATTCTAATTACTAAATTTATAAATAATTTTTTACAAAAATAAACATAAATAAGGAAATATTACCTCATTACCCACATCTGTACACCTGTGGAGATGTAGGTAAGTCAGAGGGAGGATGGTGGAGCCTTCTCAAAGTCCAAGACTATTCTAAGGAAAATGAGGAGACATAATAATCGGATCTGCTGGAATTTCTGCTCCCCTATGTGGTTTATATCGCAAGGCAACCATAGGATCTGATAGATTATAAATCAAACATTAGATGATCAAGTAATCAAAGAAAGAAAAAATCAATGCAAAGAGAAAATGAATGGAAAGAAAATTAAGATGGAATGAGAAATGGAATGTGACATGCAAAAGTGAAGTATATAGGATGGAAAATATCCATTTTGATCCACCAAAACTTGCTTACATTCAAGTCCAAATTCTCCCTTATAATTTAGTCCATTCATAATTAACTCATGAAATTCATATCATTAATTAATAATTCACAGAATTATTAATTATATAGTTAATCTGTGTTAAAATTTTGAATCCTTTGTCAAGTACATAATACATAATATAATTACATAATTCAATTTTTGCATTTTACATTCATTATTATTTTTTTGTCAAGGATTTTAAATTTGTTTTATATATGCTACACAATAGTTATAATAGAAATTTCAGATTATTTTGCTATGCACTGTCCAGTAGTCATAACATGAATTTCAAAATTTAATATGTTATATGCTACAAGGTAGTTTTAACATGAATTTTTAAATCTTTTAATCTACCAGACACTACACAATAGTTATGGTATCAATGCTAGACATTCCACATGAACTATAGCATGTTTTTCAAATCATAAATCATTTAACGTCCTATAAAGAATATAGCAAGAATCATTATATATATTTTGTTAAACATCTTATAAGGAGTATAACAAAACTCATTTGCATATATCTCACTTAACGTCCCAAAGGGAATATAGTGCACTATATAATAGTTATGGTATTATTACTAGACGTTCCATAGGAACTATAGCATGTTCTTAAATCATAAATCGATAAATGTCCCACAAGGAATATAGTGAGAATCATTACATATGTTTCATTAAATCTCTCACAAAGAATATAACAAAATCTATTATCACTAGATGTCCCAAAGGGAATATAGTGTAATTCACCAAACACTACATATCAGTTTTGGTATTATTGCTAAACGCTCCACATGAGCTATAATATGTTTTCAAATCATGAAATGCTAAATGTCCCACAGGGGAGAAACCCATTTGCATATATCTCATTAGACGTTATGCAAGAAATATAGTGAAGCATGTTAAACATAGTGTCTTACTTAAAAATTGCACAATAATTTTAGCATCAATCCATCAATTAGGATACAATTAAGTACCCTAACTCTTTCCTCTAAAATTTTGTGCTTCTATTGCTTTGCCACAATTTGTCAAGCAAATAGCGACAAAGGGTGGGCAACTGTAAGCACCCAATTTCAGGATGCATTTGTGCATGAATGTGACAAAAGTCTATATGATGAAAATTTAGTCAAAAATTGACCTCTAGTATTAAGTTTCACAATTTCAAAGATTAAATTGCAACATTTTTGGGTTTAATTGTAAAAAATTAAATTTTATAGGGGCATATTTGAAAATGTGTGTAATGTCGATCGCATTACGTAAGCCAATCGGCATTGCATAATGCCAATCAACATTTTGCAATGCCGAGGCACTAAAAATTTTCAGTAAAAATATTTTTTTTACTGTGATTGGTCCAAATTTAATTTATTTTTAATAAATTAATTAATTTTGGTATTGATCTGTAGATGTTCTGCTTCTAGTACACATCTCTTATGCGTATAATTTTTTTAAAATTTAAATTCTTATCCTATTTGTTTTTGGAAAGGAAGGGATCAAAGCTATTGTGATCATGTAACTCATGTCATCACATAAGTGGTTAGCTTAATAATGAGATATAAAAAGAAAAAATTGCCAGAAAAGAGAAGGATTTTTTTTGGGGCGTAAAAAAAGAGAGGAAAAAACCTAATTAGCTACTGCAAAAAAAATGGTTGATTGAAAAAACACAGAGAGCAAAAAAGACCTAACCTTCTACTATAGGTTTCAAAAAAACCTTTTCAAAGCGAAAAAAAATACGTTTTTTTCAAAGTCCAGAAATCAAGAAAACACAAAGTCAATTTTCTCAAAACAATGAAATCTCTTTCTGAGAGGCATTCAAACAGCATCTGCATAGCATTACTCTTCTACTCCTTTCTTTTTATTAATTCTTTCTTTTATATCATTTTATTATTTTTATTTTATTATTTATGTGTTTTTTTTGTTTAATTTTCATTATTTTGTTTTCTTTATTTGTTAATTCTAATCTTATTTTCTTTTTTTATTTTTTGTGTTTCATGTTTCTGGTGATTGAGTATGAACCAAGGAAACCCATGGAGAATCCATGAATAAAAGCCAAAAGTCAAAGATCCTGATTTAATTTTAATCTTGCTCTATTTAGTTTATTTTATTATTTTTTAGGTTTTGAATTTGTTTAATTTATTTTCTCAAAGGTTGTAATTTGAATTTTTACTTTCTTTATTATTTTTTGGTAGATTTTGTAATAGCCTCGATTGTGGGAATAATGAAAGGTCTAGCTTTCTCTTGTTCTTAAAAAATTAATTAGTAAATTAGGTTCAATTTGGTAAATCCTAATTAAAATCAATGGAGGCAGTATATTAATTTAAATTGCATGATAATTAAAATTAGATTTTTTAGAAGAAATAATTTAATCGCATGTTTGATCTTTTTTTATTTGATTGTTTTGATTTTTTATGTTTTTGGGCTTATTTGTTGATTTTTGTGTGTTTTAGGTCCCAAGCCTTAGGTTCTAACCCATTTAATAAATAGGCTTTTAATTAAATTTTTAGATTTAATTTTAAAAATCAATTTATACCCATTTAGGTTAATTAGACATAGGCCCACTAAATTGAATTGATTTAGACTTAGCCCATTTAATTTAAGTCTTTTTCATAATTTATAGATTTAAGATCATTTTGAAATTAAAACATGTATAATTAGACCCATTAATTTAATTACTTCATATGTTATAAATTTAGGCCCATTTTTAGAATTAAAATAAATAGACTTGGGATTAAAATTAAATAAGACTTTTAGGCCCATTAGTCTTTAGGCTCACTTATAAATAAAAACATGTAGATTTAGCTCATTTAATTAAAATCAATGTAGATTAAACTAACCTAAGGATCGTGATGAATGCATTATCTACATATATTTTCATGACTAGTTTGCCTAGAGTTAATTGTTTTAAATAAGGGTTTTATATGAAATTGCATGTAAATAGAGGATAATATAGTAATTTATAAAGTAATTCTAAATGAATACAAGACTGAAAGAAATTGGTATTCCGTATTCAGAATCTCCTGGTTGTGGTGCTAGTTTTCTTTTAGAGAATCGAGTACCACCATTTTTATTCGTCTCAGTTATTACCCTGGGTGGCAACTCCTTATCTCCATACCATGTCTTTGTGACAATGGTTAGTGTGTTCTTTAGAGCCTTGAGCTCAAACAGTGTCGTGGTTGCTAAAATCCTGCGCTAAACCCCATCATCTACACCGCTATTGTAACTCCTCCCAATCAGGTCATCCATGCCTTCTACTTTCTTCGCACATAGTGCTTTCAAAATCCCTTATTGCACCAACAAATCTTTAACTCGTGTCTACTAGAATATGAAGTTACCAATTCCATCAAATTTCCCCACTTCAAATTTTGCATTCAAATTTAAAGTCATCTCAACCAGCTTTGATACCATTTTTTGAGATATAAAATTAAGAACAAAGAAAATAAAGAAGAAAAATAGAATATAGAGATTTAACGAGGTTGGGTCGTGCACATACATCCTCAAGGGCGAGTGGCTAGAGCATTTTATTCTTATTCAGAAACTGCTATCAGCTAAGGTTACATATACATCACATATATAATGAACTAAGTATAGTACATATTATAAAATCACCCATGTACCATATCACAAGGGTGTTGCCCCCGTACCCCTAACCCATCAAATCATAATCGCATAAATAAACCAAGAAACCCCTAAAAGGACAAATGCTTTTGCCCCTCTCCTTGCTCATACTTCATCGCTCCATTTTACTATGCTCTAGCATCTGTCTACTTACTACTATATATGAGCCATACACAACATAGGGTTAGTGAATTGGCAAAATGTCTGGGACATAGCCTTTCATCATGTGAGGCAAGGAATTAATGGAATGTTTATTATAGTCATGTTGTGATTTGATTATTTTAAGTCATTGGGACATGAGGCTCATAATCCTTTAAGGCATATCGGGCTACATTAAATTGAAATTGAGTCGTATGCATACTAACATGTATTACCTTTAGTGTGGTATGAGTACTAGCCATATTGATATTTGCATGTTGTATAGTGCTCCAAATCTTATGAGAATATTTTAAAATATTTTTGAGAATTGAACTGGATTAAGAATCCTTTCTATATGTAGTCAATATACTATGAAGTTCAAAAATGTTATTTTAATCATTAAAATATTAACTATTATTGAAAGATGAGCTTGAGCTCAAGTAAGAAGTCGCACAAATGTAATTGGGTTATGCCAAATATTTTGTTTTGCCAAAACTGTGAAAGAACACTTGTAAACTATAAATAAGTTATCTATAATTATATTTATGTAAGTTTTCGATGAATAATAGTAGATGCAAATTTAGCAATAATGCTCATTCTGATTTGGGTTGTTGTGTGGTATTTTTTTTTTCTTTTCAAGTAAACTTTCTTAATTGATGTGCCTTGATATTTTAGTGATATTACACCTTTACTACTACTTTGTTCACTCACTGAGTATTTTCCTAAGAAAATAATCATCACTCTCTTTTTTTTATTATTATTTTTCTAAGTAATTAGCTTTTATGGGTAGCCATACGAACTGTAACTTGAGGTGCAGCGAATCATCTTAGAGAAAAAGTTATCACATGTAGCTTAGTTTTATCAAGCTAATTTGTAAATATGAAGTGAATGGAAAGAAATAATTCACAAATCTGATAATGAAGACTTGTAAATTTTGGTTTTATGTATATGTGGATTGGAATAAAATTTTAAAAATAAGGTATTTTTTATGGTTACATAACTTTGTTGTAAAAAGAAGCTGCTTGTTTAAATGTGTAGTAAAGTTACTTATAATTATGGTTTTAGTTAGATAAATATTTATGAATGGTTAAATTTAATTCAAAAGTGATACTCATTCACATCTCATGTCCATCTAATGAGAGTATTGGTGCGGAGAGATGTCAAAATTATAAAATAGAGTTTTTTTTATTAATCTCTTTATATTTTATCAATCATAGACCTTGTTATAGCTGATTGTTTCACCATTGATTTTTTTAATCTATTTCACAATTGATGAATAGCAACCCATTCAACTCAATTATCTATAAAATGCAGGGCTTAAATTCAATAAAAAAAAAAAACTATTATGAGAATTGTACGTCCACTCAATTATACAAATACATCATTTATTGTCAATTTCTTTTACAACATTATAAGTTAAGGTAACATTTAACAATTCTACGGCAAGGCTATTAGTTGATAGATGGTTGAATTCACTGCACCAACCATCTTTGTTGGAGATGAAAATCCATCCTCATCCATGTAGAAAAAGTGCATAATCTTGCTCATTATCCAAAATGAATCTTTGCAAACTCTTGGAACGATGCTTCCTTCACTTTGCACCACCATTCTTAGCAACTCTTTTCTGTGACTTGTAATAATTTTTAATACCTCTTCTTTAGCCTCCTCTTCAGGTATGCTGCCATTACTATTAACTACTTGTAGAGATACAGCATTCAACTTTCCTTGTGCTATATCTCTCTGCATGTTTTCACAAAAGAGGAGTAACAGTAAGCATACAAATGCCTATTATCATGCACTTCAAATTCAATTCTTACAAGTGCCTAAATATAATTAACTAATTTGTGTGGCAACCCATGGTGGGTACTCTTAAGTAATTATTAAAAAAAATTCAAATTTTACATACCTTAGCTGTTACACTATCGTTAATAAGTCTGCCGATTCTACTTGTATGAATATAAAGATTTTTGTATTCTTCACTTGTCACAACCTTTTCAGGCAATAGGTCCAAAAGATAAACTGCTGACAGAATGATAGGTCCGAAGGCAACCGATTTATACGCATTTGATATATATTCATCCATTGTTGGTATGGTTTTATTGTTTATCCATTCTGCCTCTTTTAACATAGACTTGAGCAAGATGATCCACTGTATACATAGAATTCAACTAAGAGTTATTCTTCTAAGGATTCATTTGTTTGGTAAAAAAATAAGAGTAAGAATCAGAATCGGAAGGGATGATTCTGATTCTTAATATTTGATTGGTTAAAATTGAGTATATAAATAAAAATGTGATTTTCTCATTAATAAAGATTGTCATTCCCTTGTATTCTTAAGGAATAAGTTTTGATTTCTTTGAAAATAAAGTCAAACTAGCTATAAATTTGTCAAATATTTAAAATATTAACATAAATTTTTAAAATTTATAAATAAAATATCCAAATTAATAAAATGTGTACTAATTGTTTGAATAAAAATATTTATAAAAAATAATTAATTTTTATAATAATTTTTACAATAAATAATAATTTTTTAAAAATTATATTAATATTTTAATGAATAAAATATTTTTAATAAATATTTAATAATAGATCTTTTTAATTTTAATTTTAATTTTAATGTATAAAAGTAATTATAATGTTAATTTTTATGTATAAAAAATAATTATAAAAGTATTTCAAATGATAAATGACATTGGATTCCATTTCCACTTTATAGTAAATCCAATTTTTTTTCTTTTTAAATTTTTCATTCCCTTCCCCATTTTTCGCATTTAAATGCCAATTCTGGAGTCTCAATCCTTTAAATTAAAAAAAAAAAAAATTAACGAGGAATAATGCTACTTAGCCTGTAATGAGGATTGTTGCTTACAAGTTCAATTAGGTGCCTTTTAACACATCTTCCTTGTGTAATGCAAGCCTTGGCTGCATGATCACTCATTGTTCCGTGGATTGCAAGAAAGACTTTTTCTACTTCTTCTGACTTGTAGCCAATTGTTGTGTGCTCGTCCCATCTACAAAATGAAATCTCATGTAAATTAATTTAATTTCTTGTTACATAATTGCATTGCATATCCATATGAAATGATTAAAGCATACCTTTCAACTAATTCAAAAAGGTTCAATAATTCTTCCATAGAACCACCAACATCAAAGAAATCATCAACAACAGTTGCCAGGATAGAATTTTGAGCCCACAAGAAACGAGCATCATAAACATTAGGCTGGAAAAGATCAGCCACGACGGAAAAATAGCAATATTCAGTCTTCTGCCTTGCATACTTCAAATTATCAAGGCCATACTTTTTAACCCATCTGCAAATATTCTAGGACAATCGAATTATTTGAAGGTATTAATTTTTTTTTTCTTTTTAATTGAGAATATGAAATTAATTAATACCTGTGAAGATGTTCAAGTTCCTTTCGATGCATGGATTGGCAGGTATTGAAATCTTGGATCGCAATTGTCAAGAGCTCCCTTTCATTAACATTGCAAAATCTAGAAAGAGTATACAAAAAGATAATTATATTCCATTTTCAAAAACAAATTTATTGTGTGAGAATATAAATGTCCTTGCACAAATTTTGTTACCTATACGATGTTTTAGCAAGTGAGAAATTGTCCGTATTGTAATTCTCAATGAATTGTCTATTCTCAATTCGATCCAGACTAGCATATGGGTGTTTTAGTGCATAATCGACCTAAAACGATCAAGAATATATAGTTAATTTCTTCAATATTTGTATGAAATTACAATACATCAAGAATAACTTTGAATAAATTGAATAAGATTAACTTAAATTACCTCTGACTGTAAACTCTTGTCAAGAATTAACCCATTCACTAACTCATCCTTAAGGTAAGTGCTAGTCCAAGCATAAATTCTATCAAGAATAAGCTCATCCTGGAATATACTTAGTTCTGAGGCCTTGAATAACTCAAGAATTGACTTTGTTTTTTTTTGCATGGAGCAACTTCTCCTTTTCATCGAAATTTGACAATGCATCTGCACAGTAATTGTCAGATTAAGTCTCATAAATACATTTTGGTTGAATATTTACTTACTAAAAAAATTTGCGAGAATTCACCTGAAGAAATTGCATATCCATTTGTTCGTAGAAGTCGAAATGCCATGGCACAACATGCAGGCTCTAAAAATATTTCTTCACTTCCCTGCATCCAGCTTCTGCTCACCAATAAATTTCTAATGTGTCAATTTCTAACGCTTAATAGAATAAATATTTAATGGGTCCAAGTGCTAACGTGTAAGTGACAAAAAATAAATAAATAAATTACCCTTTGCATCACCTCCTTCCATTAGACATCTTATAAATAACAAAAAAAAAAATATATAACGTATTGTAAGAAGATTACCTGTAAACATCATCTAATACTCTTCTTTTATCATCACAGATATATTTGCCAATTCCTAGTTTTTCAATATTATCGATTATTAAGAGACGGGCATAGACATCCAAAGGATAGATTGTAGGAACTGAGAGAACAAAAAAAAGGTAATTAGATATGCATATAAAAATATATATGAATTCAAGTGTTGAAACAAAAGCAAGCATTACCTGCATTTTTGGAATTTTTCACTAGGGAATTCAAGTAGTCCAAGCATTTTCCATCATGAAGATGCATCAAAGCAGATGCAGTTGAAGATGGTGAATTGAATAGTGATCCATTGCTCCTTTGATATTTCATTACCTCCTTCCAATTATATGATCGACTCATTAATCCTTCTGCAATATATGCTAAATTGCTTGTATTGTTGGAACTGCAATTGAAAGCAATTTAGTGGTTTAGAAAGAAATATGTCAAAAGAGACTACAGATATGTAGAGTCTTATAAAAAGACTAAACTGTAATGCATAAGGATTTCCCTGTAATTTTATAATAAGTTTGGTACAAGAATTGAAGAGTGGACAGATATGAAATAGCAGACAATTAAAATAAATTCACCTTTTTATTTGAAAATCTCGCTTGGAAAGCATTGCCTCCACTAAAGATTGGTCGAGGGAAAGATTCAAGCCCATGGCACTGCCATACTCAATCATGCTTGGAAATATAACATCAAATCCAATTGGAGAATGCTGATGCTTATTAGTTGCAGCCCAAATGTTAGATTCAATATAGTTCAAACCTAATAGAAATTAAAACTTAATATAATCAGTTTTCTTGGGGAGATTGTGTAACTAAAGAAAGGGTTGTCGTTTTCCTTTGTTCTATGCAAAATGTTAGTTTCACGATTTAAATCATAATTTTCTAGTCATAACATATAATTTTACCATTACTTCAAGTGACAAAAAGTTCAAATTTATTTATATAAGTCTTGTATTTGAGTCTTGTATATAAAACAATAAGTGATTTGTAAAGTTTGTCCATTTCATAGAGTTCACCTGACTTTAATTCCGAAATAATTGAGATCTATGCGATGCAAAATATTGGAGCATCAAATGCTAAAAATAAATAAAAAAAATGGTAATAAAGAAGGAAAAGGATAATGAATAGAGAAGCAAAATATATAGATATATGAGAGGGCGAAATGCAAACCTTTGTGTACAAGTTGTTGACCAACGTTCCATTTTTGAAGGGCAAGAACACAAGCCAATGTGGAAGAAAGTGAGTCTTTACGTAACAACGGATGGTTGAGATCGAGACCCCATGACCCATTAGGCTGTTGATTCTCCATAATCCAATTTAAGCATTTGGGGAAAAGTGGCTGCTTTGAAGAATCCATGGTAGGCACCATTGCAACCCATGCTGTATCATATGTGGAAACAGATAACCCAACTTTGTTCAACATTTCCTTTATTCTTGAAGTCATTTGTCCTTCTGCTTCCTGCCACATAACAATTTGTTTCTCTAAGTAACATTTGAAAGTGATGTATGTATTGATATTGTCATTCAAAGTGATGGCCTATTGGGACGCGCGCACACATATATATATGATTTTAGTTTTACTTAAAAGTTCTGAGTTTCAGAAGTTTTAAATGTGTAATGAGTGACGTTGGCTTACTAATGGATTGAACCTGACTCTTTCCCTTTGGTTTAGTTGTCCGAGAGACTTGCCTGCACAAACACTTTCCAACATAAATACTGCTAACTATTTTAGGAGAATACTAAAGCATTTTTATATAAAAATAAAGGAGACCTATTGGATTTTTGCCTTCCCATTCTTTTCTTTGTGGGGAAACTTTGAGAGAATTTGTGCTAGTAGTAGTCAATAACATCTCTAACTGTGACTGAGAGGTAGAGAAAATAATAATAATAATAATTAGAGAGGAAGAGATTGATGCATTTAGAGAGTTGCATGGTTGTTACATATATATATACGTGAAGAAAATCATGCAGTATTATTCAATTGTGGCTGCTAGAGAAATGTATTTAAAAATTTGTGAATTAAAAGTACTCATTGTGAAAAATTATTAGTATTTTCACAATTTAACTCATTTAAAATTGGTATAATCTGTGTATTCATAGAAGTTTTTTCGTTTGAACTGTATACCCATAGAAGTGTAACCACTGAATTCTCCTTATCTTTTCAATATGGATAAGTATTTCTTTTATTTATTTATATATATATATATATATATATATATAATTTTCTGTTTTTAATTCAGATGAAAATTAATGTCACAAGTTAATAATAGCATAATTTAAACTTTATATTTTATAATGGCATTAGAAACAACTGACCACTGAATAATTTCCTCACTGACGTAAGCACTCTTAATTGTTTCATATTATTCATATTTTATACTGAAAATCAATAGCAACAATCTTTATTGTGTAATCTCTACCTGCACGTTGGTGCACTTGAAGGGTTACATTGTTGTTCAGTTTATATCTTCGTGAAGCGTAAGGTGTGGTTGTGTGAAGGGTCACGTTCTGTACAATGTAATATTTCAATTGCAGCTGACAAATAAATGATAGAAAAAATATAATAAATCTGAATTATTATTCAAATGATTATTCATTTCATTCAATTTGTATGAAAAATCGTTATATTGGAGAAAGTATGAATAAAATGAAATATATAATTCGACATTAATTTATTATCATATGGTTTACTGACAATTATTAGCGATTTCAGCTTGATATACACTAGTCACAAGATTGAAATTAGCTATATGAAAATAAAATAAAATAAAATAATTTTTATATTTATAATTTTTTTGATGACCTATAAAAATAAGAGGGCAAAACGAATATTTTTATCACTTTATATGCCGCAACACAACTGTGATAAAAAAAATAAAAAAAAAAAAACCATTTCTTTTTTATCATCGGATGGAACTAAAAACAGGTATAATTAGGTATAATTCAAAATAAATGTCATTAATTATTAAAGTGGGGGTGGATTTCAGGTCAAAATAAAGAAGCCAAAATCAAAGTGCCCAAAACAAAACCATAGATCATATTATATACTTATCTTATATGTGGCATGATCACTAATTATTACTTGACGTGAGAAACCCATTGAAATTGAATGATCCAACCCCATTTCAAAACCTAGGGATTATATGCCAAATACCCCCCTAATTAAAGTGTTCGCATAACTTTAGTCATATGGATATTTCTGCAATTGTTCGTGGTTTATTACTCGATGAATTAAATAATTATACATTTAATTGACTAATTCAAACAACAGCCCATGTCATCAGAATTCCATAAATTATACATATTAATATTACTATTATATACATTAATTAATTTTAGGGATAAAGTACAAATTGAATTCTCAATTTTACCCCAAAGTTCATATCTAATTTTAATATTGTTTTTGGTCTTGATTGGACCTTAATTTTTAAAAATTGAATCATATTGGATCCTTTTTTAAAAAAATTATTGCAACTAAGTCTTAAAAATCAAAGAAAAATTTTACTTTAACATTAATTAACAAAAATTAGATCGAATAACTATGCAAATTAATGAAATTACTTTCAAAATATACATTTATGAAGATTTTTTAAAAAAAAATTAAGTTTATAAAAATTACTTTTAATATTTTGTGAAAATTTAAAAAAAAGTCTAAAATCATTTTAATAGATCTAAAATTTTGACAATCAAGTGATATACATTTAATAAAGAAGAATTAAAATTTTTCTATACATTCAATATTTTTTTTAAAATTTTTATAAATTTAAAAATTTTTTAAAAAATTATTATGTGTGTAGAAAATTTTAAATTCTTTTCTTTCCTAAATGTATATTGCTTGATTCTATAATTTTTAAATTTTTAAAAAATTTTGATCTACCAAAAATATTTTAAAATTTTTCAAAATTTTTAAAAAACATAAAAATATATTTCTATAAATTTAAAAAATTAAAAATATAAAAATTTCGTAAATCTTTATTTTGAAAGTAATTTCATCAATTTACATTGTTATTCAAACTAATTTTTATTTATTAACGTTAAAGTTAAATTTTTTTAATTTATTTTTAGGCCTTAATTGTAACAATTTTTTTAAAAAATGGTCAAATTGATCGGATTTTTAAAGTTTAACGTCCAATTAGGAAAAAAAAAACATGAAAGTCAAATATGAACTTTAGGGTAAAGTTGAGGGTCTAATTTGCACTTTATCCCTTTTCCTTAAAATAAAATAAAATAAAATAGTATAGCTGGACTCAATCTTGTGGCTAGTGTATATCTGACGATTTTCATCCTGAACATTGCCAATAGATAACTTTTAAAAATAAGGTTTTTTGTTTTTGTTTTGTTTGTTTGTTTTATTCTTTTTTTTTTTTTTTTAGTCAGATGGACATCCCATGATAGAGACTCATAGGATAAATGGAAATGTTAAAAATGGAGGAGGATAATAGATGCATGCATTGATTTCAATGAAGTCAACAAAATGAGAAATTTACAAAATTGACAAATTTTTTACCTTTTTTACAGTTATTTACTTTATCTTTTTTATAAATTATACTATTCATTTTTTTAATTTTCACGCTTACCTTATTTTTTATTTTATTTTAAAGTGTGCATATTTTACTTTTTTTTATTCTTCTTGTTTTTTTAATTTTATTAATTAGCTTTTTATTTTTTTCTCCTTTTTGTTTTTTTCTTTCCTTTTTTTTATTTTTTATTTTCTTTTGTCTTTATTTATTTTTTCACTTCTGTTCTTTTTTTATTTCTTTCTTATTTTTATTTCCTTTTTATTTTTTCTTTATTTTATCTTTATTTTTATTTTATCCTCATATTTATTTTTTTATTTTATCCTTTCATTCCTTATTTTTCTCTTTTATATATTTTTATTGTTTATCATTTTTTTTTCATTTTTCCTATTATCCTTATATTTTTAATCTTTAATTGTAATTTTAATTTTGTTTTCTTTTATTTATTTTATTTTCTCTTTAATTTTTTCTTAATTCTTTGTTACCCTTATTTTTTATTTGTTTTCAATTTTTTTATTTTTTTGTTTTTATTCTTATTTTTTATTTTTAGTCTTGGTTTTGGGTGTGTGTATATATATATATAGGCAGTGTGATCTATTTTAGAGATTATAATTAATATATTTAAATTATACAACTTATATAATAAATAATAAAAATTTCAGATATGCTAGAAAAATGTTTTTAAATATAAATTTCTATATTTCTATATATATATATTAGTTTGATATTATTTTCCAAGACAACACTTACTCAAATTATCATATTTAGATATTATTTTGAGTTTTAGATACAAATAATATTCGAAAAATATACTAATTTTAATTCTATTATATACGAATAATATTCGAAAAATATACTGTATATATGAGTTTGAGTACCATTTTAATTTTCATATATTGTTTTGAGTTTGTAATACTGTTTTGAATTTCATATATTAATAATATTCAGAAAATATATTATTTTAATTGTATCATAAACAAATAATATTAAAAAAATATATTGTATTTATGAGTTTGACATACTATTTTTAATTTTTAGATACTATTTTGATATTCAAATACTATTTTGCATTTTCAGATTATTATAATATTCAAATAATATACTATTTTGAGTTTCAGATACTGTTTTGAGTTTCATATTCTTATAATATTTAGATATTATATTGTTTTGAGTTTCAAATATTATTTTGAGCTTCATATTCTTATAATATTCAAATAATATATTGTTTTGAGTTTCATATTCTTATAATATTTGGATATTATATTATTTTGAGTTTCAAATACTATTTTGAGCTTCATATTCTTATAATATTCAAATATTATACTGTTTTGAGTTTCAAATACTTACAATATTCAGATAATATACTATTTTGATTATATCATATATGAATCATATTCAAGTAATATATTATTTTTATGTATCATTCTTATTACTCTGTCAGCTTGATGTGCAACAAAAACATTAATTAATATTTTTTGTTAATTTTTAACACTATTGGACAATACATATCCAACTTTTAATCATTTAATACAAAAATATTTTCTTTTTCTATTAATTTAGACATCTTTAACTTGTAAATCAAAGAAGTCTTCTTTATTTGTTCAAAAGAAAAAATAGACCACTGGATGCACAAAATTCCCAAAGAAAGAAAATCTCCAATTAAATTATCAACAAATAAAAAAGCACTAATTACCTTGACAATTCTACGAACATATATATAAATCACATGTACAAAAATCATGGAAAAAATTGTTTCCAAATATGAAAAAAATGGGAAAAAAAAAAGGAACATGAAAATTCTCAACATTATAAAATTCCAACATATATCATAAATCTTATAGTTCTCAATTTCCTATATAAAACCAAAATAGGAAAATACAATCACCCAAATCAAATTATAGACCAAATCCACAACTTTCTCATTAACTGCATCACCCCATGACATTCCCATGTTATCTCTCACCACATCACATATGGAATTATCATGAGAACAAAAGCAAGTGGACAAATAAATGACATATAAAACAAATTAAATAGAATCATGACCATAATACAAATGCAAGCTTACATTTTTTTTTTTTTTTGACAAAATGTAATATGAATTTCCTTAATGAGTAATACTTGTTGTTTGTACATTTCAATATCCTTCACATCCAATCCTTCAACCAGTGGAAGCCCATCAGTGTCAAGCGCAATCATCGTCAGTTTCACCCTTTTTTTTCTTTTACTTTCTCCTTTCCTCTATCCACTGCATTATATTGAATATAGAAATCTTAAATGCATGAGTCAACAAACAAGCTAATCTGAAAATAAAAAAAAAAAAGAATTAAAATTATGCCTGCACAAATTGGAAACAGCCTCAGTACAAGCATAGTTGGACAAGCATTTCACTCCATCAAATAATCTCATGGACATCTAAGCTCATACATGCATGCTTGGGTAATGGGAGAACAAACATGCCATGTTTAACACAATGCACATTTATCAGTAAACTCCAATGTTCAATGAGTACCAAATCATATAAACATTATGTCACTTTAAATCCATCCCAAAAAGGAAAAACAAAAAGATAATTCCATTGTTATTGCACTCAATAAATGAAGGAAAGATAGAATTAAGGCAAATCCTTCATAGTTTTGCTCATGAGGAACCCTCATCAACAAATTGATTATCAGAAATGGCATCAGATAAGGACAATAGTATACACAAGTAACAAGACAGTTGATTTGAAAATGAAACAAAATGGACCCAAGTTGGATACTCACCATCCTTTTTAGGAACAATGACACAAGTATCATTGGAAAACCGTCAAACCAAACAAATATGCTCTTGCCTCAATAATTTAGGAACATATCTTAACTCTTAAAAGCATAAAAGACAAATAAATTCAAATTCAAAATAGCAACAATTAGACATCAAATCATCGACTTAACTCTTGAATATAATCCATTCAAAGAAATAACAAATCAATGGAGCTAACTAAATATATCATACAACTAATGAACTAAAATCACACTCAAACCTAAACACCAAATCATGAAGCAATAAGGTCAGAATCATGAAGCTCCATAAGCAATTAAACACTAAAATGACCCTAAAACAAAATTCAATATAAACACACATGTAAATATCTACATATCTTATGGTTAAAATTAAATTGAAAATATCTCAAACGAAGTGATTGCTGATAACCCATTAGTCCAATAAACCTAGTGATAGGATCTAAGTTCAAAACAAAAACTAACAACAACACTAATAACCAAACACAAGAAAGATCAAAACTTGAAATTACCCAACAATCACTATTTCTCTTCTCCTTTTGCATAAATATTGATGGGCTTTTTTACCACTTTAAGTTGTTGCATCACTTGCCTTGTTGGATATGGAGTAGTAGTTGTGTGAGGACAAGAAGGAGGTGGAGCAGCAGAAGCAGCAGGAAAAAAAAGGTAGTGGAAGTGACGGAAAAAAAAAAGGACATGCTTGTAATTTATAGAACACTTGAGGCAATTGATGTTATTGCCTCCTATTTTTTGGGTATTTTTGTAAAAATCCCATTAGGCTCATATGTGTTGATTTCAAACTTGTATGCTGAGATAGAATTATGGGAACTTAAAAACAATTATTGTGTAGACTTAAAAATTTAATAACAAATTCAAAAAAAAAAAATATTCTACAAGCTCAAAAATTTTAAAAAAATGTTTATAATTAAATGATATATATTTCTATATATTTAAAAATAAACTTTTATTGATTTCATTTATTACTATAAAATAATTTTATAAAATGATATATATTTTAACAATCACAAATCCCTTCGTATATTTATTTATTTGTATTTTTGAGTAATTCTGTTAGTTTTATATTTGAATTTTCCCTTATAGAATTTTAAAAACTCTTTTGCGCTAATTAGATGATTATTATTATTATATAATTTGAATTATTTATTTATTTATAAAATTTTGTAAATTAAAATTATTTATTATGAAAAGTCATTAATATTGTTTTGTAGTTGAACTCATTTAAAAATTGAAAAATTACTTTATGGTTAAAATAAAAAGATTGGGTGGAATACATAAACAATCAAATTACGAATTTAAAGTTCTCTATTAGCAATTCAAAGATGATAAGTAAGATTTTTTTTTTAATTTACACTTCATGATTAATTTTTATTCATTTTGTTTATTATAAAATTATCAATATTGACTAATTTAACATATTTTTACTAAATTGAAAAAATGGAATGAATTTATTTGTTAATTTGTATGCTAGGTAAATTTTATAACTTTTTGAGTGAATTTAATAGTGGATTTTTTTTTATCTAATTGCTTTATATATTCAAAAATAAATTTTGAAGTATTTCTTAAAAATTAAACTTTAACTTATTAAAAATTAAAATAAAATCTCATATAGTATTCTTTAATTGTGGCTGCTAGAGAAATGATTGGATAATTTTACTTTTGAAATATATTTAAAATTTTATGAATTTAAAGTATTTATTGTGAACAACTATTGGTGTTTTGGCAATTGAACTCATGTAAGATTGGTACAATTTGTCTATTCATATAAGTCGTTTCTTTTGAAGTATTACCCACAGAAGTACTGTAAGCATTGAATTTTCCTTTTATCTTTCACTCTTTTAGCTTCACCATGGACAAGTGTTTCTATCTTTAACTCCCACTATGGTTAAGTATTTCTTTCTTTTAAGAGGTTCACTATACACATTTGAATATATATTCCTTAATCATTAATACAGACCATTAGACGAACTAAATATCAATGAATTATATAATAAATCATAATTTTTTTTCTTTTTAAATTAGATAAAAATTAATATAATAAATTAGTAATGATAGAATTTAATATTTTCATTATATAATGCCATTAGAAAGAAGCAACCACTAAATAATTTTCTTAATGACATAACCTTTCTTACTTATTTCACATTATTCTGACTCTGAATTAGCATTCCAATGATTATTGATTTTATTCTGACTCGTAAAAAAAAATCATTATACTAGAGAAAGCAGGTGAGTTGGAGCTTTAAATTTGAATTAAGGACATATATTTGAAATCAGCTAATCCTCATGCAACCTACAATCTCAGATAAACAATCTACGTTATGAGCTTACGATTTGAATGAATTTGAGTTTACAATCTATGTTGTGAGGCATACAATCATTCAGCTACATGAAAACATCTTTTGGAGTTTTTGTTTTTTTTTTTTTAATCAAATGAATCCAAGTTTCGATGTTTTACTTGTATTCAAGCCAAGAGGTCAACTTGTAACACCCTATCTCATGTAGTCCGAGGTGGACTATTAATATCTCATCTCATCTCACATAGTTTGAGATAGACACTAAAACAAATCATTCCACAAATCACTTGGTTAAAACAAAATACATATATATCATACTTATAAATATATTTGTTAATAAAATAGAAGGCATGGTCTTGAAAAAAATTTTGAAATTATTTACTCAAATATTGTGATTAGGAAGAAGAAAATATTATTTTTTTTATTGTAAAAGTTTTAATAACTGCTAGCAATTAAATGAATTAACCACTCAACAACAACCCACAACAATTGAACAACAACTCAACATCAATTACACAACACCAACCCAAATTAATTGTGAGCAATTATATGAGATAATTGGAATAAGATAAATTAAATATTCCAAGAAATCACCTTTTTAAATATAGTTATATTGTCATTTGAATATTGGAAATACGGTCATAAACATCATTAAATAATATGAAATATGTTTCTAGACATTTGCTTTACATATAGTCTATTATTCACTGTTTAATATATATATACTATATATATATATATATATATATATATAATATATATATATATATATATATATATATATATATATATATATATAATACTAATAGAAACAAATTTAAGAAATAAAGTGTAAGGCTCTCTAACAAGGATCTTGTTGGCCAACCTTACTTTCAACTTCTATCTACTCTCACTGAACGTAGACAACCCTTTTAACAAGCCCAGCTATCTAAAAGGGTTTATAAAACAAAACAGAATAAGTATAGAAATACTCAGTGAATAGTTATTACAAGCAAAAATCAATTAGGTGAAATCATCACAATAAACTTCCAATTTGAATAATAGAGTATTTAAAATCAAATTATAATCCACTTGAAAAATCAAAGATGATATTTGCTTTCAAGCTTATACAAAATTTAATTGAGTAAAACACATGCTTTTCAAATATCATCACAACCTTTCATATATTAACCAACACTTTTATCAAACATCATAATCTGGCCATAATGTACAAGCCATCACAAACTCACTCTTTAGGCACACTTGAAGACTAATCTTTTGACTACATAAGCATGGAACAACCCTTCTCCCTTCACCATCTTGCAATCAAGTGCCCTGTTGTTTATTGCACAATAACAACCATCACAATTTCAAATGTGCATACCATGCCTCAACACATTCTCACATCTCTTATAGGGTTGTAATACACAAAACAAGTAACATTTCATCCAAAATTAATCAAAACCTATTTCATCATATTTATCGCTCATTAGAGTATTCAAAATCAAACCACTTCTCATAAAAATTCAAAGGAATAAAAATCTTATTATAATTCATTCAAATCATCAAGTAACTAAAATACATCTCATTCATCTTACAAAACAAAAGCATAATGTAGTAACACCTTTAACTGTGAATTTGAAACCTTTTTATTATTTTAAAGCTTGAGTAATTCAAGTAACAACAAGCTGAATTAAATCAATTTCAATACATCAAATCAAGTTCATGAAACAATATCAAAAAGCTTATTTTAAATATAGATATAAAAAATATTAGAAGGGCTTGAACATCTACTCACCAAAATAACTTATAAACATGCAGCCTTCTTCAAAAGCTTTTTAGTTTGCACCGACACATTTTTTACCTTTTCTAGCACCTAACACATATAATATTATCTATAAATCATCAATATAACAATTCTATAGACTACTCTAGCCATGTAGCCCCCCAAATTATATGCCAAAAGTGCAAATCTATTCAACTCTACAAATCATGTTCATTATCCTAAAAGGGCTATTTTCAAGTGAAAATTTGAAAAATTACTGAAATTTATAGAGAAGGAATTTCGGTCTCAAATTTTTATCATACTTAGATATATATGTCAACTATGTGATTTAAAAATTTTATTACATTTGGACAACCACAAAAACAGTTATGGATGTCTGAACACCATCAGGTCAATCATGCTGATAGTTTGAGCAATGAAAAGTATTGCTTTGATTCACTATCATACAAGTGAAATTAGTCTTTACTCAAAACTAAGAAGTTGTAGAAGACTCTTTAATGTTTTCTTAAAATTAAACTACTCTAAATTTGGAGTTTTTTATCTCAAATTATTATCAAAACACTAAAGCTAATAAATGTAGAAAATCAAACCCAAATTCTGTCATTTGGCAAACCCAAACCCCAAATAAACCAAAGCATAATCACTTACCAATCAATCACTAGGATTTTTGGAAAGGAAAAAAAAACCATTTTTTAAGCCTGGTGAACTATAATAATTTTTTCTATTGAACCTCTATCCTTTTATTTTATTGCATTGAGCCCATATACTATTATTGATGTAGCTATTGATACCTTATATTATTATTTATGTATGAACTGAACCCATATACTATTATTTATGTAATTCATCAAGCCCTTATAGTATGAAGAATATATTTATGAAATTTTTCAAATTGGGGCTCAATAGCTACATAAATAATAGTATAAGAGTCCAATACAATGCAACAAAAGGATAGGGGCTTAATAGAAAAACCCACTATAGTTTAGGGGCTTAAAAATGCATTTTTCCTTTTTGGAATGAATATTGCAACCTCAAAGATGCCTTAGATCTCCAAACTTCTCTTGAAAAATCATAATCAATAAGTGGGTTTTAGTTTTCTCTCTTCTTTTCTCTTTTCTTTCTAAGAACAAGTTCTTCTCTTCTCTCTCTCTCTCTCTCTCTCTCTCTCTCTCTCTCTCTCTCTTTTGTATAAAATTATGACTTCACACTCATACTACCACCATCTAAGAAATTCTAGATTTTTTTTTCTAGGATCATTTTAATATAAAATGTCCCTTATGGCCTTAATGAATTGTTAGGCTCCTTATAAGCTCCAAGGGTTACCATTCTCCATTATAAAACATCTATTTATTTTAATTAAATACATAACATACCAAAACATTTTTACTTTCACTTTTGAATCATTTTCCATAAGTTCCAATAAAAGTCACAACCCTTTTCCTTTAATTCATTCTAATGTATGGGGACCAACTGTCATCTCTAGTAACTCTAATATAAAATGGTTTGTGACCTTCATTAATAATTGTACATGTATAACTTGGCTCTACTTGATGAAGCATAAACATAAAGTGTTTAGTATCTTCAAATTCTTCCACACTATAATAAAGACTCAATTTGCCATTTGGCTTATGTAACACCCCACTCAAAAAGGAACTTAACACCTTAAGATTCTTAAAACCTCAATAATAAACATGCTAATAAGTAATCAACTTTCAGTACTCTATTAATAGGGCTTAGTGTATTAAGTACTCATGCATTAGTTAAACCACATACTTTTACACCAAAAAGCTAAAATGTTGGCTCGGCCTTCGCTCTAACATGGAAGAGTGCAAAAACAATGATAAACCAAGCTAAAACTTACTCTTATAGTAGATGCTTTGAAAAAGAAATTAATAATATTTAAGGATAAGTACAAATACTCAGTGAGTAGATTAAGAATTAACAATGAGGAACATGTATTTTCTTATAAACAATAATGTATATATATCATTTATACCAAATTCAAATAACCTACCATATTTCCATTTCATCACAAAACTTGACCAAATTATAAATAGCAAATCACACACTTATCAAGGAACATCAAATTTATATACTCATCATCAAAATCAAGAGATTTAGTACACATTTAAGTCATAATTAACATTTTAAGCTCTTTAGTGTTAACCCATTAAACATGTTAGTCCCCTATGAGTATTAAGGGTATAGATGGATATTTTATACTAAAATCTATCCAAAAAGGGGCTGGAATCTTCTTTAAGTTATGGTCATTTAAGTAGATAGCCATATATGTAAAGAAAAGAAAAGAGAGGAGAAAGGAGATTTGCTTGAGAAAGAAGATAAGAAGCTAGACAATTACTTGATTCTTCAAGGGAACTGACCTTTAAAAGTTGAATCAAGAAGTTTAAATCAATTTTAGTCCATTAATCATCTTATATAAGGCTTTATTGATTGAATTGGTAAGTAATTTTAAGTGCTTTGGTTAATTTAATTTAGGGTTCTTAAATTGCAGATTTCAGGTTTTTGAAGTCTAGTTTATCTATCTCTATAATTCAATCATATATTAAGCTAGAAAGCTCCATATTAAGTGTTATTTGATAATCTGAAAACTTTAAAAAATTATCTAAAATTTTTCCTCTTGAGCTTAATCTGATTTAGTCTCTATATTGGAGTAATAAGAGAAAACATTTTTATTACTTAGTCTGTTAGTTTTTTTAAGCTGCTTATAATTCATTATATATAACTTTATTTATGGGTGTCCAATTAGTGTGAACTATTTATAGTTCGTTCTAGACATATAGATCTAAGATTGATTAAAATTTAAGGTTAAAATTCATTTTCTACAGTTCATAGTGATTTTTCTAATTTAGGCTTACAAATAGCTATTTTAGATTCCATGAAGCTTATTTCTAGAATTGAGCTATTGGAGATTCCATGTTCTAGACATATGGAATTTAGGGGCTACATGGTTTGAGTAGCATGTGGGATTATTATATTGATGATTTATATATGAAATTATATCCATTAGGTGCTGGAAAAGGCAAAGAAAATACATGTACAAGTTAAGCAAATTCAGTGAACTGAGTTTGTGTGTTTATAGGATGTTTTGGTAAGTAGATGTTCAAACTTTTTAAATATTTTCATAACAACAAGAAAATGAGTTTTTAATGATGTTTTGTGACTCTGAAATGATATGTAATAAATGTTTCAATTCAGTTTGGTTAAGACTTGAATTACTTGTAGTATTTAAGCTTTAAAACAATAATGGTTTTAAGTGTGCAAGTTAAATGTATTATTAATACATGTTTTGTTTTGTAACATGATTTGAAGTCTTTTTATTTACTTGATGATTTAAACAAATTTATGATCTACATTGTCTCTCTCTTCTTTGAAATATGATGAAGATTGTTTGATTTTGAATGCTTATAAACCATAAATGCAATAATATTATTTTGATTGATTATTTTATGAAAATGACATTTAGATTTGAGGATTACCACCCTATGTGAGTTGTGTAAATGTGCTGAGGTGTTATATGCACATTTGAGATTGTGTTGGTTGTTATTACATAATAAACAATCAGACATTTGATTGTAGGATGGTGAAGGGAGAAGGGTCGTTCCATGCTAATGTAGTCGAAGGATTAGCCTTTAAGTGTGCTTAGAGAGTGAGTTTATGATGGCCTGTATGTTATGGTTGGGTTATAATGCTTATTATAGGAATGGTTAATACATGTGAAATGTTGAATTAATGTTTAAAAAGGCATGTGTTTGACTTAGCTATATTTTACACAAGTTTAAAAGTGAGAAAGGATTTAATGTTTTAAGTAGATTATAATATGATTTCAAATACTCTATTATTATTATTTGAGAAGTTAAATGTGTTTGGTTTAACCAAATTATTTTCTGGTTGATATATCTATTCATTGAGTATTTTGTACGTATTTTACTTTGTTTTATAAACATTTTTAGATAGCAGAGCTTAATAGTTAGTGGACAGAGTTAAATGAGTGTGAATAGAAGCTTTAAAATAAGGTTGGCCAACAACCTCGTTAGAGAAACCTTATTCCTTTGTTTCTTAAGCTTGTTATAGAAGTATTATTAAAGAGTATATTTTTAAGTTAATGTTGGCTAAGTTATATGCAACATAACTATTTGGAAATGTATTTTATATTATCTTAATGACGTTTTCACTATTGTGTTTTTAGTTTAAAAAGATTATTATCAATTTGTACATATTTTTACTATTTATAAATACAAATTTGTCTATTCATAATACATATTTTACTATTCATAAATACATATTATCTTAAAAAGTTAAATGTAACATATAACAAGATTAACTTTTAAAAGAGTTTAATTTAAATCTTTTTCCAAATGTAATGATATTTATAATATATTTAGACTAAATTAAATAGTTTGTTAATGGTTAATTTTAAATATCCATCTCGGGCTATGTGAGACAAGGTGTGACAGATCAAATTTATTTAGGTGGTAACCTATCCAATATGTTACTCCCCCTAAATGTTTATAAGTCATACGCATGTAGAGATACCCCTAAAGGGTAAACCATTTGATTACATGCGCAAAGGCATCGGTGTAATCAAGCGCTGCCCCAAAGACATTCAATTTACTAACAACATTTCTAGCATCTCATATATCAACCATGATATAAGTGTGTACCATTATCATTTAGAAATACATATATATACACTTTCTATTTAGTGATCTTTATTAAAATATATATATATACAATACATATTCCCATTATTTAATAGTAAAATAGCATTCATAATACATTTCACAAGATAGGATCAAAACTCATTCGTAGAAATCATGTCATCTTTAACAATAGACCAAATTTTACAAAAAAACATATATTCATATGCATATATATATTTAGTATAGAGTTGTAACCATAGCATTGTTAATTAATAATATATTCACTTTGTCAAAGCAAAAAAGAAAAATTCTAAGATCATGTCTAACACACCAAGATAAGAAGACACTTGAAGAGCACTATACACCTGAGCCTCCTTGGTTCGATCTCTTTGTAGCATCATCACTTATTCCACAATCTCCTAATACCAAACATTATAACCTCAAAGGTACAAACAAAACCTAAATACAAGAATGATTATGAAGTTCTTATGCCATGCTTCATTATGCAAGTTATGCAATTCACACAATTTACAGAATTTTGTCTAATGTAGTAGCCTAAATGCTCAAATTAATTGACTGAACTAATGGTTGAATTTTGACATGAAATTTTACAAGTATATGTTCAACATATTGAAGTATATAAACACCAAAAATCAGGTCAAGCCACTAGGTTTGAGGGCCTCAAATACTTGAATTTCAGAACCATATTTTGTAGAATTACCTATTGTAGCAGCCTTGGAAATCAGTTTAATTGCCTAACCAAATGAATGTATTTCGTCATGAAATTTTACTACATGATAAACAACATATAAAAGTGTTTCTATACCAAAATTGCAATTAAAATGATAGAGTTAAGGGTCTGAAATGACTGAAAAACGGAATCAACCCTGCACATCACATACAGAATTCTGCAGTAACCCATCTTAAATCTTCATTTTTCATGTCTAATTAATACCCATAAATTCTTTACTTTTAAAAAATTAGCCATATATATAACTATTCTCTATTCAAATCATATAATTTATTCAAATCACTTTCACTATATTTGAAAATCAAGGGATTTAACCATGAACATATAACATACAATCACATGCATGTGCTTCATTATGTAAGTTACGCAATTCACATACTTTATAGAATTTTGTGTAATGCAACAGTCTAATGATCAAAGTAATTGACTAGACTAATGATTGAATTTTAACATGAAATTTTACAGGTATATGTTCAACATAATGAAGTATATGGACACCAAAAATCAGGTCAAGGCACTAGGTTTAAAGGCCTCTAGTACTCAAATTTTAGAACTAGATTTTGCAGAATTACCTATTGTAGCAGTATTGGAAATCAATTTAGTTGCCTAAACAAATGAATGTATTTAGTGATGAAATTTTACCACATGATAAACAACATATAAAAGTGTTTCTATATCAAAAATGCAATTAAAATGATAGAGTTAAGGGTAAGAAATGATTGGAAAACTGAATCAGACCTGCACATCACTTACAGAATTCTACAGTAACCCATCTTAAAACTTCAATTTTCATGTCTAATTAATACCCATAAATTTATACTTTTAAAAATTAGTCATATATATAGCTATTCTCTATTCAAATCATATAATTTACTCAAATAACTTTCACTATACTTGAAAATTAAGGGATTTAACCATGTACATAAACATACAATCACATGCATGTGCTTGATTACTCAAAAATAGAGAAAATTTACTTTTTGCTTACCTTATTCTATATGATACATGGCTGAAATCTTCTTGAATTCAGCTTTCCATACTTCTTTTCTTCCCTAATTTCAAGTCCCAATCATCAAATAGCAAGGTAAGTAAGGTTTATCAAGGTTGATTTAAGTTGGTTATTGTGTTTTTAATTGGGATTTTGGAATTGAAATGTTGGAATTTATGTTTAGGTTTAGGTTTCTCTCCCTTTTTCCTATTATTTTGTTTTCCACCTTTTTTATTTTTTTGGTTTTGTTCTAGAGTTTTCCCCTTTTGTTTTGTTCCAACAAGCATAACATATCTTAGGTTAAAATACCATTTAACCCAAAGAATTAATAAAAACCTCCTTGTTGACCCTCTTTATATTTATATGATATTTATATCCTCTAGTTAATTCAATTTAACATTTATTAATCAAAATGCTATACATATGAAAATGCAAGCATGCATGTTATGAGAATGCAAATCTCACAATTCTCTCCCTCTTAAGAAATTTTGTCCCTGAAATTTACATACCTACAATTTCAAACAAGTGAGGATACTAGCTCCTCATATCTTCTTCATGCTCCCGAGTTGCTTCCTTCATTGAGCGATTTCTCCATAACACCTTGACTAAAGGAATCACCTTGTTTCTTAAAATTCTTTCTTCCCCTACAAGGATGGCAATGGTTCTTCCTCATAAATTAAGTCATCCTCTAATTCAATTGGTTGTGCTTGCAAAATGTGAGATCTATTACTTTCGTACCTCTTCAACATAGAAATATGAAAAACATCATGAATTTGGGATAGTTCTGGTGGTAATGCCAACCTGTATGCAATTGGTCCAACTATCACCACAATTTCACGTGGACCAATGAATCTTGGACTCAATTTTCTATGTTTCCCAAACCTCATTACACCCTTCCATTGAGAATTTTTAAGAAACACATTGTCCCCAACTTCATGTTCTATTTCTCTTTGCCTAAGATCAACATAGCTCACTTGCCCACATCTTCACCAAAGGGATAAAGAATTGCATCTCCTATCTATCTTCAAGCACTAGGCCAATCTTCTTCAACTCTTGAAGTTCTTCCACAATTTGTTCTTTTTTATCACCAATAGATTTAAGCAGTTCAATGGAGCCCAACTGTTGAAACAAGGACTAAAAGGCAATAGAGAGGATGGCATCTCTGACATTAGTGATTGCAACTTCCATCACAAATGAAGAAAAGAAAGAAAAAAGAGAGGCCAAGTGATGATGAATAAGAGATTTAGAATAAAGAAATCAAAAGTGAATGCTGCTATGCTATTTGTGTAAATGGTATCTATGTAAAAGAAAAGTGAATGTTGCTATGTTACATTTCTTTTCCTTGTAAAAGAAAAGTAAATGTTGTCTGTGTCCAAGTTCTCTTATCCCATTGACTATTTGTTTGTCAACAAACATAACAAAAGTTTCTTCTCTTTTGTTGTGTAATAATTTAGATACTACAAAAGCTCCAAGGCTAAGAGTCCCTCCCTAGTCTACCAAGAAAAGTAAGGTACATAATATGGTAAATTTTAAACATTAAATTAACTTAAAAACACCTTTTTTACATTATAGTTCATTTTTCATTGTTTTTACTCTAATTATTGTTTTTAAATAAAATTATTAGAAACAAAAATATTATTTTTTACTTAACAAACTAAATTAAAAAATAAATATTATTTTTTAATGTAATAGTTGATCTTTAATTCTTTTCATTTAGTTTTCGTCAAATGAAGTACTTTTTCTTTTTGCTCACTAAACAAAATTTTGAATATTTTATTTTTTTTATTTTTAAATTATAATAATTAAATTTTGTATTTTCATTTCATTTAGTTATGTTTCATTTTATTTTTCACTTATTGAACTAAATCTTATTTTTTGTTTTTTTTAATAATAATGGTTCAATATTTATTTTTATCCTATTTTATTTTAATAGTATTTATTTTTAAAATTAATGTAATGAGTGTAAGAAACAGTAAGTCATTAAAGTAGAAAACCTAAAAATAATTTTAGGAAATAAAGATAGTTTATATTAAGAAATAAAAAAAAGATTATAATACTTTAAAAAAAATTATAATAATACTACATCATTTCATAATATTTTAAATCATACAAGTTTTACTTTCAATAAAATTTATATTTTTAGAATAAAATATTATGATGAAAAACACTTTAGTGCATGGATACTATTATAAAATATATTTTATAATTCTTTAAAATTTAAAAATTTTATATTTATAATACCTTTTTGGCTTTATTTTTTACAAAATTTTAATTAAATTTTTGTGAATAAATGTTTATAATAAAAATTAAATATAATTTTAACAAAAACTACAATTTTAAACAAGACTACTAAATTAAATATTTAAATGAGTCCACAATTTTACTCACAATCAAAATTAGCAATTTAATAGGTATTACCTTCGATAATCATTGGGGAAAAACTCTTTTTACATATATGTTCTATATATAAAATTTAGATTTAAAATTTTATTAAAAATTAAAATTTTTATTATTTGAATTAATGTAACAAATATTAGCATTATAATATCACCAGCTTTATAAGAGTAAACAAACCAAAGAAGCGCCTGATTTTACTACTAATGTAGTTGAAACTCCATGATTTCATATCTTTGAATTAATTATAAATGAAATTGGAAAAACATGCCTAACAATTGTTTCAATTATTTTTTTCTTTTTGCTTTGAAACTCAAATTGTCCTTCAACTTTAAATTATTTAAATATGTATATACGAATTTATATTTTTAATTTAAAATATGTAAATTATTTTATATCAAAACTCATATTTATATTTTTAATTTGAAATATTATAAATTAAAATAAGTAAATATTTTTTCAGTGAAAAATTTTTAAGTGATGTAAGTGTTTTAAAAGCAAAAAACAATTATGAATGTTAAAATTATAAAACTTTAAGAAGCAAAAGAAAATTATTTGTATTAAAAAATTGACATCATAATTTAAAATTACCAACCATGATGTACTCAAATTTAAATATATAAAATGAAATTTGAGGGTCTAAAAATAAAAATGTCAAAAGTTTAGGAGTTTGGATGTAGGTTTTGCTAAATTAAAAAGGTGTAGAGACATATGAATGGAGAAATAGGAAAATTATTTACCAACAAATAGATAATCGAGAGGAAGGTGCTAAGCAACTTCAATTTCTTGTTGTTAGAAAATACATATATTGGTCTTTAGGGAGAAATAAAAGAGAGAGAGAGAGAGAGAGAGACTAATGGAGCGAAAGGTAATTGGAAAAGTTGATTGCACTTCTAATAAAACAAAAGTAACATTACATGAATAGGATGATCAAAACGAATGTTTAATTATTTATGAACTTGAACCATTACTATATCATCAACTAGTCTCATATTTTGGATTTAATTTCAGATGCCATTATTTTATAATGATATTCTTGAGTAGTTGTAACACCCCTTCCTAATGACACCCTCTTTGCATATTATCAAGGTATAATAGCACATCAAAGATACCAATAGGAAGGAACATTACCTGAGACTAACCTCCACTGGTATGATTTGATTCAATATCACTTTAAAAATAAACCATCCAGCAGTACACAATATAATTGGCCTAATTAATCATCAATAGTTTAAAATGTTTACATAAGGTGGCAAGAGAGATATTAATGGTAGATACTTATCATAATATTATCCATATTGCCAAAATACTAAAAATACATGGCTCTCTCTTACACAATACACTTGGTACTAAACCAAACTTATTCATGTATTGCCAAAGGTGGGACACTAGTTTTCTAAGGTAAATTGTATCAGATGTTGCCAAACTTTATACAAAATTTCATTTTGGTTCCATAACTTTAATTTGTATCTTTTTGGTTGTAAAAAAATTGATTTGTAATTACACTGAAAAGTCACCCAAAGTAATTTTGACTAATTTAAATGACACGACACACTTAAGTTGTTACATTATAGTTTAACTCAATAAAAATTATCATGTCACACTACCACATTACTCTTTTTCATTAGATTGATGATCATAATTTAATAAGGTTAAGTGTAAAAAAATAGAAAAGTAAAGTAAAATTATGGTCAATTGTCTTATGAAAAAAGTAGCACGGTAATATCACATAATAATTTTTGTTAAGTTGGACTATAATGTAGTAACTGTGGTGTGTCACATTATATAAATTAGCCGAAAATTTTTTGGGTGACTTCTCTATGTAATTAAAATCAATGTTTTGTTATTAAAAAGATACAAATTTAAAGTTATAGAACCAAAATGAAATTTAGAGTAAAGTTTGGTAACCTCCTGTGCAATTACCCTTATTTTCTAACATGAACTTCCATGAAATTTTCCAACACCCATTTTGAAGTCTTGACATCACTTCCACACTCAAGTCATTAGTAGCTACTCTATAAAAATTATGTTCGGAGAGTGATAAGTACTTCCAAGGAAATACTCAATGAGTGAACTATAAAGGAAAGTAACAAATGGTATAGGAAAATGAACATAAAACAAGTCACGGTTGTTTATATATATTGATAATTCACTGGTGGTTCATATTGTCATTGATTAATGATTCATTTCAAATAACTTATGTATTATATTTCTTTATGTATTTAACTAATTTAGTATATTCAAAATACATAATAAATTTTCATCCCTTCAGAAAATATGTAATATTAATTTACTCAAAAATATTTACAGCAAGTCATTTATATGAGATAATCCATAATGTTATAATTGCATGTGATTTCAATAACATTTATCATAATAACATAACTTATCGTAATATAATCTCATAGTTTCATGAAATAATTCATCATAAGAGTATTATCAGAGTAAACTATAAACATGTTATAATGACATCGAATCTAGTGTGGACCGGCACTACACCAAAAGCAATATAATAACGTCAGTATGCATACAATGACTTAGGTGTGATATATATATATATATATATATATATATATATATATATATATATATATATATATATATATATATATATATATATATATATATATATATATATGATTTTTGTCAATTTCTCTCAAATGCCAATAGTTAGAAAATATGTATCTGGCCCTAAGCAACGACTATACATATACCCCCAGGCATGGTCTTACATCCGCCCAAGGTAGTGCCTACGCACTCTTATGAGCTTTACCATGATGTTATTCACTACTCTTATTGCTCAAAACACCGTAATAAAATGTGTGTTGATAAATATTAAATATATTTTTGGTATACTAAAATTTACTTTCACATATACAAAAAATATCCTTAAAATCAACCTTTTGTATGCTGAATATATTTCCATAAAGTACACCCTAAAAAATATCTGTAAATTAAAATATTTTGTTATAAGAATGAATTTTTAATTAATTATTAATTTACATGTAGGATTATTTATTTTTAATTATTATTTAATTATTTATGAGATTATTATTATTTATGTAGTTTTATTAAATTTTGATTAATTGTTAAAGTGTATAAATATTTTAGGAGAAATTTAGATTTTTAAAATATTAGAATATTATTTTTAAATTTAAAAGATTATTATTTTGTATAATTTTAAAAAAATTACAAAACCATTTTCTCTTTCCTTCTTTCTTTCTTTCTTTCTTTCTTTTCTTTCCTCCTTCTTTTATTCTCCCTTGCACAACCCAACACCACCATCGCCAACCATTACCCACCATGCCGCCACCTCCACCTATCAGTGCCGCCAGCAGCAGCTCCTCCTCCCCCCCGACGATGTCACCTACTCCTTCTCCTCTTTCTTCTTTCCTTCTTAGTTTTCCCTTTGTGTCAGATTGTTTAAGAACTTGCTGGTGATGATTCCAGCGACTCCAGCTGTCGTCGCTGGTCTTAAGTTAAAGCTCTTCCTCTGGACTTCATTTCCCCTCACTCAATTCGTTAGGGCAACTCCAATAATGATCTCAATTTTAAGAAATTATTTTTAGGTTAATTTTAATTATTTGTTAAATTGATATTGAATTTGATTTAATTAGATATAATTGCTTTGAGATTGTGTAATTGATGGTGAGATCTAGCTAATGGTGATTTTTAATTATTTTTATGATTTTTTCAAATTTTTTAGAGTTTGGGCTACTGTTCACTTAACTGTTCCAGTCCAAAAAATTTTATATTTTTAATAAATTTTATTAATTATGTAAAGTAAACTTTGTTAAGGAAGTTTTACGAAATTATTTATGAAACTTTAAATATGAATTTTTAAAGATTATGTATAAATATGTATTTTTGGAAAAATATTAGAAATTGATATTAATTTGTTTTTAATTATTCTGTTTTAGACTATTTTGATTAATAAAAGTGTAAAAAATAATTTTTATAATTATTTTCCAATTATTAATTATTTAGTAGTTATATTATGTATTGTATAATTTATGATGTTGGTTCTCGTTGGGCATAAAATGTAGTTCGGGGGCCCAACCTGAGATGTTGAGCTTGGGAATATTTGAAGTGTGTTTTTGTGCAGAAATGACTCTACTTTTAGTAGAGAGATGTCTATTTTACAAAAGTGACTCTGTAGAATTTTCAGGTACATTTCTCGTAAAACATGACATCAGATTTGTGTTTAGTTTTAAGTCTTTTATTGAGTCATGTTTTAGATCGAGTTTTCTTAGAAATCTAAAATATATAAGATTAGGATTTTTATCCTAATTAATTTATTATTATTTTCTATAGCTGCGCCGAGACCAAGGTCGACAAGACAAGGGCAGTCGAGTCATTATAGAGCAGTGCACTCCACTTGTGAGTTATTACTATATGTATGCAATGCAATTAGAAAATTTTTGCATCCATGTTTTAATAAAATATGAATTATTATGCTATGTTGTATTAAATGTTGATTATTATTGTCATTATATATATGTTTGCATATATATAAAGGTGAACATTTATTTGTGTAATTTGGATGATCTTCATATTTTATATGATTTTATTTATGAAATTTTATTTTGAAGAATAGTTGTAGAATGTGCTACCTAGTGAGCTACACTAGAACTGTTGCACAACAGTACGCTAGATACTAGGCTATGAAATTTTTATTGATATGAGCTATAATTAAATTAATCGTTGAGATTTGTGGTTAGAGAGTGAAGTGGCTGTGAAAGCTCGATTGATTGAGTGTCTTGGGGCCAGTTATGTTGGCAATGAGACCGCAAAAGCTCGATTGACTTAGTGTCTTGAGGCTAGTCCACTATTAAAATTGAGAAGACAAATATTTTTGGAATTAAATGAGCCTGTTGAGGTTTTGTGATTGAGGTTATCGAATATTTTAGGGTTCTACTTCGATTCTCCACCAAAAATCTTTCTGCATTTATTCGTTTGTCATAATGTGATTTTAAGCATCTATATGAAATGCATGTATAAAATAAATATATATAAATATATAAATATTATTATACCGTGCTTGAATGTCTATATCTTAGGTTGCATGCATATGTATATAATGATTCACTCATGAAGTGGCTGCGAAAGCTCGGTTGATTGAGTGTCTTGGGGCCAGTCATGCTGGCAATGAGATCGCAAAAGCTCGATTGACTTAGTGTCTCGAGGCTAGTCTACTATTAAAATTGAGAAGACAAATATTTTTGGAATTAAATGAGCCTGTTGAGGTTATCGAATATTTTAGGGTTCTACTTCGATTCTCCACCAAAAATCTTTCTGCATTTATTCGTTTGTCATAATATGATTTTGAGCATCTATATGAAATGCATGTATAAAATAAACATATATAAATATATAAATATTATTATACCGATGCATGAATGTCTATATCTTAGGTTGCATGCATATGTATAATAATGATTCACTCAGTGAGGTTTGATCTCCCTCAATTATTTTTCATGATCCCTTTCATCAGACCTCTCATAATAGTTCCCTTCGCCGGACCTTTTTTTTCCCCGGTTGATTTATGTAAACTTTATATTATCCTCAGTAGTATTACTACATACTTGTTATATTCTTTGGTTGTTATTAATGGTGGTTATGTATTTTGAATATTGTAAAATATTTTATTAAGATATTATTTATGGAGATTCTTTTTCATTACTAAAAGTTTTAATTCTAAGCATATGTTTGTTTATGTTTTCTTGAGTTTTTTTATTTTTATTTTAAGGCTTGCTATAGGTTCCAGATTCTCATGAATTCTCATTCCCTAACGCCAATTATGACTCTTCGGTGGGTCGTGACAATTTCAAACATCTTTTCATATATAAATGCATATGCCTTTGGAATGCAAGTGTGCACTTCGAATATTTGATTTGTACCTTAGGTTTACCTTGGTGTAAAGGTATACATTACATTTGCTATACATATTTTACTTCTTTATTTAGATGTACCATACACTTTTCTTATATAATACAAATACTCTTTTGCATTAAAATATATGTAAATAAATAAAATAATAAACACCTTAAGAAATAAATATTTCTTTATAAAATATATTGATACTTGTCATTAAATTAATAAATTCCCTTTTTTTGACCACTTTACCCATTTAATTCATCAAGGATGTTAATTCTACAACTGAGCCCAAAATTCATTAGAGAATCAATTATAAATTAGGTTTCAAAAATTATAGGTTTAATGAAATTCCAAGAATGCAAATTCCCAATAGGATTTGGCCAAGCAGAGCAAATTCAAAGGCAAGCCCATTCATAATAAAACTTTGGTCAAGAAGAGAAATGAAGGTAGCAAGTTCACTCACTAATTTCTCAAAAATTTTCCTTACTTTTACTAACCACAATTTTTAGCCTCGTTTTAGAGCTTTATAATTGTCCCTAACAATCATATACGGCAATAGTCATTTTACTCTTCATTTCAATACAAATTATACTTAATACTTATGCATGTCCATGGTTGCATGTGTGTTGTCCACTTGAATTTCATGTTTATCAAAGACCCACAATCATCAATAATCTATTAACATGCCATCAAGATTCCATAGCCTAACCCCACCATTGCTCAATCAAAACTCAATTGAGCGAGATAAAATGACTTTACCAAGGTAGATTCGCAAGGATAACTTTGACAAATTCCAGAGAATTTTAGGAAAGGAATTGGAAGCTCAACTTTTATAAAATATTAGATATATGTGTCTAATATACACCATTAAATTTTCACTTCAATTTGATAACCAAAAAGAATAGAGGTCAAATCACAATTAACTCAATTACTTTAACAGATTGAGCATTAACAAGTATGGCTTTGTTCAACTATCAAACAAGCTAAATCAGCTCTAACTCAAAACTAAAAGTTGATTGATGACTCTTCAAGTTTCTTTAGACTCAAACTAAAGTTAATTTAGAGTTTTTTAGTTTAGAATATTATCAAAATACGGAGACTATAAAACTAGAAATCTAAAACTTGAAAATGGCAACTTAAGAACCCTAACTTAAATCCACAAAAACACTAAAAATACTTACCAAATCAATCACCATAGGCTTTTGGAATGAAGATTAAAGGCTCAAGAGTCTTTCAACTCATCAAATTTCACTTGCAAAACCAGCCTAAACTTGGTGAATTAAACCACTCTTCTATTTCTCTCCTTTTTCTTTTCTTTCCTTATTTGTTTTAGTGCTCTTTAGTTAAGAGAGGAAGAGTTATTTTTCCTTTTTATTTCTCCCCTCTCTCATATAGTCTAGATGCTTCTTCTTATCCTTCTCATATTTTTTGGGTTGCCATATAATTTATCTTTTAGGATATCTTAATAAATTACTATTATTATTGATCAAATGTTGCCACCTATTGAAATTCTAGCACCTTCTACTTCCAAGCCTTTGTCTATAAGTAATCCTTCCAAAATCTCAATTTCACTTCTCAAACTTTCTTGCCTTCCTTTCTTAAACCATCTCTTTTTAATTTCTTCAAATATATTCATATGAAGAAATTTAATTATTATAATTTCACTATTATTTCCTTTGTTTCTTTGTATATATACATTTTGACTCATTCCATATACTTAAATTGATTTATTTTCAATATTAATAATATTTAATTTTTTTCCTTAAGTTTTATATTACTTTATAACTATTTTTCCAAATGCTTCCTTACCTTCTATCTTGATATCTCTATAATTATAATCATACTTAATTATAATGCTCTTGAGGGTACAAATGTTACAGTAGTTGACTATCAATGGATAAATTTCCTTCATTTATTTGTATTATAATGATAAGTCTAATTGATTTTATCTATTTTTTCCTTAATACAACAAATTAATTTATTTATTCACATACTCTTTTGTTATATATAAAAACACTAGAAGGTGAGCCACACGTTACATGGAAGAATAATTATTTTAATAATATTTTATTATAAAATATAAAATAAAATTATAGATAATAATATATTGGAGTTCATTGTTTTCTAAATAATAGAAAAATAATAAGTTGATAATGTTAGTTATATTTCTGAATGAAAAAAAATTGCATGCAAATAGTTATTTAGCAGTTATTAAATGATAAAATAGTGAAAACTTCTATATCTGCTATACATTTTATGCAACTAATTACTGCATAATCATATGAACTTGGAATCTCATATTTTCTTATCTATTGTGTTACTGATTTTTGTTGACACTATAGTCTATTTTGATGTTTTGTTGTGAAGAATGGATAAGAAACCATTTTAACAAATGTTTGTCTAAGTTTTAGTAGAATATTTCTAGAATGAGATTGTTTAAATGATTTGCAAAAGTAAAGTTTGTCCTTGAGAAATATCTAAGATGTGTTGGATTATGGCTGATGCAAATGTTGCATGTAAGTTTCCAACCTTGTGCTATTGTTGTAGTATTTTGACATATTCAGTGAATTTTGATTTGTAGAAGTAGAGGTAGATCCCATATATGTATAGAACTTGTATATTCTTTTGTTGACAATCTCTTTTGATAATTTTCCGTTGACTTGAATTTATTGTAATTATATTGTTGAACACAAAATTCTTCAAATTCATGTTGAACTTATGGTATTTGAAATTGTAAATGAAAAAGAATAAGAAGTTAATGTTGTAAAAATAAGAAAATATTGAAAGAGCAATTAAACAATATTTTGTTTATTAGAAAAATTAAGGTAGCATATTGATAAAACATAAGTTAAAACATAAAACATGAAAATATATTTATAAATAAGGAGTTAATATATTTTTTTTGAAAAAAGGCATAATACATACATGGCCCTTTGTATTTGTTAATTTTTGTCAGTTTAACACCTTAACTTATAGTTTGCCATTTTGACACCTTAACTTATACTTTTGCCATTTTGACACCTAAACTTGGCTAAAATGCACTATCTTGCACTAATATGATGACATAATAATCTACCATCCCATATACTTGTCACTTTTCGTAAGCTTGGCACCTTTACTTGTAGTCTTTGGTCAATCAAACCTTTATGATATGAAAATTGTTGATTCGTTATTCCATGCCATGTATACTGACATGGGTTTCAAAATTGCATTTTATCCAAGTTCAGGTGTCAAAATGGCAAAACTATAAGCTAATGTGTCAAACTAACAAAAGTGTGATAAGTACAAGGTGCCATGTATGTATTACGCAAAAAAAAAAAAAAAAAGAAACATATAGATAATTAATATTATTCTTAAAATTATAAATTGATTAGTTAAATTTTTTAGTGAGTAAATTGTTTGATGAACTAACTCTTAAAATTTTACCTTTTGTTATTTCCTTTCGTCTGTACATAATACCTAAAATGTGAAATTGTTAAGATATCTAAGTTTTGAGTGGTAATTGAATTATAATATTGGCTAAGAGAATATTTTATATGTAAAAAAATAAAAATTTTGTTATTTATAAGCTGATGAAACAACAATGGAAATTCTATACAATATTTTTTGTATGATATTCTATTACGCAGTTAATCTCAATCCTTCTCATATTTTCATAACAAAGAGGCAAGTAAACTACATAAATTAACAATTAAAGGAAGCAAAATTTGTCGAACAAGAAAACACATAAGCACTTGGCTAAAATGATGTAATTTTGTGAACAAAGAATTGAGTTGAACAATGGAGTTCCATTGTTAAGGATTTTGTTTTTTCAACATATTACCTCTATTTAATGTTTCAAATATTTTCTTTAAAAAAGGTGTAATTATTAGAATATAGTTAGGAATTAACTAACTGAGCCATTTCGAGAAACACCTATCTCAAAAGCAAAAGAATTGTGAAAAATTCATCATAGAATAAATAAGCAGTTAGAGTTGTATTACAAACAAATTTAAAACACAAATTTTTTATATAATATAAAAAAATAATTTCATGTAACTCTCTATGTTAAGATTAAAAGAATTCTCTAGAAGACATAAGATATATCTTTTTTTACATTAAACTATTAAAATGTCGAAAGTGATATTATTTTAGTCACCTTGCGAACATTTCGGTTAATGAAAAAAGACTATATATGAAAGTGCTAATTCATATCTTCTTTACCTAGTAAATATTCTATATATATATATTTAGTTGATATGAAATTGACCTTGAAGATTGAGGAAGGTAGCTGAAAAAAATTAGAAAATAAAAGATGAAAAGATTAAGAAAAATAAAATTAAGAAAGGGATATAGAAATGTTAGTGATGATAAAGATGCACAAAAAAAATAAAGTGGTTTGCAAGAAAAGGAAAAGATGATAATTAATTGTACATTATAAATGAACATAAGTGATTAATTAATTAATTAACATTAATGATTGTTACATTGTATTGAATTTTTTTATTTATTCAATTGTAAGTAGAGAAGAATATCTGTTAATTATTTTTTGAAAAATATGTCTCTTTGTTTATCTGAAATGAAAATATATTAAATGTTGATGTCTCTTCATTTTTCAAAATCTCCTAATGAAAAAATACATTAAATAGAAATTGCTCTTCATTTTTTTCTTGAACAACACTCTTCATTTTTAATAAAAGAGAAGTGTATCTTGATTTTTAAAATTTATAAAGGAAAATCATTATTGTTAAAGGATTATTCTAATGCTATAAAATAAAAGCTTATATAGAGGAGACTAACTTGATTGTGATAAGTCCTCATTCGCTTGACTGACATGGTAGTTAAAAGCATGTGTTGGTCTCCTCACTCATAAAATGAAGGTTCTCGCTCTAATATTGAAGCAAAGACATTTGCTGATCAAAAATTCAACCACCATCATGACATTTGCTGATCAGAAATTCAACCACCATCATGATACCTCTATTAGAAAAGACTCCTCAATATAATATCATGTATTGATTTATGCATAGCCAAACTTTTTACTGGAAGTTCCTATTTGTGCTAGTCCAATGACTATTTCATTTATATACCTCAACTGAAGCAACAACCACTACTTAAGACATATGAATTAGGAGTTTCATCCATTTAACTTTATATTTGTTACCTTTAATTCCTTCAAGAAGGTTAAGAACAGGACCCTTTAACAATATTTAACATTGTGCAATGGAAAAGAGGTGAACATACCAGCTAGATTTGTAGTGGCATTTGACAATGCTAGAGCACAAGAAACACCCTTTCCTCCCCCCCCTCCCCCCCCCCCCCCCCCCGAGTGTATCCTCTCCTAAAAGTTATTTATCAAACCTTTCTTTCATCTTTTCCATATTTGAATCAAAGCCAAGAAATATTATAAAGGTCTAGATAAATTATAACCCAAAATTTATACAATAGTAGCATCATCTAATTTGACATGGTTTTAGAGATTTTTCAATCCTAGGATTCACTCGACATATACTCATGCCTATATATTATCATGCCTTTCTTATCATTTTACTTGTGTGTTTTTTCAATAAATTTAATGAATGTGTTGCTTATGTATTAATGATGACATAAAATGTTTAAAAACTTGAAAGCTATGCTACTTACCTAAATTCTATCTATCTTTTTTTAGAGGTGTAGTTACAAGTTTATCCTTGCTCAATCTTAACTTGGGAGCCGTATCATTCTGACGAAACACACTTCCAATTTATTATAATCATATTTCTTGATGTTGAGTGTAGGACTCTACACTTGGCTTGAATAGTTTTAAGACTTAGAAAAACTATCATATAATCAACTTACTATGCTAAAAAATCTGAAGAAATCAACTAAGAGGAAAAATAAATTTTAAACTCTAAAAGATATAGCCTAAGTTAATAAAAAGCAAATCAAGAAAATGAGAAATTCTCATCTCTCAAATGGAGGTAAGGTTCACAAAATGCAAGAGTTTTGCATCATGTACTAATTGTAGGTAGCTACCTATCTTGAAAAACCAATTTAACTAAATCTAAAGAAATTGTCTTTAATATAGTTCCATAAAAGAAGCATAAAGAATTGAAAATCAATCTTCCAACACTACTTAAATAAGCCATAAAAAGCTAATAATAGTCTTTTTCTCTCCAACTAATCAGGTTGATTCCTCAAGTCATTTTGTCTAGAAATCTAATAACATATAAACTGAATCCTTAAAACCATTTCATTGTAGGCATTTCAACAATCAAGGCAAACCCAATTCAACTAAAATTTTCATGTATGATAACATAGAACAAACACAAAACAAAAATAATAAGGAAGGACAAAATAATATATTTATTTAAACCAAATAACTTGAACTCGAGCCCTTGCCATTTTTGTTGCCTCAATATGCTTTAGAAGATTAAGGATACCCTCAATTGTTGCAATTGTAACACCATGAACAAGAAATCAATAAACCTATTAAAAACAAATACAAATGAAATTAATTAATAACCTTTGCTCAATTTAGAAAAATTTCTCAATTAAATAAGATTAATTAAGTAAATATAAGATGCACTGCATATTTGATTTGAAAGAGATGTAGCTTATAGGGGTTTTTCTCAATTAGCTTGCTATGTATAAGACCATGCACCATGTGAAATTTATGTTTTATGCTAAATTTAGATGTCAATATACAAAAGCTTGCTAATTAAGTAAATAATTTTTAAGTTGATATTGCCTATATGTAGTGTGTAATGAATTATCTGTGGATTCAGATAAACCAATCTTGTGCATTTGGAAAAACATTAAAAAAAAAAGGTGAATAGAAATAGCTAAAATATAAAAATTGTAAATCTAAAACTAACCTATCAGAGAAATGAGCTATACCAATTCTACACATACTGAGAACCGTAGTCAAAACACAAAGGCAATCCACCACATAATGCATCATCTAATCCCTTGAGATAGGTAGGAAAAACACATAATTATATCATAAACGAAAAAAAATATAAAATTTTAATTAAAAATGAAATTGATTAAATCATAACATTCTAAAGATCTTACATCAAGCAATAAAACACAACATAAGACTTAGTAAAAAACCCATGATTATGGTCATAGCATAAAATCTATTAGCCACATGCATGAAAGTTAAAAGTTTATAGAGTTTGATAATAACCTATGCAATACAAAATTAGTGCTAGAACCAAATTGTTCTTTATGATTGTCCATATAATGCATAATTTATAGTTGTTCAAGTTGTTGCTTAACTGAATTTGGCATAAGATGAGGGCGATTCATTAATATTTGAGACAAAACTATTAGAGACTCCAACTAAAGCCAAACTACCATAGCAAGTGAGGTAGTAGAATATGAAGATTGAGAGGATGGTAATGATGCCAAATGTAGATAAAAAATTGAGACATATCCATTTATGAGAAAGGCAACTTTAGTCCACCCCCAAAAGGCAAAGACAAAAATATTATCATGGTGATGCCTTGGCGGGCTTTTAGCGTTAGGAATCACTAATTTACTATTAATTTTATCATTATTACTATTGTAATAACAGCTACTGCAGTGACATGATAAATTCTATCATAAAAAAAGTTTGATGAAGAAAACAAACAACATAAAAGACGATAATGATGATATTAAAAATGGGATCAAAATTAGATTAAAAAAAAGAAGGAATGGAAGGAATAAATACAAGTAATTGAAAGAAGAGAGATAGAGGTATATTGAAAATAAGCAACATTGAAGAGACATATTGAAAAGAGGAAGGAACTTTTTGAGAAAAGGGCAATAGACTCTTCATTTTCTATAGAATTAATGATCAATTACATTAAAAGAGAAAACAGAAATAGACTCTTCATTTTACATAGAATTATTGGTCTATTACATTAAAGCAGAAAAATGTCTATGTCAAAAGAATTCAAAGTAGATAACTTGTAAATGAAAGAATGATAAATGTGTGTGTATGTGTGTGTATACACTATATGTCTCTTTGTTGTAATTACTTATTGTTTCAGTTTCTCTTCTTTATCACTTAGTCTTATACTACTGGTATATATATTTTTTTATATCTTCCCATTCATCAATTACAATTAATACACTTACATTAACATGGTATCACAACCCTATCAATAGTTGGATATATTATTCCTACTACTTCTCCTCTAACCACCTTTTTTACCATAAATCATACTCTCTCCATTAAACTTACACCAAGAAATTATCTTACCTATAAAACTCAATTCCAACAATTTCTCAATTACTATAAACTAATTGGTTTTATTGATGGATCAAACCCTCCACCACCATCTACTCTACCCTCTACAAACACAACTGATCCTAAAAATCCAAATCCTGCCTTTGTTGAATGGCATCAAAAAGATCAACTTTTGTTATCATTGATCTTTTCCTCTTTGTTTGAGGAAGTTTTTCCTTATATAATTAGCATAACCACCTCTTTTACTACTTGGCAAGCACTAGCAAGTGCTTTCGATTTTGTATTTGAGAATCAATAATGGCAAATTCATGGTATCCTGATACGGGTGCCATAAATCATATGACAACCGATGCAAATATCTTTATTGCTCCTACTCCTTACTTTGGTTCAGATATTTTTTGGTTGGTAGTGGGAAATCTCTTCCCATAGCAAATACTGATAATGTTTTTCATTCTTCATGTTTGAATAAATCATTCTCCCTTAAAGATGTTCTCCATGTCCCTCACATTATCAAATCTTTACTTTTGGTTAATAAATTCACCAATGACAATCATTATTATTTTGAATTTTGACCACATCATTTTTTTATTAAGGACTAGGACAATAAAGTAACCTTACTGTGAAGCTGGAGTGAGAATGGTCTCTATGTGATGCCGCCACCTTCCAACAAAACATTGTTTCTTGTCCCACCACCACCAGACACTAATATCATTGATAACAAATGGATATTTTGCATTAAAAGGAAATCAGATTGAGGCATTGATAGATATAAAGCCCGTCTTATTGCCAAGGGCTTCACACAAATTTCAAGATTGGATTACAATGAAACCTTTATCCCTATTATAAAGGCTACTACCATTGGAGTCATTCTTGCTTTTGCTACTATACATAAATGGCCACTTCGCCAATTGGATGTCTATAATGCCTTTTTACATGACACTCTTAAAGAAGAACTCTATATGGTCTAGCCATAAGGATATGTTCATCCTAACTATCCTCATCATGTTTACAAATTACATAAGTCTATTTATGTACTTAAACAAGCCACCATGAGCTTGGTTTGCCATACTTGCTATCTTTCTCTTTTCATTGAATTTTGTTACTTCTAAAGCCGATGCCTTTTTATTTATTCTAAAAAATGAAGCTAATGATGTTTTTCTCTCATATTATGTTAATGACCTTGTGTTAGTAGGTTCAAGTCCAATTCTACTTTAATGAGTTGTTGATTCATTACAAGTGAATTTCCAATTCGTGACATTTGCAACTTGCACTATTTTCTCGACCTTAAACTCAAGATATCATCAAATGGCCTTTATTTTTCTTAACAATGATACCTTATAGATGTTCTTCAACATCATAACATAAAAAACTCTAAAGCTTGCCCTACACCAATGACAACATAAACTAAATTAACCAAAACCAATAGCACACCTATCTCCAATGGCCAAGCTTATCAAAAAATCCTTAGTGCTCTTCAATATGCTATAATAATAAGACCAGATATTGCATTCAATGTAAATAGACTCTATCAGTTTATACACAATCAGTTAAACACTTATTGGCAAGCTCTTAAGTGTTTATTACGCTACATTAAAGGTACCTCTTCCTATGGCATTTTCTTCTCTCAAGTTAGCCTACCAAATTTACATTACTTCATTGACAGTGATTGGGGCGGTGATCATGATGATAGGTATTTAACAAATGGCTTAATTTTTCTTAGCAAATCCTCAGTTTCTTGGATAGCTAAAAAGCAACCTATTATGTCCCAGTAATCCTTTGAAAGTGAATATAAAACAATCACTAATGCAACTTCCAAACTAATTTAGCTTTAAGGTTTGTTGTCCGAGCTACAAATTCTAATCTCTTGCACTATATTACACTATGAAAACCTTAAATTTGTTTATCTAAGTGCTAATTATGTTTTTCATGCTCGTATAAAAGCATATTGAATTGGATTATCACTTTGTGTGTGAGCAAGTTTAATCTGGCTCTCTCCAAGTTTAGTTCACACTTACTTAAAACCAATTGGCGGATCTCTTTACCAAACCCTTGCCCATCACTCACTTCTAGACTCTATGTCATCTTCTTCCTCTTCGTTCTACCTAAGGGTATAGTAGGGGTTGATAAGATAAACACTATGTATCTATTTGTTATAACTACTTATTGTGTTAGTTTCTCTTCTTTATCATTTAGTCTTATACTACTTGTATATATGTATTTTTTGCATCTTCCCATTCATAAATTACAATTGATGCACTTACATTCACATATATAACATTAAATTGTCAAAATTAAAAATAGACACATGCACGAAAAAGTAGAAAAAATATTGACTAAGAGAAAAGATAATGAATAAAAAGGTGCTAGGCAACTTCAATTACTTTTCATTAGGACATACTTATTGATTGATAAGAATTGGTCTTTAAGAAGAAAAAAAAAGGACCAATATAGCGGAAGGTACCAAGAAAAGTGTTAATACTTCCAACAAAGTTTTGTATTAGAAACTAAAGTAAGAGGTAAATTGTATGAATTATCGCTAAACTTTATACTTAACTATAATTGGTTGTGAATCTATGTAATGTACGAGCTATAAAATAAATAATTAAATATATAATTTAAATAGAATAATAGCTAAATAAATTAAAAATAAAATATCACATAAATTTATTTTCTTTAATTTTTATTTTCATAATTTTTAATTATAGTAGGATTATATTTGAGATTTATTATAGGAGTATGTATAATAGTATTTTAGTTATATATATATATATATATATATATATATATATATATATATATATATATATATATATATATATATATAGAATAATTACCTATAATTTCTTAAGTTTTTTTTATATAGGATTTTTAATGGTTTAGGAAAAATGTTTGAGTGATTTAAGCTAAAAAAGAAATCTAGTATATAAATACTTTAAGAATTTAAGTAGTATTAAGATATGTATAATAGTGTTTTAGTTAAAAATAATAATACTAAAAAACTACATAAATATTTTTATTTTAATTTTTTTAAATAGATTTTTTAATAGTGTTACACATTAGCCTTAAAGAGCTCATTATATATATATATATATATATATATATATATATATATATATATAAGTAGAATTGGATATATTATGATATACAAACATTTTTTTGTAATTATGCTACAATGCTTGCATTTGGATTTAATTATGAAGGTCATTATTTTATGTAGATAATTCTGAGTAGTTTCATTAAATTGCATATATGGACTATTAAATGGTTAAATATTCTTCATATTTTTTATTATGATGATAATTCTAATTGATTTTACCTATTGTTTTTCTCAATAGTGTTAGACATAATGTTCTTATGAATTATGGTCAATACTATATATATATATATATAAAAGTAATGATTTCAAATCTAAAGGTTAATCATACTCTAGCAACTTTACGTAAGACAAAGTTTGGTGTTTTGAGGTGATAATGGAAAAGTTAACATATAAGTCACCCTTACTGCCACTCTACAAAACCATACATGATATTTTCACTTTATAGGCTCATTGTTAAATTCTTTCAAAGACATTGGATCCTTTTCCTCATTCGAGAAGTTTGTCCCTTCATTATCTCAAAGGGTAACTATGACAAATTCTATCACATTTTTATGTTACAATTGAATACTTTCCTTTTTTCAATTATTCTCAAAGGAAAATATTTTCTTTTTACCAAACATATATAGATTCAATCACGATCTTATAGAGACCTTTCTCAATTATTCACTTTGCCCTTTGATTGGTGATTAAGGCCTAAAAGGAAGCAGAAAGGATAGCTGACGCAACAAGTGTGTATGAAAATAAATAAGGCTAGTACACAACTATGCCTTAGAGGAAAACAAATAAGTTTCAACATATAAACTTAAGCAAAAAATAGGAAAGAAAATTTTTGTGTTATTCAATAATTCATATATAAGAGAACAAACCACTTATTTATAGAATGGCACAATCTACTAACCCTCGTTTTTCATAGGAAATAAAAATAAAATCCTAGCTAAAATAGGAAAGTCAAATCCTAGCCAAAGTAGGAAAACAATAAAAGGAATGAAATAAAATCCCCAAAAAATAGAAAATAAATAAAATAAAAGTAAAGTAATAAAATATTTTAGATCTTAGGGGTTGTACATTTTGTCATCTATCTCTCTACTTGGACCATATACGAGTCAGCCAGATGTTCTACATCAGTCCCCTCCACTTGAGAAAAACTCAACCTCAAGTTGTCTGAAATATCTAGATATATCGGTTCATCAAATACATATAAGGTGTAAATGTCAGCAACATTAAATGTCTTGAAAATTCCTATACTATTTGGCAAATCAACAACATATGAATTGTCATTAGTCTTTTTTAAAATCTTATAAGGACCATACTTCTTAGTCTACAACTGCTTGTAAGTGCTTATTAGGAATCATTCCTTTCGTAGAAAAACCATTACCATATCACCCCATCTTAAACACTTGAATTCTATAGTGTATGTCAGTTTCTTTCTTATATGTAGCATTTGCTTATTCAATCTTCTATCTAACCTCTGCTTGCACTGTCTGCCATTACTCTACCATATTTTTTGTTGCTATACTTAATTCTTGCACTTTTGGTAACTTGATCAAATTAAGAGCATGTTGAGGTGCTTTTGTATAGATAATAGAAAATGGTGACTTTCCTATAATCCTATGAACAATATTGTTGTAAGCAAATTTAGCTTATACCAATGCCAAATCCCATTAGCTTATACCAATGCCAAATCTTATTGCTTTGGCTTATCTCCATATATGCTATGTATTAGATTTCCTAAAGTTATGTTGATAACTTTTGTTTGACCGTATGTTTAAGTATGGGCTGTACTGTTATAGTTCAAGGAAAAGTCAAACATCTTCCACAAGATCCTCCAAAAATGGCCAAGGAACTTGTTTTCTTGATATGAAGTTATAGTTTTAGGCATACCATATAGACGAACAACTTCTTTGAAGTATAGCTTGGCAACTCCATTAGCATTTAAGGTTCTTTACATAGGATAAAATGCACCATCTTGAGAAATTTGTCAACACCAACATAAACAAAATCTACGCCTCCCTATGTGTAAGGCAACTCAAGCACAAAATCCATAGACAGATCCTCCCAAATATTTTTAGGAATAGGTAAAGGCATGTATAAATGTAACACCCCTTCCCACTAGCACTCTCATTAGATCGATATGATCATAACCCACCTAACTCGAGTATAGATGTGAACGAGTATCACTTATAAACTAAATTTAACTAATAGTTATCTATTTAAAAGCATAATCATAAATAACTTAACTACATTTTTAAACAAACAACTCCTCATTATAATACAAATACATAACCATAAAAAAAATATCTTATTTTCTACATTCTATTCCAAATGACATATACATGAAACAAAATTTTTTAATGCCTCATAATCAACTTTGTGATTATTGTTCTCGTTCGCTTCATCTTCATATATTAACTAGATAACCACCTATGATAACCGTGTCTCTAGGATGAATCATTGCACCTCAAGCTACAGTTTGTATGACTACCCATAAAGGCTAATTACTATGAAAAATAATCAAAAGAGTGTGATGAGTGTTTTCGCAAAAAAATACTCAATGAGTGAACAAAATAGTAGTAAAAGGTGCAATATTGCTAAAATATCAAGACAAATCAATAAAGAAAGTTTACTCTAAAAGAGAAAGAATACTGCACAACAACCCATATTGGAATGAGCATTACGAGTAATTATTTTATTATTAAATTTGCATATACTAATATTCACCAAAAACTTATATAAATATAATTATAGATAACTCATTTATAGATTACAAGTGTTCTTTCATAATTTGGACAAAATAAAATATTTTGTATAACCAAACTATATATGTACAACTTGCTTACTTGAGCTCAAGATCATCTTTCAAATGGTTAAAATTTTATTGATTAAAATAACATTTGATTGAACTTATAGTATATTGAATACTTATAGAAAGGATTCTCAATCCAGTGCAATACTAAAAAATATTTAAAAATATTCTCATAAGATTTAGAGCACTACACAACATGTATAAGCAGATATCAATGAGGCTAATACTCACACCACCATTAAAGGTAATACATGTTAGTATGCATACGACTCAATTTTAATATAATATTACCATATATACTTCAAAGGATCACGAGCCTCTTATCCTAAGGACTTAAAATAATCATATCACAACACGGCCGTAATAAACATTCTGTCAATTCCCCATTTGATATAATGGAAGGTTGTGTCCAAGACACCTTGCCAAATCACTAACCCTGCCATATATCAGGTTTGGACTTACTATCTCTTAACACATGCAGTTGTGCTCGAAAATTCCTCTTCATCAACTGCTCATTTGAGCCAACAAATCATTATCGGTATTTACTTTTCTTCATCACATGTGCTTTTAAGGAAAATACACTTTCCATTTTTTTTATATAAATTTTTTTGATTTGACCTTATAATTATATATTCATCATCTTTAAACTTTTAACTCTCGATATATATATATATATATATATATATATATATATATATATATATATATATATATATATATTTCCATATTCATGTTTCTTATACAAGATCATCTTACTTACACATGTTCTTTTTTTTTTTTTGGATTTCTAAAGCTGGAGGTTGTCATTTAATAATTTCCATCATAAATTGAATTATAAGAACTTTTGTTAATTTACCATAGAATAGTTTAAATTTATCTTAATCATATACGTTGAATTCAATTCTTGAATGAAAATAATTATATTAAACTATAAACATATATGAATACTAAATTGGCTTGAACTATATGAATTGGTTTAAATTGAATTAGCAGTTTCTTAATTAAATTTTAGTTCAAACATGAATTATTTAGCTATTAGTCACATGGGTTTCATAAGTTTTAATTGCTTATGTAAGCAAGTTTAACTAAATAATAATAATAACTTAGCTAAAGTGGAAATTGTTGTCCAAAAATTTCAACCAGTGGACCTATGTAAGTATAAACACTGCACCAACAATAAAAGCTTAGAGGACACGGGTCATTGCATTTCTTTTTTTAATAAAATAACGATCAAGGGTATATTTATCTGCCTGTCTCTTTTCTTTTTTTGTTCAAAGCATTGGACAAGAATATTTCATGAAACATATTTCTTATAATCTACTGTCCACAGGTTTCCTTCAGACGCTGGCTCACTGCTCGGACCTCGCCTGAGCAGCTCCTGATCTCGCCCAAACGGTCGCGCATCGTCTCAAGGCAGTACCAAGCTTCCTCAGTGTTAGTTGCAACTGTTCGTAATTTTCTCAAGTATTAATTCACTTCCAACCACTTTAAAATCTAATGAATGTTCTTCCCATTAATCACTTTATATAGAACTTAACTACAAACCTCACAGATTGCTATTATTAAAGCTTACAGTTCTCATCAATCCTCATAAAGTTTCAAAATAGAAAATCAAGAAGACAAATCAATTAACAACCAGAATAAACAGAACAGCCAAGAGTTGTAAAGAACCGGTCATAGCTCAAGATAATAAGTGACAAGAACTCAAACAAAAGCAGCAATAGTAACAAACACTCAAGCCACTCCAAAGCCGATTCGCAACAAATAACAGATAAGCATCAAGAGCAACCATAATTGAACCAAGAAACATATAATCAGAAAGGATTTCTAGTTGAGAGAATTCAAGACTTGATTTCAAAGACAATTGGGAAAGAAATTCACCCACAACGCCATGAAATTCAGTTCAAGGAATTCAAAACTCAAACGAGGGAGGAGGAGAAGATGTTCACTCACATGATTCTAGCAAATTTCAGCAACTTTTTTAGCAACAAGTCTGGTCCCTAATTTCTCCCTTTTAGGCTCTTGGACAGCAGCTCTTAGACACCAAATTTCTTCCTCATCTAACTTGCGAATTCTAATCTTTATCTTCCTTTAACATTTGCTGTTCTTAATTCTTTAGCTTTGCAAGAGCTCCCTCGGTTCCTCCTTCCTTTCTCTTCACCGACCTATTTGCTCTGTGTTTACCTTTCTTTTTTTTTTTTGTTTTTTTCTTACGTAAATGAATGGTGGAGAAAGGCCATAAGAACAAGATCTGCTCCAAAGAAAATAGTAGAATCACACTTTAAGCGTCCAGAAAAATGACACTCTTGCACCTTGTATTATTTTTTTTTTTTTTCGAATGCGTTCTATGAATAAGGCAGTAGCTAGAAGTCTAGAACCTTCTTCCCGATTGTGTTAATCTTCAATTCTTCTTTTAAAGACACTTCATCATTCTTTTTACAACTTAAGTCCCTTATTTCTACTTGCATTACCTAGTTGATCCTCCTATAACTTCCCCTTTCTTTCATTTTCGCCCAAATATTTTTATTTTATTTAATTTAAACCTAATTTGATTCCTCATTTAAATTTTCTATTTTAATAAATTTATACCTTAGTTCTTATTTATTTATTTTTTAATTTGAGAGTACAGAAGTCACAATAAACTTATATTTTGTGATTGCCTTTTTGCAGTGTGGCACACATAACTGCATGGCATAAATCTCATTATATCCCTGCTTAGGTGAGGCCAATAGTATATCTTTCCAACTGCAACAATAGTTTTATCTCTTTCAAAATGCCCAACTAGTCCTCCATGAAAGCCATGAATAACATTCTCTCTCAAAAATGATTTGGGAATGCAGAGTTGCTTTCCGTGCATCAAGTAATCATCATGAACATGAAAGTCTTCACAAGGTTGATTCATAATACACTTTTCCCATATTATTTGAAAATCCTCATCAATTCCATATTCTCCTTTCAAATGCTTAAAACCCATAATCTCGTGACTTAAAGTGATAGGCAGATTGCACGTCGACTCAATGCATCTACTACCTTGTTATGTACTCTTCACTTATGTTTCAATTTGAAAGGAAACTTTTGTAAAAATTGTAACCACCTAGCATGCATATCTTTACTTATTCTCGTTGCTAGCTATTCAGATACTTCAATACATAATTATCTGACTGCATAATGAATTCTTGCCCAACCTAATAATGTTCCCATGTCCTCAAAACCCGCACTATAGAGTAAAACTCTTTATCATAAGTGGTCCATTTGCATCTGGCATCACTCAACTTCTCATTGAAGAATACCATTGGTCTCTTTTCTTGGGAAAGAACAGTTGTTATCCCGATGCCACTTGCATCACAATCTATTTCAAATAGCTTATTAAATTCTGATAGCACTAGTATTGGAGTAGTGCATAACTTCTCTTTCAGGTTTGCAAAGGCAGACTTAGCTTCCTCTTGCCATTGAAACAGTCCTTTCTTCAAGCACTCTATAATTGGAGCTGCTATACTGCTGAAGTTTATTTAAAGCTGCATATGCTTCAAATGAAAAAGAAAATACAATAAAATGACATACATTTGTTCAGCATGTTGTCATCATTAGATCCAGTCAAGTACCTCTGCTTCGGTGCTTAAATATGTTTAGTTATCTTAAATGATATAATTTAAACACTTAAATTTTGTATTATAATACAAGAGTTTACTCTTTTTATTTTATTATAGGATGATATAATTTCTGATATTTATAAAAATTCTAAAAAGTATTATAAACTATGATTAATAAACAAATGAGACTCACATATCTTGTTAATTTTTATTGATTACCTTATTTTATACTTGAATTTTGGAAAATTACTGAAAACCACCGTGTGGTTTCACGGTTTTAGAGTTTTAAGTATGTGTTTAATTTTATAACAATTTGGATCCTATATTTTTGTTGTTTGAACGCAGTTAAATAAGTGAAACATATATACTTAAAATCGTCAAACGAAGACAAACACATGACTCAAATTATTACAGAAAGTGAAACACATACTTACAATTGTAAAATATTGAAACCATAAGATGATTTTCCATACTTTCCTTTAATTGTTTTTAGTTGGGTCATACAATGTGTCAAACTCATTTAATGACATTACGTTGTATATTGAAAATTATCAAACGGTGACAAACACATGATCTAAATTGTCATAAAATGAAATATACACAACTCTAAAACAATGAAACCGTATGATAATTTTTCATACTTTCCCCTTGAATTTAATTAAATTAACCTGATTTTATCACTGATATTGTATTGGAGTATTAGTTTGATTATGATAAAAATAATAAATGGGCCTTGAAAGTGTACTGTTAAATGCATTAAATTAAAATTTAGGCAAAAGGTCAAAAAAGATCCTTTAAATTTTTATGATAAAGAGTATTTAGCACATTAAACAAAAAACAATTTATTGAAGTTAATAAATTTTTCAAACTGGTTCAAATAAATCTCTTTCCTAACTTTTATTTAACTCAAACTAAAGTTGAACTTTTGGAACTATAAAAATTGCAAAAAAAAAAAAAAATTAATTTCTAATTTGGTACAATTTAACCCTAAATACATTTAAATTTATAAAAACTATTTTTTATTAATTAAAATTTTATTATAAAAATTATTTCCTCCGTTTATTCATATTATAATAATAAGACTAATTGATTTTATCTATTTTTTTCCTTAATACACCAAATTAATTTATTTATCGATTCACATGCTCTTTTGTTATATATATATATATATATATATATATATATATATATATATAGAACATCAAATTGTCAAAATTGAAAATATACACATGTATGGAAAAGTTGAAAAATTATTGACTGAAAAAATAGTAATGGAAAGGAAGGTGCTAAGCAACTTCAATTGTTTTTCCTGAGGACATATTTATTGACTGATAAGAATTGGCCTTTAAGAAGGGAGAAAAAGGACCAATGGACTGGAAGGTGCCAAAAATAGTAGTTTGTACTTCCAATAAAGTTTTATGTTACAAACAAAAATAAAGGTCGTCATTAAATTTTATATTTAATTATAACTTGTTATGAATTCATGTAATGTATTAACTGTAAAAATAAAATAATTAAATATATAATTTAAATAGAATAATATATATATATAAATTTTTTATTGCTATAATTTTAAATTATAATAGGATTATTTTTTTAGATTTATTATTAAAATATGTATAATAATGTTTTATTAAAAAAATATTATTAAATAATTTCCAATAATTTTTTTTTAAAAATAAAATTTTTAATAATTTAGGAAAAATATTTGATTGATTTAAGGTAAAACATATATGGTATATAAATACTTTTAAAATTTAAGTTGCATGAAAATATGTATAATAATAGTTTAATTAAAAAATAATACTATTTTAAATTTTTTTAACTTTTAGGAAAATTTTCATGATAATTTAACAGAACTATATATATATATATATATATATATATATATCTTTTTTAATTTAACTTATAATCTAAAATAATGTTATTTTATTTATTTGAAATAAAATATTTCACTCGCAAAATCAAACAATTTTAAATTGCAAAAAATAAATATTAAATTAGTAAATGCCATTTGAAAATGTTATAATATAATTTATATTGAAAAATTAAGATTCATCTTCAATAATAAATTTATAATATAATATATTTTAATAGTTATGATGTTGTTACTTTCAAAAAAAAGTTATGATGTTGTTATTATTATTTTATGATACATATTATTTATATAAATTATTCATATAAAAATATAATATTTTTATGGTATATTAGAATGTATTATAAAAATTTTAATCAAATTTTTATAGTAAAAAATAATGATAAATAAAATTATCAAAAATTATTTATTTTTTAGTAAAATTATGAAATGGTTGGTGGTTTAATAGTTTTGATTTCAATTATATTTTTATTTAATTTTTAATTCAAAGAAGATCTGATCTATAAATTAAATTGAACCGAAAATTTTTAATTTCTAAATTGAATCAAACTGAAGAATTATATTCTTTGAACCAAACTAGACCCTGCTCACCCCCTAAATTCATTATTATTCATTCATCTTTTCTCTTTAAGAACTTCTTTCATCTACACACTCTTTACATTTCTTTCATTTTTTCCTCTCGTTTACTTTAATATACACCTCCATATATCTATATATTTACTTCCATTGTTTTAATCTCTAACCTACTAAAAGAAATCAAAATAAAGATCAAGAAAATAATGCAATAAACTTTGGAGAATGACAAAAATAGAAGCGAAAGAAAGAGAAAATAAATACATTACAATTGCACTTGGACAATTCTTATGTAATTTTCCATTCTATTATTTAAATATTTTCATTTTCATTGTTATTTTATATAATTGTTGATTTAAGAATTTGTCCAATATAAAGTGTTATAATAAATCAACATAGTATTCAAACTATTAGCCATTGCACTCATGATATCAAATATTTCAACCGTACTTTCTACACATCCATAATTATTTTTTCGGTTATTTAGTTTGTATCAATTCCTAATACCTTTATTTTAATCAATCTAAAACTAATATGGTCCATAATTAGGTGCAATTGATCATGAATTATTCTTGATGAGTTATGTCATAAAAGTTTACACACATCCATATATCCAAACAACCAATTTAAAGTTACAAGCCTTAATATGTAGTTACTATATCAATAAAAACACTCATTTGTTGAATGAACCTTTGCAAAATTAAAAGATTTTACATTGGTTTGACAAAAGATGCTTAACAATTTATGTATGGTGAATGTAGAGACATGTAAGACATTTATTTCAATTTATAATAAAACTCTTATATTTTTAAACAAATAATATCATTAATTTTTATAATTATTAATTTACAACAATTAATTTAAAAAATAAAATTTACTCATTGAATGCGTGGTTATTTGCCTATATATGTGTTAACATTGAGTTGTTATCTTTATGTAATAAGTTTATATTGATAAAAAAAATTTATATTGAATAAAATTATGATCTTTAATATCACAAATTTTATATTATCTTATTTTTTCAAAAAAGACAATTAGAGATTTTTTGTTTTTAAATTAGGCGAGAAGAAAATTCTATTATATATATACACCCACATATTGTATTATAAGTCACCATAAAGTATAGTGTAGTTTAATCGATTCAAATCATATAAAGTCTTGTTAAAAAAACAAATCATATTAAGTCTTGTTATGAAAAGTTTTAATAATTAGGCCAGTTTATATAATATCCAATGAAATAATGTTCGTAACAAGTTTTCCAAGATATATATATCGCATGTGTGAAAAAAAAAAAAAAAGGTGAACAATTATTAACCAAGAAAAGGGTAACAGCGAGAAAGGTGCAAAACTTTTTTTTTTTTTTTGGGAAAATACTTATTCGATCATAAACACTTTTTTTTTTTTAAAAAAAAAAAAAAAAAAAAAAGCTGCCAAGAAAAGTTATTTTTGTGATTGCTTCTAAATATAGTCTCATAAATTACAAAATTAATAGAAACGAATTTCATTCATTTCTGAAAAAGTTACACACAATGAGTTGTGTGAAAACGTTTTATACTTATAGGTCATTAAATTAAAATTTTGTGTAACAATAAATTAAAGTTTATATATATAACAATAAATTTTAGTTTAGGGGGGCCTTGCTTATGTGGCAAGGGTTTAGTCTTGCGCTCTCTTGCAAGTTTTTTAGTGCTTTTGTCTCTTTTTGCTTTTCTTATTCTTTTGTTTCGTCTCTCCAAGCTTTTGTTCCCACTTTGTTGTCTCCTAAAATATCACAGCAAACAGTGGTTCAGAAGAATTCCAAGGGGATTTGGTGGACCAGTACTCTCATCTTAACATCAATGCATATCCTGAATTAGATGTCACTGAGGAAGAGGCAGGGGTTGTTGAAGCAGTGAACGAGTTTTGCCTGGTGGGAAAACTTTTTACTAATAAAAATGTCAATTTTCGGCTATGAGATCAACTCTTGCATCCTTATGGCGTCTTGTTCGTGGTGTTCACATCTCCGATATGGGTAATCAAATTTTCTCTTTCCAATTCTTTCACAAACTGGATATGAACAGGATTATAGAACAGGGGCTTTGGTCTTTTGATCAAAATATTTTAGTTCTTGTGCCTTTTGATGGGTCGATGGTTCCTGATGAGATTGACTTCTGCTCTGCTGATTTTCTAGGTGCAAGTGTTTAACCTTCCGGTTGGTCTTAGATCGGACATGATTTTATAGCGCGTTGTGAATACTATCGGTTCCTTTGTTAGGTCAGATGAAAATAATTTCAACAGTCTTTGGCGGCAATATCTGAGGGTTAGAGTGAAGATTGATATTACACAACCTCTCAGTGCTTAAATGAAAATCAAATTAGCAGGTTCACAATGGGGCTGGATTGATTTCCGCTATGAGCGTCTCACTACTTTTTATTTTGTTTGTAGCATTTTGGGTCATTCGGAGAAATTTTGTGAAGTTGTTTTTCAGAATCCCACTCTCCAATATAATAAGCAGCACGGGAATTGGCTGCGAGCACAACCTCATCGCAGTCAAAACCCAGTAGAACGCTGGCTCAGGGCGGCAAATAGTGATCAATGGATGGAGACGGTTACTGTTGAGAAATGGGGTGGTAAAGGCGTAGATGGATTTAGAGATCTCATAAATTCTAGGAGGAGTGGCACAGAAGGAAATCATGGGATTATACATGGTCAGGCAATAAATCTTTCTTAGGATATGCTATTTATTTCAAAAAAATGCAGCGGGATTAGTGGAGTCTGCAACACTTATGGAAGGTATTATTGTTTATAATAGTAAACGTCGTCATAGTGAAAAAGACAGGATGGAAAGGGTTAGCGAGGATTTAATTGATGAGAATGGGCTTGCTGCTATAGTTTTTAGGCCTTCAAATGTAGCTCTGAATTTCAGGACAAAAACTTCTTTAGCGGTGGGTCCTGAATTTCAGGCCCACCAATAATTATGAATTGCTTAGCTTGAAATTGCCGTGGGCTGGCCAACCCACATGCAAATCACTTTCTTAAGTACTTGGTTTTCTGCTTAGCTTGATATTTCTTTCTGAATCATTAGCTAAAATGGATAAGGCTACTAGGCTTCAATCTTAGCTACTAGGCTACTAGGCTACTAGGCTTCAATCTTAGCTACTAGGTTTTAGTTGTTGAGTGTTTGGGCCATAGTGGTGGGCTTTTTCTTCTTTGGGATTCTTCTGTTGTGGTATGTGATAAATTCTTATATTAATTTTATTGATGTTACGGTGAAGGCTGTTGGGTTTGATAAACGGCGTATGACTGGGTTTTATAGTAACCCAGACCATAACAAGTGTAATGCCTCTTGGGATGTTCTTCGCTTTCTTGCAGCTTCCTCTCCGCTACTTTGGTGCATTTTAGGAGACTTTAATGACCTCCTTCTTGCTTATGAGGAATGTGGCGGTGCTCCTTACCCTTCTTGGATTCTTCATGGAATTAAGGATGCTATTTCTGACTGTGGTTTAAGTGAGATCCCTTCTCCTGGTTAGCTTTTCACATGGGAAAGATCGCATGGTACTCAGAGTTGGGTTCGGGAAAAACTTGATAGAGGTATGGCTTCAGATTCATGGTTTCATCTTTTTGATTCAACTTCTATTGATGTCTTAGATGTCTCTTCTTCCGATCATCTTCCTCTTCTTCTCAAATTGAATGGGAATGTTCACAAACCTCTAGTTCAGAATTTCAGAATTGACAATATGTGGGCTAATTATGAAGAATGCATAAATATTGTGGTCAGATGTTAGCAGGATAAAGGTGATGCTTCTCTGCCTGAGAAACTGGCTTTTTGTGGTTCAACTCTTTATTCATTGGGCAGAACTATTTCTCGTAATTTTTGCAAGGAGCTTGATCAGTGCCTTCGGAAATTGCATGTTTTGCGCATTCAGATCCTAGAGGGATTCAAGAGTTTTTTGCACAACAGAATCTGTATGAGAAGGTGCTAGAGGATCAAGAGCTTTTCTGGAAGCAGCAGGCTAAGCAATTTTGGTTGAAGGACGGTGATGTAAATACTCATTTTTTCCATTCATTTGCCTCAGGTCAGAAACGTAGTAATTTTGTTCGTGCTCTGCGTGATTCTCAAGGGAATTAGCAATATTCTATTCCTTAAATTAAGCATGTTATTATTGAGTACTTCAGTACTATTTTTAAGTCTTGTGTTAACGATGATTTCCAGATTCTTGATTGTATCTCCCCATCGGTATCAAATGAATAAAATGATTTACTTCTTAGCCCAGTCTCTACTTCTGAGGTGAGGAAAGCTGTTTTTAGCATGGACCCTGACAAGTCCCTAGGGCCAAATGGTTTAAACTCGTGTTTCTTTCAAAAGTTTTGGAATGAGGTGGGCGATGACTTGGTTCAGCAATGCAACTCTTTCATGACTACTAATTCTTTCCCTTCATAATTAAATTTAACGGCTATTGTTCTTATTCTGAAAAAGAAACAGGTGGAGCTTATGGCAGATTTACATCCCATTTCCCTCTACAATGTCGCTTATAAGATATTATCTAAGATCTTGCAACTCATTTAAAGCTCTTGTTACCTAGCTGTGTCTCAAAATTTCAAAGTGCTGTCATTGGAGGCCAGTCTATTTTTGATAATGTGATGTTAGCTTTTGAAATCCTGTATTCTTTTAAAAGTAAGCATCGTGGTAAGAGTGGTATGATAGCTTTAAAAATTGATATGTCTAAGGCCTATGATTGTTTAGAATGGTCTTTCTTGGAGCAAATCATGATCTGGATGGGTTTTCATGCCACTTGGGTGAGAGGAATTATGTTTTGTGTTTCTTCTGTGAGCTATTATGTTTGTCACAACGGTGATGTGATTAGCAAAGTGGATCCTCAAAGTGGACTGAGATAAGGAGATCCTCTTTTTCCTTATCTCTTTGTCTTATGTGCAGAAGCTCTTATGGCTTTATTAAGAGTTAAAGAGTCCTAGAATCTTATCCATGGTTGTTGATTGGCTAGAGCAGCTCCTCAAGTTAGTCATCTGTTTTTCGCTGATGACGGTTATCTTTTTGTCCGAGCTTCTTCTCTTGAGAGTTTGAAGTAAGGCAGTGTTTAAATCTCTATGAGATTGTTTTGGGTCAATCAGTTTATCTTGCAAAATCATCACTTATGTTTAGCAAATGTGACAATTGAGACTCAATTTGAGATTTCTTCTTTATTGAATATTGTAGTGGTTGATAATCAGGGTACATATCTTTGTCTCCCCACTTTCATTGGTCGTAACAAGAAACTTGTTTTCAATTACATTAAGGACAGGGTTCGTTCTTGCATTAATTCTTGGAGTTCAAAGTTGCTTTTTAGAGGAGGTAAGGAAATTTTGTTAAGTCGGTTGCTCAAGCATTACCAAATTTTATCATGAATGTTTTTCTTTTGCTTATTTCTTTGTGCAAGGAGCTTGAACGTATGATGAATAGCTTTTGGTGGGGGTGTCAAGTGGGTTCTAGAAAAGGTATCCAATGGATGAATTGGGAGAAGCTTAGTCAGCCTAAAAAAGTTGGTGGGCTTGGTTTTAAACGTCTTAGAGATTTTAATTTGGCCATGGTTGCAAAGCAGGCTTGGAGGTTGGTTGAAAATCCATCTTCTTTGACTGCTCATTGTCTAAAAGCTAAGTATTATTTTAGTTCTTTTTTACACGCTAGAATGGGGAGCAATCCAAGCTATTTATTGAGAAGCCTAATACAGGTTCAAGATGGTTTAAATAGGAGTGCCAGAATTTTTATTGGAAATGGCCAATCAACATGTATTTAGGGAACCCCATGGCTTGATTCTTTGGAAGATGGTTGTATCCAAACTCATCTTCCCAAAGAGCTTCAGGAACAGAAAGTGAGTAGTCTATTCTTACTAGGGCTCATATCAGATTTTTTCAAGATACTTCGGATAACTGGTATTGGGCTTTGTCTTTTAATGGCCATTTCACTGTTCGTAGTTTTTATAAATTATTAAGGGGTGAGTGTTCTTCAGGTCTACATCTTGTTTGGCAGTACATTTGGAAGCTTAAGACTCCATTGAAGATAAAAAAATTTAATGTGGCGTAGTGCTTGTTGGTTGTCTTCCTACTAAGTCAACTTTGACAGCGAAGAATATCACTGTTACTGACTTACGTCCTCTGTGTAACGTTGATTCATAATCAATTTATCATATTCTTTTTGCCTGCCATGTCTCCCTGGATTGTTGGTCTTTGGCAAAGCTTCCAACTGTCTCACTTCTTTATGACTCAGTTCAGGATTCTCTGTATAATCTTTTCCACTTTTTCGGTTGAAGATGCTGCGTCATTCGCTTCCATTTGTTATGGTCTTTGGCTAAATAGGAACATGGAAGTGTGGAAGGGTTTCTTTTATTCTACAGCACGAATTCTCAATTTAGCAGGTTAGTCTCTCTTTGGATGGCAAAATGCCCGCAATCGTGATGCTAATTTTGTTCAAAATGATGTCTTGCAAGTAGCAGGTGATTTCACTTGGACTAAACCTGAACCTCCCACTGGCATGTTTAAACTAAACATGGACACTACAATATTCTCCCTTTTAGATAAAGTCAGATATCAGTTGTATCATGAGGGATTCCTCCGGTCAATTTCTCAAACCCAAATCTCTTGCTATTCTGTTCCAGCTTACTCCTAAGGAAGCCGAGGCTGTTGGTGTCAAGGAAGCTTTAAGTTGGCTAAAATCTTCGAACTTGGATAACTGCATTGTTGAATCAGATTCTCTTCAAGTGGTCCAAGCGATTCAGCAACCAGACTTTAGATCTCCTTTTGGTTTTATTATTGATGATTGTTCTAGTTTGTTAAAGCCATTTAATCATGTGATTATTCACTTTGTCCGTCGTTCCATTAACAATGCAGCACATTTATTTGCTCAAGCTGCTGCAAGTTTTAGTGCATTGCAGGAGTGGTCCAGTCCTCATGATAACATTGTTTTTTTTGTTAGCCCATGAGAGCTCCTTATTTTAATGAAGTTTTGTTCCTGTTTAAAAAAAAAAAAAAAAAAACAAAATGCATCATGGTACATGAAAAAGGATGATCATAACCATACTTGTAAATTTTTAGCCAATACCATCGCCATCAATATTTATGTACCTGCCTAATAAAGAGTAGCTACTGGACTTAGATTTAATTTTGGAGTAGTTAGGCTCAAATTAAATATTTAAGGATGGTAAAACGTGCTATAAAATTTAAACCCCACGGGCTTTCCTTCCCCTCTAACAAAAGAAAAAAAAAATGCTATAAACTTTTTCATAAATGTAAAAGTGAGAGTTCAATGTTCTAAATATTAATAGATTAAAGTTTTTTTAACCGAATTAAAATTAATTTTATTAATTAACCATGATAAAATTCCAAACTACAATTCAAAATATATTTTAGAAAGAAATGACTCCTAAATAACTAATAATTTCTTTTGTTTTGTAATAATAACTCTAATCGATTCTACTTATGGTTTTTTTCTCTTGTAACTCTACTATTACGGGACCTTCCAATATAACTTGACACATACAAGGACAAAAAAGCTTTTTGCATTTTCCAATTCTGCTTCAGAAGTTTGGTTTCGTAGTAATTACATTAGACACGAATGTGTAAGATAGAACCACATCCACCGTTCTTAAAATAAATAAGTTTCCTCTGACATTAAATTATGCACAATAAGAGTCCAACATGAGTTACTGGTTACAATGTTAAATATAGCTACAATGTTAAAGAAACACCTTTTATATTTAAAGAAACAGAACATTGAAGTAAATACGTCTCAAAAATAATATAACTTTTTCCAAGACAAGTTCCTATAATTTCATAAAAACAATACAGATTTCTTCATAACAAGTTTCTGAAATGTTCGCTTTGTTCATAACTGTCATCTTTCTTTCTCATACATTGACTCTTGATTCAAATATGTGACTTCTAACTAGTTGCGACCACTTCCTGGTGATTCTATTGTTATTTCAGAGTAGTAGATCAAACATTGTCATTAGAAAAAGCTGGAATGTATTGAAAAAATATTTCCATTCTGCAATATTACCTTTGAAAACAAACTCCTAAGCAAATCTTAAAACGTACAGTAAAACTTTTTAAGCACAGTTAATATGTTGGTGTTGCATAGGTAAACAAAACATTCAAGAAATTCACAATTCACAACAGGCAGACATTAATAGTTTTGCCAATTCCTAAACACATTGCCAACAGAACTATTGTTTCTATTACACCAAACTCTGTAGTCTTGTTAAACATACCATCAACATAATAAGCAATAAACAGTTGCTGAAAAAGGAACTCTTTTAATTTTATTCTGCAGGTTTTTTTTAGATGGATTCAGAACCAATGAATCTGATGTCTCCAACTTCAAGCAGACCAATTAATATAATGAGCCATAACAACCTTCTTCCACACCTATGCAAAGAAAACACAGGAGCAATCTTGAGCGATTCCCATCATACCGGAAGATGTTTCCAGGTCAGTAATCTTCCTGTAATAGCTAGCCAGCATATAAAACTCAATCTTGAAACATGAGCAGGCCCCTCAAAGTAGTTTACACCGTTTATCTCTATCTCAAACATTCCTTGACTGTGAACGTTCCCATGTTAGTCAAATTCAACCTAACCTGGTCTCAAGTTCTCTTTTAAATGCTGGACAGATCTCTGTCAAAATTCCATGCCTTCACTCAGGTTATTTAACATTTTAGGGCAAAAAAAAAAAATTTATTTCTAAAATTATGGTGGTTTTAAAATGTATTCCCACTCATATGGTAAAATGGGAAAATATTTCTCATTTTATGATAATTTTGGCTAAGTTGGCAATCTGACATAGAGAGAGCGCACAAAATGCTACTTGAAGTAGTGTAATGTACAAACTGCTACTCTAAGTAGTGTTTTGTATTTTTAATTTTTTTTAATAATTGCAGTCACATGGCCTATTACGCTCCAATAATTGTAGTATCCTTTTTAAATAATTTATATATATATATATATATATATATATATATATATATATATATATATATGTAATGATTATGTATATAATTGTGTAATGATTATGTTAACTTTTTAAATATTATAAATAGTACTTAATTATTAGTTATGATTAAGTTAATTTTAATAATATTTTGAGACTAATTATTGTGTAATGATTGTTAATTTTTTATTAATAATAATAATAATAATAATAATAATAATAATAATATATCTTATTAGCAACAATAATAGTCAATAGTTGCAGTTATTTTATTGAAACGTTTTGTATAACTAAGATAATTTAAAATAATAATAATAATTACATAGATTTATCCTCAAAATTTTACATAGTTGTAGTTTTTTTTTTAGCAGGGACATCACACTCCCCCTTAACAAATTTTATCCTTGAAATTTGCATGCCTATAAGAGAAACAAATGAGGGTACTAAACACACATATCATTTTCTCCCTCCCATGTCGCTTCCTCCTTAGAATGTTTACTCCAAAAACTTTTACTAGTGGGATCACTTTATTTCTCAGGACTCTCATCTTTAGCTAAAATTATAATGGCCTCTTATTCATATGTTAAATCTTTGCTTAATTCAATTGGTTGCTTCTGCAGGATATAGGAGGGATCACCTCTATATCTTCTTAACATGGATACATGAAATACATCATGCACTTGAGATAACTTGGGAGTTAGAGCTCATCGATATACAACTAGTCCAATTCTTTCAATCACTTTATATGGAGAATAAAATGAGGATTTTATTTTCCATGTTTCCTAAACCGAACTATACCTTTCCATAGAGATATCTTCAAGAATACCTTGTTACTGACATTAAACTTAATATCGTTTCTCTTCATATCGTCATTGCTCTTCTGCTTGTCTTGAACTACTTTTATTCTACTATAAACTAATTCAATATTATCTATAGTTGATTGAATTATTTCTTGACCTATAATTTTTCTTTCTCCCGTGTCACCCCAATATATTGGTGTTTTGCATTTTCTACTATACAATGCTTTATACTATGCCATTCCAAAACTTGTATGATGGCTATTACTATACAAAAACTCCATTAATGGAAAATGCTTATCCTAGCTTCCTTTAAATTTCATCACACATGCTCTTAGCATATCTTCTAAGGTTTAGATGGTTTGTTTAGATTGACCATCCATTTATGGATGGAAAGAAATGCTAAATTTCAATTTTGTGACCATAACTTGATGTAAACTGTGCCAAAATCTAGATGTGAATCTAGGATCTCTATTAGATATAATGGAGATTGGTGCACCATGAAGTCTTGTAATCTCATTCACATAAATTTATGCCATTTTATCTAAGAGTAGTCCACTTTGACTAGTAGAAAGTGAGCTGACTTTGTCAATATATCCACTATAACCCATACTAAATCATGTCCCTATTGAGTATGAAGTAATCCAATTATAAAATCCATGATAACATGCTCCCATTTCCACTTTAGAATAGGAAGTGGTTGTAACAAACCTAATGGTACTTGGTGCTTAGGTTTTATCTACTTATAAACCAACCATCTTACTATAAAGTTTTCTATATCTCTTTCCATGCCCTGCCACTAATATTTTTCCTTAAGAGCATGATACATCTTAGTACTGCTTGGATGCATTGAGTATACAGAATAATGCGCCTCCTTTATGATTTCTCGCTTTAATTCTTATTCATTTAAAATGCAAAGTTTTTCTCCAAGCATCAAGGTTCCATCCTCTCTAAGAGAAAAATCAGCTCATGACCCACTTTTTACTTCTTCAATAACCTTACATAAATGAGTGTCTTGAGTTTGAGCTTCCTCAACCCTTTCTAGTAAAATGGGTCTAACCTTGAGTGTTGTTAGTATTACTGCCTAATTTACTCAACTTTAAGACTACATTCATCGATCTAAGTTTCGCTAACAAAGGGAGTCTTACTAATATAATTTTGGCTAAGTTACTATAAGATTTTTTACTAAAAGCATCCACCACAACATTAGCTGTTCTAGGGTGGTACTCGGTTGTACAATTATAGTCCTTTAATAACTCAATCCATCATCATTGCCTTAAATACAACTCCTTTTGGCTAAGAAAGTATTTAAGAGACTTATGATCTTTAAAGATTTAACATGTTTCTCTATAAAGATAATGCCTTTAAGTCTTTAAAGTAAACACTACAACATCTAATTTTAGGTAATGAGTATAATAATTTAACTCATGTTGCCTAAAATTTCTAGAAGCATATGCTATAACCTTTCCATAATGCATGAGAACACAACCTAATCCCTTTTGAGAAGCATCACTATAAACCACAAACTCGGCACTATTAATAGGAAGAGTTAGTATTGGAGAAGAGGTTAAACATGTCTTAAATTCTTCGAAGGTCTTTTGACGTTCTTTTATCCAAATGAATTTCACATTCTCCCTCAAAAACTTGGTTAGTGGAGCTAATATTATAGAGAAATTTTGAACAAACCAATGATAATAGCTAGCTAAGCCTAAAAAAACTCCTCACCTCTATAGTATTAGTTAGTTGCTCCCATTGAACTACTACCTTTACTTTTTTAGGATCTATAAAAATACCCTCCATTTACTATCTTTAAATGCTCTTCATAATCTTCTTTATTTTGAGAATACACCAATATGTCATTGATAAATACAATCATACATTTATCAAGGTACTTTTAAAATACTTTGTTCATATGATCCATAAAATTAAGTAGTGCATTATTAACCTAAAACGACATTATAATGTCTATAACAAGTCCTAAAGGCCATCTTAAGTACATCTGCCTCTTTAATTTTTAATTAGTGATACCCAAACCTTAGGTCAATCTTTAAGAAAACCTTAGCCCCCTGTAACTTATAAAAGACATCATCAATATGAGGCAATAGATACTTGTTACACACTATAACCTTATTTAATTGCTTGTGATCTATATATAGCCTTATAGAACCATCCTTTTTCTTCACAAACAATACATGAACTCTTTAAGGTGATATGCTATGTCTAATGAAACCTTTATCTAATAGCTCTTACAATTGAAGTTTTAGCATTTTTAACTTTGTTAGGGCCATTCTATAAGGTGCTTGAGAAATAGGAGTGGTGCTAAGCACCACATCAATAAAGAATTCCATCTCTCTATCTACGGGTAAACTTGGAAGATCTTCTGAAAAAATATTTTTGAATTCACACACTACTAGGATATCTTCTAGTCTCGATCCTTTAAAGTTAGTGTTAATAACATGAGTAAAAAATGCATGACAACCCTTCCTTTACATTTTCCTAGCAGTTATGCTTGATATCACAAATAAAGGCAAGAGTATGACACATCCTTTAAAAAGAAAATTTAGTTTCCCCTAGGCACTTAAACTTTACTATCTTCTTAAAATAATCCATTGTAGCATAATGGCGGGATAACCAATCCATGCCTAAGATTTCATTAGTTCCTTGAAGATGTAAGGGAACTAAATTTGCTAAAAGTTCACGCTCACCTATTGTAACCACATAGTGCTTATGCACCTTCTCACAAGCTTTAGAATTTCCTAATGGATTCAAAAAATCATCATAACATCTAGAGAACTTGGTTTTATATTAGTATGCAATGAAAAACTTTGAGACACAAATGAAAGCATTGCTCTAGGGTCAAACAACATATAAGCATCTCAATAAAAAATAGTTAACATACCAGTAACAACTTTAAGAGATGCCAATGCTTCATCTTGTGTCATTACATAAACTCCAACTTTAGTTTAAAGTTTGATTAGTTTATTCATTCTTCACCTTATTGAGATGTTGTGGCAATAGTACCACCTCTGCCAATATTAGATTTAGAGACACCGATAACTTGTCTATTTTATGGAAAAGTTCTTCCACCATTGTGGTTCTTAAGTGTTATAGATCCTCCTGTAGCACCACCAGTGTGTACTAGTGAAGGACAACCTCTTTTAATATGCCCTAAATCTCCATTTTCAAAGAAACTCAAAGATCTCTTTCTACTTTCTCCTTCATGAAACTTGCCACAATTTGGGCATTGTGGGTATGCGTGTCTCCTTTGGTTATTTAGTGGTACACTACCATATGCTTACCTCTGGACACTTGCGAAACTACCCACTAGCTACCTTATAAAGCTCTTACTTATATGTAGTTGCCTAGCTTAATGCCTTATATTCATGTGTGAACCTCGATCACTGCCATTACAGCCTGATCTAGGTCGAAATGTGTTTACCCCTTTGTTAACTTGTTTATCTCTATAAGTTCGAGAGGAAATTGGGTTAAACCTCTTATTCTTCTACTCTTGCTCTAGCTCTTCTTTCCTTACCTTCTTAAAACCAAGTGCCTTCTTAACTAACTCTCTAAAATTAATCCCTCTGTACTAAGCTATTCCATTTCGCATACAAGCTTACAATCCACTTCTAAATCTATTATACTTAATCTCCTCTAAAGGCATAATTTTTGAAACAAAGAAATAAAGATCTTCGAATCAATCTACATATTCTCTCATTGATAGGCTACCCTAAGTGAGCTTAAAGAATGCTTCTTGTTTGCTCTTTTTATAACTTCTTATTAGGTGCTCTTTATTGAACTCAATAATGAATACATTCCATGTCAATCCTTTACTATACAATTGGTGTATTCTAGTTAGCCAATCATCTGCTAAGCCCTTCAAGAAGCCAAGCACATTCTATACTTTCTCAACTTCTGAAAAACCTAAAATAAGAAAAGCGTTTTCTAGCTTCTTTAATTATTCATCTAAAATTCCACTATCTATGGATCCCTCAAAATCATAAGCACCTAGTTTGTGAGCACTATCTACAATCATCTAGGGATCATGTATTGCTCTCAAGCAGCCATAGTAACAATAAATGCTTGTATCATAAATGCTCCCACACCAATATCAACTTGAAAAGGAGGTACTTGCTAAGCTGGATGTGGATCAAGTGGAACTAGTGGTCGATTAGCTATAATTGAGGGATCTTGTTGTAAAGGTGGAGTAGTTGGATATGCTCTTGAGGCCACTTAATTGGAGGTGGAATCAATATGTTCCTCTCCACTAAGAGATGGATCATCCCTTTTTTTAGGGATGATTCAGAGGATTCCTATGAGGTTAGCCAACATCTAAAAATATAATAACCCGGCCACTATGTCCTCTACCCCTTCTAACTCTAAGTGGTATAATCCTATAAAACCATAACAGAATAACATTCTTAGACTGAATTAGGGGTGTATATAGAAAAAGGGAATTTAGGGATTTAAAATCTCTGAAACCATACCAAATTTTGGGGATTTAAAAAATAAAATATCCAATACTAGTACTAAATTAAAAAAACTCCATATCGGTGCCATCTTATTTTTCGGTACGGTGTTTCAATTCTTTCATAATGAATTGGTATGATTCAGTTCAAAACAAGAATTTTAAAGATTTATGTTTTATACAAACTTATATTATTAATTAAGTTTATTTTTAATACTAAAAAAATAAGAATGTGTTAATTTTTGTATTAATACGGTATAAACCATTGTTGACAAAAAAAAAATAACCATTAAAAAATCATTATAGTTATATGTTTACGCAGTATTATAGGTAAAAAAATTTTTAAAAAATACAATATAAACCATAAAATAAAAAATCTCTACAAATCATCATAGTTATATGTTATGTTTGCCCAAATGGCTTTTTTTTTTTTAATTTATTTGTAGGGTCACAATTAATTTGCTTTAATGAAAACGATGCAATTTTGGACAAAATTACATCATTTTGATGATCTATTATTTAGTTCATTAATTTTAAATAATATCACTAAGATTAGGTTACTAAAAATAATAATTAATAAATTATGAAATATAACAATAACAATATAGCAGTATAATATTAACGATAGTTAATGATAATGAAATTAATAAAAATACTTTATTAACAATTTATTTACTATATTTTTAACACAAAACATATTATTTTTTATCATATATTATTATACATATGTTACTTAGTAATAATATATTAATTGATATTATAATGAAAAATATATAATTAATTTTACAATTATTTATTAATATTTATACATTAGTTATTAAATTAAAATTTGGTACTATATTCGATTTTTTATTTGGCATGGTTTTGACACAATTTTCGGTATGGTTTTTTGTAAATCTCTAGTACTATACCAAATTAGTCATAAAATTTGGTTTGGTTCAGTTCAAGGTTAAAATTATTCAGTTCAATACGATTTTAATATCTTTTGGTTTCTCTATCCCATGTTCAGCCCTAGACTTAATATTCTTATCAAAGGACAATATTATATATAAGATATTTAACTTAGAGCTTTGATACCAATAATACCCACTCTGCTAGTTGATTAGCAGGTGCTACTAAGTGATAGATGGCTGGAACTATTTAAAATACTATAACTCATAACACTTGAATTAAATATAATTTATATATATAAAGATTAAAGTCTGTAACATACTATAAATTCAGTTTAAAGGTTACACACTAAGTAACTATCACTATTGATCGTAATACTACACACTTATCTATAATACTTAGAATTTTATTAAGTACATGCCAAAAAGATAGGTTAACTGAGTTGTTGGCTCAACCTCTTCTAAGCATTGAAGAGCAGACATATAGTGAGACGATTCTGGTATAGTACTACTACTGATGCTCCAAAGGATCTGAGAAAAATTTAAAAGTGAGGGGTGATTATAAAAATACTCAATAAGTGGGTAAAGATATAACAAAGCGGAAACAAATGCTATTTCCTATTAATATTGTCTGTCTCTTCAAAAGAATTTACTATAATAATAGTTGATAAGTTGCTTTTATGTAATATACATATGATTTTAATAACTCACGATGTTTTAGTGTCATTTTCTATTGCCTGAAATAAAATAAGTTGCAGTCAATACTAATTTCAAAATTAAACTAGAAGAATACATATATATGAGAAATTGTTCCATACACTCATTAATAATATATCCTAAAAATTATACTGAATTATTGACACTTTAGGTCAATGATGACGTTGAGCAGCCTAAGTCTATAATATTATTGGTTATATGCATGCACAGAGCTACCCCCAAGGGCTAACCACCTAACTGTACACCCCCAAGGCTATATGTATAATCAAGCACTGTCCCTAAGACAACTGCTTGGTAATATTGGTAATATACATATATATAATATAATACTAAAATAAGACACCAGTCATAATAATGTCATCTAAGGGATATATACCATGAGTGTATAGATTTTTACAGGTTGAATCATTCTCATTTAACAATTTATCACAAAATATATTTGCTATTATTTCTTATTGTAGTCATGTAAAACAATAAGAATAATAATCATATGTTTATTGAATAATTGTTAAAGCTGAGTACAAAATAAATTTGCTAAGATATAATCTCTAAATTAAAAAAAACATATTGCTATAGTAATTTGCTTTAACTTGTCAATGATAAATATAATGTTATTTGTTCTTGATTTTTATTATATGAGCTAACGACTTATAATAAAATAATATTAATAAAGTGACATTCATAAAAATTCATTTGTAAAGGTATATTCATTTAAATATATGTATAATCTGAAATACACATAATGAAGATAAACAATATTTAATATTTCTCAAGAACTATTTGTAAGGAAACCTTAATATGCTAATAATATGAATTCATTATTATTTATATATGTAAATAACATAGTTTGAAAGCCAATGTCATATAGTTATCCACTCACCTAAAGTTGTTTATGCACAAATCTAACCAAATGGACCCAATCTATTTTCTATTGTTGTAGTTGGAACAACTCCTATAGAGACATTTAAGAAGCAAGAAAAATAAGATTCTAAGTTTACTAACTAAATTCTATTAAAACTAGTTAACACAAGACAGTTTGCAGACTCATTTTTAGTTTGAAAATGATTTTAGGATGACACTAAGGCATCGACATAGCACTAAGGTGTTGTCTTAATGTGCTAATGAACAACCTTAATGGCATTTTTAATATGCCTAATTAAAAAGGTGAGAGTGAGGGTGATGGGCATTGTCCTAGTACTGAGGCGCCACCCTAATGTACTAAGGCATTAACTTAATGTACTCCAATATCACCTTATTGTACTATAATGCCGTTTTAATAATCTACAGTCATTTCTAGAAATTGACAACACCCAAAATGCACAAAATTTGCACCAAAACTCAATCACAATCATAATAGCACCTTATAGACTTATAGACAACCTCATGACCACATTATTTGACCTTATTTTATCACCATGCATAATCATCAAAGAAATCCTATATATAGATAAGTTTTGGGTCTTTGATGAAAGTTGAAATCAATAGCTCAAACTTAACAACAACATCAATTAGGATTTTGATCAAGGTATAGCTAATTAGAGAACTCAATAACTTTACTATATGGATACCATTCAAAGGGAACAAAGCTGGTCTTATAGAATTTTAGCTTTTGTGAGTAATTATTTTTGACAAACAAGAAAAGCTAACTCAAGAAAAATTTCAAAATTGATTATAGAGAAAATAGATGGTGATTTTTATTTAAAGCAAAGCTGAATTCATGCTAGTTAGCTGACCTAGCTAATTATGAACTTAGAGAAATGAAAATTGTTATTTGATGATGAATGCATGTGACCCCTCTTAGCTTCTCTGTCAAAACTCTATAATCTTTACCATAATTCCATGAAGAAATTTTTGATTTAGGGAAGTGGATTGTTGAGAGTAAATGATGGGAAAATGAGAAGGGTTTACAGACTTAAGGAAGAGTTTTGATGATGCTATTGTTTCAAGTTTTAAGAAGAAGCTTTTTTTTTTGGTAGATTGAATGGCTACCACCTCTCCCAAAACTTCCTTATTCTAACAGTTGTCCCTCCTAAATGCCACATTCTCCTTTTTAATATTTATTATTATTATTATTATTATTATTATTATTATTATTATTATGATCATCATCATCATCATACTTAAAATTTGACTGTCCCCAAAAAGGTTTAAAGATGAAATGAATCTCCGAGATGACTAGAGTCTACTCGGTCATAACAACCTTAGGTGTCACACATTAAAATTGAAGCCAAACTAGATAAAACATACTTTAAAAACACATCCAGAAGGCTCTAAAACCTTCAAGAGTGGTCCTAGAACAATCCAACACAACCCAAGGAATAGCGCGTATTGCTTATAATTGCATGTAAGCACCTCTGGGTCTCATGCGCTAAAATTAAGGCCGAATTTGACAAAATGAACTTCAGAAATGCATCTAGAAGGCCCAAAACCCTAGGAACCAACCTATGAATAGCATACATAAGCCTTGAATGGTGAGCGTAAAGAGCGAAAGTGCATGTAACCATAGTCATATGCACTTTGCATTGCCATGCGCTCCATCCTAGGGACGCGCACTTGACCACATATATGCCCTCCATTTCCTTAAATTTTTCATTATAAATAGGTGCCTCTACACCCCATTTTAGGGGGGAGCAAGTGCAAGCAAGCACACACTGAAAAATCTGTTTCCTTTTCCAGATAGTTTTTGCTATCCCACTATCTTTTTCTTAGGAGATTATACCTCTTTTCCACCAAACCAAGCCTTATCTTTTTCAAAGTATGCTTTAAAGGTATACAAACTAGTATCATTATGTTGTCATTTTGAACCTCTTAATGAGAAAAGCTTAATAATCCCTTAAAGCTAAAGCTTCAAAACCCACATAGGCTTAATCGAGTCTGAGGACCATATAATCATTTTAGCACATTTATTTTATCATACTAAATTTTATTTTATCATCACCAGCATTTGGGAATACTATTGTGCTTATTTGATGAGACTGATAATTTTTCATGCTATATGAATAATCTATGCTTTATTATGCTCATTTTATATCATCATTCTACATCCTCTAGTTCTGAAACATGAAATCACATCATAAATATCAATAATGTTAAATTTTATATCTCCAAATAGAGTCATCATGTTCTTGGTTCAGTGATGACATCATGGATCCCTTATATTATCATCATCACATAAATAATCACTACAAGCATGCATGATCATCTACGTTTCATTTACTCTTCCAAATGATCGAGTGTCCATTACTTGTCCTATTGTTTATGTGATTGAGCAATTGCTTATCCCATTCTTCATGTGATCAAGCAAGCTATAAAATGGCCATATTTACCTTGCAGATTCATTATATTTAAAATTAGATTTACTTATCTGCAATTTTTTTCCTTTTATATGTATTTTATTAGGAAAGCAATGTTATAATAATATTCTTCAACTTTATTTTCTTCCACTATTTGATGAATTGTGTGAATGCTATACAAACTGTCATTACTAAAACTAAGGTGTTGCGGTAGTTATACATTAAACATCGTATAATTAGAAATAGTCAAAAAGTATATGTGATCCCTCAAGCTTGGAAATCTCTACTGGGGGCAATACTCATTGAGTGACCTTAGGTTGTCCTTTTTATTTTCTCAATTTTCTAAAAAATTGGGTGGTGACTCCATAAAAAAAAGTGCCTTATCCTCCTAATACTAATCATTTGTCCCTATTTGATAAAGTTGTCATGTCCCTCAAAAACCAAAAACCCTTAAGGAATTAATTCATCTTGAAACTAAAAGATGCAAGATGTAAAAATAAGTCGCTCATAGTGGTGACTCAATTGGGGACTTCTAAGTAAGAGAGATCAACTCAAAAATGACTATTTCTCATTATGAAATGCTTAATCATATAGAGCCCCTCACCACTGCATTTGCACTACACATCACACATGCACCATTGATCCCTAAAAGCCTCGATAATACTAAATGACATCGCCACCATGATTCTACTCGAGTCATGGGGTGACGAAGATATGGTATTATCACCTTTAGTCTTTACCCGTGCATTCACCAGACTCATATGACTAGAGTCTATAACCAAAGTGCTAAAAGGAGGCGTCTGAGTTATTAAAAGAATGCTAGACTCACTAATGGGAGTCCGTAACCCTAGTCATATGGGGGCATTCTTGCTAAAGGAACCCTTAGCCTTTCACCCTGGCTTAGCTAATGTAGATAAACCAGTAATAACATCCACTAAGATCCGACCAAGTCGTGCATGCTATCCCTATCCTTACATTGTCTGTCTGACCTTATATTCATAAAATGACATGACTCTCCCAATGTCTATCATCGAATGACATCATAATGTCAATTGTTATAGAACATCCAAGCTTAAGACGATGTGATTCTCATATACTTCGTGCGAGCCCAAAGCATAGGGAATGATAAGAATTATATGCCTTAGCTTGAATACTCTATGTAAACTAAAAAAAATAATGACATCCCTCGATAATAGAACCTATAAGATGTTGTCCATTTATCCTTATTATATCAAATGAATGGGTTAGAAATATAACTAGATTATGGACCTTAATGTTAGTAAAATCAAACTATAAACTATCGAACAATACTTTCATATCTCCCGATCAACATATTGACTATTGATATAGGGGCAAGAACTTGAGCTCCCTCTGACTGACCATGGTCCTATGCATATGGGCGCATACGGGCTCGGGACATTATTTGAAGCCCAAAAATTAACTTTCACATCTACATTATATGGTTACCTCAAGCACATTTTAGTATCGTTCCTTAGTTTATCCTTTAGTTCTAATTAATATAAATAAAAAAAGCCTAGTTTTGAGAGCAAAACCATAGTCCCTCGATGACTAAAGGTTTAAAGCCTACCTAGGAAAGAGACTGAATAGCCTCATAGAGAAAGAAGGTAAAAAAAGAGAGCTTGCTTGTGATTGGTTTGTTCACTGTACAAGAAAAACTAGCTAGCTTTAATCATGCATACATAACATATATGTAAATAGGCATATACTAACCACTGTTTCTTATAGGAATAATCATTTTTCATTATAAGATTTTGCATCCACTCTATGCATACATGCTTACCCTTTTCTTTTGCAGGCACACATCATGCATCATTCATTTAGCTAACCTTAATAAATGTACATGAATCCTATATCCAACATGATTGACTAAGAAGATAATTCTTGCCAATAATTCGAAGACAGGCTAAAAGAAGGGATCCAAAAATTGCTAGTTGATGATACCATAGTCAAAATCCTCTAAGCCCAAATCAAAGCCAAAAGTGCCCAAGATGGAAATAACACACCATTGAATGAAGCTTCCACATATGTTCACCCAAGGGTAGATAAGGCAAAGGGAATTCCCTATACTCCAATTCAAGCTGATAATGATTACTACCAGGATCTTATAATTGTATCGAAAGCTATAAAAATTGCTTACATGACTAAGCCTAGGTCAAATTATTAGCTAAAAAAATGTCTCAATTGGAATTTGCCTTTAAAGATAAAGGAATTCATGGCTCTAAAAGCTTTACTAACTTGGAACTATTCAAAGATGAGCCACTCTTATATGATTTTAAACCACTAAACTTTACTATATTCGATGGAACAGGGGATCTAAGGGTCCATCTACAGTAATGTGCTAGCTTTATGGTTGCTATAAAACTTATAGAATCTTAGAATGTTCGATTCTTCTTTACATCATTATACGAAGGACCGAGGGCATGGTTCTTTAACCTTAAAGGTGAAATCATAAGTAATTGGCTATTTCTAACTCAGAAGTTTATCAAACAATATGAATAGAACACTCAGCTAGACATCACTCGAAGAGATCTTGAGACCACAAAGTAGAAACCCCATGAAACTTTCTTTGATTATGTCACAAGATGGGGGAAAAGTAGTCAAAATGAAAAATCATCCTCTAAAAGATGAAAAAATGGAGCTGATAATCAAATGGGCATTACCATACTTCAGAAAATAGATGATCTTTGCTCATTATCCTAACTTCAGAGCTCTCCATCAGGCAGGGGTTAGAATTGAGGATGAGGAACCTCAACAAACTAGGAACACCTTTTGTTGCAACACCCAACCAAACATTTAAAACACCTTCACCCAAACTACACAAATAAACATAATCCAACCTGACACCCATAATTCACTATCTATCAATTGCATTAGACCATCGAGAAAGTTCTCAAACTTTAAGATCCCACTATCCAAAATATTTTAAAGACTCCAACAAAAGAACCTCTTGCAACCTCAAGAACCTAAGCCTTTTCCAAACCCACTACCCCTCAAATTAGCAAAACTTGTTTTGCCACTTTCGCTAGATGCCTGATCCCACCACTGATACATGCAAAACCCTTAAGAATGAAATCTAAGACCTCATTGACTCTGGAAAAATTGATGATCCAACATCAAGACTAATCCTCTCTCAAACTATCAAAACATGCCACCACCAAACATCAACAAGATTTCCTTTAATCTACCAGTAAACCTTATTAAGCAATCAATCCAAGATGTCTAATAAACCCAAGGAAATCCCTCATAAGAAAAACTCTAGAGTCTCATTCTTGAACCCCATATTCTGATGAATGGTGAAGTAATCGATTGCCTTTACACATAAGAAGCAAACATAAATGAAAGTCCCATAAGTGATTATAAAATATAGGATTTACTAGGCCAACCATTTGGGAAGTTTGACTACAAAGTCAAGTATATAGCACCCCCTACTACCCACACAAACTTAAAAGCCTCAGGATGGGGAGAAGAATTTAACATTAAAGATGAGATTATTAGTACTATTCAACTTCAGAACTTGTAAGTCATGACGATCGATATATGGTATGACTCTAATGATCTTAAATTATTGTATAAGACTAGAACAGTAGTACAAAAGTAGATAAGCAAACAGTTGAGAAGCCCTCACTAGCAGTCAATCATGTAATTTATAACAGGTAGGTATATCAACCTTTTAAAAAAGAAAAGGATCCCTCTAATGGAAAAGTTGTAACAAGTATCAAGCTTCAATCAAAGAGCAAGACACTGTCCTTAAATAGCTTAAGAAGACTCAAGCACAAGCTAGTATTTGGAACCTACTCATGGCCTCTGAAAAGCACAAAGATGCCCTTGTCAGAGCACTAGATGAAGCGAAGATTGCTATTAATGCCTCACCTTACGACATGAAAGCCTCTTTAATGAAAGCTCCCTTCAATGCAATCACCTTTTCAGATGAAGATTTGCCTTTGGAGGGAAGGGTCCACAACCATCCTCTCTTTATATAAGTAATTGTCAAATCTAAGAAGACTTTATGTGTTGTGGTGGATGATGGATCTGCCATTAATGTTTGCCTCCTAAGGTTGCTACATAACTTCAGGATGAATGTTAAAAACCTAGAAGAATCCAATATGGTCAGACGAGCTTATAATAATTCAAAAAAGCCAATCATTGGCACTTTCAAAGCAGTAGTCATAGTGGGAGATATTAAATCAATAACAAAATTTACCATCTTGGACATCCCTCTAACTTTTGCCCTGCTACTAGGAAGACCTTGGTTCTACCCACTAAGGGGCATAACTTCCATTATGCATAAAAAGATCAAGTTCCATCTAAATGGAAAGGTCATAACAATCCTTGCTGAAACAAACAATATTATTGCCTATCTGAATATAGTCCCACCATGATTATGAATTTCTATAATCAGTGACAGTCATGTCAATCCTAAAGTTGCTGCTATGATGAAAAAGATGCAGTATCTACCTAGAATAGGATTAAGGGGAAGAAACATTGGGGTCACAGAATTCCTTAACTTCTAAGGACAAACAAACATATATGGTCTAAGGTACAATCTTGAAGGGGAAACTAGGGCTAAAAAGCCTATCTCTTTTATGGTTGAAAGCTCAACCTAAGTTTACTAAGGATAAGTTGAGAGGTGGATAAGCAACAAAATTGAGAAATTAGGGTTTGAGATCTTTGATGACACCCTAAAAGGAAAGCACTCACTAGATATGGTAATTGAGAATGACATCAATGAGCTGATGAGAAATTTAGAACTAGAATTTAGGAGTAAGACTATTGATTATGCTTAAGCTACCCATCCTCAAATCTAGCATCAATGATATCTTGTTTAAAGACATTGCTAATGATGATCTCTGTAGTTTTTCTTTGTTTGAAACTGATGATGTAATGAACTCCAAAGTTAATGAAATGAAGTAAGATTGTGCTTACTTGTTTGATGTCTTTCCTGATGGTAGTGTGTATTGCATTGATAAAAACATTAGCATATTTGACATTCATTCCATATGCACTGAAACATTTAACATTGGGATGGAATTTGAAACACACATTTTGTATATTTCAAAAGATGTTACCCTTAAAGAAAAGAGAGAAATTGAAAAAATATTAATAAAATATTCAAAAGAATTCACCTGAATGTACGACAATGCCTGACATTGACAGAGACATTATTCAATACTTCATTCCTACTAAAGATGGATGAAAATTAGTAAAGCATAAATTGAGAAGACTCTGACTAGAATGGGCTTAACTAATGAAAGAAGACATCAAGAAGCATCTTAAGGAAATGTTCCTAAGGGTAGTAGACTATTAGGAATGGTTAGCAAATGTGGTGCTAGTATCGAAGAAAGAAAGAAGGGTAAGAATCTTCATCGACTACAAAGATCTGAACAAGGTATGCTCAAAAGATGATTTCCCACTACCTTATATAGATATTCTAGTTGACAGCGCCACCACATGTGTAATTTACTCCTTCATGGATGGATTCTATAGGTATAATTAGATCCTGATGGCCATTATTGACAAAGCAAAGATAACTTTCATAACAGAATGGGGTACTTATTACTACAAAATAATGCCTTTTGAACTAAAGAATGTGGGAACAACTTACTAGAGAATGGTAACCACAATGTTCTATAACATGACATACAAAGAGGTAGAGGTGTACATTGACAACATGATGGTTAAGTTAAAAACCAAGGAAGAACTCCTGTCAAACCTTGAAAAATTCCTTAAAAGAGTTAAAAAGTACAGTCTCTGGCTTAATTTAGAGAAATACATATTTGGAGTCACTTCAGGAAAGATGCTGGGGTATGTTGCCAGTCAGAATGGGATATAAATGGATCCAGAAAAAGCAAAAGAGGTCAGAGAGATGCTAGTGCTAAGAATAGAAAGAAAAATCAGAGAGTTTCTAGGGAAACTAAAATTCATTAGCAGATTCATTGCCAAGTTGAGAGTGGCATGTGAACTGATCTTCAAGCTACTCAGAAATGATTAGCCAATTGAATGGAACAAACAGTGTCAACTAGCATTCAACAAGATCAGGAAATGCCTAGCCAACACACTAGTTCTAAGACTACCTAAACTAGGGATACCTTTAAGGAAAGAAATGCAATTGGTGCATGTTAGCCTAAGAAGGAGAAATAAAGGCAGAACATGCATTGTACTACTTAAGCAAGAAGATGTTGCCGTATGAGGAGACATACAACCAAGTTGAATAGATATGCTTGGCAATGGTATGGGTAATGAAAAAACTCAAACATTACTTTTAGTCCTCCAAAATTCAAGCTATATCTAAAGTGGACCTAATGAGGTACCTCTACAAAGCTCCCTCTCTAGTAGGAAAACTTACCAAGTGGCTCATGTTGCTAACAGAATTCGATGTGAAATATCTAACTAAGGTAGTAAAAGGAAGAGTAGTGGTTGAATTGCTAGCTCTCAACCCCATTCCAGACTCATAAGAAATCTAACTAGACTTCCCAAACAACCTCAATTCAACTATCAAAATCCAAGGATGGTGCATGTACTTTGATGGAGCAATCAATCAGTTCGGTGCAGGAGTCAGTGTTATATTATAATTCCCAAAAGGTGTAGTAGCACCAATGGCCAAAAAGCTAAAATTTAAAGTAAAAAATAACGAAGCAGAATTTTAGGCATGTGCACTTGGAATAGAAGCACTAATATCTTTAGATGTTACATAATTCAAAATCTTTGGAGATTCCATACTAGTAATCAACCATGCCATGAAAGAGTGGGAATTGAAATAATAAAACTTAAGGCCTTACATGGACCATCTAAGGCTACTTACCATGTCCTTTAAAAAATGCAGATTAATTCATCTCCCTAGGAATCATAATCAGATGGTAGATGCACTTGCTTCCCTAGCATTAATGTGTGAAGGACCATCCAAAATGCCTATAAATTCTTTAACAACCTGGTCATAAGAACTACAAAATAGTAAAGAAAGAAATAGTTGGTCATAAGAACCTAGTTCTATAACATCTAGAGATATAAGAAGGAATGAGCCTATCTTGATTAAGCAGATGAAAGAGATAAAGCAGTCATTCAATGATTAGCATTAAAATTCATATTACACCAGGGTGTGCTATACAGAAATGCCTCAGATGGTTTATAACTCCAATGTCTATATGAAACTGAGGCTATAAGAGCAATAGAAGAAGTACACAAGGGCATTTATGGTCTATACATGAATGGAGCAATCAGAGCAAAGAAACTAATCAAATAAGGGTTCTTTTAGATAAAAATAATGGAAGATTGTATCAAATTTGTAAAGAAATGCCACAAGTGTCAGATCCATAGGAATGTCAGCCACCTTGACCTAATAAAATTGCACTACATCTCTTCTCTATGGCCCTTCTTAGCATGGGGACTAGAAATAATTGAGGAAATCCACCTGATAGCCTCAAACAGACACATGTTCATTTTAATGGCTATGGATTACTTCACAAAGTGGGTTAAAGCATAATCATTCGCAAGGATAAGAGCCAAACAAGTGGAAAAATTCATTAAAAAAAATTTATTCTGTTGATATGGGATTCCCCATCAGATCATGTCTGACAATGGTGTCTAATTCCAAGGGGAAGTTAGAGAGCTACTAAGGAGTTATAAAATGGAACATCATAAATCTTCTTCTTACTGACCATAGGCAGATGGGGCTATTAAAGTTACAAACAAGAACATCAGTAAGATTTTGTTAAAAATGACTCAGACACACTGAGATTGGGCAGAAAGATTGCCATATGCCTTATGGGATACCGAATAATAGTCAGAATTTCAACTGGAGTAACTCCTTTCTTATTAATATATGAATCAAAAGTAGTGCTGCCAGTTGAAATAGAAATTAAGTCTCTTTGGGTAGCAATTGAAGCTAAACTACTAGAAGTATAATGGGCTCAACAAAGGCACGATAATCATACCCTCTTGGATAGCTGAAGGCGTAAAGCTCTATAGCACACAAAGTTATATTAGGCTCGGCTAGCGAAAACCTTCAACAAGAAAATGAAACACAAAAGTGTGAAAGTAGGAGACTACGTGTTAAAGCAAATGAGGCATAATGTTCCAAACCCAAGAGGGAAATTCAAATCAAATTGGGAAGGCATGTAGATGGCGGGGTTTAGCGTGCGTCCAAGATTTTAGTAACCGCAACACTGTTTAGGCTCAGGGCCTTAGAGAATACACTAACCACTATCATAAAGACATGGTGTAGGAATGAGGAGTCGCCACCCAGGGTAATAACTAGGACAAATCGAAAAGGTGGTACTCGATTCTCTAAAGGAAAGCTAGCACCATAACTAGGAGATTCTGGATACGAAATGCTAACTTCTCTTAGTCTCGTGTTCTTTTAGAATAATTTTATAAATGATTATTCCATCCTTTAATTACATGCAATTTTATTAAACCCTAATTAACATCCATCTAACCCAAAAGCCAACAAGTCAATAAAATTACAAGTAAAAATGCAGAAAAAGGCAATATCCCTATGCCTAAACTATGTTAATTTTATTTTATAAGTTAGCTAAGTCTACATATTAATTACAAATGAGAAATGGACTATAGGTGGGCCTATAGTTTTATTAATTAGTGAGCCTAGATCTGTTTATTTTAATTTGTCTAAGGAATGGGCTTAAGTTTGCTCAATTTTAAAGGAAAATCAAATTAGTGGGCCTAAGTCTAACTTGGTTTTATTTTAAGTGAAGTATGGGCCTAGGTCTATTTATTTTAAAAGAAATGAAATTAAGTAGGCTGAGCTAAGTCTAGACAAGTTTTAATTAACTAAATGGGCCTAAAATCTAATTAACCTAATGGGCCTAAATTGATTTTAATTAAAGTTTTAAACCATTTTTAAGCCTATTTATTTGAATAGGTTAGACCTAAATGTGGGCTTGGGCCTAAAAGGATAAAAACATTAAAAAAAACAAGCCCAAAATAAATAAAACACAAAAAAATGGATCAAATAAACATTACAGTGATTTTCTAAAGAAAACCCTAAATTAATTACATGTAAAACCTAATTTAAGCTACTGCCACCATTGATTTTAATTGATTTTTTACCTAATTGAACCTAATTACTAATTAATTTTAAAGTACAGAAAATTAAATTTTCACTATTCCCACTACTGGGGCTATTACAAACTATGTACAAAAATTAAATTTAAATGATTATACACCCAGAAATTAAAATAACTACACAGAACACCAAAAATGAAAAATAAAGTCAAAACCTAAATTCTACTGGAAAACAACACAGGTTCTTCCATGGCATTCCATGGACCTTCTGTTCAATAGGTAGTATACTCCTCAATCCACATGCACATATCAAAACAAAAAAACAAAAAAGTTAGATTAGTGAAATTTAATACTCAAATCAATAACAACAATAAAATAAGAATCATTAAGGAAAGAATAAAATAAAATAAAAAAGAACATTGTGATGATACTGTGCAAATGCCCTTTTTGACCCCTCATACTAGAATTTTCACCGTTAAAATTGAATTGTTGTTGATTTTGGACTGGGATTTGTTTGCTTTTAAAGACCCTAGCAGTATCTAAAATTGGGGTTTTTTTTTAAAGACCAAGGTGTGTGTGAGGTATTCTTCACGTCTAAATTTTTAGGGTTTCTGCATTTTTTTTTCTCTGTGTGTAAAAACTCTCGTTTGTGTGTGAGTCTCCCAAAGAAAGAAAAAATCTCCCAAAAATCCTCCTTTTTTTTCCATGCACGCATGTAGACTCTACTTTTAAATGCAAAGTCTGCATGTACTGACTTCCTCCAAAGGAGGAATAGACTGATGATCAAATAATTTTTATTTTTTTTATTTCAAAAATCTTCTGCATTTAAAAAAAACCTTATCAGATAATCATAAAGATAAAATTTGAATTTTCAACCAATCAAAACATTGAAAAAAATAAGAAAAAATACACAAAAAATAAAAAAAGGACTTATTGCGCGTCAGCACTATGCAATGCCTGTCGGCATTGTATAATGCCGGTCGACATTGTATAGTGCCGATAGGCATTATGTAATGCCGATCAGCATTACACAATGCTGCAGGCTGACGTTACACCAATGCTAATTGGCATTTTAAATGCCAATCCTAAAATTTTTCTGACTTTTAATTACCAAAAGACCCCTAAAAAATTACTTATTTGCAATCAAATCCTAAAAACATTTCAATTTAGTCCATAAAATCCAAAATATCAACAACTAATTTCAATTTTTGAATAAATTCATTATAGGGGCTTACATCGCAATTGTGCACAATTGCATCCTGAAATTGGGTGCTTACAGTTACCCTACTTTGTCATTGTTTGCTTGACAAATTATGTCAAAGCAATAGAAGCACACAATTTCGAAAAAAAGAAATTGGGACACTTGATTGTATCCTATGTGATAGATTGATGCTCAAATTGTTGAGCAAGGTGTAGTGTTTGATAAGTCTCACTGTATTTCCTGCTGAACATCTAGTGGACTTTATGCAAATGAGTTTCGCTATATTCCCTGTGGGACATTTAGCAATGATAAATTGAAAACTTACTATAGTTCCTATGGAACGTCTAGCAATGATGAATTTTGTTATATTCCTTGTGGAACGTCTAACAATGTACACTATATTCCCTGTGGGATGTCTAGTGTAGATGAATTGAAATTTCATTATATTCTTTGTGGGACGTCTAACGATGCATACTATATTACCTGTGGGACATCTAGTGGAGTTGAATTAAATTTCTTTATATTTAGTATTAGATGTCTAATGATGCACACTATATTCCCTATAGAACGTCTAGTGTAGTTGAATTGAATTTTATTATATTCCCTGTGGGACATCTAACGATGCATACTATATTCCTTGTGGGACATCTAGTGTAGTTAAATTGAATTTCATTATATTCCCTGTGAGACGTCTAACGGTGCACACTATATTCCCTATGGGACGTCTAACGATGCACACTATATTCCCTGTAGGACGTCTAGTGTAGTTGAATTGAATTTTGTTATATTCCTTATGGGACGTCTAACGATGCACACTATATTCCTTGTGGGATGTCTAATGTAGTTGAATTGAATTTTGTTATATTCCCTATGAGACATCTAATGTAGTTGAATTGAATTTTGTTATATTCCCTGTGGGACGTCTAATGATGCATGCTATATTCCCTGTGGGACATCTAGTGTAGCTTAATTGAATTTCATTATATTCCCTATGGGACATCTAAAAATGTACACTATATTCCCTGTGGGATGTCTAGTGTACATGAATTGAAATTTCATTATATTCCATGTATGACGTCTAACAATGCACACTATATTCCCTATGGGACGTCTAGCACTAATGAATTTGAAAGTTTATGTCATAACTGCTATGCAGTACATAACATAATGAAGTTTATGACTACTATGTAGCACATAACATAATCATTTGAAATTCATATAATAACTACTATGCAACATATGAATCCTTTGATTGAAATGATGCATGTAAAATGCAAAAAATGAATTCTATAATCTTGTTCTATATTCTATACTTAGTAGAAAATTTAGAATCATAGATTGATTATGCAATTTTAATAATTCAATAAATTATTAATTTAATGAATGTCATAATTTAATTAGGAACATGTTCCTAATCAGAATGCAATTATGGAGTAAGTTAGATTAAAAGAACTTGAATTCATTTGCACACAAAAGTAATGGACTAAAGTGGAATACACTACACTCGATCATGTAGTATTGATTGATCTATATGATTATACTGCAATCCCTAATTGCTCACAATTAGCTACAACCCTTTCATTGCTCATTGATGATGATGTAGTCCATAACTGCTTGCTGATGATGCTGTAATCTATAATTGCTTGCAAATTGACTACAATCCTTTCATTGCTCGCCCTTTGATATTATTATAGTCCATAACTGCTTATTGATTTTTATCTTTAGTTGTTTGAGTCAAATGCTTTAAATTCTTTATGCTGATTAATTTTAATTCCATAATGCATTTCCTTCTAGTTTTATAATTCCTGCAGACATATTGAAGTTAGTTTTAATCATGATGAATGTATAAAAGTACATTATAATGTTGAAAATTTAGCATGTACTTAACAAATCTCACTATTTTTTATTTTCATGACTGTCACTTATTTACCATTTGTAAAGGTCAGAGGCATTCTTAAGCATTTTATGCTGAGAGTATAGCATTTACTAAGTGAAGATCTTACTTCCACACCTAATTTTAGGGAGAATTTGCTAAACAAAACTTGTGGAAATTAAGCATAAAATATTGAATTTAGAGTATCAAAATAGTCTTTGAATTATTTTTGTGCTTTTCTTCCTTATCCAAGTATTCCCCCACCTTTCTCATATTACTCAGCATGGATACTATTGGAAAGGTCTTTTGGATACTCATACTCTTACAGAGCGTTTGAGTAAATAGAGCAAGTTTTTTTTAATTTTATTCTTTTTAATATGGTTCATCTTTTAGTATTCCCCCGCCTTTCTTGTATTACTTAGCGTGTATACCGCCAAAAGTTCATGTTAATACTCTTGCTCACTTTTGGGCATTGGAGTACATTATGCTTGCTGTTAGTCTGATTCTCCTCTTAGTGTTCCCCCACTTTTCTTATATTACTCAGCATGGATACCATTAAGGGATTTGTACTTGTTCTCATTTCTGAGCATTGGAGTAGATTATGTGCACATTTATTATTCAAAAGACTAAAATGACACTTCAAAATTCAGCCAATTTATACTGTAAGTCCATAGATTTTGTCTTGGCATACTCTTCCCCTCATTTAGGTGTAAAGTAAGCATTAGATTAATTAGAGTTTTAGAAATTCTCAGCATAGAACTGTCAATAAGACATCTGAATTCTGCAAGGCTAATAAAAGAAAGCCACTAAAATCAAAGGTCATGAGATAACTTTTTGCATATGATGTCATGAAGTGGCTAAATTTACTCTCAATTTTATAAATTTTCCTTGTACTTCACTACATAGTCAAAATAGATAAAGTTACACTACTTCCCTTTGCTATTTATCAGGCTGTTTGTTACACAGAGTGAGGTTTTGATTAGTGATTAGCATTTGCTATCCTGGTAATTCTTTTTGATGTATAGATTCCTTTCCTCTTCTTCATTCTCTTTTATTTTCCCTCTATAAAATACCATAAGTTAGTATGGTTTATTTGTAAGTGAAGGAATTTTTTCAAAATACAATGTTGTTCTTTTGCATTTTTCCCTTTTTGATTGTGGTGATGATGTCTCTAGTCGCAGGGTCACGATATTCTGCCATCAAAATTGTGGCTTTATTCTGTTGATGCTATGGTAGAGGGCCTCATTCCTTTTCCCAATGTTTCCTACAAAAGAAAATATTTAGGAGTTAGAGGTTTTTATTTCATAATCAAAGAATTTTTCAGAGTGCATTCGTCTTAAGTTTTGAGTGCATTGTTCCCTTTTTAGGGCCAAGCTAATGTATTGCTGACATGTTGGACCTTCTTGTTACCATATTCCATACCCTACAATGGTCTAACTTTTGTGGAGATATATTCCAAATGATGCTCCCGATGAGACTATAGAGATGGATGCTGAGTTTGAGGAGCTTGAAAGTCTTATCCAGCCTCTTGAGGTCACTAGGATGATGCTTCTTGGTAATATTACTTCTTTTATTTTCATTCCTTCAGATGCTTTACCTGTGAATACTCTGACTACTTTCCTATACTTTTATAACACTAATCTCGAATGTTAGTAGCAAAGTGTTTGGACAATCTTGACTAGGCTCAAAGACTTTATTATGTAAAGAAAGTATTTCACAACAAATGTATGCATGTTATACATAACATGCATGATCCTAATAGGTCTTCTATTTGGAGCAAAGCTATGTTCGTAGCTTGGAGTGTGAGAATGAGGTGCCTCATCAACAGCTTGTAGGTTCAAGCATTTGATGTTTCATTGTTGGTACTTCTAATGTCTGAGCTTCTGATATAGCCTATCGGACAAATAACCAAGCGAGCAAGTGGGATCTATGGCTTTACACTAGAGCTCATGATTGACCGATGCACTATTGAACTTTTCTTTTTGTTACTGTTTCTACTATATGATAACTGTTATATCTATATGCTTGTAGTATACTCCTTTCTGCCTTGAGATAATTTTCACTAACTTTGAAGTTCTACTATTGTATTTACCATTTTGCCCCTAACTTGTCCCAGAGTTACATTTTGCCCCCAGCTTTGTTTTGAATTCATCCTAGCAATCACTTTCTTCATGTGCACAAGAGACTCAGTTTGGTCATTTATTGTTGTTAGCCCTTTGTCTTACTAACCCTATTAGCTGCAATCTCATGTATTGAAGATGCATAGGAGTGGGCGAACTGATTGAAGCAAATTCTAGATAATGAAATCAATTGGACTTGCACTTCAAAGAATTCTTGAGAAAAATATAAGACTTGATGTTGATAGTTAAAATGTATAGGTTGAAAAGCATGTTACTGAGCGACTAGGATTCTTAAGGTATAAGGGGATGCTAGGCTTATAAGGAAAATTACAAAAGAAGTGGCAAAAAGAAAACATAACTAAAATAGTGATCTCATAGTTTTGATTTAGCTTTCATCATATATTGTTTTTCCATTTAGATACTTATGCAATATGATAAAGACCAATATGTGATGTTTGAACAAAAATTTAAAATTTAATTTTAATCATTCATTAGGGCAAAAATGAGAACATTCATTACATCACATGATATATCTCATGTTATCAGTCAGTCATGAATTTTCCTCTCTAATTTTTATCTTACTATTCTTTCTTTCTCTTCTTTTTTTCTCTCTTTATTCTCTTTTTGTTTTTTTTCTCTTTTTTATTTTTTTATTTTTTTATTTTTCTCACATTTCCTATCTTCGGAAGTTACATCATGTGATATATGTATGTTCTTTGAATTTGCATTTATACCTATGCTGAATGAATTTAATTAAATTAAATTTATGTCAAACAAGCAGATGTAATCACTATTATAATGCACAGTACCATTAGGATGTACATCACATAAGCAAGCATAATCCGAATTTATATCATCGATCACTAGAAACTAAAATTTTATTCAATGAGATAATGAAAAATATTATTTCCTATTCTAAATGCTAGTGATGTTGAGTCTCATAGTGGTTGTCTTTGAGGTGGTTGACATAACAACTCTTTACCAGCAATACGATGCATCCTCTCAACTGCCAGCTTCATCACTTCCTCTTTGTTGTCCTTTATCAGATTCTCCACAATCTGCTCATTGAAGATCTCAAACCTAGGGACATCTGCTCCATAAACACTGACTGATTCCTTAGCTCTCAGATAGTATTTGACTTCCCCTGGCTTAATGAAGTTCTGACTTAAGGGACCAACTTTTGCATAAAGCTTCCTCTTTTCTGTATTAAATCTCTTCCTTTCCCTTCTACCTTTTGGCTTTGCTTCCCCTGTAAAACCCAATCCTATTGTGTCATCTTGATTTTTAAATCCTGGGAATTCTCCTTGTTCATTCTTCCCCAGTCCTCATCCAAACTGGTAATTCATATTCTCCATCATTTTTGCTACTCTCGAACCCATTTCAGTCCCATCAAATATCCTAACAATCTGGAAACCAGGCGGAACACACACTTGTTTCTGTTTATCAAGTATAGCTGCCACAGCTGCATTGGTTCTAGGTTCTATTGTCACAACTTCTCCTTTATAAGGGAATTTTTCTTTTGATACATAGTTGAGGGTACTCCTCCTAGGATATGAAACCACGGCCTTCCCAATAGTAGGGCATAGGTGACAAGGATGTCCAACACAGTAAATTCAACAGTTAACTCTATGGGCCCTGTTTTGACCAAAGCCTGAAATCCTCCCTCCACATTCTTGGTACTGTCATCGTAAGCTCTGATTATGAGGTTTGCAGCTCTCAAGTCATCTACTTTCATACCCAGATTAAGCAGGATCTTTAGCGAGCATACATTTATAGCTAAACCATCATCCACCATTATAAAGTTGGTTCTCTTCCCTTTTACTTCAGCTGGGATAAATAATGCTTTATTATGGTTTCTTCCTTCCAAAGGCATGTCATCATCTGAAAATGTTACCAGCCCATGTTTCTTTTTTATCACCTTTGCTACTATAGCCTCAATGTAGCTGCTGTCTCAATATTCATGTTCGATAGAGCTTTGACAAAAGCTCCTCTATGGCTGCCTAAATGCATAAATAATTCCCAAATACTAACATTTGCTTTAGCCTTCTTTAGTTGTTCCAAAATCAAATCCTCTTTATGTTCTTCTTCTATCTCTGCATCTTCTGTTTCTTCTCTTTTCATTACTCTTTCTATTTTCTTTTCTATCGCTTTATAATTCTTCCCACTTCTAGTGACATGATTCACTTTAGGATCATCACTCCAAACATTAAAATCGCCTAGGCTTTCCTCATCAGAGTCATTCCAAATGTCAATAACTCCAATGATTTAGTCTTTTTTCCCATCTTTCCATACTTCCATTGTGCACGTTTCCTTCCTTTTCAGATCTTTCATATTAAGCTTACCTAAATGTTGATTCAACAAATCTTCAACTCCTTTTTGAGACTGTTTAAGAGCTAAAGGTTCATCCTCAAATTCATCACCCCACCTTGTAGGCATAATTGATTCAATGGGGATGTCAGCAGAAGCAAGTTTAGAATAGAACACTATGTAGTCAAACTTGCCTGAAGGTTATCCAAATAGATCTTCAACTCCTCTTGGTGACCGCTCAGGAATTTCAGGCTCTTCTTTTACTGGCTTATCATAAAATTCATCTCCCCAACTTGAGAGCTTAATTGATTCAATAGGGATATCAGCAGAGGGTGGTTTCAAGTAGAATACTCTGTAATCAAACTTGCCTAAGGGTAGGCCCAATAAATCTTCTACTCCTCTCTGTGGCTATCCGAAAGGTCCTCCATTGGGAATATGGTTGAGGTCCTTAAAGGAGCTTAGCACTTCTTCTTCGCTAACCCCTGAGTTGATCATCATGGTGGCTGGTGGTGGAACATTTTGGTAGTCTGGGAAAGCGTTATTTTTGGTGTTTAAGTTGGAATTGGATTTCTTAGGGTCGGTGATTTTTCCAGAGTCTATCAAGTTTTGGATTTCGTGTTTTAGGCAGATACAATTTTCCATAGGATGGCCAATAGCTTGGTGGAATTTACAGTAACTGTTAGGGTCAAAACCAAGGATATTTGGGTTTGGTGGCTTAGAAAAGGTTAAGGGTATGAGTAGGCCTTTTTGGATTAGCCTCTCTAGAACTTTGGAGAGTGGTTGGTTGAAGTTGGAGAACCTTCTAGGTTGTTGAACTGCACGCACCTCTATAACTCAACTAGTACTTCCTTGTTGTATGCCCTTAGTTGGGTAGTTTCAAGTTCCTGTGCCTCTAACAGTTTTCTTTTTCTCACTATCAATTTCCTCAGCTTGTAACCCATCATCATAAAAATCCACAAAGGTTTTGGGATTCATCATCTGTAGCCTCTCGACCAAATTAGGTGACACATTACAAACTATCATTCTAACTTGATCCTTTTTAGCAACCTTATTTTTCATCATCCCTGCTTTATTCATGAAACGAGTTAAGAAATTAGAAAAAGACATATTTGATTTCTATTTAGTCAACTCCAAATCCTTAATTGACACTTCCAATCGAGTGTTATAATCATATTATTTCAAGAATGCAATATATAGTTCCTTCCAATCAACTCTAATAGACTTCTCTAACCTATGGAACTAATTCACAGCCATTCCTTCCAGGGACATCACAAACAACCTAGTGACTATCGTTAGAGGTGCTTTTGTAGTGCTCATGGTTGTTGTATATTGATTCAGATGAATTCTAGGGTCTCTTCTCCCATTAAATTTCTACAGTTGAGGCATTTTGAATTTTTTAGGCAGCTTGTCACCCTCCATTTGCAACATATCATCAAAGTCAAAAGAATATCTTATTCCTTATCCTCTAATTAGCTCTTCCATCTTGGAAATTTTTTGAGTCAATGCTTGCATTTGCTTGGACTCAAGGTCTTGAATTAATTCAAGTGATTCTCTTTTTGCCTTTTCTACCATGTAGTTTTTAGTGTCTTCCAATCTCACATCAGTAGCAGGTACATTTCTAGGAGTAGGTTGCCCCACAACATTATTAATAGTAGGTGGAGGAGCTACAGCAATAGGTGGAGCTCCTACAGTAGGTGGCTATTCAACAGTAGTAGTAGGTGGTTGTTCAATAACAACAGCAGGTGGTTGTTCAATAATAGCAGCAGGTGGTTGTCCAACAACAGGTTGCACTAGTCCAGCCAAAGCCTGTCTGAGTTCATTTTGCATCATAGCTCTCATGTCATCCATTAAAGCTCCCTTAATGTCCTTCAAGGTCCACATCTCTAGTTGTTGTTCCATTTCAATCTGTTTAGTTTGAGCTGATTCAGCTTCTAGGAATAGTGGATTGATTAGACTCCCCTATACTCTCTCCAATCTATGAAGAATGCTTTGAGCTATGGACTCTGGACTTAAATCAACTCTGGTCAATCTGCCACCTCTTCTTCCCCAGACACGAGAAGGCCCAGATGAATCTATGATGGTTGCAAAACAGGGTATTAGTATGATGCACGGACTATATGTATGCATGATGCATATGTTTATGCAACACATAATAGGTAGGCACTTAGCAAGTAGCAAGTATCAAGAAGCAATCAACAAGCAACATGCAAGTATAAGCCTTCCAACCTTATTCCTCCCACACACGTGTTCAATGGCGAGTTTCTTTTCCTAGGATTTTTTTATCTTGGCCTTCATATCAACAGGGGATATTAAAAGCCGATGTGCATGCCAAATCTCTCTTAAAAGAAAAAGCATAGAAGCAACATTTCTAAATATAAAGGTCTAGCCTAATCCTTATTAGCTTGAATGAGCTTTAAAGGTATAGGCCTAGGCTTTTATAAATAGAAATACCTCATGGAAATTCAAACAAACAAGCACTTTGGATGAAGATCCTAGGGAAGTAACTAGGCCATTATATGTGGTTAGGGTTCGATGAAAAGTTAAGGTTCCCTTAGCAAGATGCTCTCCATTATGGACTTTGAGTTACAAGCCAAGGTCAGAGGGGCCCAGCATCCTTTACTAACTTAAGAGAAGATTACCCCCCTTAAGGACTTAGTTTAAAGAATCTGGTCAGATGAGCCTGGTAATCTCTCTTGAACTGAGTTAAGGCTAAGAGTGATGGTTAGCCAATCTATAACTTCATGAAGCTAGTGGAATCATGGAATCATAAACCAACGCCATCGGTTTAGAAGGGACATGTAGAATGAATGCAATAATGAAATAATAATCGATAAAACAATTCTAAAGAACACAAGTAGAATCAGTATCTCTTATCCCCAGTGGAGTCACCACTGTAGACAGCAGGGTTTAGCGCGCGTCCAAGATTTTAGCAACCACGACATTATTTAGGCTCAAGGCCTTAGAGAACACACTAATCACTGTCATAAAGACATGGCATAGAGATAAGGAGTCACCACCCAGGGTAATAATTGGGACAAATAGAAAAGGTGGTACTCGATTCTTTAAGAGAAAGCTAGCACCACAACTAGGAGATTCTAGATACGAAATACTAACTTCTCTTAGTCTCATGTTCATTTAGAATAATTTTATAGATGATTATTTCATCCTCTAATTACATGCAATTTTATTAAACCCTATTTGACATCCATCTAACCCAAAAGGTGACAAGTCAATAAAATTACAAGTAAAAAATGCACTCAAGATCCCGTTGTTCCTAAGTCTAAACTATATTAATTTTATTAAAAAGTTAGCTAGATTTACATTTTATTTAGAAGTGCGAAATGGACTAAAGGTGGGCCTACATTTTTATTAAGTAGTGAGCCTAGATCTATTTATTTTAGTTTGTCTAAGGAATGGGCTTAAGTCTATTGCCTAAGTCTAACTTGGTTTTATTTTAAGTGAAATGTGGACCTAGGTCTATTTATTTTAAGAGAAATGAAATTAAATGGGCTGAGCTAAGTCTAAACAATTTTAATTAACTAAGCGGGCCTAAAATCTAATTATCCTAACGGGCCTATGTTGATTTTAATTATTTAAAAACCTAAATCATTTTTTCAGCCTATTTATTAAGTGTGTTAGATCTAAACATGGGCTTGGGGCCCAAAAGGATAAAAACATAAAAAAACAATCCCAAAACAAATAAAACACAAAAAAAATGGATCAAATAAACATTATAGTGATCTTCTAAAAAACCCTAAATTAATTACATGCAAACCCTAATTTAAGCTACTACCACCATTGATTTTAATTGATTTTTTTTTACCCAATTGAATCTAATTACTAATCAATTTTAAAGTATAGAAAATTAAAATTTTCACTATTCACTATTACAAACTATGTACAAAAATTAAATTTAAATGATTATACACCCAGAAATTAAAATAACTACACAGAACACAAAAAATGGAAAAAAAATAAAGATAAAACCCTAAATTATACTAGAAAACAACACAGGTTCTTCCATGGCATTCCATGGACCTTCTGTTCAATTTAAATATAGCAGTATCCTCCTTAATCCATATGCATATATCAAAACAAAAAAAACACAAGTAATAAGATTAGTAGTGAAATTAAACAATAAAAAAGAATAACAGAATAAAAGAAAAATCACAAAAAGAAAATAATAGAAAGAATAAAAAATGAAATAGAAAATAACACTGATGATTTAGATGCTCTGCAAATGCCCTTTTTTGGCCCCTTAGATTAGGATTTTCATCGTTGAAATTGACTCAGTATTGGTTTGATTCTGGACTAGGACTAAAAAAATGTTGGATCGTCCTCGTTAAATGAACTGTAAAAATTAGGGTTTTGAAAGAACAGAAGAAATCAAAGTTTGATCTACGAATGTGTGAGTTCTTCTTAGTTCCTCTATCTATGTAAAAAAATCCTCCTCTTTTTTTCCACACACTCATGAAGACTCTGCTTTTAAATGCAGAGTCTGCATATACTGACTTCCTCCAAAGGAGGAATGGACTGATGATCAGATAGTGTTTGTTTGTTTTATTTCAAAAATCTTTTGCATTTAAAAAAGACCTTATCATATAATCATAAAGATAAAATTTGAATTTTCAACCAATCAAAACACTGAAAAAATCGACAAAAAATAAGAAAAAAATTAAAAAGGACTTATTGCACGTCGACACTACACAATGCCGACCGACATTGTATAATGCTGATCGGCATTGTGTAATTCCTATCGACATTACACCAATGTCGATCCTAAAATTTTTTTTAACTTTTAATTACCAAAAGACCTTGAAAAATTACTTATTTGTAATTAAATCCTAAAAACATTGCAGTTTAGTCCCTAAAATATAGAAAATCAACAACCAAGTTCAATTTTTGAATAAATTTCATCATAGGGTCTTACATTGTAATTGTGCACAATTGCATCCTGAAATTGGGTACTTACAAGGCCTATACTTAGTCAAACATGTTTTATCGAAAGGCACAATCAAGCTAATGGATTCTGACAACAACGAATTCTTTGAACCTGTCAATATAGACCACTTGAAAAAGTACTATGTTTAAGGAAAAAAAAATCATGCTGAGTTAAAAACCTAAAAATAGCAACGTAGGCAAAAGTTAGGGACCTCCCACTAGGTTGAAAACCTTGCATGGGCAACCTAGGAAAAAGTTAGGGAAAGAGAGAAAATACTTAACTAAAAAACCTAAAGAAGGCTAGTTAAGGATAGGGGTAACTTTGAGTTCAAAATTTGTATGAATGCATTTGTGCTTTTCTTAAATGACTTTAGTGAAATGAGAATGATTGCCAATTTATGCAAAATTTCTTTGAAAAATATGACACATTTTATCGTAATGAATTGCATCAAGCATGCTTTGCATTTTCTTTTATTACATGACCACAATTCTTAACTCTCTCTATGAGATTAGCCACTATCGTCAAAGCCTATAAAAAAGCCTATCTAGGTGTGAAAAGCTCCAAAAGGAGATACCCTAGGCAAAAAAGGGAAGGAAAAGAAAACCCAGCTAAGTGTGAAAAGCTCCGAAAGGACACGCCTTAAGCAAAAAAAGGAAAAATAAAAAGAGGCAGCAAACATCATCAATGATACATAATAAGAACAATATATAGTCATCATCATACAAATATCATATGGCACATGTAGGAAAAATCCCCACATACAACACCCAGAGTCCATAACCTTGGGAAAATGATACAACAAAGCAAATCACAAACTAAAAGTCCTACACCTAGCTCCTAAAACAACTACATCGGCCATGGCTACCATCAGAAGCAAGCAGGAGTCCTGCTCAAGAATCTCCCTCATCTGATCTAGGCTCATCATTGTTCATCACAAAGGACGATAGTCGTGACTCTAGCTCACCAATACGATCATAATGAGCTGCACGCTCTTGCTCCCATTCACAGCTAGTGTGATGGTGTTCAACCTGTATGACATACTGCATATGATAGATATAGACAAAAAATATTTGGATAAAATAAATAAGTACAATAAAGGAAGCATTGTAAACACCCAATTTAAGGATGAAGTGTGGATGCGAAAGAGGACTCCAATGATGAAAATGTTATAAATAGATCTTTAGTAGTTGAAGTTTGAAACCTCAAAAGTCTGAATGCATTTCAAAAAGGGATTTAATCGGTTTTTTAAGGACTTAATTGCAATTTTTTTTAGGACCTAATTGAAAATTTTAAATTCATTTAGGGGTGTTTTGTAATTAAAGAGATCAAAATTCTATAATTTCGATTGGAACTACATAATTTTGATAAGAATTCTATAATTCCAATTGGAATTACACAATTCTCGTCATAATTAAGCATGTCCCTTCTGTTTTTTTATTTTATTTTAGTAAATAAAATTTGGTTTCTTTAATTTTAATCAAAACTCTAGGAAAAGTAAGTCATAGCAGGATATGTTTTTAGCTAGGGTTTTTTCCTATAAAAGCTGAACTTGAGCTATCTTAAGGGGAGCTCTCTAAAAAAGGAGACCTCTCGAAGACTTTTCTTTTTTCCTTAGGTAGTACATAAAAAATATTCTCTATGATTTATTTGTTTTTGAAGCAAGGAGCAATAGACTTTTAAGAAGAAGAATAACAAGTTCTTGAAGATCCATCTAACAAACAACGGTGATTTATACTAGTTTAAGGGGCAACTTATACTACATCCATAATCATCATTTTCTTTCCTCCTTTATTTTATTTTATTATTTTGATTTTATTAAATTTCAATTTTATTTATTATTTTTTATTCACTAATCATTGTTTATTCTTTTATGTTGGTGATTATGGAGGGGATTACTTGATGATTTTAATAGGTAAATAAAATCCATGAAGGTCCATGGAATGCCATGGATTGAACTTTGTAGCCAAACATAGTTTCTAGGTTTTTTTATTTATTATTATTTTGTGGGTTGCTTTATTTTTTATTTTTTATTTTTTGGATTATATTAATTTTTCTCTTCTTACAATTTTTAGTTAATCATTGTAATAACCCCAATAGTGGGAATAATGAAATCATGTGTGTGTGATTGTGTATTTTATTTTAATTAATTGGTTTAGTGAAATTATGATTTTAATTAGGTAATTAATTAAAATTAATGGCTATAAAAATTATTAAGTTGTTTAATTAAAATTGAATTAGATTTAAGTGGATAGAATTATGGTTGCATGTTGATTATTTTTTTTTATTTTTTTTATTTAAAGTCACTTTAATTAAATTAGGATTTTAGAATAACTATGATTGATTTTTTTTTCTCTTATATGATTTTTTATATTTTTTATTGTTTTTAGGCTTGTTTGTTTATGTTTATGTGTTTTAAGCCCTAAGTCCACATTAGGCTTTAACTCATTTAAATAAGTTTAGGTTTTTTAGGTTTAATTAATAAAAATGCATCTTTAGGCCTGTAATTAATTAGATTTAGGGCAGAGATAACATAGGCCCATTTAGTAAATTTAGATATAGGCCCACCTAATTTAATTAATTTAGACTTAGCCTATTTAATTTAAGCCTTTTCCATAATTTGTAAATTTAAGATCACTTTAGAAATAAAATATATAAAACTAGGCTCACTAATTTAAATACTTCATAATTTGTAGATTTAGGCCCATTTAGAATTAAAATAAATAGACTTAGGTTACTTAATTAAAATTGAATACGAATTACGCATGTTAATCTTTAGGCTCACTTGTAAATTAAAACATGTAGATTTAGCCCATTTAATTAAAATCAATGTAGATTATACAAACTTAGGGATTGCAAATTTAAATGAGTGCATTGTTTACATGTATTTTCATGAGTAGTTTGCCTGAAATTGATTGTTTTAATAAGGGTTTATATGAAATTGCATGTAAACAGAGGGTAAGATAGTAATTCATAAAGTAATTCTAAGTGAACATAAGATTGAAAGAAGTTGGTATTCCATATCCAAAATCTCCTAGTTATGGTGCTGGTTTTCTTTTAGAGAATTGAGTACCACCATTTTTTTATTTTTCCTGGTTATTACCCTTAGTGGCAACTCCTCATCTCCACGCCATGTCTTTGTGACAGTGGTTAGTGTGTTCTGTAAAGCCCTAAGTTCAAACAGTGTTGTAGTTGCTAAAATCTTAGGCACGCGCTAAACCACACCGTTTACAAGCATACCCTTTCAGTGGTCGCAAACTCCAAAAAGCGTTGCTGCGCACTTCCAATAATGGTATACTAGTATTGGCTTGAGGAGATGGAACTTACAAAGAGCGAGCAAATAAGTCAATCATCACTCACCAAATAAATGAACCAAAGGCAAAATAAGTGAAATAAAACACAAATATGAGTAGTGTCACGAGGAGTAACACCCAATTAAGGAAAGTTGGGTCAAGGCAGATCAAAATGCACTACTCTACTAAAGATATTTGTCCCAAGCAAAGCCAAGGATTATTAAACTGTTAAATCCCTAAGAATAGTACTACTAGAAGCCACACCACTAGTATGGGTAGTCACCTTTGTATGGAACATGCCCTCATTCTCTTCAAAATAGGACCTAGATCTCTTCCAATGAGATCCTCATCACTGCAGATAAGCTCTCACAAATCATGTCAATTATAGTTTAAAACTAACAAAGTTTGTTACATGCTCATACAAACTAGAAATAAAAGCCTACCAAATCAGAGGAAGCAACTCTCGATGATCCACATGATGGCCCATAAGACGTATTTGCCTAAGGAGGTGGAGGTGGAGGAAAAGTGCCACTAGCCACAGTGTCAATTAATTAAGGGATCAATACATTAACATAAGGAAAGCATGCACTCTCTAAGAGACTCTTAGAGGAGTATCACATCATGGCAGCATTATGCTTATCACCATTAAGCTTATGGCCCTAGAACATGTCGCCAAGGGGAGGAATAGGGACTCTCCTCACAAACAGACCATCCCACCAATGGTGGACTCGCTTACCCAAATACCACACTCTACTAGTAATGCCAGAGAGCAATAATCGTCTCTCCATCAGCTGCCATACAGTCACCATCTCTATCATCCAGTGTGACCTTACCACCCACTAGTGAAGGAAGGTCCTCTCAAAAGGAAAGAATGAATAAATAATCTTTAAAAAAGAAACAACCAACACAACAAGAGCCAGATATACCTAATCAAGGGACATCCTGCACATATAGTCTCAAGCCATTACATAATCCTCAATCAAATAAGTAATCCTTATGATCCAGTAAAAACAACGAGGAAAGTTGTCCTTTAAGAAATGTTTGATGGTCGAACGAGGGAAAACCCTAAACTCGTAAGCCTAGATCTATCAAAACTAGGAAATTATAAATAACAAACTAAAGATAAAAAAGCAAAAAGAACAAACACAAGAACTCCTACTCACATCCAGCACGAACAAGCATCCATAGATTCTTGAGCCATCTCAACATGCTACATCATGGCATGAGTACATGTGGGCAAAAGCGGTAGTACCCAAATAATACCTAGACAAGCCATCCAGATCCCTCATAACAGGTAACAATTATAGACTACTCATACCCGAGGGGTTTGGGAAGATGAAAACACTCAATAAATAGAACAAAAAGAAACGAGTCAGCTACTCTGCTAAAATAAGATCAACATCATACATCTTCTGCATAGTGGAGACAAACTCGGTGTAAGGAGTGAGGTATGGACAACTAGACTTTATAGGGGTAGGCATCCCAAGTAACTTCATAGTAAGGTGCCACCTCGCCACCACAAAAGAAAACTCCTCCTCACTAAAGGGAACAAGCTCCCTAAAAAAGTTTAAGCCCGTAATTGCAACAAAGTCTAAAGGAGTGATGGTCATCTCCCCAACAAGCAACTGAAAAGTGTGTGTCATATCTATCCATCACTTAATCAATGCATACATAGCAATCTGACTTGACAAATACAAGTCATAAAAAAGTGCAGCGATAATCCCATCAAAACCCTTCCTTGTAACCATTTACTTCACACAAAGTGGAAGACCCTGATAGTACATGCTAACCCTATTGAAACTATTAGGTAGCACATATCGGACCTATGAGGCTATAAATAATAAGTACACTATCAAACATTCACACAATTAATAAATACCAACACATCTTTTTCTCTATTATTTAATAGGAAAAATAACGAAAGCTAAAAAGAAAAGCACTACTACAAACACTAGTAGACAATCATAATAAGAAAATAAAGCAAGACCTATCAACTATCAACTATCAATATTCACAATAAAACTATATAGACAGTTATAGCAAGAGCTATAGAACTACACTTAAAGTAACCTCAGTTGAAAGAATAACAAATATAGCAAAAGCTAACAAACAACAAAGCAGCCTAAATAGCTAAATAAAAAATAGAGGAAAAAGAAAGACCTACATGGTGATGATGACTAGCCTAAGCATGAGTCTCTAGACTATAAACCATAAGGATTGGGTCTCCTCTAGAAAGCCTATAAGGCTAAGAACCCTAAGTGTCGGACAGACTATTAATACTAGTACCCACAGTGGAAGTCCTTACTCCAATAGCCTTTATGAAGTTACCCTCCTCATCTAAGAAAATATCCTCCAGACCCTCTAGAATGTTAGGAAACTCCATCTTATATAGAGAAAAATGAAAATACATAAGCAAAAAATAGAAAAAATCATCTAAAACATAAAAGGGGTCAAGAAGATTTGGAAAACACTTAAAGAAGTTCGGAAGAAGCCTCCCTAGAACTCCAAAATACACGTTTAAATAAGAGTGGAGAGGGGAAGGCACGTGACCAAGTGCTAGGAGAGCATGTGATCGTGTGCTACTCAGTGCGTGACCATGCACAGCCATGTGCACTTCTTCCTTCCACACGCTCTTGTATGATTTTATACACACTTTGAAACTCTACACACTCAATTCTATGGCCCTAAACCTCCATTTAAGCATAAGACATGCACCAAAATCACATAAAAGTACACTGATAAGGACTACATCTATCTAAGGACATCGCACGTGGCCTTACCACTTTCAAAAACTCAGCATCTCTTGAAAGAAGAAAAATAGGGAAGAATCATTAAAGGGATACCTACTAGAAATCATGAAAATAAAATTTACAAAACAATAAGTAATGACATCATCATTATTGCATCATCACTACATCATCCTTATATCATCACTACATTATGGTTGTATCATCACCAACCAAGACTAAAAGAGAAGGACACATTACATCAACCATAATAATCACAACAGTCTATTGCCTAATACCGAAAGAGGTTATACTGGCATTATCTTTTTGCTTGACACTAGAACAGGTTATAATGGCATTGTTGACACCAGAGGAGGTTATAGTGGTATTATCTTTTCACCTGACACCAGAAGAGGTTATAATGGCATTGCCTGACACTGGAGGAGGTTATAGTGGTATTACCTTTTAGTCTAACATCAAAAGAGGTTATAGTGGCATTGTTTGACATCAGTGGAGGTTATAGTGGCATTATCTTTTCACCTAACACCGGAAGAGGTTATAGTGGCATTATCTTTTCACCTGACATCGGAAGAGGTTATAGTGGCATTACCTAACTGTTGGGTTCCGTGATGTGAACGCAGCGGAAAAATTAAAATTTTATCACGTTCCCAAGCCAGGATCCATGTAATTAGACTAATTGATTAAATCTAGGGTTTTAATAATCTTACCAAAAACGTAGAAGAGGCAAGATTCTCTGGAAGGGTGAGAGGAGGTTCACACCGGTGACACCTTACCTCGAGCTTTTTGGCTTGGTTGTTCGGATCAAGACGTCTCCAAAAGGATGCGTCCTCTATAGGTATCCACACGAACAGCCCTTCACAAAACGAATTTGAGTGTGTGTGCTAGCAACCTCTTGACTGTCTTACAAATCAAGAACAAAAAGGAAAACTCTGTCTTTGTTTTCTAAGAGGAAAGAAAACGAATTTGGAGGCAAAAACGAGTGTGTGAAACCCTAGAGAATATAACATATTTATAGACTCCAAGTTAGGGTTTCACTTACCAATAACCTTTTGGTAATTTTCCATTTATTATATTTTGATTTTGTTTAAAAATAAATCAAAAATAATATCTTATTTATTTATTTAAAATAACATTTATCTTAAATAAATAAACAAATAAATAAATAAATAAAACACTTTAATTATTTATTTCCACAGAGTTTATTTTGGGCTTATTAAACCCATATCCGTTTTGGGCTTGTTCTAAGTGTGTGACCCTGTAGGTTCACATAACATTGGCAGTGGGCCTAAATCTCTATTTAGGCCTACAAGTCATAAGTGGCCTCTAGCAAGACATTATGACTACCCAAGTCATGTGAAGTCAATAATCCGACATAACCTAATTACAGTGAATTTTATTGTCCCTTTATCACATGATATCTTAATTGAACATAAGGCATAGAATGTCATCCTTATATAGTTCAATATTATGACTTGATTCCAAGTAGACTGAAAATGATAACTCTTTATCAATTCATTTCAGCATGGCCATGCATTTTATTCAGTCTATCTCATCAAGGGGCCTTTAGATATCTTTCTCATATTAATGAGGGATAAATTCCTTCTAAATCACTCACATTCCTCACATAACTAATTTTATATCCAACAACATTCTTTTAATCATCCGGTTAAAGACAATGTTAGAATGTGTCAAAACATAAAATAGCTATGTAGAAATCCATGATGATTTCAAGGTCAAAGGACCGAAATAAAATTACTGTGATAAGAAATACTTATGACAATAATCTATGTAGTATTCTTATAGTGGGTCAATCCAGTACACGATCTCTCATCATGTACCTATGAGTTGACTTAATATCTCATATTTATGATTAGTAAAACATAACCATCAGTCAACAACATACTAGCCTTAATACTTTAATATTCATATAATGAATAAATGGCTAGGGATAATTAGAATAGAACTCTTATTTTAATCTAAGGGTTTTACTATCAAGTCACATACTTGATGGCCTTAGTAAGAATTAACCATTCATGTAATTATCATAAAATCAAATGATAATATAATACCTCTTTATTAATAAAATAAGAAAGTCAATACATAATCACAAATGATTGACCTAGTGCATATCACTAACACTAACATCGAAGGAGGTTATAATGGTATTATCTTTTAACCTGACACCAGAAGAGGTTGTAGTGGCATTGCCTGACACCAAAAGAGGTTATAATGACATTATCTCTTCTCCTGACATTGGAAGAGGTTATAGTGACATTACTTTATAACATTCAAAAGGATGTTAGAACCCTTGACATGGCTAGAGAATGTTATGTACGATGCCTAAAAAGGATATTCATTGCATTTCATGCGCATGCTTGCGCATCACATGCCTGAATGTGTATCATTATCACATGATTGTCTCACTTGCTTGAATCATTCATCTGGAAATTATATCATTGCATGACCCCTAAATTGAATCATTCTGCATGAATCCTAAATTGCATCATTGCGTGAATCCCAAAAATTGCATATTACATGAATCCTGAAATTGCATTTTGCGTGAATCCTAAAATTACATCTTGCATGAATCCCGAAATTACATCTTGCATGAATCCTAAAATTACATCTTACATGAATCCTAAAATTGCATCCTTGCATGAATTATAAAATTACATCTTGCATGGATACTAAAATTGCATGTGTCCCAAACAACATCTTATGTGACGACTGAATCACAAAATAATAATAACAATTAAATCACAATAACATAGCACTCAAGTAAGTTCCTCTCTCCTCAGAAAATGATTTTTGCATCTTTACATTTTTATTCATGTGTATTGACACTAGAACTAGGTGGCTATACAATACATGTGAAGCAGGGGCAACTATTATACCCAAAATTTAACTGTCCCCTAAAAGGTCTAATGATGAAGCAAACCTCTAAGATGACTAGAGTTTGCTAGTTCGTAACACCTCTAAAGTGTGCAACTTTAAAAACCTAACCAACCCCCACCCATGTGTAAAATCAATCATTGAACCATTAATTTATGGTCCGACCTTATGAAATATGAATTATCAAAATAATAAGAAGCCTATATTTTGAGAATTCCTTTCTTGGAACATTCAACTTGTTGGGCTAGTGTTCATTTCATTAGACTAGCACCCAACTTTATGAAAAAATGGAAATCAATTTTGATAAAATGGACTTTGGAAACATGTCTAAAAGGCTCTAAAACCTCCGGGAGTGGTCCACAATGGTCCAACAAAACCCAAGGATCAGTGCATGTTGTTTAGAAGTATTGTAAAGCCATAAACACCCCTAGGTGTCACGTGCTAAAATCAAAGCCAAACTAGACAAAACACATCTGGAAGGCTTCAAAATCTTTGAGAGTGGTCTTAAAATAGTCTAACACAACTTGAGGAATAGTGCGTATCACTAAGAAGTGCGCATAAACACCTTTAGATGTCACATGCTAAATTTAAGGACAAATTTGACAAAATGGACTTTAGAAACGCATCCGAAAGGCTAAAAAACCCTAGGAACGAACCTCAAAATAGCACATGTAAACCCTAAATGGAGTGTGTAAAGAGTGAATGTGTGCATAACCACACATGAGAGCATATGCCCACGCGCCAGCACATGCCCATGCGCCAAGCACACAGTCATGCTCACTTCACGTGGCCACATGCTCCGTCTTAGGGACAAGTGTACCATGCCTATACTCCCCCCTCCCTCTTCCTCACATTTTTCACTATAAATAGGTCATTTTGGGGGGGGGGGGGGGAGCAAGCGGAAGCACGTACACACTCAAAAATCTATCCCATTAAAGGCATTGGAAACCCTTTTCTAAATTGTTTTTGCTCTCGTATTGTCTTTTTCTTAGGAGATTAGACCTCTTTTCCACTAAACCAAGCCTCATATTTGTCAAAGCATGCTTCAAAGGTATACAAAATGGCATTATTTTATTGTCATTTTAAACCTCGCGATAAGGAAAGCTTAATAATCCTTTGAAGATAAAGCTTTAAAACCCACACAAGTTTAATAGAGTTTGAGAACCACATAATCATTTTAGCACATTTATTTTATCATATTGCATTTTATTTTATCATTGCCAGCATTTGGGAATACTGTTGTGCTTGTGTGATGAGACTAGCAATTTTGCATGCTATATGAATAATTTATGCTTTATTATGCTCATTTTATATAATCATTCTACATCCTTTAGTCCCAAGACATGAAATGACATTGTAAATATTAATAATGTGAAAGTTCATATCCTAAAATAGAGTCATCATGTTCCTGGTCTAGTGATGACATCATGCATCCCCTATATTATCATCACAGCACAAAATAATCACTGCAAGCATGGATTATCATTTACATTTCGCTTACTCTTCCAAATGATCAAGTGTCCATTGCTTATCTCATTGTTCATATGATCGAGCAAGTTATGTGAATATTCATATTTACTTTGCAGATTCATCATATTTAAAATTAGATTTACTTCTCCACAATCTTTTTTTCCTTTTATATGTATTTTATTAGGAAAGCGATGTAATAATAATATCCTTTAACTTTATTATCTTGTGTGAATGTTATAAAAACTGTCATTACTAAAACTAGGGTATTACAATAGCTATACATTGAACATCATATAATGAGAAATAGTAAAAAAGTAGATGCGATCCCCCCAACCTAGAAATTTCTGTTGGGGGCAATACTTACTAAATGACCCAATGTTGTCCCTTTTCTTTTCTGAATTTTCTAAAAATTGGATAACGACTCCACAAAATGAAAAAAGCATCTCGTTCCTCCCGAAACCAATCATTTGTCCCTATTTGGTAAAGTAAAACAAAAGACCCTTACGAAGCCAATTCATCTCAAAACCAAGAGACGCAAGATGCAAAAACAGGTCGCTCACAATTATTAACTTAAAAATTATTTAAATATTCATACATAATAAAAATCTAATAATTTTAATACAAATAATTTACTTTGATTTAATAGTTTTTATATTATAATCACTCATGATTATTTATAATTTTATTAATTTATTATGTTATTTTGTTGTGTGTTCAACTTATATTGTTAAAATTGTATATATAGTTATTAAGTCTCTTAAATTTAAGACCTAATAATTGTACAAGATTATTAGAGTTGATGGGAAGAGACCAATTATGAGCAATGAAATTCCTGAAGGTGGGGTGAGTCACCAACATAACTTGAAAACATAACCTAAGGACTATCATATTAGAAAAACCAAAGTGAAGCAACAAAGGGGAGTGATAAAAGTGGTGGTAAGGAAGAACTGAGCCTAAAAAGTCAGACTAAAAATTAAAAAAAATTCATGTTATGCAAGGCTTTATCTAGGTGACTTTCAACCCGAGCAATACCATGCCTACCATTGCACTAAGTAAACTGAGAACCTTGAGCTAGGATATCAAATAAAAGGCAATCATCCATGAAGGTTCTAAAATCACAACAAGGACCTGAAGTAAAAGCTCTTCCAATTTCTCATGTGCCCCTAAAATAACATTAGGATCTCCTAAGACAAACCAATTCAATGAAGTATTAGAAAAGAGATTATAAAGATCAAAGTCAAGATGCATTATTCTATTACTCTAAATACTACTATAAATAAAAGATATTCTTTGTATAGAGTTAGCAAAAGAAAAATATAAAGTGATATGCTGCTTATGAGTAAATAAAAAGGAAGGAGCCATCAAACCTTATTTTCCCAAACCCAAATAGATGGTAAAGGGAGAGGATTAGTGGCATGCAAAATAAGATCCAAACTATCCAATAAGAGTGAGAAATAAAATTTAAATATACTATTGGTTCCATCAAACAAACATAATCTAGAGCATACCGATGACAAAAAAAGGGGAAATACATTGGGTATTTAAATTACCTATGCCTCTGCAATTCTAGTAAAAAATCTTCATAAATTTAGCTTTTTAGCTATTCTTTTAGAAAGAATAACTTTATGCTTTTTTGGCTTTGAAGATTTTTTCTTTCTTTCCACCATTGTCCAAGTTTCTTCCTTAGAGTTAATCTCATCTACCTAGAATGTACCTATTTTCAAAGCTGTCAAGGGATCAACCAGTCTATCATTATTGGGTTTATCAATAATATATATTTTTGTATTCTAATTATCTTTTGTTAGTAATATGCACTAGGTTAATCATATATGACCATGTTTTGACTTTATTATTTTATTTAATAAAGAGGCATTTTTCATTATAATTTTATGTTATGATAATTACTTGAATAGTCAATTCTTACTAAAGTCATCAAGTATATGACTTGATAGTAAAACCCTTAAATTAAATATGAGTTCTATTCAAATTATCCCTAGTCATAACAATGTATTATGGCTAGTATAGTGTTGATTGATGATTATGTTTTACTAATCATGAATAGGAGATATTAAATCAACTCATAAGTACTTATTTGAGAAATAAAGTGCTAGATTGACCCATTATGAGAATACTACATAGATAATTGTCATAAGCAATTCTCATCACAATAATATTAGCTTAGTCATCTGACCTTGAAATCACTATGGATTTCTACGTAACTATTTTATATTTTGTCACAATCTTACATTATCTTTAATTGAATGATAAAATAGGTTGTTTTTATGTATAAAATGAGTTACGTGAGAAATATGAGTGATTGAGAAGGAATTTTTCCCTCATTTAATATGAGTAAAATATCTATGGGCCCCTTGATAAGATAGACTAAGGAAAATGTATGGCCATGCTAAAATAAATTAATAAAGAGTTATCATTCTCAATCTACTTGGAATCAAGAAATTATATGATTGAATTCTATAAGGATGATATAATCTATACATTATATTCAATCAAAATATCATGTAACAAAGGGACTAGAATATTCACTATGTATTAGGTTATGTCGAATTATTAACTTCACATGACTTTGGTAGTCATAATGTCTTGCTAGAGGCCACTTATCACTTGTAGGCCTAAATAGAGTTTTAAGGCCCACTGCCAATGTCATGTGAACTTATAAGGTCACACACTTTGAATAAGCCCAAAATGAATATGGGTTTAACAAGCCCAATAAGCTATGTGGAAGTAAATAAATAAAATATTTATTTATTTATTTAAGGTAAAGGTTATCTTAAATAAATAGAATATTATTTCTAATTTAATTTTAAATAAAATCATAGCAAGAATAAGTGAGAAATTACTAAAAGGTCATTTGGTAAATGAAACCCTAATTTAAGTGTCTATAAATACGTTATATTCTCTAGGGTTTTATACATTCTCATGATTCTGCCTCCAAATTTGTTTTCTCTCCTTTTAGAAAATAAAAACACAGAGTTCTTTTTATTCTTGATTTATGAGAAATCAAGAGAAGGCGCTAACACATAAATATTTATTTTCAAATTAAGGGTTGTTCGTGTGGACACTTATGGAGGATGGATTCTTTTGAAGACGTCTCAATCTGAACTGTCAAATTAAAAGCTCGAGGTAGGGTGTCACCAGTGTGAACCTCCTCTTTTCCTTCCAGAAATCTTACCCCTTCTACGTTTATGGTAAGAAAATGAAAACCCTAGATTTAATCAATTAATTGAATTACGTGGATCCTAATTCAAGTTTGTGATTAAAATTTAATTTTTTACTATGTATGGAATCACAAACCCCACCATCTTCATTCTTGTCACCATCATTATTAGCATTCTCATATGCTAAATAATTAGTAGGTACTGAAGCACCAATAAAAGTTGCATTGGTAATAAGAGCAATAGTGTCTGAAACACCAACATGATATGCATCGGGAGTAAGAGTAGTAGCATCTTTAGAAGGGCTAGCATCATTAGTATCTTGAGCTATATTATTTTTGTTAATAGCTATTAGTACAGACCTATCATCCATAAGCTCACTTATGGTATCATCTTTACATAAGTCAGCTTGCAAATTATCAAAAGTATTTCTCACCAAAATCTCATTATTCTGAACTTTTAGTTTCCAAACCTTAATACAATAATCAACCTTATCAATTTTAGGTTCTGAAGGAATCAATTTGTTTTTTCTATAATCATGTAGGAGGTGACCAATATTTGAGCAAATAATGCAAAAGGAGGGCAATTTTTCTTAAACAATGTCTATAAAGAAAATTTTGCCAACTCTTTCAATAAAAAGATTTTTAGGTAGGTTTAAATACATATCAAGATCAATCAAAACCCTAGCATAATAATTGAATTATCCATTCAAAGTTGCATGATCAATTTTCAAGGGAACACCAATTCCACATGTAGTGGAAGCCAAGATTTGTGAATGCCAATATTCCCTAGGAAGTTTATAAAATCGAACCTAGATTTATGTGTTGGTAGATTTTTTAGCTGAAGGATCAAAGTCTAGAGTCCAGTGTTAAAGTCAAAGAATCCCTGACTTTAAAATAATATAGCTTATACCCCATATAGAATTCCTTTTAGTGGTAGAATTTAGGATAACATTATATAAATCCCTTTTAAGAAAAATTAGTTTCCAACTAAAAGAAATGCCTTAAACTAATGAAAGTTTCTTTTTCAAGTCAACAAGTTTCCATGGCATCTCACCTTTTGATAAGATAATACAGGCGATGAGGGCATATAAACATTATGTGATTTGCTATTCATATAAATTCTTATTAATTTTAAAAGCAATGAATCCTCCATTGTTGGGGATAATGGAATCAGTATTATTGAGTATGATGTCTTCTCTGCTTGTAATAGCTTTGGCATAGGAAATTTTCTTATCCGGCACAGCAAAGATGGGTGCCAACATGTCACTATAACTTAGGTAATCCATGAGAGGCACCAAGGTAGCTTGACAGTAGAACTTGGTAGTGGACGGTGGCACAGTGATGAAGACAATTAGGTTATGTATTTTTTTAATTATTTTCTTTTGTATTAATTTTTCAATACATATAATTTTTTCAGTATTATATCCTATCACTTTTATTAAAAGAGGATTTGATTAAAAAATCAAAATTAAATTTACCATTGATTTTTTTTACCATTGCTTTTTTTTTTTAATGTAAATATCATTTGTATAAGCACTTAAAAGCATTAAAGAATCAAATGTATATTGCATAATTAAATTAGCAAATAAATGTAAATATTTTTATAATTCTAATAATATAACATTATAAAATAACATTATAAAGTTATAAAGTTATAAATAATTCTCAATGATTATTAATACAAAAATTATTAAATCAAAATATATTATTTGCATTGAAGTTATTATATTTTTATCTATGTGAATTAAATAAATTTTTAATATTAACTGTAAAAGGTACATAATTATTTTAAATTAAGGATAGTTGGGTCATTTAAATAGTTAATAAAGTCAAAGTGGAGTGCAATTATTAAGAGAATGAGTGCAAACATCCTTACCCAAAAAAGATTTATCCTTATTATAATCAATTATAAGAAAAAAAGGTAGAGACTTTTGCACTCCACTGTAATAACCCATAATTTATTCATATAAATAAATATATGTTATTATTGATGTTGTGTTGTTGATAAATTATTGAGTCATTGTTGTATTGTTGATGAGCTATTGATATGTTGTTAATTGGTTTAATGGTTGGTTATTGTATTGTTGATGAGATGTTGAATTGTTATCGTTGATGTTGGGTTGTTATTTCAATGTTGGGTTGTTGCCATGATGTTGTAGTGTTGTTGTGGAGGACTAAATGGAAATTTTATAGAAAATGTAAGGACCAATGTGGTAATTTGTTAGTTCCTCTTCAATTTTAAGCTAACAACCATAAATATTCATTTTAAACCCCTAAATTAATGCCTAACATTCACTATAACACCTGAATCTTCTTAAACTCCATTCACCAGCCAAACGAGCTATGATTGACAAAAATTTTAATAGCAAACACTTTAACATCCGTAATATATTAGTTGTTTTTATTTAGTGAAATTTAGCCCATATTTTATAAAGTTTAAGCTATGAAGTTTTGGCCTAAACTTTTCAATGATGAATCACCATTTTTTATGATTGTTATCTACTGCAACCACCACCATTATATTTGTTTGGTTTCCAAGAGTCTTTAGATACTAACTTTGCATATGATATACTTTGTTAAGGCTTTAATTAGAGTTTATTTGGTATATTTCATTTTCCTCTCCAATTTACTAATTTGGTAGTTATTTATTGAGTTTAAGATTATTTTTGAGTGATTTATATTGTTGTGAACATGTTGATAAGTTTGGTTGGTGTGAAACATGCTTTCCATGTAAGAATATGACAAGTTCAATCCAGATTTCGGTGAGGAATAGTGACCAACCCATAAAATTATGAATTTATTTTTAATAAATTATATAAATCATGAGGATTAATTTCCATAACTAAGGCTAGGTCTTATTCCTTATGGATGTTGAAATAAAAATTTCAGAAGTGTTTTGGTGGAAATTACTCTATTTCCATTTAAATGGTCTCAACTTATCAAAATAAATTCTTTCAGCCTCAAATGTCATTTTAAGGTGTCTCCAAGTCCATTTTATTAACTCCTTGATTTTAATAATTTTTTCTAGAATTTTTGAAAATTTTTATGAATTTATTTGTTATACGTAAGCATTTTGTAAATAAATATTATTTATTATAGAGAAGTTCAGAGTGGAAGCCATAACATTTGGACAGCCGAGGACACGTCAACTAGCACGCTACACATGTGAGTTAGTTTTACAAAATGTTTGTTGAGATTATATAAATAAGAATTTTCATGAGATAAATATAATATTAAAGTTGCAATTATAAATTTACTTACGAATATGAATATTATTGTGAGAATGATTTTTTTATTATGTTGTTGCTAAGAACTTTAACAAGATCCTTTAGCTTAATTTTGATTCATTTTATTGTTATTTTTAATTATATATGATATGTTTTAGAGAAAATGGTAGAACATGCCACCTAGTGGGTGTCACTAAGACTATGTGCGCACCAATGTTGATTTATGAGTTGGCCATTGATTGATTATGATCCTTGATTGAGTGAGACTCTCTAAGCAGCAATTACTGATTATGAGTCTTGGTTGAGTAAGACTCTCTAGGCAGGTTTATGGATGAGCCCCAGTTAAGTAAGACTCTCTCAGTAAGTATATGTTTATTTGGTTGGACCTAGTCAAGTTTACTCTCTGAGTGCCAGTAAATAATTAGTGTAAGAGACTAACTATGGCTAGACCCTAGTTTAGTTGCTCTTTAGGACCGATAGTTATTTGGATTTAAAAAAGTTGAAAGGCTAGTAGAATTGAGGTTTACGGTTCTACCATGATTTCCCCTAAAGATTTGACTTCATATAATTTTCAAACGAGGAATTTTGTATAAAGAAATTTATAAATTTTGGAAAGACATTTTATAAAAATAATTTCTAACAAAATAAACAATTTTAAATAATTATTTAGTTAATGGATTTACTGGTTTTAAATAAGTGTTTTAAAACCTACATGCATTTTATAACATTAATTCACTTAGTGAAGTCTGATTCCCCTCAATCTTATATTTTCCCATTATTTCACAATTAGACCATTAATCCTCTTTGTATGCACCAGACTTGTTCCTCCCTAGCTATTTTATATAGGCTCTAATGTTGATTATCTTATAGTTGTATTCTAGACACTACAATAATAGTTTGGGTATTGAATAATATGTATTTCTAATTTAATTGGTTTATTTATGAATATATGTATTCTTGTTAATGATTTTATGCTTAACATGAGTTTAATGTTGATTTCTATGTTATGGTGATTAAAGAATTAAAGTGTTATTTGCATTTTATAGGTTTTGGTTTGTTCTCGATACAGAGGAAACTCTACCGAATTTTTGTTAAAATTTTAAATTGTTAATTTTATTATGAATAATTTTTAAGGCTTACAATGAGTTTTAGAACCATTATGCTTTTCCCATTCCCTAGTGTCAGTCACGTGCCTTTGGGGTTCAATTCGTGAAAAAATTAGTATTAGAGCAATGGTTCAACCCATGTTTTTTTAGTTGTTGGTGTCTGTCTTTTCTTGAAATTGTTATAATGATTAGGTGGTCATTATTATTTAATGTCATAATTATTTTTAAAAGTTTGTGTACATGTTAGTGTCCTTATTATGTCTTGAATCTTGTTTCTATAGCTTTTTAGAATAAGGTGAGCATGAAATAATCCTGCTATAGAAGTAGTAAATAGTAATGGTGAGCAGCCTTTTCAAGATTAAGCTCCTCTCCTTGCTCCGTGAGGTAGAAAAAGGGGTGGACCTAAAGTAGCGAAAACTTAAAGGCAAGTGTAATAATCACAAGTAGAATAAAAAGTTCTTAAGGTAGATCCTACAACTTTTGTAGCTAGCATAGCAGGGATTAATCAAGGACTAACAACACTTAATTAAGCCATGCCCTTAGTAAAGAAAATATTGCAATAGAGGAATCAAGGGATGTATGTTGTAGATGTAGCTTTATTGTATTCTAGAGTAAAAAGAGTACCCTTTGATGGTACTGGTGATGTCATAGATTTTATAAACACTATTGAGGCTAGAACTAGGATAAGGTACACTAATTACCAAAGGATAATGATTATAGAGTTATCAATATAAGGTGCAGCTTAGGATTGGCTCATGTAATCAATCTAGCCACATATGACTACCATGTCATGGTTGGAGTCTAAATAGTGGTTTTAAGATATTTCTATCCACCATCAATGAGGGATATTACATATGGTAACTATTACATATAGCTAGTAGTGATCAATCATTTAAGGAGTACACCCGTGAGTTCTTCAGGCTGTCACATCATGATGTGGATGTGATGCAAGATAAAAGGAGAGTAGTGGAGTTATTTTTAACAAGGTTAGGCCCAACCTATATTAGCCTCCAAGCTGAGGATAAGAGATTAGAGAGTGTCATTGAGGAGGCTAGGTAGTTGGAGAGGAAACACATAAGGCATAGTATGATCTCAGACCCTTATAGAACTAGAGTTAGTAGGGTAGCTGGTGTTCAGAGTATTCCCCAACTAGTGTTTCAACTTAGTAGTACAGGTGTGTAGATTGGTACCTCCTAGCAACATTAAGGTCAGAGGGCATATAAGTCTGGGAGGCATTATCGGAGACATGGTAGACCTAGCAGATTTAGATCTAGAGCTAGTGATAGTAGTAGTAGTCAAAGCTCTGGATATGGCAGTACAAGATCTAGGGCTAGTGCATGTACTACTTATGGCAGAGTACATCAGGGGTCATGTCACTGATGCCAGGAGTTTGTTTCAGGTGTAGTCAATTAGGAAATTTCTCTAAAGCATGTCCTGACTATGGATTTCAGTCATCATATGCCTAGGGAACTTTAGCTTTAATGACTTATTCGATTCCATAAGTGCATCAGTAGTATCAAGCACCTATGTACCACCAATAAAGACTGACTTAGTTTATGAACCAATAGGGCAGAGGTGCTGGAGGTAGAGTTAGAGGAAGGGGATATGCCCAGCCATCCTCTACTTCACAGTAAGCAGGCCATAGAAAAGCTAGAGTTTTCACATTAATTCATTAGGATGTTCAAGCATATAATGTAGTGATTGCAGTTACTGTTCCAATTTGTTATCTCAATGCTAGAGTTTTATTTGATCCTGGTGCATCTTATTCCTTTGTATCACCTATGTTTGCTACTAAGATAAGATGAAAACCATATAAGCTATTGGTGCCATTATCTGTAGCAACTCTCCTTAATCATGAGTTGGTAACATATATAGTCTTTCCATCTTATCTAATGTTAGTGGAAGGTAAAGAGTCGTTAGCAGATTTAGTGTTGTTAGATGTGATTAATTTTGACATAATTCTAGGAATGGACTAGTTGGCTCAACATTATGCTATCCTGGATTGTCAAAAGGAAGAGAAGATCTTTAAAATTCAAAATTATTTGGAATTTCAATTCCAAGGTGATAAAAGTTTAATGCCTATAATCTCATTTCAGCAATCACAACTAGAAAGATGCTTAGAAGGGGGTGTCAAGGCTATTTAGTTATGGTTAGAAATACAAAGGCAAATAAGGAAGAAGTAGAGAATGTGCCAATTGTGTGTAAGTTTTCTGATATTTTTCCTGAAGAATTACCAGCCTTGTCACTAGAAAGGGAGATAGAATTTTGTATCGATATTATACCTAGTACATATCCTATCTCTACGCCACCTTATAGGATGGCACCTGCAGAGTTAAATGAGCTTAAAAGACAGTTGCAATAGTTACTTGACAAGAGTTTGATTAGACCAGTACTTCTCCTTAGGGTGCATCAATATTATTTGTAAAGAAGAAAGATGGTAGTTTTTAACTTTGTGCTGACTATAGATAGTTAAACAAAGTTACCATCAAGAACAAGTATCCTCTCTTAAGGATTGATGATCTATTTAATCAACTTCAACGAGCTAGGTGTTTTTTCTAAGATTGGTTTGAGGTTAGGGTATCATCAATTAAGAATCAATAGTGGAGATACACCCAAGACTGCATTTCAGATAAGGTATAACAATTATGAATCTTTGGTGAAGTCATTCAGGTTGACAAATGCCCTAACAACTTTTATAAATTTGATGAATCAAGTATTTAGGCCATTTTTTGATAAATTTGTGACAATGTTTATTAATAACATCTTGGTGTATTTAAGGAGTAAAGAGGAACATGCCATGCACTTAAGGATGGTACTCTAGACTTTGAAAGAGCATCAATTATTTGCCAAATTCTCAAAATATGAGTTTATATTCGATTAAGTGGCATTCTTAGGCTATGTAGTATCCTAACATGGCATACAAGTGGATTCCAAGAAGGTTGAAACCATTATAAAGTGGTTAAGACCCACAATAGTCATAGAAGTAAGGAGTTTTTTAGGTTTAGTTAGCTACTATAGGAGATTTATGAAAGATTTCTCCAAGATTATTGTACCTTTAATAAGGTTAACCTAGAAGAATACCAAGTTTTTATGGACTGATAAATGTGAGGACACTTCCAATTGCTCAAGGATAGGTTGATTTTAGCTTCAGTATTCACTCTACCTTCAAGAAATGAAGGATATATACTGTAATATGATGCTTCTTGAGTATGACTAGAGTGTGTCTTGATGCAAAATGGAAGAGTGGTTATTATACTTCACGTCAGTTAAAGAAGCATGAGCAAAACTATCCTACTCATAATTTAAAAATGGAAACTATGGTATTTGCATTGTAGATTTAGAGGCATTAGTTGTATAATGTAACTTATGAAATATACACCAATTATAAGAGCTTAAAGTATATTTTTCAATAGGGACTTAAATTGAAGGCAGAGGAGATGGATGGAACTTTTAAAAGATTATGATTGCTATATTCTATACCATCCGAGTAAAGCTAATGTGGTAGCTGCCACATTAAGTAGAAAGTCAGTAGGAAGTCTTACTCACATTAGCTTAAAAAGAGGTAAATCATTAAAGAATTGCATGAGCTGATTGATCAAGGGTTGGAATGGAAGATAACCAAGTCATGTCTATTAGCTCAATTTAGAGTACAATTAGTGTACTTGGATAGAGTTAAGGCAACTCAAAGAAGAGTCCCCACAATTATAGAGAATTTTGACAGAAGTTCAACAAAGTTAGTCTTGAGATTTTTTAATTGATAATGAGAGTATATTATGCTTGGGCACTAGGTTGTATGTGGCAGACATGGATGAGCTGAGAAATAAGATCATGGAGGAATCTCATTTTTCTACTTATAGTGTTCATCCAAGTACCACTAAGATATATCATGATTTAAAGGATACATACTAGTGAAATGGGATGAAAAAAGACCTTACAAAATTTGTATCTAAGTGTCTCACATGTCAGTACGTAAAATTAGAACATCATAGGCCCTCGGGATTGTTACAACAGTTACCCATCCTCAAGTGGAAGTGGGACATGATTGTGATGGACTTTGTTTTTGGATTGCCTTATACAATAAGAGGTTATAATTCTATTTAGGTGATAGTTGACAAGCTAACCAAGTCATATGACTTCTTGCCAATTATGAAGACATATACTATAGCCAAATTGGTTAGGTTGTATATTAACTGAATTGTTTGCCTATATGGGGTACTAGAAAGTATAGTGCCTGATTGAGGAGCTACATTCACTTTAGTCTTTTGGCAAGAGTTGTATAAGACTTTAGGCACCAAACTTGATTTATGTATGGCTTTTCATTGTCAAATAGATGGTCAATCAGATTGGACCATTTAGACACTAAAGGATATGCTGAGAATGTGTGTGATAAACTTTAATGGTAAATAGGATTTACACTTACCTTTGATTGAATTTTTTTACAATAATAGTTATCATGCTAGCATTGGAATGACATCATATGAAGCACTGTATAGTAGAAAGTGTAGATCTCATGTGCGGTGGAAAGTTGGTGAGAGGCAAATAATAAGCCTAGAATTGGTGTAAGTACTTTTGAGAAGATCCCTATCATCCAATAGAGATTGAAGACAGATTTCAATAGATAAAAGAGTTATATATACCCTAAGAGGAAGGATATATCATTTTCTCCTGGAGACATGGTGTTTTTTAAAGTGTCTCCAATAAAGGAAGTAATGCGATTTAGTCAAAAGGGTAAGCTAGCTCCAAGCTACATCGAACCCTTTGAGATTCACTCAAAAATTGGTGATGTGGCTTATAAACTAGTTTTGTCGTTAGAGTTATTACATATTCATCTAGTATTCGATGTTTTCATATTGAAAAAGTACATTTCTAATCCCTCTCACATTCTTTAACCTCAAGCAATAGAGCTTAGTGAGGATTTATCTTATGAAGAGTATCAAGTGGCAATTGTGGATCGGTAAGTTCGCTAGCTCTGGACAAAAGATATTCATATAGTGAAAGTGTTATGGAGAAAACATACAGTAAAGGACTATATTTAGGAAACTACAACAAACATGAGAAGTCTATACCCCTACTTATTTGGAAATTGATGTAAGATTTTAAATTTGAGGACTAATTTTCTTAGAGGGGAAAGAATGTAATAACCTATAATTTATTCATATAAATAAATATATGTTACTATTGATGTTAGGTTATTAATGGATTATTGAGTCATTGTTGTATTATTGATGAGTTATTGATCTGTTGTTGATTAGGTTGGTTGTTATATTATTAATGAGCTATTGAATTGTTGTCATTGATGATGGGTTATTGTTTTGTTATTGGGTTTTTGTCGCATTATTACATTATTATTGTATGGTCATTGTCAAGGATAAAATGAAAAATTTATAGAAAATTTAAGGACCAAAATGGTAATTTGCCAGTTCCTCGTCAAGTTTAATCTAACAACCATGAAAATTCATTTTAAGCCCCTGAACTAAATCTTCTCCACCACCTCTGTTCACCGACCAAATGAACTTCGATTAACATGAAATTTTAACCACAAACACTTCTCAACATCCCTAACTTGTTAGTTCTTTTTATTTTATCAAAGTTGGCCTAGATTTTATCATTTTAAACCTTGAAGTTTTGGCCTAAACTTTTCAATGACAAATCACCATTTTTGGCAACTATTAGCTGCTACAACCACCACTATTATAGTCGTCTGGTTTCCATGAGTCTTTGGATACTAACTTTGCATCTAATCTATGTTGTTAAGGCTTTGATAGGAGTTTATTTTTTAAATTTCATTTTTCTTTTTGATCTATTAATTTGGTAGTTTTTTGTTAAGTTTGAGACTATTTTTAGTCCTTTATATTGCTATGAATATGTTGACAAGTTTGGTTGGTGTAAAACACATTTTTCAGTGACAAAATCTAGCGAGTTCAATATGAAAAATTATAAATTTATTTTTAATAAACAGTATAAATCATGATTATTAATTTTCATAACTGGGCTTGGTCTGATTCCTTATGGATTTTGAAATAAAAATCTCAGATGTGTTTCAATGGAAATTATTCTATTTCCATTTAAATAGTCTCAACTCATCAAAATAAATTATTTTAGCCTCAAATGTCATTTTAGGGTGTTTCTAAGTCCATTTTATTAATTCCTTGATTTTAATAATTTTTCTAGAATTTTTGGAAATTTTTATGAATTTATATGTTATATATAAGCATATTTTAAATAAATATTATTTATTATAGAGAATTCTGGAGTGGAAATTGTAGCGTTTGGATAGCCAAGGACACATTGGCTAGCACGCTCCACTTGTGAGTTAGTTTTATAAAATGTTTATTGAGATTATATAAATAAGAATTTTCATGAGATAATGTAATATTAATGTTGCAATTATAAATTTAATTACGAATATGAATATTACTATGAGCATGATTTATTGACTATATTGTTGCTAAGGACTTTGAGAAGATGCTTTAGCTTAATTTCACTTCATTTTATTTCTATTTTTAATTATATATGATATATTTTGGAGAAAATGGTAGAACATGCCACTTGGTGGGTGTCACTAAGACTATGTGTGCACCAGTGTTGATTTATGAGTTGGCCATTGATTGATTATGAGTGCTGGTTGAGTGAGACTCTATAGGCTGGAATTATTGATTGTGAGTTTTGGTTGAGTGAGACTCTCTAGGCAGGAATTATTAATTGTAAGCCCTAGTTGAGTGAGACTTTTTGGGCAGGCTTATGGATGAGCCCTAGTTAAGTAAGACTCTCTGGGTAGGTATATTTTTATTTGGTTAGACCCTGGTTGAGTTTGCTCTCTAGCCAATAATAAATAATTGGTGTAAGAGATTGACTGTGGATGGACCCTAGTTGAGTTGTTCAGTCATTTGGATTTAAGATAGTCAAAAGGCTAATAGAACCGAGGTTTAGGGTTCTGCCATGATTTCCCCTAAAGAATTCACTTTATATGATTTTCATATGAGGAATTTTGTATAAAGAGATTTATTGATTTTGGAAAGACATTATATAAAAATAATTTCTAACAAAATAAATTATTTTTAAATATTTATTTAGGTAATGAATTTATTATTTTTATATATAAGTGTTTTAAAACCAACATGCATTTTATAACATTAATTTACTCAGTGAGGTCTAATTCCACTCAATCTTATTTTTCTCAAGATTTCACAGTCAAAGAATTATTCCTCTTTGTCTGCATTGAACTTGTTCCTCCCTAGCTATTTTATATAGGTTCTGATGTTGATTATCTTATAGTTGTATTTTATACACTGCAGTAGTAGTTCAGTTATTGAATAATATGTATTTGTGATTTAATTAGTTTATTTATGAATATATGTATTCTTATTGATGAGTTTATAATAATCACGAGTTTGATGTTGATTTCCGTGTTGTGGTGAAGTTATGGTGATTAAAAATATTTTTTTTGAAGTGTTATTTGCATTTTACAGGTTTTAGTTTGTTCATGGTACAAAGAAAAATCTACGAATTTTCATTAAAATTTTAAATGGTTAATTTTATTGTGAATAATTTTTAAGACTTATTACGGATTTTAAAAACATTTCACTCTTCCCATTCCCTAATGTTAGTCACGCGCCTTTAGGGTTCAAGTCGTGACATCCACATATTGATTTTTGCACTCTATTATTATTTTTTAGAATTATAAATTACATAATTATCCTTTATTAAAAAATTTTATTATTTTATTAATTACAAATTTAAAACTAGCATTTATTTTTATTTTCCTTCCAATTTTATTGTTTGATAATTAACATTTTAAAACTATTTGGAATTGAGGTTCGTTTTGCGTTAATAAAATTTAATATAGCCTGTTTTGTTTTTGAAAGGACTTTTTAACTTTTAACTTATCTTAATTGTAAAATTTGCACCAATTATAGTGATTAACATATTTCTTAATTTTTTATGAAGAGATTTTTTTAAAATGCCATATGCATATAATTTTTTTATTTTTATCATCATTTTAAAAAAAATTAAAATAAATGTGATTAAAAATCATTATAAAAATTAAACAGTAATTCATCATATAAAAGGTATTCATAAATTCAATGAATAGAGCTAAAATCGATTTACATGTAATTTAGATCAAATACATTCCAATAAGTACTCTAATTAAATTATACTACGAAAAGTCTATTTAATAACAAAATATAGCACTTACTTTTCTATTATTAATATGTTATAACATTTATCTAAAAAATTAAAATTACAATAATTTTTCAAATGATGAATTTTCATTAAATTTTTATAATATATATTTTTAATCAAGTAATTTGATTTTTATATTATTTTTTAAAAAATCATGATAATAAAAATAAAAATAAAATAATGTTCACATGATACTAAAAAAATTGTTCATAAAAGTAAAAATTAAAAAATTGTTCATAAAAAGTGAAAAAAGTTTTTTTTTTAATAATTGGTGCAAGTTTTATATTTATCTAAACAAATTAAAAGGTAAAGAATGTTTATAAAAAAATTTAATTGACTATACTAAATTTTTTAATGTAAAAAAAAAGATGTAAGTTGAAGTATAAGTAGTTTTATAATTGTAAACATTAAATAGTAACTTTAGAAAAAAACAATTAAAAAGACTATAGTTTAAAAATAATAGTTAATAAAAAAATAAATATTTAAACGAAAGGTAATTATATAAGTTGAAATTTTAAAAAATAAAAAAATGAGTATAAAAATAAATTAGAAAAGTGAAAAAATCCCCACATAAAAAAAGACTTTGTCTTTATTAGAGTCAATTGTAAGAGCATTATTAATCAGATTTTCAGTTTAGATTCTAATCAACATTTGGTCTAGCGGATTAGGGATTCAGTTGTCTAGCGGACCAAAAACCTTGTTATAATGAGGAGCACTTTTAAACTCATTATATTATATATATAAACGGGAGCGAATATATTGTTCCCACAAGTAATAAAATATATACATAATTAGTTTAGAAAAGTAGAGTTTGAAATTTTCACTATTTTTTTTATAGTATTAAAAATTAAATATTTTTACTTATTATTAAAAAATCCTATATTTGAAAAAACTGTAGTTCACTTTTTATATATTTAAATTCATTGATTTTATCTCCTTCATAAAAAATATAATATGACTTCGGAAAATGATACACTAAATAAATTTTTTTTTAAAAAAATCTCAGACTATTAAATTATGTAGAATAATTGGCTTCTTGACTGCTGGTGCATGTATATTTTTAATATACTTCTCTTTTACTTTCTATGAAAAATGTTATTTATATGAAAAATTTATAAATAAATAAATAAACATACATGTGTCCTATCCGCAATTACATGTTTGGAAAATTTTAACATTAATTAATTTAATAAAATGGAGAATACCTCCAGTATTAAATTATTTTATGCCATAATTTTTATTTTAAAAAATACAAGCAACATGCATGATTAATCAATATTAATTGATGTTTTTTTTTTTTTTTACCTCAAGAGTTCCCACGGGTGACATCTTAAGGGGATGCCTTCCCAGCCAAGCTCCTTAGCCTGGACATTAATTCATGTTAAATGTGATTATGTGAAACTATTTGTGATAAAAAAAAAAAAATTTCTCAAAAATAGATAAAAACTAAAAATATTATCAAAAACTATATTGACCTTAAACATTTTTAAAAACTAATTTTTTAAAATTAACTTTTTTAATTTTTTTCAAATTTAAACTATTTTCTTTTTCTCTCTTATTTATAGGGTATTGTCTTTTTTTTTTTTTAAATTATCGATATTTTTTTAATGTTTTCATCTTTTTTTTTCTCAATATTTTAATGCTAAATATTTTTTTCTATTTTTAAGTTACTATCTTCTTCTTCTTTTTTTCATATTTTTTCTACTATTTTTATCTTTTTTTCTCAACTCTTTTATTGTCTTCATCTTTTTTTTTTCTCAATATTTTTTTATGCTCAACATTTTTTCTATTTTTAAGGTACTCTCAACATTTTTGTTTGCTCAACATTTTTTTTATTTTTAAGATACTGACATCATTTTTTTTCCTCAACTTTTTTTCTTAATATTTTTTTTCCTTTCAAAACTTTTTTTAAGCTACTATCTTATTTTTAAAAAATGTTTTTTTTTACTCAAAATTTTTTTCTACTATTTTCATGTTTTTTTTTCTCAACATTTTTTCTATCTATAAGCTACTCTCAACATTTTTTTTGCTCAATATTTGTTTTTATTTTTAAGGTACTGTCATCAACTTTTTTTTACTCAACGTTTTTTTCTCAATGTTAAGGGATAAGCATTAGACTTATAGTTTGTTATATTTGTTGTAACAATATGTTGTTTATATATTTTATACCTTTAATACAATACATTATTCTTGGGTTTTCTACAATTATAACTTGGTATCAAAACTTTATAAAAAAAAATGACATCTTCATCTTCTTCCTTTTCGTCTCTCTCCTCTTCTTCTGCCTCTTCCCAAACTATCTCATCTTCAACCTCTATTAATTTTTATCTTCAAACCCTTTTTTTTTTTTGTCCTCTAATCACTCACCTACTCATATCCATCAAAAATTTTCTATTAAGTTAACATCCAAAAATTACATAGAATGGAAACTCCAATTCAAACCACTCTTCAGTTTCTATAATTTACATGGCATAGTAATGGTACTGGGATGTGTCCCTCTCGGGAAAGACTCAATCCTAAAACACAACAATCTAAGCCAAATCCTGATTACCTTACCTAGTTCACCAAGGATCATATGCTTTTCTCTTGGTTTCTTTCCTCCATAACTAAGGAAATCTTTCCTCATTTAATCAGTCTTTCACCCTCTACTGATGATTGGTGAGCTTTAGCCACTGCATTCGGCACCGTCAGTCATGCTCAGAAAACTTAACTTCATATTGAGCTACACAACCTCTCTAAAGGAGATAAATCCATTTCTCAATTTCTCTAGGAAGCCAAATTTATCGTTGATTCTCTCACCCTTGCCAGACAACCTATTTAAGATATTGAGTTTAATGTTATCATGTTTTGCCATATTAGTGCTAATTTCAATCCCATAATTACTGCTCTTCAATAACATATTATCCCTCCTAACTTTCATGATTTACATGGGCAGCTGGTTTCTCATGAGCTGTTGTTAAAAGCCTAGCAACCAAATGCTCCTTCTGTTCACCTTGCTTAATGCAGTATTAATGCATCAACATATTCTTCATTGTCATCTACTCGTGGCCATTTTATCTGTGGTCATAGCCGAGGTAGATATCCTAACAAGAATTTTATAGCTCGTTAAATATATGGCTATCAAAATCATTCTACTTTATAATGCCGATGGCAGTTTGACTCCTCATTCACTACTCCCTATCCTTCGATGGCTAACGTCATTCTCAGCCCTCCTATACAGTTCAGGCGTATCTCAACACTTTGTCTACTGAGCCATTAATTAACATGGTAACCTGGGAACCTCCTTCTTCAGTCAATTGGTATCTGAACAAGCACAACACATCATGTAACCCCTGACTTAAGTTCCCTAACATTGGCATATGAATACAAGGGTGAGGACCAATTACTTATTAGTGATGGTAAGGGCTTAGTGATTGCTCATGTTGGCACCTCTCATGTTTCATCTCCATCAAAATCTTTTGCTTTAACAGATGTGTTACATGTTCCAAATATAACAAAGCCTCTACTTTATATTTGAAAACTTTGTTCTAATAATGCCTATTTCTTTGAATTTCATAATGACCATTGTGTTGTAAAGGACAAAGTGACGAGGCAATCACTTCTTCGAGGGTTAATTGGTTTAGGGCTCTATAGGCTGCGTGATTGGCATAAATATCTAGGTCACTCCAATTATCAGACTGTTCGTGCCTTAGTTCGATAATTTCATTTACCATGTTCTTCTAATAAAGTATCCAGCTAGAGGTGTGAAGCTTATTATCTTGGTTAGATGCATCAACTTTCATTACCATTGACAAATAATCAAAGTACTAGGCCATTGCAATTGATGCATTCTGATGTATGGGGTCCTGCACCCATATGTTCTTCAATAGGGGATAGATTTTTTGTATTATTTACTGATGATTTCTCCTTGTTTACCTAGATTTTTCCTCTTAAAATCAAGAGTGAAGTTCCTTCCATTTTTAATCAATTTTAAAAAATGCTTTAAAATTAGTTACAATGCAAAATTCAATCCTTTAATTCTGATTAGGGTGGTGAGTTTCACCCTTTACATGCCCATTTTAAAAATATAAGGATTCATCATCGTATCTCATATCCATATACACATGAATAAAATGTGATTGCCGAAAGAAAAATCTAAAATATTATTGATATTGGCAGTATACCTTTGAAATAATAGTTTTTTTTAATTAATTAGATGCCTAGTACTACTCTCTCTAATGGTATTCCTTTCTAATTCTTATTCAAACATATTGCAGATTTTTTATTCTTGAAAATTTTTGGACGTGCAGCATATCATCTACTTCATCCTTATTACATGAATAAATTTTCTTTCCACTCCAAACAATGTATTTTTCTTAGATATTCACATCACCATATGAGATATCATTGTCTTGACAAAGATACATGACATATTTATGTTGCTAGGCTTGTTCAATTTGATGAAAAAATCTATCCATTCAAGTCTATTAGTTTGGTTTCTACTGGAGACACTCCATCTACCTTAGGTCCCTTCCACACACCATGGCTCTAACTCACATTTCTCATGCCTACAGCTTCTTCATAGAATTTGACTCCTTTACAAAGTCTTGCTTTCAACACTTTTATCCTAGGTCAAACTTCTAATCTCTCTGAAACTCTATCTTCATCGTCCTCTCCTACTCCAACACTTCATCATAATCCTTTCCTACCTAATTCTCCTAACCAATCTCATTCCATATCCCCATCTTTTCCCCAACCACCCTTATCCTACAATGTTGCTGACACTAGTCCACTCACCACATCTCTTATGTCATCCAAAAACTTAACCAAACACATCCAGCCTCACTGTACACACCACATAGTGTTATGTCCTAACCCAAAACTAAAAGTACTCTCCATTACCACCACTACTAATAACACTACAACATCCAAGTTACACACCTGCTCTTCCAAAATCATTACTTCATCACCAATTCTTCCTTTTTCTTCCTTGTTACCACATACCAAACCATCTTCCTATACATAAGCTTCTAAATTTTCCCAATGGCAAGAAGCAATGCAATAAGAGCTTATTGCTTTACATGAAACTAATGCCTAGACATTAGTACCTAAACCTCCAAATGTAAATATTATGGGAAATTGATGGGTCTATAAGATAAAGAGACATGCTAATGGTGTTGTTAAGCAGTATAAAGCTCACTTGGTTACAAAGGGCTATACATAGAAGCATGGCTTAGACTACAATGAAACCTTTAGTTTTGTTTTCAAACCAATCATATTTTGAACAATCTTGTCTATGGCTCTCTCTCAATACTGGCACTTCTAATAACTTGATGTGAGTAATGCTTTTTTACATGGAAATTTGGATGAAACTGTCTATATGCTTTAACTATAGGGATTTATTGATAAAAAATTTCCCCATTATGTATGCAAACTCAATAAATCTCTATATGGTCTCAAGCAGGTGCCTCGCGCATGGTTTTAGAGGCTCTACTCTTTTTTATTACATATTGGTTTTGTTACTTCCAATTCAGATTCTTCTCTATTTATTTATAATCACGACGCCTCTAAATGCTTTTTGCTTATTTATGTTGATGATGTGCTTCTCACAACTAATAGTCATACTATCATTCAATCTATTACTCATCAACTATCTACTGAGTTCAAACTTAGAGATCTTGGTCGATTATATTACTTCTTGGGCATTGAGGTTCATCACTTACCCACCGGAATGGTCCTTTCATAACAAGCTTACTTGCAAGATCTACTAAAGAAAATGAATATATTCAATGCTAAGCCAATTTCTACACCTATGGCATATGGACAATCACTTTCTTATCATACAGGAACTACTCTTTCTACAGAAGATGCTTATCATTTTGGACAGTGTTGTGGTAGTCTTCAATATGCCAGCATCACATATCTTAACATCTCTTTTGTAGTCAACAAACTTTATTAGTTCATGCATCAACCCACAAATGAACATTTTAAAGCATTAAAATGCCTATTAAGGTACTTGAATGGCACTCTTCATCATGGTTTATTTTTTATTAATTGCTCATTTATTTCTCTCCTAGCCTTCTCTGATGCTGATTGGGTAGGATCCCTAATGATTGACGTTCAACTGGTGGTTTTCTCATTTATCTTAAGACTAATCTTATTGCATGGACTTTCAAAAAGTAACGAACTGTGGCTCGATCTTCCACTAAATATGAGTTTAAAGCCATTATCAATGTGTATGTTGAACTTAAATGGCTTCTTCATTTGCTTATTGAACTTGGTGTTTCAAATCCAAAACCGCCACGTGTATGGTATGATAATGTTGGTGCAATATTCATTTCTAATAATCCAATTTTTCATGCTAGTACACGCCATGTAGAGGTTGATTTTCATTTTGTTTGCAATTTAATTACTTCCAAAAGCATTTCGATTGGCACCATCTCCTCATCATACCACTTGATTGATATTCTAACCAAAGCTCTACCAAAGCAATAATTTGCAGTGCTCTTTTCCAAACTTTGGCTCATGTCCGCACCACTTTCAACTTGCAGGAGGGTGTTAAGGGATAAGCATTAGACTTATAGTTTGTTATATTTGTTGTAACAATATGTTGTATATAAATTTTATACCATCAATACAATACATTATTCTTGACTTTTCTACAATTATAACTCTCAATATTTTTTTCTCTTCAAAACTTTTTTTTTTTTCAAATGAATGATTAAGAACTAAACATATTCAATTGTTGTAAAAAAAAGCAATAAATATTTTCACCTATTGTAACAACAAGTAATAAACAAAATTTTTCCATTTTATATTTTTAAAAATAAGGATTTTATTTTTTATTTTTTTACTTTGATTTGTTTATAAAATGTCTAACAAGTTTTTTTTTTCAAAAAAATAAATTATCTTAAACTTATTGATCATCAATATATAACATATTTATAACAGAAATATGTTTTGTTTGAGCCAAAATTTGAGAGGAGCCAAAAAAAAAAGTATATGAAAAGGGAGAGTTGAATTTATAAAAGAAGAAGAAAAGAAATTTCTGGAAGAAGAAGAAAAGTAAGTTTCCTGCCGTGATTTGACATCATTCGCCGGGAATGCAGATGAAGCCCATCCTAAACTACCTCCATAGCAAGCTCTTGCTGCGTCCCCGGGAAAAATTATGTTGCTTTATTATCAATTCAAGAATCAAATCCCTGCATTTCTTTCATAGAGCATTGACATCAAGTTAGATCAAAACATCTATGTATCATCACCAATCACAAAATGACCTGTCCCCTTTTTGTTGTTATGTTTTTGAAACCAATATTTTTGACGTTCCAGATAATGTCATTCACATATACACTTAAAACAGCTAAACTAATATATCTATAAAATGCACATTGAATAAAGGCAATAAAAAGTGCTTTTGGACGGTTAAGCCTTGACAAGATCACCATCAAAGCCAAAAATAACAAGATGTCCAGGTAAACAGACCACACAAGAAACTATAATTGAATGCATTCAGTTCAGGAAATCTAAGCTGCTAAAGCCATGGTTTATTATGTCAGAGGCAACAAATTGACAAGGAAACAATAGCAAAAACTGATCAAATCCATCAAAAATAAATTTTCTTGGCAGACAGAAGCAGTACCTGAACCGACTCTCAACCATATTCATCGAGGCTTTCATATGATTTTCTCTTCCTACATCCTTTCATATGGAGCTTTGAGAATCAGACAGAGGTACAGATAAATTTATGACAGATGGTAATGGAATCGAGGAATCATCTTCCTCCTTTTCAAATTCCAGAGTTATTTCCAATTGTTCGGAAGTACAAGAAACAGTTTCCATCCTGTTCGGGTAGGAGATTGTGTCATCCATGGGTCTAGTACTGGCTTCATGGAGTGCAGATGCCAACGACTTGCTATTCTAAGACAAATTGGTGAACTTCATTCTTCTTGCAGGTTCTTTCAGTGTTGTAGGAGATATCGGATTGAAAGAATTGAATAATCTTCCACCAAAATAAAGACCATTTCTAGATGATAAAGATTTTGTTGGCGGTCAACATGCAATGTCATCCTCCATACTGCAGAAAGGAGGGCAGTGAGTTGCTTCTCAGGAAGAAGCAACTCATAATCGGACTGCTCACTAGTAACATTTAAAAGCTTCTGAATATTATCCTGCCACAACAGGAAATCGATTATCAACATCTCAGTATATTTTAAAAGCAATGTCCTCGTAGAATTACCAAATTTATTAAATTTCACACACTAACTAATCTTCTGGTGGCTATTTAATGGTTTCAAAGACATTTCTTCTTTCTTTTTGCTATATTGGTTTCAACGACATTTCGAAAGTGAGAGTGATTTTTTCATTGTTTTTTTTTTATTCTACCACAAACCATAAATTGATAAACTTTTAAAGTTTTTGCCATAAATTAGCAAAAAGCCTTATTACGTTTGGGTTTTCATGGTAGTTGGATTGAGTTAATAATGCATTGTATATCTACTGTTTCTTTTCCATTTTGATTAATGGCTCACTAGAAAATATCTTTTGTCCTTCTAGAGGTATTTATCAAGGGGATCATCTATCTCTATAATTTTTTTTTTCTTTTTATGCGGTCTTCATAAGTTTATTCAGGCGAGCAGAGTTCAAAGGGCTATTAAAAGTAGTATATAACAAGTATACTACTTGTATATATATATTTTTTATATACTTCAAAACATTTTAAAAAAATCTAATAATTTAATTATATATTATTAGAAAATTTATCAAAAAAATACATGATCTTCAATGTGTATTTAATTAATGAAAAATAATAGTATTTAATTAATTTAAAATAAATAAATAAATAAAAATAGTATTTGTATGTTAAAAATAAACAAAAATAAATATAAATACCTCCATTATCAACTTCTGCTTTTTTGTTTTTCTTTATCTAAAGATTAAATTAAAAAAAATTCAAGATATATATATATATATATATATATATATATATATATATATATATATATATATATATATATATATATATATATAATTCTCTTCTTTCTCAACTCTCTCTTTGAAATTTTGATTATTTATTAAAAGTTATTTTTTGTTTTATATTTGAATATGTTAATTATAATTTTTTTAAAATTTAAACCATATGTATTTTTTAGTCATTCAATTTTATATATAGACACACACACATACATACATACATGGATGGATTTCTTACCGAACTTCAAGTCTTTATTTCTTTTCTTTCTCAACTCTCTCTTTGGAATTTTAATTATTTAGTAAAAGTTATTTTTGGTTTTATATTTGAAAATGTTAATTATATTTTTTTTAAATCTAAGTCATATGTATTTTTTAGTCATTCAATTTTTTAATAATTTTTAAATTTAATAATAATAATAATAATAATAATAATAATAATAATAATAATAAAACGTACTTTTAGTTGGCATTAATAGGTCTCGCATTGCTTTTCATAAAAAGTTATGAAGCACTTGTCGAGCATTATAAACACCATTAGTCAAAAAGGAAATGAAAAGAGAAGGGGAGGAGAAAATAAAATAAAATTAAAAGAAAAGGGAAGAAAAAAAAGAATATAAAAAATGAAGGAAAAATAATGGTAGAATGAAAAAATAAAAAGAAAATAAAAAAGAAAAAAAGAGAAATGAAAAGGAGAGAAAAATATGGAGAAAATAAAAATAAATCAATCAATCAATGAGAAAATAAAAATAGAAAATGAAAGAAAAAAGAGAAAATAAAAAGTGGAAAGGAAAAAATAATGGGAGGGGAAAATAACAAACTAAAAAAATAAAAAAGAGAGAAAATAAAAATGGGGAATTCCACATTTAAAACTAAGTCAAATAAAGAAAAGTATTTCCTGAAAAATAAAAAAATAAAATAAAGGTAAAAAAATAAAATAAAAAACGAGCCACTCTTGATAAAAAAAAAATAATTATTAAAAATGATATTTCTTTATAAACCAATAAAAAATTTATCCAATTTTATAAATTTGTCATTTATTTTCCATATCCTTTTTAGCAAAGCCCAAATTTGGGTGTTGACAATTATATTTTTTATTTATATATTTCAACTTTTTTATGATATATATTATATAATAGATTACTTTAAATTATTTTAACTAGCAAGCATGGAAAACTATCAGAAATTTTACGCTTGCATTTCAGTTTAAGGTCGATATATCATTTTTTTTTTTTGCAATATACAAACAAGTAAAATTACAACATTATAAAACCTATTGGTATAAAAGAATTTAAATATTTGCTATTTTTGTAGATTTATCATATTTGTTACTTTTGGTAAAGTCAATATGTAATAATTTTAACACAAATAAGTTTTTAGTTAAAATTAAATAAAAATACTAAATTAAACATTAAATTTACTCTTTCTAAATTGATAAATTAAAATAATTATAACTTTTGAAAATTTATACATATTTTAAATTTTGATAAAATATAATAATTTAGACAATTTAATCATTTTAATATAGATAATAATTTATTTAATATAAAAATGTTCATACAATAATAAAAATGAAATTTACTCGTGAAAAATTATTTATTTATAAATAATTTCTATTATAATATTTTTAAAAAAATAAAGTTATTTTAATATAAAAAAAATATTATTCTAAATAATTTAGATTTTAAAAACTACTTCATACTTATTTATTTGAAATAAGTAAAAATTATCAAACTTTAAAATATGATATCTTATTATATAATTTTTAAATTTATTAAACTTTCAAACATTCATAAATTTAAAATATTATGTTTAGTAAATTTAATTTTTAATTGCTACATTAGTTTTTTTAATTTAATTTCACCAAAATAATTTTAAAATTTTTTTACCAAAAATAAAAAATAAGATAAAATTATAAAAAATTGCAAACATTTGAATTTTTATATTAATACATCTTTATAAATTTTTTGTAATTATGATAGATAAATTTGATATTTTATAGATATTAGGTGAACATTTTTATTGAATTTTGACTAAATATTTTTTTGTGTTAAAATTATAAAAATATTTTTATAAATTACAATTAAATTGTTAATGATGAAAAATATCTAAATTTTTATACTAATATGATATTTATAAATTATAAATTATAAAATTAGTTTTTATTAAGTCAACATTTGTGTGCGTGCGTGAGTACATAAAACGTTATTTGGTGCCGAACAATAGAATTTCTACCATTAATAATAATAATAATAATAATAATAATAATAATAATAATAAATAATCACAGTTTTATTACTTCATTCAACATCATTTTTGGAGATTTTATTTTTTTTGCTTCCAAAAATAATGACTACTGCTAAATTTATGTTGTTCTCTGTCACAACTCGAACCCGATGACACGTGATCGGCATTAGTGAATGGGTAAATAATAAACCTCTGAAACCTATAATAAACCTTAAAGGAAAGAAAAATAAAACCTTACAATTTAAAACTTTATTTCATAACATAACACATTATTAAACTGATTTTTATAAAAGTAAACATAATCGAGTGCATAATAAAAATATTCTCTAGCGTGACATATCATAAATCAGTCTTAAATCATTTTACATAAGCATGGTTAATTAAAATAAAATACATAAGTATACTTAAGTCATACAAATTCTTAATACAGTTACTACTACAGTACAACTTACAATGACCTACATAATATGGCCGATGATGAAGAAATCCAGCGTGTAGGCAGTCTGATGTCGAACTCCCAAGCTCCTGAAAAAAATAAATTGAGGAGAATCAAACCTCATTGAGTAAGTCAATAAAAAGAGATGTACGGTTTGAAAACCCTTTTTGAAAACCATATAGTTATAGTGAAAATAATTTATAATGTATAAATATAGCTTTTGAAAAATCTCAATAGAACCCTAAACTCAAGTTTCTAACTGGCCAACTGGGCCCACTTATTTCAACTGCACTGTCGGTCCCCGAGAGTAAAGGCATCAACCGAGGTACCAAGCTGCAGTCATCCACTTAATCCAAATACGTGGCACTGGCAGTCCCCAAGAGCTCAAGCATCAATCGAGGCACTTATCCCAGCCCATTATTAACTTTCCAATCACTGGCGGTCCCCGAGAGCATAGGCTTCCATCAAGGTACCTGTCTCAGTGTAATATCCACCAATCATACATAAATCGGATCCATCTCTCAATCTCTACCATGTGCACACGATCCTGGTGAAACCCACCAAGTAGCCCGTTCTACCAAAATTTCTCAAAACTGATTTTTAAATAAATAAAATGCGTTTAAACCATAAATAATAGCATTAAGTTAAATAAATCATATAATAAATATTAAAAATATGAGCACACACATTCTTTAAATAAAACACATGCACAAATCATTTTATTAACTTTCAAGATGAACGAGGCGTCTGCCTCTATCCAACAGCTTCCACTTTGATATGCTCGAGAAAAATAAATAACATACCTCTTTTAAAAACATGTCTATGGAATTGAAATCGAAAATCAACAAAAATAGTGAAATTCTAGGCTGATTCGAGGAAGACCAGATAAGACTCTATAGACAAGAAAAAGCCTAATTAACGGTAGAAATTTACTAAAGATATCACATTTACGAGAAAATTTACCAAAATTTCGGCAGAGTCTCCTCTGTAAAACGAACATCTCTCTACCATAGGTAGAGCTATTTCTGCATAAAAACGCACTTCTAATAATCATAGACATTCACACTTAAGTCGGGCTTCCAAAGCTACACTTAGTCCCGACCGAGATCATAACTCAATAGAACATCACAAAACTAAATCATTTCTTTCCCCAAAAAATACACATCACATATATAAATATCCGTAGTTCAGAAAATCATCTCTCATTAAAGCTTAAAAAAAAAATTTCACAAATATATATAATATTTGGAAACAATATTAAAAAAATTAATATTACTTAATTAAAATGCTTATAAATTTATAAAAAAATTCTCTAACCACCTAAATTTTAATAAAACCAATTAAAATATATATACTTAACTATAATAAGCATAATTTACATATTTACCCATATAAGAATAAAAGTATATATATTATTCAAAATGATATTTAGTATATTATAAAAAATTAATTTGAAAATTTCCTTTTTAATTCCCTTAATTATAATTAAAACCAACCACAATTTATTATTTAACTATATTTAACAAAAATTACATTTCTACCCCTATAATATACAAACTTATATAATACACTATTAATACTAAAAAAAAATCCCTTGAAAAATTATACAAACATCTAAAATCATTTTCTCTACATTAAACATCTTAATATAATTAAAAACATATAATTGACTACTAATTTCTTCCAAAAATATAATTTAGCCTAATTATTCACATTTGACATAAACTTAAAAATAATTATAAAAATAGTATAAAAATCACAAAAACCATAAATTAAGTTTTAAAATTAATAACATTTAATAATAATACCAATTATCAAAATTTCATAATTTTTAACAATTAATTTTGAAATTAACAAAATATTAATTAAATATCCAAAATTCACAATTAATACAATAATTTTGAAAATCTTAAATAAAATCAATACACTAAAAAAAATAATTAACTTTAATTACCCTAATTACTAATTGAACTCAAATAAAAATCAATTAAAATCAAATAAATATCAAATAATCTTAACATAATTCTGTATAAATTTAATAATTCACTAAAATTCCCAAGAAAATCAAAACTAACATCACCAAACAATAAACAACTACACAAGTCCTAGGATCTACCGAAAACATCAACAAAATTTGAGAGGAAAAGAAGAGAATGAGTGAGTGTTACTCACTGTCCGACAAGGTAGTTTGGAGGAGGAAGAAGAGGACTTACTGCCACAAAAAATGGGGGACGATGGAGGCAGCTCGACACAATAGGGAAGCAGCACTAACAGAGGAGAACCGAAGCTGGGCAGGACTGGAAGTGCAGAGCTGTCGCGTGGGGAAGAGAGGATGCTACCTGGTGAGGAAGAAGAAGGGCAGCAGCAACAACAACCTGGGAGCTCAATCCACAACGGAAATGGTGGTTTTCAGGTTGTGAGGAAGGTGGCACAGTGAGAGGAGAGGTGGTGTTGGTTACAGACAGAGTGAGGAGGGAGCTAATGGGTAGTTTCGGTGGGTTCCTTCTCTCTCTCTATATGTACATATATATATATATATATATATATATATATATATATATATATATATATATAATCACACTTATATCTATATATAATAATAAAATTTTAAAATAACAAATTCTTAAATTAATATTAACATAAATACATACCAATTAAATAGCTAGATAATAAAAATTATGCAATCTAATTTAAATTTATTTATCACTAACAAAATTCGATAATTACTTTAGTTAAACAAAAACGTAGGGTGTTACTATAGACGGCGGGGTTTAGCGTGTGTCCAAGATTTTAGCAACCGCGACATTGTTTAGGCTCAGGGCCTTAGAGAATATACTAACCACTGTCACAAAGATATGGCATGGAGATGAGGAGTCGCCACCTAGGGTAATAACTGGGACAATTTGATTAGTGGTACTCAATTCTCTAAAAGAAAATTAGCACCACAACCAGAAGATTCTGGATACGAAATACTAACTTCTCTTAGTCTCGTATTCATTTAGAATAATTTTATAAATGATTATTTCATCCACTAATTACATACAATTTTATTAAACCCTAATTAACATCCATCTATCCACAAAGGCAACAAGTAAATAAAATTACAAGAAAAAATGCACTCAAGATCACGTTGTCCCTAAGTCTAAAATATGTCAATTTTACTTAAATAAGTTAGCTAAATCTACATTTTATTTACAAGTGAAATAGAAAAAGTGGGCCTACATTTTATTAATTAATGAGCCTAAATCTATATTTTTTTTTAGTCTTTCTAAGATATGAGCTTAAGTCTATTCAATTTTAAAGAAGAAATTAAATTAATGGGCCTAAGTCTCAATATGGTTTTATTTTAAATAAAATGTGGGCTTAGGTCTATTTATTTTAAAAGAAATGCAATTAAATGAGCTGAGCTAAGTCTAAACAATTTTAATTAACTAAGCAGGCCTAAAATCTAATTAACCTAATAGGCCTAAGTTGATTTTAATTATTTAAAGTCCTAAACCATTTTTAAACCTATTTATTTAGTGGGTTAGACCTAAACGTGGGCATGGGGCCCAAAACATAAAAACATAAAAAAAAAAGTCCAAAATAAATAAAACATAAAAAATGGATCAAACAAACATTAAAGTGATTTTCTAAAAAAACCCTAAATTAATTACATGCAAACCCTAATTTAACTAAAGCCACCATTAATTTTAATTAATTTTTACCCAATTGAACCTAATTACTAATCAATTTTAAAGTATAGAAATTTAAATGTTTCACTATTCCTACTACTGGGGCTATTACAGACTACATATAAAATTAAAATTAAATAATTATACACCCAGAAATTAAAATAAATTACACAGGATACAAAAATGCAGAATAACAATTAAAATCCTAAGAACTATTATTAAAACAATATAGGTTCATCCATGGCATTCCATGGATCTTCTGTTCAATTAAACATAGACGGTATCCTCCTCCTCAATCCATAAAAAAAATAATCAAATTAGTAGTGAAATTAAATAATAAAATAATTAATGAAATGAATAAAAATCATAGAAGAGAAGAAAGAAAAAGTGAATGCTGTGCATATGCCCTTTTTCGGTCCCTCAGATTAGGATTTTCACCGATGAAATTGACTCAGTGTTGATTTGGAGACTAAAAATCATTGTATCGTCTTCCTCAAATGAATTGCAAAATTTAGGGTTTTTTAAAGAACAGAGAAATCAAAGCCTTTTTTTTTCCATCTATAAAAATCCTCTCGCCAAAAAACCTTCTGCCCTAGCCTCCCCAGCCAAAGGAAAACCTCCCTCTCTCACATGCATGTAGACTTTGCTTTTAAATGCAGAGTCAGCGCATACTAAACTTCCTCCAAAGGAGGAACAGACCTATTTGATAATATCAGATAGCGTTTGTTTTTATTTCAAAAAAAAATATCTTCTGCATTTCTTTTTTTAAAAAAAAACTTTTCAGATAAAAAGTTGAATTTTCAACCAATCAAAACATTGAAAAATTCAATAAAAATAAGGAAAAGTACATAAAAAAGTCAAAAAAAAAGAATTGTTACGCATCGGCACTGTGCAATGCCGACCGGCATTGTGTAATGTCGATCGGCATTGTCTAATGCCGATCCTAAAAAATATTTTTTTTACCAAAAAAACCCTTAAAAAATGACTTATTTACAATCAAATCTTAAAAAAATATTGCAATTTAGTCCCTAAAGTCCAAAAAATCAATAACCAAGTTCAATTTTTGAATAAATTTCATCATAGGGGCTTACATCGCAATTGTGCACAATTGCATCCTGAAATTGGGTGCTTACAGTTGCCCCCCTTTGTCATTTTTTGCTTGAAAAATTGTGGCAAAGCAATAGAAGCACACAATTTCAAAAGAAAGAAATTAGGACACTCGATTGTATCCTAAATGACGGATTGATGCTTAAATTGTTGAGCATGGTGTAGTGTTTGATAAGTCACACTATATTTCCTGTGGAACGTCTAGTGGACTTTGTGCAAATGAGTTTCGCTATATTCCTTATGGGACGTTTAGTGATGATAAGTTAAAAACTTGTTATAGTTCCTGTGGAACATCTAGCAATGATGAATTTCGTTATATTCCCTATAGGACGTCTAACGATGCACACTATATTCCCTATGGGACATCTAGTGTAGATGAATTAAAATTTGCTATAGTTCCTATGGAATGTCTAGCAATGATGAATTTCGTTATATTCCTTATGGGACGTTTAACAATGCACACTATATTCCCTGAGGGACGTCTAGTGTAGTTGAATTGAAAAAATTACATCATACTCGGTCATATGATGCCGATTATACTCGATCGTATAATCGATTGAGGATACATTGCACTCGATCGTACAATGCCGACTACACTCGGTCGTATAGTCTGTAATTGAAATATCATTATATTCCCTATGGGACGTCTAACGATGCACACTATATTCCCTGTGGGACGTCTAGTGTAATTGAATTAAAATAAATTACATCATACTCGATCGTATGATGCCGATTATACTCAGTCGTATGATGCCGATTATACTCAGTTTTATAATCAATTGAGGATACATTGCACTCTATCGTCCAATGTCGACTACACTCGATCGTATTGCCTTTGGGGGATCCCCAGTTCCATTTGACATCAGCTATTGCAATCTTCCAGAGCATGCACAGAGTGAGTACGCGCGTGACTTGATCGGGTTTGCCCAAGCATGGAAGAATCGGAAGAACGTTCTTCTTTCATCATTGGTTAAGGGATTTAGACGCCTTCCTAATTTGACTCCTCGTCAGATTATTCATAAGGCGAGGTGTTTCCTCTTGATATTATTAGGCACGACCCTCTTTTGTGAGACCGGTCATGAGGTCAATATTACTTTGTTGGGTCCTCTTCATGACTTGGATCGAGTTGCCACATTAGATTGGGGATTTGTTGCACTTACTTATATTTATTATAGACTGGACACTATCTGTAGAGGTGTTGTCACGATGTGTGGCTTTTGGCACGTCTTGCATATATATTCTCATTCATTTGATCTCTATTGTTTTGCTCTTCTTTACTTTTTCTGATATGTTCTTTTTTTTTCAAATTTGAAGCATAGAGATCGGGCTGATTCGAGGCTTTAATGCTATCAGTTCTCATAAGACCTTTCCTCTAATGATGAGATGGGTTTCTTCTCACCTTGCTAGCAACATGAACACTTTACAGACGTACCGTGATAAGTTGAACACTGTCAAGTGGTGCCTGGTAAGGAAAAATAAAATCATTACTATGCTACAGTTTAATAGAAATTTGATTTAATTTACACAAATTGCAGATAAATTCTGATTGGTTGGAGGGTGCTGAAGACATCCACCGATATGATTTCATGGCGGTTGTAGCTCGTTTAGAGCCTATGAGGATCCTGCTCTCTGGTCATGGCTGTCTGATGTGGTATCTAGGGGAGCGAGTGTATTGCTGGTCTGCTGGCCCTTCTCGACATCACATTCCATTTGATGTCCCCTCCTCTATGCTCCACAGCTCTCATCTTACGGGTTCAGAGTTGAGAGATGCACTACAAGGATATGCTACCTCAAATTTCCTTAAGCATTCTTGACATTATCAGCAGTTTATTCATGAGAGCCTCCTGAAGCATGTTCATATTGACGATGATGAGGTAATTTCACATTATTTCAGCTTCTGTTTCTAGAACCTATGACTCACTCCTTCTCTTTATAGTTTAAGGAGGTTTGCTCTCCTATTGATATCGATGAAGAGACTGAGATTGCTCTAGAGATTGAGAGCCCTGAGCCTAGACCTAGTCCTTGTCATCCTGCTCAGCACGTTAGGTCTAGTCACGATGGGGCCTTTATCGGTGCTACGCTTAGCGATGTCTCTCTTCCAGATAAGTCTATATTCTATTGGGCTCCCGCTGTTCAGGCTCCAGTTGAGCAACATATGCAGTTTGGTGATGCTCAACTTTCTAGCTTTTATCCACCAGATGCTTCTTATGTGAGTCTGTTTGCTTTATTTCTTGTATAGATCTATACACTTGACATTGATATTAACAAAATTTTACAAAACAGATTCCCCGGACACAGGTAGAGTATTTATATGGACTTGCCTCATCTTAGAGATTATTTATGATGCAGGTTACAGACAGTTGGCGGGTAAGCACCCTCATTGAGATAATGCAAATGTATGCATGTTATGCATGTAATGCATATGACATGGAGTTTTCTGTGTATGCAGAGCTATTCCAGCGGTCTAGAGCAGGAGAATGAGATGCTTCATCAGCAGCTTGCAGACTTAGGCTTTGATCCGTATAGTGTTGGGATTTCATTTGCTAGATCTCTAGAAACTCATCATCTTGATGACCTTACCAGAGGATAGAGCCCATGGCCTGATACCAAAGCATGAGGTGAATGATTTAGAGCTTTTGTATTCTTGACTTCCTATGTGCATATGTCTGACTGCTCTCTATTGTACTATTATTTTTATTCCTGTACTATCTCAAAAACTGTTAGATATAATTGAAATAGTGTTTGCACTTTAATGGATTTTCTTTTTGAAATAACTAATTAAAAAAGATGGTTTATGAACATTATTTTTTTAATTAATTATCCATTTATCTTAATCCTTTTCCAAGACAGATAATATTGGATAGATAAACAATTAAAAGAATGAATTATCTTCCCAATTATCTATTTATCTTAATCCTTCTCAAATTCTATCACCTTATCCACATCCTTCTTTGCTAGCAGAATCCTTTTCCAACCTGAACTCATCTTCTTTCCCTATATAAGACTATTTAAGGGGCATTCTCCTTCATTCTCTATACCCTCATCATGACTCAAGCATCTCTTCAAACAATAAAGAAATTTCTTAAAAGTTTCAATGGTGATGACTGGAATAAGCTTCAACCTTTCCACATTAAATCCCTAAAATCTCTTCAGCACCTGACTATTGATAACACTCTCCTACACACTGCTTCTACCTTCTAGGATGTTAAGGACCATATATTCAGGTTTAATGGGCAAGAGCTTTGTCCAATGATTGAAGATTTTGCTGCTATTCTGGGATGCACATTAGACTCGACTGCTATGATAGCCCTTCTTGATTTGGAGATGCAATTTCCTGGCAAATTGGTTACATTCTTTGATTTGCCCCTAGCTGATATTTATATGTATATGCATAACCCTGGGACCATCAATCTTTCTTCTTTGATCACCAGCTGTGGGACTCGGGACAAGAACACTGCTTCTTAGACTAGAACAGTTGCTCTTTGTTTATATGCTCAATTTTTGCTAGTTTCTCACCATGGTGGTGCTGATACACACATTGTCAGTATCTTGGAATAGGTAGAGCTTAGAGCTAATCCTATGCCAGTTATCCTTGCTAAGACCATCATTGGGCTCGACAATTTCAAGATTCATAACCGTTTCTTAGGCAGCTTACTTCTTCTTCAGGTGTGCAACCAAAACTTTTTATTTATTTTATTTTATTTTATTTTATTTTTGCCCTAATTTTTGCCTAAGCCGCCCTTTCGGGTTTTCAACTTAATGGGCTTTTATTTTATTATTCTTATATCATTTTTTTTAAGATTTGGTTATAGGAAAAGCTGAGCTTCCTTAATGTACCCCATAATCCTTTGACTTATCAACCTCATTAGCTACAATATCATCATTTGAGAATGAAGGACAAATGTTCTATGGACCAATGGGTTGACTAGTTGAAGAAGATTTCAAATGCTGAGATTACATGGGTCTGCCCTTGGTGGAGATTGAAGTTCATGACTATTGAGTTGTATGAGCACTGTGTTCCTATTCCCGGGTTACACTTCTGTACCTTTTTTACCCCTTTACGCCTTTATCGTCAATATGGTCGCCCTCAGTTCATCGTTACTGTTCTGACTGACTTTGAAGGCTTTCTTTTAAGACAAGATTCTCTAAATAAGATTAGGAGCTTGTGGCCTTGTAGAGCCCTTGAACGAAACATACACCTGGATGTGGATGTTACTACTGATGATGATTACAAAACTTAGGTTGTTATCCAAAAGACAGAACCACCAGGATTTTCTAGGTACAAGAGGACTCAAGCTTTGTATGATGGATCATAAAGGAAGAAACAAAGACATCACTAGATAGAATGGTCTCATAGAGCTAGTTTTAGGCTTTCTTATGTTTTGTTATCCTTTCAAGTACTTATGCTTTATAATAAAGAAGGATATGAAAAGTTTAACAAAACTTCAATTTCAATTTCATTCATTAATTAGGGCCAAAATAAGTACATTTAATACATCACATGACCTGTTATCAACTAGTCCTCATGGATTTTCTAACTGAATATTTTTCACTCACATTTTATTTCCCTAATTTTTGCCTGACTAGCCCTTTACGGGTTTTCTAATTAGCGGGACCATTATTTTTTATTTATTTCCCTAATTTTTGCCTGTCAGCCCTTTGCGGGTTTTCTGAACAATGGGAATGTCCTAACTTTTGCCTGACTAGCCTTTTCAGGTTTTCTAGCCAATGGACTTTATTTTCTTTATTCTACTTTTATTCATATTTTTTATAAGTAGTACTTCTTGAGGCGATCCAAATTAACAGGTTCCATAAAATCATTCCCTTCAAGATCCGATATCTTAGCAGCTCCTTTAGGTAAGACTGATTTGACCAAGTACGGTCCTTCCCAATTCAGTCTAAATTTACCTCTCGGATCGAACACCATAGCTCTAGACTATTTCAACACCATATCTCCAGCTTTGATCTTCCCAGGCTTAACCTTCCTGTCAAACACCCTTGCTATCCTTCTTTGATATATTTGAGTATGGAAGAAAGCATCCATCCTTTTCTCATTTAGAGATACTAGATGATCATATCTTTTCTGTGCCCATTCATTCTTAGTTATTTTAGCTTCCATGACTACTCTCAAGGATTTAATTTCAGTTTCTATGGGCAAAACTGCTTCACAACCATATACCAATGAGAATGGTGTTTGGCCTGTAGCGGTTTGAGCTGTAGTCCTATATCCCTATAAGGTAAAAGGAAGATATTCAAACCAATCCTTATAGGTTTTAACCATCTTAGAAAGGATTTTCTTGACATTTTTATTAGTTGCTTCCACTGCTCCATTAGCTTGAGGGCGATAAGGCGAAGATTTATAGTGTTCAATCCCATACTTTTATAGCAACTCTACTGTTTCTACTTGAAATTGAACCCCGTTATCTGTCACGATATGATGTGGAACCCCATATCTACAAATAAGACTCTTCTCGATGAACTGTGCCAGTTTTTTTACTTTCAGAGTATTGAAAGACTCTGCCTCTACCCATCTCGAAAAGTAATCGATTGCCACCACTATGTATTTATGCCCATTTGATGATGTCAATCTTATTTCTCCTATGATATCAATTCCCTATGTTGTAAAGGGCCAAGGGGATGATAAACTATTCAGCACTGTTAGAGGCATGTGACTAATATTCGTGTGGATCTGACATTGATGGCATTGTCTTACTGTCCTGATACAATCCTTTTCCATAGTCATCCTGTAATACCCTTGTCTAAGTATCTTCTTTGCTAGAATCATCTCGTTCATATGAGAACCGCAAACCCCTGAATGAATCTCCTACATCACCTCTTCAGCTTCATCCTTTTTAAGACACCTGAGCTGCATCCCGTTCGGCATTCTTTTGTATAATACCCCATCATGACTTGCATAGTTACGTGCAAGAACACGAAGAGCATATCTTTCTTTCAAGGTCGCTTCATCTGGATAAATTCTCTTTTCAATGAAGTTCTGGACATCATAAAACTAAGGCTTTTCTTCGGGCCCCATTTGAACATTAATAATCTGTTCACCCCCATAACACGGTGCTTTAGATTTCATGATCACTAAAGGTTTCATAGCCAACGCAATTGCACCATCCCACATTGAAGAGAGTGTTGCAAGTGCATCCGCAATATGATTATCATCTCTGGATAGATGGATAAAGAGACATTTAGTGAAATTCTTCATTAAGGCTTTCAAATAGCAGATATAAAGCTTCAGCCTTTCCTCTTTTACTTCCCATTCTTCATTAGCTTGATTGATGATTAACATTGAATCTCCATAGACTAACAAATCTTTCGCTCCAGCTGCCACAGTCATCTTAATCCCACAAATACATGCTTCATACTCGACCATATTATTTGTGACCTTGAAATCCAATTTCTTTGCCATTGGTATGGTTTCTCCTTCTGGTGTAACAAGAATCACTCCCAATCTAGCTTCTTTGTTGTTTACAGCTTTGTCAAAGTAAAGTTTCCACTCCCGGTGCTCTACAATAACTAAGTTCTCATCTGGAAACTCCAAATTCCACTACTCTTCATCTTTGATCACATTCTGAGCTAAGAATTCTGCTACTGCTCTTCCCTTGATTACCTTTGTAGTAATGTATTCTATATCAAATTCAGTTAAGAGTACCAACCATTGAGACATTTTTCTAGTTAAAGCCGATGCTTGAAACAGATACCTTAGAGGGTCTATTCTTGAAACAGCTTGAACCTTGTAAGATTGAAAATAATGCCTCAATTTTCTCGTAGCCCAAATCATGATCAGACATGTCTTTTCTACTAAATCATATTTTTCCTCGTACGGCAGAAACTTCTTGCTCAAGTAGTACATTGTGTGCTCTATTCCATCTGACCCTTCTTGTGCTAATGTTGCCCCTATTGCATTCTCTTCTAAAGCCAAGTACAAAACCAATGGCTTACCCTGTCTAGGTGGTTTCATAATAGGTGGATTAACAAGATACTCCTTGATCTTATCGAAAGCTTTCTGACAATCATCATTCCACTTAACCGGCTGATCTTTCCTTAAGAGCTTAAAGATAAGGTCACAAATGTTAGTGAATTTTGAGATAAACCTACTAATATACTGCAATCTGCTAAGGAATCCTCTTACTTCTTTCTTTGTCTTTAGTGCCGGCATTTCCTAGATGGCTTTCACTTTATCCGGATCCATTTCAATTCCTCAGCTGCTCATTATATGTCCTAATAGTTTCCTTGAAGTAACCCTAAAAATGCACTTCTTCGGGTTGAGTCTTAGGTTGTACCTTTCAATTCGGGCTAAGAACTTGTCTAAGCCTTTAAAATGTCCTCCTCTTGTCTCTGATTTGATCATCATGTCATCCACATACACTTCAACCTCCTTATGCATCATATCATGGAAAAGTGCAGTAACGACTCTTTGGTAAGTTGCACCTACATTCTTCAGTCCAAAAGGCATCACCTTGTAACAATAGGTCCCCCATTCTGTGATGAAAGCTTTCTTAATCTTATCCATGATTGCCATTATGATCTGGTTGTACCCAGAAAATTCATCCATAAAAGAATACATTGCACTTGCTGCAGCGCTATCCACTATTACATCAATGTGAGGTAACAGGAAGTCATCTTTTGGACAGGCTTTGTTTAGATCCCTAAAATCTACACGCATTCTTACTTTGCCATCCTTCTTAGGAATAGGTACTATGTTTGCTAGCCATTGAGGGTAGTCTACTACTTCTAGGAACTTAGCCTGTATTTGCTTAGTAATTTCCTCCCTTATCTTTTCTGTCCATTCTAGTCTTAATCTGTGCAATTTCTGTTTAACCGTCTTGGTTTTTGGATGAGTTCAGCTCTGCTATTTCCCTATCCAAACTTGGCATGTCTTCATAAGTCCAAGCGAATACTACCTTTCTTTTTGTTAATATTCTCTCAAAATTTTTTCTCTCTTTAGGAGTTACATCATGTGATATAAAAATGTTCTTTGGATTATCATTTGTGCACATGTTAAATGAATCAAATTGAATTGAATTAATGTCAAACATGCATGACCGATCAAAATTATAATGCATAAAACTATCAGGATGCACATCACACAAGTAAGCAAAACCAGCATTCATATCATTGACCATAGAAAAAACAACATCTTCGTCCGCATAAAGACCGAACGTTATTACATCAGTTTCTTCATAAAAAAACATCAATGAAACTATCGCTAATGATAGTAGCTAAGTCCTGGGGTGGTTCCTTCTCAAGTGGCAGACACAGTAGCTCTTCAACAATATCATCACCCATCCTTTCAATTACTTGCTTCGTGACTTCCTCTTTGTTATTAGTCACTAGGCTTTCCACAATTTGCTCCTTGAAGATCTCAAACCCAGGGACATCTTTTCCAGCCACATTAATAGATTCTTTGATGCCTAGATAAAACTTACCTTCCCCTAGCTTGATGAAATTCTCACTTAGTGGTCCAATCCTTCCCAAGGGTTTGTTTGTTTTTACTTTCTCTTTGTTCTTTGCTCCTTTACTAGCTAGTCCTGCCTCAGTATATCCTAAACCCTTTGTATGGTCCTGGGTTTTAATGTTCGGGGGCTTAAGGCTTCCTTGTTTATTCTTCCCGAGCCCTTATCCAGGTCGATAATTCATGCTTTCCATCATTTTTGCAACCCTGGGATCCATCTCATCAAATATTCCAGCGACTTGGAAACCAGGTGGAACACACACTTGCTTCTGTTTATCAAGTATGGCTGCCACAGCTGCATTGGTTCTAGATTCTATTATCATAACATCTTCTTCATGAGGGAATTTTATTTTCTAGTGCACTTTGAAGGTACTCCTCCCAGGGCATGAAACCACGGCCTACCTAACAGCAGGGCATAGGTAACAGGGATGTCCAATATAGTAAATTCAATAGTTGACTCTACAGGCCCTGTTTTGACCAAAGCTTGAAATGTTCCCTCCACATTCCTAGTACTCTCATCGTAAGCTCTGATTATGAGGTTCGAAGCCGTTAAGTCATCTACTTTTAGACCCAAATTAGGTAGGATTTTTAGTGGGCATACATTTATAGTTGAACCATCATCCACCATCACAAAGTTGGTTCTCTTCCCTTTTACTTCAGCTAGGATAAATAATGCCTTGTTATGGTTTCTTCCTTTCAAAGGCAAGTCATCATCTGAGAATGCTACCAACCCATGTTTCTTTTCTGTAACCTTTGCCACCATAACTTCTGGAGTAGCGGCTGTTTCAATGCTCATGTTTGATAAAGCTTTAACTAGAGCCCTTTTATGGCTGCCTGAATGCATCAGTAATTCCCAAATGCTAATGTTTGCCTTAGCTTTCTTGAGTTGTTCTAGGATCAGGTCTTCTTTCTATCCTTCCTCTACTTCTGCATCTTCTATTTCTTCCCTTTCTTCTACTCTTTCATTTTGCTTTTCTGCTACCCGGTAATTCCTCCCGCTTCTGGTAACATGATTTACATTTAGAGTATCACTCCATACATCGACTCCAGTGGGTTTTTCTTCATCATAATCATACTAGATGTCCACGGCCCTTACGATCCATTCTCTTTTCCCATTTTTCCAAACTTCTATTATGCATGTTTCTTTTCCCTTCAACTCCCTTAGCTTGTCTATATGTTGACTTAGTAGCTCTTCAACCTCTTCTTGGGACATTTCTAGGGTTAAGAATTCATCTTCTTTAAATTCATCACCCCATCTTGTTGGCATAATCGATTCAATGGGGATGTCAGTAGAAGCAGTTTTAGAATAGAATACTCTATAATCAAACTTGCCCGAAGGTTGTCCCAACAGATCTTTAACTCCTCTTAGCGACTGCTCGGGAATTTCAAGCTTTTCTTTTACTGGCTTATCATCAAACTCATCTCCCCAACATGAGGGCTCAATTGATTCAATAGGGATATCAACAGAGGGTGGTTTCGAGTAGAATACCTTGCAATCAAACTTGCCTGAGGGCTGGCCCAATAAGTCTTCTCCTCCTCTCTGTGGCTGTCCAAAAGGTTCTCCATTGGATATAGGGTTTAGGTCCTCAAAGGAGCTTAGCACTTCTTCCTTACTAACTCCTGAGTTGATCATCATGGTGGTTGGTGGTGGAACGTTTTGGTAGTTTGGGAAAGGGTTGTTTCTGGTGTTTGGGTTAGAGTTGGATTTCTCAGGTTCGGTGATTTTTTTGGAGTCTATCAGGTTTTGGATCTCATGTTTTGGGTGAATACAATTGTCTATGGGATGGCCAGTAGCTTGGTGGAATTTATAGTAACTATTTGGATTATAGCCAGGGAGATTTGGATTTGGGGGTTTGGAAAAGGTTAAGGGTCAGAGTAGGCCTTTTTGGATTAGCCTCTCTAGGACTTTGGAGAGTGGTAGCTTGAAGTTGGAGAACCTTTGGGGTTGTTGAACTGCACGCACTTCTACAGCTCGGCTAGTACTTCCTTGTTGTATGCCCCCAGTTGGGTAGTTTCGAGTTCCTGTGCCTCTAACCATTTTCTTTTTCTCACTCTCAATTTCCTCAGCTTATAACCCATCATCATAAAAATCCATAAAGGTTTTGGGATTCATCATCTGTAACCTCTCGACCAAATTAGATGACATATTACGGACTATCATTCTAACTTAATCCTTCTCAGCAAGCTTGTTTTTCATCATCCCTGCTTTATTCATGAAACGAGTTAAGAAATCAAAAAAGGACTCATTTAATTTCTGTTTAGTCAACTCCAAATCCCTAATTGACACTTCCAATTGAGTGTTATAATCATATTTCTTCAAGAATGCAGTATATAGTTCCTTCTAGTCAACTCTAACAGACTTTCTAACCCATGGTACCAGTTCATAGCCATTCCTTCCAGGGACAACACAAATAGCCTAGCAACTACTGATAATGGTGCTTTAGTAGTGCTCATGGTTGTGGTGTGTTGACTCAAATGAATCCTTGGATCTCCTCTCCTATCAAACTTCTGTAGTTGATGCATTTTGAATTTTTCAGGCAGCTTATCTCCCTCTATTTGTAGCATGTCATCAAAGTCAAAAGAATATCCCATTCCTTGTCCTCTAATCAGCTCTTCCATCTTGGACATTTTCTGAGTCAATGCTTGCATCTGCTTAGACTCAAGGTCTTGAACCAATTCAAGTGACTCTCTCTTTGCCTTTTCTACCATGTAGTTTTCAACGTCTTCCATTCTCACATCAGTAGTAGGCACATTTCTAAGAGCAGGTTGCCCCCCAGCATTGTTAGCAGTAGGTGGAGGAGCAACAGGTGGAGCTCCTACAACAGGTGGCTATTCAATAATAGCGGTAGGTGGTTGTTCAATAACAGTAGCAGGTGGTTGTCCAACAATAGGTTGCACTAGTCCGGCCAAAGCCTGTCTCAGTTCATCTTGCATCATAGCTCTCATGTCATCCATCAAAGCTCCCTTAATGTCCTCTAAGGTCCACATCTCTGGTTATTGTTCCATTTCAGTCTGTTCAGTCTGAGCTGATTCAGCTTCTAGGAATAGTGGGTTAATTAGACTTGCCTCTAGTTTATCCAGTCTGTGAAGAATGTCTTGAGCTATGGACTCCGGACTTAAATCAACTCTGGTCAATCTGCCACCTCTTCCTCCCCAGATACGAGAAGACCCGGATGAATCTATGATGGCTGAAAAATAAGGTATTAGTATAATGCATGGACTGTATGTATGCATGTATGCATGATGCATGTGTTTATGCAATAAGTAGTAGGCAAACACTTAGCAAGTAGCAAGTATTAGGAAGCAATCAACAAGCAACATGCAAGCATAAGCCTTCCAACCTTATTCCTCCTACACACGTGTTCAATGGCGAGTTTCTTTTCCTAGGATTTTTAGTCTTGGCCTTCATATCAACAGGGGATATTAAAAGCCGATGCGCATGCCAAATCTCTCTTAAAAGAAAAAGCATAGAAGCAGCATTTCTAAATATAAAGGTCTAGCCTAATCCTTATTAGCCTGAATGAGCTTCAAAGTTATAGGCCTGGGCTTTTATAAATAGAAATACCTCATGGCAATTCAAACAAACAAGCACTTTGGGTGAAGATCCTAGGGGAATTAACTAGGCCATTATATGTGGTTAGGGTTGGGTGAAAATTTAAGGTTCCCTTAGCAAGATGCTCTCTATTATGGACTTTAAGTTACAAGCTAAGGTTAGAGGGGCCCAACATCTTTTACCAACTCGAGAGAAGATTACCCCCTTAAGGACTTGGGTTACAGACTCTGGTCAGATGAGCCCGGTAATCTCTCTTGAACCGAGTTAAGGCTGAGAGTGATGGTTAGCCAATCTACAACCCCATGAAGCTAGTGGAATCATGGAATCATAAACCAACCCTATCGGTTTAGTAGGGACATGCAGAATGAATGCAAGAATGACATAATAATCAATAAAACAATTCTAACGAACACAAGTAGAATCAATATCTCTTATCTCCAATGGAGTCACCACTGTAGACGACGGCGTTTTGCGCGCATCCAAGATTTTAGCAACCGCGACATTTTTTAGGCTCAGGGCCTTAGAGAACACACTAACCACTGTCACAAAGACATGGCGTGGAGATGAAGAGTCGCCACCCAGGGTAATAACTAGGACAATTTAATTAGTGGTACCCGATTCTCTAAAAGAAAATTAGCACCACAACCAGGAGATTCTGGATACGGAATACTAACTTCTCTTAGTCTCGTGTTCATTTAGAATAATTTTACAAATGATTATTTCATCCTCTAATTACATGCAATTTTATTAAACCCTAATTAACATCTATCTACCCAAAAAGGCAACAAGTAAATAAAATTACAAGAAAAAATGCACTCAAGATCATGTTGTCCCTAAGTCTAAACTATGTTAATTTTACTTAAATAAGTTAGCTAAATCTACATTTTATTTACAAGTGAAATAGAAAAAGTGGGCCTACATTTTATTAATTAATGAGCCTAAATCTATATATTTTTTCAGTCTTTCTAAGATATGAGCTTAAGTCTATTCAATTTTAAAGAAGATATTAAATTAGTGGGCCTAAGTTTTAATATGGTTTTATTTTAAATGAAATGTGGACCTAGGTCTATTTATTGTAAAAGAAATGCAATTAAATGAGCTGAGCTAAGTCTAAACAATTTTAATTAACTAAGCAGGCCTAAAATCTAATTAACCTAATGTGCCTAAGTTGATTTTAATTATTTAAAGTCCTAAACCATTTTTAAACCTATTTATTTAATGGGTTAGACCTAAACGTGGGCTTGGGGCCCAAAATATAAAAACATAAAAAAAAAAAAACAAGCCCAAAATAAATAAAACACACAAAATGGATCAAACAAACATTAAATTGATTTTCTAAAAAAACCCTAAATTAATTACATGCAAACCCTAATTTAACTAAAGCCACCATTAATTTTAATTAATTTTTACCCAATTGAACCTAATTACTAATCAATTTTAAAGTACAGAAATTTAAATGTTTCACTATTCCTACTACTGGGGCTATTACAGACTATATACAAAATTAAAATTAAATAATTATACACCTAGAAATTAAAATAAATTACACAGGATACAAAAATGCAGAATAACAATTAAAATCCTAAGAACTATTATTAAAACAATATAGGTTCATCCATGGCATTCCATGGATCTTCTATTCAATTAAACATAGACGGTATCCTCCTCCTCAATCCATAAAAAAAAAAATCAAATTAGTAGTGAAATTAAATAATAAAATAATTAACGAAATGAATAAAAATCACATAAGAGAAGAAAGAAAAAGTGAATGTTGTGCATATGCCCTTTTTCGACCCCTCAGATTAGGATTTTCACCGATGAAATTGACTCAGTATTGATTTGGAGACTAAAAATTATTGTATCGTCTTCCTCAAATGAATTGCAAAAGTTAGGGTTTTTTAAAGAACAGAGAAATCAAAGCCTTTTTTTCCGTTTGTAAAAATCCTCTCGCCAAAAAAACATTCTACCCTAGCCTCCCCAGCCAAAGGAAAACCTCCCAAAAAAAACCTTCCTCTCTCGCACGCATGTAGACTTTGCTTTTAAATGCAGAGTCTGCGCGTACTGAACTTCCTCCAAAGGAGGAACAGACTTATCTGATCATATCAAATAGCGTTTGATTTGATTTAAAAAAAAATCTTATGCGTTTCTTTTTTTAAAAAAAAAACTTATTAGATAAAAATTTGATTTTCAACCAATCAAAACATTGAAAAAATCGATAAAAATAAGTAAAAAAAAAAGGAATTATTGCGCATCGGCATTGTGTAATGCTAATCCTAAAAAATAATTTTATTTTTTTATTTTTTTTTACTAAAAGACCCCTGAAAAATGTCTTATTTGCAATCAAATCCTAAAAAAATATTGCAATTTAGTCCCTAAAGTCCATAAAATCAACAACCAAGTTCAAATTTTTAATAAATTTCACCATAGGAGCTTACGTCGCAATTGTGCATAATTGCATCCTGAAATTGGGTGCTTACAGTTATAGTCTCCCCTCCTTATAAGGATTCATCCCCGAATTCAAGAAAAGAAAATTTTACAAAGCTTAAAAAGGAAAGAGATACGGGAAAGAAACTTGCATCTCTGCTTCAGTTTCCTAGGTGCAATCTTCAGCAGAATGGTTACTCCACAGCACCTTCACCATCGGTATCTCCTTAGTCCATAACTATCGGATTTGGTGATCCACAATCGCCACTGGGTACTCCTTATAGGTCAGATCGTCGCTAAGCTCTACGACTTGAGGTTGCAAAACATGAGATGGATCAGGAACGTATTTCCTCAATATAGACACATGGAATACAGGATGGATTCTTGACAGTTCTGGTGGTAACACCAGCCTATATGCCACTTCACCCACATTAGACCGAATCTCAAATGGTCTAATGTATCTAGGAGCTAGCTTACCCTTCTTGCCAAATCTCATGACTCCTTTAATTGGAGACACCTTCAGGAACACCATGTCTCCAACCATAAAGGATACATCCTTCCTCCTAGGGTCAGCATAGCTCTTCTGTCTGCTGAAGGCTGTCTTCAATCGCTGCTGTATGATGGGGACTTTCTCTGAAGTCACCTACACCAACTCTGGACCTGTTAACTACCTTTCACCAATCTCCCAACACAATGGTGATCTACACTTCCTACTGTACAGTGCTTTATATGGAGCCATCTCAATCCTAGCATGATAGCTATTATTGTAAGCAAACTCAATCAGTGGCAAGTGAGAATCCCATTGTCCTCCAAAGTCCATCACACACATCCTCAGCATATCTTCTAATATCTGGATGGTCCTCTCTGACTGACCATCTGCCTAAGGATGGAAGGCCATACTGAAATCCAATCTGGTGCCTAAGGCCTTGTGTAACTCTTGCCAAAAGATTGAGGTGAATGTGGCTCCTCTGTCCGACACTATACTCACTAATACTCCATGTAGACAAATAATTCTATTAACATAAAGTCTCACCAGTCTATCAGTAGAGTACGTTTTCTTTATTGGTAAAAAGTGTGCTGACTTAGTTAGCCTATCAATAATCACCCAAATAGCATCATAACCTCTTGTAGTCCGAGGTAGCCCAATCATAAAGTCCATAACTATCATGTCCCATTTCCATTCAGGAATTGGCATAGGTTGCAACAATCCTAAAGGTCTCTGATGTTTAAGATTCACTTGTTGACAAGTTAGACATCTATATACAAACTCTGCAATATCCCTCTTCATTCCATTCCACCAATATGTATCTTTCAAGTCATGATACATCTTGGTAGAGCCTGGATGAATACTATAAGCAAAAAAATGTGCCTCTTCCATAATTTCCTTCCTCAAGTCATCAACATCCGGCACATAAATCCTAGTGCCCAACCGTAATACACCTTCTTTGTCAACCACAAAGTCTCTTGACTGCCCTTATTGCACTTCATACATAATCCTCTACAACTGTGGGTCTCTATTCTGAGCTGCCTTAACTCGATCCAAGTATACTGATCGTACCCTTAATTGAGCAAAAAGGCACTTTCCGGTAACTTTCATCTGTAACCCTTGATCAATCAACCAGTGCAACTCCTTGATAATGGGCCTCCTTTCTGTACTGAAGTGGGCAAGACTGCCCGCTGACTTCCCACTCAAGGCATCAGCAACAACATTCGCCTTGCCTAGATGGTATAAAATGGAACAATCATAATCCTTAAGAAGTTCCATCCATCTTCTCTGCCTCAGGTTCAAGTCCCTCTACTGGAAAATATATTTCAAGCTCTTATGATCAGTGTATATCTCACATGTCACCCCATACAAGTAATGCCTCCATATTTTCAAAGCAAACACAACGGCTGCTATCTCCAAGTCATGAGTAGGATAGTTTTGCTCGTGCTTCTTCAACTGCCTTAAAGCATAAGCAATTACTTGGCCATTTTGCATCAACACATAGCCCAATCCTACTCTAGAAGCATCACAATACACTGTATATCCTTCATTTCTAGAAGGCAAGGTCAGAATTGGGGCTGACGTCAACAAATCCTTCAATAACTGGAAGTGCTCTTTGCATCTGTCTGTCCATACAAACTTAGCACTCTTCTGGGTCAACCTTGTCAAAGGTGTAGCAATTTTAGAGAAGTCCTTCACAAATCTCCTGTAGTAGCCTGTTAGACCTAAGAAACTCCGTACTTCTCTGACTGTAGTCGGCCTCAGCTACTCTATGATAGCTTCTATCTTCTTAGGGTCCACTTGTATGCCATCCTTAGAAATCACGTGGCCTAAAAATGCCACTTGATTCAACCAAAACTCGCACTTTGAAAACTTGGCATACAACCCGTGCTCCCTTAAAGTCTGAAGCACCCTTCTCAGATGCATAACATGCTCAACCTCACTCTTGGAATAAACCAATATATCATCAATGACTACTGTTATAAACCGGTCCAAGTATGGCCTGAACACCCAATTCATCAAGTCCATAAAGGCTGCTGGAGCATTAGTCAACCCAAAGGACATTACTAAGAACTCATAATGGCCATATCTCATTCGAAATGCTATTTTGGGCTCATCACCTCTTCTGATCCTCAACTAGTAATACCCATGTCTCAAGTCTATCTTAGAAAAGCATGTAGCACCTTGAAGCTGATCAAACAGGTCATCGATCCTTGGAAGTGGATACTTGTTCTTGATGGTGACCTTGTTTAATTGCCTATAATCAATACAGAGTCGAAGGCTAACATCCTTCTTCTTCATAAATAACACCAGAGCACCCCAAGGCAATGTACTGGGTCTTATAAAACCCTTATCAAGCAACTCCTATAATTGCTCCTTCAACTCCTGTAATTCAGCTGGTGCCATTCTGTAAGGTGGTATAGAAATAGGATCTATACCAGGTATGACATCGATATAGAACTCTATCTCTTTGTCTGGTGGTAATCCCAATAATTCTTCAAGAAAAACATCCTGAAATTCATACACCACTGGCACCTATTCAATTTCCCCCTTCTCTATCTCAACATCTCTTACTACTACCAAGTAACCTTGACAACCCCTTCTAAGCATCTTCCGGGCTGTAATGGCAGAAATAAGATTACGAGGCATACAGCTCTTCTCACCTTTAAAATAGAACTCTTCTTTATTAAAAATTCTGAACACCACTTCTTTCTCTCGACAATTCACCAAAGCATAATATCTTGACAACCAATCCATACCCAAAATGACGTCGAATTCCAGTACATCAAGCAACACCAAGTCCACCAATAATTCTCTACCATCAACTAACACCTGACACGAAGGAAAGAAAATATCTGTCTCTAACTCATCACTAAGAGGAGTCGATACAGATAGAGGAAAGGATAACCTGGAAGGCTGCCACTTAATTCTTAAAGCAAACACAGGAGAAATGAATGAATGCAAAGTGCCGGGGTCAAAAAATACTCTAGTATCATATGCACAAACTGAGAGAATACCTACTACTACTGCATTGGAAGTTTGAGCATCCTGCGGTATCAAAGTGAACACTCGAGCCTGGCCATGACCTGCCTATTAAGATGTCGAAGGCTGCACAAACCCATGACCATTAAGCCTACCAACTGAACCTTGACCCTGATGGCCCATAAGCTGTGGCGGTCTTTGTTGTGGCTGTACTGGTGCTCTATACTGCTGGGGCATCGGATAATAGGGCTGAGCCACTGATGAAGATGAACCCTGAGCGTACTGTGGCTAATATCCGAAGTGAGGACAAGCTCTGGCAAGATGACCAACCTGTCCACATCTGAAGCAAGTGCCTGACAACAAATGGTACAGGCCCTAATGGAATCATCCACAACTCGCACATGCACTGGCCCCAGACCTAGAACTACTTTGTCCGGAGCTCTGCCCACTACTACTGCTGTTGACTCCAGTACTAAATCTGTGACCTCTACCACTTCTCCTATTCGTGGCATAACCATGTCGACCAACTCGGTGAGTCCTAGACCTCCTACCACCCTGCTATGAAGTACCCGCAGCCTGCTGACTCGAACTACCAATGTGAAATGCTGGATGCTGATACCTGGGAGCTACACCATATCCACCACCACCAACCATATAGGGATCTATTATGGTGCCCTGGTGGATATGTCGCCTCTCAATCAAATGGGCCTCCTCAATCACACTCTCTAGGGTGCGGTCCTTGGTATGCATACCAATAAAAATGGGTCTCAAACCAGTAATATACAGCTCTACTACTCTGTAAGGGTCTCTCCTGATGTCCTCTTCATGTCGGGATAGCCTATTAAACTCCCTAGTGTAGTCCTCCATTGACCTATCCCCTCTAGTGATGTGGAGCATGTAATATCCCGTGTTTTTAAAAATATTTTTTTACACTGTACCGGGATATGCAGTGTCAATAATTTTGAATATATATGTGATATTTTTACGAGTTAATATGTATTTAAAACCTATTTTAATTACGGTATATTATTTACAGTGTTTTACGTAAAATTTTCCCGGGACTTGCATTTTCGGGGAAATTTTCACGTAAACAATTTATTATTAATTATTTTAGATGTATTTACGGACTTGCATGAACTCATACATATTTTTAAATTATTAAATAAAGCCTGTGTGTGTATATGTATTTAATTAGGGTTTATTATACCCTAATATTTTATTAAGTATTTAATTGTTTTAATTGTTATTTAATTAATTTTATTTGGTATAAATTATTAAAATATTAATATTTTTATGTGTGTGGTGTATATTTGATGTGTGTAATTTAATATTATTTTAATATATAGTATAAAGTATATATATATACATATATTTGTCAAAATTACACAAGAATTGGAAAATTACATTTTAGCCCCCGAGTCTCCTTCTTCTTCTCCGACCGTTCCTTCACCGTTCGGGCGTCTGTCACGCCTTTCTTTCACCATGGGTGTGCCGTCCGGTGTGCCACCATCTTCCCCGACCAGTTTCGCTGCCTGAGGAGGCCGTTTCCGGCGTCGGGAGAACGATTTTGGCCGGAGAAGCCGAAAATCAACCCACCGTCGATCACGCTGATTCCGGCCACCATTTTCGACACCACCGGTCTCTTTCTTCTCCTTGAGCTCCGGTGAGTGTGATTCTAGCTTTGGTTTGAGCTAAAATGGTCTAGAATTGCTTAGTTTTCGATTTGTAAATTTCGGCCTATTAGGGTTTTTGATTTTTTTGAGCTTCGAATTGATTGATTCATGGAAACTTCCTTCACAAATGTTGTTCCTAGTAGCTTAATATTCATGTATGAATTTTTGAAGAATTTTTGGAGATTGTTTGGATTTTTGGGTATTTTTGAATATTTTAATATTATTTTCTAATTTTCGGAAATTAATTATTTAAATTATGAAATTGGAGTTTATGGTTAAATTAGGTGTTGAAATGAATTATAGGAATTTATTTGGAATTTTTATGAATTTCTAAGTATTTATTTTTAATTATTGAAGTTTAGGTGATTTTGGAAAATTAGGTTAATTGTGTTTTAAAGTGAATTTAATTGGTTAATTGAGTTTAAATATTGATATTATTGATAAATATGTTGAGAAAGTTAATTTTGGATAATTTTATAATTTTTGATGAATTTTTGAAGTAATTTAAGTATATTTATATATATAGGGGTATTTTGGTAATTTTACCCTAAATTGTCTAAAAATGTAATTTAATTGGTTTTAATATTTATTTAAGGTATAAAAATGATTTCTACAAATTATTTAGTATTTTTAACTAATTAAAACTATTTTTCGGGAATTATTTTCAATTATATATATAATATACGGTTTTTTCTAATAAAATGAGTTTTAATCGGTTTTTATAGTGTTTCAAGGTCAATTATGTAATTTTTACCTATAAAATGTATTTCTGTGATTTAAGGATATTTTTGTTGTATCTGGAATATTGTTCTGTGTTTGTGGACCCCGATCGGTGGACTGTAGTTTGGAGTCCGACCGTGGGATTTTGATTGTGTTGAGCTTGCATTTCGAAGTGTATTTCCTTGCAGGGTCGGCTCTACTCTTTTGAGTAGAGATATGTCCATTTTACAGGGGAGGGTTCTGTCAGATTTTCGATAGAATTCTCGTAAAACGTGATGTCCAGTCGAACCCTAATTTTCGATTCTGTGTTAAATACTCTAGATTGAATTCTAGGATTTCTGTTAGGTTTATTCTAATATCGATTATTTATTGCTTGTTTAGTTGCGCCGAGACCGAGGGCTAGTGGACCAGGCCCGTCGGACCTGTCTCGTGGAGGCGCATTAGGTGAGTTACTATATTATATATATGCTTAGGATGCATGATTTAGAAAATGCATGTTTTATTTTGACTGAATATGCATAAATAATGTGATTTATATTCAAGTATATTTTTGGTATATTTTTGGTATATAATAAATTATATGCATGTTTTGTTAATAAAATATATTTAAAATGTTTTTAAATATATTTTTAGTTTAATTCATGATTTGATTGGATTTATTTGACATATATATACTCAAAATATACCTGGTTTATGTTTGGTATATTTTCGGTATATATATGGTTTATATTGTTGTTTCATTTACATTCATGCATCATTATTGTGAATGAATGATTTATATTATTAATGAAGGATATCAATAGAACGTGCTACCTAGTGGGCAGCACTAGGACCGAGTACGTACCGGTACGCCTATAGCTTTAGGCTATATTACTAACTATTTGTGGATATTGATTTGATTATGATTATTGATATGTGTGAGATGTGGTTTGGGTGTGATTGCTGGAGCTCGGTTGACCAAGTGTCTCGGGGCCAATCACACTGGCAGTCAGACTGCTGGAGCTCGGTTGACTTAGTGTCTCGGGGCCAGTCTACTGTCCAAATGGATTAAGTGGATATATTTGGAATAAGTGAGCCTGTATGGCTTGAGTGTTGTTGAACACTATTTCTGAGGTTGCGATATTCTAGGGTTCTATGTAATCCTTCATAAAAGATGATTTTCAGATAAATATATAAAAATGATTTTATTGCATCTGTGTGTAATTGCCTGTATATATACATATTATATATACTGTTGATTGTATGCATTATCACTTAGTGTGTATGTATATACATTATAGTAATTCACTCAGTGAGGTCTGACTCCCCTCCGTTGACTATTTTTCAGGAGAGTCAACTTCCTCAGACCTCAATAGCAGGTCGATACGCCGGATTTCTTCCGCCCCGGCTTCTTTATGTAAATTGTCTACTTGAGTCTTATTTATTTTATCTAGACACTGCAGTAGTTGTAAATTAAAGTATTGGATTTCATGTACTTTATTTTAAAGAAATGTATTATATTGAAACTGGATTTGTACTAAAGAGATTATGTATCTATGAGATGAGTTTTGAATTAAATCCAGTTGATATGAAAATGATATTATGATATTATGATTTTTATTTTTCGCTGCATATTATATGGTTATTGTTATTGCATGATTTATTTTATTTTAGGCTTGCTACGGGTTCCGGATTCGAAAGAATTCCCGTTCCCTAGCGCCGGTCATGGCCCCTGTTTTGGGTCGTGACAGAGCAACTGCCACTTGTAGGCATCTTTGGTGGCTGGAGGATAGAAGAATCTTAGGAAGTGGTCCTTAAACTCTGGCTAAGTCAACTCATGCATGGACGACTGAATCGACTGTATGAACCAGTCTTGAGTTGCTACTTGAACTGATAACTCCATAATCATTATCCGTTGATAATCCATTTGTCTCATCCTGGTATGTGCCTTAAATGCATTAATGAAATCTAAGGCGTCACCTGTACCATCAAAAGAAACTCTATTAATCCGGGAGTAGAGAAGCGTTGCATCAGTATCTGACATCCCCTGATTCCTCTGCTATAGCATTTGTTGCACAAGGTGCATCGCCTGATTCAATGCTACAAGACCCTAATTAATCTCTGTCAGTCCAGCTGCAAAGGTTGCGGGGTCTATGGCTGGGGCTTCAAGCTCAACTGGCTGCTGATAAGGAATCTCAGCTGTAGCTGCCCTAACTCAACCTCTACCTCTACCTCTACCTCTGCCCCTACGATGTGGAGCATGAGGGGGAGCCTCATCGTGCACAGACTACTTATCAAGTTTGAGAGTCGGATCGACATCGGGGTCGGTTCACACACGCCTCATTCTGAAAAAGACAAAGAAAATTGAATTCAAAATAAAGTAAGAGTATTTATCACAATGCGGAATTAGAAACAAGAACATCTCAAAGAAAATTATTAACCCTATTACTGCAGTAGTTACACAGAAAGACAAACATAGACAATTAATCGAACTTATGCTCTGATACCAACTTTGTTACGATCCAAACCCGAGGGCACGTGACCGGCACTAGGGAATGGGTAGCCATAAGGCCCCTAAAATCTGTAGTAAGCCTTAAAGGAAAGAAAAATAAAAACTTACAATTTAAAACTTTATTTTATAACAGAACACATTATCAAACTAATTTTTCTAAAAATAAACATAATCAAGTGCATAATAAAAATATTCTCTAGCGTGACATATCATAAATCATTTTACATAAGCATGGTTAATTAAAATAAAATACATAAGTATACTTAAGTCATACAAATTCTTAGTACAGTTACTACTGCAGCTTTCTAGAGTTACTACTACAATACAACTTACAATGACCTACACAATATGGCCGGTGATGAAGAAATCTGGCATAGAGGTAGTCTGAAGTCGAACTCCCAAGCTCCTGAAAAAAATAAATTGAGGGGAATCAAACCTCACTGAGTAAGTCAATAAAAAGAGCTGTATGGTTTGAAAACCCTTTTTGAAAACCATATAGTTATAGTGAAAATAATTTATAATGTATAGATATAGCTTTTGAAAAATCTCGGTAGAACCCTAAACCCAAGTTTCTAACTAGCCAACTGGGCCCACTTATTCCAATTGGACTGCCGATCCCCGAGAGCAAAGGCATTAACCGAGGCACCAAGCCACAGTCATCCACTTAATCCAAATATATGGCACTGGCGGTCCTCGAGAGCTAAGGCATCAACTGAGGCACCCATCCTAGCCCATTATTAACTTTCCAATCACTGGTGGTCCCCGAGAGCATAGGCTTCCACCGAGGCACCCGTCCCAGTTTAATATCCACCAGTCATACATAAATTAGATCCATCTCTCAATCTCTACCATGTGCACACGGTCCTAGTGAAATCCACCAGGTAGCCCGTTCTACCAAAATTTCTCAAAACCGATTTTTAAATAAATAAAATGCGTTTTAAACCATAAATAACAACATTGAGTTAAATAAATCATATAATAAATATTAAAAATATGAGTGCATGCATTCTTTAAATAAAACACACACACAAATCATTTTATCAACTTACAAGATGAACGAGAAGGCTGACGACCACGCGTCTACCTCGATCCAACAGCTTTTGCTCCGATATGCTCTAGAAAAATAAATAACAGGCCTCTTTTAAAAACATGTCTATGGAATTGAAATCAAAAATCAATAAAAATAGTGAAATTCTAGGCTGACTCGAGGAAGACCGGATAAAATTCTATAGATAGGAAAAAGCCTAATTAACGATAAAAATTTACTAAAGATATCACGTTTTACGAGAAAATCTACCGAAATTTTGGCAGAGTCTCCTCTGTAAAACAGACATCTCTCTACCATAGATAGAGTCATTCCTATATAAAAACACACTTCTAATAATCGCAGACATTCACACTCGAGTCGGGCTTCCAAAACTACACTTAGTCCCAACCGAGATCACAACTCAACAGAACATCACAAAATTAAATCATTTCTTTCCCCAAAACATACACATCACATATATAAATATCCATAGTTCAGAAAATCATCTCTCATTAAAGCTTAAAAAAAAAAATTCACAAATATATACATATATATATATATATATAATATATATATATATATATATATATATAATATTTGAAAAAAATATTAAAAAAATTAATATTACTTAATTAAAATGCTTATAAATTATAAAAAATTCTCTAACCACCTAAATTTTAATAAAACCAATTAAAATATATATACTTAACTATAATAAGCATAATTTACATATTTACCCATATATGAATAAAAATATATATATTATTCAAAATGATATTTAGTATATTATAAAAAATTAATTTGAAAATTTCCTTTTTAATTCCCTTAATTATAATTAAAACCAACCATAATTTATTATTTAACTATATTTAACAAAAATTACGTTTCTACCCCTATAATATACAAACTTATATAATACACTATTAATACTAAAAAAAATCCCTTGAAAAATTATACAAACATCTAAAATCATTTTCTCCACATTAAACATCTTAATATAATTAAAAACATATAATTGACTACTAATTTCTTCCAAAAATATAATTTAGCCTAATTATTCACATTTGACATAAACTTAAAAATAATTATAAAAATAGTATAAAAATCACAAAAACCATAAATTAAGTTTTAAAACTAACAACATTTAATAATAATACCAATTATCAAAATTTCATAATTTTTAACAATTAATTTTGAAATTAACAAAATATTAATTAAATATCCAAAATTCACAAAATTCACAATTAACACAATAATTTCAAAAATCTTAAATAAAATCAATACACTAAAAAAAATAATTAACTTTAATTACCCTAATTACTAATTGAACTCAAATAAAAATCAATTAAAATCAAATAAATATCAAATAATCTCAACATAATTTTGTATAAATTTAATAATTCACCAAAATTCCTAAGAACATCAAAACTAACATCACCAAAAAATAAACAACTACACAAGTCCTAGGATCTACCGAAAACATCAACAAAATTTGAGAGAAAAAGAAGAGAATGAGTGAGTGTTACTCACTGTCCGACAAGGCAATTTGGAGGAGGAAGAAGAAGACTTGCTGCCACCGGAAATGGAGGACGATGGAGGCAGCTCGATGCAATAGGGAAGCAGGACTGACAGAGGAGAACCAAGCTGGGCAAGACTGGAGGTGCAGAGCTGTCGCGTGGGGAAGAGAGGATGTTGCCTGGTGAGGAAGAAGAAGGGTAGCAGCAACAACAACAACCTGGGAGCTTAGTCCACGACGGAAATGGTGGTTTTTAGGCGGTGAGGGAGGCAGCACAGTGAGAGGAGAGGCGATGTTGGTGACGGACGAAGTGAGGAGGGGGTTGATGGGTAGTTTCGGTGGGTTCCTTCTCTCTTTCTACATGTACATATATATATATATATATATATATATATATATATATATATATATATATATATATATATATATATATATATATATATATATATATATATAATCACACTTATATCTATATATAATAATAAAATTTTAAAATAACAAAGTCTTAAATTAATATTAACATAAATACATATCAATTAAATAGCTAGATAATTAAAATTATGCAATCTAATTTAAATTTATTTATCACTAACAAAATCTGATAATTACTTTAGTTAAACAAAAACGTAGGGTATTACATTCTCTTTTCAAATTTTGTAACATAATTTAAAAATTAATAAGAACATTTTTTTTGATAGAGAAAAACATAATTCTTTATATTTTAAATATTTCTTAAAAATTTATTTATTCAATATTAAAAATGACAAAACAGATAATAATTTCAATAAATGTTTTTTACAAATTTTAAAAAGAATCTCATTTCAAAAAAAAAAAAAAATCTCATTTCATTATTTCAACTACTTTTCAAGTCAAAGCGCTAGTTTTTAATAAGAGAAATGTTTGTTGGTGCGGCCTGCACAGCTGCACCGACAACGGAAGAAGGCAATTCCTTCTTTGTCCTTAAGTTGGTTTTCAAAAATTTAACTAACAATTAATTTCTTCTTGAAAAAAATTTTTCATTACCATTTTAGCCCATAAAATAAAAATAGTAATAATTTTTAATTAAGTGCATATGATAGAAATATTTGTTTTTATTTGTAAGTGTCATTCCTTTTATTGTTGAAACTCTTGTTCAGTATTTGTATTTATTTGTTGGACTAATATTAATATTTTAAGAAATTTGAAATAAAAATTGTTTGAAGCAGAACAAGAAGATTTTAATATTTATCAAGAATATCATAACTAATATTGTAATTGTTATGAATATAATTAAAAGTTATGTATTATTAATATTATTATTATATTTTTAGATCATTTGCTTCGTTTAGTTCAAATTTCTAGACTAATGGGAAACTAAATAAAGAGTTTGAATTCCAATAATCTATCATGATTGACTTTATCCAACAATGTGTATAATGAAATGAACCAACTCCTTAAGCAATTTCATGCTAAAGGAATACTTAGTGCTTCACCAAAAAGACAAACCTCATTGAAGTAGGCAGATAAAAGCAGGATTTTATTGCATCGTTGATAATATAATTTTACCCCATGTTTCAAAATGGTACTAGATTTTAAATTTTTTTCTTTCTAGTTACTAAAATTCTATTTTTGTTCAAACTTAAAGTATCTCGAATATATCCTATCAAATTTAGCACATATGACAGCCAGAATAAATATATTTTTAGTATATTCACCACGTAAGCATCTCATTAAGCAATTTAATCATCTTATAGGCTCCATAAAATAAAATTTGCTAAAATTTTATTTTATAGGGCGCACAAGAAAATTTTTTTGAATGGAGCCAACAGGATGATTAAGCTATTTAATAAGATGCTTACATAGCGAATATACTAAAAATATGTTTATTCCAATTGTCATGCATACTAAATTTGATTAAATATGTTCAAGGTATTTTAACTTGAAACAAAAATAGAATTTTAGTAGCTGAAAAGAAAAAAAATTAAAAATTTGATACCATTTTGAAATATAAGGCAAAATTATGATACCAACAGTGTAATAAACCCTAAAAGCAACTAACATGAATAATATCAATCTAGCTCAAGACCTTAAGAAGTCCTTAGGTCTGGTTAATAAAGTCCCTTTGCACATAGATGACAAAAATTTTAATGAAATTGTATTAATAAAAAGGATTTTGTATAAGCCTAATTATCCTCACATAATGAAAAGAAGAATTCATACCTAGGGATAACCCTTTAAGGCCAGTCATAAGTCCGATAGTTTTTCCTAAATTTAAATTAGGAAATGCATGGATTAGAAAGAATAGATGAGTGGATTACTATGATTAAGTTTATAATTAGATCAGGTAGTTATGCTCTTGCAAGCACCTATAAGTTATGCAAAGCTACGATGTTAGGTAATGCATAAAAAATACTAGGATTTACTAGTAGCCTACACTCCAACTAAAGAAGAGATAAACAAAAAAGTCTTGATTGATAGAGTTTTGGCTATAGTGGTAAAAGCTTTAAAAATAGAGTTTTGTGATTTCATCTATAGAGTTATTAGAAAAGGGACAATCAATAATGACCTTAATGAAACTACAAATATGTGATATATGTTATTTTAATAATTTGCATGTGAATTTCAAAAAAAATTATTATAATCTGGATATGGCATCTCAAAAATACACGTCAAAAATTTTTTTTTTTTTTGCTAAGCTTCCAGAACCTTGACTTGAGGTAGCAAAAACGGCCTATAAACTTCTCTTGAATGTAGATAACGTAGTCAAATGGTCAGGAGAAGAATCAAGGTGGTTACGTATGCCATGAGAAAGGCATGTATTGAACTCCAAGTAAGGAAAGATCCTATGCGCCTTCCTTATTTGAAAAAGAGTTATTATTCTCATATTGATTATGTTCTTAAAAGATATGGGTGTTCTTTAGGAGAACATGATCAGTCTAGAATAAGATATTCTTCAAGAAAGAAAAAATTAAAAGGATATAATAAATGAATAAAATAAAAAAGATAGAGATAGAGAAATTAAGAAAAAGTCTAGTAAACCTATAAAGTTTATTAAAAAAGAACAAACCTTAGAGACAAGGATAGGACAAAATCCATTAAGAAAAAATATAAAAGAGAACTTAAATATCTTAAGGGAAAACCTTTGAGTAGTTGTTCCTACTGCTAGATTTGTGGCTTTAAAAGTCACAAAGTCGACACCTGTCCACACAAAAATAAGAGGAGAGAAAATATCCGAAGAATTTTCTTTGAAGATGAGAGTCTAGTGTTTGAACCTATAAATGAAAAAGAATATTCTAACATAGACTATAATATACATTCAGTATATGAAGTAATTTCTAAATATGAAATTGACTATGATGAATCTGATTTATTGACAACTTAAATCTTCATGATGTCAGTAGAAGCTAGAGCTACCATAAATGATGAGCTAGTCCCGTTTAGAAAATGTTCTAGTACAAGAGGAGTCTTTCCAGTATGAGGATCCATCTAAAAGTTCTTTAGAATGGAAACTGCTTAAAGTAGACATAAACTCCATATAAAGTCAAGATTTAATTTTAAATCCATAGTAGATGTCTCTCAATATGAGTCAGTCGCTCAAGTTTCTAGCATAGAGTTAGAGACACTGGATGTACCCTTAATTAGTGTTACCAAAATAAGAGAAATAATCAATAGGTCAAAAGGAGAGTATAAATACATCCATGTAAGACTTCGTACAAGTTGGGTTAGTACCTTTGTTTAACCTTCTAGCAGTAGGAATCTTAGATAAAAGATTGAGAGAATTTAAGGATTAACTGATATTAGGTGTTCAAAATAAACTGGCAAATGGCCAAGTTTCATTTTAAGCCCATCCAAATTATTTGATGGCCTTGAGTGACAAATAGTTATGAATTCTTTGACCTTAAGAATAAAATCAACCAAAATGAACAAAATGAATTTTCAAGCCAAATATTTGGCGTATCATACTAGGATAGTATTTAGGCTCATAAATAATACAAATCCTAAAGTGAAGAACATTACTAATGTAACAAAATCATTCAAAGAAGGGTTAGCTCATAGGAAATAAATCTTATTGAGTTAAGCTAACTGAAAAGTTAGGTTCTTATAGAACCAACAGAATTTTCCAGGTAAATGTGATCTTCTCAGATTACCCAAAGAGAAAAAGACATAATTCTCAATCTAGAAAAACCTATATGAAGTTTTAGAATCTATGATCTTATGTTGAGAAGAACTATATCCTCTATGTCACCTTTTAGTTCTAGTTCATTAGATTAACTTCAAAGAGGATCTGTAGAAATTCCTAAAAGATCAATAAAGATTCCTTGAGCATCTTTAGAAATGCCCATATCCTTATCAAGAAAAGATGATAGTTAATAATTAAGAACTTAAAGAATAATTGGATATAAAGAAATTAGCCTACTTATTTATGTAGAAGATGAGAAAAATCAAGAAGAAAGTGTGAAGGTAATAAGACATGCTACATTAACCCTTAAAATGGAAAAAGAAATTCAAAAAATTACTCAACAAAGATTCATCTTTTTGGAAATTTAGAGAATTGTTTAACCCGTTCTAATGGCATCAAAAAATATCTTTTGCCTCAATAATGTAATTTTGAGTGCTTATATTTCACTAACATTCAAATTTACAAGCTATTATGATTATTCTTTAGATGCGTTAATTGATACAAAAGCAACTTGATGAGATTCAAATATTGTATATTTGTAGCTCATTTGTATTTACTGTAAATATTTATTTGATAAAAATATGAGATGATTAGTTGATTTTTGTGAATTAGGAGTATATTAGAGCTTAAAGAGTAATTTCAAAGTTAGGCAGATTTGACCTCTGAGATTCCGTGAAAATTTTGACAACCTTAGAGTTTTAGAATGAGAAATTAATATTTCATACGTTTGAAGTAAACATCTTAAGACTTTTGAATTGAGCTTATTTGTTAAAATCTAAGTTTGTTTGAATTTTTAAATCTTGAATTAAAGTAAGTGTATGCAGCTTTCATTTCAGCAACTATAGCTCTCGAGTTTTCATTGATATCTTGAGTTATAGAGATTTAATTAAGGTGATTCAAAGTGCTATAGAAAGCTTAGATAAAGAGCTATAATATTCATGAAAAAAGCTTAGGTTGATTTAATTGTCTTCAGGGGATAAAGTCTCAAGCACAGTTGTGTGTATGGTGACCACGACCATGCCTGATTGTGTTCATTCTATACATGGAGCAAGTCACACGGCTGTGTGCTAAAATAACACAGTCATGCATGATAGCATGAACTATTTAAGAAAGTGTTTTTTTTAAAGATTTTTATGGAAATATTTTATATAATTAAGTTTTGCCTATTTGAAAAAGGAATTTGGAGGAGGAAAACACCACTAAAAAACATAAAAAAATCAATCCCCTTTCTAAAAATTTGGAACACCTATTTAAATGGCATTATAAAATATCTTTAACCTCAATAATGTAAGTTTGAGGACTTATATTTCACTAACATTCAAATTTGCAAGCTATTATTATTATTCTTTAGAGGCATTAATTGATACAAGAGCAACTATCAATAGTGCATTTACTTCCTAATGAATGGTCGCATCCATTGGCTGAGCCCACGGTTCTATACATGGCAGGAGGTTAAGTGAACCTTGTAACACATTATGCATAAAAATTTCCTGTTATCATTGGTGGAAAATAACTCACCATCGATAAGATGCTAATATTCCGTAAGCTAAACACGGATATAATTATAAGAAATACTTTCTTAAAGGGGCAAAAAGAAAATTTTGCATAAAGGCTAAATTAGAACTAAAAAAATCTAGACACTATCATTTGAGCAAAAAATATAACATATTCTAAAGAGATGATAGAGGAATTTGAAAAGTAGATTCTTGAATTGCTAAAAATTAAGGTTTAATTAGAAATAATGTGAGCCCATAATCTAGTCCATCCTTTATAGTTATTTATTATGTAGAGTAGGTGTGAGGAAAAGTATGAATAATTATAAACTATTATTAAGTAAACCAAACTGCTAAAGATTATGGCTATAAAATTTCCATAATAAGGAATGTAATAGACATGTTAAGTTTTAAGCAACCTTTCAATTTTTTTTCTAAATTCGATTTAAAAGTGGTTATTGGCAGGTAGAAATGGTGGAAGATTCAATACCCCTAACAACTTTTAATGCACCTTAAAGAATGTATGAAAGGCTGGTCATGCCATTCGGATGAAAGAATTCCCCAAGCATTTTACAATGCAAAATGAATAATGCTTTTAATGCATTAAAAATAGTTTTATGTTGTCTATATAAATGATGTGTTAGTCTTTAGTAATAATGAAGAAAATCACATGAGTCACCTAGAACAAGTGATTGATATCTTCCAAAAGCAGGGTATGATTCTATTAAAAAAAGATAGAATGGTTTAAGGAAAAAATAAATTTTTTAAGGATAAAAATATCAAAAGGAAAAATTTAGTTGTAAAGCCATATCTTTGAAAATATTATTAACTTTCCCGACGAATTAGAAGATAGGAAGCAAGTTTAATGTTTTTATGGACTTACTAACTATCCTAGACAATTTATGAAAAATCTCTCAAAATACTGAGGAAGGATTCAAAAAGAAAACCTCTCATAAAAATTCATGGTATTAGAATGATGAAAACACTTAAGCTGTAAACCAAATAAAAGAAAAAATGAAAAATTTGCCATGCTTAAATTTTCTATTGAATACATATGAGTTAGTATTAGAGACAGATACTTCAGATAAGAGTTGGGGTGCAGTCCTTAAAATTAAAGGAAGAAAACCTGGTCCTATTTATAAATATTGCTTTAGAACTTTTAAAGGTGTTGTGCTAAACTATTTAATTCATGAAAAGGATGTTTTAGCTATGATAAATGGGATTAAAGCATTTTATATATTCCTAGCACCAAAAAGGTTCATTTTGAGAATAAACTCAAATTATATAAAAAGGTTTATGAACCTGAACTTCAAAAAGGCTTGACAAACTAGACTTTTTGAGGTTGCAAGAATGGTTTAGTGATTACAAATTTAATATTGAATATATTTCATTTGATAAAAATGTAATAGTTAATTCTCTTTCTTGTGAGCTTTTTGATTTTGTAGATGGACTCTGTTGTTAAGAACAAACTATATTGGGTATGCAAACGATAAGGGCATTCAAGAAAGTATTGCCCTTAGAGCGTAAGCTCTGGTCCTATTAGGTTGAAGAAGAAAATAAAGATATTTAAAGATATTATTTGTTGGTTGTGTAAACAGGCTTGTCATATCTTCACAGAATGATCAAACAAAGGGGACACATCAAATTCAAAAGAATTGGTGAATTTAAGCAAAAGGCATAATAAAATGAAAAGTATAGATACTTTAGTTCCTTAATAGGAATGGAAGGAAATAAAATCTAAGGTCCCAAACTATAGAGCTATTAGAGCTGCGAATTTTGGATTAACCAAAAAAGAAGCTAAATAAATCATAAAGGATATAATAAAAGAAAGCCAAAAAGAATGTGAATAAGCTTTTTTGCAATAAAAAAGTTATGAGGTCATGAAGGAAGAAGAAGTCCTTGAAGAAGATATTTTGGATGATCTCCTTACAGATGAATTAAAAGATTCTGAAAATAAATATAAAGATATTAATCTTAAAGAATTTCTTGAACTACTACAAAATTTCGAGCATCAAATTTTTTTGTGATAATCTTAGTCTTTTAAAAGACGATTCTACAATATGTGTAGGATTAAAAGGAGGACTTCAGAAAAAATATTATTAGCAAATGACACATTTCATAAAAGAAGCTGCGAAGTACATCCAATCTCTAGAAAAGCAATTTGGAATTTGTTAAGTAGATGAAGAAATTTTTCTCGAAGAAATTTATGAAAGGAAACAACTACTTAAAAAGCATGAAACAATATCAACCTCCTGATGTAATATCCATAGTTCAGAGGAAGATCATTGAGTCAATAGATCACTCTCTACAGGAGTGTTCTATGTTCTATGCCTATATCCATTACCAGTCATATAAATGGCCTATTTTGCAAATAGAAGTAGAAATGGTGGTGGAAAGTTTAAAATTTATTAAAGTAGGATTAACATAAATCTTAGAAGTATATTGAGATAGTCCACTTTCAATATTTCCAAGAATTATGCAAGCCACTCTTAATATGATTAAAATATCATCCAAATTTGTTACATTTTAGATTACTAGCATAATGATATTTTATAAAAAGATTGTACGGTTCAATATCCTTATCAAATATGGGATCTATGTTTTGTTACATTTAGAAAACTTATGGAACCACATAAAGTTAATAGCCAAAATATGAAATTGAGATGGAAAATGTACAAAGAAGTAAATTTGGCTAACAAAACTCTTCATTTAAGTCCCTTAAAGCAGTTCTAGAGAATGTAGTATTCAATAAAGATTATTGTATTCTCAAAGATGGTAGGATGTTTTTTACAATTTGGTCTAGAGACCTTCTTGAATTTAATAATGAAAGGTTTATTATTGGATGAAAAGAAGCAAGGAAATTGATTATGAGATTAGTAGAAAAAGACCTTAATATGAAGACCTTCGAGATTTGAAAGAAGGTAGTTGAAAATAAAGAATAGTGCCTTATGGCCCAAAGAGATAAGGAAGTCCAAGAGCATGATAAAAAAAGATGACTTGAATTGGGACTTGACTATGTACAACTCATAAATAGAGTGATCGGTGATGCCATCCATGATGCCAGCCTTAGTATGAAATAATTGAGGTATATCCTATAATTTTATCTCAAAATACTAATGTGATTTATTTTTAGAGGATAGCATTAGAATTCTTTTTTTTTTTTTGGATTCCATATAAATAAAAAGAGATAAGATTTATTTATATTATTGCATTTAAAGATAATTAGAAAATGGGACCAAAGACACAAGTTGTATATGCTTGTGTGATTTAATAATTTTATCATTTGAGCTAGAAAACAATACTAGAAGCACCAAACTACTTTAATGTATTTCTATATAAACTCCTTCTAGTTTTGTAGGAAAGGGAGTATAAACAAATAAGAATTTCTCTATATCTTTGAAATATTTTCGCTACGATATACCTTGTTCAATTACAATAGAATTAGGAAGGAGTGTTGTTTGTAAGATCTATATTATCAAGGAAGAAAGGGCAGCCATAGCACAAAAAAACCTTCCATCGGTGAATTATTACTAGGAGTTGCTATGAAGTAAGCTGAAGTTGTTGCAGAAGCTTAGTGGACCTTGCTCACTGAAGGTATATATTTCTGCTAAGATAATTGCTTTATTATTCTGAGTTAAGCATATTGTTTTAAGATAGGCTTAGTGCATTTGCATGTTTTGTTAATGTTAGAGAATTGCCTATATCTTGATTGTTTGCATCTAGATCACGGAGTAGGCAAGGATCTAATAATAGGGTTATTATATTCTATTATCGATTGAATTAATTCTCTGAATAATTGCTTCGAGACCCTAAATAAATATATACAAAATTTTTAACAATTAAGAAAATTAACTCCAAGACAATATGAATTTGACAATTATTTTCTAAAAAATAGAGAACTTTTTGGTCATTTTGCTAACTTTCAATATTTTAATGAGTTTGAAAAGTTGAAAGAATTTAGAAATTTCAGATCTCATCCTTTTTTATCTCTCAGTAACTCTCTATTTTTGCCTAAGAGAGAGCAAACTCACCTTAAATGGTATCAGAGCTGTCGGAAGAGAGAATAAAGTGAATTTGTAAAGCTCTTTGAAAAATTGGACTAGATTGTAAAATTGAAACTTTAGGTAGTTAGTTCAGAAATAAAGAAATGATAAAGGACAAGGATAGAATTTGTAAAAGGACAAATCACTTGGCACGTCGCGCCAAGTAAGACTATCCTCAACGTGCGCGTCATCTCTTTTGCAACCAATAAAGATTCTTGTCGCAGGCCCACTAGTGAAGCGGGAAATAAAAAAAGTGGAGGGAGTCTGTGTTTTGACAAATTAAAAAAAAAAATGCGGACTCTTTTGCAACTTCCACAAACTCAAATCTCAACAGTTACACATTTGTCACAATCAATGGAATTTGAAGAAAACAATAAACACAAAAGCTCTCTTGATTTCCTTAGCAAAAAGGCTTACAATGCTCCATCATGGGCATCACATCTCAATCCCATTCCTGCTCATTATGTGTCTCTGGGTCATTTTCCTACTCCCATTCATCGATGGAATCTTCCCAATTTGCCCACTGGCACTGAGGTTTGGTTGAAGGTACCTGCCTGCTCATCAAACACTTTTTAACTTTTGTTTCTAAATTTAATCTTTAATGCACAGCACATTATTTAGTACATCTGATTTGTACCCATTTGTTCTTGCAGCGAGATGACTTATCAGGCTTGCAATTGAGTGGTAATAAAGTGAGAAAGTTGGAGTTTTTTATGGCTGATGCAATGGCTAAGGGTGCTGATTGTATCATTACTGTTGGAGGTGTTCAAAGCAATCACTGCCGTGCCACCGCTGTTGCTGCTAAGTACCTTAATCTTGACTGCTATCTTATACTTCGCACCAAGGTCAAACTCTTCTTTTCCTTTTTCTTTTTTTCTTTAAATTTTTTTTTTTTGAATTCTTGAACATTTTTTGATAGTTTATTTTACTGTATTGTTGTTTTGGATGTATCACAGGCTTTCGTGGACCAAGATCCTGGATTGACGGGCAATCTGTTGGTGGGGCGTTTAGTTGGAGCTAACGTTCAACTTGTGTCTGAGGAAAAATATGCACAACTTGGCAGTGTGGTCTGTCACTTAATTGCCCATTATTTTTTATAGTGCCTCTCATATCATTGTTGCTTCACCTCTCTCTCTCTCTCTCTCTCTCTCTCTCTCTCTCTGTTTTCTTCTTCTTCTTCTTCTTGTGTTACTGATATTACCTTCTAAACCTCGAAAGGTTATCAAGTTATTTGATCTTAGCTGCCTGAGATTATGCAACTTCAAACCTTTGTTTAATCATGCGCATGTCTTTAATTTTTTTTTCTCTGTCCTGTTAAAATGTCTGGTCACTGTTGCTGCAAGCCCCACCAGCAAATTTGCTTGTACATGTTCAATCCCACATCCAAGAGCTCATTTTATAAGATTAATAAGTACCCATCTCATTACTCCTACGTTGCAAGGTAGCTAACAACAGTCCAATTAACAGTACTCCTTGGTATGTGTATCAGTGGTTGGGTGAGTGTTGGGAGGGGGGAGAGGATGGGGTGGGATGGATTGAACTCTAATGTTTCACAATATATATGCAGTGGAAAATTGTTTTGTAAAAGTTCCTATCTGTTGGTACGAAATTAGAGTTAAAAGGTCATTTTTGAGTTCTTTCTAAAAGTACTACCCCCATATCTAAATTCAACAAAGTGATTTTAACTTTTTTGTCTCTGAGTTGTTTGATGACTTTGTCCCCCACTAAGTAATCTTTAATATGCTCTCTTATGTTATCACTAATATTTCAGGATGATTTCTTCTGTTCTTTGCCACTGTACAACTTATTGTATTCAATTTTGTTAGTTTGGTTTTATTTTCTTTCCCAAAGGAGATCATGAATTCTGAAAGTGCACTCGAATTTGGTGTTATATGTAACACTATGTCATTTTATATCAATTGATTTTAGCTTAAATAGAAATATACTCTTGTGAAGAGCTTAAGCATTCTATTTAAACTAATTAATACATTTACAATTTTGTTTTTCGATTTTTTGAAGTTTTGAGTGCTGAACAGCTTCCAATGCTTTGTGAGTCGATGTGGCTTTTGATTGCTTTTGGAGTATTTGGTCATACTGTAGTATTTCACTGTGTTTCTCTCACTTCTCTTGAAATAGTACATACCATCTCTTAGATATTTCATTGATAAGTTGTTCATTGTCGATGTTCAACCTTTGGTATCAGACTCTTACTAATATCCTAAAAGAAAAATTGCTGAAGGAAGGGAGAAAACCATACGTGATTCCCCTTGGCGGATCAAATCTCACCGGAACCTGGTGAGTTGGGGCACATCTTCTTTGATATGTCACTTCAAGTTTGTGTTTGTAATCTTAACCAATATTCCATAGTTCATACCATGAAACTTTAGCCTATTTATTGATATTTGCCTTTAGAATTATCAGTATAATGTAGGCTACAATTGTTACTGACAGATTAATTTATAGTCACTACTGACATTTTTAAATATGGTTGCTACAACTTGAAAAGCACATAATTTGAAATTTTATTTTTAACCTAAAGTATGATGGCCATAAGAAAATAGAACTAAAAACACTCAGAATTTATATATTTATATATATAACTCAAGTTAGAGAAAAAGCTACGTGAGGAGAATTAGAAGTTTATTACTGTTTGAAAAATTGAGTATAGGGAGTGTTTTGAGTGAAAAGATAATATACATGGGTCCAATCCTGTAGCCCACCACAGAACTTACAAAAAAACTTGATATTTTGTTTCACAAAAAATTGTCATACCACAAGTTTTTCAAACAAGATTCTGTGTCACAAGCTCTAATATTATTTTTTTATTACTAACCAATAGAGTTGAAGTAAGACTTTTTTGTGGTAATTACATTCTGAGCTGAAGGATTTCAATCCTGCCATCACTAATTTAAAAAGTAGATGATTGCTCCCTTATAAAACATAAAAAGCTTGTGCATTATTAAACCATTCACACTTTTTGCTTATTAATTGGTGAATTTTTAAGGCGCAAACTGTAGTATATATGGATCACTTCCTATTTTTTTTAAATCTTTCTGTCATTATATGTTTTAGCTTCCCATTCTTTTCTTTTTTCATTGTGCTCTTCCATGTCCCCAGCATATGCTTAATTTGCACTTTTGCTAACTGTTTCTTGTTGAGAAAAGTTTTGTGAGCAAATGGAAATGAATTCAGGACATTAATTACTTTTACTTCCTCTTTTATGACATAAAAGTTTCTAGATTTTTAGTTGAAAGTTTTTCCATTCCTCCATCTCTCCTCCCCCTCTTGTATAACATCATTGCATTAACTATTTAACTTTTTTGTTGAAAATTGCTTTCAGGGGTTATCTTGAAGCAACCAGGGAAATTGAGCAACAAGTTCAAGCCAGTAATGGCAAATTACAATTTGATGATATCGTTGCAGCATGTGGCTGGTTCTTCTCTACTCTGCCCATTGAATTCCCTCTTTCTCCCTGCCTTCTCTGTTCTTGCCTTTAATATGCTTTAGTGCTTTACCTTCAGCATGAAAGCTTAGTGCCACAAGTTGGAGCCAGAAACCATTCTTTTTTTCTTTTCCTAGTTTGAATATACTTTCGTAGTTTATATGTGGAGAAATATATTACCTGAATGTGTGGAGAGTCTGTTTCTTCATTGTGTATGGGTGGGATCTGTATCCTAGCCAATAAGGGAGTATGAAATGATTTTTATGAAATAAAAGAATGATCCATTTATTGACATATAATGTCCTACTTATTAAATTGGTACATGGCTAGAATAAAATCATACACAAGGCTGCAGGTAGAATTTGCTTTCAGGAACATTATTGATTAAGTATAATGCAAAAAGCATAAACTAATCCTCTCAAGTGCATCTGGTTCCTTTCCTGCTAATAGTAAAATTAAGGTTATTTTCTTTTTGTTATTGATTTCCAGTGGAGGTACAGCAGCTGGTCTGTCAATGGGATCATGGTTGGGTAGCTTGAAGGCAAAAGTAAGTCCTCTGTTTTGTAGGTTCTGCATTTATCGTTTACATGTTAATTCACTCGCATGTTACTGTTATGTAGGTTCACGCATTCTGTGTATGGAGTGAACCTGATTACTTTTACGACTCCATTCAAGGACTGATCGATGGACTCAAAGCAGGAGTTAATGCACGGGACATTCTGAACATTCAAAATGTGAGTACCTCATCATGGCAGGACAGAATCAACATATTTGTTTGGTCAATTCTTCGTTTTCTTTTGGTCCAAATTTTGTCGTCATATAGTTGATCTGTATTGTATTTTGAGATGCTTTCAGAGAATGATTTTCTCCTTCTGGATTGTGATTGTCTCATGAACCTCCTCTCAGTGATCCTATTGTCAAGTGGTTTATTTTTTTTTCCCTCACACAGGCCACAGGTATAGGCTATGGAATTAACACCACTGACGAGCTTGAGTTTCTCAAGGAAGTCGCTGCAGCTACTGGTGTTGTTCTAGATCCGGTTTACAGGTGCAGTACTTTGTATCATAATGCATAAGCTTTTGTAATCGTTTTGTTTTTTCAAAATTCTGCAATAATTAGCATGAATGTCTTGACTATACTAAGCCAAGTGAGATATCACATGGTGAATGGTCGGTCATGCACAAACTAAATCCAAGGCTTCAACATTGAGAAGGATCATTGTTTACAGCAAGAGTCTAGGCAACCAGAAGAGACTTGCACAGTGTAATGGTTGAGGGCAATTGAATTCGGTAGACAATGCGCATGGCAGTGAATAATACTTGCAATGTTAATGAGAAAAATATCTCTAAATATAAAATTCTGAATGTTCTTTAGTTCAGTGAAGATATGAATGTCGGCCATTGATTCAGTTAAAGTGCTTCAGCTAACAAGAGTGCTTAAAATTTTCAGTGGGAAAGCTGCTTATGGAATGATGAATGACATGAGAAGCAACCCAAAGAAATGGGAAGGAAAAAAGGTCCTCTTTGTACACACTGGTGGACTCCTTGGCTTATATGACAAGGTCGATCAGATGGCTTCACTAGTGAAAAATTGGTATCCTATGGAGGTCGATGAATCTCTTCCAAGAAATTATGGGAATTGAAAATTGTTCTAGAGCAGAATTCGCTGTTGTATTCATGAATCCAGAATTCGCATGTCTCCTGTTCATGTTGTTTTCCAATGTTAACTTTCGATTTAGGCTTGATTTATGGGGGAGCTTCAAGAACATCCTCACAAGTTGCATTACAAAAATTGTGCTAATTTGTGCCATGCATAAGATCTGCATGAGACTATTTGTCTAATTTTGAGGAATAACTTTGATGTATGACCTTAAAATAAGTTTCAAGGTTTATATTCTTGATCCTTTTGTGCAGAAAAATCAATCTTCTTGTTTAATTTGTTTATTCTATCCAAAAGTTGAGAAATCAATTACCTGCAATATTTAATAATTATTTTATACTTTTTATTGCAGTTGAGTAATTTATTTGAATGTCAAATTGATTAAACACTCTGTTGAGGTAAAAGTTGAACTGAAGGTAAAAAAATAAAAATAAAAATGGCATGTAATGAATGGTAGCTGCTAAAATTAGGGTAGGAAATATCACTTTTGATAAATAAAAAGGCCTTGGGCTCCATAGGAGTGATGTGGGATTAAAAAAAATGCCTTGTTTAAAATATGATTCTCTAGTATTATATAAGTGCAATCATGGGGCCGGACCAAGAACCATTAGTGAGGTGACAGTGTGAGCCACACTGACATCTCCTTATACAGATGGTGCAGTACTTCAAAATTAATGCAAATACATCTAAACTTGATGGTGCTCTAAGTGAAATCATAACATTTTCTTAAAGTTTGATTAACACTATGATGAGCACCAAAGGTATCAGATTTGACACGAGTTGAGCAAGAGCTCAAGATGCCGAGATGGCAAGTACGATCAGATTGTACATAGTGTATGAGATGTGTATGATAATGAGAAACTTACTCTGAAACAATATTCTAACTTCTAATAAATTACAAAGAGTACTACAACCTTATAAGAAATTACAGGACTCTGTTTGGATAACATGTATAGCATAACATGAAAATTATATTAAAAAATATTATTTCAAATATCAATATTTGTTCCATAGTTAAATAGCGTCGAATTGGAAATAATATCAAGGAGTTTTATGGAACTGGAGATCCTAGGATTCATTTTAGTGAGTACACAACAACTATGAGCACTACTAAGGCTCTATTAGTAATGATCACTAGGTTGTTTGTATTGTCCTTAGAAGGAATAGCTATAAACTGGTATCATGGGTTGGAAAAGTCAGTTCAAACTGATTAGAGAGAACTATGCTCTGCTTTCTTGAAGCAATATGACTATAACACCAGGCTGGAAGTGTCTATTTGGGATTTGGAATTGACCAAGCAGAAACCTAGAATCTTTCTCAGACTTTCTAACCAGATTTATGAATAAGGCAAGATTAATAAAGAACAAACTAGCTGAGAAGGATTAGGTTAGGATGATAGTCTGAAATATGACACCCAATCTGGTTGAAAGACTATAAATGATGAATCCTAAAACATTTATGGACCTTTATGATGATGAATTGTAAGCTAAGGCAATCGAGAGTGAGAAAAAGAAGAGCTATAGAACCATTGGAGCAAGGAACTACCCAATTGGAGGCACACAACAAGGAAGTACTAGCCGGGCTATAGAAGTGCATGTTGTATAACCACCAAGGAGATTCTCTAATTTTAACCAACCCCTATCCAAAGTCCTAGATTGCCTGACGCAAAAGGGCTTGCTTAAACCCCTCACCTTTTGCAAACCACCAAACCCGAATGTCCCTAGCTATAACTCGAATAGTTACTGCAAATTACATAAAGTAGTTGGACATTCTACAGACACTTATACCCACCTTAAACACGAAATTCAAAATCTTATAGACTAGGAAAATCACAGACCTTGAAAGCCTAAGCGCCAGAAATAATCCTTTCCCAAACTACCGAAATGTACCACCCCTAATAACCATGATGATCAACTCAGGAGTAAGCGAGGAAGAAGTGCTAAGCTCCCTTGAAGATCTAGACCCTAAAACTAATGAAGAATCTTTAAAAGGAGTAGAAGATTTATTAGGACAACCTTTAGGCAAGTTTGACTATAAGATGTTTTACACTAAACCACTTTTATTTGAGATACCCCTTGAGTCAATTACACCTAGAGGATGAGTTAATGATTTTGATAATGAGAAGCTACAAGACAAGAAAGAAACACATAAAGTGGAAATATGTAAGGATGGAAAGAAAGGAAAATCATTGAAGGAGAGTTTCATCAAAGAAGGACATAGGAAGTCCTACGTTAGTGCAGAGGAATCTATTAATATGCTTGGTATGATGTTCCTAGGAATGAGATCTTCAAGGAACAAATCATTAAGAACCTGGTACAAGACAACAAGGATGAGGAAATGCAAGAATAGCTGTTATGTTAGCCACCTGAAGGATAGTCACCTTGAGACTTAGCATCCCTAGCATCTAGAATAGGAAATAAATTTTCTTATTATCTTCTTTGAATAAAATTTAGTTTATTTAGAACTTTTTTATTTTAGTGATTGATGATATGAATTTTGATCATGCTTACTTATATGATGTGCATCCTGATAGTACTATGCACTATGATATTGATTGCATCTACATGTTTGATATAATAATTCAATTCAATTAGATTCATTCAGCATGGGCATAAAGAAAAATTTAAAGAACATTCCTACATCATATAATATAACTTTTGAAAAGAGAAAAATTTGAGAGAAAAAGAAAGAAAATAAAAAGGATATTAAAAGGCCAGCAAACAAAATAAGAGAGAGAAAAATGAGAGAAAAATATTCAGTTAGAAAATCTAAAAGGACTAATTGATGATAGGAGTTGTATCATGTGATGTAATGAATGTTCTCATTTTTTTCCCTAATGAATGAGTAAAATTGAATATGAAATTTTTATTCAAATATTGCATAATAATCTTTATCATATTGCATAAGTATCTCAATGGAAGACAAAGCATAATGAAAGCTAAAATCCAAGTTATGAGATCACTATTTTAGTTTTATTTTCTCTTATTGTACCCCTTTGTGATTTTGTTTGCCCAGTGTCCCCTTGTACCTAGCGAATTTAAGTGGCTCAACAACTATCATCAATCATTGCATTAGCACAAACCTTATTTTCTAATCAAGAGTTCTTTAAAGAGCAAGTACAGTTGATTTTAGCTTCAAGAATTCTCTTTAGTTAGTTCACTTACTCCTCTGCATCTTCATACATGAGACTGGAACTAATCGGGTTGGTAAGTTAAAGGATCAAGAATAGTAGTAGTGAATAAGTAGAATTTCTTGCATACATGAAGAAAAGACTGCCAGAATAGTGTTAATGAATTCAAATGAAACTAGGAGAAAAATGTAGCTCTAGGGGTAACTTGGGGGCAAAATTATCAAGTAGTAAATTTGTATTAAAAAAAACTAAAGAGTCAGCAAAAGAATACTAGGGGCAAAAAGATGTAAATTACAACTAACAACCAATAGCTCATTAATACAGTATAGCCTGGTCATTTGTCCGATAAACTATATCAGAAGCTTTAACATCATAAGTACTAATCTCGAAGCATCCAATGTTTAAATCTACAAGCTACTGATGAAACACCTTGTTCTCACACTCTAAGATTGGCAACATAGCTTTGTTCCAAATAGAAGACCTATTAGGATCATGCATGTCATATATAACATGCATACACTTGTATACATCTTTTGTGAAATACTTGCTTTGTATAATAAAAGTCTTTGGGCCAAGTCAAGGTTATACAAATGCTCTAATGCTAACATTTGAAATTAGTGTTGTAAAAGTGCAAGAGAGTAGTTAGAGTATTCATATGTGGAGCATCTAAAAGAGTGAAAATAAGAGGAGAGATACTATCAAGGTGAATATGATGCTCAACAAGACTTGAGACCGTAGGAGCCTTATAAATCATGGATTAAACAAGGAGATATTACTGATGGTAGTAATCATAAAGGCCTCATCATAGGTAACCATAAGAATTATGGATAGAAGGCTCAACCTCCTTAGATTTAGCCTTTATCTTTATAGCCTCTTTTGGAGCATCACCTGAAGTCTCAAAAAAAAGAGAACCTACTCCCCACAAACTATAAAAGCAAAAGACAGTCAATAACATGGAGAGTAGTAAAAGATAAGCATACCTCATATGGGTCAATAAGAGTCAACTCCAACATATGCTCCAAAATGTATGTTAGATAAACAATGAGAATGCTCAAGTGAAGATAGGACATTGAATCCCTAGAGAGCCTCTCTCAACTCCTGACCAGTCAGAGTAAAACTCTAGGATCTCAAGACCAACATAAGGTGTGGAATACATCAATGATAAGATCCAGCATGCCAGCGATACATGCGCTCGGCTCTAAAAGGGACGAATGCACTCAAAACTTGAGATGAATGCATTCTGAAACCTTTTTGATCATGAAATGAGACCTCTAACTCCTAAATCTTTTCTTTTATAGGAAATGTTGGGAAGAGGAATGAGGCCTTTACCATAGCATCAATGGAATGGCAGAAAGACAAATTCAGCCTAAAGGCATAACCTCAATGGCAGAGTATTACGACCCTGTGATAAGAGACATCATCATCATAATTAAAAGGGAAGAATGCAAAAGAATAACATTGCATTTTGATAAAATTTCTTCACTTGTAAATAAACTATACTAACTTACAGTTTTTTGTGTAGGAAAAAAATAAAAAAGAACGAAGAAGGGGAAAGGAATTGATACATCAATAAGAATGGGCAAGATAGAAATTGCTAATCACTTATCAGAATATCATGTCGCATGATAAACAACCTAAAAAATACTAAAGGGAAGTAGTATAAATCTATCTCTTTTGATTCTATAGTAAAATACAACACAAATTGAAAGAAAATTCAGAAATTGAAAGGAAATTCATCCACTTCATAAGATAATGTAAAAGCCTATCTCATGACCTTTGATTTCAGTGGCTTTCTTTTATTAGCCTCGTAGAATTCAGATGTTTAGTTAACAACTATGTGTTGAGAGTTTCTAAACTCTAATCAATCTAATGCTTGCTTTGCACCCGAACGTGGGGAAAACTATGTAAAAATAAAGTCTGTGGACTTACAGTATAAATTGATTGAATTTTAGAGTATCATTTCAGTCTTTTGAATAATAAATCTGCATATAATCTACTCCAATGCTCAACAATTAGTATGAATACAAAATCCTTTGACAGTATCCACACTAAGTAATATGAGAAAGGTGGAGGAATACTAAAGGGAGAATCGAAATAAGAGCAAGAATAATTTGCTCCAATGGTCAAGAATGAGTAAGAATATTAACGTGAAACCTCTAGTAGTATCCACGCTGAGTAATACGAGAAAGGCAGGAGAATACTAAAAGAGGACTACATCAAAAATTGCTTTATTTGCTCTAATGCTTTAAAAAAGAGTATGAGTATCTGAAGGACCTTTCCAACGGTATCCATGCTGAGTAATATAAAAAATGCAAGGGAATACTCAGATAAGGAAGAAAGCACAAAAATAACTCAAAGACTTTTTTGATACTCAGAATTCGATCTATTTATGCTCAAATTCCATAAGTTTTGTTTAGCAGATTCTCTTTGAATTTAGGTATGGAAGCCAGCTCTTCACTTAGTAAAAAATACGCTCTCAATATAAGATGGTCAATGATACCTTTGACCTTTGCGAATGGCAAATAAATGATAGTCATGAGAATTAAAATTAGTAAGAATTATTAAGTGCACACTATCTCATAATAAAGTAATGAATTTTCTCATATTCAAAAAATATAATGTACTTTGTTACAAAATTATCATGTTGAAACTAACTTCAAGAACTTTTCAGGAACAGTAAGTCCAGAAAGAATAAACCCAATATGTGGAATCAATACTAGAGATAACAAGTTAATCAAGGTCATCAAGTGATGAAGATGATTGATCAGAGTCATAGTTGATCAATACAAAATCTTAAAATCCTAGTCAACATAAAATTCTAATATGATGTCTGCATTTCATATACACTGCACTTCATCTTAGTTATATGCTACACAGTAGTTATAACACAATTTTCATATTTACTTTGTTATATACTACATAGTAGTTATAACACAATTTTCATATTCACCTAGTTATATGCTACAGAGTAGTTATAACATAGTTTTTAAATTCACTTTGTTATATGCTACACTATAGTTATAAAAAAAATTCCAAACAATTACAACTTGCTAAACACTACATGGTAGTCATAGCATATTATCAAATCATTATTTGCTAGACATTCCATAGGAATTATAGCACATTTCAAATCTCTTGCTAAACATTATACAATAGTTATAGCATATTTTCATTAAACGTTCCACAGGAAATATAGCGAAACTTTCAATTACTAGACGTTCCATAGTTACTATAGTATAATTAGCTAGACACTATATAGTTTTTATAGCATATTTTCACTAGATGTCCCATAGGGAATATAGTGTCACCTGCTAAATGTCCCATAGGGAATATAGCAAATTGCATTGAACGCAGTGTCAATTGCTATTCACTAAATACAGTGATAGCACCATTGCTATATGTTCCACATGAACTATAGTCTGTTTTCAACATGCATTGAACGCAATGTCAACTGCTATTCACTAAACATAGTGATAGCATCACCACTATATGTTTCATAGGAACTATAGCATGTTTTTAAAATCATGAATCGCTAGACGCCCTACAAGGAATAAAGCGAGAACTATTATAAATATTTCATTAAATTTCCCATAGGAAATATAACGAAATCCATTATCACTAGACATCCCAAAGAGAATATAGTTTAGTTCACCAGACACTACACAATAGTTATGGTATTATTGCTAGACGTTCCATATAAGCTATAACATGTTCTCAAATCATGAATCACTAAAAATCCCATAGGAAATATAGCGAAGCTCATTTGCATATATCTCACTAGATGTTCCACAGGAAATATAGTGAAGCATACTAAACATAGCATCTTGCTTAAAATTGCATAGCAATTTAAACATCAATCCATCGATTAAGATACAATTAAGTACCCTAATTCTTTCTTTCAAAATTGTATGCTTCTATTACTTTGCCACAATTTTTCAAGCAAACAACGACAAAGGAGGGCAACTGTAAGCACTCAATTTCAGGATGCAATTGTGCATGAATGTGACGAAAATCCTTATGATGAAAATTTAATAAAAAATTGACCTCTAGTGTTGGGTTTCGTGATTCTAAGGACTAGATTGTAACATTTTTTTTAGATTTAATTGCAAAAAATTGAATTTTACAGGGATGTATTTGAAAATGTGCAATTAATATTACGTAATGTCGATTGACATTACGTAATGCCTGTCAGCATTCTAGAATGCTGAGGCGCTAAAAAAAATTCAGTAAAAAATTATTTTTCTCATTTCTTTTAACTGTTATTGGTCCAAATTTAATTTATTTTAATAAATAAATTAATTTTAGTATTTATCTATAGGGATTAGCATCCAATACGAGTCTCTTACATGTATAATTTTTTAAAATTAAAATACTTATCAAATGAAAGCGAAATCAGGGCTGTGAGCTACCTCTCCTGTGATCACATGAGAGGTTAGTAACTAGATATAAAAAGAAAAAATTAGGAGAGAAAAAGGGAGGAGGAGGGGCAGAGAGAGAGAGAAAAAAAGGGTGTGGAGAGAAAAAAACCCTAAGAAGCTATTGCCTAGAAAAGTTGATTGAGAAAAAAACACAGAGGAAAAAATAAGAGACCCAACCTTTTACTACAGATTTCAAAACCTTTTCAAAACAAAAAAATACATTTTTTTCAAAGTCCAGAAATTAAGAAAATGTAGAGTTAATTTTCTCAAAATGGTCAAATCCCATTTTAAGGGGCATTCAAATAGTATCTGCACAACATTACTCATCTCCTACTCCTTTCTTTTTTTTTTTTTAATTCTTTCTTTTTATATCATTATTTTCTTTGTTTTTATTTTAGATTTTATTGTTTCTGTTTTTTATTTTGATTTTGGTTTCATTTCATTATTTTATTTTCTTTGTTTATTAATTCTAACCTTGTTTTCTTATTGATTCTTTGTATTTCATATTTTTGTGATGATGAATACATGATTGAACCAAGGAAAACCTATGTAGAGTCCATGAATGAAAGCCAAGAGTCAATATCCCAATTTAATTTTTATTTTTTTGCTCTATCTAGTTTATTTTATTGTTTTTAGTTTTTGAATTTGTTTAATTTATTTTCTTAAGGGTTGTAATTTTAATTTTATTTTCTTTATTATTTTTGGTAGATTTTGTAATAGCTTCAATAGTGGAAATAATGAAAAATTTAGCTTTTTATGTTTTTAAAAAATGAATTGGTAAATTAGATTCAATTTACTAAACCCTGATTAAAATCAATGGAGGCAATAGGTTAATTTAGGTTGTATGTTAATTAAAATTAGGATTTTTTTTAGATGAAATAATTTAATTGCATATTTGATCTTTTTTATTTGATTGTTATGATTTTTTTTTTTTTTTTATGTTTTTGGGCTTGTTTGTTTATTTTTGTATTTTTTTGAGCTTCAAGCCCATTTTAGGCTCTAATAACTCATTTAAGTAATAGACCTTTAAATTGATTTTAGGTTTAATTAATTTTAAAATCAATTTAGGCCTATTAGGTTAATTTGGATTTAGGCCTATTTTTTAAAAATAAAATCAATTTAGACTTTAGCTTAGACTAATTAATTTCATTTCTTTTAAAATAAATAGACTTAGACCCATTTTCTCATTAAATTAAAATCAAGTTAGAATTAGGCCCATTAATTAATTCATTTGTTTAAAATTTGTAGACTATAGGCCCATTTCTTTAGTTAAATTAAAATGAATAAACTTAGGCTCAATTATTAACATGTTGATTCAACTTTAATCCATTTCACTTGTAAATAAAAATGTAAAATTAACTAACTTTAAAATAAAATTAACATAGTTTATATCTAAGGATGATGCGCTTCGTATGTATTTTTTACATGCAATTTTATGACTAGTTTGCTTTAAGGTTAGATGAATGTTTAATTAGGATTTACTAAAATTGTGTGTAAATAGAGAATAAGATAGTAATTCATAAAGTAATTCTAAATGAACACAAGATTGAAAGAAATTAGTTTTCCGTTCATAGAATTTCCTAGTTGTAGTGTTAGCTTTCTTTTAGAGAATCGAGTACCACCAAAATGATTTGTTCTAGTTATTATCCTGGATGACGATTCCTCATTTTTATGCTATTTCTTTGTGATATAATAGTGTTTTTCCTAGGACTATGAGTCCAAACAATATCACGATTGCTAAAATTTTGAACATGCGTTAAATCTTGTCGTTTACAAGTGGCTACTTCAAAAGAAGCGGCTTGGCGGAAAAATAAATCAAACAAGAAGGGTAATAAAAAGAAATTTATAATATTTGATAAGAAAGAAAAAGACAAATCCATTTCTATGTAGTTTTAAGTGATAAAAGAAAAAATGTAAAAAAATAATAATAATGCTAGAATATTTTCACTTTACAAAAGATTTTGATTATTATATACCATAACACTATTTGCTACATTAAAGTTATGCTGATGAGAAGTTACCTAAAATTAAATTTTAATTTCTTTATTATTGAAGGAGAAAATTTAGTTTGTGAATCAAATTTTATCGCTTAAATGATACCAAAATAAAATTATAAATGTTGAATAATCACATAATAAACTTATAAATTCTTAATAATAAAACGTTTATATTACATAATATTTATATATACATTTTCCTTATATTTATATGTAGTTGAAACATTTAATATGGTGATTGTATATTTAAAATATTTATTTGGTTTTTAAGCATGTATATTTGAAATACGATTCAATAGATTTCATAAATAATACCATAGCATTATGGAAGAAGTGCTAATTGTGTGTGGCTTTTATATGGTGCTTTGATCACAAAGTAAGGAAATAAAAGAGAAGTCAAAACTAGTCTCACTATCAAGATTGGTAGGGATTGTTGCGAATGGTAATCACCAAGCAACATTGAATAATACCCGAACAAACGAGGAGCTATTCCAAAAGAAGCAACATGGTGAAAGTAAATCAAACAATAAAGACAACAATAAAATATAAAGTATGGGAGATTCATACACGCAAAGAGTTACTCTAGTGGTAAAATTAGTGATGTGTATTTTGAATATTTTATATTTAGCTAATAGAATTATAAATTTTACCATTATATATAATACATACAAAATAAATATTTTTTTAAATTATATTTAGTGACAATTGTATATAAATATTAATTACTCCAACAGTAATACTAGTGATGTATATTTTAAATATTTTATATTTAATATATTTTATATTTAATAAATAGAATTATAAATTTAATCATCAAATATAATACATAAAGATTAAATATTTTCTAAATTATATTTGTGAATAATTATATATAAATATTATGTGGTTTTATCTATTTATTATTGGGGCCTATGTTTTTATTTTTGCAATATTTTGATACTTTGTGATTTTAATTTTTTATCATTATGATAAAGTAATGGGAAGTTACTTAAAATTAAATTTTAATTTTTTATTATTGAAGGAGAAAAATTACAATGCAAATCAAATTTTGTTATTTAAACGATACCAAAATAAAATTACAAATACTAATTAATCAAGAATAATCTATAAATTCTCAATAATAAAATGTTTATATCACATTATACTTTTGTTCATTTTTTTCTTATATTTATATGTATGTGCAAATTTTAATATGATGATTTTATTAAACTATTTGTTTGATATTTTCGCAGGTATATCTGAAATATGATTCATTATATTTCATAAACGATACCACCACATTATGAGAGCAGTGCTAATTATGTGTGGCTTATACATGGTGCCTTGGGAATAAAGTAAGGAAATAAAGGGAAACTCAAAACTAATGTCACTGTCAAGATTGGCAGGGGTTCTAATGGCAAGCACTAAGCAACAATGAACAACAACCCTACAAATGAGGAGCTATTCCAAAGAAGAAGAAGCTTGGCGAAAAATATATCAAGCAATAAAGATAACAATGAAATATAAAACATAAAATATGAGAGATTCTTACACGCCAAGAATTACTCCAACGGTAAAATTAGCAATGTATATTTTTAATATTTTATATTTAATTAATAAAATTACAAATTTAACCATCAAATATGATACATACAGAGTAAGTATTTTCTAAATTATATTTAGGGATAACTATATATAAATATTATGTTGTTTTATATATTTATTATTAGGGCCTATGTGTTTTTTCAATATTTTGATACGTTGTGATTTTAATTTTTCGTTATTATGAAATTTATGGTTTATAACACTTGTAATTTTTCTTTTCTATCATTTAAAAATTGAACATTTTATATCATTTGATAAAAAAGAAAAAGAAAAATCCATTTTTATGTAGTTTTAAGTGATAAAAAAGTAAAAAGATTCTATAATATTTTCAATTTTACAAGAGATTTTGATTATTATACACAATGACACTGTTTGCTACATTAAAGTTATGGTGATGAGAAGTTACTTAAAATTAATTTTTTTTTTCATTGAAGGAGAAAAATTGCAATGTGAATGAATTTTTATCACTTAAACAATACTAAAATAAAATTACAGATACTGATAACAAATTATAAATTCTTAAGTGATAAAATAATATTTATATCACATAATAAACATTTATAAGCATTAATATCACATAATATTCATATATATTATTTTTCCTTATATTTATAAGCTTTTATATGGTGCTTGTGGCAGGGGTGGTCATTATGCATGAATCATCAATTCACGGTTCCATTTAAGGTGAACCGAACTAGAACCATCCCTATCCCAGTTCAAGGCTATTATGGTTCGGTTCATTTGATTTATCTGGTTCAACAAGTTAATTTTCTTTTAATTTTTTTTTTTCAATTTTGGATTAGAATCGTCCAGTTCCATGGGGAGTGGATTCATCCCTAAAGTGGTCCTTTTCCTAGTTCTAAGTCGATTTTGACCGGACTAGTTCCGCTTTGGTTCCTAGCTCGAACTGGCCTAGGCTAGCCCTAGCTTTTAGATCAAAGCTAAGAAATAAAAGAAAAGTCAAAACTAGTGTCACTATTAAGATTAGTAGGGGTTGTTGTTAATGTCAATCACCAAGCAACATAGAACAATACCCTACAAATGAGGAGCTATTCTAAAAGAAGCCGCATGACAAAAAAAATATCAAACAACAATCATATTAATGAAATATAAACTATAAAATATTGGAGATTCTTACATGCAGAGATTACTCGAATAGTAAAATTGGTGATGTATTTACATGATGATTGTGTATTTAAACTATTTGTTTGATATTTACGCATGTATATTTGAAATATGAATAATTATATTTTAGAAATGATAGCAATAAATTATGGGAGCAATGCTAATTGTGCATGGCTTATACATGGTACTTTTTGGGTCAAAGTCAGGAAATAAAAGAAAAGTCAAAACTAGTGCCACTATCAAGGTTGGTAGGGGTTTTTGCTAATGACAATTACCAAGTAACATTGAACAATGCCCCTACAAATAAGGAGCTATTCCAAAAGAAGCAGCTTGGTGAAAAATAAATCAAACAACGAAGATAATAATGAAATATACACTATAAAATATTGGAGATTCTTACATGTAAAGAATCACTCAAACAGTAAAATTAGTGATTTATATCACTATAGAAAGGATGAGGATTAACGACAAACAAATCCATTGCTAATTCGTTGTTCAAATGAAATTAGCGATGGATTAGTGATGTATAAAGTTGGTTGTTAAAATCATGGTCATTAATTGGGTTTGCAATGATATTTATTTTTCATTGTGCAATTTAATGGTGGAGACTATGAGTAACCTAAAAATTATTATTAGCATTTGTGCTAAGCCACATTATTTTTCATTTTGGGGACAGGGTCATGCTTATTCTTGGGCAGATGAAAGACTTTTTGATTTGTTATTGAGTCGCCACTTGATCTCCTATGAAAAGTAAGTGATAATATCAAATCACTCAACAAGTATCGTCCTTAGTAGAGATTCTAGGCCCGAAAGATCGCATATACTTTTTGGCTATTTCTCATTATAAAATGTTGACAATTTGCATGATCAAACTCCTAATTTTGGACTTTGACAAATAATTTTTATACTAATAATTTCAATTAAGTGTGTAGGGAATTATATACCAAACATATACCAAGCATATACACTTTTGGATGAATAGTGACTTTTCGGGCTGATTGAACCTCTAAGATTGAAGAAGACTTTTGACATATTTAGAGCTCTTAAATGAGAAAATGAGCTTCTTAGATTTTGAAGTAGACATCTTAAGCTTTCCAAATTAAGCTTTCTTGTCAAAATCCAAGTTCATTTGGGTATGAAAATCTTTAGTCGAAGTTAGCATATCCAGCTTGTATAGCTCTTGGTATTTCAGAAATGTCTTAAGTTAAAGATGTCTAATTGAGGTGATTCAAAGTTTTATGGAAAGCTAAGAAAATTATCTACAACTTTTATGAGGAACGTTTTGGCTGAATCGATTATCTTTAATCCCGTTCATGAGCATCTTTCGAAGTGGTCACGAGCTGTCCTTCAATGGAGCCTTTGGAGCACATTTTTGCCAAAATATGGTAGTACCCCTTATGAGCTCTCCTCATGAGCTGAGTGCTCGTGACCCTACTTGTGAGTAGACCACTGACAGCATCCAACATGAATTTTTGAACGCAACAGATGTATTTTTTCCCCTCACGAGCACTTTTCACTCGTGAGCCGCTCGTGAGCATCCTTTGAGCTGCCAAAAGTCCAAGAATTGATTCAAAATCAATTATAAACATTAGAGACATGATTGATACATCCAAAAACTATATTTTTAAGTATTTTTCTATATAAACACAACTTAGAATTCAATTGAAAGGTTAAGAAAACTTGTTTATCATTCATTATTTTCTTAAACATTCAATTAAGCTCTTAAACTTTCCTTTAAACAATTCTTTGTGTATAACTCTTGTGAGAGTTGGTGAGTGATTAGAATAGATATTTTTATTCTTCTATTTTCTGGGTTTAGAAAATAGGAAGTGAGATTCTATTCTAAAGGAATTGGTTTAAATATTTAGCCATTAAAACACTTGGGAAATTGGTTTTAGTGTGAACCATGAAAACACTTGTAATTTGGTTTTTGAGTGACCCTTGAAAACTCAAGTTGTAAGGTTGTAAGAGTGATCCATAAAACTCTTATGTATTCTCAATCTTGTGAATAAGATTGTGGGTGATTAAAAAATCCTAACTTAGGGATAAGTTAGGTAGAGACATAGGATTATTGTTGAATTCGAACTCCTTAAATATTTGCGTTCTTTATTCTTCCTTCTAAACTCTTACTCAATTCTTACAAAGAATTCCTTTAATTTCCTATTTTTGTTCGATAGTCCTATTCACCCTCCCTTTAGGACTCTTTCACAAAATATTCATCATATGGCTACTAAATCATTCTAGTTTCAGAATGACAATTTTTACACATACACTTGCAACAAATAAGGAAATTAATTACAATCATTACATGGTTTTCCTAGTAAAATACATCAAAAAGAGAAAAATTACAAAAATAATAAATCTAGTTCTAAATCTAGAAAATATCTACAAAATAAGAATTAAGACAGGTATATATCTCCCTACATCCTAGGAGCACATAAATGTAGTAGGAAATAGTAAAATAGCTCAAAGTGCAAATATCACATAAAAATGACATGTAATGATGAAATTCACAATATAAGTAATGAAATAATAATATGAAAAAAGAATTATTGGAAAATTAAGCAAAATAGTTGAAAGTATTTGTTTTGATATTATTATACCAAAAGAATGAGTCTCTAGTTGAGAATGTGACTTTTAGATTTGAATGCATATTTGATAACGTGGAATTCTAATCTTTTATTTACTATGTACTCAAATTTATAGTGATTACAAAAATGTTAAAAGTGACAAATTTCTCATAATTGCTATAAATTCAAAACAAAGTTAGCAAAAGAAGCAAATTAAATGCAAAAATGATGGTGAAATATGAAATGCATATGAAATGATATTTTGATGATGAGAATGATGATTATTAACATGAAATATTCTTATTTGGTAAAAATGAATATTTTAATATGAAAATGATGAAATTAAGAAAATTACATCAAAATTCATAAAATTATTAACAGAATCACATTTTATAAAATTTAGTTGAATCAAATTATGTAAAAAAAAATGTTGTTTTTGACAAAATTACATTAAAAAATAAAATTTTGATGAGAAAAAAATAGAATTTATATTTCAATTGTGTAAAAATGATATTAAATACAATTTTAATAGAAATTACATAATTTGATGAAAATGATGTAGAATGTGCATAGAGTATTTAAAAAAAATGCAAATTTTGTAATAAAATGATATTATTTAGGAGATTCACATTCTCAGCATAAAGAAAATGAAGAAAACATAACATGAATATATCAAATTCAAAGAGAACACAAACACATAACATACAATATTGTCAGTCTCACTACACACTTACAATAATTTCTTAAGTTTGCCAGCAGCAAAAAAATTAAAAGATAAATTTGGCGTACGAAAGAAAATGCCAAATTAATAGAAAATTAAACATGCAAAAATAGTTGTTTTGGTTATCAAATTGTCAACTATGCTTGTTCTAGAAACCTAATGCACTAACTTTGTATGTGTGATTTACAAGCTATCTTTGTCAAAATTCTGTGTGAAAATCATGTGCAAATGCAGGACTTGTTACCTTTAAAGTACGTTTTGACAAAGATGTGTTTGAGTTTAGTTACAACGTTAAGTCTAGAAATTACTAAAACGATAAGAAAAAATAGGCTAGGAGTATTTAGAATATGTTTCTTAAGACTTTAAATTGGTAGAGTTTCTTTATCGTGTCTAAAAAAAGTCTATTAAATGATGTAAATAGTGCTATATATAGACACAGGTATGAGAGAAGGTTCATGTGTGTATCTCATGTGCAAAATGTGCATGATTCACACATTTGAAGCATGTAAAAGAGTGGTGTATGCATGAATGTGTGCGTGAGTCATGCATATACGTGTGTGATTCATGTGAATGAGCACATGGGTCATGCACTAGAGGTTGTGGATGATGCTTACACACTCTTGGGCATTCTTAAGTCCACATTTTGCCATTTTTTTTAACTTAGAAAGGGTTTTTGGAGTTTTAGAGTTTAAAAAAAATATGTTTGGATTACTAATTCAAAGAATTAATCATCATTTTTAATGAATCTCAGACCGGTCTAATGAATTGAGTATTGATCTATCGATTTATATGTTTGGGTAGTCATACTCTTATGACGATCACTTAAAGCATGTGACTTGCTATTCCAAGATTTTAGTTCATTAGATTATATCTCAATCAATTAAATTGATAATAAATTCATCATCTCGAGATTCCTTTAGATGATTTAGTTCTTTAGTTTAGGGTTCACTCACTCCTAAGCAACATTGACATCCACTTTTACACTATTTTCATGAATTATTATAATTATTGGATTATTTTCATGCTTTATTAGAATTAGAGGTATGTCAATTGCCTCTTCCTCCACACATGTTGCATAGCATTTTAGTGATGATGCCATGTATCACTCTACTGTTTATGTCAATATTCGTGGAGTAAATGCAAGTATGCAAAAAATTAGAGTTCAGGGTACTTACCTAATGAAAAGTCGTATAGTCTTTAGGCATCAGGCTCATCGTTGCTTGTGTTGTTATAATTTTTTGAGGTGTTATGCAAGATGCATGATGTTTATGCAAGGTGTATGATGCAATTTCATGTCAAACAGTATGGATACAAATTTGATATTCATGTAAAAATGATAGTAATGTAATTCAGGATTCATGCAAAAATGCAGTTTAAGATTCACATAAGAATGCAATATGAGATTCAAGTAAGATAAGGCAAACATATGATAATGATATGCAATTAAACACATTACATGCAATCGAGCACATGAAATGTAGATACAATGATCACCCACTTTGGCATCGTAATGCCATTAACACTCACTTTAGTGTTAAGGTGCAATTAACATCCACTTCGATGTTAAGATGCAATTATCACCCTCTTTGATGATAAAATATAATCACCTCCCTCTTCAATGATGAGATGTAACCATTACCCTCTTCGGTGATGAGTTGGTGATTAACACCCACTTTAATGCTTAAAATGTGATTATCAACTTTTTAGGTTTTATGGTTGTGATTATCACCTTTTTAGGTGTTGTGATTATAACTGTCATCTAATTAGGTGTTATGGTTATAAATTTCATAAACTTAGATATTGTGATTATAAATGTCATCTACTTAGATGTTATAATTATGAATGTCATCCACTTAAATATTGTAATTATGAATTTAATTTACTTAGATGTTGTTTGCATGATTTGCAAGAATGTGTATATTGTGAGGTAGTTATGGAGCTTGATTATTAGAGTATTGAAAAATGTCATGTTTATGCTTAAAGATTTTTAACAAACAAATTAATTTTCTCAAAATATGCGCTAGAAAGTTCAATGTACTTTACAAAATATACAGATTTTTCACAAAATGTGCATAAAAATCAGTGTGAATGTACATGAATTGGATGCACATCGTGCGCATCTAGTGTTGTGATCATGCGCATGGGGCATATGAATCACTTGAGCAAGCGCATGGTTCACATACTCTTGATGCGAGTCATGTGCTCTTTTGCGCATTTATGTATGTATGCTTACCTCTTGGCCTTTTATGGTCATTTTCACCTTCTAACACTTACATATTTCACTCTAACACTTATAGGCATCTTATTTTACTCTAACATTTGTAAAATTCTTCTATTGTTGTGAAATTTACAAATTGTTTACACTCTTGTATTATTCTGATGTTTGATTCTACTTATTTTATTCTTTTATTAGTCTACTTCTTATATTGTTTTATCACTTGTAGACTTCTTCTTCTTATTTTTCAATTTTTACTATACTATTCTCACTTGTGATGGCCTTTTCTTTTTCCTTCGGTCCAATTAGTTTGGATGACCTTGACTTTGTTTTGGACAATCTTGATTTTGATGTTGATGATACTTCTTACACTAATATTGATCCAATATATCTTCCTCTTCCATACTTTAAGAAGGGTGCTGAAGGATTGTCTCGGGGAGATAAGATCCTAGTCGTTCACTATCTGGATGACCATATGTGGACTACTCATTGTGCTAATGTAGGCTTCTTATGCCTTACTTTCTATTTTTTATTACTGCTTTTGTTTTGTTGTTTGTTACTGTTGTTGTCTATGTTATTATTAGTAATGTTATTGTTATTATTGTCATTGTTGTTGTAGTCTACTACTATTACTATTATTGTAGTTTTCCATTATTATTATTGTTGTAGTATGCTACTATTATTATTATTACAGTTTTCCATATTATCATTACGTTTGAGTTGTTGTAATTCAATATTCAATTGAAGCTGACGATTTTAAGATGTGGAGCCAAAAACATGTGCTAATGCTTGCCAAACTTTATATGATGAAGTAAGTCCAATAATATAGGGAAATACATCCTTACTTAAAAAACAAATAATCCAGGCTAATAAAGTTTGTATTTGAGAAACCAAGAATCATATTTAGGATTAATGGTTAGTGTATAAGTATTATTTTCTGAGGCTAGGTATTTTAGTGGTGATGAGATACTACCATAAATGAAACTAGTGAGTTTATGATAGTTTAGAATAGGAAGAAATTATGTCTTCCATATAAGGTAATTACAAGAAGTAAGCTTAATTGAAAAAGTGTGATTAGTAGATGATGAAGTTGTAGTAGTAGTAAGAGAAATAAGAACAATGGAAGTTAAACTCTTAGTGCTTGCCATGATAAAGAAAAGATTTTTTTTTTGTACAGGCCCTGATACCATATCAAAGCAATTGAATGGTATTTCTGTGTATTCAAAGAATAAAAATTCTAGGTATATATATAGGTTGAATAGTAGCCTATGTAATAATAATAATAGCCTATGTAACAATACAACAATAGAATAACAAAGTGATAAATGTAAGAAACAAACTAATAATAATACATTAACATGACATTACTATCCTTTAACAAGGCCAAATTGATTGCACTTGGTATCTTGGAGATTGCATTTTCCATTAGTAGGATGTCCTAACATGAGGAGATTTCCTATTCCCTTTTGACACTATATACTAAGGACATGATTTGACTAGTAATGTCCTTGCGATTGTAGAGGGTAGTGGCATTTTTTTATTCTCAAGATCTCTTTTATTTTGAGGTTTTAATTCCTTAGCTAATTGATGCTGCTGTAATTAATAATTTTGATCCTCTATTTCAGGGAGGTCTTATTCAATCACATTGCATAAGTATAGTTGCTTCACTATCTTTCTACTAGCCATTCTACCTCTTAGGCTGCTTCTTATGCATCGGTATGCATTTTTTATTTCCTATTCTTTAAGACAATATGAAAGAAAATTTATTAGTAATAAATGGAAAGGCAAACAAGTTTATATGTTCTTTTATTTATTACAGAGTTATCGATCATAACATAATAGGACTCATTCCACTTCATTTATAGTCGGAGGAGAGGGTTACAATGAGGGTGGACTTGGTGCTGCTCATACTGGTGGGGTTACTTCTGAGGATATTATATATAGGAGTATTGTTAATCCTATCATTCATATGCTCAATGGGTTGACTGTTACTGGAGGTTTAGCAAATTTTTCTTTGCCTACACCTAATGTACCTTTGGTAACTTTCTCCACTCATGAGACTACTCATGTGACCTTTCGCCTTATACTAATTACCTTTTACTTTTATTAGTGTTTATTTCTAATTTATGATTGGTTTTCTATTCTAGATCCCTTGCTCGATGGTAGAGACACTGTATTTTAGTGTCACTAGTGCTCGACATCACTTTATTTGTGCTCACTAGTATTGAGTTTTTATTCATCTTACTTTCATTATTTTTTCTATTATTTCTTGATGAAATAAATGCAAGCATGTATGCATTCATGATGATATTATTTAGGTAATTTATGTTGGAGCATCATTTTAGAGCTTATCAATAATGGGAAGTGAGAAAGAACACCTTGAATAAGTACATTTGCACACTAGAGCATGAGCTAGTTGAATATTGTAGGGGTGGTAACGAGACATCTAGATTTTCTAATGAGGATGATGATTAAGTGGACATAGGGATTACCCTAAATGACAACTATAACTGATGAGATTTTCTAAAAAGCTAGGTATAGGCCTTTGGTCATAGGGGTTATTCTTGTTATACTCATTATTATTGTATTATTTCCCTGAGATGGTTGTTTTTAGATGTTGTGCTTTTGTAAAATATTGTTGTTTTATTATGCTAATGCTCTACATATTTACTATCGCAATTGATATTATATTATTTTTCACTTTTTGTTTAGGCGGTCCCCTTTTAGAGATTTTCACACCTAGCTAGGCTCTCTTTTATTAATTTTCCTCTCCTTTTTTCCTTTTTTTTTTTATTTTTTCCTAGGTGGTCACCTTTTAGAGATTTTCGCACCTAGTTGGGTTATCAATTTTATTTTATACCTCACTTTGACTTCTAGTCTTATTGATAATGATATGCAATCTGAAAATTACAGAATTGATGAGAAAACATAATTACATGTGAATGAAGCATAAGAATACAAATTTTACCAAACATGTTTTGATGCGCTTAAACAAATGATAGTGGTATATAACTCTTTCATAAATACACTTGCAAATTCAACAAACATTCATATATTTACTAAAAATATTTAAGAATGGCACAAGTGCATTTTTGCAAATTTTGGTTGATTGACACCCCTATCCTTAGATAGCATTTGCAAGTTTTCTAACTCAATATTTTTCCTCTCATTTACATAACTTTTTTCTAGGTTGCCCTGTCAAATTTTCAACCTAACCGAAATCTTTAATTTTCTAACTTTTACCTAAGCCTCATATTTTAAGTTTTCAACTTAGCGGGGGTTTTTTTAATATTTTTGGACATAATATTTCTTTAGGCGATCGACATTGACCGGCTCTGCAAACTTGTTCCCCTTATTATCCATCAATTTGACTGCTCTTTTAGATAAGATAGTTTTAACTAGTTATGGGCCTTTACAGTTTGGTTTGAACTTTCTTCTTAGATCTAAAACAGTTTTAACACCTAGTATCATACTAACACTCTTGTGTTTTACCCTTCTGTTGAAGGCTTTGGCCAATTGGGCTTGGTATATATGCATGTGATACAATGTTTGAGTCTTTAACTGTCTAATAGTGTTAAATTGGCATGTTTCTACTCAGCCCATTATGCCTCAGGTAATTCTAATTGAATCACTATATAGAGAGATTTTGTTTATATTTCCACTAGTAAAAATGAAGTGGCACTAATTAAAGTCCTAACTATTTTTTAGTATCCTCATAAATCCTGATACATTTGAGTCATTTTAGCAAAGATCTTTTTTTTATGCTTTATTTGTAGTTTTAATAGTGCCATTAACTTATAGTCTGTATGGTGATAACTTATGGTGTTCCACCTAATATCTCCTCATAATTCTTTAACTTTGCCTTGGAATTGTACATTATTGTCCTAGACTATGTGATAAGGAATTCTATATTGATAGAATAGATTTTTCCTGATGAACTTAGGCACTTGCTTTGCCCTCAATTTAGCATATGATTTTGCCTCAACCCATTTTGTGAAGTAGTTAATTGTAATTAGGATGAATTTGTCTCCATTTGAGGCTATAGGATGGATTTCACCAATTATATTTAATCCTCATGCTAAGAATGGCCAGAGAGATGATATTAAATGTAATTTTATTAATGAAAGATGACTAACATCACCATGACTTTGATATTTGTGACATTTTCAAATGAATTTGATGTAGTCTTCCATCATTGTTAGCTATAAAAAACCTTATCTCATTATTTTCTTGGCTAACATTTCCTCATTCATGTGTGGACTATAGACACCCTCGTGTACTTCTTCTATTACCCTTATTGCTTCAGTTTTATTTAGACATTAGAGTTTTACTTTATCATAAGTTTTTTTGTATAATACACCGTAGTGTGATATGACTTCTTATTAGGTAAAAAATTTACATTTTTAAAGGATTGAACTAGCTAGTGAAGATGATTTAGATATGTCTTCAAATGTTGTTCTTTTGCTTCCTATTCTTTTATAGTTTGATTGATCACTAACATGGTATCTCCTAATATCTCAACTTTTATTACCCTAAAGCTATAAATGCTTCCATCTTGAATGTGCATGCTTCATATTTAGCTTTATTGCTTGGAACTCTAAGTGTTTATTTCTTAGCAATAAACACCACTTTACCTTTAGGTGTTATTAGAATGAATCCAATTCCAATGCCGAATTGATTCACTCCCCCTTTGAAGTACACGTGCCATCCCTGCACTTTAATGGCTAGATTGATGTCATTTGGAAAATCCAATTGAACTTCCTCTAAGTCGAAGAGTGGGTTTAGAGCCAAGAATTTGCCAACTGCCCTTCTTTTCACTATCTTCTTAATTAGATATTACACATCAAATTTTGTCCATAGCACTAGCCATTTGGCCAACTTCCCCACTAAAAATGGAGCTTTATATAAGTACTTCATTGGATCCATCTTGGATGTAACTTGAATTTTATAAGACTAGAAGTAATGCCTCAACTTCTTTATAGCTTATACCATTACCAAGAATATTTGTTCAACTTAGTTGTGCTTTTCCTCAAACGACAACATTTTCTTATTGAGATAATAAACAACATGTTCTTTTCTAGCTTCTCCCCCTTGGGCTAATATGGCACCAAATACATTCCCTTGTTAAATATAAGGTCAATGACTTTTTGGATTTAGAATGCTTCAACATTGGCAGATTGGCCAAATAGTCTTTAATTTTATTGAAAGCTATTTGACATTATTCATTTCATTTGATTGATTGATTTTTTCTAAGCAATTTGAAGATCAATTCACACACAACTATTAGCTTAACAATGAATCTTCTTAAAAACCCTTGATTTCTTTTTCTATCATTGGGATTGCATTTTCATATTGCTTTTGCTTTATATGCATCCACTTTGATTCCTTTTTGATTGATTATATATCCCAGAATCTTACTTAAAGTTACCCTAAATATACACTTTTTAAGATTGAGCCTTAAGCTGTACTTTTCGACTCTTTTAAGAGTTTTTTAAGTGCTATTGAATGTGCTTCCCTCATTTCTAACTTTACTATCATATCGTTTACATATACCTATTCTTGCTTATGTATCATGTCATAAAATATGGCTCTAGCCATACTTTAGTAGGTTGCACCCACATTTTTCTAGCTAAACGACATTACCTTATAAGAGAAAGTATCCATTCTATTATTAAAGCTATTTTTGAATTGTTAATAATGGCCATTAAAATCTTATTGTAGCTAGAAAAATCATTCAAGAAGGAATACATTGCAAAAATAGCAGCATTGTCAATAATACATCTGTGTGAGGCAAAGAAAATTAATCTTTCAGACACGTCTTATTCAAATCCCTACAATTGACAAATTATTAGTATAAATGGTATGCCCTAGAGACCAATCACATATTTTTACAATGTAAATTATCCTAAATGGTAATAAAATAATAATCTATTATCTAATATTCTAGCATCATGTTAAATAAATTTATTATCAAGAGTTGAAAATATGAACTACAAATTCATTTAGTACATATGTTATAAAATGTTCATAGTCGATAAATTAATATTTGGATAATATTAATTTGACTATTACCTTTATCTATTTTCCTTGATTAGTATGTAATACTAATAGTGAGAGGTTATGAGTCTCATGCTACTTGATATAAGGTATTAGAATAGATGAGTGGATACTCATGTGATAGGTGGATCAAACAGTGATGTTAGATTTATGATTGCATATATATTCACTTATAATCAACAATCACAATCTAGTTCATAATGGTACATACAGTCCTTTGACCTGAGGTGACACAGTCATCCACATTTGAGCGGTTAGGGTTTGTTACTGCTTATATGCTTATGTTAATCACACATGGGAATATGGCATGTGATGGCTGTATTTAGTTAAATGTAGGGTTGAGTGTTCGACCAAGATAGGATTCAATGCTTAGAGTAAACCAAGATAAGATCTTATGCTAAGTTTGTTCTTGATGAATAAGTTCCTAGCCAGGACAAACATGACAGAGCTTGAAAGAGTTTCAGTGTTAGAAAAGTGTTTCTAGTATTTGTTATGTTTTATAAAAAATTATAACTTGAGATGAGGTCATAAGATATAGCTATTAAAGTTTGACTAAACTATGAATCTAGGCTATATTGGGATCTTCTAATGAAAGGATTTTAATACATGGTAATTATGACCAAAGGGTTTGTGTGAATCAATACATGCATTAATTTCTAATTGGATAGTTGTGATATCAATGCTAGGGGTCACTTACAACTTATGAGAACTAAATGTGTATAATTGAGATTTTCACATTTAGATTTGAAAGGAGTTTCAAATAATATCAAGTGTTGATATTATTTTCTCATTACCAATTAGAGATAAACCTAATAAGTCACACCTAAAAGAGTTTCACCAAATCATCATCAATATTAATCTACTTATTGATTAAAGTGTTTAATTGAATATTTAATTAATATGAGATATTGATTAATGTATTAAATTAATAATATATGTTATTTCTATTTGGACTTAGATTAATGGTCCAAGTTGTTTAAGCCTAGGCTCAAAAGAGTGTTGGATCAAAGATTAATCTAAAATGTTGAAAAATCCCATGAACTTAATCTAGGCCCATTTTTTTAATGGATTGGGCTTGGGCCAATTGCTGGCCCAATTACCAAGCCTAAGTCCATATAAAAGGATATAGTCAACTTTGTCATGTTAGGCACACATTATCTTTTATAAGTAAATTGTTGATCATGACAAATTTGGCATATTAGGCACATTTTCTTTTATGTGTAAACTTTTTACGAAGGCAAAAGATAAGGATTAGGTTGCACTGATAAGTGTAGAATGAATGTGGACATAATACATGAGATGTATTATGTACTTCTTCTTTGTACACTAGTGAATCACATATACAACTTTGTATAATTATTAGGATAAGTTATATACTTATTAGATAAGAGATAATATGATAAGGAGCATGCTTTCTCTACATATATACATAACCTAAGATATGTATCTAAGGTTAAATGGTTAGAGATACACACCACCAAAATAGAGGAAAACATCTATACAAAATAAACCCTAAGTGTTCTTGCTAAATTAGTGCAAGATTTATGAGGATTAATAGAGAGAACACTTACATCTAATCAATTCAAGGAAAGAAGGTGGTTTGGTAGAGCTTTGGTGTTTTAAACTAGAGGCCTTACATTTGGGAGGCTAGAGCATTTGATTCAAGTGTTGAACCTAAAGCATCCAAAACTTAAAGATAACTATTGTTGTATGCATTAAGCTAGGAGATTGTAAGTTCTCCTAAACTTAGAGTTTCCTAGGTTGATGTATGTATATATTCTTTTGATATTTAGCTATATGTAAAATGCAAAATGGATCCTTGGGAATGGAATTATTCATGTCATGAAGGGTTATGCTAGTGAAAATTTTAAAATTTCACCCACTACACTTGTAAGTTGCATAATCAATTCCTTTCAAGTGGTATAAGAGCCCCTTTTTGCACTTTAGTATAATAGCCCCTTTTTTGGTAAGTTTTATGGTTAATATGTGCAAAAAATGGCTTAGAATCAATTTAGGGGTGCGCACGATCGTAAGGAGTTATCTCGGGGTCGTGAGCAGCTTGTAAATGGCTATTGTCATTTTTGGCCAAACCACTCATGAGAACTCCTAAAACTTATAAATATTATTCCTTTATGCTTGTATGCTTTGAAAATTAATTTTAACATGAAAGAGTTGGATTTTACTTGATTTTTGCTTGTGATACATGCTTGGAATGATAATGGACTTAGATTATATCCTAAGGTTTGTAATAACAATTAAATTTATTATTTTGTCACGACCCAAAACAGGGGCCATGACCGGCGTTAGGGAACGGGAATTCTTTCGAATCCGGAACCCGTAGCAAGCCTAAAAATAAAATAAATCATACAATAATAACAATAACAATATTATATGCAGCGGAAATAAAATCATAATATCATAATATTATTCACATCAATTGGATTTAAATCAAATCTCATCTCATAGATATATAATCTTTAATACAAATCTAGTTTCAATATAATACATCTCTTTTAAAATAAAATACATGAAATCCAATACTTTAATTCACAACTATTGCAGTGTCTAGATAAAATAAATAAGACTCAAGTAGATAATTTACACAAAGAAGTCGGAGCATAAGAAATCCAGCGTATCGACCTGCTACTGAGGTCTGAAGAAGTTGACTCTCCTGAAAAATAGTCAACGGAGGGGAGTCAGACCTCACTGAGTGAATTACTATAATATATATACATACATACTAAATGAAAATGCATACAGTCAATAATACATATCTAATATGTATATATACAGGCAAATTCACACAGATGCAGTAAAATCATTTTTATATACTTTTATTTAAAATCATGATTTATGAAGGATCACATAGAACCCTAGAATATCGTAACCTCAGAAATAGTGTTAGACAACACTCTAGCCATACAGGCTCACTTATTCCAAATATATCCACTTAATCCATTTGGACAGTAGACTGGCCCCGAGACACTAAGTCAACCGAGCTCCAGCAGTCTGACTGCCAGTGTGATTGGCCCCGAGACACTTGGTCAATCGAGCTCCAGCAACCACACCCACAAACCATATCTCACACATATCAATAATCACATCAAATCAATATCCACAAATAAGTTAGTATTATAGCCTAAATACTATAGGCGTACCGGTACGTACTCGGTCCTAGTGCTGCCCACTAGGTAGCACGTTCTATTGATATCCTTCATTAATAATATAAATCATTCATTCACAATAAATGATGCATGAATTTAATTAAAACAACAATATAAACCATATATATACCAGAAATATACCAAAAGTAAACCAGGTATATTTCGAGTATATATATGTCAAATAAATTCAATCAAATCATAAATTAAACTAAAAATATATTTAAAAACATTTTAAATATATTTTATTAATAAAACATGTATATAATTTATTATATACCAAAAATAAACCAAAAATATACTTAAATACAAATCACATTATTTATGCATTTTAATCAAAGTAAAACGTATATTTCTAAATCATGCATCCTAAGCATATATATATATAGTATAGTAACTCACCTAGTGCGCTCCACGAGACGGGTCCGACGGGCCTGGTCCACTAGCCCTCGGTCTCGGCACAACCAAACAAGAAATAAGTAACCGACATCAGAATAATCCTAACAGAAATCCTAGAATTCGATCTAGAGTATTAAACACAGAATCAGAAATTAGGGTTCGACTGGATATCACGTTTTACGAGAATTCTATCAAAAATTTGACAGAATCTCCCCTGTAAAACGGACATCTCTCTACTCAAAAGAGTAGAGCCGACCCTGCAAAGAAACACACTTCATAAAATAAGCTCAACACAATCCACAACCCCTCGGTCGGACTCTAGACTACAATCTACCGACCGGGGTTCACAAACACAGAATAATTCAGAAATACCAAAAATATCCTTAAAACCTAAAAATACATTTTATAGGTAGAAATTACATAATTAACCTTTAAACACTGTAAAAACCAACAAAAACTCATTTTATTAGAAAAACCGTATATTATATATATAATTGAAAATAATTTACGAAAAATAATTTTAAGTAGTTAAAAATACTAAATAATTTATAGAAATCATTTTTATACCTTAAATAACTATTAAAACCAATTAAATTACATTTTTAGCCAATTTAGGATAAAATTACCAAAATACCCATATATATATAAATATACTTAAATTACTTCAAAAATTCACCAAAAATCATACAATTATCCAAAATTAATTTTCTCAACATATTTATCAATAATATCAATAATTAAACTCAATTAACCAATTAAATTCAAATAAAAACACAATTAACCTAATTTCTCAAAATCACATAAACTCAATTAATTGAAAATAAATACTTAGAAATTCATAAAAATTCCAAATAAATTCCTATAATTCATTTCAACACCTAATTTAACCATAAATCCCAATTTCATAATTTAAATAATTAATTTCCAAAAATTAGAAAATAATATTAAAATATTCAAAAATACCCAAAAATCCGAACAATCTCCAAAAATTCTACAAAAATTCATACATGTAGATTGAGCTACTATATTCAACATTTGTGAAGGAAGTTTTCATGAATCAATCAATTCGAAGCTCAAAAAAAATCAAAAACCCTAATAGGCCGAAATTGAAAATTCGAAACCTAAGCAATTCTAGACCAATTCAGCTCAAACCAAAGCTAGAATCACACTCACCAGAGCTCAAGGAGAAGAAAGTGACTGGCGGTGTCAAAAACGATGGCCGGAGGAGGGAGAAACGACGAAGGGTTGATTTCGGCCAAAAGAGGAAGAATGGAGCTGCCGGCGCCGGGGAAGGGAGCTGCTGGCGAAGGGGGACGGCTGGGAACGGCGGTGGCAAGCCAAGAGGCACACCGACGATAGGTGGCCGGAGTTGCAGACAGTGAGGGGAAGGAAGAATGGTCGGGCGCGGGAGAGAAGAAAAGAAGAAGAAGAAGAAGAAAAAAAAAGAAAAAGAAAGAAAGAAAAGAAAGAAGAAAAAAAAAGAAAAAGAAAAAGAAAAAGAAAATAAAATAATAAAATAATAATAAATAAAAATTTTAATAATTTAATAATAAATAAATAATTAAATAACAATAAATAAATAAATAAATAATAAAATATTAGGGTAATATATTAAACCCTAATTAAATAAATATATACACACGACTTTATTTAGTAATTTAAAAATACGTATGAGTTCATGCAAGTCCGAAGATATATTTAAAATAATTAATACTAAAATATTTACGTGAAAATTTCCCCGAAAATGCATGTTCCGGAAAAATTTTACGTAAAGTACTATAGATAAAACACCGTAATTAAAATAGGTTTAAAATACATAACAACTCATAAAAATATCGTAATATATATACAAAAATTGTTGACACTGCATATCCCGGTACAGTGTAAAAATATTCTAAAAACACGGGATATTACAGTCTTCCCCCCTTACAAGAATTCATCCCCGAATTCCAGAAAATAAGATCAAGAAGGAAAGAGATACGGGTAAGAAGCTCGCATCTCAGCTTCAGTCTCCCACGTATGCTCCTCAACTTTATCGATGCGCCACAGAACCTTGACCATTGGAATCTGCTTCGATTGCAACTGTCGAACTTGATAATCAACGATCGTCACAGGTTCTTCCACAAACGTCAAATCTTCACTCACTTCCACACTGTCTGGCTGCAACACGTGTGAAGGATCTGAGATATACTTCCTCAACATCGAGATATGAAATACTGGATGCACTTGTGACATACTCAGAGGCAAATCCAACCGATATGCAACAGTGCCAACTCTCTCCAGAATCTCAAACGGTCCAATGTATCTCGGTGCTAACTTACCCTTCCTGCCAAATCTCATCACACCCTTCATCGGAGATACTTTCAGAAAAATAAAATCTCCAACCTGAAACTCACATCTCTGCGCCTAGGATCCGCATAAATCTTCTGTCTGCTTACTGCTGTCTCTAATCTTCGTTTAATCACGGTGACCTTCTCTGCAACATCCTGAACCATCTCAGGTCCAGTCAAAGCTCTCTCACCAATCTCATCCCAACTCAACGGGGATCTACACTTCCTTCCATACAAAGCCTCATACGGTGCCATGCCAATGCTGCTATGGTAGCTGTTATTATATGCAAACTCAACAAGCGACAAATGATCATCCCAGCTACCTCCTAAATCCAAGACACACATCCTCAACATATCTTCCAGTGTCTGGATCGTCCTCTCAGACTAGCCATCTGTCTGAGGATGAAAAGCAGTACTAAAATCCAACCTAGTGCCCATCGCTTCCTGCAACTTTTGCCAAAAACGAGAAGTAAACACCGAACCTCTATCTGACACAATGGACACAGGTACTCCATAAAGGCACACAATATGCTTCACGTACAACTTCGCCAATCTAGCAACTGAATATGTGGCTTTCATAGGCAAGAAATGTGCAGACTTCGTTAATCTGTCTACAATCACCCAGATGGAATCGTATCCATCCTTCGAACGAGGTAAACTGACCACAAAATCCATAGCTATCCTTTCCCATTTCCACTCGAGAATAGGAAGAGGTTGAAGCTTCCCAGAAGGCTTCTGATGTTCGGCTTTCACTTGCTGACACGTCAAGCACTTAGCAACATAATCAGCAACATCTTTCTTCAATCCGTCCCACCAGTATAAATCTCTGATACTGTGGTACATCTTAGTGACACCTGGATGAACACTGTAGGTTGTAGAATGTGCTTCCTCTAGGATCTCCTCTCTCAAATCATCCACATCAGGAACACACAATCTACCACTGATCCACAACACACCATCATCATCAAGTGTGAAATCAGTGAACTTCCCTGCTCGAACATTCTCTGCAAGCTCTTCCAGAATAGGATCTCGGCTCTGAGCTGCTTTAATCCTATCCCTCAGTACAGATCGCACTTTAAACTGAGCTAGCAGTCCACCTGATCTACTAATCTTCATCATCAGACCTTGATCCACCATCAGATGCAACTCCTGGATTAATGGTCTCCTCTCAACACTGATGTGAGCAAGACTACCTGAGGACTTTCTACTCAAGGCATCTACTACCACATTAGCTTTACCCGGATGGTAAAGAATCTCGCAATCATAATCCTTCAACAATTCCAACCATCTTCTCTGCCTCAAATTCAAATCTCGCTGCTGAAAAATGTACTTAAGGCTCTTGTGATCAGTAAATATCTCACAAGTCACCCCGTACAAATAATGTCTCCAAATCTTCAAAGCAAAGATCACTGCAGCCATCTCAAGATCATGTGTAGGATAGTTCTGCTCATGCTTCTTCAACTGCCTCGAAGCATAGGCTATCACCCTTCCATTCTGCATCAACACACAACCAAGACCAATTCTAGAGGCATCACAGTAAACTGTGAACTTATCCACACTATTAGGCAAAGCTAATACTGGCGTTGTGGTCAACTTCTCCTTCAACAACTGAAAACTATTCTCACAAGCTTCTGACCACTCGAATCTAACATTCTTCTGAGTCAAGCGAGTCATAGGGGCTGCTATCCTGGAAAAATCCTGCACAAACCGCCTATAATACCCAGCTAAACCCAGAAAACTCCGAATCTCCGTAACAGAAGTAGGTCTAGGCCATTCAGACACTGCCTTAACCTTTTGTGGATCAACCTGAATACCTTCTTTAGACACTACGTGTCCAAGAAAAGAAACACTCTCCATCCAGAAATCACACTTCGAGAATTTAGCATAAAGCTGATGATCTCTCAATGTCTGTAGTACAATCCTCAAATGATATACATGCTCTTCCATACTCCTTGAATATACCAGTATATCATCAATGAAGACTACTACAAACTGATCCACATACGGTCTGAATACTCTGTTCATCAGATCCATAAAAGCTGCTGGTGCATTAGTCAAACCAAAAGACATCACCAGAAACTCATAATGGCCATATCTAGTGCGAAACGCTGTCTTAGGAATATCAGATTCACTGATATGCAGCTGATGATAACCCGACCTCAAGTCAACCTTAGAAAAGAACTGTGCACCCTGTAGCTGATCAAATAAATCATCTATCCTCGGGAGAGGATACTTGTTCTTCACTATCACCTTATTCAACTCTCTGTAGTCAATGCACAGTCTCAGGGTACCATCCTTCTTCTTCACAAACAAGACTGGTGCACCCCAAGGAGAAACACTAGGTCTAATGAAACCTTTATCCAACAACTCTTGCAACTGCTCCTTTAACTCTTTCAACTCTGCAGGAGCCATTCGATAGGGTGGCATAGATATAGGAGTAGTACCTGGAACCACATCTATATAGAACTCAATCTCTCTGTGAGGTGGTAAACCTAGCAACTCCTCGGGAAAAACATCAGGAAACTCACAAGCAATAGGAACATCTGTGAGTGATAACTTCTCCACTGACATATCCCTGACCAATGCCAAATATCCCTGACAACCTTTCCTCAACAACTTCCTAGCCGTAATAACAGAAATAAGATTCTGAGGTGCTGAACTCCTATCACCAACAAACTTAAACTCTTCTTCACCAGGAATTCTAAAAGTCACCTCCTTATTCCTGCAATCTACCATGGCGAAGTGCTGAGATAACCAATCCATTCCCAAAATGACATCAAACTCCATCACATCCAACAAAATCAAATCAGCGGGTAATTCTCTATCTCCCACGAGAACTGGACAACCAGAAAGAACAATATCAGTGTCCAAGGAATCGCTCAGAGGAGTGGCAACAGACAAAGGAAAAGCCATTCTCGAAGCTTGCCAACAAGATTTAAAAGCAAAAACAGGAGAAACAAACGAATGCGTGGCACCCGGATCAAACAAAACCCATGCATCCAGGTAACAAACAGAAACAACACCTGCCACGACTGCATTAGATGCCTGAGCATCCTGCTAAGTCAGATGGAAAACTCTAGCCTGACCTCGACCTCCCTGCTGACTGGTAGAAGCCTGGCCAACACCTCTGGCACCTCCTCTAGTACCTCTACCACGACTCTGCTGTGGAACAAACTGAGTAGAACTCTGATGCTGGGCTGGTGGTAACTGAAATGGCACGGGTGCAGCACTAGCAATCGACTGCTGTGGGAATCGCGAAATCTGCTGCTGCTGATAATCGGAATAAGGACATGATCTGGCAAAATGTCCTGTATGCCCGCATCTGAAGCATGTCAGTGGTGTCAAATAACATGGTCCCTGATGGACTCTACCATAAGTTTGGCAAACGCTGGTCGCTGATCCAGAACTATGACCACTGCTGCTGCTCGAAGCACCTGATCCGAATCTGAATGATCTACGTTGACCTCCATGGCCATGTCTACTGCTCCGATGCACTTGCTACTGCTGTCTCTGACTCTGCTGAGTCGGACCTCGATGTTGACTACTCGATCTAACATGAAAACTTGAATATGGAGTAGCCTGCAATCCACTAGACTGAACTCCTAACTGGTAGTAATCAGGCATCGCTCCCTGCCTAACTAATCTCAGCTCAATCTCCTTAGTTAACTCAATCACAGACTCAAGGGTAAGACCTGCTGTAGGCATACCAGCAAAAGCTGAACCCAAACCAATAACATACGTAGTGACTGCGAAATACTGATCTCGCATCAGATCCTCAACATATCTACCCAGACGAAGAAACTCTCGGGTATACTCCTCTACAGATCGATCTCCACGAGAAATACTGGTCAATCGAAGATGATAGCTCAAACGAAGAGGCTCTAGACAGAATCTCCTCATAAATCACTCTCGGAACTGAGCCCAGGTCATCGTCATCATGTAGGGCTGGATCATCTGAATGAACCAATATAGAGCTGGACCCTCAACAGACAACTCAATAATCATGATCCGCTGGTACTCGGTATGAGCAGTCTGAGTCCTAGTCTCAATCGCATGCAGAAAATCTAAAGGATCAGAAGTACCATCAAACGCAATCCTGCCAACTCGGGCATAGAACAAAGCTGCCTCAGGGTCAGACATACCCTGCTGATAGGCAGGCTGAACGACAGGAGGAACATGAACATCAAATTCAGGCTCAACAGGCTCCTCGTCCTGTAACTCTCTCTGCCTACGGTGACCTGCCGCTCCTCGAGGTCTACCTCTACCACGACCTCTACGCCTAACTGGCGGCTCAGGAGGTAAAACCTCATCCTGAAAAGACTCATCATCCTCGGCCTCAACGACCGGTGGAGCAACACGCGCTCGCCTCTTCATACTAAAAAGACAAACGGAAAGATTCAGATAAAATAGACAATGGAGGAATAACGCTGAAAACTACAGCAAGGAATACTCATCAAGACATACTCGAACCTAATACACTGCAGTAGTTCAACAGAAAACACAACTCGAAAACTAGGGCCACAACTCACATAACTAAGCCCTGACATAGAACTCCACTCTGATACCAACTTTGTCACGACCCAAAACAGGGGCCATGACCGGCGCTAGGGAACGGGAATTCTTTCGAATCCGGAACCCGTAGCAAGCCTAAAAATAAAATAAATCATACAATAATAATAATAACAATATTATATGCAGCAGAAATAAAATCATAATATCATAATATTATTCACATAAACTGGATTTAAATCAAATCTCATCTCATAGATATATAATCTTTAATACAAATCCAGTTTCAATATAATACATCTCTTTTAAAATAAAATACATGAAATCCAATACTTTAATTCACAACTACTGCAGTGTCTAGATAAAATAAATAAGACTCAAGTAGATAATTTACACAAAGAAGCCGGGGCGGAAGAAATCCGGCGTATCGACCTGCTACTGAGGTCTGAAGAAGTTGACTCTCCTGAAAAATAGTCAACGGAGGGGAGTCAGACCTCACTGAGTGAATTACTATAATATATATACATACATACTAAATGACAATGCATACAGTCAATAATACATATCTAATATGTATATATACAGGAAAATTCACACAGATGCAGTAAAATCATTTTTATATACTTTTATTTAAAATCATGATTTATGAAGGATCACATAGAACCCTAGAATATCGCAACCTCGGAAATAGTGTTAGACAACACTCTAGCCATACAGGCTCACTTATTCCAAATATATCCACTTAATCCATTTGGACAGTAGACTGGCCCCGAGACATTAAGTCAATCGAGCTCCAACAGTCTGACTGCCAGTGTGATTGGCCCCGAGACACTTGGTCAACCGAGCTCCAGCAACCACACCCACAAACCATATCTCACACATATCAATAATCACATCAAATCAATATCCACAAATAAGTTAGTATTATAGCCTAAATACTATAGGCGTACCGGTACGTACTCGGTCCTAGTGCTGCCCACTAGGTAGCACGTTCTATTGATATCCTTCATTAATAATATCAATCATTCATTCACAATAAATGATGCATGAATTTAATTAAAACAACAATATAAACCATATATATACCAAAAATATACCAAAAGTAAACCAGGTATATTTCGAGTATATATATGTCAAATAAATTCAATCAAATCATAAATTAAACTAAAAATATATTTAAAAACATTTTAAATATATTTTATTAATAAAACATGTATATAATTTATTATATACCAAAAATAAACCAAAAATATACTTAAATACAAATCACATTATTTATGCATTTTAATCAAAGTAAAACATATATTTCTAAATCATGCATCCTAAGCATATATATATAGTATAGTAACTCATCTAGTGCGCTCCACGAGACGGGTCCGACGGGCCTGGTCCACTAGCCCTCGGTCTCGGCGCAACTAAACAAGAAATAAGTAACCGACATCAGAATAATCCTAACAGAAATCCTAGAATTCGATCTAGAGTATTAAACACAGAATCAGAAATTAGGGTTCGATTGGATATCACGTTTTACGAGAATTCTACCAAAAATTCGGCAGAATCTCCCCTGTAAAACAGACATCTCTCTACTTAAAAGAGTAGAGCCGACCCTACAAAGAAACACACTTCATAAAATAAGCTCAACACAATCCACAACCCCTCGGTCGGACTCCAGACTACAATCTACCGACCGGGGTTCACAAACACAGAATAATTCAGAAATACCAAAAATATCCTTAAAACCTAAAAATACATTTTATAGGTAGAAATTACATAATTAACCTTTAAACACTGTAAAAACCAACAAAAACTCATTTTATTAGAAAAACCGTATATTATATATATAATTGAAAATAATTTACGAAAAATAGTTTTAATTAGTTAAAAATACTAAATAATTTATAGAAATCATTTTTATACCTTAAATAACTATTAAAACCAATTAAATTACATTTTTAGCCAATTTAGGGTAAAATTACCAAAATACCCCTATATATATAAATATACTTAAATTACTTCAAAAATTCACCAAAAATCATACAATTATCCAAAATTAATTTTATCAACATATTTATCAATAATATCAATAATTAAACTCAATTAACCAATTAAATTCAAATAAAAACACAATTAACCTAATTTCTCAAAATCACATAAACTCAATTAATTGAAAATAAATACTTAGAAATTCATAAAAATTCCAAATAAATTCCTATAATTCATTTCAACACCTAATTTAACCATAAATCCCAATTTCATAATTTAAATAATTAATTTCCAAAAATTAGAAAATAATATTAAAATATTCAAAAATACCCAAAAATCCAAACAATCTCCAAAAATTCTACAAAAATTCATACATGTAGATTGAGCTACTAGAATCAACATTTGTGAAGGAAGTTTTCATGAATCAATCAATTCTAAGCTCAAAAAAAATCAAAAACCCTAATAGGCCGAAATTGAAAATTCGAAACCTAAGCAATTCTAGACCAATTCAGCTCAAACCAAAGCTAGAATCACACTCACCAGAGCTCAAGGAGAAGAAAGAGACCGGCGGTGTCGAAAACGGTGGCCGGAGGAGGGAGAAACGGTGAAGGGTTGATTTCGGCCAAAAGAGGAAGAATGGAGCTGCCGGCGCCGAGGAAGGGAGCTGCTGGCGAAGGGGGACGGCTGGGAACGGCGGTGGTAAGCCGGGAGGCACACCGATGGTAGGTGGCCGGAGTTGCAGACGGTGAGGGGAAGGAAGAATGGTCGGGCGCGGGAGAGAAGAAAAGAAGAAGAAGAAGAAGAAGAAAAAAAAAGAAAAAGAAAGAAAGAAAAGAAAAGAAAAGAAAGAAGAAAAAAAAAGAAAAAGAAAAAGAAAAATAAAATAAAATAATAAAATAATAATAAATAAAAATTTTAATAATTTAATAATAAATAAAATAATTAAATAATAATAAATAAATAAATAAATAATAAAATATTAGGGTAATATATTAAACCCTAATTAAATAAATATATACACACGAATTTATTTAGTAATTTAAAAATACGTATTAGTTCATGCAAGTCCGAAGATATATTTAAAATAATTAATACTAAAATATTTACATGAAAATTTCCCCGAAAATGTAAGTCCCGGGAAAATTTTACGTAAAGTACTGTAGATAAAACACAGTAATTAAAATAGGTTTAAAATACATAACAACTCATAAAAATATCGTAATATATATACAAAAATTATTGACACTGCATATCCCGGTACAGTGTAAAAATATTCTAAAAACACGGGATATTACATATTTGGTGTGTACTTAAATGTTAATTACATAGTATTAGGATGTAATATTTGCCTTGGTATGCCAAGGATTGAATGTAAGTCATAAGAGTTGTGTTATAGAGCTTGAAGTGTTCAAGTTAGAGGCCCATAGAGATGATGACAAGGAGTTTTATGCCTTAAAGATTTTGCTTGTGCTTAGCCTTTTTTGTAAATTATTTTAAGAGTTAGAATAAGTTTGGGTAAGTCCATGATCACTCCTTATTTGTGCATCCATTGTGCATGTTCTATATATATATGTGATATATATGTTTATAACATGCAATATGCACATGTGATATTTATATATTTGTATAGTTGCCATGAAATATATGTATATGATATATATATAATTGGCCAATGTGCAAAGGCAGACCTTAATTAAAGACCTAAAAAATCTTCCAAACTAAATTTAGGTCTAGGCTCTCCATTGGAGCAATAACATGCATGGTTTTGTGATTGTGTGCATTGGTTATGGATACACAAGGGCATACATAAGGCCCAAGAGATTCATGCAGTATTATTGTTAAGCATAAGATGTTGTGGGTGTATGGATACACTATGGGCTAAGAATGGCAAATAGGAGTACCTGAGGTTTGTAGTGTTCAAATCTATACATTTCACTAATCCAATGGTGTGGACTTAACTAATGCCAAAGGCCAAGAAGATAATATGGACTTGAGGCCTATAACATTAGGAGTCGGATTGACGGAACCTTATATGAGATGTGATGGATAAGAGTTGTCCACTTGATAAGAACTAATATTCCAAGAATGGCAATGTGTACCTAAGGGATATTAGTGACCTATTAAGAACTCCATCACCCATTAGAAATCCATCCAACAAGGGATTTCCGTTTCCTACTTTGGAAGTGTAGGATTCATCAAGTTAATAGAAGGCTATTATGATTAAAAACCAAATTTGATGGTAATAACAAAAATTTCATATAACTAATTAATCTTGTTACCTTTGCAGAAACTTAAATAATAGGAGACCATCAAATGCACTTTTGATCATACTCGATCAATATAGGCTCACAGGCCCTAATTTTATAGATTGGCTAAGGAACCTAAAAGTTGTTTTAGCTTCCAAAAAAATACTATATGTATTAGAACAATGCTTACCTAGTTCCCTTACTGAAAATGCTTCCTAAGAGGAGTGTGATACTCTATAAAAATGGAAGGATGATGATTTGCAAGCATGCTACATCACGTAGGCTTCCATAAGTACCAAAATCCATCGACAACATGAAAAGTACACTAGTGTAAAGGAAATCCTACTTCATCTACAAGAGTTGTTTGGTGAATATAGTAGGACCGCTAGATATGAGATATCAAAGAGGCTGTTTCGTGCTAAGATAAAGGAAGGTGAGGACATGGGAGTCCATGTAAACTCCATGATTAGAGCTATGAAGGAACTAGAAAGTCTAGATTTTACTATGGACTTCCACCTCCAAGTGGCTTTGATCCTTTCATTCCTTCCTGAATCTTTTGGGCAAACCATTGTTAACTTCCATATAAACAAAATAAAGTGTTCTTTTATGGAGCTTTTGAATATGCTTACGATGGCCCAAAAGGCTATCCAAGGGAGCAATGGAAATGAGGTTGCACTTATTACTTCTTCTAGTGGGAATAAGAAGAAAGACAATAAGAAAAAGAAAGGCAAGACAAATGTTGTCAAGCCCACGGGCAGCATAGCTAAGAATAAAGGCAGGAAATTATGAGGGAAGAATAAGGTAAAAGAAAATGTTGCCATTGCCAAGGTGAAGGACATTAGAAAAGGAATTGTCCTAAGTTCCTCAAGTCTCTTAAGATAAAAGGAATAGGCAAGCAAGGAGAAGGTGAGACTTTCTTTAATTTATATGCTTCTAAATGTTCTAAGAGCTCATCAAATGCATGGGTATTGGATACCGGTGCTAGTTCTCACATTTGATCATCCTTATAGAATCTAGCAAATGAGAGAAGGTTAAGGCCTAATAAAATGACCTTAAAGCCTGGAAATGGAGAAAGTGTTTCAGCCAAGGCTATAAGATCCATTTCTGTTGATTTATATAATCATATTTTATTATTGGATGATGTATTATATATACCTAATGCCTATAAAAACATTATCTTTATTTTTAGTTTAACTAAAAGGTTTATGAATTCCATTTTAAAAGAGACATTTATATCATTTACTTTGGAAGTGAAATGGTTGGTATAAGTTATTTAATACATGGTTTATATTATATTGATAATATGTCCAATAGCAATAAGCCTTAAATTAATGTGAGTAATGCAAATTCAATGCTAATTGAAAATGCCTCTAACTCCAAATACCTATGACACTTGAGATTATGTCACATTATGGAAGATAAAATTAATAAGTTAGAAAGGATGGGAATCTTGAACAATCTTGAATCCATAACCAATCCAACTTGTGAGGCTTATCTTTAAGGAAAGATTACTAGATTACCATTTGTTGGACAAATAGCAAGAGCTAAGGATGTATTGGAGATCATACATAGTAATGTATGTGGACCATTTGCTAAAATGGCTAGAGGTGGTTTATACTACTTTATAACCTTTATAGATGATCTATCAAGGTACGGGCACTTGTTTCTTATAAAACACAAAACTAAATCTTTTGAAAAGTTTAAGGAATTCAAAGCCCAAGTAGAGAACCAAACTAGGAAAAGTATTAAAGCTTTAAAATTAGATCGAGGAGGTGAATACTTTAGTATTGAGTTCATTGAGTTCCTTAAGGAACATGACATTGTGTCACAACTTACACCACCTAGAACACCTCAATTAAATGGTGTGTTTGAAAGATGAAATAAAACTTTATTGGATATAGAACGTTCTATGACGAGCTACACTGATCTTCTTATTTCACTTTAGGGTTATGTACACTAAACGGCCTCCTACATCCTTAATCGTGTTCCATTTAGATCTATTTCTACTACACCAAAAGAGATATGGCATGGTAGAAAACTAACTTTTAAACATGTTAAGATTTAGGGATGTCCAACTTTTATTAAAAGGCTAAAATCATATAAGTTGGATGTAAAATTGATTAAAAGAATGTTTGTTAGGTATCCTAAAGATAATTTAGGGTACTGATTTTATCTTCCTACTGAACAAGTTATTATTATAAGTAAGGATGCTATTTTCCTTAAGAAAGAGTTTCTTAAGGAACGTGGCAAAGGTAGGAAGATAATGTTAGTTGAGGAGTCATCTAAAAAAGCCCAACAAATTGATCAAATGGATATTGATCAACCTGAAGAGCCTATTCTAATTGAGAATGTCATCATACCAACCCTTAGAAGGTCTAGTAGGATATCTCATCCACCAGAGAGATACGGTTTTCTACATAATATGCAAGAGTTGCATATTCATGAAGAAAGCAATCATCATGATGATCCTACAATATATGAAAAAGTTTTATCAGATAAATATTCTTTAAAATGGCTTGAAGCAATGAAAATCAAAATGGATTCCATGTACACAAACCAATTCTAAACACTTATTGATCCACCTGAAGGTATTATACCTATAGATTGTAAATGGGTCTTCAAGAAAAAGATTGGTGCAAATGGAAAGGTTGATACCTATAAGGCAAGGCTTGTATCGAAAGGGTTTTGCCAAAGGCAAGGGATTGACTATGAGGAAACCTTCTCTTCTGTTACTATGCTTAAATCCATTAGAATAGTTCTTGCCATAGTTGTAAACCATGATTATGAGTTTGGCAAATGGATGTTAAAACTGCCTTTATTAATGGTTATATTAAGAAAGAGATTTACATGGCCTAAGGATTTTGAATTTGAGGATAGATCAAAAGTGTGCAAGCTTAATAGATCTATCTATGGTTTAAAATAGGCTTCAAGGAGTTTGAATCATTATTTTGATGAGGCTATCCGTTCTTATGGTTTCATTAAGAATGATGATGAGCCATGTGTTTACAAGAAGGTTAGTGGGAGCCAACTCACTTTCCTAGTCTTGTATATGGATGACATCTTACTAATTGGAAATGATGTTGAAATGATGACCTGTATGAAAGTATAGCTATCTAAAACCTTCTCGATGAAGGACTTAAAAGACGCAACCTATGTCTTTATAATTTGAGTTTATAGAGAGAATGATAGGTTTATCCCAAAGTCTACTTGGAAAAGGTGTTGAAGAGGTTCAATATGCTTGATTCTAAAGGATGATTGTTACCATTTAGGCATGGTATCCATTTATCCAAGGGTATATCACTTAAAACACCCAAGGAGATGGAGCAAATGGCCAAAGTTCCTTATCCTTAAGCCATAGGAAGCTTGATGTATGCTATGTTGTGTACTAGGCCTGATATTGCCTATGTTATTAGTGTGACTAGCAAGTTTCAATCCAATCTAGGTGTAGAACACTGGATAGTTTTTAAGGCAATCTTTAAGTACTTGAGAAGGACTAAATATTTGGTCTTAACTTATGGAGGAGGTGATTTATAGATAAATTGTTTCATAGATTCTAATTTTAAATCAGATGTAGATGATAGAAAGTCTATCTCTAGGTTTGTTTTCATTTGTAATGAAGGAGCAGTGAGCTAGAAGAGTTCTAAGCAAAGTGTCACTATTAATTCCACTATAGAGCCCAAGTATATATCTACATCGGATGTTGCTAAAGAAGCTATTCAGATTAAGAAGTTCACTACTAAACTAGGAGATGTTCCTTTAATTGAGTCCTTGATTCCTCTCTATTGGAACAACAATGGAGCCATTGCTTTAGCAAAGGAATTGAGGTCTCACTAGAGATCCAAACACATATAAAGGCACTTTTATATTATCAGAGAACTTGTTGGGAAAGGTGATGAGCTCGTGCAAAAGGTAGTTTCAGTCAATAATGTGGCTGATCCACTTACAAAAGCACTAACACAACCACAGTTGGATTGACATCTTGAGAAGATAGGTCTAAACTAAGGTAGTAATTAGCTCTAGTACAAGTGGGAGATTATTAGTATAGGTGGAATGCCCTAAAGGCCAATCACATATTTTGACGAAGTAAATTATCCTAAATGACAATAAAATAATGTTCTATTATATAAAATGTTTATTTAATTGAATATTTATCAATTAGCATCATGTTTAATAAATTTATTATCAAGAGTTGATAATATGAACTACAAATTTATTTAGTACATATTCTATAAAAAGTTCATAGTAAATAAATTAATATTTGGGTAATATTAATTTACCTATCACCTCTGTCTATTTTCCTTGATTACTATGTGATACTAATAGAGGGAGGTAGTGAGTCTTATGCTACTTGATATGAGATATTTGAATAGGCATATGGATACTCATATGATAGGTGGATCGAATAGTGATATTAGATTTGTGATTGCATGGATATTCATTTATAGTCAACAATCACAATCTAGGTCATAATGTTGCATATAGTCCTTTGACCTAAGGTGACACGGTCATCCATATTTGAGTGGTTAAGGTTTGTATATGGCATGTGATGGCTCTAGTCGGTTAAATTTAAGGATGAGTGTTCGACCAAGATGGGATTCATTACTTATAGTGAATCATGAGAAGGTCCTATGGTATCTAAGTTTATTCTTGATGAATAAGTTCCTAGCCAAGACAAACATGACATAGCTTGAAAGAGCTTTAGTGCCAGAAAAGTGGTTCTAGTATTTGTTATATTTTATCAAGAATTATAACTTGAGATAAGGTAATATGATATAGTTATTAGAGTTTGACTAAACTATGAATCTAGGCCGTATCAGGATCTTCTGATGAAGAGATTTTAGTGCGTAGTAATTATGAGCAAAGGGTTCATGTGAATCAATTCATGCATTCATTTCTATTAGGTACTTGTGAAATCAATGTCAGGGGTCACTCACAACTTATGAGAACTAAATGTGTATAATTGGGATTTTCACATTTAGATTTGAAAGAATTTTCAAATAATATCAAGTTGATATTATCTTCTCATTGCCAATTAGACATGAACCTAGTAAGTCACACTTAAAAGAGTTTCACCAAATCATCATTAATATTAATATAATTATTGATTAAAGTGTTTAATCAAATAATTAAGATTGATGGAATTGGATTTATGCTTTAAGCAATGATTCTAGCACATTAAGAAATCTAATTCAAGTAAAGGTTTAATTATTAATTTATACTTAATTAATATAAGATACTAATTAAGATATTAATAATATATATTGTTTCTATTTCTATTTGGACTTAGATTAATGGCCCAAGCTTTTTGGGCCTAAGCCTAAAAGAGTTATGGACTAAAGATTAATCTAAGATGTTGAGAAAGCCTACGAACCTAATCTAGGCCCATTTGTCTAATGGATTGGGCTTCAGCCAAGTGTTGGCTCAATTACCAAGACCAAGTCCATATAAAAGGATATGATCAATTTTGTCATATTAGGGCACACATTATCTTTTATATGTAAATTGTTGACCATGGAAAATTTGGCATAGTAGGCACATTATCTTTTATGTGTAAATTTTTTACTAAGGAAAAAGATAAAGATTAGGTTGCATTGATAAGAGTAAAGAATGAATGTGGAGATAATACATGAGATGTATTTTCTACATCTTCTTTACACACTAGTGAATCATAAATACAACTTGTATAATTATTATGACAAGTTGTATACTTATTAGATGAGAGATAATGTGATAAGGAGCATGCTTTCTCTACATATATACATAACCTAAGATATATTTATAAGGTCAAATGGTTAGAGACACACACCATAAAATAAAGAACAACATCTATACAAAATAAACCCTAAGTGTTCTTGCTAAAGATTTAATTAGTGCAAGATTTGTGAGGGTTAACAAAGAGGACACTTGCATATAATCAATTCAAGGCAAGAAGGTGATTTGGTAGAGCTTTGGTGTTTAAAGATAGAGGCCCTACATTAGGGAGGCTAGAGCATTTGATTTAAGTGTTGAGTCTAACGCATCCAAAGCTTGTAGATAATTATTGTGGTCCACATCAAACTAGGAGTTTGTAAGTTCTTTTAAACTTAGAGTTTCCAAGGTTGATGTTATATATATTGTTTTGATATTTAGCTACATGTAAAATGCAAAATGGATCCTTATTATTGGAATTCTTCATGTCATGAAGGGTTATCCAAGTGAAAATTTTGAAATTTCACCCTATTTAGGCTTGTGCTCACTACACTTGTAAGTTGCATAACCGATTCCTTTAAAAAATACCCTTATTCAACCATTTTTCTTTGGTACTAGTACCGCATTTACTAAGAATTTAGGATAGTCTACTACTTCTAAGAACTTAGCTTTGATCTATTTGTCAATGACTTCATTTACTTATTAGGCCCATTATGGTCTTAGCCTTCTTGGTTTATGTTTTATTGGTTTACATCCTTAATAATAATGTAATATTGAGTAATGTCTTTGTCAATGCCTGGCATGTCATTATATGTCCATGCAAATACTTTTGAATGATTTTTTAATAATTTTCAAATTCTCCCATCTTCTCTGGTATAACATTTTTGAAATATGCAAAATATGAGGATCATTTTCTATGCCAATATTAAATAGTTTAATGTATATAGAATGAATGTCAAATATGCTCATATTTTGTTCAATGTTATGCACACTACCATCAGCAAAGACATTAAACAACTAAGAACAATTTGATTTCATTGCATTATTCTTAGTGTTCACTACATCATTAGTTTTAAATTGAGAAGAAGTACAAAGATCATTATCAATAGAAATATTTTCAAATAAGAGGTCGTTGATGCTTGACTCGAGGAAGGCAGTGATCTCAATGCAGCTTATAGCATCCTTGAAATCCAACTCTAAATTCTTCATGAGTTCATCAATGTCAGATTTAGCTAGCACACCTGGTGAAAGTGAAGCTTTTCCTTACATTAGTTAACTACATCAGTGAAGATTTTAAATATGGATTTCTCAACCCCATCTTTCTCCTACTTTTTATATTATCCTTGGTACACTTCTATTGAACCTTTAGTGATGACACGAGTTGAATTTTTAGCCTTTTTTCCTTTGTAGGATCATATCCTAGACCATTGCTCATCTACCTATGAAATTTTGGAAATTTAGTGACCCCTATATACTTGTTACCCAAGCTAATCCTAGGTAATTATTGTACGTGCTTCATTATATTTGCAACTTTAGGATCTACCCAATCTTTGTAAATCATTGAGACTTGAAAAATTGGTGGGACTACATTTAGACAAGCAATAATATTGTTATTTTTAGTTGAGATAATGACTACTTTGTCATTCAATGGGAATTTAATTTTTTGGTGGACTGTTGAAGGGATGCCTTTTAATGGATGGAACCAAGGTCTTCCTAGCAGTAAGACAAAGGTAAGAGGAATGTTTATAACAATAATTTGAGTCATAGATTCAATATATTCTATCGTAACTATGACCTTGAAGGTCCCTACAACTAGCTTTTTTGAATAATCATATACTTGAATGATCACATTAGAATCTTTTAGATCTCCCACATTTAATCAAAATTTGTTTAATAACCTTAGAGGGCAAATGTTGATGACAGATCCATTATCAACCATGACACACAAAGTTCTCTTAGACTTAACTATTGCTTGAATAAATAAGGGCCTATTATGAATTATCCCCTCAGGTGGTAGGCCTTAATTAGAAAAGGCGATGACAATGATTATCATTTAAATTAGAGAGGCAATCATCTCATAAGGTGAGGCATATATGGCTATCTTTACATTATTGAGTGATTTAACCAATGCATCTTGATGCTTCTTTAAGGCCATGAGCAAGTCCTATATACTAGCTTAGGCTTGTGTTTTCTTTAACTATTTCAAGATTGCATTGTCTTTTTATCCAAATAGAGATGGATCACTTTCTTTGGTTACTCCTTTTCTTTAGTTAACTCTCTTTCCTTTTCAGGTTATTGGTAAACTCTCATACTCTTAGTTATATGATTGATTGTAAGTTGCATCCTGTTAACTAGTTATTCACTTGGCTTTGCTATCTTACTAACCACTTGGGCATCATCATTCTGCTTATCTTATATGTTGATTCTTCCTTTGCTAAGTTTTCTCCTAATCTCTGAACTAGTCCTTTCATCTGAATTATACCATATGTCAAAACCTAAAACATATGGACCCCATAATTAAGTAACCCTCACTATTCTAACCTTTTCATCAAATTCTTCTCCCCATCCTAAGGGCACAATGTCTTCTCTATGAATGTAGAAAGAAGGTGGTGCCATATATTTTACCTTATAATCAAACATTCCAAAAAGGTTGGTTAGTAGAACTCATGCTTCAGGTTTATTTTCTTCAAGCTTTAGACTTTCATCAGAATTAGTTTCATATGGTGGAGGGCAGTCAATTACTTCTTCATTCATGGGACAAGCTACATCCCTTGCTCTTCTTTCCATTATTAAGTAAGGTGCAAATCCATAAGGGATTGAAATGTATTCATAAGTAAACTAAATCTATTCATCATCACTAGAGTCATATATTATGCTCAAAATCTTAACTTCCATTATCATGAGGAATTCCATATATTCTTTGGCTATTTTTTCCTCTTTAGAATTTTGGACCTCTTGAATTGATTATTAGATATTGCTTTCAAGTATACCAGATGAAATGGTATTGGTTATAGGGATGCATCTTTTGTTAGTTAGGAAGTGAGTTTGTTTTGACATTAGGTCTCTTTTTAAGGTCATCAATTTTTCCAGAGTCTATTAGGTCTTGAATAATAGTTTTAGGGTTCTGTAAGTGTATATAGTATAGCTAAATATTTGGTGAAAGTGACAATAGGTGGTAATAGATTTGGTAGTAGTCTTGGTTCACAAGGTTGTAAAAAAATTTTCTACAAAATTCTTTAGAATACTTTAGAAAGAATCAGGTGAAAGTTAGAGTATTTTCTGGGTGGTTTATTGATGACATTGATGAAAAGTGGGTTGTAGGTATTAAGTTGGATATGGTTGATTTCGCCTGTATAGGTATATGTGTTTTAGTTTTTTTTTTTACTTTGTGGGGCTCTTCAAAAGGTATTTCAGGGTTGTTGAGACTCTTCATCTTTAATCATAATTCCAGCTTGATAGAGAGCTTTGAAATTAGGATAGTAGGCAAATATCATTTGCTTAGGGAGGTGGGAGAGTGAACCTTTGATCACTAATTTAATTTGTTCATCCTTAAGTGGGTGATTTTTCATCTTCATTTCCTTAGAATGCCATATGACCACATAATTAGAGAAAGATTCAACGGTTATTTGCTTGGTGGTTTTTAGATTCCTTTTGGCTATATCCAGCTAAGTATTTTATTCATATTGCTCGAGAACTTTGAAGTTAATAAATAATCACTCTTGATTTCATCCTCAAAATTAAAGAACCAGGCCCTCGACTTTTCTTCTAATGATGTGAAGAAGAAGTAAACAGTTAGTGACTTAGTAAGCTCAGTTGCAGCCATGAAAGTAGCATATTACCTTAAGTGTACCCTTAGATCACTAGTACTATAAAATGTAGCAAAGTTTGGTAGCTTGAAATCATTCCAAAGTGGTTCGCCATTGACCAATGCCAAATCTGTAAAGCTTTTAGACCCCTATGATGCTTTGTCTTTAAGTGCAAACTCAAGTTGAGCCATTTTATTATCAAATAGTTTGACTTTCCTTATCAATTCAGGCTTAATCATGTCAATCTTAACAGATGATTGTAATGGTGCATGTTCGAAAGCATAGTAGTATTCATCATTATCTTCAATTTGAACTAGATTATATATAACATTCTTTCTTTAAAACCCTTCAAGATAATTCTTCCTTTCCTACTAGTATTATACTCGATGATACGAACTACTCTCTATGGTAATAACTCATGGAGATGTGAATTGGAGCTATAAATAAATTTGGCTTTCTTATTAGAATAATTCTAAAATCACCTACAGGAGATAAGGCCTTGGAGACTTGGCTCATTGATAATAACTAAGTAAAAAGTTAGCTCATTGATTCCATGAGTCCAACATTGATGCAAAAATTTATCTAACTTCAAATAGTAAAGGAGATATGATGTTGTCTCCAAAACCTTTTATGATGGATATAATAAAACTCAGTTGTTTGAGTTAAATCAAATATCATTTACTACTTGTCAAAATGGTAGGCCATTGATTATATACTATAATGAGCTGGTTAGGATATTTTAAGAGATTGATACCCAGATGAGGATGTTAATGGAGTAGTATCACTCCATAAGCAAATTACTCACTTTGATCACATATTCTTAGTTAGATTTAATTAGAATTTAATAATGCTTAGAGTGAAATACTATGGAGGATCCACCTCTTGATCTTGAGTTAAGTTATGCATATGTACGTAGAGATCAAATCCAGTGACAGATAATGGTAGAGCTAAAGGTTAAATCGGATAATGCAGTACTTGTAGCTGCTTAAACTCAACCATAGTCGAAGGGGAAAGTACTGAGTAAGTCTAATACATATATATGTACTCATTATGGTGAAATTGGACACTTTAAAGAATGGTGCTATAAAATTGTGGGCTACCTAAAATAATGGGATATCAATAGAATGCCTCACAAAAAACTCGAAAAAGCATTAATTGCCACCTCTAGTGTCACTAAATCAAATGGTGACCTTGATGAAACATCAGGTATAATAAATCTTACTCAGAATAATACATGGATTATTTATACATATGCTATTGATCATATGACAAACTCTGCCCATAATCTTATCTCCATCCAACCATCAATGTAACAAATTATTTTGACTACTAATAGAGGAGTAACACTAGTCACTCACAAAAGGATCAACATCTAACTCTAACTCTAACTCTTTTAATTTAGATATTGTTCTTATTGTTCAATCTATTTCTTATAACCTTCTATTTGTTGGCCTCACTAAGACTTTAAACTATAATGTCAAATTTTGGCCTAACTATTATTTATTTTGGGACATTGCAATGCACTAGATTCTTGGATTTGGTGTCAAACGTGTGAAAAGTTGTACTATTGTAATTTGCATGGTAATTCAAGTCAACAATCAAGTTAAGTCAATAGTGTAATTGGAAGTAGACTAGACAAAGAAAGAGTAATCCTGTGGCATCATCATCTTGGCCATCTATCTTTTAATTATCTTAAAAAAATAAAGCCTAAATTATTTTGGAGTATCATAGACTCCGAGTTCAAGTATAATATTTGTGAAGTCATAAGAGCCATCAAATTTCATATGTATCGAGTTATAATAAAAATTTAGTTTCATTTATGACTATTCATTCATATGTATGGGGACCTACGTAGATTCCCACTTTTTCTAGTGCTTGACATTTTGCAATATTTATTGATAAATGTACCCGGATGATTAGGTATCACTACTTCCAAATAAGGGAGATGTATGTCCAGTGTTTGAAGACTTGTACAAAATGGTGGCCATATAGTATTAGTGTTAAATTTGAGTCTTACATTTTAACTCAGCTCTTAAAAATGTTTTCCATGAGCATGATGTTTGTCTGAGGATCATTGTTTGACATGATTATCCCTAAAGAATACTACGGAGAGTTATTTGATCCGCTACCTATCTCATAAATTGAACTCCATTAAGAGTACTCAGTTTCAAAACTCCACTTAATAACTTTAGGATCTTATTTCAGCTCCTTCTTTAATAATCTTAAGCCTTGAGTTTTTGGATGCTCAATATTTATTCATCAGATACTCAATAAACTGGACCCATGAGTTATCCAGTTTATCTTTGTTGGATATGCAAATCTATAAAAGGGACATCGGTGTTATGATCCATATACTAATAAGATGTATATAACTTGAGATGTCCAGTTATATGAAAATGTACCTTACTTCTCTTAATTTAATTGCTCTCTTTAAGGGAGAAAATTCAGGACATCTTTGAAGATAGCACTTTGAGTATCTCACCTATTTTGAGCTCACTTGTTCCAAGTATCTCTCTTTAGAAGACAACACTTGGACAAATAAGTGAAGATAGTCCAATGTCTTACTCAAACATAAAAATAATCAAGATAATACTTCTTCTTAGTCAGCACAAGAAGCTAAAAAATCCTTGGATGTGCATAATGAGGTAAACTCATCTCCCTTGGTAACCCCAAGTACCAAGCCTCATTATTCTTTTAGAATGAATAGAGGGATTCCTAAACAATAATATGACCTGAACCTTAATATCAAAGCTAAATATCCTATCAATAATTACATATCAATAAATCGTTTGTCTAAATCACATGCATATATTATAAATCAATTATTTATCATATCTATTTCGAGTAATGTGCAGGAGGCTTTAGCTGATCCCAATTGGAAGAAAGCCATGAATGATTAAATGGAGGCATTATGGAAGAACTCCACATGGGAACTTGTTCACATCCTGAAGGCAAGAAAATTATTGGATGCAGTGGATATTCACTATAAAACTTAACTCAAATGGAAGCATTAATTGATACAAAGCTCAATTCGTAGAATAGAGATATCCTTAGAAGTATGGAACTGACTATGAAGATACATTTGCCCTAGTATCGAAAATGAACAACATCTGAGTTCTGGTCTCAATAGTTGCCAAACTAGATTGGCCAATGCAATAGTTTGATATGAAAAATTCTTTTTTGAATGGAACCATAAAAGAATAAATGTATATGGATCCACCACCCGAAACAAGGTACACTAATAGAGTATTCAAACTAAAGGGGCATTGTATGGACTTAAGCAATCACCCCAAGTGTGGTTTGGATGACTCTTGACATTTATGAGGAAGCTTAGTTATAAATAAAGTGATGCTGACCACACACTATTTATTAAACAAAAGATGGGTAAAGTCATTGCTCTTATTATATATGTTGATGATACGATGGTTACTGGGAATGATCTGAGTGAAATAACAACTCTACAAAGATAATTAGCAACTGAGTTTGAACTCAAGGATTTAGGTAACTTAAAGTATTTCTTAGGGAATGAAGTTGTAAGATCAGCTCAAGGAATTTCTCTTTGCCAACAAAAATACGTAATGAATTTGTTGATAGAGATGGGCATGCTTAATTGTAAACTAGCAGAGACTTTAATGAAAGTCAACCATGGATTAACAATTCGAGAAGATCAAGTTCCAACATATAAGGCATTGTATTAAAGGCTAGTAGGAAGATTAATTTACTTGTCTCATAATTGGCCAGACATTGCTTATGCAATAAGTGTTATAAGTCAATTCATACATTCTCCAAGTGAAGAACACATGGAAGCGGTGTACCAAATCCTAAAATATCTAAATTCTTCTTTATGTAAAGGTTTATTTTTTAAGAGAAATAAGGATTATGAAATTGTTGGCTATATTGATGTTGATTGGGCTGGAGATCAAATTGATTATAAATCAACATTCATGTACTTTACATTTGTTGAAAAGAATCGGAGCAAGAAATAGAAGGTTGTAGCAAGGTCAAGTGTTAAAGCTAAATTTAGAGGAATGACATATGAAGTATATGAGTTGCTTTGGGTAAAATGAATTGTGCAGGATCTGAGATTAAATCATTTGAAGCCTATGATGTTACATTGTGATAATATGACAGACATAGCAATTACAAACAAACAACCTAGTTTAACATTATCAAACTAAGCATATGGAGGTTGATCGACACTTCATTAAAGACCATTTGAATCAAGGAATAATCGATCTACTATTTGTTTCCTTTTATACTCAACTAGCTGACATCCTCGTAAAAGATGTATCTAGAAAAATATTCAACAACTCACTTAACAAGTTGAGAATATATATATATCTTATGAAATAATAATATACACAATTCCCTTCAAATTCTCTTTCTTTTTCTTTGAAATTTTATTCTTCAATAGACACTTAGAATAAAGTTATTATATTCTAAAATAATTTATTAAATAAAAGTTTAATATAAATATTGGAAATAAATAAATAAATTTTAAAAATGTAAACAATAATTTAGCATTAAAATATAATTAAAGAAAATAATATAAAATAAATTTTATTCATTTTTTTATAATTTTATATGTATTTTTTTTTAAAAAAATCAATTTTAAAATACTAAAAAATAATTAGTTTATAAATGATTAATTCTAATGTTTTAATAGTAAGTAAATTTTTAAATTTTTGTTTTACTTTTTAAACATGCTTTTTTTTTTTTCTAAAAAGTTAGCTTTAGAAATTTCTGAATCCATATAGATTATGTATAATTTATATCTATAATAAATAATCAATAATATAAATAATAATAATGCTATGTGAAATATATTATCCATGATTTTGATTAATTTGTATCAATAAATTACTTTCTCTACTGTTAACACCCAACTACAATATTAAGTAAATTAAATATCAATAAACACAAATAATGAATATCAATAAAGTCATAGTACCGATAAATCCCGTTAAATCCATTTTTTCATGTTTTATCAAGTTCATGTTAGGCCAACAATACTTCACTATAGTATGAAATCGAATGTTCTTTTTCCTGAAATATATGATTTATTCATATTTTCTTTTTTGTCCACATTTATTTTTAAACAAAAAAATTACAAATAAAAATTATCTTCTTTTTTATTTATATATTTGCACTTTGTATATGATATATTGTGTGACATATTACTTGAAATCACTTAGCAATGAAAATTATCAGAAATTTTACAATTTTATAATTTTAGTTTATGGTCAATATATCATTTCACTTTTTTTTTTTAATATATAAGCGAATAAAATTATAAAATCATATAATCAATTGGTCTAAAAGAATTTAAATATTTGCTATACTTTGTAATTTTATTATATTTTTCAATTTTGACAAAAATGTCATAATTTAGTCAACATTTAATAATTTTGGCACAAATAATTTTTTGGTTAAAATTGAATAAAAATACTACCATGACATCTTATTAAATATTAAATTTACACTTTTTAAATTGATAAATTTAAATATCAAGAACTTTTGACAATTTTATTCATATTTTTGAAATTTGATAAGATATTTTAATTTAGCCAATTTAATCATTTTAATATAAATAATTATTTGTGTAAAATTTCAGAAAAAATTGACACAATAATAAAATTTAAAGTTTTCATTGATAAATTATTGAATTAATAAATAATTTTTATTATAATAATTTGAAAGATTAATTTTTTTGTCAAAAATTAAATAAAAATACTAATATGAAATCTCATTAAATATTAAATTTATCCTTTTTAAATTGATAATATAAATATTTATAACTTTTAATAATTTTATTCTTATTTTAAAGTTTTGATAAAATATTTTAATTTACTCAATTTAATGATTTAAATATAGACAGTTATTTATTAAAAAATTTTAAAAAAAATTGATACAATAATAAAAATTAAGTTTATATTTGGTAAATTATTAACTTTATAAATAAAATTTATTATAATAATTTGAAAGATTAAAGTTAGTTTTTATATAAAGACAATTATTTAATTTTTTTTCTAAATATGAAGAAAGTTTGAGAGAGAGAGATAATCGTTAAATTTATTAAAATAACAAAACATTTAAACATTTATAAAATTGTCCTAGGTGAATTTAATATTTTATCACGTTGGTCTTTTCTGCCTAATTTTAACTAAATGATTTTAAATTAAAATATTTTTATCAAAATTAAAAATAAATAAAATTGTCAAAAATTACAAATGTTTAAATTTTTTATACCAATGCATCTATATAAATTTTACAATTCGAGAAGGCAATTTGAAATTTCATACATATAAGGTGGGCTTCTTTTATTTAATTTTAATCCAAAATCAATTTGTACTAATTTTTTTTAGAAAATTAAAATAAAATTGTGAACGATGATAAACATTACGATTTTTTTTTTGGCAATAGGACAATTACATATTGTAGATTTCTCTCTATATATATGCAAAACAAAAATAAAATCTTCACAGATATATTACTTTCTTAAACATTATTGTAAATGAGCTCAACTTCTTGTAAACTATTCGAAGTCTACGTAAATAAACATTTATTTGAACTTGTATAGTAAAATTTATTTAATAAATAAGTTAAGTTCAAATTTACACAAAAATTAGTTTGTGAAATTCGTGCACAAGTTCATATAAAAATTTACAAGTTAATTTATATTTTAATGTATTAATAATTTTGATATAATATATACATTTTTATTTATAATAAATATAAGAATATTTTAAAATTATTATTAGAATACAATCATAATTTTTATAATTTACTTAGTAAATAATTTGTTTTAAATTTTAATGAATAATTTAAAGTTATAGTTTGTAGTTTTAAAACTTGTTTGACTTGTTTATATTTATTTAAACTCATTAACACTTCATGAACATTAAATGGCATAGTAAGATTGATTCAATTATAAATAAATTAATTCTAACTAGTCAAAACTTATCTCAACTTAATTTATTTATATCACTAACTATTATTGCTAGCTATATTTATTTAGTTCTATCTTCAAATTTTATACTGTAATATTTTATCAATCTTCAAAAGATTGATAAAATGTAATATTTTATATCATTTATTTTTCTTACAAATTTATTAATTTAGTTGTCGAATATTAAAAATCTAATAAATAATAATCTAAATAGAATCTTTTTAATTTTTTAAAATAATCTCATTCATTAATTCAACCAGTTTTGAAGTTAATGCGCTAGTTTTTTATAGGATAATGCCAAATACATGGTCACTAAGGATAATTTTTTTTAGAATTATAGTTTTGTCTCATTTATTTACAATAAAAAAACTATATAATAGTTCAAAAATATTCATTTTAATTGAACACTTAATTAAATTAATATACTATTAAAATCTAAAAAGAATCCATCCATCATGCTATAATTTTATAATTTTATAATTTCAACATTTATACTTTGTGATTAATTAATTAATTAATATTTTATTTTTCTAATTTTTATATGAAAAAGAAGCATTATAGTAATATGCCGCTGGTAAGGGAAACACTGTACATGTGGCTACAAGCTCTATATATGTATAGGGGACAAGTAAAACTATAAAAAAAAAAAAAATTATTCATTATTATATAAAAATTGAATAATTTAGATATTTACTAATAAAAATAAAATAAAATTAATTAAAATATAATTTTAATTTGATTGAAAGTCTATTTCGTATTTTAATTAGATTACTTCTATTTTATCTCTAATAAAAATTGAATTAATTAAAATATAATTCTAATTTAATTGAAATTATATTTTCTATTTTAATTAGGTTAATTTCTATCTTATCTCCAATAAAAATTTTAATTTAATTGAAAGTATGTTTCCTATTTTAAGTAGGTTAATTTCTATCTTATTTCCAATAAAAATTCTAATTTAAATGAAGTATAATTTCTATTATAATTAGATTAACTTTTACTTTATCTGTAATAAAAATTAATTTAATTAAAATATAATTTTAATATAATTGAAAGTAAGGTTAACTTTTATTTTATATCTAACAAAATTAAATTAATTAAAATGTAATTTAATTGAAAGTATATTTCCTATTCTAATTAGATTAACTTCTATTTTATCTCTAATAAAAATGAAATTAATTAACATATAATTCTAATTTAATTAAAAGTATGTTTCCAATTTTAGTTATATTTTTATATTTTATCTCTAAAAAAATTAAATTAATTAAAATTTTAGTGATGATTTTGTTAAAAATATATATATTTCTATTTCAATTAGGTCTATTTATATTTTATCTAATATAAATAAAATTACATAACAAAATTTTATAAGTTTTATTATATTAGATTTAATAAGTAAATAATTAAAATTAAAATTAATAAATTTTATGAAAATAGGAAAAGTATATAATTTGTTTCAAAATAGATATTGTTATAAATTAAAAATTAATAAATAAAAAATACAACATATAATTTGTTTGAAAGTATACTTATAAGAAAAACATATAATTATCGTTTTAGATATTTTTATAAAATTTAACAAAAAAATTAAAATTAAATTAATTAATATTTATCCTTTAATTCTTAGTTGAATTTAAAAATTTCTATTATTTTTTTGGTGTAAATAAAAGTATTAATATTAGAAATCTTTAAGAAATAAAATGTCATAATTCAAATAAAAAATTTATTTAAATTGTAATAAATCATAAGTTTAATGACATTGTAATATTTAAACTGTTATATAAAAAAATGTATATAAATTTTATTATTTTAAAATTTTTTATTAACAAATAACTAATGATTTTTTTTATTATCTTATAATTAATTATGGTTATAATATTTTTTTTATATGAAATCAATTTAGAATTGAAAAAAATTAATTATAAAAAATATTAAAATAATATCATATAACTAATTAAATAAAAAATTTATAAAAATTATAATGAATTATAGCTATATTAAATTAATATCAACTTGTTATATAAATAAATAATACTGTTATTATTTTTAAAATTTTTATTTAATAATAATAATAATAATAATATTATTATTATTATTATTATTAATTATTTATTTACTATATATTACAAGTTAAATAAATTTTTTATTCACACATGAATTATCTATTGATGTATATATATATATATATATATATATATATATATATATATATATATATGTAAGTGTCGTCATCTCTTCTTTGCAATTCTCATTGTCGCAAACTCTCACACCAGTCCCAATCAATGGAATTTGACGAAAACAACAAGCACAAAAGCTCTCTTGATTTCCTTAGCAAAAAGGCTTACCGTGCTCCATCATGGGCATCATATCTGAGTCCCATTCCAGCTCATTATGTCTCTCTGGGCCATTTTCCTACTCCCATTCATCGATGGAATCTTCCCAATTTGCCCACTGGCACTGAGGTTTGGTTGAAGGTACCTACTTGCTCATCAAACATGACAACTTTTGTTTCTAACTTTAATCTTTTATGCACTGCACGGTAGTTACCTCAATTGATTTCTACCAATTTGTTCTTGCAGCGAGATGACCTGTCGGGCACGCAATTGAGTGGTAATAAAGCCAGAACGTTGGAGTTTTTTATGGCTGATGCAGTGGCTAAGGGTTCTGATTGTGTCATCACTATCGGAAGCGCTCAAAGCAATCACTGCCGTGCCACTGCTGTCTCTGCTAAGTACCTTAATCTTGACTGCTATCTTATAATCTTCACTAAGGTCAAACTCTTCGTTTCGTTTTTCGTTTTTTTTTTTTTTAAGAACATTTTAAATTCTCGAACTTTTTCTTTTGGTTGTTTGTATTGTTGTGATTGCTATTTTGGATGTATTACAGGCTTTTGTGGACCAAGATCCTGGATTGACAGGCAATCTGTTGGTGGGGCGTCTAGTTGGAGCTAATGTTCAACTTGTTTCTGAAGAAAAATTTGCACAACTCGGCAGTGCGGTTTGTCATTTACTTGCCTATTGTTCTCAATACGTGCCTCTCGTATCATTGTTCCTTCATATGTCTCTTATGTGTGTGTGTGTGTGTTACTGATATTACCTTCTAAACCTTGAAACATTATCAAGTTATTTGATCTTTAGAAACTTCAAAACATTATCAATTTATTATTTTTTTTTTTTTTCATTTTTGAGTTCTTTCTGAAAGTACTACTTCCATATCTAAATTCAACAAGGTGACTTTGACTTTTTTGTCCATGATTTTTTTTTTATGACTTTGTCCCCCACCTAAGTAATATTTAATATCCTCTCTTATATTATCACTAATATTTTCAGGATCATTTCTTCTGTTCTTTGCCACTTTACAACGTATTGTATTCAATTAAATTTGTTTTGTTTTATTTTCTTTCTCAAAGGAGATCATTTTATGTCACTTGATTTTAACTTATTGAATTCTGAAAGTGCACTGGAATTTGGTGTTAGATGTAACACTATGTCATTTTATGTCAGTTGATTTTAGCTGAAACAGAAATATACTCTTGTGAAGAGCTCAAGCATTCTATGCATTACAAATTTTTTTTAAAAATTTTTTGGAGTTGGAATGCTGATCAGCTACAATGCTTTGTGAGTTGATGTGGCCTTTTAATTGCTTTTGGAGTATTTGGTCGTAGTGTAGTATTTCACTCACTCCCCTGGAATAGTACATACGTATCTCTTAGATATTTCATTGATAAGTTCTTCATTGTCGATGTTCAACCTTTGGTATCAGACTCTTACTAATATCCTAAAAGAAAAATTGCTAAAGGAAGGGAGAAAGCCGTACGTGATTCCCCTTGGCGGATCAAATCTCATTGGAACCTGGTGAGTTGGGCGGATAATGCACTTCTTCTTTGATATGATGTCACTTCAAGTTTGTGTTTATAATCTTTAACTAATATTTCATAGTCCGTACCATGAAACTTTTGTCTATTTACCTTCAGAATTATACTGACATTTTTAAATGGATAAAGATTTGTGTCGCAATACAATTACAATTATGTCCTTAGTCAATTTTTTTCATTAGATTATTAAAATAAAATTATAAATTATGGATATTTAAACTCTTATACGATAAGTTCATTCATATACAACTTAAATTTTAAATTTCAAACAAATAAAAAATAAAAAAAATTTAAGACACAAGGAGGTAATTATCGCTGCCCTCAACAATACTATTTATGTTGAGAGTAGCGACATGTATCATTATCCTTTTTAAATATGATTGCAACAACTTGAAAAGTACATAATTATTTGAGATTTTATTTTTAACCTAAAGAGTGTGTTTGGATTGGAATTTAAGAAGGGTAAATGTTACTCTTGTAATGTATTAACCCTCTTAATTAACTCTATTTGCCAAATTTGAGACAAGTAAATGTTAATTGTTAACCCTCTTAATACTTTACCTCATTTATTGATATTTTTATTAATCTAATTGGGTGTAGAATAAAGATCTGTAAATTTTTTTTATTGAAAAGTACATATTTTTCATTTTTTTATTATTTTATGTTGATTTATAAATTACTCATATACTCAATTTTTTTACATTAATAAAGCATAAGTCAAATTTTTTTATTTTTTATGTCAATTCTCATAAGAATATTAATGAATTAATTATATTAAAACTGATTAAATATTATTTTCATAATTTTGAATTTAATTATAGGAGAAATCTTGTCAAATAACTAGTATATGTGTTTTCACGACTAGCTAGTTATAAAGCATAAACCAATTGTTATAGGTAATATTTAATATTTAATTTTATTCTTTATTAATTATATTCTATAAAAATTTATACTATTTTGTGTAAAAATGTAAAAAATATATTATGTCACTTTATCTTTATAAAATTTTTAATAATTTGATATTTTTAAAATTAATTTTATTGTTTATGAAAATTTAATAATTTATTTATTTGTGTTATTTTAATTATTTTACATATATTAATAATTTTTTAATAAAAATCAATTATAAAATTTATGTATTATCTTTTATTCAACAAATAAAGTTATCAATAAAAATATAACTATTACTCTCTTATTAGTTATACCTTATTTATTTAACTCCAATTCAGATGCACCCAAAGTATGATAACAATAAGAAGATATAAATAAAAACACAGAATTTATATAAAGAATTCAAATTAGAGAAAAAACTACGTGCAGAAAATTCAAAATTTATATAAATGCTAGGGAAGAACTGTCAGTAGAGAATTTATATAAAAATTCAAATTGGGGAAGAACTGCCGGCAGAGAATTAGATATTTGTTAGTATTTGAAACATTGAGTATAGAGAGTATTTAGAGTGACAATATAAAATATATGAGTTTTTGTTTCAAAAAAAGAAAAAAATTGTCATACTATAAGTTTTTTTAGTCAACCGAAATAGGATTAATATTATTTATTTGAGCCAACCGATAGAGGATTCTGTAGAACAGGCTCTAATATAAAGTTGAAGTAAGACTTTTTAGGCGCTACATATGGTTAAGCATTCGTTTACGTAGTAGTTCTGCCAACCCTTTGTTGTTGAGTAAAGTTTCGTCAGCAAATGAAAACGAATTAAGGACATTAAAATTATATACTAACCACATTTCATTAATATGAATTTATTTACATTATATTTGATTTAATTTTATTAAAAAATTTATTTTTATTTTTAAATAATTTTTTATTAATGAAATATATTTTTTAAATAACTAGATCAAGTGATTAAATACTAACATCACAAGAAAGGAGATGAGAATGGTGATAGATTCAATTTCTGGTTTTCTCAATAGAATGTACACATATATTACCACTTAGTCTATTTTTTTTACCACTTGAACTACTCGTGAGAGTTAATGAAATATGTTTGACTCAAATAAATAGTTTATGAAATTTATTTCACATGAACGAAATAAATATCATTTGGAATTACAAATAAATTTCACAAAATTTTATAGAATCATTTATACCAAACACACTCTCATAAATAAATTTTATTTAAAATTCATTTGGAAATGAAATGAATTCTTTAGAGTGCATGTGTTTGGAATAAATGAATTTTATAAAATTTTGTAAAATTCATTTATAAATCCAAATGATTTGTCTTCAGTTTAAATGGACATTCTGTAAAATTCATTTGCAATTTCAACTTTTAAATTTTTGGAATTGATTATAACAACATTAAATTTTATCAAAATGATTAAAATTTCTAAATGAATTCCACGAATTTTAAGTCTATAATTTTAATGACTAAAATACCTCTCATTGTTAAAAATATTTTTAAATTTAAAAAATATTTTTGATAATAACTTAAATTTAATATTTATCCTAAATATAATATATCAAAATATAAAATTCATTTAAAATGAATTTTATAAACTAATTATTTGAGTCAAATATATTTTATTAATAAAAATATATTTAAAAATTAATTTTATTTAAAATTCATTTACAGAGTAAAATTTGTTGGAAAATGAAATAATTTTTTTATGAAATTAAATCAAATATAAAATTAGTGAAATTTAACCAAAGAAGAAGTTACTTTTATTAGGTAAAAAGTTTTAGATTTTTAGCTGGAAGTGTTTGCTGTTGTCATCTTTGCTGGTTTGAGGATGTCCGCAACCTAGCCAAATTTTTTTAATATAATATAAATAAATTTTAAAATTAAATAGAAAAATAGTAAATATATCTAACGTTATATACTTCATGTTATCAAGTATAACTGCAATATAACATTATAACAACTATAATATAGGATAATAATTAATAATACACTATAATTTTAATAGTAATAATTTCAATAAAATATTATATTTTAATAATAATATCCTCAATGAAATACTATATTTTTAATCTATAAACAAGTTATTCATATTACACCTCCTGCAACTAAGAAAGAAATTAAATAATTTTTTGTTTAAATAGATAAAATTAATTTTATTTCAATTTTACTTCAATCTAAAGACCTTAATGGATGTGCCTAAAGCCGAACCTCTCCTCCCCTTATATACCATCATTGCATGAAGAGAAATGTTATTAGTATCAGGTCGCTAAAAAAGCAGAGAAAAAAAATTCCTCTTGTGCCCTTGAGTTTGTTTCCTTTTGGTCCTTAAAAATTTTTCTATTATTATTTTAGTCCATAAATAAAAATACTTGTCAAGGGAATCTGTATTTTCGAAATTAAGGCTTTTTTTTTTTTTTTTTTTTGTCATGTCTTCTATTGTTGAAAATATTGTTTTATCTTTATCTATTATATTTTTAGATTACCTTGATTGGTCTAATATTAACAGCTTAAGAAATTTAAGACAAGACTTATTTTAAAGTAGGTTAGGAAGAATTAAATACCCATCTAAAATATCATAACCAATATTGTGATTGCGTTGAATATAAAAAAAAAAATTGTGTAGTATTAATATACTTATTATATTTTTAGATCACCTACTTCATTCTCATTAAGTTGCAAAATTAATGAAAAACCGAGCAAAGAGTTCGGATTCGAATAATCCATCAAGATTGACTTTCATTCAATAATGTGTAGAATGAAGTGAACCAACTCCTTGAGCAATTCCATGCTAAAGGAATTCTTAGTGATTCACTAGAAGAAAGATAAGACTTAGCTACTGAAGTTCACTAGTGAACGAAAGGCTAAATGCTATAAAAGGGGAAACATCTGTGAAACCTCCAATGAAAGAAAAAGAAATACAAAAATTGAGAAAAGAAAAAAAAATGGTCTCTTATATAGTTGACCCTGTTGTTAAACCAGTCAACATGCACGATAGCAATTTAGCTTAAGACCTTAGAATATCCTTAAGTCTAGTAGATAATGCTCCTCTATATATAGATGATAGAACTTTTTAAAGAGGATGTATTTATAAAAAGAACTTTATAAAAGTCTAACTATCCTCATACAATGAAAGAAGAATTTATACTTAGGGAGAACCCTTTAAAGCTAGTTATAAGGCTAACAACTTTTCTAAATCTAGATTGTGAAAAGTATGTGTCAAAAAGAATAGATGAGTGGATTACTATAATAAGATTTACAATCCAGTATGATTGTTCAACTTCTACAACTGCCTATGAATTACACAAAGCTACCATAGAAGGCAATGTACAAAATATTGGGGTTTTCTATTAGCACATTCTCCAATTAAAGAAGAAATTGACAAAGACATTTTAACTAATGGAGTCATGGAAATTATGGTAGACGTTATGAAAAGAGAGTTTTGTTGTTTCTCTTTATCTACAAAGTTATTCAAAAAAGAACAATCAATAATGACTTTGATGAAACTACAAACCTGTGATATTTGTTATTTGATAGTTTTGTCCATAAAATTTAAAATTTTATTATAATCTTGATATTTCAATTAAAAAATACACGTAAGAATTATTTTTTTCTAAACTTCTAGAGCCTTTGCTTGAAGTAGCAAAAATGGTCTATCAACTTCTCCTAAATGAAGACTAGGTAGTCAAGGGTTTAAAAGGAAGAATTCAAGCGGTCAGTATATCATAAGAAAGGCATGTACTAAACTTTAAGGCAAGATGCTAAGCAACTTTCTTATTTAAATAAGAAATGTTATTCTCAGAGTAGTATGTTCCTAACAGATACAATACTCTTCTAGAATGGAAGATCAATCTATAACGTGATATTCTTCTAAAATGAAAAATTCAAAGAATACAACAAAAGAAGAATAGTGAAAAAAGAGAGAGAAGCAAATAAGAAGTCTAGTAAACCTATTAGGTTTATCATAAGGAGAATAAACCTTAGCGATAAGGATATAATATAAGCCTTTAAGAAAAAAATATGAGAGAGAACTTAAATGTCATAAGGGAAAAGCTCTAAACAGTTATTCCTACAATTGGATTTGTGGTACCAAAATTTACAAAGTTGATACCTGTCCATAAAAATAAAAGGAGAGAAAATCTCTAAAGAGTCTTCTTTGAAGATAAAGTATAGTATATAAACTCAAAAATGAAAATGAGTATTATGATGTAGACTCTTATATAGATTCAATATATAAAGTAGTTTCTAAATATGATAAAAGTATAGTATATAAAAGTATAATTTCTCAATATATATAAAAGTATAGTATATAAAGTAGACTCTTATGAAACTAATTATGATGAATTTCATTTATGGATAGCTCAAATTTTCATGATGTTAACTAAAGCTGGAGTTACTATAGATGATGGGCTAGTCCCTTTAGACAATGCTCTAGTACATAAGGAATCATTCCAATACAAGGATCCATTTAAAAGTTGTTTAGAATAGAAACTGCATAAAGTAGACATAAACTCCATATATAGTAACTTGAGGTTCAATTTCAAATCAATAATAATATCCCCTAGTTAGAGTCAACAACTCAGGTTTCCAGCACTAAGTTATAAACATTATATGTACCCTTTATTACTGTTACCAAAATTAGAGAAATTATTAATAGGTCAAAAGGAGGATATAGATACGTCCATTTGGTTTGATTCTATTAACGATAAAGACTCATAACAACTCTAGTTAACTCATTTATATCTAATTATATAAGTTGTTATAGTTGTTATTATATATGTCGTATATATTTATAGAGTTCCAGTAATATAAAATTATCAATTCACATTCAATTCTGACTTAGTATTAGAGCTTGTGCTCTGTATCAATGATTTTACACTCATATTCTACTTCTTCTTCATCTTTTTTAGCAATGACAACTAATAATATTGTCGGAGCCCTTCCTTCCCACTTTCTACTATTGCTCCTTCTCATGTTTGACAAAATTTCTCAATCAATTTAACATCTTATAATTACATTCCATGGAAATTACAGTTCACTCCTTTATTGAACTATTACAATCTTTATGGAATCATTTTTAAAACCAAGCCTCCTTCACCCAAAAAGATCCTTGATACTGCAACAAATCAAAACTTCCCTAACCCTACCTCTATCACTTGGTTTAATAAAGACCAATTACTATTTTCATGGTTATTGTCCTCCATTATCGAAGAAATCTACCCTCAATTAATCGACTTATCTTCTTCAGTAGAAGCGTGGCAAGCCTTGGCAACCACTTTTGGTGTCATCACTCATGCCCAAAGAACCCAGTTACATATCGAACTTCATAACCTCTCTAAAGCCAACTTATATATTTTTCAATACCTTTATAAGGCCAAGGAAATTGTTGATTCTTTGACATTAATGAGTCAGCCAATAACTTTATTTAAATTTAATACTATTATACATCGCAAACTTGATGTCAAGTACAATGCTATCATTGTAGCATTTCAACAATGCGTTGAACCCCTTTCTTTTTCCAAAATACATGGCAAGTTAGTAGCGTATGAACTACTATTAAATTCCTAATAATTTGTTGTTGCAGTGGTAAAGATTGCTCAACAGACTACCTCCTTCTTCGGTGACTCATCTTCATGTCCTTTTTTTAATAAATAATCGAGGATGTCAGGGCTAATGAGAGGTCATCGTGGATTTCATACCTTTTCCTACTAGATTTTTAGTCTACACAATCATTTCTCACTTACTTGTTGTTATCATTTTAATGTTAACTACACTACTCGGGGTAGATCAAGCCAATCTTCTTTTTGGAACTTTAATAATTATATTAATAAGTTCTAAGCACACCTGACAAATGCCACATCATCAAGTCTAATCCTGCCTATTCCATATACTAATCTTCAAGCTTCCTGGTATCAGACACAGGGGTGACTCACCATGTCACCCCTATCTTGTCATCTTTAAGCATTGCCAATAAGTATCAAGGTAATAAAAAATTAATGGTTGGTAATGTACATGTCGTGCATATTTCTCATTTTGGTTTTGGGATGATTTCTTCACCCTCTAAACATTTTAAATTAAAAAAGTTTTCTCCATGTACCCATATAATTAAACCACTCTTTTTTGTTTAAAAATTTTGCATTGACAATAAATAATTTTTTGAATTCCATCCTAATTATTGTTTTATCAGAGACCAGGTTTCAAAGAAGATGATGCTCTATAGACAAGCTAAGTAAGGACTTTACAAGCTTAGTGGTGCAAATTCATAATCTTCTTCTGCATCTGCTTATCTTGCAATTCTAAACGATTGACATGCAAGACTCGAGCATCTAAATTTTCAAACAGTTCATAAATTAGTTCATCAATTTCAATTACCTTGTTCTTTTTTTAAAAAAATACCAATAAATGTTTTGCTTGTTGCTTAGAAAAATTACATTAAGTCCATTTACCCTTGACTCGTAATCGTAGTTCACAACCTTTAGAATTGATTCATTCTGATGTCCGGGGCCCTGCCCTGATGCAATCCTTTTCTCAATATAAATATTTTGTTATTTTCATCAATGATTACTCATTGTTCACTTGGTATTATCCAATAAAAAAATAAAAGTGATGTTCTATCTCTTTTTCATGAGTTTCAATTAATGGTAGAAAACAATTTGATTCTAAAATAAAAACTTTTCATTTTGATTGGGGTGGTGAATATCATCCATTAAACAAATATTTTAAGGAACATAGAATCATTCATCATGTTAGTTGCCCTCACACTCATGAACAAAGTGGAACTGCATAGTGAAAAATTTACAACATTGTTGGTAATGGTTTAGCTCTATTAGGACATATTGGTACACATTTTAAGTTTTAGGAGTTTGCATTTGAAACAACAATTTTTTTTATTAACAGACTCATATATACTTCTCCAGGTAATTGCATTCCTTACACTCATTTGTATAAAAAAAATAACATGATTACTCTTTTCTACATGTCTTTGGGTGTGCCATTTACCCATTTTTGCATCCTTACGACAACCATAAATTTACTTTTCAATCATCTCAATATGTTTCTTTAAGTTATTCACTAATGGATCTTGGTTACAGATGCTTTGACAAAAAAATGTAAAATGTACATTATTAGACATGTCTAGTTCGATGAAAAATTATTTCCTTTCCATACTATTTTAGGACTCTCAAATAATTTAGGTGTCATGCCAGTCTCTATGCCATCTGCCCCTTGGCTACAGCTCACATGTCTAGTGGATCATGGTCCCCTACCGAAATCAGGTATGGCTCCTCCTCAGTCTTCTTCTTCATCTCCACCTTCTACTCCTTTATCCCATTCTAGCTATTCTATTTTAAATACACCTTCTCTAAAAAATCCCACACTAACCTCATCTTTATCTTAACCACCACTTCACCCTTCCATCTATAATTTGGATGGAATCTAACTTTTTGTATACCTCAATCCTTTATCCACAACATCCAAACTAACAACCACACCTTCTTAACTTTAACACACACATAAAATGCAGCTCTATCCTTCTACACTTCAACGTAAACCTACTACCCTCCATACAAAACATGATACCTACAAGCCAACCTAAATAACCGAACCAACATCTTTTACCCAAGGCATTCAAATACCAGAATGGAAAAATGATATAAATGCCAAAATACAAGCTTTGTATCATAACCAAACATGGGATTTAGTTCCTTATCTTATTAATGGCAATGTTGTTGGAAATAGGTGGATTTACAAAATAAAAATATAAGCAAATGGTAATATTAAAATATTCAAAGCATGATTAGTTGCTTGTGATTATACTTAGGAATATGGATCGGACTACAAAGAGACTTTTAGTCCAGTGGTGAAACCGATGACCATTAAAATTGTATTGTTAGTAAATATGTTAAAATGATGACATTTGCATCAACTCAATGCAAGTAATGCATTCTTAAATAAAGGCTTGGAAGAGATAGTATTCATGGTGCAACCATAAGGATTTGTTGATCTGAAACACTCCACACATATTTGTAGAATGAGAAAGTCAGTTTATGGCCTCAAATAGGCTCCTTAGGCATGGCATAAAAAATTAAGCAATTTTCTTTTATTAGTGGGTTTTAAAAGGTTTGACAGTTAATCCCTTTCTATTCATTTACAAAATTGACAATTTTTAGCGTTTATTGCTTGTTTATGTTGATGATGTTATCCTCATGGGCAATTGTCAATAAAAAATGAAGCAATTAATTTCTCAATTGTCATCCGCATTCATGTTGAGAGATTTGGGCAACTTAAGCTACTTCCTAAGCATTCAAGTTTTTTAAAATAGTCATGGAATTATGCTATCTCAGCAATCCTACATCAATGACATTCTTAAAACAGTAGGCATGTCTTCTTGTAAGCCATGTTCCATACCCATGGCTTCAGGTTCAAAATTCTAAAAAATCAATGGCACTTTACTTTTACCAATAGATGCAATCATGTTTTAAAAACTTTGTGGTAGACTCCAATATCTTACTATAATTATACCTAATTTATCATTTTCAGTTAATAATATGTGTCAACACATGCACCATCCCACTTTGGTTCACTATAAGGCATTGAAGAGAATCCTTCATTATTTTCAAGGGACAAATCACCATGGTTTATTTCTTAAATGATGTTCCTAGTATACTATGCAAGCTTTTAGTGATGCATATTGGGTTGGATGCCCCAACGAATTTCACTCCACTAGTGGCTATCTTATTTTCCTCGGACAGAACTTAATTGCATGGAACTCTCACAAACAACACATTGTAACAAGGTCCTTAACAAATTCTAAGTTTAAATCAATTGTTGATGTTAGTGTTGAGTTTAAATGGTTAACTCATTTATTGTCTAAACTTAATGTTTGATTAAAATCTCCACCTCATGTGTATTGCGACAACCTTAATGCAATTTTCTAGTCTTCCAATCCACTTTTTCAAGCTCGTATAAGGAGTGTGGAGGTGGACTTTCATTTTGTCCATAACAAAGTTCAATATAAAAAAATCACAGTCTTTAATGTCTCTTCTGCTGATAAAATTATTTATTTAATGACTAACACTATCAATAAGCAACTCTTCCATAAATTTAAGGATAAGCTTCGGTTACTTGAGTACAGCCCTTCAGTTTATGGGGGTGTATCAAGGATAAAGACTCTTAACAACTCTAGTTAACTCATGCATGTCTTATTTTATAAGTTTTTCTAGTTGTTGTTATATATATTATATATATTTAGATTTAATTCTGACTGATTCAAGTAAGAATAGTACCTTTATTCAATCTCCCAATAAATAGTCTTCTGATAGCAATAATCTTAAACAAAATATGGAGAGAGTTTAAAAATTGATTGATATTAGGAGTACAGAATAACCTAGCAAATGGTCTAGTTTGGTTTCAAGCACATCTAAATTATTTAATGGCCTTGAGTGGTGAATGTTTGAAAAATTCTTTGACTTTGAGAACCAAGTCAACCAAAATGAATAGAATAAATTTATAGGCTAAATATTTGGTGTATCATACTAGGATAGTGTTTTGAGGGTTTATTACACCAATGGTAACTTAACATTGCCTATGTTTCATTTCGATACTAGATTTTTAATTTTTTTCTTTTCAGTTACTAAATTCCTATTTTTATTTTAGGTTAAATTACCTTGAACATATCCAATCAAATTTAGCATATGTGGAAACTAGAATAAGCATATTCTCAGTATATTAACAACGCAAGCATCCCATTAAACAATTTAATAATCTTATGGACCCTAAAAAATAAAATTACCAAAGCATATTCTTAATATATTCAATTTTGTTCTTTTTAGTAATCATATTTTCTAGGACCCATAAGATTATTAGATTGCTTACTGGGATGCTTACGTGGTGAATATACTAAAAATATACTTATTTTAGTTGTCACGTATGCTAAATTTAATTGGATAAGGTTGAGGTACTTTAACCTAAAACAAAAATGGAACTTCAGTAACTAGAAAGAAAAAAAATTAAAAATTTGGTACTAAAATGAAATATATGGCAAAATTAAGGTACCATTGGTGCAATAAACCCATATTTTGGCTTATTAACACTACCAGTTCTAGAGTGAGGAACTTTTCTATGGTAATAAAATTGTTTAAAGAAAGGTTATATAACTTTAAACAATTCTATCTTAAACAAATAAATCTTGTTGAGTTAAGCTAGCTAAAGAGTTAGGTTCTTATAGAAACAACAAAGTCTAATAAGCAAATAAGATATTCTCAAATCACTCAAAGAGGAAGAGAAATAATCCTTAATCTAGAAGAGCTAATTAGAGGATTTAGAATCTTTGACCCCGTGTTAAGAATATCTTTTAAGTCAACTTTTGATTCTAGTCCATTAGATTAACTCCCAATGAGATATATAGAAATTCCTAGAACATAATAGAGATTCTTAGAGCATTCTTAGAAATACCTTCATTAAGAGAAGATGATAGTCAATCATTTAGAACTCAAAGAATAATTGGGTATAAAGAAATTAGTCTACCCATTTATGAAAAAGATGAGGAAAATCAATAAGAAAATGTAAGGGTAGTACGACATGCCATATTGGCCCTTGAAATGGTAAAAGATATCTAAAAAATTTCTCAACAAAGATCAATCCCCTTTTAGAAAATTTAGAATACAATTTTGAGTACTTATATTTCACTAAATTTGAGTTTGTAGACTATTATGATGATTTTTTATATGCATTAATTGACACAAGAGTAGCAATTAGTAGTGCAAGACCAAATGCACTTTATGATAATGTGGCATCCATTGGCTAAACCCATGGTTGTAAGATGGCAAGAAGCAAAGTGAACCTTGTAACGCATTATGCATAAAAGGTTAATGTTATCACTAATGGAAAATAATTCACCATTGATAAGATGTTAGCATTCTCTGAATTAAACACAAATCTAATCATGGAAAATTCTTTCTTAAAAGGGAAAAAAGAAAACCTTCTTTATGAAACTTTTATTTTCATTGCGGGTATACAGATTCTAACCTCGGAAAAACCAAAACTAAAACTAAAATTTGGGTTCTACCCAATCAAGATTTTTGAGTTGTTTAGAACCACTGCCTATGAACTAATATATAGAGTGTGAATATAGCGGAGTCATAAATGGATTGTCTGTTTGGACAATTTGAATTAAATCAATTAGGAAAAAGATAAAAAAAATGAAATCTTTTAAGGCAACCATCCAAAAAGAATGATTATTGGGTATAATACACTACCCTTGCATCCTCTAAAATGCCTCTAAAACAAATCATACCTATAAGATGAGGAGAAAATTTTGGAGACAAAAATTCAAAAAAGGTGAGTAATGCTTCTTGGTATGAAGAATTATGTGGAAAAACATAAGGCACGATAGAAAAATCAATTATATGAAAAGTTGAACTACTAAAACTAAAGTGGAATAAATTCTTAGTTAAATTAGCTAATAAGTTTTTAAGGATCCATTAAAGTTATAGTTTCTAAATAGTATAAAAGGAAAATTATAACTAAAAAATCTAGATACTACCATCCAAGCCAAAAATTTAAAATATTTTGAAGAAACGATAGTGGAATTTGATAAGCAGATTCTTGAATTACTAAAAAAGGTTTAATTAAAAATAGCTTGAGTTGACACTCTAGTCCAACCTTTATAGTTATCAACCATGTAAAGTAGGTGCGAGGTAAAGTATAAATGGTTATAGACTACTATCTAGTAAATCAAGCTACCAAAGATGATGACTATAAGATTCCTATGACAGAAATGTAATTTATAAGTTAAGTCTTAAGCAACCTTCAATTTTTTTTTTCTAAATTTGATTTAAAAAGTGGTTATTGGTAGCTAAAAATGGAGAAAGATTCAATACCCTTAATAAATTTTAATGCACATCAAGGAATGTATAAATGGTTGGTCATGCCAATTAGGTTGAAGAATGCCCAGGCATTTTTGAATTCAAAATGGATAATACTTTTAAGGCATTTAAAAAGTTATGTGGTTTATATAGATGATGTGTTAGTTTTTTTAGTAATAATGAAGAAGAACACATGAGTCACCTATAACAAGCTAATATCTTTCAAAAATAACATATGATTTTATCAGAAAGAAAAACAGAATGGTTTAAGGAAAAGATAAAATTTTTAGGATAGAGATATCAAAAGGAAAATTTCAGTTGCAAAGCCATATATCCAAAAAAAATTATTAATTTTCTTAATGAATTAAAAGATAGGAAGCTGGTTCAACATTTTTGTAGACTTGCTAACTATGCTAAACAATTCATAAAAGATCTCTTAAAATACCTAGGATGAAATATAAAGAAAACTTATGATAAAAATTCTTAGTACTAGGACGATGAAGACACTCAAACTATAATCTAAAAGAATGAAAATTTTATCATGTTTGCATCTACCATTCAATACAAATGAGTTGTTCTTGAAAACAAATGCTTCAAATAAAAGCTAGGGTGTTATCCTTAAAATTAAAGGGAGAAAACTTGAACCTATCTATAAGTATTGCTCTAGAACTTTTAAGGGTGCTGAGCTAAAATATCTAAACCATAAAAAGGAAGTTTTAGCTACAAAAAAAAAGGGATTAAAGCATTTTATATATTTTTAGCACCAAAAGGTTCTTTCCTAATTATGAAAAGGTTTATGAACTTAAACTTTAAAGAGGCTAAAAAAACTAGACTTTTGACATTATAAGAATGGTTTATTTATTATAAATTTGATGTTGAATATATTCCATCTCATAAAATTGTAATAGTTGATTCACTTTTCTGTGAACATTCTGATTTTACAAATGAACAATGCTACCAAGAACAAACTTTATTAGGTATGCAAAAGGCAATGACATTAAAAAAAGCAGTGCCCTTATAAGCAGAAAAGAGAATATAATAAGAGTGTAAGCTCTGATCATATTAGGATAAAAAAGAAAATAAATATATTCTTTGTTGGTTGATTAAGCATGTTGATAATATCTCTATAAAATGTCCCAAAAAAAGGGACGCAACAAATTCATAATAATTGGTGAATCTTAATAAGGAACATGATAAAAAAGAATATAGGAATGTTTTAGCTCCTCTAAAGGAATGAAAGGAGAATTTCTTAGTTCAAAAAAATGAATGATGAGAAATAAAAACAAAATTCTTAGACTATAGAGCTATTAAAGCTACAAAATTTGGATTAACCAAAGTAGAAGCTGAGAAAATCATGAAAAATAGAATAAATAAGGACAAGCTTCATTACAGTAAAAGAGTTCTAAAATGACAAAGGAATAAAAAGTCCTTAAAGAAAACCTTTTATATGATCCTTTTGAAGATGAAATCAAACTAAAAGATTCTGAAAAGAACCTAGAGATCTTAATCTTGAAGGCTTTATATAATTTCTAAAAAGTCATGAGGATAAACAATCATAGCATTACTATAAAGACTTTAATAGTCTTGGTTTTTCTAAAGATGATTCTATAATATATGCATGATTAAAAGGAGGTATTTAAAAGAAAGACAATTTACAAATGGCACATTATATGAAAAAAGTCGCCAAGTACATCCAGTTTTTAGAAAAGTGATTGTGGAATTTGCTCAATAGAAGAAGAAGATTTTCTCAAAGAGATTTTGAAGAGGAAACAACTTCTTGAAAGCAGGAAATAATATCTACCCCTTGACATGATATACACTATCCAGAAAAGATCATTGATTTACTATATCACTCTTTATAAGAGTGTTATATATTATGTGGCTATATTTATTAGCAATCATATGGATAGCCTACTCTATAAATGAAAGCAGATATAGTAGTGGAAAGTTTAAAATTTACCAAAGTAGGACTAACATCAATCCTAGAAATAGATTTAGATACTTCACATTCAATATTTCTAAGAAAAGTATAATCTTTTCTTAACTATGATTAAAAAATATCCAAATTTTTTATATTTCATATTGTTAGCACAATAATAAAATATTTAGAGGATCGTAAAGTCCGATATTCTTATCAGATTTGGGATCTATGTCTTGTTATATGTAGATAGCTTATAGAACCACATAAGGTCAATAGACAATATATGAGATTAAGATGGAAGATGTATGAAGAGGTAAAATTGGCTAACAAAATTCTTTACAATGAGTTCCTCAAAGTAATTTTGGAGAATGTAGCATTCAACAAATAATATGGTATTCTCGAAGATGGTAGGATATTTGTCACCATCTGGTCCTGAGATCTTCTCTATACCAACGATGAAAGGTTTACTGGACGAAAAGAAGCAAGAATGTTTTATGAGATTGGTGGACAAAGAACCTAATCTAAATTTCAAACCCAATAACTTTTAGATTTTTTAAGAAGGTAGCTAAAAAAAAGAGTAGTACCTTCTGGCCTAGATGGATAAAACAAATCAAGATCATGTCAAAGAAGATGACCTAAATTGGAACTTGCCTATATACAACTCACAAATAGAGTGACTAGTGATGTCATCCATGATACTAGTCTCAGCATGAAGAGTTAAGGTATAATGTAACTCTATCTTTAAATAATGATATGTCTTGTTTTTAGAAGGTAGTAGAAGATTTCTCATCTCTTTGAATTCCATTTACATAAAAAGAGTCAAAATTCCTTTATATTGTTATTTTAAAGTTAATTGGAAAATGGAAGCAGATACACCAATTGTTTATACTAGTGTGCTTTAATTATTTTATCTTTTGAGCTAGCAGATAGTACTCGAGGTACTACCTACTCTAATATATTTCTATATAAACTTCTTCTACGTATGAAGGAAGGAGAGTAAAAATAAAATAAAATATATCCTATATCTATGAGAGTAATGTTTGCTACTATATACCTTATCACACTAGTATTAGGAAGAAGTGCTATTTGTAAGACCCATATTATTAGAAAAGAAAAGATAGTTACAGTATAGAAGAACCTTCAACTAGTAAATTATTTATGGTAGTTTTTGTGAAGAAAGTTGAATTAAAGGACCCTATTCACTAAAGATATATATTTCTTCCAAAATGTTGCTTTATTTTGAAGAGTTAAATGTGTCATTTTTAAGACATACTTGGTGCATTTTCATATTTTGTTAATGTTGAATAATTGTCTATATCATGATTGTTTACATCTAAATCACAAAGTAGGCAAGGATCCAGTAATATGATTATTAAATTCTATTATTGATTAGTTCTTTGAATATTTGTTTAGAAACTTTAACTAAAAGTGTAGAAAATTATTTTGAACAATTAAGAGAATTGACTCTAAGACAAAGTAAATTTGAGAATTATTCTCTCAAAAATAAGGAATTTTTGAGTTCAGTTGCTAACTCTCGATACTTTAACGAATTAGAAAAATTGAAAGAAGTTACAAATTTAAGGTCTCATACTTCTTGATCCCTGAATAGCTCCTTGTTTCCACCTAATAAAAACAAGCTCACCCAAATGGTATCATAGCCTTGGGAAAAGAAAAGAAAGTGAATTTATGAAGTTTTTGCAATGTTGGACTAAATTGTAAAATTTAAACTTGAGGTAGTAAATATACAATGAAAGAAAAGTTAAAGGACAAAATAGGAATAAGGATTGAAATAGGCAATATGCAATAGGCAAATGTTTTTTTCTCCCACTAGCATAGCCATCCACTATGTTTATCACTGCTATTGCTTTAATTATATATATATATATATATATATATATATATATATATATATATATATATATATATATATTATTTTTTTATTTTTTATTTTTTGAAAATTGCTTTAGGGGTTATCTTGAAGCGACTAGGGAAATTGAGCAACAAGTCCAAGCTAGTAATGGCAACTTACAATTTGATGATATTGTTGCAGCATGTGGCGGGTACTTCTCTACTCTGCCCATTGAATTCTTATAACAGTTTTTTTCTTTTTCTCCCTGTCTCCTTTATTCTTGCCTTTAATTTGCTTTAGTGCTTTACCTTCATAATGAATTCTTAGCACCACAAGTTGATGCCATAATCCATTCTTTATTTATTGGGATAAGTACAATTTTAATCCTATAGTTTGCATTTTTGTAAAATCAGTTTTGTGATTTTTTTTTTAGTTTTTAAGTATTATGTATTTTTTTATATTTTACTATCCTTTTAATAAATATTATTTAAATATGAAAAATAATATTTATTTTCAATATTAAAATTATATAATGAGTAATATATTATTCACCTAACTACAATAAACTCCAAAAAAAAAAACAGATTTAAATATATTTTTAATTTAATTATGAATAAAAAAATAAATTTTAAAATAAATTTACAATATTTTTAAAAATAATAAATTAATTAAATTAATCATAAATAATGATAATATTAGTTATAAGGATACTTAAATTGTAAAAAAAATGTGAAGGTAAAATCACATGTATCAAAATTATACTTATCCCTTATGCTTTATCTTTAAAGGGCACGCACCATGACATTTTACTTTTGGTTCAAATACTCAGTAGTGACGTTTTTTGCACTTTTAGTGAAGTTTTAGGCATATTTCAAATTTTTGTTTTTATTGTAGCGTGAGGTCTAAGGATCTTATGAGCAAAAGTTCATTACTCCATGAATTTAGCATGATTCTAGCCATTACTGTTGTGTTGCTTGTGCTGCATGCATTCATTAATGATATAAATCTGCGGAGAGTCTGTTATGCATCGTGTATGAGTGGTATCCATACGCTAGCCAATAAGGCAATAGGAAATGATTTTTTTTGAAGTAAAATAATGATCCAGACATTACACAAGGCTACGGGTATAGAATTTCCTTGCAGAAACATTATTGATCAAGTATAATGCAGAAAGCAGAAACTAATCCTCTCAAGTTTATCATGCTTCCTTTCCTGCTAATAGTAAAATTAAGGTTATTTTCTTTTTTATAATTGATTTCCAGTGGAAGCACTGTAGCTGGTCTGTCGCTTGGATCATGGTTGGGTACTTTGAAGGCAAAAGTATGTTTCTGTTTTGTAGATCCGCATTTATCTTTTACATGTTAATTCATTCGCATGTTATTGTTATGTAGGTTCATGCATTTTGTATTTGGAATGAACCGGATTACCATTACAACTCCATTCAAGGAATAATCGATGGACTTGAAGCAGGAGTTAATGCACGTGAAATTCTGAACATTCAAAATGTGAGTACCTCATCATGGCCGAACAGAATAATCTAAACTTCATCCCCAATTTTCATTTTCTTTTTGTCCAAATTTTGTTGTTATATAGTTTATCTGTACGTAGTTTGAGATGCTTTTTCAAGATTGAGCAACTAGACTTTGCATCATCGAGTAGAACATGAACAATGAAGAAATGTATAGCATGTATGAATATCACCACTGTAAGACAACTAACATTTCGCAATGAGATCGCTTTTTTCAGGGAATAATGTTCTCCTAGAAATGTTTTCTGGAAGTTTCTTGTATTGTGAATGTCCCATGAATCGTATCTCAGTGATCCTATTGTGATGTGGTTTTTTTTTTTTTTTCCATCACTCAGGCTACAGGCATGGGCTATGGAATTAACACCACTGATGAACTTGAGTTTCTCAAGGAAATTGCTGCAGCTACTGGTGTTGTTCTAGATCCAGTTTACAGGTGCAGTACATTGTTCCATTACCCATAAGTTTTCAATTTTTCAATCTGTGCAATAAGTTAGCATCATATCTTAACTATACTAAGCCAAGTGAGATATCACATGGGGAATAGTTGGTCATGCGCAAACTAAATTCAAGGCTTCAACAATCAGAAGGATCGATGTTGACAGCTATAGTTTACGCAACCAGAAGAGACTTACACGGTGAAATGGTAGTGAAGAATACTCGCAATGTTAATGGCAAAAACATGTCCAAATATAAAGTTCTGAATGTTCTTTTAGGCGAGTGAAAATATGAATGTCGGCCATTGATTCTGTTAAAGTACTTCAGCTAATAACAGTGCTTAGTTCTTGCAGTGGGAAAGCTGCTTATGGAATGATGAAAGACATGACAAGCAATCCGAGGAAATGGGAAGGAAGAAAGATCCTCTTTGTACACACTGGCGGACTCCTTGGATTTTATGACAAGGTTGATCAGATGGCTTCGCTGGTGAATCATTGGTCTCCAATGGTTGTTGATGAATCGGTTCCAATTAAATGAGGAGATTGGAAAAATATTCTAGAGCAGCAAAACCCTGTGTTATCATATCTATATCATATCTATATATGATAAATATATTTATCTTTTTTATTCAAAATTATTTTAGCCAGCTAATAGTATTTATATAGCCAATTAATAAATTTGTATTTTTACTAATTAAAAATTCTAAATAAATATGCAATTTATACTTGTTAATATATTATAAATTTAAAATTTATATCATCTGTAATTAAAATATAAAGATTTAATAAATAAAACTTTATACTTACCAAAAAATTTTATTAACCAAATATTTAGTAATTCATATAACCTTAAAACTATTATAATCCATGCATATAAATAAAGTTACAAAGGCTTGTGTTTATTGAATATTCCTATCACTTGACAAAAATATGAAAATATTTATAACATTATTTAATAGTTTTATAAGTAAATGACTTAAAAAGCTTTAATTCACCAAATTTAAAGTCTTAAATTATAACAAAATGACTGAAAGCTAAATTAGATAAGAAAATAATGAAAAATTAATGATTTAAAATTTTAATTATTTTATTTGGTTTGCTTAGTAAAAAAGTTATTGAAATTACAAATTTATTAAAGGCTTTTGCTATGGTTCAAATATTTATATCTATACAAATAAAATTAGAATCATTGAATTTATTTTTATTTAATTATAACTATTGATTATTTTAGTGTACCAATACGTGTAAAATGTATTAATTGCTATAATTAAATTAGTAATAATCCAACGGTTCTAATTCCATTTATATAGATACACATGTTTATACTGTAAAATAACTCTATTTTCAAATGTTGGTAACATATCCAATTCTAAAAAGGGTTATTTATCATTTTATGGTAAAAAAATAAAAATATTTTCTAATTTATGGTACTTTTGAAAGTATTTCTCATGATGGAAATTTTGTTTTTTTAAAATAAAATAAAATATCATTGCACCATTGTGAATGGCGGAATAGTTAGAGGACAAAATTCAGATAAAAAATTTGCCACTTTCAATGGCAAAATGAATATAAAAAGAAAAAAAATTAACAAACTCATTTTCACCAAAGCCAATGGTAGAAAGCTTATTACTCCTTGTGACAAGATAGCACACTGAGGAGACAGTGTGCAGATGGTTAAAATGCAAACCCATTTCGCCAATGCCAATGGCAAAATGGGTTGAGATTCTCTACCTAGATGGTCTTCCTCTTTTCTTCAATTGGGTGGTCGTAACCTTTGGCATAAAATGTGCTGCCTTTTAAACTTAGCTATATTATACGGTAATTCTACCTTTTCCAACGTAGCTAGCTGTATATTCTGTATGTTGGCCCTTTTTTTTGTGTATCATATAAACATTATTTAAATTTTGTATAAAAAGTAATAAATATAATTTTTATTATTCATACAAATCTATTTATCTATATAAATATATAAAGTTGAACGCCACATTTTAAACCCTATAATTTTTCCACGTGGCATTGTGAAAAGATCACACGTTGAGCTCCCAATTTACCTTAAGTTTCTCTCTCTTTTTTATTTACATTTTCATTCTAGAGCTTCTTCAATTAACCCTCTCCACTATTTAGTTTCCTTCCCTTTCGTTGCTTCTCTTTTCTATTTACGTTTTTTCCCTTTAGTTTCTTCTCTTTTCTTATTCTTCAAAAAGGTTAATTTCTTTCATCTCTTCTCTTTCTTTTTCTTATTTCCACCTCTCTATCAATCCAAGAAATCCTCTCAATTCAGCTCATTTGAAGCATTGTATTCATCACCATCCAAGTTCACCTTCTCTACCAAAAAGAGTTCATTTTAAATAATAGTTTCTTGTTACTCCTCTAAATTGCATCACTCATCTCTCTTCTCTGCAACTTATTATTACTTCCTATTTGGTTCATGTCAAAACAGAGCTTGCTTTTTTATTTTTTTTATTATGTTTTTGTCAAACCCTACATGTATTGAATTGATGATTGATTTTTTTTTTTCTGAGAAACAAAGGTATTTGGATGAAGGAAAAGGAATATTCCAATTGCATACTTTGATTAATAAATTTGATAATGTTGTTAGCATGATGAATTAGAGCAATTCTCAAATATGGTCCTTTAAATAAAGCCTTAAATATGATGAGGTCACTCCATATGATTGTGAAGCAGGTCAAATTAATACCCTAGTCTCTAGAACTTAGCATTTAGCAAGTCGAGTGTCGAACACTTAGGAATTTGAACTTTGTATTAACCGAATAGATACTCAAATGAATAGGCAAAGTAATATCAAGATAATAATAGTTAATGTAACAAATAAAAAGAATCTAACTTACTAACTAATTACTAGAAATTCTTATGAGAAATTATAACAATATATATGCATGAGAGAATTTACAATTCATAATTAAATAATAACTTTGCACATAATTATCATACAACATATTGATTAGAAATTAGTTATAGTCTTCAAAAGCAATTATCATTGTCGATTGAAGGTATTTCCTCTTAGAGTCTACAAGAACTCTCATGTTATTGTAGAGATAAAAGAAAACCAAAAAGATATTATACTAATTCTTATTCCCTTAAGATGAAATCCTTGTCTCCAAGCAATATTCAATTCTTAAGTAATTTCAATTACATTCCACCAAATTACCCTAACTCTAGTTGTGAATACTTTGATTAACAAGTTACATATCAAGCATACATAACACCATTTGCACTAATTGAAATTAAAACATAAACAATAAAAGATAAAAATGTAGTTCTTAAGATTAATTCATCATACAAGACTTAACCAAAATACATGATTAAGAAAGCAAACAATAATCAAATACAACATAGAAAAGGGAAGAGAAAAGATTGAATGAATAAAACCCTTCTAGTATGTCTTCTAAAAGTTGCTTGATAGTGAATGATCTTCCTTTGCTTTTTGGCTTTGTCTTCTTTAAGTTGATCTTAAAAAACTAGAACTAAGTTTAAGTAATAATAATTGTTATATCATTGTTCTATCTAGTAATCATAATAATCCTTCTTATCCTAAAAATAATAAATGATGTATATATAGACCTTACAGGTGGTTACAAGGGATCAAAATTTTTTTAGAATTGAAAAGGTACCCTTTGACATGAAAAGTCACAACCCTGTGCAAATATAGTAACTTTAAGGGCATTTTTGTCCAAATAAATGATGTTATCTTTAGAAAGTCTCTTCATAAAAGTTGTAAATATTTGAGTTATAGTTACAACATAACTTGAATCACCTCATTTGGATACCTTTAGAGAAAGTTATGATCAAAATAAAAAAACTGCACAAAGCTCAAGAACTGCAACTGCTCGGCATAGTAAGCCCTCTGTGATGACTCGGCAAGGGGTGACGACTCAGCACAAAAACTTTGTATGATGACTCAATCCCATGGTGATGACTTGGCACATCTTCTAACATATTTCATTCTAGAAAGTCCAAAGTTCTTTCCATATACTAATCAAGCCTAAAAACATGTATAAAACACACAAACAAACATAAAAGACACTTGGGAATAAAAATAACATTTGCATAATCAAATAAACACAAAAACACAACAAAAATCAAATGAAATAACAACCAAACTACCCTATATAACTATGCATATTTGCATTATATTAGCTTGATTCTAGTTTATTTTAATTTTAATGTGTCGTATGTTTTGAAGAAGTATAATATCAGGCATTTAATAGTAAGAAGTTGCACATAAGACAACTTGACATGAGGCTTTTGTTAAATTTTCTTTTCAAATAAAGAAAATTACACTTTTAGTTTAGTTGTAAATGGTTGTTGCCAACACGTTGATTTTTTTGTGTCTCTACCAAAATGCAAATTACATAATGTCTTAATTTTTCTTTTTTTGGCCATAGGAAGCTTTAGTTCTGCCTTCATTTGTGGGCCATTCATCCAAGGTTTAGCATTTGCTAATATGTTGGTATCAATATCAATGACCTTAATGTGGAGCAAATAAATGTCTCCCAGTATATTTACTTTAAAGAAGAATTTGTAAACGGACTATAAGCAACTTCTCTATTCCTTTATAAACTTTTGTTTCCTGTAGTGTTGGCATGCTTCTATGCATTATTGTCTATGTTCTTTTTTTTTTTTTTGCAAATTTTTGTTTAAGTCCTATGATCCTTATGTCCTCGAGCTTGATTTTGAGCCCTTCAATGTTAAATCTTCATTTATTAGCAATGGTGTCCAATTCCACAATAAAAATCTTTCCTAAATCATGTTTCATTACAAGGATTGCTTGGAACCTTTAATTGATTTCCTTCGAGTACACAAATATAAAGGCCATGTGAATTTACTATGAAAGGGACTGACCTAAAGAGTGAGTGCCTTTATTTTTAAAAATGTATGTTTAGCTCCAAATTGTCCTTTCGCTTTCTCATATTCAGTTTTGCCACAGTCTTCAATGTCCTCTTCTCTTCAATTTCTTTTCTTTTCTTTTCTTATTCTTATTTTTTAGTTTCTTGGATGGCTTTTTTTTAGGCTTTTGTAAGTGATTGGAATTTCACTTTTGTTTTGATTGTATTCTAGGTTGTACAAGGCCACACACCTTTTAATCAACTAGTAAATAGGTATGCATTTCTTAGAAGTATCAACGAAGATATTGGTGTCATCAAGGTTATTTTGTTACTAACTAAATAAAAATATAAAATAAAATCAATGATTCTACTATAACATGCTCATGTTCCTTGATCAAATAAAAGGACATCTTTTGCATGTTTAAATAAGAGGATCAATGTTTTCTTTCTTGATCAATTTGTTGGATTTTTTTCAATGTTTTCTCTGAATAAACAAAATTTTTGGAATTATGCGGATTTAAGAAAAAATTTATTCTTGTTATGGGGAAATAAAAACCTACTATAGTAATGTCTAAATATGGATTTAAGTAAGCCTTTTGAGCTATCTGATTCTCTTTTGTTGAACTTCAACACAATTCTTCAAAACTCTCCAATTTGCCTCAATTTTACCTTTTGAGTATATTTTTGGCTTATTGATTGTACATGCAAAAGTGTTATCTTAATTGATGAGTATGCATCTTATTTTGATGGTGTTAATTCTCAAGCACAATATAAGGCATGGACAAACTAATAGATTGCTAAGCAGAGTAGTACTTTATAACAAATGGCTAAGAGAACATCCACTCAAAAAGGGTTTAGGCAACATTCATCATTAGTGATTCTGTTGATTGGAGCTAAGACATTCAAGTTGCTTAAGATCTTTAGCTTATCTGATAGTTCATGAATTTCTTTTATGTAGGCTTGGGGAATAAATTTTATTTTTTTAATTTAAATCCATTTAACTTATGCCTCATATGATATTCTTCTGAACATCCTTAGGATGAAAGATTAAATCAAAAACTTGATTGTCCCCTTTAAAGTGATTATGCACATTTATATTTAGACTCTAGTAGCAGTTTCAATTTCTTGAATAAGAAAGATAAATTTTATGTCACATGATTATGAAATTGAAATGTTAGCAGTGCATATCACATTTGCATGCATTTTGGTAGATTAATTCAATAAGGGATCATTATAGTAATAGCATTGGCTGATGTAGAGTCTATACATCCAATATAATAGTCAATTTTTCTTTGAATAATACAAAAGCAAATGAATTTTTATGAAAGGTGTGATTACTACATTTTGACATCAACATCTTATATCATGTCACCGCAACCATAACCCAAAAGTCTATTATAGTTTAAGCTCAACCAAAATGAACTAGGGAACAATAATGTTGCTTTGAAGTTACAAAATTTAGTGTTGTAGATAGAAAATATATAATGCTGCCTTCTGTTTGGGTAATGAAATTTTGTTTTCTATTATCTCTTACTTTTAAAAGGTACAAAACTAGTGCATAGATGTTATTTCACATTATTTAAGAAAAATTGTGATTTCATGATTTATTATAGGTGATTAGAGATGGATGGTTCCATCTATCAGTATATTTTTACTGTTAGGAACTAGGTTGAACCCTTTTTATTAGCATTGGTAGTTCCACTAGGATACAACACTTTTCCTAGTGATTGAGAAGAAGTTAAAGGAATGAAAAATTCAAGAATAGGAAGGGTGCGTTTCACGTGTGTTTACAATTAAATCATATTTATTTGTTTGCAATTTGAAACATATAAAGGTTTTCTTCATTATAGATAATATATTACTTTCTTATATTATTTATTCATGCCAGATGCTGGTATATGAATTCACACTGAATGGTGGTTTTTAGGTGTTAAAACCTCTAAAATCTATAGTACTTTATCTTCTCTAAGGCTTTATGATTTGCTCAAAAAAAAAAAAAAGTGTCTATAAAGCTTTGGCTTATAGTATCATCTATCTTCAAATGTTGAATTATGTAGTAGATTTCATTTTACATAGATAAAGAAAAGTTGGTAGCTAACAATTGAGGTGTTTATCATGCATAGGTAGCGAAAGAGAAACTGAACTTTGGTATAAGATTAAAAATAGCACCGAATTTAGCTAAAGGGCATTTTGTACCTACACACTAAAGCCAACCCTCCAGAATTTCACCAGGAAATCAAGGCCACCAACATTATTTTGGATTCCAAGCTTACTACTAAAGTTGTTGACTTCCACTTCCGACTCTCACATCTCACTCGTATCATCAATGATGAAGGCAACTTACCTAATAATGTTTCTACTATTTTGAAGGAACCCCAATAAGTTTACTCAGTTTTGCACTCAGCTAAATTGTGCATGTATGATTTTTCTTTATTACAGGATTGATTTTGTTTTGTAATTGACAATAGGCTTCCAAGGATACCATGATCTAGAATATTTTATAGCCTTGAGACTCCTGACTGGAATGCAACCAATAACATCTTCATTTATTTTTTTCAATCTCATAATTTATTTACTTTTATACATTACATGAATTTGATTATGTTCTACTTACAAATTTCTTTACCTTTTTATATAAATTAGTTTCTCATTGTCAATTATTTTTCTAAGTTTATCATCCATCATTCACTTAATTAGTCTACACTTAAAATCTCTAATAGTTATGATGAAGTTTAATGTTGTTGGTAACTTTGGAAGACATGGGTACTATTATATCAATTTCACTTTTTTTATAATAATTTAACAAAAAGGTTAGTTGAGTTATTTTCATTTTGTAAAGTACATTGAATCATTTTAATTATTTGTTTTTTTGTTTATATGATAAGAGAAGTCACTATACAGAAATTTTTAGTTCTCTAATTGTGACGAAATATACGATTTTTTTCCAATTGAAAAAGTCCATTTATTTTTTTAGAAATCAAAATATTTTTGTATAATATTTTTATTTGTATATTGAAGTCATCCCACAAATTGCGCGAGCAAATGTCTAGTTGTTAAATGTAGACAATATATTTATATATAAATTGTTGAAGATCTGCAAGTACTGTGGATATATATATATATATAGATATAATAGATTTTGAAAATTTCTTAATGTGTATAAAATGTGTAGTATATTCAGAAACAGTAAATATAATTAGGGTGAATTACTAAGTAAATATTATTTGTCCTCACTATTTAAATATTATATTATTTACCCCTAAAATTTATAAAATATATTGGTATTATTAAATTAATTGTTTAACAAATTATTTTTTAAATTAAATTATCCTTAACTGAATATAAAAATAAAAATATTTTAATAAAGAAGTAAAATAGCAAATTTTATTTTTAATATATTCACAATTTTAATCAAATAACAATTAATTACTTCCAATTTTGAAATATCTTTTTTTTTTTTTTTTGGAATTTTGAAATATCTTTACTTACATGTTAACATAAAATATTTATATTGTATGAAAAAATTAGCCAAATAAATTCTGTTTTTGACTGTAAAATTTGATTTTTATTTGATTTGCTAGTTTAGATTATTGGGTAAATAAATTGTATTTAATTTTAATAACTTTTCTATAATTAGTGAATAATAATAACTTTTATATAATATTAATATTTAAACTTATATAATTATTATCATTATTATTTTAAATTACCTATATTATATAAAATATTTAAATGAAATAACCACATCATCATCATCATCATCATCATCATCATCATCATCATCATCATCATTATTATTATTATTATTATTATTATTATTATTATTATTATTATTATTATTATTATATAATTGTGTAATAATTAGGCCATGATTAATTTTTATTATTATAGTTAGTGTTACGATTGTGTTCAAAAATTAATTGAGAGCAAAATTCACAAAGTGCTCCTATCCATTTCGCCACTTTGGTGGAATGGACAAACATTGAAAAAATAATAATATTGCTCATTTGGCCATTTTGGATGGTGGAATGAATTTTTTGCCAACTCCCATGGCAAAAGTTTTGTTGTTTCTCTCTTCCCGCCACCTCAGTCAAAATTAAAATGAATTGAAAAAAAATTTTAAAATCAACATAAAAAAAATATGGAAATAAGTTTATTTTTACATAAAATGGTAAATAACCCGTTTAGAAAAATTGCAATTTTAATGAATATTAAACAAAGTTTAGTCAATGACTTTTAATGAGCAAAACACATACTTATTAGCCCTTGAATTTGTAGTAAAAATTATATTGGCTCCCTATACTTAAAGTTTGATCTTATAGATATATTAACTTGTGAAATTTGACCTTATAGACACCTCAATTTGTAAATTTTATATACTTTAAACACTGCCATGTTTTGCTCCACTATCCTTAACTAAAAAAAAAAATTCTTTTAATCCTCATAATTCTTATAAATTATAATTTTGATCCTTTCATATTTTTAACATTCATTTATTATTTTAAGGAAAAATTATTATTAATTTATTTGCACTTACATATTTTGTAGGGTTAAGTATGGGACGAAGAAAATACTGAACTGAATTGAAAGATAGTAAAATCATATCGAACTGAATAATTTTAATCCTAAACTGAACTAAACCAAAATTTATGACTAATTTGGTATGGTACTGGATATTTATAAAAAAAAAAAAATGAACCAAGAACTGTACTGAACCATACAAAAACCATACTGAACTAAAAACAGAATATTAATTTAATAAGTAATACATAAATATTAATAAATAGTAGCAAGTAAACTTACTTATATACTTTTAATTATATTGTCAAGTAATATACATATGTATAATAATATATGATAAAAATTAATATGTTTTGTGATTAAAATATACATATTATTATGATCATCATCATCATCATCATCTACTATTATTATTCAATTAACAAGTAAAAATATCAAATGTCTATTATATAACAATTTGAACTTAAAATATAAAAATAAAAAATTTACATTACATAGTTTCAAATAATTCAAGTAACAACCTCTAGCCACTTGCAATTTTTAGTCAGTTAAACCCTTAAAATGTGACACATGCTAATTTGCTAATCTATGCCACATGTGTTGATAGGGATTTCAAAATTGAATTTTAGGCAAGTTCTGGTGTTAAAATGGCAGAACTATTAGTTAGGGTGTCAAACTGACAAAAAGTGAAAAGTACAAAAGGTCGTGAATATATTATTGAAAGAGTCTTAGAGGGGGGCTAAATAAGGCTAATGAATGTTTTAATAAAATAAAAACAATTTTAAGGAATTAAACAATAATTGAATGAATGTTGAGAAGGAAGAATGAATAATACAATGATTTAAGAAGTTTGGATTCAACAATAATCTTACGTCTCCACTTAACTTATCCCCAAGTTAAGATTATTAATCAGCCACAATCTTATTCACAAGAATGAGATTACACAAGATTTTTGTGGCTCACTCTTACAACCTTACAAATTGAGTTTTCAATGCTTACTCAAAAAACCAAATCCTAAGTTTTTTAATGGTTAAACACTTATATCAATTCCTTTAGAAATAAATCTCACTTCCCTTCTAATCTATCCCAAGATTTAAGATGAAGAGAAATTCTATTTTTTACACATAACCAACTCTCAAAAGAGTTACACAAACAAAGAATAAATATTTGAGAGTTTGAGAGCTTTGATGAATGTTTAGATAGAAAAATGTGATAATCAAGTGTCTTAACTTCAATTGAGCTCAAGTAGATGTTTATATAGATAAACACTAAAAAATAAGGCTATTGGAGATGTCAAACATGTCTCTAACGACTCTTTTTTTAAATTTAAAAATATGATCATTGGGATGTCACCGTAGCAGTGAAGCTTCAGTCACAGGCTACTGTTCACTTTGGCATTTTGTCACCATAACAGCTTTTGCTTCAGTTGCAGCTTACTATTCAGCTTACCATAGAAGTAGTGTTTCAATCGTAGCTTACTATTCACTTTGCTTTCTATCAACATAAAAGCTTTACTTAAGTCATAGCTTATTATTCATTTTAACTTTGACTTGGCTTTCACTTGAGTCCTAACTTATACACACTTAAAATAAACATATTAAATGCTCAAAATTAAGTTTGTTAAGATCAAAATTAAGATTGATTATTGCTAAAGTCAACAATTATGCCTAAATATAATTTTAATTAATAATATAAACTCATATATTAAATAAATTCTCAAATTCTAGTTTTGGACCGTACTATACTGATCCGTTCTGATAGAATTGAATCTCTATATCGAACCATCCTAAAAAATGGGATGGTACCAGTATGAAGATTTTTAAATTAGGTACTTGTCATAAACCAAACCTGGGAGTTATAACCAGCACTAGGGAACGAGAATTCTCACGAATCCGGAACTCGTATCAAGCCTTAAAAATAAAAAATCATGCAAACATATCATAAAAAATACGTTAGAATTAAAAATTTAAATAATATAAAAGAAATCCTCATATCATAATATAATAAAATATATTCATACAACTCTTCAAAGACAGAATCTCGATCTAATATATAATAGATACTACAACAAGATGCACTACTACTGCAACATTACTAAAATATAAGAAAAGTATTAGTTCAAAGTTTACATAGATCTGTCAGTGAAGAAAGAGTCCGGCAAAGAGATCTAATATGGAGGTTTGAAGTAGAAGATCTTGAAAAAAAATATTTGAGGGGGGTAAGATCTCACTAAGTGAATTATTATTATATATATACATGCAACCTGAAGACATAGACACTCATGCATCATTATAATAATATATTTATATTTATTTAATATGTACATGCATTTCAAACAAATGCTCGAAAATCCATTTTTATTATAATAATAAATATAGAAGAATTTGGGTGGAGGATCGAAACAGAATCCCTAAATTTTTTCACAACCTCGATCACTGCAATTCACTAGCCAACAGGCTTTCCATTATTCACTTTTTGGCAGCGGACTGGCCCCAAGTATATAAAGGATCAATCGAGGATTAACAGTCCCACTACCCTACAGGTCAACTGAGGATCCATAGTCACACCCCTTTATCCATCATTCACCACAATCATTATTTCCATTTCCGAAATCAATCAAAGTTCAAGCGTAATATCTAACGTACATGTGTAATAGCCCTAGTGTGACCCACTAGGTGACATGTTCTACAACTATCCTCCAAAATGTTGTTTAATAATTTAAAATAATGAAATTCATAATAAAATATAAACAACATCCATTTTCATAATTTAATAATCACATGTAAATATATATGAATATACAGATATTCGAAATAATCAAAATAATAACAATTAATGAGTTAAAGCATAATGAAATTCATATTTATTCAAAATATGGATGCTCACAATATATTTTCTACATGAAATGTATACATATAATAATCACTCACTATTCTATCGTGCTCCTCTGGCCTGCCTTGGCTGGCCTAGTCCGATAGGCCAAACTCACGATGCAACTAAGGAAAATAATAACAATAATAATATATTAGAATTGAAATCCTAATTTTATACTTATATAATTTTTAAAGAACGACTTAATCTAGGACACGACTCGATAAAACTCAAGACTTATGACTGACTCGATGTTACATTTTACGAGAATTCTATCAAAAATTCGGCAGAGTTTCCTTTGTAAAATGGATGTCTCTCTACTAAAAGTAGCGTCGATCCTACATGCAAACATACTACAAATATTCACAATGCTTAATTTCTCGGGTTGGGCCCCTAAACTACAATTTATTACCCAACCGAGAAACAACACAATTCACACTAATTAAAATAATAATAAATACCAATAATTCACAAAAATTATAAAAATCATTTAAATACCACAATTCAATTTATTTAGATAATAAAAACATCAAAGATATTTATTTTCAAAATAAATAATAAAACCCATTCTTCAAATATTCAAAATTAAATATTAAATTAAAAATAATTATTTAAATTACCTAAGTATATAATAAAAATAACTAAAAATTCATTTGATCATAAAAATATTAGATAAAACTATTATTTGAACATATTTCCGGAAATTATTATTGATAAGCTAAAAAATAGTAAATAATTCATAAAAATTATTTTAATACTATTTATTACTTAAAAAATATCCAAAACATAACAATTAACAATATTTTCAATTAAAATATAAAAATTATTAATTTATACTATTTTTTCCAAAAATCCAATTTTTACATAAACATTCAAAAATTCATAATAAAAATTCAATACGCAATATCAACAAACTTTTTCCATAAAATATGCTTAAAATAATTAGTGGAAACAGTATCTATAAACAATAATTAAGCTTGGAATAGTGACCAAATCACAATTATCTCCAAAATCGAATCTAAATACATTTTTGGAAAGCTTACAACTTCAATTTAGCTAATCCAAGGTCAATTTAACATGAATCAAACTAATTAAACTCAAAATCAACAAATCAAATATATGAACCCTAGAACTAATTTCATAAAATCAGAGTCAAATTCAAAATTGTTTAGGAAAATCACTTTAGGGGAATTGAAGCTTGTTAGATAAGCTTTCGATCGAGACCAACCTCGACCCCTGGCATTCCCAGAGACTACACCAATGGTCTCCTGAAGTTGTCAACGTCGAGGAGGAAGAAGAGGGAAGAGAGCAAGGATGGCAGTGCAAAAAGGAGAGGTGGCGGCGATGATGGCATGTTGTTGGGTGCAGGGAGGGGTTTCTGCATGAGGACGGAGGGAAAGGAGAGGGGAAAGGAAAAGAAAGAGAGGGAAGAGAGAGGAAAGAAAAAGAGAAAAAAGGAAAAGAAAAGAAAATGTGTTTTTGTATATAAATTTTATTTTATTTTATTTATTTATTTATTTTATTAAAAAAATTGTATAAAAGTACAATTATTTCAAATTAAATATGCCCTACTCAAATTCTCACCACAATATTTAAATATATTAAAATACACTACATTAACATAATTTACTAATTATTATTATTAAAATATATTAAAATAATATTCAACACCGAAATCCAAATTTAATTTCACTAATAAATAAATAAATAATATTTTGTGTTATAAAATTAACTTTCAAGATTAAATCATAATATCATGAAATAATAAAATGAATATTAACACTATAACTTCAAAAATTCAATTTCATAAATTATTAAAATTCGGGTTATAATAGTTTCCCATCTTACAAAAATTCGTCATCGAATTTCAAATAAAAAGAACTAAATATAAGGATTCATCAAGGAAAAAGGTAAAGTAAGCCACCTGCATCTCAACCTCAATCTCCCACGTGTGTTCCTTCACATTATTTCTCCTCCACAATACCTTGACCATCAGAATCTACTTCGAACATAATTGATGAACTTGATAATCAACGACCATGATTGGCTCTTCCTCATATGTCAAATCTTCATTAACTTCCACACTATGAGGCTATAACATGTGCGAAGGGTCTAAAACATACATCCTCGGCATTGAGACATGGAACATTGGATGCACTTAAACAAATTTAAAGGCACAGCCAACCGATATGCAACCATGCCCACTCTCTTTAAAATCTCGAAAGGTCCAATGTATCTCGATGCCAATTTTCCCTTCTTGCCAAATCTTTCCACACCCTTTATTGGCAATACCTTCAAGAATATATAGTCCCTAACCTGAAACTCCACATCTTTACGCTCTTCAGATCCGTATAGCTCTTCTATCTACTAGCCACTATTTCTAATCTCATTTTAATCATATCAACTTTCACAACTGCATCTTAGATAATTTCAAGTCTAGTAAACTCTTTTTCTCCAATCTCATCCCAACATAAAAGGGATCTACACTTCCTTCCGTATAAAGCTTCATAGGGTGCTATTTCAATACTGCTATGGTAGCTATTATTGTAAGGAAACTCTACCAGTGGTATATGATCATCATAACTACCTCCAAGATTCATTGCACACATTCTCAATATGTCTTCAAGTATTTGGATCGTCCTCTCATATTGACCATCTGTTTGAGGGTGAAAAGTAACACTGAAATCAAGCCTGGTGCCTATTGCTTCTTGTAACTTCTGCCAAAATTAAAAGGTAAACACTTAATCTCTATAAGATACAATGGAAATATGCACTCTATGAAGGCACATAATATGCCTGACATATAGCTTAGCCAACTTGGCTACATAATAAATAGCTTTAACTGGTAGGACGTGAGCTGATTGGTTAACCTGTCCACCATCACCCTGTAATATCCCGAGTTTTTAAATATTTTTATATTGCATCGGGATATGCACTATTAATAATTTTTGTATATATTTATGATATTTTATGAGTTTGTTATTTTTTTAAAGTTAATTTTAATTATTTTATATTATTTTAAGTATTTTACGTAAAATTTTCCCAGGAATTGTATTTTCGAGGAAATTGCAATTTTCGAGGAAATTGACATGTAAATAATTTAATATTAATTATTTTGACTAATTTTACAAATTTGCATGAACTCATACATAATTTTTAAGTGCTAAAATAAAATGTATATATGTGTATTTATTTAAATTAATTAGGATTTAATTAATTACCTTAATTTTTATTATTTAGTTTTAATATTAGTTAATTAATTTTAAGTGTATAAATTATTAAATATAATAAAATATTTATGGGGTGAGAATTATTTGTGTGTGGGAATATATATAATATTACAATATAAGTGTGGATATATATATATACATATATACATAATTTATTATCAAAATTATAAAGTCTGCATTATTTACCAAAATGTTATTGTCTCCTTCATTTTTTCCTCCCAAACGGTTTCCACCATTTCTGGCCATTTTCAGTTGATTTCTTTGCTGTCACTATGCCTCTCATCCTTCCTCCTCCACCTCCAGCCATTTCCACCACATGAAGCTCCCTTTTTCCGGTGTGTTTTGGCCGGATTTTTCAAGGAGGCCGAAAATTGAAGTCAACTCCGATCAAGCCATTTTCGGCCATAAAATTCGACACCACCAATCTCTATCTTCTCCTTGAGCTCCAGTTAGTGTGATTCCAATCTTTGTTTCACTTGATTTGGTCTAGAATTGCTTAGGTTTCAATTTCTTCATTTCAACCATTTAAGGTTTCAAATTTTTTTTAGCTTCAATTTGATTGATTCATGAAAACTTCCTTCAAAAAATTAGTTCCTGGAAGCTTAATCTACATGAAGTAATTTTTGGAATTTATTTTAATTTTTGTGAATTTTTTATTATTTTATTAATATTTTCTAATTTTCAAAAATTTTTTAATTAAATTATGAAATTTTTTTTTATGGTGATTATAGGTGTTGAACTGAATTATAGAAATTTATTTGTAATTTTTGTGAATTTTTATATATTTATTTGGAATTTATTAAGTTTACGCAATTTTGAAAAATAGGGTTAATGATGTGTTTAAATGAAATAAATTGGTTAATTGAGTATATTTATTGATATTATTGAAATATATGTTGAGAAAATTCATTTTGAGTAATCATATTATTTTTGGTGAATTTTTGGATTTATTTTAGTAAATTTATATATATAGGGGTATTTTGATAATTTTATACTAAATTGGCTAAAAATATAATTAAATTGGTTTTAATAGTTATTTAGGGTATAAAAATGATTTCTACAAATTATTTAGTATTTTCAACTAATTAAAACTATTTTTCATAAATTATTTTCAAATTATATATATATTATACAATTTTTCTAAATAATTGAGTTTTTATCGGTTTTTAATAAGTTTTAGGGTTAATTATGTAATTTGGAATTATAAAATGTATTTTTATTATATAAGGGCATTTTCGGTATTTTGTACTTATTCTGTGAATTGTGAACCTGGGTTGGTGAATTGTAGTTTGGAGTCCGATCGAGGGATTGTGGTTGTGAATTTGGTGTTATTCCGAAGTGTGTTTCTTTGCAGGACCGACTCTACTCTTTGAGTAGAGAGATGTCTGTTTTATAGGGGAGGTGCTGTCATATTTTTGGTAGAATTCTCGTAAAACATGATGTCCGGTCAAATCCCTATTCTAATTATGTATCTAAAATTCTAGATCGAGTCTTTAGAATTTTCGTTAAATTTATTCTGATTCATGTTGTCATTTGTTTGTTTAGTTGTGCCGAGACCGAGGCCTAACGGATCAGGCCTGCCGAGTTTATCTCATGGAGCACTAACATGTGAGTTATTATATTGTATATATATGCATTGCATATAGGATGTATGACTTAGGATTTTTCATTTTCATTATATGTTTAAACAGTAATTTAATTATAATATGATTTGGTATATTTTCGGTTTATTTTTTGTATATCTTGATATATAAATGTTTGTATATTTTCTATATATATTTAATATATCACTGGTATATTTATAGTTTATTTTTTATATATGTATGTTAGATATTTAGGTTTATGTTTGTTATAATTTAATATCTATACATGATTTAAATGTACATCGAACCATAATTATTTTATTAAATGATTAGTATAATTTAGGTTTATTCTTAAATAATTGCATGCTATATTATAATCCTACACTTAAATTATTTTTAAGTTTATTTTTGATATATTTTTTATTTATTTTCAAATAAATACATGTTTTATTATTAAATTAAACCTAATACATTAGTGGTATAGTTAGGGTTTATTTTTGATACATGCATGCTAGATAATTAGGTATATTTTTAGCATATTTGTGAATATATGTTAAACCTAAACACATATTTAAATGAACATTTATACATAAATGTTTTATTAAATGATTTGTGTACTTAGGGCATATCTTTTGTATATTTAAATATATTTTTAAAAAAATGCATGTTATATTATTGTTACTCATTTAATTGTTTTTAACCATATTAATGATTTATCTTTAGTTTATTTCATATTTTATTTGACATATATATATATATATATACCCGAAATATACTAGGTATATTTTTGGTATATATATATATATATGGTTGGTTTTACTATTATGAATATTGTTCTACATTAATTATTTTCCGAATGAATGATTTATTCTAAGTGAAGAATATCAATAGAACGTGCTTCCTAGTGGGCAACACTAGGGCCGTGTACGTACCGGTGCGAAAGAATAGGGTTGAGTGAGAGTTAATTTTGGGTGATTATAATTAATTTAATTGATTTGACTAAGATTAATGGTATGTTAGATAGTATGATTGCGGAGCCAATCACACTGATAGTCAGTGTCACGACCCAAAACAGGAGTCATGACCGGCGCTAGGGAACAGGAATTCTTTCGAATCCGGAACCCGTAGCAAGCCTAAAAATAAAATAAATCATGCAATAACAATAACCATATAATATGCAACGGAAAATAAAAATCATAAATATAATGATATTACCCATATCAACTGGATTTAAATCAAAACTCATCTCATCACATATATAAAATCTCTTTAATACAAATCCAGTTTCAATATAATACATCTCCTTTAAAATAAAATACACGAAATTCAATACTTTAATTCACAACTACTGCAGTGTCTAGATAAAATAAATAAGACTCAAGTAGATAGTTTACATAAAGAAGCCGGGACGGAAGAAATCCGGCGTATCGACCTGCTACTGAGGTCTGAAGAAGTTGACTCTCCAGAAAAATAGTCAACGGAGGGGAGTCAGACCTCACTGAGTGAATTACTATAATATATATACATACACACTAAGTGATAATGCATACAATCAACAGTATATATATAATATGTATATATACAGGCAATTGCACACAGATGCAATAAAATCATTTTATATATTTTATTGAAAATCACAGTTTATGAAGGATCACATAGAACCCTAGAATATCGCAACCTCAAAAATAGTGTTAAACAACACTCTGGCCATACAGGCTCACTTATCCAAATATATCCACTTAATCCATTTAGATAGTAGACTGGCCCCGAGACACTAAGTCAACCGAGCTCCAGCAGTCTGACTGCCAGTGTGATTGGCCCCGAGACACTTGGTCAACCGAGCTCCAGCAATCACACCCACAAACCACATCTCACATATCAATAATCATAATCAAATCAATATCCACAAATAATTTAGTAATATAGCCTAAAGCTATAGGCATACCGATACGTACTCGGTCCTAGTGCTGCCCACTAGGTAGCACGTTCTATTGATATCCTTCATTAATAATAAAAATCATTCATTCACAAAAATAAATGATGCATGAATTTAAATGAAATAACAATATAAACCATATATATACCGAAAATATACCAAACGTAAACCAGGTATATTTCAAATATATGTATGTCAAATGAATTCAATCAAATCATAAATTAAGTTGGAAATATATTTAAAAACATTTTAAATATATTTTATTAATAAAACATGTATATAATTTATTATATACCAAAAATAAACCAAAAATATACTTAAATACAAATCATAATGTTTATGCATTTTTAATCAAAATAAAACATATATTTCTAAATCATGCATCCTAAGCATGTATATATAGTACAGTAACTCACCTAGTGCGCTCCATGAGACAGGTCCGACGGGCCTGGTCCACTAGCCCTCGGTCTCGGCGCAACTAAATAAGAAATAAATAATTGACATCAGAATAAGCCTAACAGAAATCCTAGAATTCAATCTAGAGTATTAAAATACGGAAACAGAATCGAAATTTAGGGTTCGACTAGATATCACGTTTTACGAGAATTCTACCGAAAATCCGACAGAACCTCCCTTGTAAAACGGACATCTCTCTACTCAAAAGAGTAGAGCCGACCCTGCAAAGAAATACACTTCGAGAAATAGGCTCAACACAATCAAAATCCCATGGTCGAACTCCAAACTACAGTCCACCGACCGGGGTCCACAAACACAGAATAATTCCAGATATACCAAAAATATCCTTAAATCACAAAAATACATTTCATAGGTGGAAATTACATAATTAACATTAAAACACTGTAAAAACCGATAAAAATTCATTTTATTTGAAAAACCGTATATTATATGTATAATTGAAAATAATTCACGAAAAATAGTTTTATTTAGTTAAAAATACCAAATATTTTGTAGAAATCATTTTTATACCTTAAATAACTATTAAAACCAATTAAATTACATTTTTAGACAATTTAGGGTAAAATTACCAAAATACCCCTATATATATAAATATACCTAAATTACTTCAAAAATTCACCAAAAATCATACAATTATTCAAAATTAATTTTCTCAACATATTTATCAATAATATTAATAATTAAACCCAATTATCTAATTAATTTCAATTAAAAACACATTTAACCTAATTTTCTCAAATTCACATAAACTCAAATAATTAAAAATAAATACTTAGAAATTCATAAAAATTCCAAATAAATTCCTATAATTCATTTCAACACCCAATTTAACCATAAACTCCAATTTCATAATTTAAATAATTAATTTCCGAAAATTAGAAAATAATATTAAAATATTCAAAAATACCCAAAAATCCAAAAAATCTCCAAAAATTCTACAAAAATTCATACATGTAGATTAAGCTACTAGGAACAACATTTGTGAAGGGAGTTTTCATGAATCATCCAATTCGAAGCTCAAAAAAATCAAAAACCCTAATAGGCCGAAATTGAAAAATCAAAACCTAAGCAAATCTAGACCAATTCAGCTCAAACCAAAGCTAGAATCACACTCACCGGAGCTCAAGGAGAAGAAAGAGACCGGCGGTGTCAAAAACGGTGGCCGGAATCGACGTGATCGACGGTGGATCGATTTTCGGCTTCTCCGGCCAAAATCAATCTCCAGACGCCGGAAACGGCCTCCTCAGGCGGCGAAATTGGTCAGGGAAGACGGTGGCACACCGGACGGCACACCCACGGTGAAGAAACGGCGTGACAGACGCCCGGACAGCAAGGGGAAGGATCGGGAGGAAGAAGAAGAAGTCGGGGCAGTTTTGTAATTTTCCAAACTTTTTGATTTTTGACAAATATATGTATATATATATACTTTATACTATATATTAAAATAATATTAAATTATACACATCAAATATACACCACACACATAAAAATATTAATATTTTAATAATTTATACTAAATAAAATTAATTAAATAACAATAAAACAATTAAATACTCAATAAAATATTAGGGAAATAATAAACCCTAATTAAATAAATATACACACACCGGCTATATTTAATAGTTTAAAAATATGTATGAGTTCATGCAAGTCCATAAATACATTTAAAATAATTAATAATACATTGTTTACGTGAAAATTTCCCCGGAAATGCAAGTCCCGGGAAAATTTTACGTAAAACACTGAAAATAATACACAATAATTAAAATAGGTCTAAAATACATATTAACTCGTAAAAATATCATATAAAATACAGAAATCATTAACTCTGCAAATCCCGATACTGTGTAAAAATATTTTAAAAACACGGGATATTACAGTCTCCCCCCCTTACAAGAATTCGTCCTCGAATTCCAGAAAACAAGATCAAGAAGGAAAGAGATACGGGTAAGAAGCTCGCATCTCAGCTTCAGTCTCCCACGTATGCTCCTCAACTCTGTCGTTACGCCACAGAACCTTGACCATTGGAATCTGCTTCGATCGCAACTGTCGAACTTGATAATCTACGATCGCCATAGGTTCTTCCACAAATGTCAAATCTTCACTCACTTCCACACTGTCGGGCTGTAACACGTGTGAAGGATCTGAGATATACTTCCTCAACATCGAGATATGAAATACTGGATGCACCTGTGACATACTCGGAGGCAAATCCAACCGATATGCAACAGTGCCAATTCTCTCCAGAATCTCAAACGGTCCAATGTATCTCGGTGCTAACTTACCCTTCCTGCCAAATCTCATCACACCCTTCATCGGAGATACCTTCAGAAAAATGAAATCTCCAACCTGAAACTCCACATCTCTGTGCCTAGGATCCGCATAACTCTTCTGTCTGCTAACTGCAGTCTCTAATCTGCGCTTGATCACGGCTACTTTCTCTGCAGCATCCTGAACCATCTCTGGTCCAGTCAAAGCTCTCTCACCAATTTCATCCCAACTCAGCGGGGATCTACACTTCCTTCCATACAACGCCTCGTATGGTGCCATACCAATACTGTTATGGTAGCTGTTATTATATGCAAACTCAACAAGCGACAAATGATCATCCCAGCTACCTCCCAAATCCAAGACACACATCCTCAACATATCTTCTAGTGTCTGGATCGTCCTCTCAGACTGGCCATCTGTCTGAGGATAAAAAGCAGTACTGAAATCCAACCTAGTGCCCATCGCTTCCTGCAACTTCTGCCAAAAACGAGAAGTAAACACCGAACCTCTATCTGACACAATGGACACAGGTACTCCATGAAGGCACACAATATGCTTCACGTACAACTTCGCCAATCTAACAACTGAATATGTAGCTTTCACAGGCAAGAAATGTGTAGACTTCGTCAACTTGTCTACAATCACCCAGATGGAATCGTATCCATCCTTCGAACGAGGTAAACCGAGCACAAAATCCATAGCTATCCTTTCCCACTTCCACTCGGGAATAGGAAGAGGCTGAAGCTTCCCAGAAGGCTTCTGATGTTCGACTTTCACTTGTTGACACGTCAAACACTTAGCAACATAATTAGCAACATCTTTCTTCAATCCATCCCACCAGTATAGATCTCTGATACTGTGGTACATCTTAGTGACACCTGGATGAACGCTGTAAGCTGTAGAATGTGCTTCCTCTAAAATCTCTTCTCTCAAATCATCCACATCAGGAACACACAATCTACCACTGATCCACAACACACCATCATCATCAAGTGTGAAATCAGTGAACTTCCCTGCTCTGACATTCTCTGCAAGCTCTTCCAGAATAGGATCTCGGCTCTGAGCTGCTTTAATCCTATCCCTCAGTACAGATCGTACTTTAAACTGAGCTAACAGTCCACCCGATCTACTAATCTTCATCATCAGACCTTGATCCACCAACAAATGCAACTCTTGGATCAATGGTCTCCTCTCAACACCAATGTGAGCAAGACTACCTGAAGACTTCCTACTCAAGGCATCTGCTACAACATTAGCTTTACCCGGATGGTAAAGAATCTCGCAATCATAATCCTTCAACAATTCCAACCATCTTCTCTGCCTCAAATTCAAATCTCGCTGCTGGAAAATGTACTTAAGGCTCTTGTGATCAGTAAATATCTCACAAGTCACCCCGTACAGATAATGTCTCCAAATCTTCAAAGCAAAGATTACTGCAGCCATCTCAAGATCATGTGTAGGATAGTTCTGCTCATGCTTCTTCAACTGCCTCGAAGCATAGGCTATCACCCTTCCATTCTGCATCAACACACAACCAAGACCAATTCTAGAGGCATCACAGTAAACTGTGAACTTATCCACACTATTAGGCAAAGCTAACACTGGCGCTGTGGTCAACTTCTCCTTCAACAACTGAAAACTGTTCTCACAAGCTTCTGACCACTCGAATCTAACATTCTTCTGAGTCAAGCGAGTCATAGGGGCTGCTATCCTGGAAAAATCCTGCACAAACCGCCTATAATACCCGGCTAAACCCAGAAAACTCCGAATCTCCGTAACAGAAGTAGGTCTAGGCCACTCAGATACTACCTCAACCTTCTGTGGATCAACCTGAATACCTTTTTTAGACACCACGTGTCCAAGAAAAGAAACACTCTCCATCCAGAAATCACACTTCGAGAATTTAGCATAAAGCTGATGATCTCTCAATGTTTGTAGTACAATCCTCAAATGATATACATGCTCTTCCATACTCCTAGAATATACTAGTATATCATCAATGAAGACTACTACAAACTGATCCACATACGGTCTGAATACTCTGTTCATCAGATCCATAAAAGCTGCTGGTGCATTAGTCAAACCAAAAGACATCACCAGAAACTCATAATGGCCATATCGAGTGCGGAAAGCTGTCTTAGGAATATCAGCTTCACTAATCCGCAGCTGATGATAACCTGACCTCAAGTCAACCTTAGAAAAGAATTGTGCACCCTGTAGCTGATCAAACAAATCATCTATCCTCGGGAGAGGATACTTGTTCTTCACCGTCACCTTATTCAGCTCTCTATAGTCAATGCACAGTCTCAGGGTACCATCCTTCTTCTTCACAAACAGGACTGGTGCACCCCAAGGAGAAACACTAGGTCTAATGAAACCTTTATCCAACAACTCTTGCAACTGCTCCTTCAACTCTCTCAACTCTGCAGGAGCCATACGATAGGGTGGCATAGATATAGGAGTAGTACCTGGAACCACATCAATACAGAACTCAATCTCTCTATGAGGTGGTAAACCTGGTAACTCCTCGGGAAAAACATCAGGAAACTCACAAGCAACAGGAACATCTGTGAGTGACAACTTCTCCACTGACGTATCCCTGACCAATGCCAAATACCCCTGACAACCTTTCTTCAACAATTTCCTAGCTGTAATAACAGAAATAAGATTCTGAGGTGCTGAACTCCTATCACCAACAAACTTAAAATCTTCTTCACCAGGAATTCTAAAAGTCACCTCCTTATTCCTGCAATCTACCACAGCGAAGTGCTGAGACAACCAATCCATTCCCAAAATAACATCAAACTCCATCACATCCAACAAAATCAAATCAGCGGGTAATTCTTTATCTCCCACGAGAACTGGACAACCAGAAAGAACAATATCAGTGTCCAAGGAATCGCTCAGAGGAGTGGCAACAGACAAAGGAAAAGCCATCCTCGAAGCTTGCCAACAAGATTTAGAAGCAAAAATAGGAGAAACAAAGGAATGCGTGGCACCCGGATCAAACAAAACCCAAGCATCCAGGTAACAAACAGAAACAATACCTGCCACGACTGCATTAGATGCCTGAGCATCCTGCTGAGTTAGATGGAAGACTCTCGCCTGGCCTCGACCTCCCTGCTGACTGGTAGAAGCCTGACCAACACCTCTGGCACCTCCTCTAGTACCTCTACCACGACTCTGCTGTGGAACAAACTGAGTGGAACTCTGATGCTGGGCTGGTGGCAACTGAAATGGCACGGGTGCAGCACTAGCAATCGACTGTTGTGGGAATCGCGGAATCTGCTGCTGCTGATACCCAGAATAAGGACACGATCTGGCAAAATGTCCTGTCTGCCCGCATCTGAAGCATGTCAATGGTGTCAGATAACACGGTCCCTGATGGACTTTACCACAAGTCTAGCAAACGCTAGCAGCTGATCCAGAACTACGACCACTGCTGCTGCTCGAAGCACCTGACCCAAATCTAAACGATCTACGTTGACCTCCACGACCATGTCTACTGCTCCGATGCACTCGCTGCTGCTGTCTCTGACTCTGCTGAGTTGAACCTCGCTGCTGACTACTCGAACCAACATGAAAACTCGAATATGGAGTAGCCTGCAATCCACTCGACTGAACTCCTAGCTGGTAATAATCAGGCATCGCTCCCTGCCTAACTAACCTCAGCTCAATCTCCTTAGCTAGCTCAATCACAGACTCGAGAGTAAGACCTGCTGTAGGCATACCAGTAAAAGCTGAACCCAAACCAGTAACGTAGGTAGTAACCGCGAAATACTGATCTCGCATCAGATCCTCGGCATATCTACCCAGACAAAGAAACTCTCGGGTATACTCCTCTACTGATCGATCTCCACGAGAAATACTGGTCAAACGGAGACGATAACTCAAATGAAGAGGCTCTGGACAAAATCTCCTCATAAACCGCTCTCGAAACTGAGCCCATGTCATCGTCATCATAAAGGGCTGGATCATCTGAATGAACCAATCCAAGGCTGGTCCCTCGACAGATAACTCAACGATCATGATCCTCTGGTACTCGGTATGAGCAGTCCGAGTCCTCGTCTCAATCGCATGCAGAAAATCTAAAGGATCAGAAGTACCATCAAAAGCAATCCTGCCAACTCGGGCATAGAACAAAGCTGCCTCAGGGTCAGACATACCCTGCTGATAGGCAGGCTGAACAGGCTGAACAACTGGAGGAACAAGAACATCAAATTCAGGCTCAACAGGCTCCTCGTCCTGTAACTCTCTCTGCCTACGGTGACCTGCCGCTCCTCGAGGTCTACCTCTGCCACGACCTCTACGTCTAACTGGCGGCTTAGGAGGTAAAACCTCATCCTGAAAAGACTCATCATCCTCGGCCTCAACGACCGGTGGAGCAACACGTGCTCGCCTCCTCATACTGAAAAGACAAACGGAAAGATTCAGACAAAACAGACAACGGAGGAATAACGCTAAAAACTATAGCAAGGAATACTTATCAAGACATACTCAAACCTAATACACTGCAGTAGTCCAACAGAAAACACAACTTAAAAACTAGGGCCACAACTCACACAACTAAGCCCTGACACAGAACTCCGCTCTGATACCAACTTTGTCACGACCCAAAATAGGAGTCATGACCGGCGCTAGGGAACGGGAATTCTTTCGAATCCGGAACCCGTAGCAAGCCTAAAAATAAAATAAATCATGCAATAACAATAACCATATAATATGCAGCGGAAAATAAAAATCATAAATATAATGATATTACCCATATCAACTGGATTTAAATCAAAACTCATCTCATCACATATATAAAATCTCTTTAATACAAATCCAGTTTCAATATAATACATCTCCTTTAAAATAAAATACACGAAATTCAATACTTTAATTCACAACTACTGCAGTGTCTAGATAAAATAAATAAGACTCAAGTAGATAGTTTACATAAAGAAGCCGGGGCGGAAGAAATCCGGCGTATCGACCTGCTACTGAGGTCTGAAGAAGTTGACTCTCCTAAAAAATAGTCAACGGAGGGGAGTCAGACCTCACTGAGTGAATTCCTATAACATATATACATACACACTGAGTGATAATGCATACAATCAACAGTATATATATAATATGTATATATACAGGCAATTGCACACAGATGCAATAAAATCATTTTATATATTTTATTGAAAATCACAGTTTATGAAGGATCACATAGAACCCTAGAATATCGCAACCTCAAAAATAGTGTTAAACAACACTCTGGCCATACAGGCTCACTTATCCAAATATATCCACTTAATCCATTTAGATAGTAGACTGGCCCCGAGACACTAAGTCAACCGAGCTCCAGCAGTCTGACTGCCAGTGTGATTGGCCCCGAGACACTTGGTCAACCGAGCTCCAGCAATCACACCCACAAACCACATCTCACATATCAATAATCATAATCAAATCAATATCCACAAATAATTTAGTAATATAGCCTAAAGCTATAGGCGTACCGGTACGTACTCGGTCCTAGTGCTGCCCACTAGGTAGCACGTTCTATTGATATCCTTCATTAATAATAAAAATCATTCATTCACAAAAATAAATGATGCATGAATTTAAATGAAATAACAATATAAACCATATATATACCGAAAATATACCAAACGTAAACCAGGTATATTTCAAATATATGTCTGTCAAATGAATTCAATCAAATCATAAATTAAGTTGGAAATATATTTAAAAACATTTTAAATATATTTTATTAATAAAACATGTATATAATTTATTATATACCAAAAATAAACCAAAAATATACTTAAATACAAATCATAATGTTTATGCATTTTTAATCAAAATAAAACATATATTTCTAAATCATGCATCCTAAGCATGTATACATAGTACAGTAACTCACCTAGTGCGCTCCACGAGACAGGTCCGACGGGCCTGGTCCACTAGCCCTCGGTCTCGGCGCAACTAAATAAGAAATAAATAATCGACATCAGAATAAGCCTAACAGAAATCCTAGAATTCAATCTAGAGTATTAAAATACGGAAACAGAATCGAAATTTAGGGTTCGACTAGATATCACGTTTTACGAGAATTCTACCGAAAATCCGGCAGAACCTCCCTTGTAAAACGGACATCTCTCTACTCAAAAGAGTAGAGCCGACCCTGCAAAGAAATACACTTCGAGAAATAGGCTCAACACAATCAAAATCCCACGGTCGGACTCCAAACTACAGTCCACCGACCGGGGTCCACAAACACAGAATAATTCCAGATATACCAAAAATATCCTTAAATCACAGAAATACATTTCATAGGTGGAAATTACATAATTAACCTTAAAACACTGTAAAAACCGATAAAAATTCATTTTATTTGAAAAACCGTATATTATATGTATAATTGAAAATAATTCACGAAAAATAGTTTTATTTAGTTAAAAATACCAAATATTTTGTAGAAATCATTTTTATACCTTAAATAACTATTAAAACCAATTAAATTACATTTTTAGACAATTTAGGGTAAAATTACCAAAATACCCCTATATATATAAATATACCTAAATTACTTCAAAAATTCACCAAAAATCATACAATTATTCAAAATTAATTTTCTCAACATATTTATCAATAATATTAATAATTAAACCCAATTATCTAATTAATTTCAATTAAAAACACATTTAACCTAATTTTCTCAAATTCACATAAACTCAAATAATTAAAAATAAATACTTAGAAATTCATAAAAATTCCAAATAAATTCCTATAATTCATTTCAACACCAAATTTAACCATAAACTCCAATTTCATAATTTAAATAATTAATTTCCGAAAATTAGAAAATAATATTAAAATATTCAAAAATACCCAAAAATCCAAAAAATCTCCAAAAATTCTACAAAAATTCGTACATGTAGATTAAGCTACTAGGAACAACATTTGTGAAGGGAGTTTTCATGAATCATCCAATTCGAAGCTCAAAAAAATCAAAAACCCTAATAGGCCGAAATTGAAAAATCAAAACCTAAGCAAATCTAGACCAATTCAGCTCAAACCAAAGCTAGAATCACACTCACCGGAGCTCAAGGAGAAGAAAGAGACCGGCGGTGTCGAAAACGGTGGCCGAAATCGGCGTGATCGACGGTGGATCGATTTTCGGCTTCTCCGGCCAAAATCGTTCTCCAGACGCCGGAAACGGCCTCCTCAGGCGGCGAAATTGGTCAGGGAAGACGGTGGCACACCGGACGGCACACCCACGGTGAAGAAACGGCGTGACAGACGCCCGGACGGCAAGGGGAAGGATCGGGAGGAAGAAGAAGAAGTCGGGGGCAGTTTTGTAATTTTCCAAACTTTTTGATTTTTGACAAATATATGTATATATATATACTTTATACTATATATTAAAATAATATTAAATTATACACATCAAATATACACCACACACATAAAAATATTAATATTTTAATAATTTATACTAAATAAAATTAATTAAATAACAATAAAACAATTAAATACTCAATAAAATATTAGGGAAATAATAAACCCTAATTAAATAAATATACACACACCGGCTATATTTAATAGTTTAAAAATATGTATGAGTTCATGCTAGTCCGTAAATACATTTAAAATAATTAATAATACATTGTTTACGTGAAAATTTCCCCGGAAATGCAAGTCCCGGGAAAATTTTACGTAAAACACTGAAAGTAATACACAATAATTAAAATAGGTCTAAAATACATATTAACTCGTAAAAATATCATATAAAATACAGAAATCATTAACTCTGCATATCCCGGTACTGTGTAAAAATATTTTAAAAACACGGGATATTACAGTCAGACTGCTGGAGCTCGGTTGACTTAGTGTCTCGGGGCCAGTATACTGTCCATAAGTGGATTGAATGATCTATTAGGTTGATTGAGATATGAGGTGATAGATAGTGTGATTGCTAGAGCTCGGTTGACCAAGTGTCTTGGGGCCAATCACACTGACAGCTAGATTGCTGGAGCTCGGTCGACTTAGTGTCTCGGGGACAGTCTACTGTCCAGTTTGGAATAAGTGTTTTATTTGGAATCAAGTGAGCTTGTATGGCTAGAGTGATGATGGGGTTGATTGGGGTTGCTATTATTAGGGTTCTATGGTTCCTTCATGAATTAAAACAAATGTTTTTTGCATTTTGTATATTTATATAAGCAGAGTTTGGCATTCGTGTGAAATGTATGTATATATATATATATATATATATATATATATATATATATATATATATATATATATATATATATAAGAATGCCTGATTGTTATGGTTTAGATTGTATGTATATATAGTATAATAATTCACTCAGTGAGGTCTGACCCCCCTCAATTTTTTTTTCAGGAGATCCCACATTGTCAAACCTTAGTTGTAGAGTTCCTCGTCGGTGTTCTTCGGTCCCGACCATTTTATGCAAACGTATATTTTGAACTCTGATTTGTATTCTAGAAATTGTTGTAGTAGTGTTATTGTATCAGAAGAGTATTATATTGTTTTGATATTATATACTCTAAAAATTTGTATTTGATTACTATACGACGATATATTCATTGAGAAGGATTTAAAGTATTTATATTATTTATTGATTCGAAAATTTTTAATTCTGTCATATTTTTATTTAATTATTGCATGATTTTATTTTCTAAGGCTTACTACGAGTTTCGGATTCAAAAGAATTCTCGTTCCTTAGCGCCGATCATGACTTCTAGTTTGGGTCATGACACACCCAGATGGAATCTTATCCATCCTTTGAATGAGGTAACCCTTTTATAAAATTCATGGCAATTCTCTCCCATTTCCACTCAAGAATTGGAAGTGATTAAAGCTTCCCAAAAGGCTTATGATGTTCAGTTTTCACCTGCTGACAAGTCAAGCACTTAGAAAATCAGCTACATCCATCTTCATTCCATCCTACCAATATAGATCCTTAATGCTATGGTGCATCTTATTAACACCTGAATGTACACCATAAGCTATAAAATGTGCTTCTTTTAGGATCTCTTCTCTCAAAATATCCACATCAGGAATGCATAATCTCCTACTGATCCATAAAACACCTTTATCATTAAGTGTAAAATCAATGAACTTTCTTTCGCGAACATTCTCCTCAAGCTTTACCAAAATAGGATCTTAGTGTTCTGAGCTGCCTTAATCCTATCCCTTAACATTGATATGATTCTGAACTGAGCTAGCAATCCTCCTAATCTGCTTATCTTCATCATCAAACCTTGATCCACTAACTTCTGTAACTCTTGGATTAAAGGTCTCCTCTCTACACTAATGTGAGCAAGACTACCCGAGGACTTTCTACTCAAGGCATCTGCTACCACATTAGCCTTGCCTAAATTATATAAGATATCACAATCATAATCCTTCAACAATTCCAACCATCTTCTTTGCCTCAAGTTCATATCTCTCTATTTGAAAATATACTTCAAGCTCTTGTGATATGTGAAAATCTCACAAGTTACTCTATATAAATAATATCTTTAAATCTTAAGAGCAAAGATCACTATAGCCATCTCTAGGTCATGAGTAGGATAATTATATTCATGCTTCTTTAACTACTTAGAAGCATAAGGTACTACCTAACCATTCTGCATCAACACATAACCTAGGCAAACTCTGGAATCATCGCAATATACAATGAACTTGTCTTCTCGATTAGGTAAAGTTAGAGCTGGAGCTGTGGTCTAGCTATGGTCAACTTCTCCTTTAGTAACTGAAAGCTGTTCTTACAAGCCTCTGACAATAAAAACTTCACATTCTTTTGAGTTAGGTGAGTCATAGGTGTTGCAATTCTCGAGAAATCCTACACAAATCTCCTATAGTACCTAGCCAAACCCAAGAAACTTTGAATCTCAGTAATTGATGTCAGTCTAGGCCATTTAGACACTACTTTAATCTTTTATGGAAAAACCTAAATACCATCTTTAAACACTACATGTCCAAGGAATGCAACACTCTCCATCCAAAAATCACACTTCAAGAATTTAGCATAAAACTGATGTTCTCTCAATGTCTATAGTATTGTCCTAAAGTGATATATGTGCTCCTCTATACTCTTCGAATACACCAGTATATCATCAATGAAGACTATTACAAACTGATCCATAAATGGTTTGAACACCCTATTCATCATATCCATGAAAGCAGCTGGTGCATTAGTTAACCCAAAGGACATCACCAGAAACTCATAGTGACCATATCTAGTATGGAATATCATTTTAGGAACATCAACTTCATTGATCCATAATTGATGATAGCCCAACCTCAAGTCAATCTTGGAAAAGAACTATGCACCTTGAAGTTGATCAAACAAATCATCTATCCTCAGAAGAGAATACTTATTCTTTACTGTCACCTTATTCAGCTCTCTGTAATCAATGCACAGTCTCAGCGTACCATCCTTCTACTTCAAAAATAGGACTGGTGCACCTCAAGGAGAAACACTAGGTCTTATAAAACCCTTGTCTAGGAAATCTTGCAACTGCTCTTTTAACTCCTTCAACTCTATAGGAGCCATTTTATAGGGTGGTGGCATCAAGATAAGAGTTGTGCCAAGGACCACATCTATACAGAATTCGATCTCTCTATAAGGTGGTAAACCTGGCAATTCATCAGGAAAAATATTTAAAAAATCATAAGCTACTAGAATAACTAAAAAGGATGTCTTCTTCATTAAAGTATCCCTGATTATGGCCAAGTATCCCTGAAACCTTTCCTCAGCATATTCCTAGTTGTGATATCGGAGATAAGATTTTGAGGTGTATAACCCTTATCACCCACAAACTTAAACTCTTTATCATTAAAAATTCTAAAAATCACCTCTTTACTCTAACAATCAACTATGGTATATTGCTGAGATAATCAATCCATACAAAGAATCATATTAAACTCTATCACATCCAACAACACCAATTCCACTAACAATTCTCTACCTTCCACTGACATCGAACATCTAGAAAGAACAATGTTAGTATCCAATGAATCATTTAGAGGTGTGGTAACAGATAAAGGAAATGCCATCCTTGAAGCTTGCCAACACGACTTCAAAGCAAAAATAGCAGACATGAAAGAATGTGTGGCACCCGAATTAATCAAGACTCTAGCATCCAAGAAACAAAATATGAGTATACCTACGACAACCGCATTGGATGCTTGAGAATTCTATTAGGTGAGGGTAAAGACTCTAGCTTGTCCTCGATCTCCCTACTGGCTGGTGGAAGCCTGACCAAAGCTTTTAGCACTACCTCTTCCTACATTACCATACCCCTATTAGGCTACAAAGTATGAGGTACTAAGATATTGAGCTAAAGGTAACTGATAGGGAGCTAGAGCTGCAATAGCAATAGACTACTGCAAAAAATGCTATTGATAACCAGAATAGGGAAATGCTCTAACAAAGTGCCTTATTTGTCCGCATTTAAAACATGTCAATAGAGCTATATAACAGGGTCCCTGATGGACTCTCCTACAATATAATATCCCGAGTTTTTAAAATATTTTAAATTGCATCGGGATATGTAGTGTTAATAATTTTGTATATAATTATGATATTTTTATGAGTTTGATATTTATTTAAAGCTTATTTTAATTATTTTATGTTATTTTAAGTGCTTCACGTAAAATTTTCTCGAGAATTCTATTTTCGGGGAAATTAACACGTAAATAATTTAATATTAATTATTTTAAACAATTTCACGAATTTGCATGAACTCATATATATTTTTAAAGTGCTAAAATAAAGTGTATATATGTGTATATATTTAAATTAAACTAGGGTTTAATTAATTACCCTAATTTTTATTATTTATTATTTAGTTTTAATATTATTTAATTATTTTTAAGTATATAAATTATTAAATATATTAAATTATATGTGTGTGGAGTATATTTAATGTGTGTAAGAGTTTATATTATTATAATATATAGTGTGATTATATATATATATATATATATATATATATATATATATATATATATATATATATATATATATATATATAGTTTAAAAATAAAAAACTTTGCCAAATTATCATTTTGCCCCCGACTCCCTCTCCTTCTTCCCGATCACCTCCCATCGCCGTTCCACCGTCTGTCACGCCGTTTTCTTCCCGTCGGTGTGCCTCCCAGCCTGCCACCTTCTTCCTCAGCCATCCCCGCCACCTGCAGCAGCCGTTTCTAGCATTGGAGGAGCTGATTTTGGCCGAAAAGCCGAAACTCTTCCTCAGCGTCGATCAACGTTATTTCGGCCACCATTTTCAACACCGCCAGTCTCTATCTTCTCCTTGAGCTCCAGTGAGTGTGATTCCAACCTTTGTTTCACTTAAAATGGTATAGATTTGTCTAGGTTTTGATTTTGCAATTTTGGCCTATTAGGGTTGATTTTTTTGAGCTTCAATTTGATTGATTCATGAAAAATTCCTTCACAAAATATGATCCTAGTAGATTAATATTCATGCTGAAATTTTTGTGGAATTTTTGGAATTTATTTTGATTTTTGGGTATTTTTTATTATTTTATTATTATTTTCTAATTTTCGAAAATTTATTACTTAAAATATGAAATTTTGTTTTTTTGGTAAATTTAGGTGTTGAAATTAATTATAGAAATTTATTTGTAATTTTTATGAATTTTTATGTATTTATTTTGAATTTATTTATTTTATGTAATTTTGTGAAAATATGGTTAATTATGTGTTTAATTGAAATTTATTGGTTAATTAAGTATATTTATTGATATTATTGAAATATATGTTGAGAAGATTAATTTTGAGTAATTATATTATTTTTGATGAATTTTTGGATTAATTTTAGTATATTTATATATATAGGGGTATTTTGGTAATTTTACCCTAAATTGTCTAAAAATGTAATTAAATTGGTTTTAATAGTTATTTAGGGTATAAAAATGATTTCTACAAATTAGTTAGTATTTTTAACTAATTAAAATTATTTTTCGTAAATTATTTTCAATTATATATATAATATACGATTTTTCTAATAAAATGAGTTTTTATCTGTTTTTATTGTGTTTTAGGGTTAATTACGTAATTTCTACTTATAAAATTTATTTTTAGTATATAAGGGTATTTTTGGTATTTTGTAAATATTCTATGAATTATGGACCTCGATCGGTGATTTGTAGTTTGGAGTTCGACTGAGGGATTGTGGTTGTGTTATATGTTTATTTTTGAAGTGTATTTCTTTGCAGGGTCGGCTCTACTTTTTGAGTAGAGAGATGTCCGTTTTACAGGGGAGGTTCTACTGAATTTTTGGTAGAATTCTCGTAAAATGTGATGTCCGATCGAGCTCTAATCCTAATTCTGTCTCTAGTATTCTAGATCGAGTCTTTAGAACTTTTGTTAGATTTGTTCTGATTCCTATCATTTTTGTTTCTTTAGTTGCACCGAGACCGAGACCTAGTGGACCAGGTCCATCGGACCCATCTCGAGGAGCGCAATAAATAGTGAGTTACTATTCTATATATATATGCTCTAAGGTGCATGATTTTAGAAATCTATATTTTATTTTGACTAAAAATGCATAATGGTATTAATTAGTACTTAAGTTTATTTTAGTTTACTTTTGGTTTATTTTTGGTTTATTTTTAACATATGTATGTTTTATTAATGAATTATGTTTAAAATATTTTTGAATATATTTCTAGTTTATTTTGTAATTTAGTTGGATTTATTTAACGTATATATGCTCGAAATATACCTAGTTTACTTTTGGTGTATTTCTAGTATATATATGGTTTATGTTGCTATTTTATTTAAATGCATGCATCATTTATTTATGAATGTATGTTTTATATTTAATAATGAAGGATATCAATAGAACGTGCTACCTAGTGGGCGGCACTAGGACCGAGTACGTACTGGTACGCTGATAGCATTTAGGCTATATTACTAACCATTTGTGGATATTGATCGGATTTGATTATTTGATGTGTGAGATATGATTTGGGAGTGTGCTTGCTGGAGCTCGGTTGACCAAGTGTCTCGGGGTCAATCACATTGACAGTCAGACTGTTGGAGCTCGGTTGACTTAGTGTCTCGGGGCCAGTCTACTGTTCAAATGGATTAAGTGATTATATTTGGAATAAGTGAGCCTGTATGGCAAGAGTGTTGTCTAACACTGTTTTGAGGTTGTAATTTTCCAGGGTTCTATTTGATCCTTCATAAACTGTGATTTTCAATAAAAATATATAAAATGATTTTATTGCATCTGTGTGTATTTGCTTGTATATATATACTTATTATATATATACTATTAACTGTGTGCATTGTCATTTAGTATTCATGTATATATATTATAGTAATTCACTCAGTGAGGTCTAACTCCCCTCCATTGACTATTTTTCAGGAGAGTCATTTTCATCAGACCTCAGTAGCAGACCTGTATGCCAGATTTCTTCCGTCCCAGCTTCATTATGTAAACTGCTCACTTGAGTTTTATTTTTATTAATCTAGACACTGCAGTAGTTGTAAAATTGTTAAAAAGATATTGTATTATATTTGTGTGAGTTATGTATTTTAAGAATTTGAACTAAAACTTGTATTAAAAGTTATTTATATATGAGATGAGGATATTGATTTAATTTCATTTGGTGGAAATATTATTTTGATAGTTATGATTTTATTACGCTGCATAATTTTTTATTTAATTATGTTGTTATTATTAGTATTGCATATTTTATTTTATTTTATTTTTAAGGCTTGCTATGAGTTCCAGATTTGAAAGAATTCCCGTTCCCTAGCGCCGGTCATGGCCCCTGTTTTGAGTCGTGACATACAAGTCTGGCAAGCATTGGCTACAGATCCTGTGCTACCATATCTAGAACTCTATCCACTGCTATTAGTAGTAGCACCTGAACCAAATCTGATAGGCCTGCCAACTCCACTATGGCCATGTCTCATAGTTTTATGGTTTTTGTGTTGCCATCTCTGGTCCTGTTGAATAGAGCCTCTATACTAACTATTGGAACCTATCTGAAATGTCATGAATGATTTGCTCTGAGACCCTTCAGTCTGAACACCTCTGATCTGATAATAGTCAAGCATGGCTCCTTGTCTAATCAGTCTGAGCTCAATCTCTTTGGCTAACCCTATCACGGACCCAAGAGTAAGGCTTGTAGTAAGCATCCTAACGAATGTAGATACCAGTCTAGTGACATAAGTAATGATTATAAAGTACTAATCTTTTAGTAAATCCTCTGCATATTAGCCCAATTTGAGGAACTCTTTTGTGTAGTCCTCCATTGACCTACCACCTCTACTAATTTTAACTAATCGAAGTATAAAACTCATCTGCATAGGCTTTGGGTAAAAACGCCTTATAAATCTCTCTTGAAATTGAGCCCATATGAGAGTTGTCATATATGGTTGGATGACCTGTACAAAGCAATCTAGGGCAAGCCCTTCTATAGATAACTTGACGATTATAATCCTCTAGTACTTGGTGTGAATAGTTTGAGTTCTCATCTCTATAGTATGTAAAAAATCTAGAGGATCTAAAGTCCCATCGACTAATATCTTGCCAACTCTAGCATAAAACAAGGCGGCCTTTGGGTTAAACATGCCTTGTTGATACACAGGCTACCTCTAGGTTAAACATGCCCTGTTGATACACAGGCTGCATTTGCGGTACAACCGAAGGTACAACAGCTTCCTTAAAATCCCGCTTTATAGGTTCCTTATCCTGTAACTCTCTTTGCCTACGTCAACCTACTGCTCCTTAAGGTCTACCTCTACCTTTGCCTCTATGCCTAACTGACGGCTCATGGGGTAGGTCCTCATCCTGAAAAGACTTATCATCTTCGCACCTCAACGACTGGTGGAGCGACACGCCCTTGCCTCCTCATTCTGAAAAGATAAAAACAAATAAAATTCAAACAACACAAATAATAAATAGATGACAAACAGACATCTTAATGATTACATGGAATTCTAAAAGCAAAGAAAACTTTTTAAGGACATAGTCGAACCTAATTTGTTGCAGTAGTTTCAAAGAAAACACAACTCTACTAACGTAGGTCTATAACACTAAAACCTAGGCTCTAATACCAACTTTGTCATAACCACAACTGGGGAGTCATGACCGATGTTAGGGAACGAGAATTCTCACAAATCCATAACCTGTAGTAAGCCTTAAAAATAAGAACTCATGCAAACATATCACAAAAAATATCTCAAAATTAAAACTTTAAATAATATAAAAGAAATCCTCAGATCATAACATAATAAAATATATTCATATAACTCTTTAAATACATAATCTTTATCTAATACATAATAAATACTATAACAAGATGCACTACTGTTGTAGCGTTACTAAAATACAAGAAAAGTATTAGTTCAAAGTTTACATAGATCGGCCGGTGAAAAAAGAGTCCGGTGAAGAGATTTAATATGGAGGTATAAAGTAGGAGATTCTGAAAGAAACTATTTGAGGGACGTTATACCTCACTGAGTAAATTATTATTATATATACATTTAACCTAAAGACATAGACACTCAAGAATTAATATAATTATATATTTATATTTATTTAATATATACATGCATTTTCATGCAGATGTTCAAAATCCATTTTTTTTAGTATAACAATAAATGTGGAAGAATTTTAGGTGGAGGATCAGAGCAGAATCTTTAAATTTTTTCGCAACCTCGATCTTTGCAATTCACTAGCCAACAGGCTTTTCATAATTTCAAAAATATCTTTTATCCAACTTTTTGGTAGCGGATTGGCCCCGAGTACACAAAAGGTCAAGTGAGAATTCATAGTCCCACTACCAGTGCTAACTGGCCCCAAGTACCCTACAGGTCAACTTAGGATCTACAGTCACACCCTTTTATCCATCATTTACCATAATCATTATTTCCATATCTGAAATCAATCAAAGTTCAAGCCTAATATCAAGCATACTATTGCGTAACAGCCCTAGTGTGACCCACTAGGTGGCACGTTCTATAACTATCCTCCAAAACGTTGTTTCATAATTTAAAATAATGAAATTCATAATAAAATATGAACAACATCCATTTTTACAATTTAATAATCACATGTAAATATATATGAAAATACAGATATTTGAAATAGTCAAAATAATAACAATTAATGAGTTAAAGCATAATGAAATTCTTATTTATTTAAAATATGGATGCTCACAATATATTTTCTACATGTAATAGATACATATAATAATAACTCACTATTCTATCGTGCTCCTTTGCCCTGGTTCGACTGGTCCGGTCCGATAGGCCTAGCTAGCAAAGCAACTAAGGAAAATAATAACGATAACAATATATTATAATTGAAATCCTAATTTTACACTTATAGAATTTTTAAAGAATGACTCAATTTAGAACACGACTCGACAAAACTCAAAACTGAGGAGCGACTAAATGTCATGTTTTATGAGAATTCTGCCGAAAATTCAACAAAGTCTCCTCTGTAAAATGGATGTCTCTCTACTAAAAGTAGAGCCGATCTTGCATGCAAACACACTTCAAATATTCACAATATTCAACTTCTCGGATTGGACCCCTGAACTACAATTTATTGCCCAACCAAGAAATAACACAATTCACACTAATTAAAATAATAACAAATACCAATAATTCACAAAAATTATAAAAATCATTTAAAAACCACAATTCAATTTATTTAGATAATAAAAGCATCAAAGATATTTATTTTCAAAATAAATAATAAAATCCCAAATATAATTAAATAATATTAATAGAACCCATTCTTCAAATATTCAAAATTAAATAGCATAAATTACAAATAATTATCTAAATTACCCAAGTATATAATAAAAATAACTAAAAATTTATTTAATCATAAAAAATATTAGATAAAACTATTATTCGAATATATTTTTAGAAATTATTATTGATAAGCTAAAAATAGTAAATAAAAAGATGAAGTAATAAAAAAATTTTAAAAAAATCGTCAAAACAACCAAAAAACAACTAAAAAATGTTGTAAAAATGAAAAAAAGAAAAAAACCATAAAGAATCAAGAAAAACTACCTAAAAAATATCCAAAAAACAATAAATAAATTAAAGAAAGAAAAAATAAATAGAAAAGAAATAAAAAAATAAGTGAATGAATAATAATATCAAAATGAAATAGTTATGAAATAATAATAGTAACAATAATAACAAGAAGTAAAATAAGAAAAAAAAAACAAGAAAAAGAAAAAGAAAAAGAAAAAGAAAAAGTGAAAGGCACCACAGTAAGTTTAGTAAACTTTTTTTTCTTAGTTTATTTTCAATTTTTTGAGCTTGTTTTTCAATAATTTTCTAGTTATTTTCTAGTTATTTTTCATGATTATTTTATAGCTATTTTTTTAAAAAAATCATAAATAAAATTAGAAAAACAATCAAAACCAATCAAATTAACAATCAAGAACCAAAACACAACCACAAAGTCTACTAAAACAACCAAAAAACAATTAAAAACAACCAATAAAATTGTTGTCTTTGTGGTTGTTTTTGTTTCATTTTTTTTATTATTTCTTTCCATATTTTTTGCTTTTTTTTTGTTCATTTTAAAATTTTGACCTTTTTTTTAGTGATTTTTATGGTTGTTTTGAAAAAAACCTTAAAAACAAATAGAATAATAATTATAAGAAAACAATCTTATAAAAATAAAATTGAAGTAATAAAAAATAAAAAATAATTGTCAAAATAATTAAAATAAAATAGTTATGAAATAATAATAGTAGTAATAATAGGAAGAATAAGAAAAAGAAAAACTGTAAAAAAAAAAAAAAAAAAAAGTGAATGTGAAAAGCACTACAGTATAGAAAAAAAAAAAAGATATATGTACTTTATCACTGATGGATAAGATGTGATAGTTCACTGTTGATGCTTGAGAGCCCTTCGGTATACATGTGTACAGCACTTCAAGTCAAGGGAATAAAGTGAAAACAAGGGAATAATGTGCCTTTAATTAATATGGGTTGGTTTATCATTTTAATCCTTCACATGATCTGATTATTTACAATTTTGCAGTGCAGTGCTAGGAAATATTAGCCATAACTAACGTTTTGCTTTTCACGTGTATATTAGGGGGATCTCCAGATTAATTAGTTCTGCTGTGTATTACATAAAGCTTACATTAAAAATCATCCAAATTAAAAATATTTAGAATTGTTTTGTATAACTGATTTGATCGGTTTACCAAAAAAAAAAAAATTTAATATATAAATAAAATTTTAAACAATTTATACTAATAAACTTTGCCATTTTGCTGGAATAATTAATACATACATATTAATTAATTATTGAAGAACCATTGGACAAGAAGAAAGCTTAAGCTCGTCTTTGCTCTTTCTTCTCTGAAAATTAACATATGGATTGATTTAAAAATTTTCTGCAGTATGGTTAGTTTGATTATTTATTTACTTTTTTTATTTTTTGACCAGGAACACAGCCATGGGAGTTGGATTTCTATATAGATAATACTTCTTTTTAAGTGGCTTTTTTTTTCTTGCCGTGTACGTGGTAGGCATGGAAAATTCCAAGTCTTTGTAGACTTTGCAAGTCTTTGCAATGCTATCATAATGCTAGGAGTCTTTTCTTTAGCTTTTCATCCCTGTTTCTTTGAAGTTTTCGTAAAAGATGAAAGTCCCTGTCTAATTATTTAGGACCCATTTATCACTTTCTAGTGCAAATACTCCAGTCTATTGCTAATATTTCCCAAGTCAATGCCTCTTTTTTATTGATTAATTTTTCAGTGGTTGCTATACTGGACATTACTTATCTGGAGTTGGTAGCATTTGGAAACTGCTAATATTAATTGCCCCGTCTATATATGAGCTCTTTCTTTCCACAAAAATCAAGGCCTCCTCACTGCCATCGTATTATCTCCACTCGTCTCAAATCACTACTATGGGCAATTCTCCAAGACCGTGGTATCAACTATCATGGCTTCACGCTGCAACACTCTTAGCCCTCACTGCTATATTTTTTGCAAATGTTGTCTCTTGCTCCGATCATGACATCCCCAAATACCATGATCTTTGTTCCTCAATTGTCCCTGATTCAACCCCTATTGCTCCTGAAGTGACCATCATCCCTTTTCGTCCAGACCAAGATGGTTACTACCTTGGTGGGGATGAAATAATGAACCTTCTAAATCTAAACTCCTCTCCCTACTATTATTCATCAAATAACAGGGAGGTTCTGTTGTTTCGTACTCACAATGTCTATACTACTGATGCTGATGATGTTTTCAAGGTCGAGGCAAGTTTGATCCTCCAACCCTCACGCACCACAACCCAATTTTCAGATTCTCTGGTTGTTTCTAGTTGGTCCGAAAGAGGTGCTCTGAGTTTTGAGATCAAAGGTTTCTGGTCAAAAACTACTGGCAAGCTGTGCATGATTGGCTCGAGTTCTACTGAATCAGGAGAAGGTAAACATGGTCTTTCTGCTGTTCTTAAACTCAGTGATGTTAGAAGCTCAAGTACTATTACTAGTTTAGTTAGAGGAACATTAGAGAGTTTGAACTCTGCTGACGATCATTTGAGATATTTTCATCCAATTTCCATCTTAATGTTCCCTCTAATTAATTACACATACAATGAGGTTGCGAAAGAAGCTGATGGATGCGCTGGCGGGCTTGATGTTGCCAAGAGTTCACTTAGCTTACCGCTGAGTAAATCTATTTGTTCAGTATTTTCAAGCGAGGTGACTTCATTTAAACTAGAGTATGCAAGCGATTGCAGTTCTGCAAAGAACTGTAGTCTTTTTAGCAAGGGCACTGGATTCTTACCTGAAGTTGTGTCTTTGAGTTCCATCCAATGCTCAGATGATAGACGAAGTCTGAGATTCTTGCTAGAATTTCCTAACAGTAGCTATTACAGTTATTACAGCCCCTTCAACCCAAACAAAACATTTGTTGCAGAAGGATCATGGAATGCAACGACGAATCAACTGTGTGGTGTTGCCTGCCGAATCTCAACTCAGACCAATTCTTTGGATAGTTCTCAAGTTGAGGACTGTTCTGTGAGGTTGAGTTTGAGATTTCCAGCAGTTATGTCAATCAGAAACTCTAATGGCATTGTGGGACATATTTGGAGTAATAAAACTTCAAATGCTTCAGGTTACTTTGATGAGATAAGGATTCATAGTTATGGAAGTGGTAGGACTGAGATTCCAGGTTTGAAATACGAGTATTCACTTATCAACAGAACAAAAGAGCTGTGCCCGAAAAAGCAGCTTAGTAGCAAACGAAAGAAGTATCCACATGCGGATCCATACATCATGCAGTTTGATTTTTCACTCAGGAATACCGGAGCAAGAGGATCCAGATGGGGCTATGCAAGTCTTCTTTCTGTGGGTGATAAAATTGCTCCAAGGAACTACTGGTCAAGTCCGGGGCCAGAAAACTCAAAGGATGAAGCAGAACTCCAGCCGACCAACGTCAGCTACATAATGCGCTTGACGTCATTCAATGCTTCTTCAAAAGAGTACCAAGAAGTCCAGATTTCTGCTGAAGGGGTTTATGATGGTGAGACAGGAGTTCTTTGTATGGTGGGCTGCAAATACTTTGACTCAAGCAATCAATTAGCAAGTGATTCAATGGACTGTGAGATTCTTATTTATGTCCAATTCGCTCCAATGAATTCAAATGATTATATTGAGGGACGCATTGAAAGCAAAAGAAGTAGGTCTTCTCCTCTATACTTTCAACCTCTTTCCTTCTCTGCGACTCCTTTCTATAGTCACAGATATTCAATATGGAGGATGGATTTGGAGATCATCATGGCTTTGATCTCTAATACACTTGTATGTGTTTCTGTGGGATATCAAATCTGGTACGTGAAGAAACACCCTGGTGTTTTCCCTTTCATTTCACTTCTCATGCTTGTAGTACTTAGTCTGGGGCGAATGATCCCTCTAGTCCTAAACTTTGAAGCTATGTTCTTGTCAAAGCCAAATCCTCAATTGTTCCTGCTTCATGGTGGTGGAAGGCTTGAAGTAAATGAGGTGATTGTAAGAGTGGTAACGATGGTAGCTTTTCTGCTGCAATTCCGACTTCTGCAGCTCGTATGGTCTGCAAGATTTTCTGATGAAAACCAAAAGGCTTCATGGGTTGCTGAGAAGAAGACACTTTATGCGTGTTTACCGTTTTATCTAGCTGGGGGCCTAATAGCTTTGTTTGTAAATTGGATGAATTACAAACTTGGTGTTGACATGAATTCTACAAGATTTTACCGTCATCAGCAATCCATTTGGGTGGACTTCAGGTTATATACTGGTATAATACTGGATGGTTTCCTTTTGCCTCAAATCCTCTTCAACATTTTCCGCAACTCAAGAGAGAATGCTCTGTCCTGCTTCTTCTACATGGGGACTACATTTGTGCGATTACTACCACATGCATACGATCTATACAGGGCACACAAATATGTAGATGATTTTGATTGGTCATACATGTATGCAGATCGTGCTGCAGATTATTACTCTACCTCCTGGGATGTGATCATTCCTTTAGGGGGTCTTCTGTTTGCTGCAATTATATATCTGCAACAGCGCAATGGCGGTCGTTGTTTCTTGCCCAAGAAATTCAAGGAGCTGGAAGGATATGTAAAGGTGCCTGTGGATGGTGACATATAGCGACTGTTATGTTTCTCTTTCTTTGTATGTATGTATGTATGTTGTTTTTTCTTTTCCTGGCCATATTTGAAATGTAATTAGGCTTGCTTGTCTAATTTGATCATAACAACTCTCAATATGTATTTCTGTGGTAGAATAAGATTATGCGATTGCAATTATGTTAATAAAGAGTGTCTATGAAAGTGAAGAACATTTCTCAAATGACTGCTACAAATTCATGCCTCTCTTTCTCTCCCCTTAATTTCTTCATTTTGCATGCCAAATTGTCTTGGATGAACACCATCTTTGTTCTGCTCATGCTTGCCTTCTAGTCTCAATTGTGTTCGTCTTATTTTCCCATTTTCTGTTGGATTTGGAGAGGAGAGAAAAAACAAAAGAAAGTTATTTCAACATAATCATACAATATCAGAAATTAAAATACAAAACAGATTTTTGTTTTCCTTCTTCATTTTCAGTAGTACGTAACACTTCTCTTCAACACTCTTTTTTCACTCTTATCACTTGCAGTCTCCACTCTTAGACACTCAGTCATGGTTACACTCTACTCTTCCTTGCTCTACTCACACCAGCTACTTATATACACGACAAGAACTAACTTCACGAGCTTTTAACTATTGTATAATGGATAAATCTCTTCTAGTTTGATCAACGAAGTTCCAGAGTTTTTTAAACTCTTCTTTAGTTCAGAACATCAATGCCTCTCAACACATAAACAAGCAGAAAAACAAGAAAATTCTGGAATTCTCAACCACAGCAAAAGTGTCACATTCTAACGTTTTCATGTGTCCAATAAAAACAAACAAGAAAGTACTGTGTTGATATGCATTCCCAAGTTAATTGACTGAGGTATGTAGCCAAGAAAGAATTTCAATCTGTAATTTGGTTTCAAAGCGAAGACTTGATGAATTTAACCGGTTTTTTACGTTACTGCTGTCATCTTTAATGATGAGATAAGGAAGGAAATTTCCAAGTCTTCTTATTACTGAGAAATTTTCCAAGTCTTTGTTGACACTTTCTAGACGTAACACAGGAATCCTGATGTTGAGATTTTACATTCATTGGCTAAGTTTTGGTGATGGATCGATAGCAATTTTCTTCCCACGCGTAAAGACTTAATTGATTGCTAAATTTTTCCAAGTCAACTGAGTGCTTTTGTTTTTCGTTTTTTGTCTTATACCATTTCAGACCCTTTTTTTCCACTATCTCCTACTAGTAGGAGAAATTTTAAAATGGTTCTGAATCACCAATTTATCGTATATAATTTGCAGCCACAAACTAATAATACTAAGATAATTACAAAATAATAAATAAATAAAAATTACAAAAATTATTTTTTTAAAATAAGAAATTACGGATTCACTTATGTGGTATTGAATTTTCAAAATTTATTATTTTAATTAAATATTTTTTTGGCATATGAAACTCATGATATTTTATACTCACAAAAGTTTCAGCTATTTGTGGTTCAAAAAAAATTTCAGCTATTTTAAAGTCAAAGTTGGGTAGACTCACAAAGAAGGTAATACTTTCTTACCACATGTTTTTTTCCATACAATATGAACCTAAGACTTTATTTGTATAAATCTAAATTTCTTGCTATTTGAATGTTCCGATATTGATATTAAATATTAAATATTAAATTGTTAAGAATTATTGTATAATTAGGGCTGTAATTGAGCTGAATCGAGTCGAATAATTGAAAGATTGGGCTTGGCTCGATCTAATGGAAGCGAGCTTCGAGCTCGAGCTAAGCTTGAGCTCGTTTGCTTTGAAAATTTTGTGTTCGAGCTCGAGCTCGATTTGGGATTGTCAAACTCGGACTCGCTCGAATTTGGCTCGTTTATGGCTTGTTTGTGTTAAGCTCGAACTCGTTCATTTAAATGCTTGTTCGTTTTAAAGCTTGAGCTTATTTAAAAGCTCATTTGTTTAAAGCTCAATTGGGAGCTCGTTTGTTTAAAGCTTGTTTAAAGCTCGATTGAGAGCTCGTTGAGCTTGTAACAAGCTCGAAAATTGTAGAAAATAATCAAAATTTAACATTAAAAGTAATATTTTAAAAAACATTACAACAACCCATCTAAACAAATTAAAAAGTACAATTAGAACAACATAAAAATACAAAATTACGGTCCAAAATAAGAAATTTATTGTCTACATTTAAATGGATAAAACAAATAAATAGCAACTTCAACATCTTGTTACAAACTTATTAATCCTACAGAAATCACAACAATTAAAATTCTACAGTATTAAAATGTAGAAAATGCCATTTACAAGTTAAACAAATTAATACAACTACTTGCTCACTAAACCTGAAGAAAATGTCATTTGCATATCAAACGTCAATAAAATGTAATTTTCACGAGGTAGGTATTTTAATCTCTTTAATATCCTCTTGATCCTATTAAAAAACCAACAATTAGTAATATATAATTGACAATATAGAAATATAAAACTACAATAAACATTATTGAAAACATAAAAAAAATATAAATAAATAAAATACAAAACTAACAAAAATTACTTTAAAATAGAATAAAAATTAGCAAAAATTAAATAAAAATAAAACTGAAAATAAGATATTAAGTTTGAGATTTTACTTTTCTTCATCTTTTTCATCATTGCATGTATAAATCCATTTTCAACATCATATTTTTCATCCGATAACTTTTTAACATGATAAAGATCGGGAAGAAATAAATTGGATGTTGGATATTTAGAACCTACAAAAATATATATGACATTATCAAGATGAAATTAAACAATTTTAAAAGCAACTACATCACAAAAATTGGAAAGATTAATTATAAGAGATGAATAATACCTGAAATGATATTGGTAATTTCATTAAACTCTTATAGAAAAGAGCAAACTTCAGTAACTTTCCTTCAATCCTCCTTACTAGTCAAGAATAAGTAACTCGATTCTCTTTCTGCATACCTAGGAAAAACATCCTTGAACTCCAAGACGGCTGACAACATGAAATATGTTGCATTCCACCTTGTGCAACAATCAAGAACAAGCTCTTTTGAAAGGCAACTTCAATTTTATCTGTTTAAGGCTAATAAAAAATCAAATAAAGCTATTTTAATTTGTTCAACATCACAGGACAAGGAAAACTTAGCTTTTTTAATAGTAGATCGAAATCAGTTCATTGGCTAGAATTTGATTAACACAAATAACCAAAGACAAATCACAATATACAGAGATCAAAGAAAATACCACACTAACAATAGTCAGAATTCAACATTCAAAAACTATATATATATAAAAAAAAGTCCATGGAGAACACTAGCCAGCAGCACATTAATAACAAAGATCATTCTCCAATTAATATTATAAGCATTTGGATAAAATAATATAAATATATATATATATATATATATATATATATATATATGTGTGTGTGTGTGTGTATGGATAGAGATTGTGACCTTGCTTGTGCTTCATATTTCCTTATTTTACTTGGATCTCTCATCTAACAAAGGGCATCTTATTTAAGGTTTAACAAAAAATTTTGACAAGAGACATTACTGTAGAGGATGAAATTGCAAACTCATATTTGTAGGATGAAATTGCATACTCATATTTTCAAATTGTTAGTTCTCTAATTTATTAGCATTAATACAATTTATTAACATCTTCTTTAAAAATAAAAGGCTATTTACCTTTTCAGGTGGCGAAGGAGTGAGCCGTAGAGGCTGGGAGTGAGTGGCGGAGGCTGACAGCGAGCGACGAAGATGATGGTGGTGTAGGAAGGTTGGGGTCCTTGGGCAATGAGCAGTGGAGGTTGGCAATGAGCGATAAAGATACTGGTGGTGTAGGAAGGTTGGGGTCCTTGGGCTATGAGCAGTGGAGGTTGGCAATGAGCGACAAAGATACTGGTGGTGTAGGAAGGTTGGGGTCCTTGGGGAGCTATATGCAGAGGTTAGGAGCAAGCGGCAAAGGCTGGCAGTGAGCAGCAAAGATGTTAGTGGTGTAGGAAGGTTGGGGTCCTTGGGGAACAATGGCGGCAGCAGAGAGAGTATGAGAAAGAGGTGTAAAATGATGAAATTAGGTTAAGGTTTATACTTTATATATTAGGTTATTTGTGTCATTTAGAGTTTTTTGACATCAAAACGATATGGTTTTGATGTCAAAACTACATAGTTTTGTAAAATTATATTTAATATTAATTTTTATTAATATTATATTTATGTAATTAATCAAATATGATATTTATTTAATTTATATTTAATTATTTAATATTAATATTGATGTTAATTTAAAATACAAATATTTACAAATATTAATAAGAAACCATGTGATTGTTTAGTTAGATATTTAATTATTTTATGACTTTAAATATATGTAGTTTTATATTGTGATTATATAAATATAATATACAATTTGATAATTTGGAGGTCATTTGTGTTTTTAGGTTTTGACAATTAAAATTGCATAGTTTTGATATGAAACTACATAGTCTTAAGGTAATATAGTTGTATTACGGTAGATCATATATTATTTAATATCAATTATAATTAATATTATATTTATTTAATTGGTCAAATATGATATATATATTTACTTAATTGTTAATTTAAATTTAATTATTTAATATTAATATCAATATTAATTTAAAAGACAAATATTTACAAACATAATTATATAACTTATATTGTGATTAGATAATTGGAAACTATTTGATTGTGTAGTTAGATATTTAATTATTTTATGACTTTAAATATATGTAGTTTTATATTGTGATTATATAATTTTGATAATTTGAAGGTTATTTGTGTTTTTATATTTTGACAATCAAAACTACGCAGTTTTGATATGAAACTACGTAATCTTGAGGTTATGTAGTTATATTTAATATCAATTATAATTAATATTATATTTATTTAATTAGTCAAATATGATATATATTTACTTAATTGTTAATTTAAATTTAATTATTTGATATTTCCCCAATATTAATGCTAATACTAATACTAAATTATAACTACATAATTTTTATTTCACTTAATTATTTTTTTACTATATATTTAATTAGTATTATATAATTTTTATTCTTGATATTAATCGTAATATACACTAAAAAAAATAATGTGATTTTATCATAAATGTAAAATCTTGTCATATATGATATTTTTATATTAGTTAATACTAATTTAATTAGTATTATCTTTACTTAATATTAAATTAACATTATAAAATATTTACGTAATAAATTATATTATCTTAATTTAATATTAATATTTAAATTAAATTATACCTATTTAGTGCTACCACATAATGTTAATATTTAAATTAACAATTTAATAAATAAACTTACATATATATATATATATATATACACACACATACACACACGATCCTGTTCGCTAGCCTTAATTACGAGCCAATTAATGAGTCTGTTCGTGAACTTTTTAACGAGACTGTTTGCGAACTTAAATGAGCCGAATATTACGATATTTGAACTCGACTTATTTATTTTACGAGTTTCAAAATTTTATCTGAGCTCGGCTCATTTAACTTAACGAATAAATTCGAATGAACTTTTAACAAGTAAGAATTCCAAATAGTTCGCAAGCCGTCTATTCATTTAAAGCCCTATCTATAACTTCTTGCAACTAGAGATGGTTTATCAATAGTGGGAGGGCTTTTTAGCATTTTGTGTACAATAGAAAAAGTTGTTTCCCAATTAAATTTTGGTGCAAATGTGGGACAATAATTTGTTTTTTAAAGCCTTTGTAGAACTTAAACTTGCTTCCTTTTTCCTTTTTAAGGACACCAATGTACTCATGACTCTCGTTCGAAAAAAAAAAAGGACTCATGACTCGTGACGTCATGAATCCAGGATAAAATTTTTTTGGGGCAATTTTAATATTACCTCCGATAATAATTAATAATTAATCTATTATTTTTATTATTTTTTTGAAAATATAATTTTTTAAATAATTTTTTTTAAATCTAAAACCTAAAAGTATTGGATGAACCCATCGTATGAAAATTTAAACATGTATAGTTCAGAATTTTTGTTAAAATTTTTTTTATAATATAAATATATGAAAAGAAAAAGGCTAAAGATATAAATGTAACTACTCATCACAGATTTATTTTTTCTTGTTTTTATCTTTGATTTTATCTTCAATAAATTTATTTGTTTTTTTTATTACCACCATTTTTTTCAAGTAGGGGTATAAGTCAACTGACTTTTTTAGTTTGTTTGATCTTAATTCATTTATTATCAAGTCGAATTTCCTATTCTATTCTATTTATTATTCATGATCTACATCAAGTCTAAAAAAATTTAGGTAGAAAAATTTAGATATATATATATATATATATATATATATATATATATATATATATATATATATATGGAGGGAGATAGAAAAATTTACTAAAATGTATTTACTTATTGTTATATAAAAGGGATAATAAAATTTGCAATTATAAAAGTTATATAGTTTTTACAATTAAATCTTGACTACTTAATTCTTAACAATCAAAAGTTTTAAAAAATAATTTTTGTTAGTTTTATCCATTAGTCAAATCAATTTTTCATTTGTCAACTATTAAGATTAAACTTTTTTTTTTCATATTTTAGTACTAAAATTTGAATTTTTTTATTTTTTATAATTTATTATATTATTAAATTTTCATAATAACTGTATTTACTCAGTAAATATAATACCTAAAAATTAAAAATATTTCTTTCTTAAATTATAAGTTTCAATAACAATGACAAATAAAATTAATCAAGTATTATTTTAATAATTTAAAATAAATCATTTAAATTCAATTAGTTTTGTCAACATTATAATTTGTGTTAGATTTTAAATATCTATTAAATTCAATTGAGTTTAAACATTATTTGAAATATATGACATTGTTAAAATTGACTGAGATTTATCCATATAAAAAAATTTATTCATTTATGCTATATTAATTAAAATTATATATTTAGAAATTTTAGTTAATGTTGCTTATTAAAATAGTAATTTAAGAAAAAAATATTTTAAATATTTGATATTATTTTAGTGATAACAACATTAATTGTATTTAATAACTATATAACCCACTAAAATAATATCGAAAAATAAAAAATAAAAATATTTTTTATATGGATAGATCACAATCAATTTTGACAATGTTATAATTTATTTTATATTTTAAATAATATTTAAACTCAATTGAATATAACATAGAAAATTGAATTCAATAGATATTTAAAACCTAACGTAAATTATAATGTTCACAAAATAAATTGAATTTATGTAAATATAAATTTTTTTTATTCGTATATGATATATTAATTAAAATTATTTATTTTAAATTGTTAAAATAATACTTGATTAATTTTATTTGCCATTGTTATTGAAACTAATAATTTAAGAAAAAAATATTTTTAATTTTTAATTTTTTGATATTATTTTAACTGAATTATTATGAAAATTTAAAAATATAATAAATTGTAAATAAAAATAAAATTATTTATTTAAAATATAAAAAAATTTTAAGTTTTAGAACTAAAATATAAAAAAATAAAATTTAATTTTAACGGTTGACTAACAATAAATTGATTTGACTAACATATATAACTAATGAAAAAACTTTTAAAAACTTATATAACTTGATTGTTAAGAATCAAGCATTCATGTAAAAACTATATAACTTTTTAGGATTTCAATATTGTTATCCCTATATAAAAATTGAATAATTAAGTAATTTAATAATAAAAACCAATTAAAAATGTAACTCTAATTTCATTAAAGTAATATTTTAATTTTTATTAGCTTAACTTATATTTGAAGTAATATTCTGATTTTAATTTTGATTAGATCAATATATTTTATTTAACAAAAAATTTAATCAATTAATAAAAAATTTAATTTTAATTTAATTTAAAGTAGCATTCCCATTTTAATTGGATTAACTTATATTTAAAGTAATATTCTAATTATAATTTTAATTGGTTAACATATATTTTATTTAATACAAAACTTAGTTAATTAATTAAGATATAATTATAATTTAATTTGAAGTAGCATTTTTTTTATTAGGATCGCGGCAAAAGCCAAACCAAAGAAACTACACAAAGACAGAGCAGTCTGCTATAACACACTCCTACTTTGTCATGATTAAGCCAAACAATTAAATCAGTGGGAGGATCCAACAACCTGTGACACCCAAGCATAACTTTCATGGCATGTTCAGCATGAAAATCAATAGCATGGTTAACTTCACGAACAACATGCATCAAACTCACAATCCACTCCTTACTCAATAGCTCATGAATAGCGTTGGTAATTTGACTATTCCCATGAACTCTTCTGGAATGATTCTGGAGCAGTTGATGAGTTAGCAAAGCCTAGTGGCTGCTTCATGTAGACCTCTTCAGTTGAAGAGCCATTCAAAAAACATTACTTACATCTAGTTGATGAAGAGACCAGCCACGAACAAGATCAACGCAAAGTACTGCTCGAATGGCGACAGGTTTGATATCAGGACTGAAATGTGTCTTTAAAATCAGGACCAGCACGTTGATGAAATCCTTTATAGCCACAAGTTATGTTTTATAGCGCTCTACACTACCATCGGGGTGTCGTTTAACACGAAACACCCATTTGCAACCGATTACATATTATTAAAGTTGAGATGGAACTAGATCCCAAGTAGAATTGCTCAATAAGTTATTGAACTCAGCATTAATGGCTGACCGCTAATGATGGTCTTTGAGAGCTTGAGATACACACGTGGGTTCCAAAGGTAAGGAGATGGGGTGTTTGGTTATAGTGAAGGCTTTTTTTGGTTTGAAAATATCATTTTGGGAGCGAGTAACCATGGGATAAGTGCGTTAGGGTTGAGGTGGTTCATCATTTACAGGTGTAGGAGATTATATGGTAGGAAGGGGAGTTCAATGGAGGTCTGGTTCAGGTGACTTTGATGGGGCACTAGTAATAGTGTCTGTTGATGTAGATGTTAGTACTGATGTATCAATTGGTGAGGAGGATGAGGGAGGAGCTGCAGAGGAGACCAGAGGTAGTATTGTTGTATGTGATGCCTTTGGATCAGTTACACACTGTTGCTCACCTGCTAATTCTTAGGAAGAAGACATAGGAAGAACAAAATGGTTAAGGCTGCTTAGAGAAGATGAATTGGAAAACCATGTGGATACAGTGTGAGAGGAGACTTATGTAGTTGTCAAATTTAAGCTAGTCAAAAGGAAAATATTTTCAATAAAATGAACTTGTCGAGAAATGAAAATTTTCATAAAGGTAGGATCATAACACTTGAATGCACTTTGGTGTAGAGAGTAACCTATAAAGACACATCGAGACTTTGGTTAGAGTTTGTGAGCAGCATCCAAGGGTAACATAAATAGCCAAAGACCTTTAATTTTAAATAGTTTGGCTCCTTATGGAATAATTTTTGGAAAGGGGACTGATTGTGTAACACTGGAGTGGGTAGTCTATTGGTTAAGTAAACTGCAGCTTGAAAGGCATGAGTCCAAAAGGAAAGTGGCATGGAGGATTGATGCAGCAAAGTTAAATTCATTTCAACAATTTGCCTATGATGACGTGCCGATGAACCATAGTGTTGTGGGGTGTGGGGCGATGTTTGGAGATGCGAGATACTAAGAGATGCAAAAAAAGAAAATTTAGTCGCACATATTCACCTCTTACATCTGAATACAGTGATAATTTTTGTTTGAAAATAATTCTCAACAAGTTGCTTAAAATTTTGGAATGTAACAAAAAGATCAGGTTTATTTTTAAAAGGATAAAGCTAAACATATCTAGTATAATGATCCACTAAAATCACATAATAACAGAAATCATCCATAGATTTGACGGGAGAGCATCCCCAAACATCAATGTATAGAATATCTAATGGTCTTTTACTTTGTAAACTAGAGGTACCAAATGGGAGTTTTTAATTTTTATTGCAGAGACATGAGTTGCAAGAAGACATTGAAGTAATATTAGATGTGTAAGGTAGATAATGAGATTTGAGAATTTGTTAAAGAATACGAATTGAAGGGTGGCCTAGCTGTTGATGCTAAACATATGGTGTGGTTCAAATAATCATAGATGCAGATGGTTGTACATTTTGAATTTGTAAACAGGGAGGCTTCACATACAAATCGTCACTATTTCAGCCTCGAGTTAATATCGCCCTTGTGACTTGATCCGTCACCAAAAAATGATCATCAAAGAATTCAATACAAACTTTATTAGTTTTGCAAAGTTTAGCAACTAATATAAAATTCTTCTCAATGGATGGGGCACATAACACTTCAGATACGGAGTATGCAGTAGTGTTAGAAAAATTAATAGAGTTGGTGCAATAAAATAATTTTTATAAAGATAAAATAAAAATTATTACAGAAATCATCAAATAAATAAATAAATAAAGACAGTTAAACTTGCCAATGGATGAGTAAAATAGACGGTAAAATCTGCCGTATAAATAATAATAATGACATAAATATTTTAACGTGATTTGTCCTTCATTTTTTGGCTATATCAATGAGACAAAATCTAAAATTTTCTTCCACTATAAAAATAATAGATACAAGAGAAAGTTTTCTCTAGATCAATACTAGAGGTATACAATAAAAATTCTCACTAAAATAGTGGCACTCAAAGTGTTTGTCAAACACCCAAAATATAATTATTTCACTATTTTGTCACTCACCCTTTAAGAAAAAAATTTTCCAAATCCTTAAAACTCTCTCACACTCATCAAAGTAAAATTGCTTTGGTTACTCTCATGAGCACGCACTTTTCTTTAGCTTTTCACTCATTGCTTGCCTCTCCTTACATACATATTTCACTCCATCTAAAGGCCTTTATATAGGCATTAGGCATACACAAAAGAACAAAAAAAAAAGCAAACTTTTCACATTTGTTGCATCAAATTTGGTGCAGTAAAATGTGACTTTTCATAATTTTTTTAAAGCTTTTGGGCTCCACTAAGAGGGACCCACAACAATTCTCCCCCTCCTGACTACATGGAGGTCATCACCATTCCGGCGGCCAATCAATAGAATTCGAACTTCTGCCTTAGTAGAATCTTTGTTAATATGTTTGATCCATTTTCATCAGTATGAATATTCTCAAGCTACAATAGCTTCATCTCCAATACATCCCGTATCTAGTGATATCTCACATCAATGTGTTTTGATCTTTAATGAAAGGAGGAATTATTATGGAGGTGGATAACACTCTGACAATCATAAAAAAGCTCGTATTTGTCTTATTGAAAACCAAGTTCATTTAAAAACTTCTTCATCCATACCAACTCTTTACCAGCTTTAGTTGTTGCAATAAACTCTACTTCACTCGTAGACAAAGTAACACATTTTTATAATTTTGATTGCCATGACACAGCTCCCCCTACAAAAGTAATAAGGTAACTAGAGGTTGATTTCCTTAAATCAACATCTCCTACCATATCTGTATCTATGTATCTAGCTAACATAGGTTTGACATCTCCAAAACACAAACATATTTTGGATGTTCTACAAAGTTACTTGAAAATCCATTTCACTATAGCCCAATGCTCCTTTCTAAGATTTAAAAGGAACCAACTTACAATTCCAACTGAGTGTGCAATATCTAGTTGTGTACATACCATTGCATACATTAAACTACAAACTACTAAAGCATATGGAACTCTATCCATCTCTTCCTTCTCCTTATCAATGGAAGGGCTTTGCTAAGAAGTCAATATAAAGTGATAGCAAGAGTACAACTAACTGTCTTAGCATTATACATGTTGAACCTTTGAAGTACCTTCTTAATGTACTTATCTTATGATAACCATAGTTTCTTGATGCCTTTGTCTCTTATAATCTTCATGTCAAGAATTTTCTTTGTTGGTCCTAATTATTTTATAGCAAAAGACTTACTTAACTACTTCTTCAAGTTGTTGATTTTGGAAACATTTTTTCCAACAATCAACATGTCATCCATATAGAGCAATAATATAATAAAGTCATCATCAAAGAATTTTTGAACAAATTCATAATGGTTTGAAGTGGTCTTCTTATAGCCTTGATCCCCTATAATAGACTCAAACTTCTTATACCATTGTCTTGGTGCCTGTTTCAAGCCATACAAGCTTTTCTTTAATTTGCAAACATAGTCCTATTTTCCATTTTCTTTGAAACCATTTGGCTACTCTATAAATATTTCTTCTTCCAAATCACCATAAAGGAAGGTAGTTTTAACATCCATTTGCTTAATCTCCATATCAAACCTTGCTGCTAAACCCAACACAATACGGATGGATGTCATCTTCACGACTAGAGAAAAGATCTCATCAAAGTTGATACCCTTTCTTTGGTTGAATCCTTTTACAACCAATCTAACTTTGAATCGTGGCTAGAGACTATGTTCTTCATGCTTGATCCTGAACACCCACTTATTCTTTAAAGCTCTATTGCCTTCAGGCAACTTCACCAACTTAAATGTCTTATTTCCATGCAAAGACTTCATCTCATCCTGCATGGCTTCAAACCATCCCTTCTTGTGTTTATCATTCATAGCTTCTTTAAAGCTTTTTGACTCTCCGCTATTAGTTAGTAACCCAAACTGGTCTCTAGGATATCTGGTAAAAGGTTGTCTAATTCTATAAGATCTCCTCGGTGGCAATGGAGAAGCCTCATATGCTGGTGGTTGATCATAAACACCATCATCATCATTTTTAGATAGAATTTCAATGGGATCATCTTTATCACCTCCATCTGGCAGAGTAACTTTATTTTCATCAACATCCTTTGGCACCATTATTGGAGGAACTAACTTCATATTTGAATCATCTTCAGAGCTGGGGATGTTCTTCTCAACTTTGGCAATATCTTTGATCATCTTATCTTTAATAAACACAACATCACGGCTTTTGAAAAGCTTCTTTTGGATTAGATCATAAAATCTATAGCCAAGTTGATCTTACCATAACCAATAAACACACACTATTGTGTCTTGACATCAAGATTGGACCTCTCATCCTTAGGAATATGCATAGAGGATTTATACCCAGAAACTCACAGATGACTATAAGAAACATCTTTTCTTAACCATAACCTTTCTGGAGTGTCAGATTGTAGAGGAACACATGGTGAAAGGTTGAGCACATGCATTACTATAAGTAGAGCTTCACCCTAAAATGTCTTAGGTAGCTTTGAATGTGAGAGCAAAGATCTAACTCTCTCCATCAAAGTCTTATTCATCGTCTCAGCTAAACCATTTAACTACGACATCTTTGGAGGTGCCATTTGATGTTGTATACCATGCTCTTTACAATAAGCATCAAATGGTCCAGAATACTCTCCACCATTGTCTGACCAAATGCACTTAAGCTTTTTGTTAGTTTGTCTCTCTACCAGGGTGTAAAATTCATTAAAGACATTTAGCACCTGATCTTTTAACTTCAACGTATATGCCTACGTCTTCCGAGAATGGTCATTAATGAAAGTCACAAAGTACTGACAACTACCAAGTGATTTTGGCATTAGCCCACATAAGTTTGAATGAATTAAATCCAGAACATTTTTCATTCTGGAAGGAAGAGAACTCTTGAAAGTAACCCTATTTTGCTTTCCTATAAGACAATCGACATATTTCTCTAGATGCACAAGATCTACTCCATATAACACATTTTTCTTTGCCAACACTGTCAACCCTTTCTCATTTATGTGGCCAAGTCTTCTATGTTATCACTCGACTGTACTATCTTTCTCTATAGAATTCATCATGTCTTTGGAGATATTTGCATGCATAAAGTACAATGTTTAGTCCTTTTTACCTCTAGCCACCACTAGTGAGCCTTTAGTGAGTTTTTATTGGCTGTTATGGAAGGTGTTGTAAAAACCTTCATCATCAAGCTTACCTGTTGAGATCAAATTCAAGCAAATGTTTGGAACATGTTTGACATTCTTCAAGATTATTCTTTTGCCATTTGTCATTTCTAAACACACATCTCTTTTACTAGAAAATCTTGTTCGATTGCCATTTCCTATCTTCATAAATCCATAATCTCTTGGAATATAGGATGAGAAGAATTCTCTTCGAGATCTAGCATGAATGGAAGCACCACTATCAATCACCCAGCTGGTCTCATGGGTAGTATGATTAACAGTATCATCATAAAAAAGAACATTGAATTCTTCGAGGAGATTTGCTTCATCATCATCACTGATATCATCTTTTCTCACATCTTTACTTTTATTCTTGTCCTTGAACTTTCAACAGAACTTCTTGATATGGCCTTTCTTTTTGTAGTAAGGGCATTTAATATTTGCATACTTGTTTGAATTTCCTCTGCTCTTATCCCTTTGCTTTGAGCTTTGAGTCTCACTTCTCCCCTTGGAATTTATAATAAGGATATCCAAATGTGTTAAAGAGGCACCCTTTGATCTGTGTCTTATCTCTTCATTTAGAATATGACTTTTGACAAATTTCGTATTCGCTACACTGTTTGATGTAGAGTTTGTAAGTGAAATCTTTAAAGTCTCCCATGACTTTGGCAGAGAAGCCAATACTATAAGAGCAAGAATTTCATTATCAAAATTTATGCCCATTCTTAACAACTGATCCACAATCCCTTGCATTTCATTTAAGTGATTAGTGACAGAAGAGCCTTCTCAATATTTTATCTGCATTAATTTTGTCAGATGAAATAATTTGTTATTGCTACTCTTTAAAGCGTACAGCTCCACAAGCTTATTCCATAACATCCGTGCATAAGTTTCATTGTAAATGTGGTTGTACACATTATCTTCAATGAACTATCTTGCTCATGCTCAAATGCCCATTCCTCATCTGTCTTGCCTTGGAGTTTTGTTGTAGCAAAAACCGATAGATGCAACTTCATCACAAATAGGAGATCCTTCATCTTATTTCTCCATATGTGGTAATTTGTGCCATTTAAGCTGACTATCTTTTTAGTTTTAGCCTCCATCATTGTAGTATTCAATAATGCCTCTAGAACACGAACCACCAGCTTTGATACCACTTGTTGGGAAAATTAATAAAGTTGGTGCAATGGAATAATTTTCACAGAGACAAAATAAAAATTACTACAGAAATAATCAAACAAATAAATAATTGAAGGCGGTTAAACCAGCTAATAGGTGAGTAAAATAGGTGGTAAAACTTACCGTATAAATAATAATAGGCAGTAAAACTTGTCGTATAAATAATAATAATGACACAAATATTTTAACATGGTTTACCCTTAATTCTTGGGCTATGTCCAAGGGATAAAATCTAAGATTTTCATCTACTATAAAAATAGTAGGTACAAAAGAAAGTCTTCTCTAAATCAACACTAGAGGCATATAATAAAAATTCTCACCAAAATAGTGGCACTCAAAGTGTCTCTTAAACACCCCAAAAATAATTATCTCACTATTTTGTCACTCACCCTTTGAGAAAAAAATTTCTCAAACCCTTAAAACTCTCTCACACACATTAAAGCAAAATTGCTTTAGTTAACCTCACAAGCACACACCTTTCTTTAGCTTTTCACTCGTTGCTTGTCTCTCCTTACATATATATTTCAATCCATATAAATGCCTTTATATAGGCATTAGGCATACATTAAAGAACAAAAAAAAAAGCAAACTTTCACATTTATTGCAGCAAATTTGGTGCAGCAAAATGTGATTTTTGATAATTTTTTTAAAGGCTATGGGCTCTACTAAGAGGAACCCACAACAAGTAGATGGTGAAGAAAGAAGAGTGGAACCAATGTAAGAGATTATCAAACCTGATCCATCACCAATTGTTATCTCATTTGGATAATCATGGATTGATTGAAGTGAAAGATTTTTCAAATTGGTAGTGATATGGTGTGATGCAGCTGAGTCCATAAACCATTTTTTATTTTCTGACTGAGGTACTATAGTGAGATTGGATGTAGGATGCAAAGAGAAAAACTGTTTACCTTGTTAACACTACTTAGCTAAATGACCAGGTTTATCACATAGCTAACATGTTTGTCTCAAGGGATTATTGTGGTTTGAAGAGTAATTAGATCTTCTTTTCAAAGAGTTGTCACCTTGATTACCACACTAATATTGGTTAGAATTTTAAAGCAAGTATTCATTCCTTTTGTTTATGGATTTTAATAATTAGATTTCTTAGTTTAGTTTACTGTCACAATTGTGAAGTCAAGGCTATGGTCAACCTTCTTTAGATATTGCTCATAATGAATGAGTTTATCATAAAGCTCTTCAAAGGTTATGAATGATTCTCTAGCTCAAATGCTAGCTCTAATTTCTTTATACTCTAAATGGATTCCATTTAAAACATTGAGAACAAGATCTATTTCATTAATTGGTGTCCCAATAAGAGCAAATTCACTAACTTTTTTTTTAAAAAATTCAAGATATTGTCTTATAGATTTACCATCTTTTTTGGTGTTGATAAGTCGATCTTTGAGCGACATCATGTGTGACTTTGATTTGTTAGCGTACAGGTGTGTAAGTTTAGTCCAAGCTTCTGTTGAAGCCTTGGCAAATGCAATGAAAGGCACCACAGTCTTCGAGGTAGAAGAAATGATTGCATGAAGGAGTAATTGATCCTGGGGAATCCATTTTTCCTATGATGGATTAATGATTTCTTTACCATATTGAATAATATTTTGGGTAGGACATGTGTGAGTACCATCAAAAAATTTCAAAAGATCATACCCAATAGGAAGAGCACTAAGTTAGCTCCTCCATGAAGGAAAATTCATTGAGTTGAATTTAGAGGAAGTTATGCAGTGTTGATGGAGAAAATAGTGTTAGGATTTGAAAAGTTTTTGGTGGTTAAGTTGATAAATTCAAGGCTAGCATTTAGGTTGATCATGGTTATAATTGATGGTTTAAAGAAATTGGCCTATTAGAGAAAAAGGGTTCTGATACCATATAAGGACATGAAGATTGAGAATTGTATTGATACTATGTTCAATCATACAATAGGACTTATATACATTACAACATATACAAGAATGGAAATGATAAATGTATTCCTAAATTAATTTAATTGCATAATTACAACAAATTGTCTTTGAATGAATTACTGATTTCTAGTTTGATTGTCCTTCATTTGTATTGGAGAGTAATTCTCTCTTATACCCCACCATTCTTTAAATTTTGAGATTTTCAGAGCTCAAATTTTAAAGCTTAGAAAGGGAGTTAGTGATCTCTATAGCCCTTATAAGAATGTTCACTTCTTTATTACTCACCCAACAATGTTTGTTAAACACCTAATGGTTTCTCCAACTCCATTGTCTTCATAACGCAACTCCAAATACACAGTCTTAGGGAACTCCCCAATCTAATCTTATTTTGTTGTTTAGCAAGTTCATTTTAACTTAATAAGTGAAATTCAATCCAAAAAACTTAGTAGCATCCATTAATAAGCTTTTTCCAAACACCCTTTATGTCGATATAATCATGTAAGATATGACTCACTATTTTATGATCATAGCCACAAAATTGAAAAAGGTTAGAATCATAAATATGTCTCCTCACTCTTTCTAATTTATCAACAGATGCTCAAATATAGCCAAAAACATGAAGTTACATATTCTTTAAGGCCTATGCCATTTCTAAATTAAACTTCAAATCTTGTTATTATAGTCTGCATAGTATCTTGTAATTAGCTCGTAAGCAAACTTAGTAGAAATTTTACCAAATAGTGGTAAACCATAGAAAATCTAATCCTCTTTATCATTATTAAATGGTAGAGGATGAACAGCAATCAGGTAAATAACATTTTGAGGTATTAGTGAACTAGAACTACTCCACTTCCAACCTTCATCTTTCGACTCAAAGTAATTCATAGTCAAGCTTAGTTGGTTCTTAGGAATGTCTTGTACAACTCAGTTAATGAGAGGACCATCTAAAAACCAATGATCTAGCCAATAATGAACCCATCTCCCATTTTTCATCGACCATCTAGCACCCAATAACATGGTATCCATACCCGAGTCATAACTCACCATAAAGGTAAGGAATTCCTTACCTATGGGATTGGCAAAAAATTATGTTATTGTAACCCATATTTAGCTACCAATACTCTAACTTATAATTTTTGAAAAATTTTCACAATGCTCTAACCCACTTTCATTAACAAAGCATCATTCATCATTTGGAGGTCCTTGTGACCTATATCTCCCTGTATTTTTGGCTGACATATTATCTCCTAGATAACAAGGTGAATTTTTTGACTATTCTCCACCTTACACTAAATAAACTTTCTACACCAACTTTCAATTTGATCACAAACCTGCACAAGTGATTTGGTAGTTTATATAGTATAGTTCAAAATTGCATGCAAAACTAACTGAGTGAGAATAATATGACATGCTAGAGCTAAAGTTCCACCATTCCACTTGGACAACCATTTTTGAACCCTTTTAAGAATCCTACTATCATTCTTTTAGTGATTATAGAATGAAGAAGAGGCAATCCCAAATATCTTCCAAGATCATAGGCCCTTAGAATGCCCAATTCCCTTGAAAGCTATTTGTAACATTCCCTTTAACATTTTAAGAAAAATAAACCCTTGACTTCAACATATTCATAATTTTCCTAGAGCTTTCACTAAAATCTATAAGCACTAACTTGTTCACCTTAATTTTCAGCATGGAAGCTTCCCCTAACAACAACACATTATCTGTAAAAAAAATGTATGAAAGAGGTAGGCCTTTTCTACTCAAAAAAATATTCCTCCACTTATTAATAGCCACTTTTTTTAGTAATATAATGAATAAGTCTCTCTATACAAAGTACATGAAAGTAAGGAGAGATGAGGTCCCCTTATCTCATTCAACGGTTTGGCTTAAAAGAGCATGAATGTTCACCATTCTAGAGAATTTCTGTTAAAGCTAAGCTAATACAACTCATAACAACACTAATTAAGCCCTTCAAAAAAGCTGACATTTCTAAGAGTATCTTCACTGAATTCCTATCTCAACATATCAAAAGCTTTTGTCAAATCAATCTTTATAGCCATGAACCCTTTTGCCCTATTTTCTGGGCATAAAATGCATAATTTCCTCTGCTAGAATAATTTTATTAGTGATATGTTGCTGTGGAATAAAACTAGTTTGAGTAGGTTCGATTAGCTTAGGAAGTAAGTTCTTGATATAAGTCACCATCACTTTTGTTATTGTTTTGTATATAACATTGCATTGACTTAAAAGTTTAAAGTCTTACAATGCTACAACTTCTTTGTTGACCTTTTGCAATTATCAATTGTAATTAACCCTTGTTTTGATCTTAAGAAACCATATTTTAAACATCTAATATGTTTATCTTTAGTGTGTATAAGTTAGGGTTCAATTGGAAAGCAAATATGGAGAAAAATCAAAGATTATTCAAGTCTGAGGGTTCCCTAACAATGTCCTGATTGGAACATCATCTAAGACATGGCAATCCCACCTAAGACCAAACAAGATCAATCGGGACTAAAATAATTAGATTTTAAAGCTTGGGACAAAACTGATCTCGATCAATGTCCCACCTAGGACATTAACTGAGACAAGTCAATCCAGATCAGGACTAGTGAACAAGACTGTGACTCAAGCTGTAATTTTCTAAAAAAATTATTAGTACCCATCTCAGTCATTGTCCTGACTAGGATGGTGTCTAGAAAATTAAGTATTAAGTGATGTCTCAATCGAGACCAATCTATTACCTTCATATCTAATGGCTCTGTCAGTTCTAACGGTTAGTTTTATCAAATGTCCTGACCGGGACTGAGAATATCTTGACTAGGATGGATGAAATTCTTATAAAAAGCTAAAGAAAAATTAATGAAGAAAGATAAATCCATGGACAAATTGAATGAGCTCTAACATTTATGTCTTGATTTTTTCACTATATATACTCTTCATTAAACCTCATTTAAGAGGTTAAAAAGATTATTGAACAACTTCTTCTTAGCATTCAATTCTCTAAAGCTTCAAACATTAATTATCTTTATAATAAATTTTAATTGAGTATGGTTCATGTGTGACTAGGTTCTTCTTCTTCTTGTATTAATTGGTTTTAAGAAAAGGAAGTGAGGAACTAGGTCGAAGTTGATTTGTTTCAAGTGTCAGCCAACTAAAACATTTGGGCTTTTTTTTTTTGGTTTTAGAGTTAGCCAAGAAAACTCTTACTTGTGTAAAGTTGAAGAGTGAGCCTTAAAGTCTTGTAAACTTAATCTTAAGTAATATATTGGAGTGGGTGTTGAAAGTCCTAACTTACTAGTAAGTTAGGTAGAGACGTAGATTTATTTATGAATCTAATTCCTTAAATACTTGTGTTTGATTCTCTACTCTTTTAACTCATAATGATCACTCTACTTTACTCTATGTTAAGAGAAGAAGGTGGCAAAGTTCAACATTGCCTATCTGTAAAAGAAGTATAGGAGACACTTAAGAACCACTGTAAAGGAAATGTGCAAATGAGAAGTAAAAAGGTTTAATTCCACATGTATAAGTATAAACTCTTTAAAATGAAGCCTTAATAATCAGTAATCAAAATGAAAAATTTCCTTAATGCTCTTCTCACTAAGAAAACTTAGAAAGCATTTTTGTAAGGAAGAAGTGAACAATAAGATTCTAAAGATCCACCTAAAAAGGATTGGGGATCTAGTCACTTCAATTGAAGAAGCACAAGACCTCTTAACTCTCTCAAATGATGTACTTATTGAAAAGTTCCTTAGACATGAGCTTAACATAAAGCAAAGAGGAGATAAGAGGGACGAGAAAGAAGAGAAGAAAAAAAGGATAGCATTGAAGGCCATTCAAGAGGCCAATAAAGATGAAAGCTTGATGGACTCTAGTGAAGATGATGATTAAATAGCTATGATCACTAGAGGGTTCAAGAAATTCTTGAAAAGAAAAAGCTTCTCAAGGAAAAAAGACAACAAGAAGAACAAAGAAGTTACTTGCTAATAATAAGAAGAACAAAGAAGTTACTTGCTAATAATGCAAGAAATCGGGTCACATTAGAAGTGAGTGCCCCAAGCTCAAGTTCAAGAAAAAGGGAGCAAAAAACAAGAAAAAGACCTTTAAAGCTTCAAAGGATGATTCCTTTAAATAAAAAAAAAGAAGAGGAATAATAAAAAGTGGCCAAGCTTTGCTTCATGGCTCTTAAAGATAAAAATGAGGTACCTTTTACTTCCCATTCCTCTTGTGATAATTGTGATGATGATGATGGTAAAAGTTCTAGTATAAGAAAACTTATGCTTAAATGTAAAATCTTGCTCTTTAAGAAAAAGCTTTGTAAGCATAAGCCATCTAACTTGTTAAAGGAATTTGAAACTTTGAAAAATGATTTTTCAAAACTTGTTTAATCAAATGAAAAACTTGTTAATGATTTTAAATCCTCTAATTTCTTAGAGGACTAACTCAAGAAAGTTAATGATGAAAATCTTAAGCTTTCTATAGAGGTCCTAGATTTAAAGAATTCTATTTCTAAATTCAAAATAGGAAAAGAGACTTTAGATAGTCTTATAAACTCTTAAAAATTTTATGGAGATACACATAGAATTGGATATATAAATGGAACACCCTCTTTATCATCATCTCACATTAACTTTGACAAGGCCTCATATGATTTTACTCCTTCCACTTTTTAACCTCTTAAGACTCAAGCTTTCAAAGCTAAAAGACCTTACATGTTAAATGATAAGGGCAAGTCTCATAAGACCCAACCTTCATTGACATAAAGGGATAAGGATCAAGCCAAAAAGCCATAACCTAGATATGCTTACATGTACACTAGATATAACACTTATAAACATGCTACACAAGTGCCTCATAATAGATAATGCCATTGTCAATGCATGTCACACTCACCTCCTAAGGCACAAAAGACTTTTAGGAGGTCTACACAACCACAACACAAGAGTCATGTTTCACATATTAGGCAATCATATGCTTATAGAAGAAATAGATTTGCGAACATTTAATATTTTTATTGCATGACCGAAGGTCATGCTAGTAATGTGTGCTTCTATAGAAGATTACACTTACAATTGCTTCCTTTATATTATTTTGAAACTATCCAACCTAAAAGGATGTTTGAATTATGTCATTCATGTGTGCTTCAAGTCTATAAGAGCAAAGAGGAAGTGGTATATTGATCGTAGATGTTCATTTCACATAATGGGAGATAAAGAGAAATTTAACAAGCTTGATGTGATTCTAAGGATGTATGTTATGTCACATTTAGGGATAATGCCAAAGGAAAGATAGTAGGCATTGAAGAAATTAGTAACCCTTAATCCTTATATATTCATCATGTTTTGCTTATTGATGGTCTTAAGCATAATTTGCTTAGCATTAGTCAATTATATGACATGGGAAATAAAGTCAACTTCTATCCTAAAAATTTCTTTATTAGTAGCTTAGATGAGGACAATTTTAGTAGTGCAAGAGTTGACAATGTCTATTTTATTAACTTCAATAAGGTTGATAACAAAGACATTAAATGCTTAATTTATATCTCCCATGACACATGGACTTAGCATAAAGGTTAGGACATGTAAACTTTGAACTTTTGGATGATCTTAGCAAGCATGAACCTATAGTTAGGTTACCTAAACTCAAGTTCATAAAGGATAAGCCTTATGATGCTTGTCAAAAATTAAAACAATCCAAATCATCCATTAAGCTCCATAATGTAGTATCCACTTTTAGGCCATTTGAACTTATACATATGGATTTATTTGGTCCTACTAGAGTTGCTAGTTTAGGTGGAATACACTATGCATATATCTTGGTTAATGATTACTTTAGATACACTTGGGTGTGCTTTCTTGCTCACAAAAGTGATGCTTTCAAAGCTTTTGAAAATTTTTCAAAAAGAGTTAAAAAAGAAAAAGCTTTTGTATTTTAACTATTATAAGTGATCATAGAACCGAATTTGAAAATGAATTTTTCAAAACCTTTTGCAATGTAAATGAAAATGGAATTTCACATACTTTTTCTTCTCCTAGAACACCTAAAAAAATGGGTTATTGAAAGGAAAAATAGAACTCTAGTGGAAATGGCTAGAACAATACTTCATAAGTATAATTTACCTCTATACTTTTGGTTAGAAGTCATTAACACCTCTTACTACATTACAAATAGAGTCTTTAAAAGACCAATTTTAAATAAAACTTCTTATATGCTTTGGAACAATAGAAAACCTAAAATTTCATATCTTAAAGTATTCAAATGCAAGTGCTATATATTAAATACTAAGGAAAATTTTGGGAAATTTGATTCAAAAGTTAATGAAGGAATTTCCCTAAACTATGTCACCTTTAGCAAAGCATATATAGTCAAGAATTGAGTAAGCGTTGAGAAGGAAGAATGAAGAACATAAATATTTAAGGAGTTCGGATTCAACAATAATCCTATGTCTCCGCCTCCGCCTAACTTATCCCCAAGTTAGGATTTTATAATCACCCATAATCTTATTCATAAGATTAAGAATACATAAGAGTTTTATGGCTCAATCTTACAACCTTAAAACTTGAGTTTTCAAGGCTCACTCAAAAACCAAATTACAAGTGTTTTTAAGGCTCACACTAAAACCAAATTCTTAAGTATTTTAATGGCTAAACACTTAAACCAATTCCTTTAGAATAGAAACTCACTTCCCATTTTCTAAACCTAGAAAATAGAAGAATAAGAATTTCTATTATAATCACTCACCAATGCTCATAAGATTTATACACAAAGAATTTTTTTAAAGGAAAGTTTAAGAGCTCAATTGAATGTTTAAGAAAATAATGAATGATAAAAAAGTTTTCTTAACCTTTCAATTGAATTCTAAGTTGTGTCTATATATTAAAACACTTAAAAATTTAGTTTTTGGATGTATCAATCATGTCTCCAATATTTATAATTGATTTTGAATCAATTCTTGGACTTTTGGCAGCTCAAAGGATGCTCACGGGCAGCTCACGAGTGAACAATACTCGTGAGGAGCAAAAATATATTTGTTGCATTCAAAAATTCCTATTGGATGCTGTTAGTGGTCTGGTCATAAGCACTCACACTTGTGAGGAGCGCTCATGAGGAGTACTACCATTTTTTGGCAAAGACGTGCTCCAAAGGCTCAATTTAAGGACAACTCATGACCATCTTGAAAGATACTCATGAACAGAACTAAAGATGATCGATTCAACCAAAAATTTATTCATAAAAGTTATAGATAATTGTCTTATATTTCTATAAAACTTTGAATCACTTCAATTTGATATTTTTAGCTCAAGATATTGCTGAAATACCAAGAGATGTGAAAACTAAAATGCAATCTACATATGTTGACTTCGACTGAAGATTTGCATACTCAAATGAACTTGTATTTTGACAAGAAAGCTTAATTTGGAAAGCTTAATATGTTTAATTCAAATTTGAAGAAGCTCATTTTCTCATTTAAGAGCTCTAAATATGTCAAAAGTCTTCTTCAATCTCAGAGGTTCAATCAACATGAAAAGTCACTATTCATCCAAAAGTGTATATACTCGGTATATGTTTGGTATATAATTCCCTACACACTTAATTGAAATTATTAGTATAAAAATTGTTTATCAAAGTCCTAAATTAGGAGTTTGATCATGCAAATGGTCAACAAAAAGAACTCTAGCAGCTAAGGAATCTATGCATGTTGTATTTGATGAATCTAGCCCACTTGATCCTATAAAGGATGTGTGTAGTGTTGATGATATTATAGACGAGCTTATGGATATGAAAATTCAAAAAGAAAATGCTAGCCAGCCTTTAGAACTTGAAGGTCTAAGCAAGGAAGAAAGTGAGGAGATGCCTCAACCTATTTTGAAAGATGATTTTCCGAAGGATTGGCAATTCAAGAAAGCACATCCTTAATATCTCATTATTGGTGATGCTGCAAAAGGGGTAACTACTAGATCTCAAATTAAATCTATTATTAATTTAGCTTTCATTTCTTAAATTGAGCTAAAAAAATATTATTGATGCCTTGGGTGATGAATTTGAGGTCCTAGCTATTCAAGAAGAGTTAAATCAATTTGAGAGAAAAAAGGTTTGGACCTTGGTTCCTAGACCTAAAAATCATCCTATGATAGGCACCAAATGGGTGTTTAGAAATAAGTTGAACGAATAAGGTGTTTGTAGATGGTGGGATTTAGTGTGCATCTAAGATTTTAGCAACCGCGACACTGTTTGAGCTCAAGGCTCTAAAGAACACACTAACCACTGTCACAAAGAGATGGCATGGAGATGAGGAGTTTCCACGTAAGGTTATAACTAGGACAAATCGAAAAGGTGGTACTCGATTCCCTAAAAGAAAGCTAGCACCATAATCAGGAGATTCTGGATACGGAATACCAACTTCTTTTAGTCTTCTGTTCATTTAGAATTACTTTATGAATTACTAGATTATCCTCTATTTACATGCAATTTCATATAAACCCTTATTCTAGCAATTAACTCCAAGGCAAACCAGTCATGAAAATACAAGTAAATAATGCATTCAATCAAACATATAATCCCCAAGTTAGTCTAATATACATGGATTTTAATTAAATGAGCTAACTCTACATGTTTTTAATAAGTGAGCCTAAAGACTTATTCCTTTTAATTTTAATTAAATGAACATAGGTCTATTTATTTTAATTCTAAAAATGGCACTAAATCTACAATTTATGAATGTATTTAAATTAATGGGTCTAATGTTATATGTTTTAATGCTAAGGTGATCTTAAATCTACAAATGATAAAAAGGCTTTAAGTGGGCTAAGTCTAAATTAAATTAAACTAAATTAGGTGGGCCTATATCTAATTTATTAAATGGACCTAAGTTATCTCTAACCTAAAAATCTAATTAATTACGGGCCTAAAATGCATTTTAATTAATTAAAACTAAAAAAACCTAAATTTATATGAATTAATTAAAATCTAATATGGGCTTAAGGTCCAAAACACATAAGAATAAACAAACAAGCACAAAACACATAAAAATAAATAGACAAGCCCAAAACGAATAAAACATATTAAAATAATTAAATTAAATATCAAACAACTAATTAAATTAATTCCTTCTAAACCCTAATTTTCATTAACATGTAACCTAAATTAATCTACTTCCTCCATTAAATTTAATTAATTACCCAATTAAAACCCTAATTTTACTAACCAAATAAATAACATAAACATGCAATCACACATAATTCCACTATTCCCACTATTTAGGCTATTACAATAATCTATAGAAAATAATAATAAAATAATTAATACAACCCCAAAAATAAATAAACAAAATAAAACAATAAAATAAAATGATAATAAAAAACCCTAGAAACTATATCTCTACAAGGTCTTATCCATGGCATGGCATGAACCTCTTATATATTTGATTCTTCAAATATAATCATCATGTGTTTTCCTTCATAATCACCACAAAACGAATAAAAAAATTATGATTAGTGAATAAATAATAAAATAATATTAAAAATCAATAAAATTAAAAAAAAATAAATCAAATAAAATATAACAAAGAGCAGATGATGCTTATGAATGATTTTAATGGAGTGCTCCTCATATTTGTAGAGTCACTGTACTTGATAGGTCTTCGAATATAATTGTTTAAAATTCTTCAAAGATCTTTAATAAATAAGCAAAAAAATTTATAGGAATAATATTTTATTTTTCTCCCTCCCTTCTCTTTTTTTTTTCTCACTTTTTTCTTTCTTTTCTTATCTCTTTTTCTTTTGCTTCATTCCTTTTTTTTCTTTTCCCTTTCTTCGCTTCGTTTTTTCCTTTCTGCTACCCCTAGTTTTAAAGCCAAAACCCTCCTTATATAAGGATACGTCATGAAACCCTAGTTATAAATTGATTCATAAAAGACTTCTATTTCCTTAAAAACATTATCAAAATAATTTTAGGAGAATTTTAGACTAATTAGGGCTTAATTTATCTAGAAAATTCGAGAATTAACGAAAGAAGTCTAATTGTGTAATTCTGACTGGAATTGTGTAATTCCGACCAACTTTTTTAAACTTTTAATTATAGAAAGGTCCTTAAAAGCATTTAAGTTTTGCAATTAGATCCCTAAAAAGCATTACAACTTAGTCCATGAAAACATTAAATCGTTTCTTTAAAAAAATGCAATTAGACCTTTGAAGTTTCAAAGTTCAAAAATTGAAGACCTATCCATGAAATTTTCATCATTAGAGTCTTTTGTCGCATCCGTAACTCATCATCCTGAAGTTAAATGTCTATAGTTGCCCCCCTTTGTCGTTGTTTTCTTGAAAAATTGCAACAAAGTAAACTACCACCTAATTTCTTAATTAAAAGTTAGGATACTTACCTCTGCTTTATGAAGCTTTTGCTTATGAACTTGCTATACTAGGACGTACAACATTGATTTGAAATGACATATCATACTCGGTCATATGATACTGACTATACTCGATGATATAGTCTTGGGTGAAAGGAACTTATTACACTCAGTCATACAATGTTGACTGTACTTGGACGTATAGTTTGAATTGAAAAGGAACATCAAACTTGGTTGTATGATACTGATTATACTCGGCCGTATAATCTTGGTTGAAGATACATGGCATTCAGTCGTACAATGCCGACTACACTCGGTTGTATAGTATGAATTGAAAAGAAACATCACACTCAGTTGTATGATGCCGATTATACTCGGTCGTATAATCTTGATTGAAAATACATTGCACTAGGTCGTAAAATGTTGACTACACTTGATCGTATAGTCTATTTTGAAAAGAAACATCATACTTAGTCATATGATGCCTATGATACTAGGTTGTATTATACCTATTATACTCGGTCGTATAATCTTGATTGAAAATACATTGCACTCGGTCGTACAATGCTGACTACACTCAGTCGTATAGTCTATTTTGAAAAGAAATATCACACTCGGTCATATGATGCCAATTATAGTCGGTCGTATAATCTTGATTGAAAATACATTACACTTAGTCGTACAATGCTGACTACTCTCGATCGTATAGTTTGTTTTGAAAAGAAACATCACACTCGGTCGTATGATGCTAATTATACTAGGTCATGTAATTTTGATTGAAAATACATTGAACTCAATTGTACAATGCCACTACACTCAGTCGTATAGTTTATTTTGAAAAGAAACATCACACTCGGTCGTATGATGCCGATTATACTCGGTTATATAATCTTGATTGAAAATACATTGCACTCAGTTGTATAGTCTGAATTGAAAAGAGACATCACACTTGGTCGTATGATGCCAATTATACTCGGTTGTATAATCTTGATTGAGGATACATTAAACTCGGTCGTACAATGCCGACTACACTCGATTGTATAGTTTGTTTTATCTTATATGATTATGCTACAATCCATCATTGCTCGTAAATTGACTGCAATCCTTTCATTACACGCCTCTGATCATGTTGACTGGCAAATTTAATAATTCATTGAATTATTAAATTAGGATACATTGCAATTAAGGATTAAATTGCAAGGAAAAGAACATACTTAAACGCAAACCAAAAGCTAGAGGACTAAAGTGGATATTTGCCCCTTTAATATACACACTTTTTCCTTTTGCTAATTCATTCCCTCGTCTTCCTATCCTTCTTCATTTTTTCTCTTCCTTTTCATTTTCTCTTGATTTTCAAAATTTTCACTTTCAATTATTCTTTCATTTTAAGTTTGATTTTGAATCTATCTGATCCTATGGCTCACCCACAACGCATACTACATGGGAGTAGTTCCAGACAGTCAGATCCCATTACTTCACATTTGCATTTTCCTCAAAATGTTTTGGGACTCTGTGAAGGTGAAAATGTGCTTCCTTTAGCTCATTTACACCTTCATAGATGCTCTCAAGTTGGAGATGAGGTAAATTTTCTGTTTGCATCTTCGATTCTACAATAAATAAATTTATTTTAGTATGTAAAATTAATATGTTCATGCATGCAATTATAGAATATTTGCTATAATTTATAAAAAAAAATTGACAATTTAGAACCAAAATTTCAAAAACATGTTCAAATTTACTAAATTTCTCATTGGGATTCTGAATTTTGGATTGGAATTCTCAGATTTCCAATCGAATTTCTCATATTTCCAATCACAAATCTGGAAATTTAATCAGAATTTCAGATTTTTGATTAGAAATCTAAGAATCCGATAAGAAATCTGGATTTCCAATTGAAAATCCAATTTTTTGATAATACTTTTTTTAATGACATAAAAATAACAAAAATAAAAAAAATTGGGAGAGGAAAAAATACTCATGTGATTTTTTGAATTTCTCAAAAACCACTAAAATTCTCGGGTTCCTTTCACTTGGCTCGAGAATTATTTCATTACTTGTCTATAGAGGTAGTACAACATACCTAGGCATCTAGCTTTCGACATTTCATTGTTGCTTTTCCAACTACTCGAGGTAAGTCGGACCACTACTTGCTTTTTTCTCTTATCGAGAGGTGGATGAACACTACTCATACTTTCCATACATGAGTGGGTGAGCTGACTATTTCCCCAATGAGCTTCTGTGCTATTACTGGGATTGTATTTAGAGGTGCCCCACTCCTTTTTGATATCCATTACTGCACTCTCTCAAAGGATGCTAGGAGTCGCTATGTTCACGAATTGCTCGGGTTTGTTTTGGCATGGAAGAATCAGAAGAACAAGCTTCTTTCTTCTCTCATTTAGGGTTTCAAGAGACTACTTACCACTACACCTCACTAGATTCTTCACAAGGTGAGATGCTTTTTATTGATATTACTTGGCACTACTCTCTTTTGCGAGATTGGTCATGAGGTTGGCATCGCTCTTCTTGGTCCCCTTCAAGATCTTGGTATGATCACTACTTTAGATTAGGGATCTGTGGTGCTTGCTTATCTCTACTATAGGCTAAAATACTGTTTGCAAAGGTTCTGTGACAATGTGCAATTTATGGCACGTCTTACACGTATGTCTCTTATCCTTTTCAACTTTGCTCATTTGCACATTTTCCTTCTTATTTATTTTATTTCCTCTCTTTCAGATATGAGGCGTTGATATTGGAGTGATTTGAGGCTTTAGCACTATTAGCATTGATAGGAGTCTTCCCTTGATGCAGAGGTAGGGTTCCTCTCATCTTGCTAGCATTAAGCATGACTTGCAGACTTATTGAGATAAGCTAAACTCCTTAAAGTGGGACTTGGTAAGACAAATTTGATCGTTAGTATTTCATTAATTGTAAAATTTCAATAAACTTAAATAAATAAGTTTGCAGGTTAGATCAGATTGGTTTGCTGGTGCTGAAGACATTCAGCGATAAATTTTATGACAGCAGTTATAAGGTTTGAGACTATGAGAGTTATGCTCCTAGTTATGGTTGCCAGATATGGTATCTTGGTGAGCGTGTTTATCATTGGCATATGGGAACTTTCAGGAGGTGTGTTCCTTCTTCTATTCCCCCCTCGATGTTGCAGAGCAACAACATGACTGGTTCTGAGCTTAGAGCAGTTCTTGAGGGATATGACGCTTTGACTATGCTCAAGCATTCACATCATTATCAAGAGTACATTTGAGAGAATCTCCTGGAGTAGGTTCTTATAGACCCAACTGAGGTATGCTTTCTGTCACTACTTTATTTCATCTCTCTCATCCCTTCATATGACATTCACTTCTTGTTTAGATTGAAGGAGTCCCTGACACTACCAAGGGGGAGACTAAGGATGATACCGAGGAGACAGAGTAGGAGGTTTAGCCTGCTCATCATAGTGAGGCTGCTCATGGTGATACTTCCTCGAGTACTATTTTGGGTGATGTTCCCCCATTTGATAGGTCCATGCATTGTTGGGCTCTTATAGTGCAAACTTCTGTTGAGCGACATGTACTTTGATGTAACTTAGATTCCTAGTTTCTCTCCCCCTGATGCTTCACATGTGAGTTTAATTTGCATTTCCAACCCTACATAAACTAGCACTTATTATTGAATTAGTAAACTTAATTTCACCGGTCCCTAGGACACAAGCAAAGTATCTGTACGATCTTGCCTCTTCCTAGAGATTATTTACTATGCAGATTACAAATACTTTGAGGCTTAGTATTTTTAACAAATCTACCAATGTATGCATATTATGTATGATATGCATGATTCTGACTATTTTGAATGCAACATAGTTATGCAGGGGATCTTGAGCATGAGAATGAGAGGCTTCGATGATAGTTCACTGGTCTTGGTTTTGATAGTCATGATGTTGGGACTTTTATGCCCGCAGGTCAGAGTGACGATCCAGCTAGAGGATGGAGCCCTTAGCCAGATATTGGAGCTCAGGATGACTGATTTTCTTTAGGACTTGTGTTAACATGACTGTACTTTGGATGCTTCAGAATTGTTTCATTTTATGAATGAATTTTAGACTTTTATATTGGACCAAGCCCTTTTTTTATCCTGGAAATCTAATCGACATCCTAGATTTCAAATCAAAAATCTATAATTCCTATCAGAATTCCATATTTTTTATTAGATTTCTAGAATTTTGATCGGGAATTCAACTCTATTATGCATATTTTCCTGTTCCAACACAAGTTTGGTCTAAAAAAATTGAAACAAATCCTAATCTTGTCCGTCTTCTAAAAACACAATTGGGAAAATCCTAATCCCATCAACATCAACTTTTTTAGGCTATTTAAGAGTCATAGATGAGTCTATTGTGCATCCCTCTATTTATTTCTCTTTATCATGACACAAGCTACTCTTAGTTTGATGAGGAAATTTCTTAAGACCATGAACGGAGATGATTGGAACGAAGTGCTACCTTTCCATGCCAAATCCTTGAAGTCCCTTTAACACTTAAAAATAGACAACCATTTCTTACATGTTGATGCTACATTTTGGAATGCTAAGGATCATGTATTTAGATTCAATGGACAAGAGTCATGTCCATTAATTAAGGAATTTACTGCTATTCTTAGATGTTCATTAGATTCAACCGTTGCAATTGCTCTCCCTGATCTTATAATGGAATTTCCTAGTAGACTAGTAGCATTTTTCGATATGGCCCCGGATGTCATCTACATGCATGCACACAATACTGGTACTATTAGTCTTCCTTTTTTGAATACCTCTTACGACGCTAGGGATAAGGACAATGTTTCTTGGATCAAAACTATCACTTTCTGCTTATATGTCAATTTTTGCTAGTGTCTTCTCATGGAGATGCCGATGTAAGAATTATCAGTATCTTGGAACAAGTAGAAACATGAGCTAATCCTATACCTGTCATCCTTACTGGAACTATCACTAGGTTAGATAATTTCAAGGTTCAGAACCGACTCTTAGGCAGTTTGGTTCTCCTTAAGGTATATAACCCTTTTTTTTTTTTATCTAAGCTGCCTTCTTAAGTTTTTAACTTAGCTCTTTTTTTTATAGATTTGGTTACAGGAGAAGTTGAGTCTGCTTAATGCTCCCCCTAATGCTTTGGTTTATCAACCTCATCATTTACAGTCTCATCCTTTAAAGATAATGGACAAGCACAATATAAATCAATGGATTGATTGGATGAAAGGCCTTATTGATACTAAGATTGCTTGGATTTGTCCTTGGTGGATATTGAAATTCATAACCATAAACTTGTATGACTATTGTGTTCCTATTCTTGGGTTGCACTTTTTGACCTTTCTTTCTCCCTCACGCCTTTACTGCCAGTATGGTTGCCCCTAATTCATTATGGCTGTTACAACTAACTTTGAAAGCTTCCCTCTAAGACAAAACTTTCTGGACAAAGTGAAGAACTTGTGGCCTCGTAGAGCTTTAGAGCGATATATGCACCTCAATGTTGACATGACTACTAATGATGACTACAAAGCTTGGGTTGTCATGCAGTTTATAGAACCACCAGAATTTACTAGCTATAAAAGGACTCAAGCGTTATTAGATGAGTCACAAAGGAAAAAATAAAAATGATAATAGTGGTCTCATAAGTCTGATTTCTTTATGTTTTATTTTTCCTTCAAGCCTTTATGCTTTGTAATAAAGATAGAATATACAACATTTGACAGAAATATCATTCCAAATTATTTCATTAATTAAGGAAAAAATGAGTACATTTAATACATCATATGACATAACTCCTGTTATCAGCTAGTCCTTTCAAATTTTCTAACTGAACATTTTTTCTCACTTTTATTTCCCTAATTTCTGCTTGATAAGCCCTTTAAGAGTTTTCTAATCAGTGGGATCATTTCTTTTATTTTATTCCCTTATTTTTGCCTGCTAGCCCTTTATGGGTTTTCTGAACAGTGGGGATGTCCTAACTTTTGCCTGACTAGCCTTTTTAGGTTTTCTAGCCAGCAGACTCTTTTATTTTATTTTATTTTATTTTTTTAAAGGTAGTATTTCTTAAGACGATCCAAATTGATTGGCTCAGTGAACTCATTCCCTTATAGATCGGATATCTTTGCAACTCCTTTGGGCAAGATCGTCTTTACTAAATATGGTCCTTCCTAATTTGGTCTGAATTTTCCTCTCAGATCAAACACCATTGCCTTTGTCTACTTTAATACTATATCTCTAGCTTTTATCTTTCTTAACTTAACCCTTTTGTTGAAAGCTCCCACTATTCTCTTTTGATAAATTAGAGTGTGAAATAGAGCATCCATCCTTTTCTCATCTAGAGAAACAAGGTGATCGAATCTCTTTTATATCCATTCACTCTCAGGAATTTTTCCTTCCATAAAGATTCTCAAGGATTTAATTTTCATCACTATGGCAAAACTGCTTTACAACCATATACTAATGAGAATGGAGTTTGTCTTGTAGCAGTGTGTGTTGTAGTTTTGTATCCCTATAAAGCAAAAGGGAGATATTTAGACCAGTCTTTATACATTTTCATCATCTTAGAGAGAATCTTATTTATATTCTTATTAGCTGCTTTAACTGCACTATTAGCCTTAGGTCGATAAGGCGAGGACTTATGGTGCTCAATCTTGTATCTTTGCAATAATTCAGTCATTTCTGCCTAAAACTTAACACCATTGTCTGTCACAACATGATGTGGGACCCCATATCTACAAACAAGATTCTTTTCAATAAACCTTACCATCTGTTTAGCCTTCAAGTTACTAAAGGACTCTTATTATATCCATCTAGAGAAGTAGTCAATTGCAACTACTATATACTTATGCCCGTTCGAAGCAGTTGGTTTTACTTCATCTATTATATATATTCTCCATGCTGCAAAAAGCCATAGAGATATTAAACTATTTAGCACTGTAAGGGAAAGATGATTGAGGTTCCCATGTACTTGACATTGATGACATTCTCTCACTACTCGAATACAGTCCCTTTCTATGCTCATATAGTAATACCCTTGCCAAATCATTTTCTTTGCCAAAATCATCCTATTCATGTGAGATCCACAAACCCCTACATGAATCTCTCTCATTGCATTTTTTGCTTCATCCTTGTTGAGACATCTCAGTTGTATCCCATTCGACATCCTTTTGTATAATATCCCATAATGACTAGCATAATGGCATGCAAAAACATGAAGAGCATATCTTTCTTTAGAAGTTTCTTCATCTGGGTAATTTCCTTTCCTCTATAAATCTCTAGACATTATAAAACCATGGCTTTTCTTCTGGCCCTATTTTGATATCCTCACCATAACACGGAGCTTTCATTTTTATTATTACCAATGGCTTTATCATTGATCCTATCGGTTTATCCCACATTGAAGAAAGTGTTGCCAAGGCATCCGCCATTTAATTCCCATCTTTCGATAAGTGCATGAAGAGACATTTAGTGAAATTCTTCATTAGCTTTCTCAAACAGTAGATGTAAGGTTTCAACCTCTCTTCTTTCACTTCTCATTCCTCATTAGCTTAACTAATGACTAACATGGAATCTCCATAAACCAGTAGGTCTTTAGCTCCAACTGCTAACGTTGCTTCCATGCCGTAGATGCATGCCTCGTACTCAGCCATGTTGTTTATGACCATGAAGTCTAATTTCTTGGCCATTTGGATGGTTTCTCCTCTTGGTGTAACAAGAATTACTCCTAGCGCGGCTCCTCTATTATTCATAGCTCCATTAAAATAAAGCTTCCATTCACATTGTTCTATTGCTGCTAAGTTCTCATCTAAAAACTCTAGATTCCACTGCTCATTTACTTTGACTGCATTCTAGGCCAGAAATTCTGCTACTGCTCTTCCTTTAATGACCTTAGTAGTAATGTACTCGATATCAAACTCAGTTAAAAGTACCAGCCATCAAGACATCTTTCTAGTCAAAGCTGGTGCTTGAAACAAGTACCTAAAAGGATTTATCTTGGAGACAACTTGTACTTTGTAAGACTAGAAATAATGCCTTAGTTTCTTTATAGCCCAGATCATTATCAAACATGTCTTCTCCACTAGATTGTATTTTTCTTCATATGGTATAAAATTTTTTCTAAGATAATACACTATGTACTCCACTCCTTTTGGTCCTTCTTGAGCTAGCATTGCCCTCATTGCTTTTTCTTCTAAAGCCAAAAATAAGATTAAGAGTTTACCTTGCCTCAGTGGTCTTAACACAGGTGGGTTAGTAAGGTATTCTTTAATCTTATCAAAGGCTTTCTGACATTCTTCATTCCATTCCATTAGCTTATTCTTCCTCAAGAGCTTAAAGATCGTATCACAGACCATGGAAGTCTCACAATAAACGTACTGATGTATTGTAGTTTTCCAATAAACCCTCATACTTCCTTCTCTGTTCTTAGTGTTGGAATCTCCTGGATGACTTTGATCTTGTTTGGATCAACTTCTATTCCTCTATTGCTGACTATATGCCTTAATAACTTTTCAGAAGTTACCCCAAAGATGCATTTCTTTGGATTAACCCTTAGGTTATATCTTTTTTATTCTTACTAGGAACTTATCCAAAACCTCAAAGTGTCCATCTCTTATTTCTGACTTAACCATCATATCGTCATTGTACACTTCCACTTCCTTATGCATCATGAAATAAGGCAGTGGTTGCTCTTTGTTAAGTTGCTCCTACATTCTTTAACCCGAAGGGCATCACCATTTAGCAATACGTCCCCCATTCCATGATAAAATAAGTTTTGATCTTGTCCATAACTGCCATCGTTATCTAATTATAACCTAAGAACCCATCCATGAAGGAGTACATTGCACTAGATGCTGCACTATCGATAATCACATTAATATAGGGTAAAGGAAAGTCATATTTTGGACGTGCCTTATTAAGATCTTTGAAGTCTATATACATTCAGACTTTTCCATCTTTCTTGGGAACTGGTACTATGTTTGCCAACCATTGAGGGTATTCCACTACTTCTAAAAAGTTAGCCTGGATCTGTTTAGCGATTTCCTCCCTTATCTTTTCTATCCACTCAGGCCTCAACCTACGAAGCTTTTGCTTAATCGGTTTAGCTTCTAGATATATTGGAATGTGATGCTCTGCGATTTCTCTGTCTAACCCTAGCATATCCTTGTAGGACCAAGAAAATACTACCTTTTTAGTAATATTCTCTCAAATTTTTCTCTCTCTTCAGGAGTTAAATCATATGATATAGAAATGTGTTTTGGTTGTTCATTTGTGCCCATGTTTAATGAATCTAATTGAGTAGAATTAATGTCAAACATGCATGAATGATTATTATTAAAATGCATAAGACCATCAGGATCAACATCACATAAGTAAGCCAAACCAAAATTCATATCATTGACCACAAGAAAAATTGAGTTTTTTTCCTTAAACAAATCAGACGTTATTACATCAGTTTCTTCATAAAAAAACATCACTAAAACTATTATTAATAATACTAGCTAAATCCTGTGGTAGTTCTTCATTAGGTGGCAGACAAAGTAATTCTTCAATTTCCTCAACTTTCATCTTTTCAGCAATAGTCTTTATCACCCTATCTTTGTTGTCTTGTACCAGCCTCTCAACTATTTACTTTTTGAAGATCTCGAACCTAGGGATATCCACACCGGCTACTTGAATCGGCTCCATTTCTCCTAGATAGAACTTCTCCTTCTTTTGTGTGATAAAGTTATCCTTCAAAGGTGCCACATTCCTTTAGAGGTTATTCTCATTGAAAAACCTTCTCATTGCCATTTTTGCTACCAAACCCAATTCCAGTATAGCCCAATTCTCTTGTATCATCTTGGGTTTTGAATTTTGGCATTTCTAGGATGCCTTGCTCATGTTTTCTTAGTCCTTGTCTAGGTTAATAATTCATCTTCTCAATCATGCTCATAACCTTTGGATCCATCACAATTCCCTATGAGATCATGGCTATTTAAAAACCAGGAGGAGTAGCTACCTGCTTTTGACTATCTATAACTATAGACATAGTCTTGCCCATACTCGCATCTAAAGTTACAATATGCCCTTCATGTAGGAATTTCACCTTTTGATGCACAGTAGAAGGCACTCCTCCCAAAACATGATACCAAGGCCTACTAAATAGCAAGGCATAAGTAACAGGAATATCTAGCATTATGAATTCCACCATTGCTTTTATAGGCCAAATCTTTATAAGAGCCACAAATGTTCCCTCTACATTTCTCGTGCTATCATCATAAACCCTGATTACAAGGTTTGACTTTGCCAAATCCTTCACTTTCACTCATAGATTGGGTAAAATCCGTAGCGGACAAACATTAATTATGGACCCATCATCTACCATCACATAATTGGTGCTTTTCCCTCTCACTTCAGCTAGAATGAACAGAGCTTTATTATGATTCTTTCCTTCAATAAGTAAATCCTCATCAGAGAAAGTAATAACCCTATGCTTTTTCTCCATAACCTTGGCCACCATTGCTTCAAGGGTAGTAGTAGTTTCAATGTTTATCTTAGCCAGAGCCTTAACTAGAGCTTTTCTGTGGCTACTTGGGTGCATCAAGAGCTCCTAAATGCTTACATTTGCTTTCACTTTCTTGAACTATTCAAGAATCAGGTCATTGCCATGTTCATCTAAGTCTTCTCATTCAACAACTTCTTCTCTCTCTATAGTCTTCTCTACTGGTTTATAGCCCTTCCTACTTCTAGTAACATAACTGACTTCAGGATTATCAAGCCATACATTATATCTTTTAGTGCCTTCCTCATCATAATTGTACCAAATATTAATAGCCCCAATAGTCTGGTCCTTCTTTCCATCTTTCCATACTTCAACCATGCATTTCTCCTTTTTGACTAATAGCTTTTCATCATCGAACTCATCACCCCATCATGTAGGCTCGATTGTATCAATGGATATGTTAAAAAAAAGGTGGTTTAGAATAAAACACCTTATAATCAAACTTGCCTGAGGGTTGACCCAACAAGTCTTCTACTCTTTCCACATCTTTAAGGGCACTAAGAGATTTCTCATTGACTTTAAGGTTTAGATCCTCAAAAGATTTTAGCACTTCTTCCTCACTTACTCCTGAGTTGATCATTCTGGTTATTGGAGGTGGCATGTTTTGGTAATTTGGGAAAGGATTATTTTGGGTGTTTAGGTTTGAATTTGATTTCTGAAGGTCTATGATTTTTTTGGAATATATGAGGTATTGGGTTTTGTGTTTAAGGCACATGCAACAATCAATTAGGTGACCAACAACTTGGTGAAACTTGCAGTAACTGTTTGGGTCAAAGCCAGGGAGATTTAGGTTTGGTAGTCTAGTGGGGGTTAAAGGTCTAAGGAGGCCTTTTCGGGTGAGCTGGTCTAGGAGATTGGATAAGGGTTGGTTGAAGTTTGAGAATCTCTTAGGTTGTTGGATAGCATGAACTCCTACAATCCGACTAGTATTTCCTTGTTATGTGCCCCTAGTTGGGTAATTTCTCACTCCATTTCCCCTAGTGACCTTCTTTTTCTCATTTTTGATCTCTTCAGCTTGCAACCCATCATCATAAAGATCTAATAATGTCTTGGGATTCATCATCTGTAGCCTCTTAACTAGATTAGGTAGCACATTTTGGATTATCATCCTAACTTGATCCTTCTAAGCCAGCTTGTTCTTTATTAGTCCCGCCTTATTCATGAACCTGGTTAGAAAATCTGAGAATGACTCATTAGGCTTCTACTTAGTCAGTTCTAGATCCTTGATAGACACTTCGAGCCTAGTGTTATAGTTATATTACTTTAAAAAAGTAGTGTATGACTCTCTCTAGTCTGCACGGATAGACTTCTCCAACCCAAGATACCAATTGATAGCCATACCCTCTAATGACAGTACAAATAGCTTAGTAACCATGGATAAAGGAGCCTTAGTGGTGCTCATGGTTATTATGTATTGACTAAGGTGAATCCTTGGGTCCTTAGTACCATCAAACTTCTACAGCTGTGACATCTTGAATTTTTCAAGCAACTTATCCTCTCTGAATTGCAGCATGTCATCAAAATCAAATGAGTATCCAATGCCTTTTCCTCTCATCAATTCCTCCATCTTGAACATTTTCTTAGTCAGTGCTTTCATCTGTTTGGATTCTAGCTCTTGGACTTGCTCAAATGATTCCCTTTCTCAACCATATAACTCTTAACATCCTCGAGTTTCATTTCCCTAGCATTGTCATTGTCAGTAGGTGGATTGGTCACAACAGGTGGGTTGGCTGGACGAGTTGCAGCAGCAGCAGGTGGTGGCATCGATATGGCCAAAGCTTGTATTAACTCTTCTTACACCATCACTCTTATGTCATCCATCAGTGCTCCTTTGACATCCTCTAGGGTCCAGTTTTCTCCTTCATGTTGTTCCATCTCTTTGGCTTATTTTGGTTATGCAGCTTCTAGGTAGAGTAGATTGATAGGACTCCTTTCCAGTCTACTAAGGATCTTTTTTACAATCAATTATGGACTCGAATTAGTTCTCACTAGTCTACCACCCTTTCGACTCCAAACACAGGAAGACCTAGATGAATCTATAATGGCTAAAAGGCAAATGCTAGTATGATGCATGAGATGCATGCATGCATGCATGATGCACGTGCTATGCAATAAGTAACAAGTCAAGTTAGGTGTATATACATCCTTCAAACCTTATTCCTCCCGCACACGTATTCAATGGTGAGTCTCTTTTCTTAGGATTTTTTGTCTTGTTCTTAATATCAATAGGGGATATCAAGGACCGACATGCATGCCAAATCTCTCTTAAAGTAATAAAACATAGAAACAGTATTTCTAGGTATAAAAGCATAGCCCAATCTTTATTAGTCTTGATGGGCTTCTAAAGTATTGGCTTAGGCCTTTATAGATAAAAATACCTCATGGCAACATTCACAAGCAATTTTGGTAGATCCTAGGGGAAATAACTAAGCCATTATATATGGTTAAGGTCCAGTAAGAAGGTTAAGGTTCCCTTAGCAAGATGCCCTCCTTTAAGACTTGAGTTATAGGCCAAGGTTAGAGGGACCCAATATCCTTTGCAAACTCAAGAGAAGACTAACCCCTTAAGGACTTGGGTTACAAACTCTGGTAAGATGAGCTAGACAATCTCTCTTGAATCAAATTAAGGCTAAGAGTGATGGTTAGCTAATTTACAATCCCATGAAGCTAGTTGAATCATGGAACCATAAACCAACACCATCGGTTAATAGAGATATGCAGAATGAATGCAAGAATAATATAATAATTAATAAAATAATTCTAAAGAACACAAGTAGAATCAGTATCTCTTATCCCCAGTGGAGTTGCCATTATAGACAGTAGGGTTTAGCTTGCGTCTAAAATTTTAACAACTGCGACATTGTTTGAGCTTAGGGCTCTAGAGAACACACTAACCACTATCACAAAGACATGAAATGGAGATGAGGAGTGGCCACCCAGGGTTATAACTGGGACAAATCGAAAAGGTGGTACTCGATTCCCTAAAAGGAAGCTAGCACCACAACCAGGAGATTTTGGATACGGAATACTAACTTTTTCAGTCTTGTGTTCATTTAGAATTACTTTATGAATTACTATATTATCCTCTATTTACATTCAATTTCATATAAACCCTTATTCTAGCAATTAAATCCAAGGCAAACCAGTCATGAAAATACAAGTAAATAATGCATTTAATCAAACATATGGTCCTTAAGTTAGTCTAATACACATGGATTTTAATTAAATGAGCTAAATCTACATGTTTTTAATAAGTGAGCGTAAAGACTTATTAATTAAATGAACCTAGGTCTATTTATTTTAATTCTAAAAATGGGTCTTAATCTACAATTTATGAAGGTATTTAAATTAATGGACCTAATTCTACATGTTTTAATGCTAAGGTAATCTTAAATCTACAAATTATGAAAAGGCTTTAAGTGGGCTAAGTCTAAATTAAATTAAATTAAATTAAGTGGGCCTATGTCTAATTTTCTAAATGGGCCTAAGTTATTTTTAACCTAAAAATCTAATAAATTATGGGCCTAAAATGCATTTTAATTAATTAAATCTTAAAAAACCTAAATTTATATGAATGAATTAAAATCTAATATGGGCTTAAGGCCCAAAACACATAAGAATAAACAAACAAGCACAAAACACATAAAAATAAATAGACAAGCCCAAAAACAAATAAAATAAACAAGCCCAAAACGAATAAAACATATTAAAACAATTAAATTAAAGATCAAACAACTAATTAAATTAATTCCTTCTAAACCCTAATTTTCATTAACATGCAACCTAAATAATTCTACTTCCTCCATTAAGTTTAATTAATTACCCAATTAAAACCTTAATTTTACTAACCAAGTAAATAACATAAACATGCAATCATATATAATTCCACTATTCCCACTATTAGGGCTATTACAATAATCTATAGAAAATAACAATAAAATAATTTATACAACTCCAAAAATAAATAAATAAAATAAAGCAATAAAATAAAATAATAAAAAAAAACCCTAGAAACTATATCTTTACAAGGTCTTATTCATAGCATTCCATGCACCTTTTATAGATTTGATTCTCCAAGTATGATCATCATGTGTTTTCCTCCATAATCACCATAAAAAAGAACAAAAAATTATTATTAGTGAATAAATAATAAAATAATATTAAAAATTAATAAAATAAATAAGTAAAATAAAATAGAATAAAGAGAAGATGATGCTTATGGTTGATTTTAATGGAGTGCTCCTCATATTTGTAGAATCACCGTTATTGATAGGTTTTCGAATATTATTCTTCAAAATTCTTCAAAGATCTTTAATAAATAAAGCAAAAAGAATTTGTAAGGAATAATATTTTCTTTTTCTCCCTCCTTTATCTTTTTTTTTCTCGTTTTTTCTTTCTTTTCTTCTCTCTTTTTCTTTTGCTTCGTTCCTTTTTTTTTCTTTTCCTTTTCTTCCCTTCATTTTTTCCTTTATGATCCCCTTATTTTCAGAGCCAAAACCCTCCTTATATAGGAATACGTCTTGAAACCCTAGTTATAAATTGATTTCTAAAAGACTTCTATTTCCTTAAAAACATTATCAAAATAATTTTAGAAGAATTTTAGAACAATTAGGAGTTAATTTATCTTTAAAATTAGAGAATTAGCGAAAGAAGTCTAATTTCAACCGGAATTGTGTAATTCTGATCAAAATTACATAATTCCGATCAAATTTGGTGTAATTCCTATCAGAATTACATAATTTTGATCGAAATAGGTATAATTCTTATCTGAATTAATTACAAAAAGGTCAATGAAAGAATTTAAGTTTTTCAATTAGATCCCTAAAAAGCATTGCAATTTAGTCCATGAAAACATTAAATCCTTTCTTTGAAAAAATGCAATTAGACCTTTGAAGTTTTAAAGTTCAAATATTGAAGATCTATCCATGACATTTTCATCATTGGAGTCTTTTGTCGCATCCATAACTCATCATCCCAATAGTGGGTATCTATGGTGTCATAACTATAAACAAAGCTAGACTAGTAACTAAAGATTATAATGAAGAGGAAGGCATTGATTATGATGAAATCTTTAACCCCATTACAAGATTAGAAGCTATTAGAATGCTACTTGCATTTGCATCTTTCATGGATTTCAAATATTTCAAATGGATGTTAAAAGAGTATTTCTAAATGATTTCATTAAAGAGGAGGTTTAAGTTGAACAACCTCTGAGTTTTGAAAGCTCTGATTTTCCTAATCATGTGTTTAAACATTCAAAAGTATTATATGGATTAAAACAAGCTCTAAGAGCTTAGTACGAAAGGTTGAATAACTTTTTACTAGAGAAAAGATTCTCTAAAGGAAAAGTTGACATAACTCTTTTAATAAAAAATTCTAAGCATGACTTACTTATTGTTCAAATATATATTAATGACATTATATTTGGTGCTACTAATCATTACTTGTGTGAGAAATTTTCTAAGCTAATGCAAGGAGAATTTGAGATAAGTTTAATGGTTGAGCTTGAATTCTTCCTTGGACTTCAAATCAAGTAATGAAAATATATGATCTTCATAAACCAGACCAAGTACACAAGAGACATTCTTAAGATGTTTGGCATGGATAGAGCTAAATCTAGCAAGACTCATATCAACACCATAACTAAACTTAACAAGAATGAGAATGAGAAACTGATTGATGAAAAGTATTACAGCGGTATGATCAAATCCCTTATTTATTTAACTGTAACTAGGCTAGATATTATATATGCCACTTGCTTATATACTTGTTTTCAATCATGTCCTAAAAAGTCTCATTTGAATTCCATTAAGAGAATTTTCAAATATCTTAGTAAAGCCTTGCATTTAGGACTTTGGTACCTTAGGAGTCTTCCTTTAACTTAATTAGTTATTCAGATGCAGACTTTGTCAGTAGTTTATTAGATAGAAAAAGCACTTATGGAACTTATTAATTCTTGGGTAATTGCATAGTTTCTTGGTTTAATAAGAAACAAGTTTTGGTTGCCTTATTCACTGTGAAAGCTGAATATATGGTAGATAATTATTATTGCTTACAAATCTTATAGCAAAAACAATAACATACGAACTATGGCATTGATCTTAATCCTATTCCCATCAAATGTGATAATATAAGTGCTATAAATCTTAGTAAGAATCCTATTTAACACTTTAGAACCAAGCATATAGACATTATACATCATTTTCTTAGAGATCATGTACGCAATGTGGTGATATCTTGCTTCAATTCGTTGATGTAAATAATCAACTTGTAGATATTTTCACAAACTGCTCAATAAGGAGAGACTAAATTTCATTAAGCATGAACTTTGCATGATTGATGGTTCTAGCTTGCATTGATACATATGTTCTATTGACAAATTTTTTTCATTTTAATGATATTATTTTGGTTGAATTATATGTTTATTTATTTACTTTTTGATTAAAGTATTGAAGGCATATAAGATATGACATGGTTGCATATGCGTTATGACTTGATGTTTGAATTTCTTCATCCATTAAAAATGTTTTAAAATTATTTCCTTATTTTTTAATTTGTTTTTTAATGATTGAATTTAATTCAATTAATAAATTATTTTAATAATTAGCAAAAAAAAAAAAACTTTTTGCTCATTAATGCACGAGTATAGCCTTAATTCTCATTTAATACTTCCTATTCTTTAATTAATTCAAGATTTATGTGCATTTAGTTTGCAAGGACTAAATTACAGCAAATTTTAGGCTTAATTGTAACCTTCTTAAAAGTTCAAGGGTTGTCACGAACCATGTCCCAATCATGACAATGCTTGATTGATCAGGACACTCGTTCAATTCTTAAAATCATTTTTTCTTGAACTAATCCCAATCAATATCCCGATCATGATATTGCTTAGGACATTCATGTCCCAACCGAGATAGGTTATGTCTCGACTAGGACATTATCTTAGTTGGGACATCGATCTTGATAGGATTAGAAAAAATGAACTAATGCATTGAATTGGCACATCAATCCCAGTCAAAATTAGTTTTTGAGGCACTTTTTGACCAAAATTCAAATTCTTATCACTCTCTCTTCCTATTTCAAGTCTATAAATACTCTCTTATTTATTCTTAGGTTTTTCCCCCTTCTTTTTTCAATTTTCTTTATATTATTCTCTTCTTCTTCTAGTTGTTCTTAGCAATAATTTTTTAACAATAGCTTATAAGAAACCTACAAAGGTTCCTATTTCCTCCTCTCAAAACCCTCCTTCCAAGAAGGACAAACCCAAGAGATCACACTCTCCTAAAGACATCAATAAGAGAGTAAGTCACTTTTAAAAGAGATCCTGTATCCCTTCAAGATTTATGCTCCATCCATTATGATGATGCTAACCCGTACTTCTCTATGCATTTCAAGTTAGGTGGTAAAGATTGGTTACAAATATTTTGATACACTCATTAACTTCATAAAAGAGGATCATATTCAGGTTAAGGCAAATTTGCTTCCCCATACTTTTTGGAATAATGTCCATGCCATGCTCTAAGTTTCTCCGCCGGCCACACTAAAGCCTCCTATCTCAAATTAAAAGCTTTATGGTATATCCATCGTTTCCTTACCTATTCTATAAATGGTAGAGCCCTTATTAATGAAACACTATGTCTTCATGATATTTTTATTGTCCATTATCTTATTAATAATGAATCCATTGCTTTGGGGAGATTTTTAAAATGGTAATTGTGGCTAATTAGTGATAGTTTAACCAGTGCAATTTTTGTTAGTGGAATTGTCATAAAATTGGCACAATTCTATGGCATTGAACTCTTAAGTTTTCCCTTTACCAAACCCATACTTCTTGATGATACCTTCATAAAAAAAAACTCCTAAAAATCCTCCATGATCAACAACTAATGGGTTTGGAAGCATGACCTTGGTGAAGGTGAAAACCTTAAGTCTCTCTTTCAAGAAATTAAAGAATTTAAATGCAAAGAAGGAGGTGAAGAGGAACTTGAAACTCAACCATATGGTGCTCCTCCAAGGAAGAGAATAAGATAAGAAGGCACTTCTTCTCAAGGCCCTCAACCTTTGGTGATGAGCCTCAATGGGTGGAGCAACTATTTAATCGAATTAGCTTGATGGAAAGCAACTTCAATTCTAGATTTGATCAAGTTGATGCAAGCATAGCTCATCTCCAACATGATGTGCATTACTTGTATGAACAACAAGGCTATGCTTGTACCTATGCTCCATTCCCTCATCCTCCTTCTCCTCCACCTCAAAAAGATGCTCCTCATGATGATTGATTGTCTTCTTCTTTATTTTATGTCTTTTGTTGTGTGTTGTACAAGTTATGTTTTAATTTTATCTTGCTTTATATTTATGTTTTATTTATGGTTAGTTTTCGTTTGGTTTATGTTTTTATTTTAAGTTTATGTTTAGTTTCTTTTTTTTTCATTTATTTATAGTACCTTAAATTTATATCTCTTTCCTTTTATGTAATACAATGTTATTTTCATTAATCATTTTTTTCATTTTACCAAAAGGGAGAGAAATTATTTAAGTTTGCTTTCATATGAGTATGTACTTATATTTATCCATTTATCTTTAAATTCCTTTATTTATTTATTTATTTGAGTTTGCTTATTACCTTAATTTAATTAATTTACATTATGATCATATTATTTATCCATGCACACATTGAGGGGGAGTAGAACTAAAATGAAATTCATATATTAAATAGGAGTTCAAAGCATCACACACACTTGTATGTTTATTTTTCTCAAACTCAAAATAGGGTTGTCAAAATCAAAAAGGGGGAGATTGTTGACCTTTTGTAATAATCAATTGTAATTAAACTTTGTTTTAATCTTAAAAAACCATATTTTGAACATATAATATCTTTATCTTAAGTGTGTATAAGTTAGGGTTCACTTGGAAATGAAGAAAAATCAAAGATTATTCAAGTTTGAGAATCAGTCCTTACCAATGTCCTGACCAAAACATCACCTAGGATATGGCAATCCCGTCGAGGACCAAGCAAGCTCGATCAGGACCAAAATAATTGGATTTTGAAGCTTAGGATATAACTAATCCTGATTGATATCCCTCCTGAGACATTAACTGGGACAAGTCAGTCTCGACTGAGACTCAAGTTGCAATTTTATAAAAAAATTACCAGTACCCATCCTGATCGATGTTTTAACTAGGATGGTATTCGAGACATCAAGTCCCAAGCAATGTCTTGATCGAGACCAATTTTTATTACCTTTATCTCTAATGGTTTTGTCAGCTCTAATAAATAGTTTTATAAAATGTCTAGACCAGGACTGAGAATATCCCAACTGGGACTAATGACATTCCCGTAAAAAGTTAAAGAACAATTAATAAAGAAAAATAAAGCCATGGATGAATTGAATGAGCTCCAATAGCTATATCCTTATGTTTTTCATTATGTATACTTTTTATTAAACCTCATTTAAAAGGTTAGAAAGGTTAGTGAACAACTTCTTCTTAGCATTTAATTCTCTAAAGCTTTAAACATTAATTCTTTTTATAATCAATTCTAATTAATTGTTCTTTATGTGTTAGACTAGGTTCTTCTTCTTCTTCTTCTTCTTCTTCTTATATTTCTTGGGTTTAAGAAAGGGAAGTGAGGAACTAGCTCTAAAGGGATTTGGTTCAAGTCTTAGCCATTCAAAACACTTGGTTTTCTTTTTTTTTTTTTTTGGTTTTAGAGTTGGAAAAGAAAACTTAATTGTGTAAGATTGAAGATTGAGCCTTAAAGTGTTGTAAACCCAATCTCAACTAATAGAATGGAGTGAGTGTTAAAAGTCCTAACTTGGGGATAAGTTAGGAGGGGACGTAAATTCATTTATGAATCAAACTCCTTCAATATTTGTCTTTGATTCCCTACTCTCTTAATCTCCTTTTAATCTTGCTTAATTTTTTTAAATTATCAAAGAGCCTTATTCACCCCATAAGGCAATTACACTCTTTCTTCGGGGTAAGTGTGATTAATATGTTGTTCACCTTACCTAGGGATCTCTCCCACTTAAAGACCTCTTTAACATAATTACAAAAGTTCTACTTCACATGGTTCCACTACATTTGAAAAAGCCAGCATGAAGTCTGTCAACTCCTAGCACTTTAAAAGGGTTCATATCGAAGATGGCCTTATTTATCTCATCACCTCAGACCACTTGTTGAAGAGTAGTCTAACTGTCGAACTAGAGAGAAGGAAAATAATTCCAAATACAAAGGGTAGGGGTGAAGTGTTGTTTAAAGTATAAATGCTTTTGAAAAACATCATTGCTTGATTTTTCATTTCTTCTTAATCTTCTATAATCTCACCATTTTCATTCTTTAGTTGCATTATACAATTTCTCCTTTTTCTCTCCATAGTGCACTGATATAAGAACTTGGTATTTCTATCACCACCAAAAACATAATCCTTCTTTGATTTTTAGAGCCAGTATACCTCTTCGTATATGAGTCCTTCAAGTTCTTTCTTTAAATTGGTTTTAAGATTAACCAAATTGAAAGAGTTATAATGTTATAGAGCCCTTTGATGCCACATGGCCTTGCTAATAATCTATTCTTGCATTTAAAAATGTTCTTAAAGGTACTTATATTCCATTAATGGATGAAAATCATAAAATCCTGAACAGTTGTGAGACAATTATCATGGTGCCTCCAACTTGACTCCATCAGCTGCTTAAAATCTAAGTACAATAACCAAGCCACTTGAAAATGGAATAGTTTGTTTATGTGGTTCCTAGGTTACTATAAACTCATCTTTGACAATAATTGCTAATGATCAAAGTGGAGTTTAGGAAGGTGTATCACCCTTATTTTAGTATACTTCTGATACTAAGCCCATTACACATAGCCTGATCTAACATTTGAAAAAGCCCATCCTAAGACTATGTAAAGGCCCCAAATATCCAAAGTCATATATGCAAGCATTATTGAACCATTAATTTTTTTTTTGCAAACTCCACTTCTATTAGCTGCACCACCTTTTTATTTGAAAACATGAAGAAAAGCATTAAAATCTCCACATACGAACCATGGTCTCATAATCCAATTTGATAATCTATAATGGTCCCTATATAAAACACTACGAATATCTAGATTGAAGTTGGCATAGATTAGCATAACAAAAAAGGACTCATTAGCTCTTCTTTTTATCAATATATGCACAAATTGCTAATGACTCTTTACTACTTCTACATCAAATGTTTAATTCCAAAGCAGCTATATACCCCTTGAGTAACCTCTTAATTCCACTCTATGTAATCTCTCATATCCACTTCTATTAATAAATTGGCCAGCCTTAACACCACTTGCTTTAGGCTCCAAGACATTTATAACATATGGTTTATTATTTTGAATAATAGCCTTAAAAGTTCTATAAAATTTTATGGATGTCACCCTTTGCACATTCCAATAAAAAAATGATGGATTCACTATGATACAAACTCAAGAGGTCTGGATGCACTAGAAAACTATTAAGACTCAATATTTATTTTGACAACCCTTATTCGCATCCCTTCATCATCTATATCCGAGACATGGTCATAAGATTCCAAATCTTCATCTGATTTATCAACCTTACTGTCTGACTCCTTATTCTCATCATTAAGAGGTTCACTATAATTTTTCCTTTCACCACCTTCCCTGCCCTTCATATAATCACCATAAAGTTCAAATTTATATAGGTACCAGGGTTTCTTAACTCTTTGTAGCTGAAATGGACCATAATATGATTTTTTAGATCCAATTTAGGTCCATGTAAAGTTATTATCTTAGCCAAATGGCCCACTCTTTAAGTCTCTCTAGATCTTGGTCTATTATTGGGCTCAACATGATTAGAATTAACCATACTGTAAATCCCTTTAACTCTCCTTTAAATTAGCAAATATCTTTACATTTTGTATTATTAGTTTTGGAATTTTTATTAATAGGAGGCTGACTTCTCTTATCTCTACCTATATCTGTCAGAATTTCCTCCTATAAATTATATATGTTAACATTAGCTAGTACTGCAAATCTCAAGCTTTTTTTTTGAAAGAATCCTAATGAATCATAATCCTTAAAAGTATTTCTTTCTTTTCTAATGCCCCCTTGCCTTTCCTAAATGCAATCATCCATGGTCTAAAATTAAAATTTTCATCTTAACCATCTATACCTACCGTTGGTTCCTCACCCCCTTGAATTTGGTTGGTTTCTTCATCCATGTTCACCTGATTTGGTCTATATGGACATAAGCCACTACCATGGCCATATTTACCATAAACATAACAAAATCTTGGTAAGCACTCATATTTTACCTTTTGAACCTTTCCATCTAAAGAAGAATTAAGAACAAATAGGTTTCTCAAGGTCTATCTCAACTGCCATCTGAGAAAATTTGCCCCGTTTTGCTATCTCTATATTATAGTCAATCTGGATAGCTCTACTAATCAATTAACCTATTAATCTTAAAACCCACTTATGGCAATATTGTAGAGGCATTCTAAGTAGGTCTAGTACAAATAACAACTGAGTTTATTCATTTGTCTACACTATCAAAGTATGGTATCCATGATTGAATAACTAAGTAATGACCCATGATAACGCATAGGCCATCTATCAGAGCATATTGAGCATTCAATACACCTTTGAATATGACTAGGAAGTAATCGTTCTCTAATTCAATCACATTGAAGCATTTAGTTGTTTCCCATATAATCTCTAGTTTAGCACATAGGGTTTTATACTTAATCGATCTCCCTAGTAGTTTTACCATAACTGCATTCTCTTATGGTTTTGCAAGAGCCTTATGGACTTTCTATGAGAAGCAAATTCATAGGATTCTCTGGAAAGAGTTCCAGAGGGGGGTGAATAGGACTATCGAATAAAAATGAGAAATTGAAAGAATTCTTTGCAAGAATTGAATGGAAGTTAAGAAGGAAGAATGAAGGACACAAAGATTTAAGGAGTTTGGATTCAACAATAACACTACATCTCTATCTAACTTATCCCAAAGTTAGGATTTTCAATCATCCAAAATCTTATTCACAAGATTGAGATTACACAAGAGTTTTATGGCTCACTCTTATAACCTTACAACTTAAGTTTTTAAGGCTCACTCAAAAACCAAATCCGAAGTGTTTCAATGGACAACACTTAAACCAATTTCTTTAGAAATGAATCTAACTATTATTCTAATCTATCCTAAGATTTATGATGAAGAGAAATTCTATTTCTAACACACAACTAACTCTCATAAGAGTTATACAAATAAAGAATTGCTTAAAAGAATTTGAGAGCTCAATTGAATGCTTAAAAGAGAATGAATGATAAACAAGTTTCTTAACCTTTCAATTGAACTCTATGGAGTGTTTATATAGACAAACACTAAAAACATATGGCTATTTAATGTATCAAAAAATTCTTCAACATCTATAATTGACTTTGAATCAATCTTGGACTTTATTTTGTCAGAATGTCGCTCACGGGTGAACAGTGCTTGTGAGGAGCAAGCTTTGGCTCATGAGGAGCAAAAATAGTAGCTGTTGCATTTAAACAAATCCATTTGAAGCTAACAGTACTACCCTTACAAGCTAGTCATGAGCGGCATTGCCCCTTTGTTTAAAATAAATAATAAAAGGGGATAACTCATGATTGGCTCATGAGTTGCTCATGAATGGGACTGAAGAAAATTGAATCAACCTAACCTTTCTTCCTGAAAGTTATAGATCTTACATTTCTATAGCACTTTGAATCACCTTAATTGAACATCTGTAGCTCAAGATATTTCTAAAATACTAAGAGCTATGCAACCTAAAATGAAAGCTGCATATGCTGAGTTTGACTCAAGATTTTCATACCCAAATGAGCTTGAATTTTGACAAGTAAACTCAATTCAGAAAGCTTAAGATGTTTACTTTAAAAGTGAAGAAGATCATTTTCTCATTATAAAGCTCTAAAGATGTCAAAAGCCTTCTTCAATCTCAGAGGTCGAATTAGCCCAAAAGATCAATATATATCCAAAAATGTATATTTTTAGTATATAATTTCCTACACACTTAGTTGAAATCATTAGTATCAAAATTGTTTGTCAATGTCCAAAATTAGGAGTTTGACCATGCAAATGGTCAATAATCTCCCCCTTTTGGCTTTGACAACCAATTTGAAAAGACAATACATAATGTCTATAAGTGTCAAAAATAAATGACATGAATGATTATGCATTGTATTGAATAGCTCCCCCTCTTAAAATAAATAGATGCAAAATGAGAAAATATTGTACTCCCCTTTAAAATATGCATAAATTCAATATTTATCATATATCATAGCATATAAATAAATGAATTATCATAGCATGTATAAGGGTTAATATAACATGTTTTTAAAAAAATTAAATAAACATAAAGGAGATAATTTTAGAAAGGATACTGATTGAAATAAAAATATTTATTTCCTTTAATAAATGTATTTCTTTATTTCTCCTCCATTTTGGATATGATAAGAAATATAAGTTTAATACTTTATTCCCTTTTAAAAAAAATAAAAACAACATAAAAATTTAACATGAGGGACAATGCCTATCAAGACAAAGGTGTTAAAAACAGGATAACATGATCATTAAACAATTATGCTAAACAACATGAAGGAAATAATTTTAAATATATATGTAATGCATCACAAAAATAGTATGTATGCTATATTGAAACATCATATGATCATGTAGAGCTTAGCTAGCCAATCAATCATACATAATCATGTGGTACTTAGCATATCACAAATACAAACACAATTATAATTTTTTATCCCCATAACTTCTTCTCCTCCTTTATCAAAGACAAAAAGAAAAGAGATAGATTTAAGGGGAAATTTATCTAAAGGAGCCAAAAATTCTAGAGGGAATAAAAGATCAAAAATCAAAATAATGAAAATAAAGATACTCAAAATCTTTATAAAAAATCATGTTATTCATTAACAAAGTAAGCAAAATAAGGCTTTTTATCATAAGGACAAAACTAGCTATACTTACATTGTTACTATACATGCATAAACAAGATTATGTAAAATAAATTCAAATAGTTTTCTCCCCCTATTTTAATGGATTATATTACTAACAAAAACACATCTTTGAAAATAATTCCTTCTTAAGAGGAAATTAACTAAGTATATATGCAAACTTAATTATTCCTCCTCCTTTGTCAAAATACAAAGATATACCAAATCTTAAAAAAAATATTCATGCCTTATTAAAGATCAAAACAATTTCTAAGAAGTATTTATACATGAAAAAATTAAACATGAATTTTGGATATATAAAAACAATTAAAAATCATGCATAAATACAATAAATAATAAATTAAACAAATTCAAATATTTCTCTCACTTTATCAAAATGCAAAAATAGTAATAATAATAAAAATTGCATTAAAAAGGATAGAGTTACAATGATATTAAGATATCAATAGTAGACAAGACATAAAACTAACAACTCATGGCTTATATCCAAAAAATATCTAGCAGATAAACAGAACTAAAACTGACACAAAATAATTATAAAATAGACTAACAACTCATGGTTTATATCTATAAAATAAACCAAACCTATACTGATGAAAAATAATCATAAAACAAACTTAATAGCTCAAAACTTAGATATGGAAAGTATACTGAAAATAAATAGAAACTTGCAAAAAACAAACAAAATAAAACATACTGAGTTTATGTTTTCATTAAGTACAACATGATTTCACATGAGAATAGTCCAAGCATCAAATAAGCATAAAATTTAAGATAAATTAGAACCATCAATCATGCCAAGTTTATGCTTAATGAAGTTCAATCTCTCTTCATTAAGAGGTTTGGTGAAGATATCTGCAAGTTAATTATTTGTATCAATAAATTCAAGTGAGACATTACCAACTTGAACATAATCACGCAAGAAATGATGTATAATGTCTATATGCTTAGTTCTAGAATGTTGAATGGGATCCTTACTAAGGTTAATAGCACTTGTATTGTCACATTTGATTTGAATGTGATTAAGTTTTATACCATAGTCCAACAATTATTATTTTTGCCACAAAACTTATGAACAACAAAGACTTGCTACAATATATTCAGCTTCTACAGTGGATAAGGCAACCAAAACTTGTTTTTTACTAAACCAAGAAACTAAACATTGTCCTAAAAATTGACTAAGTTCCAAAAGTGCTCTTTCTATCTAGTAAGCAACCAATAAAGTTTGCATCTGAATAACTAATCAAGTTAAAGGAAAAGCTCTTAGGATACCAAAGTCCTAAATGCATTGTACCATAAAGATATTTAAAAATTCTTTTAATAGCATTCAATTGAGACTCTCTAGGATTTGACTGAAATCTAGCACACAAGAGTGCAGCAAACATAACATGGGGTCTACTAGCAGTTAATACAATAAAAATTAGGCCTTTTAGCAACGGATTTTTCCATCGCTAAAACAGGAAAATTTGTCGCTAAAATTCTTAGCAATGGAATTCGCGAAGGATTTTTATCCGTCGCTAAAATTTAGCGACGAAATTTAAAAATCCATGGCTAAATTAGTGATGAATTTTAAAAATCTATTGATAAAATTAGCAACGGATTTTCGAATTCCATTGCTAATTTAGCAAATTGTAAAAAAAAAAAATTAAATTCATATTTTGTCACTTAAAATCAAATTTAGTACCTAATATAAAATTAAATATTTTTTGAAATCAAATTATAGTAATTTAGAAATTTTAAACTAATGATTGAAATCAAATACCATTAAATATTTTTTTATAAAAGTACACATCTATTTCAAAATAACCATAAATTCAATACATTGTTCTAAACATAAAACCCACACAATTTAACATCATTAGTTATCCAAATTAACTACATCATAAATTATGCAAAACGATTATGGACATGTAGCATCATGATTTGGACATGTAAATGGTGGAAGATGAGAGTTAAGTTGAGACTGTGAAAACATATGCATAAACCTCTCCACATAGAAGAAAAGTTTTCCTTTAAAGCTAATTGAATAAATAAAATTTCAACATAGATTACCATAAAAATTATAAATTGATTCAAAAAATATCATCTTATAAGCTTGAAAAGAACAAATCATGAAAATTTTAGTTTCCTCAAATTTAACAAATTATAACCTAATTTTGAAATCAAGTTATATAATGTAACGAGATATTGAAATTAGGTCAAGAGCTTTCATAAACTGATTTCATAACCTCAAATTATAACCAATAAATTGGTCAATGATACAATGTTGAAGTTTAATTTTCAGTCCATATAGCAAAAATTTTGACAATAATTCATGCATACACCCATTTATCATAAGATAAACACATAAAATAGTCATAATAGCATAACAAAAAAAGTCAAATAATCAATCAAGCTAATAAAGAGATAAATAAATACTTTAATAATTTTCATGTCTGAATTGAATGGAGAGCAAAGGAAGAGAGAAGAGAATGGAAAAAATAACTCCTTAGGCAGCTAATATTAGATTATGGAGGGAAGGTTATGCGACCTATAATTTGATAATGAAATGAAGGAAGTCAACCAATTGAGAGAATATAGAAGTAAAGAATTAAATTTATAAAATAAAAAACCCTAAGAATTAAATTTATAAAATAAAAAACCCTCCTCCCATTACTATATAATTTATGACTGAATCAAGCAAATAGAATTAACTGAGACATGCAAGCCAAATAATTAGCGAGTTGATAACTCTCATATATTCCAGTATTTTTTTTTCCAAATCATAAATTATAGTTATATGGTCCAAATTGTACCATAATTAATGGCATTGTATAATAAAAACAAATAGAATTTATTTTGCAAAAAAAAATGCTAAAGTTGCAATGCCCAAAAAAAAAAACATGCTAAAGCTTATAGCACCAAAACAACATAAATAATATAGGATTAGTATTAGATGCCTTATTCCAAGTTTTTCTATTTTTATTTAAAAATTATTTACGTCATATGTTCGCATAAAATGCACTTGGATATCTTCTAAAATAAAAAACAAGAAAAAAAAGCCTAAATTTATATACAATTTCACTTCATTTTCCTTCACTTTATGAAATTTTCTTACCAACCAAACAGAATTTAAAAAATCCCAAGAAATTAAGCTAAAAAGAATAAAAAAATCAACCAAATTATCTTGTTGATGAACAAATGAGAGCTATGATTAGAGAAGTAGAGGTTTTAATGTACCTTGGTGAGGGTAAGGGTGACAGAAGTAGAAAAAGAAGATGATGATGAATGGTGGTTGCGATCTGCGATCTGCTGGTATTGACAGGCATTATGATTGGCAAGAGAGAACGGACTAAGGTTACATGTAGATGGAGAACTTAATTTAATCGATAGGGTAGATTCAACAAAAAAAAAAAACTAATGGCAGAGATAAATAGCAAGGTCACATGCGATCAAGATCAGAATCAAGGGGAGGACTGTGCGAATTGAGGGAAGGCAGGGGCGGAGCAATGGAATCAACGACGTTTAGGCTTTTAAGGAAATGATGAAAATGATTTGTTTTAGGTTTTTAATTGTAAGATTGTTTAGTTTAGAATAAAACTATGTCGTTTTATTATAAAATGATGTAGTTTTGTGTTAGTAAGAGTTTTTTTTTTTTTTGGAAGAAAGTAAGAGTTTTTTTAGTATATTTATAATCTCAATTATACATATTTAAAATTAAATGAATTACTATAATTTGTGAATTGTAATTACAATTATATTTATCAAATATTAATACTTAATAGTTTAGTTTTATTAATTTAGTAATAATTTTAATTAATATTATATTTATTTAATAATAATTTAGTATTATATAATAATATTAATTATAGTTATATTTAGTTAATAGTATTCTATATTTATTTATATTTTCTTAAAATTAAAATAGCTTAGTAATATATTTAGTTTAATATTGTAGTTATTTATTAATATAAATAATATTTATTTAATATTGATATTAAATTTGATTAAAACTAAACTTAATAAGTATAATTCTTATATTTATTTGTTGTATATCAAAACTACGTAGTTTTGTATTTAATACTAATCAAATTTGCATTTATTAGTATTATCTAATAATTATAAATTTCTTTGAGGTGTTAAGATTATTTAGAGTAAGTGCTTCCTCAATTTAGAGTTAATTTATTATATAGCTAATTTATTAAATTTATTATAGAGTTAATTTATAATCGTTGTATTATAATATTAAAGTTATATTATACAAAAATTTAAGGCATTTTTGGATATAATTTTGGGCATATTTGAATACCAAAACTCAAAACTACATAGTTTTGTTTAGATGTATATTAGGTTAATGTTAAAACTTAAAACTAATTTATATTAATATTATGTTAAAAATAATTAGGTTAATAACTTAATATTATATTTATATTAGTTTTGTTTAGATGTATATTAGGTTAATATATATTAGTACTTATAACCTAAAAACTTTTAAAAATTGAACTCAAAAATTTTAAATATTTATACAAGAGAATTAATTAATATTGAAAAAATATTTTAATTAATATTTATACAAGAGAATTAATTAATTTTAAATATTTATACAAGAGAATTAATTAATATTATACAAAAATATTTACTTTGAAGTATTTAAGTTAAATTTTCTAAATAAATTTATAAAATAATTTAACTAAATTTTTAAAAATTAGATTACATATAAAATTAAATTAAAAATATTTGCTAAATTCGAGTGGAACTCAAGTTTTTAGAATCCAAACTTGAGTTATTTACAAACAAAAAAAAAACAAATAACATGGTATACATTTCTTATTATAGTTGAAGATACAATGTATATTGACATTTGTTTCATATTATCTTAATAAAAAATGTAAAAATTAGAAAAATAAAAGCTCAAAGAGCCAATTAAATGTAATAATTCATTAAGGACCTATAGGATGAAATTCAAAATTATGATGTGGCAATAATTTGGTCAGACATATTGTTTAAGTTTATCAGACGTCAAGTTTAGGATATAAAAATTAAAAAATTAAAGGCAAAAGATTTATAATGATCAATTGAAAGAAAAATAAAAAGTTGAAGGACCTTAAGATGGTTTGTGCTAAAATAAAAGGAAGCATTTTTTTTATTTTATAAATTCTAATTAAAAAAATATACATTCACAATGTATCAATAAATAAGGCAAATTAAGGGTTCTATCCATGAAAGCCCTTCATCTCAATAAATAAATAATAGAATGAAAGCGACACTAATGGTAATCAGTTTTTGCATTCATGACAAAACCTAAACTTTATCATACCATTGCTGATCAGATTAATAAACACAAACACACGGCTCGCGAGCGGCTCGACTCGGTTAAATAATTTTTTAAAAATTAAGTCCAACTTCATACCCAAATTATGCCATTTAGGGCCTCAAATTTCAATTTAAATTTTATGTCAATTTTATTTTGGATTTTTTGGATTTCAATACCAAATTTTTATATTTTATTATAAAGATAATTTTGTAATGATTAATTAATCATTAGTATATTATTTTTTTATTATTTTAATAATTAGTATATTATTAAAAATCATTAGTTTATAAGCAATTTAAAAAAAAATTATATTCATAACTAACGATTATAATACAAAAAATAAAAGTAACTAGAAATAGTAAATAATATATTCAATATAAGATATTTTGAAATCTCATTTTTAAAAATAACATAAAAATAATTTTAATATGTAAACTAGAATATTTAAAAATTTTAATTCAATTAATTTTTTTAACACAATTATTGAATGGAACAAAAAAATTTAAAAACATAAATAATAGTGTAGACGGCAGGGTTTAGCACACGTCCAAGATTTTAGCAACCACAATACTATTTAAGCTCAAGGCCTTATGAAACACACTACTATGTCACAAAGTCATAGCGTGGAGAAGAGGAGTCGCCACCCAGGGTAATAACTGGGACAATTTGATTGGTGGTACTTGATTCTCTAAAAGAAAGTTAGCACCACAACTAAGAGATTCTGGGAATGGAATACTAACTTCTCTTAGTCTCGTGTTCATTTAGAATAATTTTATAAATGATTATTTCATCCTCTAATTACATGAAATTTTATTTAAACCCTATTTGACATCCATATAATCTTAGGCATCTAGTCAATAAAATTACATATAAAAAATGCACTCAAGATTGTGTTGTCCCTAAGTCTAAACTATATTAATTTTATTAAAAAGTTAGCTAGATTTACATCTTATTTACAAGTGAGAAAGGGACTGAAGGTGGGCCTATAATTTTTATTAATTAGTGAGCCTAGATCTATTTATTTTAGTTTGTCTAAGGAATAAGCTTAAGTCTATTCAATTTTAAAGGAAAGTTAAATTAGTGGGCCTAAGTTTAACTTGATTTTTATTTAAAATGAGAAGCGGGCTTAGGTCTATTTATTTTAAAAGAAATGAAATTAAGTGGGCTGAGCTAAGTCTAAACAAGTTTTAATTAACTAAGTGGGCTTAAAATCTAATTAACCTAATGGCCCTAAATTGATTTTAATTATTTAAAGTCCTAAACCATTTTTTAAGCCTATTTAAATTGAGTTGGACCTAAGTGTGGGTTTGGGACCCAAAATAATATAAAACCCAAAAACACAACCCAAAACAAATAAAACATAAAAAAGGATCAAACATACATTATAGTTATTTTCTAGAAACCCTAAATCTATTACATGCAAACCCTAAATTAAGCTACTGCCACCATTTATTTTAATTATTTTTTACCCAATTGAACCTAATTACTAATTGATTTTAAACGCAGAAAATTAAATCTTTCACTATTCCCACTACTAGGGCTATTACAAACTACATACAAAAACTAAAAGTAATCAATTATACAGCCATGAATTAAAATAATTATAAAGGACATCGAAATACAGAATAAAAATTAAAATCCTAAGAACTATTGAAAAATAGTACAGGTTCATCCATGGCATTCCATGGATCTTTTGTTCAATTCTTGAACATTAGACTGTTTCTTCCTCAATCCCCGCTCAAATATCAAAACAAAAAAAAAACACAAAAAATCATATTAGTCAAATTTAATACTCAAATCAATAACAAAAATAAAATAAAAATCATTAAGGAAGAAAAGAATAAAAAAAAACACTATGATGATCTTAAATGTTGTGCAAATGCCTTTTTTTAGCCCCTCAGATTGGATTATCACCGTTAAAATTGACTCAATATTGATTTGATTCTGGACTGGGATTTGATTGTGTTCATAGATGACACTGACATTATCCTAAATTAGAGTTTTTTGAAAGACAAGGGTGTTCTTCGTGTAACTCTCTTATCTCTTTCACAGTCTTTCTATTTTTTTTCTCAGTCTGTGTGTGTGTGAGTTTCTGTTCATCTATATAAGTCTCCAAGCCCCTTGCATGCATTCAGACTCTTTACTTTTTAAAGCAGAGTCTACACATACTGACTTCCCAATTTTGCAGGAACGCTCATCTCTTTCAAAACAACCTGATAAGAATTTTGATTTTTGAAAGCTATTAACACATTTTAAACACGTTGAAATTTTCATCAGATAATAATAATAATTAAATTAAATTTTTAGCCAATCAAAAAACTAAAAAAAATTGACAAAATAAGAAAAAATATGCAAAAATTTGAAAAACGGGACTTTTACGAGTCATCATTGTACAATGCCGACGGGCATTGTATAATGCTGATCGGTATTATAGAATGCTGACCCTTTTTTTTAATTTTAATTTTGAAAAATTAACATCATTGTAATAAAATCCTAAAAAAACATTGCAATTTAGTCCCTAAAGTCCAAAAAATTAACAACCAAGTTCAATTTTTGAATAAATTTCATCATAGGGGCTTACGTCACAATTATGCACAATTGCATCCCAAAATTGGGTGCTTACAAATAGTATTTAAGGTAGACAAAAGATTTAATATATTAGCGATGGATTTTAAAATCTATCACTAATTTAGCAACGGAAAACAAAATCTGTCACAAAATAGCAACAAATTATGAAATCTGTCGCTAAATTAGCGATGGATTATGAAATCTGTTGCTAATTTAGCGACGAAAATTGAATTCCATTGCTAAATTTAACATATTAATTTTGAAAAAAAAAAATAATTGAATAAAGTGATGGATTTCAAAATTCATCACCAAATTAGTGATGGATTATAAAAATCCGTTGCTAATTTAAAGAAGGAAATTGAATTCCGTCGCTAAATTTATTAAATTAATTTTGAAAAATAAATTAATTGAAGATAATGAAAAATTTTCATTTTTGTCACTAATTTAGCAATAGAAAATAAAATTTTTTGCTAAATAGCTACAAATTTTTTTCATCCCTAAATCGGTCGTAAAGTTTGAATTCCATCGAAATTGGTGACGGATAAATTTCATCACTAAATCGTGAGTTTTTTGTAGTGTAAATAAAGAAGGGATCCATCTAAATCTCTTTTCATCAACTGGTTTACCATTCTCATCCTTATGGACTTTGGTTGTAGTGTTCATTGGAATTTTGCTTGTCTTAGCTCCATCCATCCAAAACTTCTTGAGAATGTCCCTTGCATAATTGGTTTGATTCATGAAAATCCCATCTTTGCATTGCTTGATTTGAAGTCCAAGAAAGAATTTGAGTCCTTCCATCATACTCATATCAAATTCTCCTTGCATTAACTTAGAGAATTCCTTACACAAGTAATGGTTAGTAGCACCAAAAATAATATCATCAACATATATTTGAATAATTAATAAATCATGCTTGGATTTATTTATGAAAAGAGGTGTCAGCCTTTCCTTTAGAGAAACCTTTCTCCATTAAAAAGTTACTTAACCTCTCATACCAAGCTCTTAGAGCTTATTTCAATCCATATAATGCTTTTGAAAGTTTAAACACATGATTTGGAGAATCAAAATTTTCAAAACCCGAAGGTTGTTCAACATATACCTCCTCTTTAATAAAACCATTTAAAAATGCACTTTTAACATCCATTTGATAAAGTTTAATGTCCATGAATGATGCATAAGAAAGTAGCATTCTAATAGCTTCTAACCTTGCAACAGGGGCAAAGGTTTCATCACAATCAATGCCTTCCTCTTGATTTAAACCTTTAACTACTAGTTTAGCTTTATTCCTAGTTATAACACCTTGTTCATTCATCTTATTTTTAAACACCCATTTGGTGCCTATAATAGGATGATGTTTTGGTTTAGGAACCAAGGTCCAAAATTTGTTTTTGTCAAATTGATTTAACTCTTTTTGCATAGCAAGGACCCAAATTTCATCATACAAAGTATCATCAACATTTTTAGGTTCAATTTGAGAAATGAAAGCTAGATTAACAATATACTTGAGTTTAGATCTAGTAGTTTCCGCTTTTGTAGTGTCACCTATGATGAGATCTTAAGGATGAGCTTTTTTAAATTGCTAATCTTTTGGAAGTTCATCCTTCAAGGTAGGTTGAGATGTCTCCTCATTTTCCTCTTTGCTTTCACCTTTAAGTTCCAAAGGCATACTAGCATTTTCTTCTTATGTATCCACAATCTTATTGTCACCTACAAAATCATCAACATTATAAACATCCTTTCTAGGATCAAGTGAGTTGGATTCATCAAATACAACATGCATTGACTCTTCAACTACTAGAGTTCTCTTATTGAAGACCCTATATCCTTTACTAGAAATAGAATAGCCTAGGAAAATTCCTTCATCGGCTTTGGAATCAAATTTCCCAAGATTGTCCTTAGTGTTCAATTAAAGCACTTGCATCCAAATACTCTTAGATATGAGATTTTAGGTTTCTATTGTTCCACAACTCATAAGATGTTTTATTTAAAATTGGTCTTTTGAAAACTCAGTTTGAAATATAACAAGATGTGTTAACAACTTCCACCTAAAAGTATAAAGGCAAATTATACTCATGAAGCATTTTTCTATCCATTTTCACAAGAGTTCTATTTGTCCTTTCAACTACCCTATTTTGTTGAGGAGTTCTAGGTGATGAAAATGTATATGAAATACTATTTTCATTATAAAAGGTCTTGAAAAATTCATTTTCAAAGTCGGTACCATGATCACTTTTAATGGATGAAATACAAAATCCTTTTTCTTTTTTAACTCTTTTTGAAAATTTTTCAAAAGCTTTAAATGTATCATTCTTATGAGCAATAAAACATACCCAAGTAAATATAGAGTAGTCATCAACCAATACATATGCATTGTGCATTCCACCGAGACTAGCAACTCTAGTTGGTCCAAATAAATCCATATGTATAAGTTCAAGGGGCCTAAAGGTGGATACAAAATTTTTTAGCTTAAATGAGGACTTGGATTGTTTTCCTTTTTGACATGCATCAAAAGGTTTATCCTTGTGAATTCAAGCTTAAGCAAACCAATCATAAGTTCATGTTTACAAAGATCATTCAAAAGCTCAAAATTTGCATATCCTAACCTTCTATGCCAAGTCCATGTGTTATGGGAAATAGACATTAAACATTTTATGTCTTTGTTATCAATTTTATTCAAATCAATGACATAAACATTATCTACTCTTTCACTACTAAAAATAACTTTGTTTTCATCAAAACTATTAACAAAGTAATTTTTAGGATAGAGAGTTACTTTATTTCCCATGTCATATAATTGACTTATACTAAGAAAATTATATTTAAGACCATCAATAAACAACACATGATGTATAGATAAGGATTGAGGATTACCTATTACTCCAATGCCAATCATTTTTCCTTTTCCATTATCTCTGAAAGTAATGTGTCCTTCATTCTTAGTATTAAGTTTGTTAAATTTCTCCTTGTCTCTCATCTTGTGCCTTGAACATCCACTATCTAAATTCCACTTGCTTTTTGTTCTTATGGATTTTAAGCACACATACACAAAATAATTTAAGTGTTCTTTTGAACCCAAACCTTTATTGGTCTAGGATGGTTAATTTCAAGATAGTTCAAAGGAAGTAAATTCATGTGTAATCTTCTATAAAAGCACACATTATTTGTATGTCCTTTGATCATGCAATATGAAAATTTAATATTTTCAAATTTATTCCTCCTAGGATGAAATGTTTTCCTAGTGTGTGCAATATGCCTTTGGTGTTGTGTGTATCTCCAATTGTTTTGTGTCATTAAATGTGACATGCATTTACAATGGTGATGTGTATTTTAATAAGTTTATATAACATGTTTATGTGCATTTTATTGTGTAGCATGCCTACTATAATTATGTCTAGTGTACATATAAGCGTGCTTAGGTTGAGGTACTCTAGTTTAAGTCTTACCTTTTTATGTTAATGAAGGATGAGTCTTATGAGACTTTCTCTTTTTATTCAACACATGAGATCTTTTAACTTTAAAATCTTGAGTCTAATTTGATTTAGAAATAAAAGGAGTGGAGTCATGTGAGGCTTTAATAAAATTAATGTGTGATGATGATGAATGCATTCCATATTTATATCCAATTCCATGGGTATCTCCATGAAATTATTGAGAGTCAAGAAGACTATCTAAAGTTTCTGTTCCTCTCTTGAATTTAGCTATAGAATTATTTAATTCTAAGACCTCCTTAGAAAACTTATGATTTTCATAATTTACTTTCTTAAGTTAATCTTCTAAAGAATTTAAAGATTTAGTTTTATTAACAAGTTTGTCATTTGATGCAATAAGTTTAGCAAAATCATTTTTTAAATATTCAAAATCTTTGTTTAAGCTAGCTAACTCATGTTTATATATTTTCTTCTTAGATAATAAAATTTTGCATTTAGCAAGTAATTTGCTCACAATAAAGCTCTCATAATCATCATCATCATCATCACAATTATCATAGGAAGAATAAGAAGTGGATGGTACCTTATTTTCATTTTCAATAGCCATGAAGCAAAGATTGGAAACTTCTTGTTATTCCTCTTCCATTTGGGATTTGAAGGAATCATCCCAAGTAGCTTTGAATGCCTTCTTCTTATCTTTTTCTCCTTTACTCTTAAATTTGAGTTTGGGACACTCACTTCTAATGTGTCCCAATTTCTTGCATTCATAGCAAGTAACCTCTTTTGTTTTCTTCTGCCCATCTCCTTTGAACTTCTTGTTAAAGTCCCTTGTTCTTAAGAAGTTTTTCTTTCTCAAGAACTTTTTAAATTTCCTAGTGAGCATGGCAATTTCACCATCGTCATTACTATAATCTTTTATGCTTTCCTCTTCACTATATTCTTAAAGAGCTTTTAGAGCAATGCTCTTTTTCTTTTCTTCTTTCTCTTTTTGTTCTTCACCTCTTTGGTTGATGATGAGCTCATGTGTTAAGAGCTTATTAATGAGCACATTGGTTGAAAGAGTAGAGAGGTCTTGAGATTTCTTGATTGAAGTAACATGAGATTCTCAATCCTTCTTAGGTAGGATTCTTAGAATCTTGTTATTTACCTCTTCCTTGGAGAAATGTTTTCCAAGTTTTTTATGGGTTGTAAGGAGAGCATTGAGATGGTTTTTCATCACTATAATTGATTATTGAGGTGTCATTTTGAAGAGTTCATATTTATACATATAAAGTTGAACCTTCATTCTTCTTACTTGAATGTTGCCTTCATAGTGGTTTTATAAGGTCTCCCACATTTCTTTGGCCGAAATGTAATGTTGAAGCTTGCCTCCTTCTTCTCTTATTATTAAGGAGACTAAAGTGATCATAGCCTTTTTTATTTTTGTGATTTTCTTCCATTTTATCAATGCTCTATTAGCTTATTGCAAGAGTAATTACCGCACCCTCAATGATAGTTGTAGGTGGTTCCCAACCTCTTAGGATAATGTCCCAAAGTTTCATGGAATCATAATCAAGATATAACTCCATTTTGAACTTCAAATAAGGATAGTCACTACCATCCAAGAATGGTCTAAGTGAAAAAATGTTTTGTGATTCACTCCCCATGATCTTGTATTCTAGCAATGAAGTACTTAGAATTCAAGCTCTGATACCAATTAAAAAGAGTCCTAAAGGGGGGTGAATAGGACTACAAAATAAAAATAAGAAATTAAAAGAATTCTTTGTAAGAATTGAATGGAAGTTGAGAAGGAAGAATGAAGGACACAAAGATTTAAGAAGTTCAGATTCAACAACAATCATATGTCTCCACCTAATTTATCCCCAAGTTAGGATTTTCAATCACCCAAAATCCTACACAAGATTTTTATGGCTCACTCTTGTGACCTTAGAACTTGAGTTTTTAAGGTTCATTCAAAAACCAAATCCCAAGTGTTTTAATGGACAACACTTAAACCAATTCTTTTAGAAATAAATCTTACTTCCCTTTTAATCTATCCCAAGATTTAAGATGAAGAGAAATTCTATTTCTAACACACAACTAACTCTCATAAGAGTTATACAAATCAAGAATTGTTTAAGAGAATTTGAGAGCTCAATTGAATGCTTAAGAGAGAATGAATGATAAACAAGTTTCTTAACCTTTCAATTGAACTCTAAGGAGTCTTTATATAGAAAAATAAAAAAAATATGGTTTTTGGATGTATCAAAAAAGTCTCCAACATCTATAATTGATTTTGAATCAATCTTAGACTTTATTTTGTCAGAATGCTGCTCACAGGTGAACAGTGCTCGTAAGGAGCAAGGTTTGGCTCGTGAGGAGCAAAAATAATAGTCATTGCATTTAAATAAGTCTATTTGGAGCTAACAGTAATGCCCTCATGAGCTTCTTTTGAGTGAAAGTGCTCGTGAATCTTGCTAGTGAGCAGCACTACCCTTTTGTTCAAAATGAACACTAAAAGGATAGCTCATGACTAGCTCATGATATGCTCATGAATAGGATTAAAGATTATCAAATTAGCCTAAAATTTATTCATGAAAGTTGTAGATAATTTCTTATCTTTCTATATCTCTTTGAATCATCTCAATTGAATATCTGTAGTTCAAGATATTACTAAAATACTAAGAGCTATGCAACCTAAAATGAAAGCTGCATTTACTGAGTTCCACTTAAGATTTGCATAGCAAATGAGCTCAAATTTTGATAAGTAAATTCAATTCAGAAAGCTTAAGATGTCTACTTTAAAAGTGAAAAATATCATTTTCTCATTATGGAAAGAGTCCTAGAGGGGGGGGGGGGTGAATAGGACTATTAAATAAAAATGAGAAATTAAAAGAATTCTTTGCAAAAATTGAATGGAAGTTAAAAAGGAAGAATGAAGAACACAAAAATTTAAGGAGTTTGGTTTTAACAATAATCTTACGTCTTCACCTAAATTATTCCCAAGTTAGGATTTTTAATCACCCATAATCTTATTCATAAGATTGTGATTACACAAGATTTGTATGGTTCACTCTTACAACCTTACAACTTGAGTTTGCAAGGCTCACTCAAAAAACCAAAACTCAAGTGTTTCAATGGTTAAAAATAAATCTCACTTCCCTTTTAATCAAACTCAAGATTTATAATGAAGAGAAATTCTATTTCTAACACACAACCAACTTTTACAAGAGTTATACAAACAAAGAATTGTTTAAGAGAATTTAAGAGCTCAATGAATGCTTTAGAAAGAATGAATGATAAAAAAATTTTCTTAACTTCCATTCAGCTCTAGATGTGTTTACATAGACAAACACTTAAAAATATAGTTTTTAGAGGTGCAAATAATGTGTCCAACATCTATATTCTGAATCATTGAAAGTGATGTTGTCAAACAGCTATTCATGGATTGAAACCATAATTGCCCATAATTTCTTCATAAAAGTTATAGAAATTTGAATTATATTTCCAAATAATTTATAATCACCTAAATTTGACTTCTATAACTCAAGATATGTCCAAAATACTAAGAGTTGTGCAATCTGAGATGCAAACTACTGTTAGATAGCTATACCCAAGTTGAAATCATGATTTGCTATTGAAGAAGTTTTAATTTTCCTATAATTTCTTCAATAAGGTTTTATATATTTGACTTATATTTTCATATCATTTTGAATCACCTAAATTGGACTTCTGTAACTCAAGATATGTCTAAACTACTAAGAGTTATGCAATCTAAAATGGCAATTGCATATGTGGATTTTGACTTAATATTTGCATACCCAAATGAACTCGGATTTTGACAAGTAAGACCAATTAAGAAAGCTCAAGATGTCAACTTCAAATGTGAAGAAGATAACTTTTTAATTATAAAACTCTATGGATGTCAAAAGCCTCCTTAAATCTCAAAGGTCGAATCAGCCCGAGATAAACATACTTCATTTTAACTTCCAATAGAGTCCTAACTTATACACACTTAAAAAAACAAATTAAATTCTCAAAATTAAGTTTGCTAAGATCAAAATTAAGATTGATTATTGCTAAGGTCAACAATCTCCCCCTTTTTTTTATTTTGACAAACTTATTTTGAGTTGGATAAAAAATAATACAAAGTAAAGTGTATGATAATATTTATGATAATAATGATATCAAATGAAATAAAATATATTTTTTTATTTCTCCCCCTACGAATATAGATATGATAAGAAATATAAATTTATATATTATTCCCTTTGACAGAAAAATAAAAACAACATAAAATATAGTAAGAGGGATAAAAACATGGCATTCTTATGAAAAATGTATTAAAAACATAGAATATAATAATGTGATCATTTAAATAAATGTTAAGCAATGTGAGGAAATAATTTCAAACATATATGTATATAGTGCTACTAAAATGCATCACTTCCTATAGGAACAAAGCAAAGATACACCAAATCTTTGAAAAAATATTCATGTCTTATCAAAAATAAAAACAATTCCTAAGAAGAAATTATACATGAATTATGCATGTATAAACACAATAATAAAATATTATACACATGTATAGTAATGCATGCCTTATCAAAGATAAAAATAATTCCTAAGAAGATATTCTACATGAATTATGCATGTATAAACACAATAATAAAATATTATACACATGTATAGTAACAAAAAATACACTGAAATATATTTATCCCCCTTTGTCAAAAGCAAAAAGAAAAGAGAAATATATAAAGGGAAAACGAAAATAAAGATACTCAAAATTTTTATAAAATCTATGTCATACATAAAGTAAGCAAAATAAGGCCTTTTGTAACTTATGATATACGACAAAATTAGTCATAATGTTAATTTGCATGCAAAAATTTAGACAAATTTTCTCCCCCTACATCAAATAAAAATATAATATGTCACTAACATAAACGCATTTTTTAAGGGAGTTTTAATATTAAAAACAAACTACATACACATGTTAAAAAAAATTAACTAGGTACACATGCAAACTCAAATTATTTCTCCTCCTTTGATAAAATGCAAAAAGAAAAAAAATAAACCAAATATAAGCTAATGACCAAAAAAATTTTAAGATAAAAATCAAAATATTTATCAATCAAAGTAATCAATAAGCACAACATGATTTCACATAAAAACAGTTCAACCATCAATTAAACATAAAATCAAGATAAACTAAAACCATCAATCATGCCTAGTTCATGCTTAATGAAATTTAATCTCTTTTCATTGAGAGATTTGGTGAAGATATCTGTAAGTTGATTATTTGTATCAACAAATTCAAGTGAGATATCATTAATTTGAGCATGATCATACAAGAAATGATGTCTAGTATCTATAAGCTTAGTTATAGAATGTCGAATAAGATTTTTGCTAAGGTTGATAGCACCTGTATTCTCATATTTGATTGGAATGTGATCAAGTTTTACACCATAGTTTAACAACTGTTGTTTTTGCCATAAAACTTGTGAACAATAAAGACTTGCTACAATATATTCAACTTCAGCAATGGACAAGGCAATTGAAACTTGTTTCTTGCTAAACCAAGAAACTAAACATTGTCCTAAAACTTGACAAGTTCCGAAGTGCTTTTTCTATCTAGTAAACTACCAGCAAAGTCTGCATTAGAATAACTAATCAAGTTAAATGATGAACTCCTAGGATACCAAAGTCCCAAAATTCATTATACCACAAAGATATTTGAAAATTCTTTTGATAAAATTCAAATAAGACTGTCTAGGACTTGATTGAAATCTAGTACATAAGCAATTAGAATCATAATATCGGGTCTACTAGTAGTTAAATAAAGAAGAGATCCGATCATACCTCTACGTTGCTTTTCATCAACCATTTTTCCATTCTCATCTTTGTTAAGTTTGATTGTGGTGCTCATTGGAGTTTTACTTGTCTTAGCTTCATCCATGCTAAATTTCTTAAGAACATCTCTTTCATTCTTTGTTTGATTGATGAAAATCCCATTTTTGCATTGTTTAATTTATAGTCCAATAAAGAATTTAAGTTCATCCATCATACTCATTTCAAATTCTCCTTGCATTAAATTAGAGAATTCCTCACTAAAAAAAATGGTTAGTAGCACCAAATATAATGTCATCAACATATACTTGAACAATTAATAAATCATGCTTGGATTTCTTTATAAAAAGAGTTGTATCAACTTTTCCTTTAGAGAAACCTTTCTCTAATAAATAGTTGCTCAATCTTTCATACCAATCTTTAGGAGCTTGTTTCAATCATATAATGCTTTGGAAAGTTTGAATACATGATTTGGAAAATCAAAGCTTTCAAAACCTAGAGGTTGTTCAACATACACCTCTTGTTCAATAAAACAATTTAAAAATGCACTTTTAACATCCATTTGATAAAGTTTGAAATCCATGAATGATGTAAATGCAAGTAGCATCCTGATAGCTTCTAACCTTGCAATGAGGGCAAAGGTTTCATCATCATCAATGCCTTCCTCTTGATTATAACCTTTAGCTACTAGTCTAGCTTTATTCCTAGTTATGACACCTTGTTCATTGATCTTATTTCTAAACACCCATTTGGTGCCTATAACAGGATGATGTTTAGGTCTAGGAACCAAGGTCCGAACCTTATTTCTCTCAAATTGATTTAACTCTTCTTGCATAGTAAAGACCCAAAATCCATCACACAAAGCATCATCAATATTTTTGAGTTCAATTTGAGAAATGAAGGCTAGATTAACAAGACTTTAATTGAGATATAGTAATTATCCCTTTTATAGCATCACCTATAATGAGGTCTTGAGGGTGAGCTTTCTTAAATTGTCAATCCTTTGGAAGTTGATCCTTCAAGGTAGGTTGAGATGTCTCCTCATTTTCCTCCTTGCTTGGATCTTCAAGTTCCAAAGGCTTACTAGCATTTTCTTCTTATGTATCAACAATCTCATTATCATATATAAGATCATCAACACTACAAACATCCTTTCTAGCATCAAGTGAGTTTGATTCATCAAATTCCACATGCATTGACTCTTCAACTACTAAAGTTCTCTTATTAAAGACCCTATATGCTTTACTAGAAATAGAATAGCCTAGGAAAATTCCTTCATTGGCTTTAGAATCAAATTTCCCAAGATTATCCTTATTGTTCAATATAAAGCACTTGCATCCAAATAATCTTAGATATGAGATTTTAGGTTTTCTATTATTCCATAGCTCATAAGATGTTTTATTTAAAATTGGTCTTTTGAAAACTTGATTTGAAATATAATAAGATGTGTTAATGGCTTCCGCCTAAAAGTATAGAGGCAAATTATACTCATGAAGCATTTTTCTAGCCATTTCCACAAGAGTTCTATTTTTTCCTTCAACTACCCCATTTTGTTGAGGAGTTCTAGGAGATGAAAATGTATGAGAAATACCATTTTTATTATAATAGTTTTTGAAAAATTCATTTTCAAATTCAATTTTATGATCACTTATAATAGAAGAAATACAAAAACATTATTCTTTTTGAACTCTTTTTGTAAATTTTTCAAAAGCTTTAAATGCATCATTCTTATGAGCAAGGAAATATAACTATGTAAATCTAGAGTAATCATCAGCCAATACATATGCATAGTGCATTCGACCGAGACTAGCAACTCTAGTTGGTCCAAATAAATTCATATGTATAAGTTCAAGTGGCTTATAGGTGGACACTACATTTTTTAGCTTAAATGAGGACTTGGATTGTTTTCCCTTTTGGCAAGCATCACAAGGTTTATACGTAGTGAATTCAAGCCTAGGTAAACTAATCACAAGTTCATGTTTACAAAGATCATTCAAAAGCTCAAAATTTGCATATCCTAAGCTTCTATGCCATGTCCATGTGTCATGGGAGATAGACACTAAGTATTTTATGTATTTATTATTAATTTTATTCAAATCAATGATATAAAAATTGTCTACTCTTTCTCCACTAAAAATAACTTTAGTTTCATTAAGACTACTAACAAAGCAATTTTTAGGATAGAAAGTTACTTTATTTCTCATGTCACATAATTGATTTATACTAAGTAAATTATGTTTAAGACCATCAACAAACAACAAATGATGTATAAATAAGGATTGAGGATTACCTATTTCTCTAATTCCAATAATTTTTCCTTTTGCATTATCTCATAAAGTAATGTGTCCTCCATCCTTAGAATCAAGTTTATTGAATTGCTCCTTATCTCCTGTCATATGTCTTGAACATCCACTATCGAGATACCACTTGATTTTTGTTCTTATGGATTTCAAGCACATCTACATAATATAATTTAAGTGTTCTTTTGGGCCCAAACCTTTCTTGGTCTTGGTTGGTTAGTTTCAAGATAATTCATAGAAAGTAAATTCATATACAGTCTTTTATAGAAGCATATATTGTTAGTATGTCCTTTGATCATGCAATAAGAACATATAATATTTTTAAATTTATTCCTCCTAGGATAAAATGCTTTCTTAGTGTGTGTAACATGTCTTTGGTGTTGTGTGTATCTCCTATTATTTTGTGTCATTAAGTGAGATATACATTGGTAATGGTGATGTGTATTTCAATAATTTTGTGTAACAAGTTTATGTGCATTATATTATATAGCATGCCTATTATAATTGGGTCTAATGTACATATAAGCATGTTTGGGTTTAGGTGCTCTAGTTTGAGCCTTACCTCTTTATGTTAATGAAGGATGAATCTTATAAAACTTTCCCTTATTATTTAACACATGAGATCTTTTAGCTTTGAAAGCTTTAGTCTCATTTGATTTGGAGGTTGAAGAAGTCGAATCATGTGAAGCTTTTACAAAATTAATATGTGATAAAGATGATGAAGACATTCCATTCTTATATCCAATCCCATGGGTATCCCATGAAATTTTTGAGAGTCAAGAAGACTATCTAAAGTTTCTTTTCCTCTCTTAAATTTTCAATGGAATTCTTTAATTCTAAGATCTTCTTAGAAAGCTTATGATTTTTATCACTTGCTTTCTTAAGTTGATCTTCTAAAGAATTAGAAGATTTTGCATCACTAACAAGTTTTTCGTATGATTCAACAAGTTTAGCAATATTAATTTTTCAAATTTCTAATTCTCTATTTAAGCTATCTAACTCATGCTTATAATATTTTTTCTTAGATAATAAAATTTTGCATTTAACAAGTAATTTGCTCAAAATAGAACTCTCATCATCTTCATCATTATCACAATAATTATTATAATCATCAAGGAAAGAATAAGATGCGGATGGTACCTCATTTTTGTTTTCAAGGGCCATGAAGCAAAGATTGGCCACCTCTTGTTGTTATTCTTCCTCCTCGAATCTGGAGGAATCATTCCAAGTAGTTTTGAATGCCTTCCTCTTATCTTTTTCTCCCTTGTTCTTGAATTTGAGTTTAGGACACTAACTTTTTAATATGTCCCAATTTCTTGCATTCACAGCAAGTAACCTCCTTAGTTTTCTTCTTCCTATCTCCTTTAAACTTCTTATTGAAGTCCGTTATTTTTGAGAAGTTTTTCTTTCTCAAAAACTTCTTGAAGTTCCTAGTGAGCATGACAATGTCACCATCATCATAATTAGAATCTTTGATGCTTTCCTCTTCACTATCTTCTTGAAGAACCCTTTTTCTTTTTGTCTTTCTCTTCTTGTTCTTTACCTCTTTGCTTGATAGTGAGCTCATATGTTAAGAGCTTACCAATGAGCACATCAGTTGATAGAATAGAGATGTCTCAAGCTTCCTCAATTGCAGTAAAGCAAGATTCCTAATCCTTCTTAGGTAAGATTCTTAGAATCTTGTTGTTTACCTCTTCCTTAGAGAAATGTTTTCCAAGTTTCATGAGGGTTGTGAGGAGAGCATTGAGACAATTTATCATCTCTATGATTGATTCATAAGGCTTTATTTTAAAGAGTTTATATTCATACATATAAAGTTGAACCTTCTTGCTCCTTACTTGAATGTTGCCTTCGTAGTGGTTTTCTAAGGTCTCCCACATTTCTTTGGCTGACATATGTTGTTGAAGCTTGCCTCCTTCTTCTCTTGTCATTAAAGAGACTATAGTAATAATAGCTTTTTATTTTTGTGATTTTCTTCCTTTTGATCAATACTCCATTGGCTTCTTATAAGAGTAGTTACCACACCGTTAATGATAGTTATAGGTGGTTCCTACCCTCTTAGGACAATGTCTCAAAGTTTGATGGAATCATAATCAAGGTATAATTCCATTTTGAATTTTCAATGTGGATAGTCACTACCATAAAAAAATGGTCTAAAAGAAAAGATGTTTTGTGATTCACTCCCTCTACGATCTTTTATTATAGCAATGAAGTACCTAGAATTCAAGCTCTAATACTAATTTAAAATGTTTATAAGTCATACCCGACCTATATCACCTTTTAATGGTACTTATCAGACTAGTCAACCATCATCTCCACCGATACGCCAACACCAATGAGCGGAAAGCCCTACTTCAGTGACACATTCACAAGTGAGAGTTCTCATTGGCACTCTGCCTTAATTAATGGTAAGGGACAACTAGCTCTGATACTAACTGAAAAGAGTCCTAGAGGGGGTGAATAGGACTATCAAATAAAAATGAGAAATTAAAAGAATTCTTTGCAAGAATTGAATGGAAGTTAAGAAGGAAGAATAAAGAACACAAAAATTTAAGGAATTTGAATTGAAAAACAATCCTACGTCTCCACCTAACTTATCCCAAAGTTAGGATTTTCAATCACCTATAATCTTATTCACAAGATTAAGATTACACAAGAGTTTTATATCTCACTCTTACAACCTTACAACTTGAGTTTTCAAGGCTCACTCAAAAAATCAAAACCCAAGTGTTTCAATGGACAATACTTAAATCAATTCCTTTAAAAATAAATCTTAATTTCCTTATAATCTAACCCAAGATTTAAGATAAAGAGTAATTCTATTTCTAACACACAACTAACTCTCATAAGAGTTATACAAACAAAGAATTTTTTAAGAGAATTTGAGAGCTCAATGAATGCTTAAGAAAGAATGAATGATAAATAAGTTTTTTAACTTCCATTCAGAACTAAAGGTGTTTATATAGAAAAAAAAAACTCAAAAATATAGTTATTTGAGGTGCAAATAATGTGTCCAATGTCTATATTTTGAATAATTGAAAGTGATAATGTTAAATAGCTATTCATGGACTGAAACCTTGATTGGTTACTCAAGACGTTTGAATTTGCCCATACTTTCTTCATAAAATCTATAGATATTTGAATTAGCTTTCCATATCATTTTTAACCACCTAAATTTGACTTTTGTAACTCAAGATATGTATAAAATACTAACAACTATGCAATTTGAGATGCAGACTATTGTCTGACAGCTATACCCAAGTTAAAGCCATGATTTGCTATTAAAGAAGTTCGAATTTGCCCATACTTTCTTCATTAAAGTTGTATATATTTGAATTATCTTTTCATATCATTTTGAATCACCTAAATTGGACTTCTGTAACTCAAGATATGTCTAAAATACTAAAAGTTGTGTAATCTAAAATGTTAGATGCATATGTGAAATTTGACTTAGTATTTTCATATCCAAAGGAACTCAGATTTTGACAAGCAAGCCTAATTAAGAAAGCTCAAGATTTCTAGTTCAAATGTGAAGAAGATAACTTTCTTATTATAAAACTATAAGGATGTCAAAAGCCTCCTTTAATCTCAGAGGTTGAATTAGCCTAAGATAAACATACTTCATTTTAACTTCCAATGGAGTCCTAACTTATACACACTTAAACAAAAAAATTAAATGTTCAAAATTATGTTTGTTAAGATCAAAATTAAGATTGATTATTGCTAAAGTCAACACATTATAAAGTTCTAAAGATGTCAAAAGCCTTCTTGAATCTCAAAGGTTGAATTAGCCTAAAACATCATTATATACCAAAAATCAATATATATCCAAAAATGTATATTTTTGGTATATAATTTCCTACACACTTAGTTGAAATCATTAGTATCAAATTGTTTGTCAAAATCCAAAATTAGGAGTTTGTCAAAATTAGGAGTCTCTTCTAGGTTAACTACCACATCCTTAGCAGTGATTTCCAGTTCCTCCTCATCCTTTGTTGTCAATTCCTCTATGTCCTTTGCTTGTTGCAAGAGCTTATTCCTGAACATTACTATTTCACTGCCAATTCCTGTTCCAAAATCCATTCTCTCGCTTGTATGGGCTTTCTTTTTTGTTCTAGCCATATCCACCACAGGCAGCTCATCTTTTTTTGGGCTGGTTATGTACAATGACATTGAGAGCGTCTATAATAGAATTCTTATTTTAATTAGGTTAACTTATATTTTAAGTAAAATTAAGTCAACTTATTTAATATAAAGATTAGTTTAACCAATGTAATCATCAAAGTAGAAATTTATTAAAATTAGAACGAAATTATTAAGTTTATAATATCAAATTGCTATATAGTCAAAATAGTGATTAATTATATTATTTTAAAAGTTTTATTAAACTTTAATAAGGAAATACTTAAAATTAAATTAACCAAATTTTATTTATAATGATTAAATATATTCATAATTTTAAAAAAAAATCCAATATTCAATTAAACTGTAATAAAAATTAATTAATTAATATTTATTATTTACTTATTGGCTAAAATTATTTTTTTCAAAATAATAGTTGATATAATTTTTTTTTAAATAAAGAATAATATTAAAATGAAAAAAGTTTAAAATGTGCAGCATAATTGATTATATAAAAAATGTATTAATTAATATTGTAATAGTATATTGAAAGTGGTATTTCCTAATGAAGATAAATTAATACAAATCAACACTATAGCCTGAATGCATAATTATTAAAATATAAACTTTATTAAAATTGTAATAAATTATAAATTTATTAAAGTTTAATATTAGATTGCTATATAGATAAAATAGTATTTTGTTATTTTTAAAACATTTTATCAAAATTTGATGGTAAACAAGTGGAATATAACATATTAAAAATTTTACTTGCCTAATGATTAACTATGACTATAATTTAAAAGTGAAAAGATAAAGTATAATTGCTAAAATGGAAACTTTACTAAGATTATAGTGTTGAATAGAAAATGTATTTGTTTATATGAATAAAATAAAATTATCATTTAAAAAATGTGTGTCTTGGTACTTTTATTTATTAATTTTTAAAATATTAACTTTTGAGATTAAAAAAAATATTAACTTTTTAATAGAAATACAATTTTGAGTTAGATGTTTATTATTTTTTATTTAAATTGAAATTAGTAATTTTTTTATCTAATATAAATGTACGAGTGAGGAGGGGCATAGACAATTCGTTAAGATATATTTTAAAATTATATATTTTATATGAAATTATTAATAAATGTAAATTATTAATTTACATTTAAATTGAAATTTATAAAGATTTTGATAAATTATTATATTATAATGTAACTTTATCAAGTTTAAAAAATTAGATTGTTTATAGATAAAATATTATTTTTTATATTTGGAAAATTTTATCAAATTAAAAGTTAGTAAAAAAAATTTAAGTTAAATTAATGAATATTATTTATTTTTTAAAAATAGAATATAATTGTAATTTCAATATTATTTTCAAAAATTAGATTAACTATTTTTAAATTATGATTGTACTTCATTTTTAAATAGATGAAATATTTTAAATTGCAGAAAAGTATTTCATTAAAAATTGAAAAAAAAATAATTTATGAATTTTATTACCTCAATTAAAAATACTGTACAAAATTAATTATGAAATTAAATATTTCTACATTTAATTATCATGAAAATTTTTAAAAATTATACTTTCTAATTATTAGCAATCATGTAAAAATATTTAATTTCAAATTGAAATTTATTTTATGAAACGAATCTAATATAAAAATTCACGTAGTGTATATTAGTAATTACAAAATTGTTTATATATATATATATATATATATATATATATATATATAATCTTAATCTTCTTTCTATGTTATTGCTGTCATCTTTAATGAAGAGATAAGGAAAGGTATAACAGGAAATTTCCAAGTCTTCTTATTGCTGAGAAATTTTCCATGCCTTTGTTAACATTTTCAAGACTTAATGGATGAATACTGATGTTGAGATTTTACATTCACTGGCTAAGTCTTGGTGATGGATGGCAATTTTCTTCCCACGCGCAAAGGCTCATTGATTCATTGCTAAATTTTTCCAAGGCAATTTAGTCCTTTTTTGTTTCTTATGGCTCATTCAATTAGAGATGACTTGTGCGTGGTAAGACTATAAGCAAGCTCTTTTTTTCCTTGAAAGTTTTATGCCTCACTTGCCATCTTTTCGTTAGTCATATCTGTGAGTTGTTCGAAGATTTCCCCTCCAAGAACTTGGTTTCAACCATCATGGTTTCTTCACATGACTGTAACATTCCTAGGCTTTACCACTTTATTCTTTGTGAATACTATCTCTTGCTCCCAACCTGATATGCCCAACTACCATGAACATTGTGCCTCAGTTGTCCTTGAATCACCCGTTATTGCTCCTGAATTCATCACCATCCATTTTCCTTCAGACCAAGATAGTTACTATATTGGTGGGGGTGGAATGTTTGATGTTCCAAATTCAAACTCGTCTCACTATTACTATTCATCAAGTTACAAGAAGGTCCTATTGTTTCAAACTCATCATGTCCATAGCACTGATGTTGAAGGTGTCTACAAGGTTAAGGAAAGTTTGATCATCCAACCCTCAATTAGGAGTTATTATATTGAGGATGTTCAATACATTTACTTATATTCTCCACGAGTCATCAATAGTTAGTCTGAGAGAGGTGCTCTGAGTTTTAAAGTAGAAAGGTTCTGGTCCACATCTGGTGGGAGGCTTTGTATGGTGGGTTTGAGCTCTATTCACTCACATGAAGGTAAAGCTCGCGTTCTTAAAGCCCTTCTCAATGTCAGTGATGTTAATAGTATCAATAATGTTACCATTTTGAGTAAAGCAACGTTACATAGCTTGCATTTTGATGATGATTTAAGTTACTTGGAACCAATTTCACTCTTAATGTTTCCTCGAATGAATTATAGATACACTTAAGTCTCAAAAGAACTCGATTCTGTATTCACTAGTGATGCTAATACTGTAAAAATTTCTCTTAGCATACCACTTAGTAAATCTATTTGTTCAATATTTTCACGATGGAGCAATTTATTCAAACTAGTGTATGCACTGATTGTGGTTCTACAAGGACCTGCTCTCCACTGGGAGAGGGTGCTGAATTTTTACCTCAAGTTATGCCATTAAGTTTAATCCATTGTTCACATGATAGACCAAGTCTGAGATTTCTGTTAGAATTTTCCAACAGTAGCTATTCTTACTTCCCTTCAGTCCAAATACAACATTTGCTGCAGAAGGATCATGGAATGCCAAGAAAAAACAACTGTGCATTGTTTCTTGTCAAATCTTGAATGCAACTAATTCTCTGAGCAGTTTTGATATTGACGATTGCTCAGTAAGGATTAGTTTAAGATTCCCTTCTATTTGGTCAATCACACAGGCTAGTGCTATTGTGGGATATATTTGGAGCAACAAACATGCAAATGAGTCGGGTTACTTCACAAGAATCCAGTTTCAGAGTAACAAGGGTGAGATGATTAGGATTCCAGGGTTGAAGTATCACTACACTTTGGTTGAAAGAGCAAGAAACACATGCTCACAGAATCAGCCTACTGGAATGAAAGGGAGCCAATACACAGATGCAAATTCAAATGAGATGCAATTTGACATGTCAGTCAAGAATTCAAGTGGAAAAAGAATTAGATGGGGATATGCAAAAAACGCCCCCCCCCCCCCCCCCCCCCCCCTCCGTGGATGATCATCTTCCAACAAGAAATATGCACTGTATGAATTTTTCCAACTCATTACCAGCTAAATCTGTGGATGATGCAAAATTCAAACCCAGCAGGCCCTTATACACGAGTTACAAAATGGGTTTTCCACAATTTAATGTGTCTTCAAATGAGTTTACTCAAGTTGAAATTTTAGTTAAAGGGATTTATTATCCTGAAACAGGAGGTATGTGTATAGTGGGCTGTAGATATCCTAACTCAAACAGTGATCAAATACATACAGGTGATTTGATGGGTTATAATATTCTTGTTAAACTATAATTTCCCTCAATAGATTCATGGAATTACATCAATGGAAAAAACAAGAGCACGAGGGAAGAATATGATCCTTTATACCTTCATCCTCTTTCCTTTTTTGCAGTTTCAGTCTATAGTCATCGTGCAAGGCAGTCAATATGGAGGATGGATTTAGAGATCATCATAGCTATCATCACCAATACCTTTGTATGTTTTCTCGTGGGACATTAAATCTTGTACATGAAAAAACATCCTAACGTGTTCCCTTTTATCTCAGTTCTCATGCTTATGGTACTTGCTCTGGGGCACATGATCCCTCTTATGCTAAACTTTGAAGCCTTGCCCTTTTCAAGGGAAAGTCATGGTGAATCTTACCTACACAGGGCTAGAAGATGGCTTGAAGCAAACGAGGTGATTGTAAGGGCAGTGACAATGCTAGCATTTCTACTGCAGGTCAGACTTCTGCAGCTTGTATGTTATGCATGGTTGGGTGGTGAAAACCAAAAGGCCTCATGGACTGTAGAGAGGAAGACACTTTATGTGTCTCTGCCATTATATGTAACTGCAGGATTGATTGCCATTAACAGTCACTGGAAGCATGCTGTTTGGGTGGACCTAAGGTATTATGCTGGATTGGTATTAGATGGCTTCCTTCTTCCTCAAATCCTACTCAATATTCTCCACAACTCAAGAGAGCATGCTCTCTCTTCTTTTTTCTGCATGGGGACTACATTTGTGCGCTTGCTACCATATGCATATAATCTTTACATAGCATACTACCATGGTGATGATTTTGATTGGTCCTACATGTATGCAGATCGTGCAATAGATTATTACTCTATTGCTTGTGACGTGATTATTCCATTAGGGGGTCTGCTGTTGGCTACAATTATATATTTGTAGCAGCATTATGGCGGTTGTTGTTTCTTGCCTAGGAAATTTAGGGAGCTGGAAGGGTATGAGAAGGTGTCGGTGGTTATTGAGCCATGATTGATAGTCGAGAAATCTTTCACTTACACTTTTTGCATAATTAATTTTCTTTTACTTTCCCGGTAATGTTTGTATATACTATTAGGCCCGTTTATATAATTTTGCCGGAATAATTCCTCCTTGGAACTTTTGGGGAAAAAAAGAAAAAAACTCCCTTGTAATTTTTCATGCGTCTTATATAATGTAACTAGACAAATGTCTGCATGTTGCTTAGATTCCCTTATGCAATGTTTATTTGACTTGACATAGTAGGTATCAAAAGTTGGTTTTCCATTGGGATAGGACTCCCATTAGCTATTGTTCTGTCTGACATCAAAACAGGCTGCAAATAGATTAATCAAACACTAAGTTCATCACAAACAAACAACATGCAACCAACGTTTAGTCTGACTCTTATGATTAGATGCAAACTAGTGAATGCATCTGAGTCACCAAACACAACAAATATTTTGCACAAATTATATATAAAGACCAAACACAAAATTTCTGTAAAAACCAACAAACACTAATTCATCATAACACCAAGTTTAAACTATTTCCATCAAAAAATAAAATGATTCCATCATGAAATAACCTCATTCCAAAATATTAAAAAATCAAAATTAGTACACTTACATTCATAGTAGTTTGACCACTCACCTCATCAATGAGTATTCCATGCCTTGAGGATGTTTATTCTACCTCTTAGGATTACTTGAACGTGCTTGCCCTTGCCTTGGAGCTGAGACAATGTTTTTTTTTTTTTTTTAGGGGTGGCTTCTTTAATAGCTTCCATTTTTTCTTTCTAAAAGAAAAAAAAAACATTATAGCTTGAAAAACATATATAAAGTATTAATTACACATGTATTGAAGCAACATACCTTATTATTAATGTCAAAGTTGCATTAGTTTCCATATAATCTTCTACAAGGTCTAGAGTTATAACCTCTAAAGCTACTACATTTGAAGGTGCATGTCATGAGCTTGCAACTTGTGATGAGAATCCACCTTGTGAAGTTGTAATATTCTCATTTTGATTTAGATTTGGGTATCCTTTCTTGTTGTGTCCCTTTTCTCGGCACAAGCTACATGTCATCTCCACCCTTTTTTTAGACAACTTCCCAATTTTTCTTAGTTCATCAACATCTTTTCTTCTTTTTAGCTTAGGCCTACTAGGCATCTATTTCATATTAGAGGCTCAACTAGAGGTTTGTCAGTTTTAGGCCACATATTTTTTCCTTTACATGGAAACATGACAAAGTTATAGCTCTTCTTGTATGTCTCCTTATGATACCAAGGATTAACATAATCTTCTACACATTGCTCACTATCATAAATGGCACACATTTTATGAGGGCAAGGAATACCATTAAAATCTCATGCTTTATAAGTGCAAGAATGCTTACTGAGATTCAGAGTATGTCTATCTTTCCATTCAATAATTGCATACCCATGCTGGCCATTGAACACTAAATGACACTTAAAAACACGATCCATGTTTTTTACTAATTTTTGAATAGCACTTGGATTGATATTGCTCAACCATTTATCAATTTCTTTCCTTCTCTCAACATGTCTCTTCATCATCCTTACTCTGATTTTATCCAACATTCTCTGAATATGCATTGTCCTTGCCTTCAAAATGGAACCATTAAAACCTTTGCACATGTTATTTTCCACACAATCTGCCTTGCAAGTAGTCTTTTGATATGCTCTACACTATGCAATTGGAGGCCATTTTAATACATCATTAACAGTTGTATTCCCATCTTATCCAGTTGCTCTAATTGGTCAATAAGTATTGCTCACATGAGCTTTTAGCACATCTCTAGAACTGATTTTGAAATTCAAGTCCTCTCCACCTTTTATGCCACATGGACTATATATGCATCGCACATTACCTGTGTTTGGATATAGGCAACTCTTGTTTGACAGCTTTAATTAATCCTTAATCAAAATAAAAAAATTATATAACTTAAATTAAATCAACTTGCAATTTGATATACATTAAATAAAAAAAATAAAACTAGAGAAGTTAACCTTTTGCATATTGCTTATTAGAGTTAGGCCATCACCATTTAAAATGCTAAGTTTTTGCTTTAATAACTGTAAAAACCACATCCAGTTCACATTATTTTCTATATTAATAACAACCCAGGCAATTGGGAGCATTTGATTGTTCCCATCTCTGCATATGGCTATTAATAGCTCACCTCTAAAACTTGTTTTGAGAAAATAGCTATCAACCCTAATAATTGGCCGACAACCTTCTTTTTACCCTTTTTCCAAAGCATAAAAGCATATATAAAGCCTCTAAAATTTATTAATATTTGGCTTTATACATAAAACTATAGTGGTTCCAGGATTTGTTTCCTTCAATTCTTCAACATATGATTTCTAAGTAACTCAAACATCACCTCTTTCTTTTCCCTTTTACACATTACAAAAGACACATTGCACTTCATTTCCTCACCGTTAAGCTTTTTGAAATCAGTTAATCATAGGTTTTTGAAAATTTCTATCCTTATAATATGAAGCTAAGAATTTGGTGGTCACTCTCTTATTCTTATACACTCTATGGCATTTGTGTTGAGGATTATAACTTTTAATTCTGAAATCCACCATCTAATTCTTAACACTAGAAAATAAAGACCATGGGCGGTCTTTTTTTTTGTACAACTAACCTTGATCCTTATGTTTTCATTTTTTATGAAATTCACCTTACATCCCTTGATAACTGAATATTGAGCTCTAGTATCTCTGAATTGTTGAGCTGATTCAAAAACCATCCCCATAATGAAAGCTGGCATTTTCACACTTGGATCATAAATGATCCTATCAAGTTTCTTTCTTCTCATTATTTTCCCAATTTCATCTCCAAAATCAATTTCCAGGCTATAGTTGTCATTAGACTCAAAATATTTTGTATATGTATGCAATTCCTCTTGTTCAGTAGAAATTTCACCCCTTGTTTGGGTGCTAGTTTCACCATAATTGTTAGTATTCCTATCAGTACCTATTTGACCACCAAATTCAGCAAAATTATCGCTTTAAAACTCTTCTACATCTTTTGAATTTTATGCTTTAGTATTTTATTCATGCAATTGCTTTTCATCTTGAGGCAAAACAAGTTCATTTATGTTGTAAAACTTCATTAGATTCTCCCTAGCTTATTACAACTCCTTATCACCTCCATCATACATTATTTCATCAGGTTCTTCTATATTATATCCACCTATTTCTCCCAAAAATTCATTTTCTTCTTCTAAATTCTATCTACCCTCAACACCTATTACTTCATTTTCTTCTTCCAAATTTTGTCTACACACTTCTTCCATCACTGTTTTTGATTGTATAGTCGGTGTGGGAGCAAATAATTGTCTATTTTTTATACTTTTATAGGTGACAATTTACTTTTTAATTAAAGGTTTCGTGACAATTTACAATAATAATAATAATAATAATAATAATAATAATAATAATAATAATAATTATTATTATTATTATTATTATTATTATTATAAACAAATAAAAAATACAAAAAAGTTTTCCATATAGATTGTATTTATATTTGTAAATAACATGTTTAGTTTTATAACATATATATAAGTGTCACGTGCTGTGAGTGATGATATGAAAAAACTTATTTTAGAATGGCAAACCAAGCAAAAATGAAAAAATGTTGTTAAACATCAACTTGAGGAAGAAATTGTACAAATGCATGCAAATGGACAATATAATGATAGTGATGATGAAGAGGAGGAAGATGCAATAATGCAATATGCTAGGCAACAAAGCCTACGAAAAATTGAAGTTGATTCATATAAAAGGACTACAGGTGTTCACTATGATGCAGGTGGATCCAGTTGTAGTCAACAAATAAAGCAAATGATGGGTCACTCTTTCAATGTCAGAAACACTCAGGATTCACAAAATCGAAGAGGCAACAATCCATAATCTTCTAGATTTACTTCTCCCCAATTATCAACACCAGTTGAAAGATTACGAACTGTTAAAGTGGATTTAAAGATTGAAAGGGAAACAAAGAAGCAGACTAAATTAAAATCTCCTTGGTTAAAGAAAAGTTAATGAATGCCTTTGGTCAATTTATGGTTCACAATAGACTACCATTTGCAGTAGTTGAATCACCTTGGACACGACCTTTACTTTGAGTTGCTTTAGAAGTTGGACCGAACATTCCACCTCCAACAGCTTATGAGCTTACAGAGGTATGGTTGCCAAAGGAGTATCAATTAATGAAAGAATATATTGCATCTTTTGCAGGGATTTGGAAGGAAAGAGGTGTGTCTATATTATGTGATACATGGACAAGCCCAACAAAAATGTCCATTATTAATTTTTTTGTTTACTCAAATCATGGCACGATTTTTCATAAGTTAGTGAATGCATCTGATGTTGAGAAGAAAGATGAACATTATTACTTTTTGTTAATGTCAAAGGTTATCAAAGAAGTTAAAGTTGAAAAGGTTATATAAATTATTACAGATAATGATGTTGCAATTAGGTCAACGGGAAAAATGCTCATGAACAAGTATCAGAATCTGTATTGGACTGCCTGTAGTGCTAATTGCATTGATCTCATTTTAAAAGATATTGGGAAGAGAAGTCAAGAATGTCACTATATTGCAAAAGGGAAGAATAATTATAATTGGGTGACAAATTATATATAAAAATTTATAGATGGTAAAGAGCTACTTCGCCCTGGCATTACTAGATTTGCTACCAATTTTATTATGTTGGAGAGTATTTTCCGTCAACGCAATAATTTGAGGAATATGTTTGATTCACCTACATGGATGAATTCTAGATATGGAAGAATGGCATATCCACTAGCTATTGAAGTTAGGGAAACTATATTAGCAACAACAAGTGACGGAAGACATTTTTGGCAAAATGCAAATGAATTTCTTAAAGTTCAAGAGCCTCTTCTTAAGATATTAAGGCTAGTTGATGGGGATGATAAACCAACAATGGGATTTTTATATGATGCAATGGAAAAATGCAAGATGACCATTAAAGAAAATTGTTGATATCACAAGCATTATTGGTCAATTATTGATAGAAGATGAAATTTCCAATTGCATCATGATTTGCATGTTGTGGGTATGTTATTTATAATTGTTAATGAATACATTATTAATTTATTTGTAAGGTATTAATATGTATAATGATGTACTTATCATAGGTTATTATTTCAACCCACAATATCAATATCGAGATAAGTATGACATTCCATCAGATATTGAAGTTATGAGAGGAGTTCAAAATTTTATTAAAAGGATTGAACCAAATGAAGAAGCTTAAATTCAAGCCTTTTTATAAGTAAAATTTTTTATTGCATTTGAAATAGCTTTTTTATATATATATATATATTGATAATTATAGTTATATTATATGTCCATTATTTTTTTTACTGTCGTGCAGATGTGTACTTTTCAAAAAAAAGGGACAATCTTTTAGACAAACACTTGCTCAAAAAGTAATCAAGAATTTTTTCCCAGGTATTTTTTGTCTTCATTTATAATTTATATTAATTAATTAATAAAAAAGATTTAACTAGTTGAATATTATTGGATGATGTAGCTGAGTGGTGGATTCATTTTGGAGAGTCAACACCAGAACTTCAAAAAATTGCTATGAAAGTCTTAAGTCAAACAACATCGGCAACAAATTGTGAAAGGAATTGGAGCACTTTTAGCTTGATTCATACAAAGACTAGAAATAGATTGAAGTACAAAAAACTACACTATCTAGTCTATATACACTATAATATGAAGTTGAAATTATGAAATACAATGCAGAAGTCACAAAAAGAATTAGAGGAAGCTTTTAATCCTGTCAACTTGGATTATATTTTTTATGAGCATGACCTTTTAAATCCATGGTTGGAAGAATCAGAAGCTCCTTTACTTGATGGAAAAGATCTTGATTGGTTGAATGATGAAGATGGTGAACAAGATCCTATAATTGATTTAACTAAGTAGGAATTAGGTGTGACTCCTCCATTTAGATATAGTGTTGATTCTCCTTCAGGCGATGGTGGTGAAAGTGATAAATATGATGGCACTGGTGATGGTGGTGGTGGTGGTGGTGGTGGTGGTGGTGATGATGATGATGATGTTAATGATGATGATGATAATGATGTTGGTGATGACGGTGGTCATAGTTATGGTGGTGATAATGATGGTAGTGGAGGTGGATATCATAGGCCAATTGGAACAAGCCATGGATATTATGAAGATTCCAATTATTCAAATGATATTCCTTCATTTTTTTTTTATCTATCTAGTTCTGCAAATATTCTATTCAATTTTGCACCAAGACAACATGAATTTAGATACGAAATCAGTGGAGGTGAAAGTAGTTCTACTTCGACTATTGCAAATCAAAACTAAGAGTTTAGTCATTACATGAATCCATTTGATCCCTGTACGATATTATGGAATGCCTTCTGATAATTGGAATTAACAAGAACAACACCAAAGTTATCCAAGTAGATTTGAGAATCAAATGAATACTTCTCAAAATTCTCCAAGTAATTTGTTTAAATTTCAAAGCCATTCTACTACATTCAATAAAGAAAGTTCATTTTTTAACTTATTCTCATCTTTAATGAACAACAAATGTTGATGATTATAATGCTGGGTCTAGTAGTCAAGATCCTCCACACCACTCTTTTTTGTGGTGATTTCTATTATTATTGTATTTGTCAAAAAGTTTGTAATAATATCATATTAATGTAATATAATTACATACATATTAAAACTTTAAAGTACTCTCTTATTTCAATTTTTTATTACAATAAATAATAATTTTTATATTATATTTCTTTTTTTTTTTCAAATGTATATTTTTTTTGTGCAAATATATATTGTTTAAGTAATTCTTAACTTATTATATTAGATGTAAAAGTTTATGTTGCACTTTTTAATAATATGGTATATTTTATTGATTATTTTGCATTATTTACGGCAGCGCTGAACGATACAGTTTGAATTGATCTGATTCAGTCCGATACCGTTATACCGTTACCGATATCAAAACGGATCACGATATGGTTATTTAAATCCATGTTATTACCTCGTATATATCTTGTGTAACTTTAGCAAGTATCAATCTATATCAGACAGTTTTCCCCATTTATCGTGTTATTTTTTTCTCTTATCCTCTTTTGTTCTTGAGATATTGAATTAAATAAAATCATAATTTCTGTGTCTTGATTTTTCTTTATCTGCTAATGTTGGTTAAACCATTTACAGAAACCACCCATTTTATAGCAGACTCTTTAGGCTTATATTCTGAAGCACGCTTCATTTATCCTGGAAAAATCTCTGTTCTTGTACGATTTGCTGTGATTGTCACATCAAATGGTTGTAGCAGTAAGTTCGGGAAAATTTAATTTCACCTTTATGAATTTGTCTTTGTGTATGAGGTTACGCTAGCAATCCCATTTGGACGCAACAGATATCTATAAAATATCTCTTTCCATGGAAGGAAGCACAAACAAAATGATTGTAAGTCTTGATCTAATGTTTGATATTTTCTAGGTGGAGGAATTGAAGTAATTAATGAATCCGAACTGCTCTCCGAATCCCTATTTTACTGTTGCATTTGAACTTTTCTCGTTGACCATTTTCATATATGCTTAATATATTATTGGAGTGGTTGTAAGCTTCACAACTTCATTGCGCAGATGATTCATTTCTTACTATTTGGATTTATGCTTGAATTTTCTCTTGTGAGTGCTGATGTTGACAAGCCAGGTGTTTGTGTACATATTTGATTGCCAGAACTGGATAAACATGATATATATGGTTATATTGATGAAATCACACTAGTCAATATCCTCATTCAATTGAATCGATACTACACTTCTGTTTCTCGTATCGTTGAAAAGCTTTTCATTTGTGCTGCTGCTTGCCCTTTCATCTCATAATTTATTTTTTATGAGATTGTCTGCGTATTAGCTTAATACATAAAGTTTACTTGATTTATAAATTTGCACCCTTAATTACTTACAAATTAATCCTTTTGACATCTCTAACATCTTGAAACATTATTTTAAACTGGCTTAGATATTTAAATAAATTCATTTTAACTTATAAAAATATCATTTAAATATATCGATTGATGACAAAAAAAAAAAATACTAAGTAAAAAAAAAATAAAGCATTTAAGTGATGAATTTATTTAAATAATAAAATACCAAATTAAAGAAAGCACAAATGTACATATTAGGCCGTTGCCTCTATTGGAATCTGACAATAGTTTGGTTAAGAAAGAGAAACTGGAGGAGAAAAGAAAATCACTGAAAGCTTGTGACGATCGGTTTAAAGAAAGCACTAAAAAAATTCTTCAAAAATGCCCCAACTGCTTCATACTCTTCAAATGTCCTGACATCAACCCTACATTGGTTGAGGAATTGAGGAAAGAAAAGCCAAAAACGTGTCACCAACACGAAACTAACTACTAAAACCCCTGAAATCAGTGGAGGCAACTGCCACCTGCCCTTTAATGCCTTCTTTACAGCAATCTCAATCGCTACACAAAACCCATGTAAAATAAAAAACGAAGTCACCTCCCACGTGGGTCTGACGCGGCCAAGGTAATAGAACATAAGCTCATGCATTACAGCTGACACACAAAATGAAGCTAGAACACCTGGAATCGGAGCCCACTTCCGGCCAATGACTCGTGTACTGATGATGACAGTGGGTTCATATACGGCTGACCTTAAAATGCTACTGACCATTAAGTTCCATCTTTTGCCCCAGAAGTCTTGTAGTGAAGTGGAGAGGTACGGATCATTGAATGGCGGCTCTAGCTCTACTCTAAAAATAGTCTGTGCCATAGCTGCAAGTATAGCTGGGACAATCTCAAGAAAGAAGTACATATGTAAACAATAAAGGCATAAGATGATTTTTGGATGGATGTAGTCATTATAATCATAGACATTAACTAAAGCAGCCAGAAGTACACCCTTTATAGCATAATTTAGGGCAGATTTCTTGGTTTGTTTTGAGATTTCAAGATTTGGGTTTTTATCAATTTGTGATTTTGGAGATGGGTTTTCTTGCAATTTGACGGGTAAACAAGAAAGAGCAAAAAAACTTGGTAGAGACATTGATGGGTTGCATGATAAAGGACCCTTACCAAAAGCAAAGAGTAAAAGCTTGAAATTTGCAAGCCAAGCAATGAAAAATGCAGTGACACCACCAAGATGAATGGTGGAGAGATTTAGAGGAAGGTAAAGAAAGAGGCAAATGATTGGTAGTAGTAGAAAGAATCTTGATTTGCCCTTTGGAACATTCTTGCCAATTGCGTAACAATAGATCAAAGAACCAAAGACTGTGACCCATACCTTAAAAAAATTGCTAATCTCATGCTCCATGTTTCTTTTTTCTTGCCAATATATTTGATTTGTGGAAGGATAATCTGTATTCGTGAAGAGTTTGGCAAGAGTAGGTAAAATTGTACAATTATATACAAATCATTCCGTGCATGAGGCAGATAATTAAGACTCGGAGGACCACATGTTACTTTATTTTATTTTATTATTATTCATTTGGTTCGATCTTACAATTTTGAACACCATTTTTTATTCCGATCTCACAACATGTATCCCACTAACGGTAAGCAAAAGTCTATGCTTTTTTTTTTTAATGCAAAAAGTTGGAAAGTATCGTGACTGAATTTCGCCAGAACAGACTGGGTAAGATCAAAACCTTTTTCAGGATAGAGATAAAAAGGATTAATGCGTATGCAGTTGACTTTTTATTTTAAATTGGGTTAATTGGGTTGTGCACCAGATCATCTACAGCACTGGACAGCCTCATAATTCAATGATTATGGTATAAGCTTTGAGTCAAATATCACCATTCGCCAAATGTTTATTAAAAATTTTTTGTCTGAACTGGGTGCTTATGTATTGTAATATGCCTTGTGGGTTTGTATGTCCACCCGACTTTTTTTAACAGAAGAAATAACTTCATTGATCAAACAATAAACTCTCCTCAAGTAAAAGAGGAGGAAAAGAAAATTCATGAGGACTGGTATATGGAAGGGCTGCTTTAGCTAATCTATGGGCACAACCATTTGTCATCTTTTAACAAAATGAAATGAAAAATCAACTCCTCGTTGGCTTAACAAAATACAATCACCAATCAAGAAACCAAAGTCAGAATGATCTCTTCTACCATTTTTCATTGCAGCAATAACCTGTAAAGAGTCTGACTAAAATTGAACCTTGGACACTTGAAGATTAAGGCACCACTGAATTGCTTCCCTTAATGCTAAACATGCCGCCTCACGAACAGAAGCATGTTTCAGCATGCAGCTCCTTTTACCACACTTAACATAGCCAGTTTCATCCCTAATGAGTGATGCAAACCAAATAAGCACCAACCATGTTGATAAGCACAATGATCTACTCAAATATGATGGTCCAATGACTAGAGCTCGCATGAAGAAATTCAAGAATGCTTTAGGAGTGTTTGTGAAGTAAGAGATTAAACTTGAGTTGATTAGTCAAAGCACAAGTGCAAATAGAGCTCAATTGAGTGAATTTGGAGAAAATTTGACACAATGGCAAAATTGTCCTTTTTGGACCTTATTATTATATTTTGACCCTCAAAAGAAGAACTCATGTCAAACTCTTCAAGTGAAGTGATTTGCATTCAAAATGCATAAAGTGTAATTTTGAAGATTTTGTAAGGTTCTAGAAGATACTAAAGGAATCTATAAAAATCAAGAATCTTTCAAGAATATTCTCTACAAATAAAATCCTAAATATGATGGAGAGTGGCTACTACACATTTAAAGATTTGGTTAAATTTTGCTTAGTTGTCATGAGTTGTTAATTTAACTTTTCAATGCTCAGTTATCATGAGTTGTCAATTTGACTTTTCAAAACTTAGTTGTCATTAGTTATCATATTTTTTAAGGGATTGTATTTATTTAAGGATTTTCCTTTATAAGAGTCTTTAAGAATAAGTAAGAAAATATATTCCTTCAAGGATTAAGATGTTTACATGATTATATAAAGGTCATAGCATTATAAAATGAATTTAGTGAATTTGTATCAATTAATTCTAAATTCTTAAGAGATGAAAGTCCTTTTCTTTTGTTCTTTAAAGAACTTTAGTGAATTTATCAAGTGAAGGCTTGGTACATTTAAACTTAGTTTAATTTAGACTTAAAATTGACTTTGTTAATCTTAGGTTTATATTAAACAACCTTTAATTCTTTATAATTAAGATTTTTAAGTACAGGTTATTTAAGGGTCTTGTTGGGCATTAGAGTTTTCCTTTGCTTGATTTATGAACAATCATTGGCAAAGTTATCAAGATTGAATACGGGTTTGGTACAAGTTAACCATGTTTGTATCATTTGGTATTAGAGCTTTGACTCATTAATCAAGTACGTATCTTTACTTTTCTTTGTTATTTGCATTTAATAAAAAAAAAATCATTATTTCTTATTTCATTCGTTCTTGTGTCTTGTTTGATATCAATTCATTTTCTTTGTGATCATTGTGATCAAATTCATTTTTTTTTCATTATCTTGCATCAATTTCATTCTTTTCTTCATATTCCAACTGTTTTTAGTCTTTAAACAAAAAAAAATCGTTTATACTCTTGTTGTTTTGCATCCTAAGAGTCTTGTCTGTCACAAATACATATCAAATTGAAGTTTGTTCTTAATTTAGTTGTTTTAGCATTTGTTACAAAAAAAAAAAAGGTGAATTGATCAAAGTTAAATTCATTTGGCCTATAACCATTCCAATTTGCTATTTTGATTCTAAATTCCATACCTTACCTTATTTCAATTATGAATATTCTACTCTTCTTCTTAAGTTATGTTTGGGGTAGTTCAAACACTTATTCCAAAATTTCTTGTTTTCATTTTGTTTGGATATTGTTTTTGTTTGTTGCGTTTTCTTTGGCTCTTATAGTCAAATTTAAGTTTAATTTTTCTTTGTTTTTTTTGTACTGAGCTTTATTTGATAATTAATAACTTAAGTTCCATAAGAACTATAAAAAAGGAATTTAAGAGGTAATAGGTGAGTGGTGAGCTCATAAGAGGGTAAAAGCCTAATTGAGTGAAACATGAGCATTGAGTGACATTCTTTGAGTGTAAACACGTGAGGGAGTGTTACTTATAAGGTTTTTTTTCTTTTATTTTATTTCTTTATTTATAACACGTCAAGTTCAAAAACGGTTGAGATAGATCCTGAATGGAAGCTCTTTATAAAGATGATACAAGAACAAATGAGTCAATTAATAAAGAGCCATAAAGAGGTTCAAGAGCAGATAGGGAAGATGGAGCAAAATCATAACACAACAGTCATTACAAATCACACCAAACCAATATAAGTTCGTAGAGGGAGATGGCATGATGATAATGATGATGAATCTATCGATGAAAGATTTTAAGGGCATAGGAGGCAAGATAATAGCCTTGGAAGTGTAAAGATGAAGATACCTAATTTCCATGGCAGAAGTGATCCCAAAGTATATCCAGCATGGGAAAGGAAGGTAGATTTTATGTTTAATTACCACAACTACTATAAAGAAAAGAAAGTCAAGCTTACAATCACTACATTCATAGGCTATGCATTAGCTTGGTGGAATCAACTAATGGTATTAAGGAGGCATTATGGAAAAGAACTTATCTCTACATGGGAAGAGATGAAGACTATCATGAAAAAGAGGTTTATACTAAATCATTATTATAAGGATTGGCATAATTACTTTCAAGGGCATAAACAAAGTTCAAGGAATGTTAAAGTTATTGAAGTGGTTAAAAGACATGATGATAGAAAAGAAAAGAGGGAGTTGGGTGTTACAACTGAGTTGAGTGAGTTAAATATTGACAATGGTTTGAGTGTGCAAGAGAAAGCATTTAACACGCTTAAGGATAAGTTGATTTTAGCACCTTTACTTTCTTTATCCAACTTTTCCAATACTTTTGAAATTGAATGTGATGCCTCAGGTTTAGGTATTGGGGCTGTTCTCATGCAAGAAGGAAAGCCAATTGCTTACTTTAATGAAAAGTTGAATGGAGCTGCCTTGAAGTATCCTACATATGATAAGGAGATGTATGCATTAGTTCGATCATTACAAACATGGCAACATTACCTATGGCCCAAAGAGTTTATGATTCACACTGATCATGAGTCCTTGAAGTACTTGAAGGGAAAACATAAGCTAAACAAATGCTATGCTAAATGGAGTGAGTTTATTGAATCTTTTCCATATGTCATAAGGTATAAATAAGGTAAGGACAATATAGTTACTGATGCATTATCTCTAAGGTATGTGCTTCTTTCTATTCTTGAGTTATTGGGTTCTGAGTACATCAAGGAATTATATGTGAATGACCATGACTTTAGCAAATTTTATCATGCATGTGAAAAGGTTACATTTGACAAGCATTATAGGCATAATGGGTTTTATTTAAAGATAATCATTTATGTGTGCTTATAAGTATTATGCGTGAACTCTTAGTAAGGGAAGCATATGAAGGTGGATTAATAGGGCATTTTGGTTTTGCTAAGACTTTAGATGTTCTACATGATCATTTTTATTAGCCTAATGTGAGAATGGATGTACAAAGAATTTATGATAAGTGAATTACATGTAAGCAAGCTAAGTCTAAGTCTAAGCCTCATGGGGTATATATACCATTAGCTGTCCCTAGTATGCCTTGGGTTGATATTTCTATGGATTTTGTTTTAGGTTTACCTAGGTCAAAGAGTGGTAATGATTCAATATTTTTTGTTATGGATCATTTTTCAAAGATGGCACATTTTATTGCATGTCATAAAACTGATAATGCTTCTAATATTGCTAATCTTTTCTTTAGGGAAATTGTGTGTTTACATGGTGTGTCTAGAAATATTATTAGTGATAGGGATGTTAAGTTCCTTAGCTATTTTTAGAAGACTTTATAAGGTAAATTGGGGACTAAGTTGTTATTCTCCACTACATGTCACCCCCAAACTGATGGTCAAATTAAGGTAGTAAATCGCACCTTAGGTCAATTATTACGCACATTGATTAAAAAGAATTTGAATCATGGGAGGAGTGTTTGCCACATATTGAATTTGCTTATAATCATAGTGTGCATTCATCTACTCAATATTTTCATTTTGAAGTTATTTATGGTTTCATTCCTTTGAGTCCATTAGATTTATCGTCTTTACCTTTGAATGTGTGAATTGATTTAAACGGTAAAAGGAAGGCTAATTTTGTTAAGGGATTACATGAAAAGATGCACTTCAATATTCAATAGAAGAATGCAAAAGTTGCCCAATAAGCTAATAAAAGGTGTGTAAGAGTGATATTTGAACTTGGTGATTGGGTTTGGGAACATTTAAAGAAAGAAAGGTTTCCTAGTTTGCGTAAGTCAAAGTTACATCCTAGGGGTGATGGTCCTTTTCAAGTTCTAGAAAGGGTCAATGATAATGCTTATAAAATATACTTACCTGGTGATTATGGTGTTAGTGTAACTTTCAATGTTTTTGATTTATCTCCTTTTGATTTTGATAAGGTTGATGATTCGAGGATGAATCTTCACGAGGAAAGAGGAATGATTTTTAACAAATAAGCACCAACCATGTTGATAAGCATGATGATCTACTCAAGTATGATGGTCTAATGACTAGAGCTTGCATGAAGAAATTCAAGGATGCTTTAGGAGTGTTCGCAAGAGATGAAGCTTGAGTTGATTAATAAAAGCACAAGTGCAAATGGAGCTCAATTGAGTGAATTTGGAGAAAGTTTTACATAAGGGCAAAATCATCCTTTTTGCACCTTATTATTATATTTTGACCCTCAAAATGAAGAATTCATGTCAAACTCTTCAAGTGGAGTGATTTTCATTCAAAACACATAAAGTGCAATTTTGAAGATTTTGGAAGGTTCTAAAAGATACTAAACAAATCTTCAAGAATAAAAAAATCTTTAAAGAATATTCTCTACAAATAAAACCCTAGATGTGATAGAGAGTGGCTGCTACATATTTAAAGACTTGGTTAAATTTTTCTTAGTTATCATGAATTATTAATTTGACTTTTCAATACTTAGTTGTCATGAATTATCAATTTGACTTTTCAAAGCTTAGTTGTCATATTTTTTAAAGGATCCTATTTATTTAAAGATTTCCTTTATAGGAATAAGTAAGAAAACCTATTCTTTCAAGGATTAGGATGTTTATATGCCTATTTAAAGGCCATAGTATTGTAAAATGAATTTAGTGAAGTTTTATCAATTAATTTTGAATTCTTGAGAGGTTAAAGTCCTTTTCTTTTATTCATAAAAGAACTTTAGTGAATTTATCAAGTGAAGGCTTGTTACATTCAAACCTAGTTTAATTTAGACTTAAAATTGACTTTGCTAATCTTAGGTTTATATTAAACAACCTTTAATTCTTTATAATTAAGGTTCTTAAGTACGGGTTATTTAAGGGTCTTGTTAGGGATTAGAGTTTTTCTTTGCTTGATTTATGAATGATCCTTGGAAAGGTTATCAAAATTGAATACGGGTTTGATACAAGTTAACCACGTTTGTATCAATGAGCAACTTGAAACCAATTCTGCCATCTTCCATAGAAATTGTAGTAATAGTATTGCATTTCAACCAACTTTCATAAGGTTTACACCATTTCAGAGTGATATGATAACCATAAATAAACCTGTTTAGGATTGACATATCTCTTTTCTCTTTTAGCCATTATTCACGAACATCAACCACTAGATCCACAGTTTTTAACGAAGGTAAACACTGCCCATCCTAGAGCTTCTTGTTATGCTGACACCAAATGCTCCACAATACCATAACTAATTTGCATAGCAAATCAGAATCAAGCTTCTCAAAACAAGAATGAAGCCATAAATTGAATTCATCATATCCTACTATTAATAATTCTAAATCTACAAGTTGCCAATAGCTATAAGCAAATGGACAGTCAACAAAAATATGCCATGCATGTTCAACATCATTTGAACATAAATGAAAAGATAGAGGAGTTTGCATACCCCTGTGAACCAATTTAGTATGTAATGGAAGGCATCCATTGTAAAGTTGCCATAAGAAGAACCTTAATTTTGGTGAAATTTTCATCCTTCAAATTTTATGTTGTCAGAATAAAGAACCATCAGATTGACCACCATTCTCCATGTCCATAAAAACTCAATAACCTACTTTCATAAGATACTGGCCATTTTTGGAAAAATGCTAAACTAATTTGTTTAATAATAGTCAGCATTATGCTAAAAATAAAACTTACATCTTCTACTAAAAATAATTATGACCATAAACCATGAGAGAGAAATATCTCATAAACTCTCATACCTAACATATCATGTCTATTCTAACCATCAATTTTGAAAGAAGGTTTGTCTCAAATCCAAGGATCCTCCAAAACACTAACTTGTCTCCCATCACCAATATGCTAATGAACACCTCTCTCTAAAATAACCTTAGAGGATCACACAATCCTCCAAATATAGCTGGAATTGTTCCACAATTCTAATGAAATAAAATTCCCTCTTGGAAAATATTTGGCCTTGAAAGCTCTACCAACAAGAGCATATGGTTTGGCTAAGAGGTTCCAACCTTGTTTAGCAAATATGGCAATGTTGAGAGCATGGAGATTTCAAAAACCAAGACCTCTTACCTCCCTCCTTTTACACAAATAGTTCCATTGATGCCATCTAACCCTTGAACTGCTTTGGCCATTAGAACCCCATCAAAAAGTGAGTTAAGCATCTTCTAGAGTTCATCATATAATGAAATTGGGATTAAGAAGGTTGACATGCAGTAAGTAGGATTCACTTGGGAAACATTCTTAACCAACACCTCTTTACAAGCTTAAGAAAGACACTTATTACTCTACCATTGAATTCTTTACCATAACTTCTCTTTTAAGATAGTAGAAATAGCTTATTTGGATCTTCTAATAAGAGAAGGAATACTAAAATATCTACCATTGTTAAGCAGATTCACTATACTAAGAATACTTGAAAGATTATATTAAGTATCCATGCACACATTTGAACTGAATATTATTCTGGATTTTTGGAAATTAATAGCTTAGTTAGATGCACATTTATAATCCTTTAACATATTAACAACAGAGAAGCATTCCTTATTAGAGGCTGAAAAAATCAAAAGTTACCATTAGCAAAAAGAAGGTGGAAACAACTCGGGGTAACACGACATACCTTAACACCATTAATGCTACCAACTCTCTCAGCATGTTTAATATGAGATGACATACCCTGAATGCATAGAATAAAAAAGATATGGCGATAAGGGGTCACCCTGATGAAGACCCCTTCCTAGGATAATGAGACCAATCCTCTCACTATTTAGCGTAATTGAGTAAGAAACATTCTAAACACACATCATCACCCAATTGACCAATGTATAATTAAAGCCGAGCTTAAGTGTCAGAATATAAAGGAAATGCCAATTAATCCTATCATAGGCTTTCAAGACATCCAACTTCAAAGCAATACTACCACCTTTACCATGAGTCCTCCTTCTCATACTATGAAGGAGTTCAAATGTAATGAGGACATTATCTATAATACTTGGCCCATGAACAAAAGTGCATTGATGTTCATTAATGATCTTTGGTAACAACCTCTTCAATCTATTAACTAAAACTTTAGCTAATATCTTGTATAACACATTACACAAGGCAATGGACTTAAGATCCTTCATACTTTCAAGATTTGAACATTTAGGAATAAGGAAAATATTGTTATCATACAAACACATAGGAAAAGAGCCCCGATGCAACTAACTAGAATAGGCTGTGAAGACTTCTTCTTTTAAAACATGCAAAAAATGTTGATAAAATGTTGGATTGAGGCCATTTGGGCTTGGAGACTTATTTGGATGCATTTGATGAATAGTTTTAGAGAACTCATTAAGAGAAAAAGGAGAAATCAAGCTATTATTATCCTCAATAGACAACAAGAAAGTGACAAACAAAAAATATTCATTATTAGACTTATTAAATGGTAAAAAAAAATTGGAGAAATAATCTAAGACAATATGTCACATTCCTTCAAAATCATTCACCAAAGTACTCAAAGCATCTCGTAGAGCAGGAATTCTATTACTTATCTTCCTCACTGAAGTTATAGAATGAAAAAACCTCGTGTTGCGATCACCCTCAGCAAGCCAAAATATTTTAGCTCTTTGCTTCCAAAATAATTCTTCTTATTCCAACACATTCGAAAGCTTGTCTTCTAAAAATGAAAATAAAAAATGGCTTCCTCATCAATATGATCTTGCAATAATTGGATATTTTTTTTATATTCAATAATACTCTTTTGAAACTTTGTATTAAAATATTGACTCCAATGAAGCATAAAAGCATAACAATCATAGAGTCAACTCATAATATGACTATTAGAAAAATTCTATAGAAACCCAATAACTACTTTAAAAAAACCCACTATTTTTTAACTAAGCATTTTCAAAATGAAACAACTTGGTTCTCCTCATAAATAAGGAAACATCCAATGAGAGAAATAAGGGATATGATCAGAAATTATAGCAATAATGGCTTCAAACTGACAGTTCAAAAATAAATGAAACCAATTCTGAGAAACAAACACCCTATCTAATCTTTCTCGAACCCAACATGGTGTACCCCTTCCGCGCTCCTAAGTATAAGAAGCACCCACCAGGTCTAACAGCAAGCAATCAAAAATAACTGAACGAAAGCCTAAATATAACCATTGAGGATGAGGGACACTACTAGCTTTCTCATAACTATAAAGAAGATCATTGTAGTCACCCACAATACACTAAGATTCTAAAAATAAAGAGGCCAATTGCGGAATCAAATTCTAAGAATCTCTTCAACAAGCTCTTTTTAGAATATCATAAAAACACATTAAACACCTTTCTCTCTCCAGACCTTAATCAATTTGGGACAGGCATTTCCTTTAGTCTATCAAGCAAAGGTTTGGCAATCCTATTGATATTAGGATAGAAATCTAAGACATAATTTAGGCTTCCTAAGAATCTTTATAACTGGACTTTATCAAGAATCTTATTAGGGAATTTTTTGCTAAATTCTAAAGATCTTTCTATGGGAACTAAAGTACCATAATAGATATAATGTCCCAAAAATTTGACTTTAGTTTGGAAAAGAGAAATCTTTTTAGTAAAAACTACAAAACCATTTTGCCTAACTATATAGAGAAAAGTCTTTAAATGTTTAAAATGTTGTTCAATGGAGTTTAAGAAAATAAGCATATCATCAATATAAACAATTCAAAAATCAGAATAAGGATTGAATATATCATTCATTATTCTTTGAAATTATGATGGTGTATTTTTCAAACCAAATGGCATAACATTCCATTCATATTTTCCAAAAGGGACAGTAAAAATAGTTTTATACCGATGATCTTTATGGATTTGTATTTGCAAAAATCTAAATTTCATGTCAAATTTTGAAAATACAAATGCAGAATAGAGTTTTTAAAGGAGATCTTTTTTGTTTGGAATAGGGTATCTAATCCATTTTAAAGCTTTATTTAGAGGTTTATAATTAATACAAGCCTTAGAGTGCCTCTTTCTATTTCAAAAGCTTTATTGACATAGAAAGCTGCATAAGTCCATGGAGATCTACATTTGGAGATTAATCCCTTAGATTTGAGATCTTGGATTTCTTCCGTACAGTGCTTTTCTAATTCAGCATCCATTTGAATTGGTCTAGCCTTTGTAGGAATGTTTTTCTCCTCAAACTCAGGCTCATAAGGTAGATCAACTATATATTGTTTTCTTTTCCAAAAAGCATTTGGTAAATCAAAATAAACTTCTTTTAACGTAGTATCATGAAAATCAGAAATCTTTGATTTTACCAGTTTAGACTTTAACTATTATTCAATTTTTTGAAAATGAACATTTTACTTTAAATCATATAAGTTTGTTTCCTTTCCCTTAATTAAAGCATTGATTTCATTCTTATAGATAGAATGAGATTTAAGAAGGTTTAAGGATCTAGTTCTTGGTTTTGCCAAAAAAGGAAAAGAAATATGAACTTTTTCATCTTTATAATAAGTAAAGTTATAGATGGTTAGATAGGGAGTTATTAAATTAATGAAAGATGTCCCTCAAATCACCATATAACTTATATTAGAAAAGGAAGAAATGGAGTTTTTAAAAGAAATCCATTGTTAGAAATACTAGCCTCTATTTTACCATCTATATGTATTTTGGAATTATTAGCAAAGGAAAGCTTTTCTGTGGTATGCTCTTGAAAATGTTGTGGAACCATACTAGTTTTTATATAGTTTAAATCAACTTTAGTATCAAATAGAGCAATGGTATCCAGTTGAAAATCTTTATCGAAAATGATAGTAATCTTTATAAGATATTTTCTCAAAGTAATTTGATTTAGAGTATAGAGAAAATCATAAGGTACTTTATTAAGATTAGCCAAGGATCCTGGTTCTAAGTCCTTAGTATCATCACTATCACTAGACTCTTCAACTAGTTTGGTGACAAGGAATTGGATTAAGTCAGAACCTTTTTGTTGTTTTTCTTTTAATTGCTTTATTTCAAAATTTATGGTTTTGATTTCTCTTTGAAGTTCTTGGATATCACTTAATGGGTTTTTAGTGAGCTTTTTCTTATTGAGAATAGTAGTCAGGTTATATATTCCTGTACTAATAGAAGGTAACTTAGTATTTTTAGGTTTAGGTTCCTTTTCTAAAGATTGCTTAAGTTGTTCTAGATATTTTTTCTGAACATCAAGGTTGTTTATGTGCTGAATAATATCTAGAATGAGGTTTTGTTCTTTAGTAAGGACATTAAACTATTTTATTCTTATATCAAAATCTATATTGGACTCAGAAGGAAAAGAAGAGGAGGTGGCAAGTTCATCAATTTGAGGAGTTATGAAATTTTTAGAATCTAACTTTGACGTTCCTATAAAAAGAGTTGTTAGTCTAATAAGGTTAGCTTCTTTTAAGCCTAACTCATGGAGTTTTTCAGAGACTTTGTAGTATTTAGTGATATGGCATGTTTTACCACACTTAAAATAAGTAACATCTTTAAGGTTAGTGTTCTTAGCTTTATCAGGTTTGGGCTTCCTAACAGTCTTTCTATAAGGCTTTTTGTAGTAAGCTTCTCCCTTATCCTTTATCTTGAAGGATTTCCTACATTTAGATGAAAATTTCCTAGATGAAGGTTTTGAGAATTTTTTACTACAATCTCCTTTACATGAAGGATTATGGATAATGCTATAGTCAAACTATTTATAAAAAGATCCTAGTTTTTGTCAGGTCTTTTTCATTTCGTTCTTAAGACACTTTTGGAGTTTTAAATCCTGATAGATTTTAAGACCTTCACACTGGGTAGTACGAATCAGTTCACTATAGGTAAGCTAGATGTAAGGAATGATATGGGTTCTAAAAGATTGTCTAATGGTATTCCTAATACGTTCTCCTAACAAGGTAGGTAGACCGGTAAGAAATTTTCCTTTCTAGAAGGGTTGATTGGAATCTTCTTTAAGCATGACCCTAGTAAGAAAGGTTAATCTATACCATTGGAAGTCACTAAGTTTTTTGCACTTAAGATTAGATAGAAGGTCAGCATTTTTATCTTTAAGATGAGAAGAGTCTCCTATGAAATGAAGTGCTATAGTTAGTATTAGAGTAGAAACAACATTTTGGATGGGATTTCCTATTTGCTCTAGACTAGGTATACCTTAATCATTTATTTGGATAGCATGAAGAATTTCTTATTGTTGTTCCTTAGTAAGATGGTAATCCCACTAACCTTTCAGTTGGCTAGATAAACCGGCTATAATAAGCTCAGCAATAAATCAATAAGTGGTTCCTGTTTGGGGTTTATAAGCATCGGAGGCCATAGTTATTTATTAAAGGGAATCAAGAATTTGATATTCAGACATACCATCTATATTCCATTCATAGACAAAATTAACACTAAACTTAGGCTGGACAAGAGTGTTGGGTTGACCATCTAGCTCAAGTTCTAGAAGTCTAGTTGTGAATATCCAGGGTAAGGGGAAGGCTAATGAAGTTTAACTATTTTTGGAGATTGTGTTAGAGAAATATCAGTTTCAGAAGAGGAGTTTATACCTTTATCTAGAACACTAACAATTTGATTAACAGAAGGAGGAGTATCAAGGACAATTGGTCCTCTAGAACTCAAAGGATTAAGTCTACTGAGTTGTTCCCTAATAGCATGTAAGAATTCTGTGTGGTTACTCCTAATTTCCTGTTATGCACTAGTAGAGATATGATAAGGTTTGAACATGGGGTTTTTTAGTTTCTTATCAGACATGGCTATAGTATCAAAGGATTCTACAATTTTATAGGACTGGTTTTCAAGCCTAGATTACTATTTACCTATGGTATGAAGATGGACCTTGGTAAAGTTATTTTAGGAGACTATATCTTTTAGGTTTTGAGAGTCACTATCCTGTGGCTTCTTATAAGGACAAGCTTCTATGGTCTTATTACCAATAGAGATTTTGATGTTCCTAAAAGGAGGATGTTCATATTCTATTTGTTGACCATTTGGTGCTTCCCACAAAGTTACTTTTTTTTTTCTTATGGTGACATGGTTTAAAACTTTGAAAGGGTAACAAATATCATTTTATGATGCACGTATTTCAAACCATTCAAAAAATAATATATTAACTTTATGTGCTTGGATGAAATTATAAAATTGGCTTTAAAGATCATTTCATTGTTCTAAGAAATGCTGAAAAAACCAATTTCTTTTCTCTTTATTATGAGGTGCATAAAAATCTTTATGTAAAAGAGCTTTATCAGGGGTGAATTCTTTATCCAAAATAGATAGTTCATGAGCCATATTTTTTGTTATGGCTGAAGCAGTAGGAGAAGTAGAAGGAGAAGTGTTTTCTTCTTATCTTAGTTTTATATAGATATGTATGGCTATATTCATGCTATAATCCATATTTCTGGTAGAAGAAGAAGGCAGATTAGAAATAGAATATCGAGCAGGGATATTATAAGGTAAATATATGACAGGAGGTAGATTTGGATAAAGGTTAGCCTAATCTGACTATTGAGGTAAATGTATGGTTTTTTGGTGGTTATTTGCTATTGGTTCAAAATGGTAAGGAAGGTTTATAACAGAAGGGATTTGTGAAACTCGTCCAAGATTAAGGGATTCTAATGAGGATGCATAAGAGAATCTTAAGCTGGAAAAGGTTCTATCAAATGAGAGTTTTACTTTACCGTCTTGGAATTGGGTAATATGCTTTATTTAAGTGTTAGGAGTAGGTGTTTCTTCCTGTTGGGTTTTTGGTTCAATAGCTGCTTCTAAGATCCATTCTTGGGGAGTGTCACTTGGCTCCATTTGATGGGTTTAGGAATCATAATGTTAGCTTTAGACATATTTGTTTAGAGGAGTAGAGTTTCTCCTTTTCGACTATGAAAATGACTTTTTCTATGAAATGCAGACATCATAACTTTATAATGAACTTTAAACACAAGTGTAATAGGTATGGATCTGTCATCCATAACATAGTTATGGGTTTGGATTTGTAAAACTAGAGATTTTAAAAGATTAGCATCATTAAAAGAAACAGTAAAGTTAGGATAGCAATCAAATGATATAGGACCTAAACAAAGACTAGATTTTATAGTTTCTAGAAGAGAGTATTGAAATTTTTTGAATCTCATATCGTTAAGGGCAACCATAATATATGTATTCAGACCTTCTCTAGCTAAGGGCTTTATACCTACATGAACAAGACCTATATGGATATATCTGAAACCTTTATCTTTATGTTTATCTAAGGAAGCAGGAGAAAGTAACTTTATGTAATATTGAGATTTAGAAAGCTGGATATCTCTTTCTTCAATCTTTATAACATAGTCAAATTTGAAGAGGTTTATTTTAGGTGTTTTGTAGACATGATCTTTCTTATAGTCTATGAGCTTAAAGTCATCTATGCATTTATCAAAGTCCTCAATGGTAATTTCATCACTATTGACTATATTTTCATAAGCTTTGGCAGAGGAGGAAGCAGAGGAAGAAGAAGAAGTGGTTCTTCTAAAAATTGGATTCATGGTAAAGAAATGGCTATAGAAATAGGTTTTACAACTACAACCTCACTAGCAAAACCAATGGTTTTACTGCCTCTCAGGGTCTTACTATCAACACCACCTATGACTAAATAACTCACTGTAAAGACTATCCTGTAGACATTACTATAACATACAAACAATTACTGTACAAATCACTCAACCCCTTAAGCTTTGACACAAGTTTGAGGAGAGAAAAAATTTTAGAAAAAAAAACCTCTCTTGTATTAAAATAGTTTAAAAATTTGTATCTCCAATAAAAGATATAGTAGTTTTATATTTCTCCTTCCTCTACTTTTTTCTAGAAAGAAAACATAACAGAATTTGTAACTTTGCTTTGCTTTTCTGGATATATAACTTGAACTTTGTAACCTTCATTTACTTGGAATATAAAGAGAAAACTTCTTCTTCATAAGTTTTATATAAATCTTTTAATTTTATGTTCATTTAATTTATTTACATTATAGCTTTCTTTAATTTTTGAAATTTTTTTTAGCGTATTTTATTTTCATTTCATATATAGTTTATGTAGCAGAACATATGCTTTGTGCTTGCTTAAGAAATTAGGATCCTGCACATCAGAAACTCTATGAAATTTTTGATTACAACATTGGACTGGTAACCTCCATGTCTAGCCTATGACTAAAATGTGACACCGGCACTATGATCTTTCATTTTGCTTCATCATCTTTGCATTCTTATATGTGAACAGTACACCCTTAGATGTTCGGCACTTCCTGGTATCAAAGCCTGGTGGGTTGAGTTATTTGTATAATAATTGTTTGCATGTTACAATAATGTTTATAGGATAGTCTTTACAATGAGTCGTTTGGTCACAGGTGGTCTCGGTAGTAAAACCCAAAGAGGTAGTAAAACCGTTGGTTTAGCCAATGAGGTTGTAGTTGTAAAACCTATTTTTGTAGCCATTTCTTACCATGAATCCAATTTTTGGAAGAACCACTTCTTCTTCTTCCTCTGCTTCCTCCTCTACCAAAACTCATAAGAATATAGTTAGTAGTGATGAAATCACCATTTAGCACTTTGATAAATGCATAGATAACTTTAAGTTCACAGACTATAAGAAAGATTATGTCTACAAAACATCTAAACTAATCCTCTTCAAATCTGACTATGTTATAAAGATTGAAGAAAGAGATATCCAGCTTTCTAAATCTTAGAATTACATAAAGTTACTTTCTCATGCTTCCTTAGATAAACATAAAGATAAAGGTTTCAGAAATATCCATATAAATCTTGTTCAGGTAGGTATAAAGCCCTAGCTAGAGAAGGTCTGAACACATTTATTCTGGTTGCCCTTAGGGATATAAGATTCAAAAACTTCTAAGACTCTATTTTAGGAACTACCGAATCTAGTCTCTGTTTAGGTCCTATATCGTTTGATTACTATCCCAACTTCATTGTTTCTCCTAATGATGATAATCTTTTAAAATCTCTAGTTTTACAAATCCAGACCCATAATTATATTATGGATGATGAATCCATACTTGTTGTACTTGTGTTTAAAGTTCATTATAAAGTTATGATGTCTACATTTCATACAAAAAGTCATTTCCATAGTCAAAAAGGAGAAACTCTTCTCCTCGAGATAGATATGTCTAAAGCCAACGTTATGATTCCTAAACCCATCAAATGGAGCCAAGTTACACTTCCCCAAGAATGGATCTTAGAAGGAGCTACTAAACCTAAAATCCAACAGGAAGAAACACCTGCTCCTAACACTCAAATAAAGCATATTACCCAGTTCCAAGATGGTAAAGTAAAACTCTCATTTGATAAAACCTTTTCCAACTCAAGATTATTTGATGCATCCTTATCAGAATCCCTTGATCTTGGAAGAGTTTCACAAATCCCTTTTGTTATAAACCTTCCTTACCATTCTGAACCAACAACAAATAACCACAAAAAAACCATACATTTACCTCAACAGCCGGATCAAGCTAACCTTTATCCAAATCTACCTCCTATCATAAATTTACCTTATAATATCCCTGCTCAATATTCTATTTCTGATCTACCTTCTTCTTCTATCAGAAATGTCGATTATAGCATGAATATAGCCAGACCTGTCTATATAGAACTAAGACAAGAAGAAAACCCTTCTCCTCCTACTTCTCCTACTGCTTCAGCCATAACAGAAAATATGTCTCATAAACTATTTCTTTTAGATAAAGAATTCACCCCTGATAAAGCCCTTTTACATAAAGATTTTTATGCACCTCATAATAAAGAGAAAAGAAATCAGTCTTCGAAGCATTTCTTAGAACAACAAAATGATTTTCAAAGCCAACTTTACAATTTCATCCAAGCACATAAAGTTAATATATTATTTTTTGAATGGTTTTTTTATATAGATACTCTTATATATATATATATATATATATATATAAACAAAATTTACTTGATACTTTTTATCCTTATTATGTTGATTATATTTTCTGAGGAGGCCACATTTTTCTTACATATGTTCCTTTCATTGACTGCAATATTCTCTTAAATTTTTTTGACATTTTCTTCCTTCTTTCCTGCATCTTCCACCGGAAGCATGCTTGAATTGATTTTTTTTTTACTATCTTATTAGATAAGCCAGGTTGTTGCTTACTATATAAAGTTCAACACTGTAATTAAAAGTGTTTCATAATTTTAATTCGCCTTTAAAATTAAATTTTTTAATTTTTAAGAACATATGTTTTTAATAATTTTTTATAAGAAAATATAGAAAAGATGTAGTCATGTATTAATTGTCCAACTGATAGAGCTTAATTATTATTATTAGGAAGAAATCATAATAAAACCCCTAAATTTTGACATTTCATTCTATTGAGCCCTACAATTTTTATTGTGTTTTATTAAATCTTCAATCTTTTATTTTCATATAAATTAAGGACAAATTATACTGAAATAATGAAATTGTACAACAATTCAGGTTCATTGTTGCTAAATATATAATTATGAGAGGTTTAGAGATATGTTTTGTGAAACAAAAAAGACAAAATGTGAAAGTAAAGTGTGAAAAAAAATGTCTATGGAGGTTATTTGCTTTAATTGAAAATTTATAATGACACATTTTCTATTAAAATTTACTACCAATTTTACAATTGTGATAGAATAAACATAATTTACTTTACAATTTCGTTACTTCAGTTTAATTTATCCTTAATTTATGCAAAAAAATAAAAGATTAAAAGCTTAATAAAACACAATAAAAATTAAGTTCTCAACAGAATAAAGTGCCAAAATTTAACAGTTCATAATGGGTTTATCCTTATTATTATTAGAGCAATCTTTATTATTATTATTATTATTATTATTATTATTATTATTATTATTATTATTATTATTATTATTATTATTATTATTATTATTATTATTATTATTATTATTATTTGAATGTCAGAAATTTCTATACAGTGGAAGATTGGTGTTGGATCCTGATGCAAGATCATTATTTTTAGCTTTATTTCTAATCAGAGTTCCTTCCATTGCATTTTGCATAAAAATTATAATAATATATGGAAAAGAACATCCATGATATTACTATCAACCAAATGCATAGTTCCACTCTTGAACTGTACTTAATTAATCTCTAATATTTTTCAACTTTTATTATATTATATTCAATTTTTAAATTTGTATTTTAAACTTATCTAACCTATATAATACATAAAATTAAAATATTTTATAAATCAATAATAACATGGATACAAAAAAAACTTACGCAAATTAAAATAATGTTTAATGAAATAGAGAATATAATTAAAAACAAATTTTTTCTAACTCTTAATATTAGTTTAAAATTTTACTTGTATTGTTTCGAAGCTAACTTTAACATTTTATGTGTTTAAAATAATTTAAAATTAAATTTTATCCATTTTGATATTGTATGAGTTAAATATTATAAAAAATACAAATTAAAAGGTGAAAAATGTTCAAAATAAAAATTTCAAAGTTGAGAAGTGTTAGATGTTAATTGTGTAAAGTTTAGAGGTGAAATTACACATTTAGCCTATTCTTATACAGTATTGGTTGGAGCAATATAGTCCTACTTATTATAGTTAGTTTAATAATTGCATAATATCATTATTCTATTAATTTAATAACAACATAAACAATAGCAACAACAATGATGATGGAAAAGATTAACAAATAGATTCTATCTGTATATAAACAATTAATGCATAATTTAAAGATTAATTTTCCTTTTTTTAGTAGATAAGTACAGGAGAGGTGTGTTTAATTAACTTGTATTTTTAATGTACATGCACTATAATCAAAATTTAAAGTTAATGCAATCTATATCTTAGCGGGAAGAATAACTCAACTTGGAACTAGTTAATGACATATTGTTTTACTGTTCTATATATTCTTCCAATGTTATTAAAAAAGTAACTCATCAAGGAATTGAAGAACATCTAGTAAAATTAAGTATAGAGATTTTATTATGGAGCAGTTGTTTGGCTCTAATAGTTAAGAGGATTTATGGAATGTAGAAAATCACTCTTTTGATGTTGTTGTGGATGATGAAGAAGGGAACGTAAGTGAAGTTCAAGAAGTTAATTCTTATAATATTGAGAATCTAAATTTCAGTGAACTTATTATAGAGGCAAAGGTAGGCCCTCAACCAAGTATGGCTTTTTCAACATTAGATAAACTATTTGAAGCTTACTAAGAGTATGTTAGGCTTGAAGGATTTTTTATTGTTAAAAGATTTACTCACAATAGTATAAGTGGTGTAAGAAAATATCATATAATTAGTTGTGATAAAGGCAAAAGTTAGAAGTTAGGATTGTCAAAGCATATTACTCATTCCTAACAAATTCTTGTTATTCAGTTACTTCTAAGAGTTTGTGTTTATTTGTAATTCTAATTTCTTATCTCTGTTTTTATAAAAGCTTTGTACATAGACAATATGAGTGGTATACAAAATATTTCGAACTTAAGTTTTCATATAGTATTTGAGTCGTTAATAAATCCAGTTAAATCTTAAGAGTTGAGCAAGGAAAGCAGTTGAGTTTTCCAGGCTAAATAGTTTCTGGAATTGAGTTTGATAGAAAAATTTAGATTGGTTGATGTTGATTTTGGTAGGCCAAAAGAGTTAGAGGGAATAATTTATGTATTTGTGGTAAAAGCCATGGTAGGCTCTAATACCATGTGAAAACTTAAGTTTGAAATATTCTATACATCATTCATATGGTCTATTTATAAAGCTTTTATAATAATAGAAATAAGAAAATATAATTACAAATAAATGCAAACTCTTAGAAGTAACTGAATAATAAGAATTAGTTAAGAATGAGTTATATCATACATTATCTTCTACTCTTGAGTGTTTTACCAATAGTGACAAAGGAGGTTGTCCAAATGATTGTCGCTCCACTAACAAGTATGAAATTTTTGATACCCATAACTTAATCTCTGAATGTGCTAAAAGTAACCTATTATCGTTCATTCCTCATATAAGAGTGAGTACAAAGCCATTACTAAAACTACTGCTGAGTTACTATGAATTACACAATTTTTTTTTTGAATTTGGCATCAAATCTTCTACTCCAATAATGTTATGGTGTGACCATGTAGGTGCTATCTACATGTCATCTAATCCAATGTTTTATGCTCACATGAAGCACATAGAACTTGACTACTATTTTGTTTGTGAACAAGTTCTTTATGGTAATGTTCATGTTTATTATATCTCTACAGAAGATTAGTTGGTAGAAAATTTTACTAAACCTTAGCTATTCCTCCTTTTCAACATTTTGGTTTGAGCTCGATCCGAAATATGTTTCAAGCCAGGGCTATATCTATGGCTAGATTAAGCTTAAAGAGGAAATGAACATGGAAAGCATAGAGAACTAAAATGATATTAAGGTGAATATGGCCACTATAATCATATACATAAATCGTGAGCACCATGAGTACAACCTTTATTGCATAGTTCCTAAAGCTATATTCTATTTTTTTTAAGAGATGTGCTTTGTTTAATTTGGACACTTAGTGATAGGTGTAATGAGTTTTGAGAGTTATGGCCATTTTGATGAGTTTTTTTTAGGAGATGGTATTTTTGGATTTTGATGGGCAAGTAAGAAAAAAAAGGAAGAGAAATGGATGGATATGAAGACAAAGGACCTTCACTAAAAGCTAAGAGAAGAAGTTTGAAGTTGGGAAGCCAAGCAATGAAGAAGGTAGAGGTTCTACCAAGATGATGAGAGAAGAGGAGAGGATGAGAGAACAATGAAGGAAGAGAGCCATAACAGGGAGCATACAAATGAGCCTTTTTGTGCCTTTAGAGATGAAGCTTCTAATTATGTAATAATAACATACAAAAATAATGACTGTAATCCACACCTTGATGAAGTTATGTATTTAATCCCCCATTTTTCTCCTTTGTTTTTGGGGTTTTTGTTTTTTGTATTTTTTGGGTTCTCTTGGGTTTTGTTGTTGCTTGTTTTATATAAGATAGGAATTAAGAAGAGGAATTTAGAAATTAGATCCAAAAGAACTTCAAGGATATTAGTGGGTCTATTATCATAACTTTAGAAAAGATCAAGAGAATGGCACTAGCATAAAGGAAAATGGGGTTTATGGATTTGATTAGAAATTTTTTTTTTTTTTGAAAGTTTAGAAATTAAGTTTCTTTATCATTTTATTGACTTAATATGATAGTGAAAGCAACAAAGATTGGACCTTAAAGAAGAAATGGATAAGAGTTCCATTTAAACAGGAATATTAAAATAATCTAGCTCTAGTTCACTTTTGGACTTGCATAATTTAAATTGAGGGGTTAGAACAGTCAAGAACATAAAACACTATTTAAACTTTTGCTAAAATTTTATTTGTATCATTTTAATTGATGTCCAATGTTAAATAGTGTAATGGTATAATATTTTTTAAAATATTAATATATCAGAAGTTGATTGTTATTTATACTTTTAGCATTCAAAAAAAATTTAAAGTAAATAACATTATGATAATTGAAAATTAAATTTATATTTTTTTAATATTATAAAAAGTTTTTTACTTGATAATTCTTATTGCAATTTTCTTTAAAATTTTTGGATATTTTTTTCCTTCTTTCTTGTGTCTTCCAATGAAAGGAGCATGTGCATGAGTGCTTGAAATATTATCTACACTATTTGTTGACACATGGCTTGGTTCAGCCTAAGAGCGAAGGTTTAATGATGAAAAAATAATCATAATAAGCTTAAGAGTGTAAAATTTAGTCCTCTTCTCTCCAAATGTGTCTATAGTCTAATGGGCCTCACTAAGACGACAATAGTAAATTAACGCCTTAGTGATGAAATGACACCTTAGTGCACTAATGCAATTGCCTCAACACTAAGGTAGTGCCTTAGCGATACTAAGCTATTTTTTAAAATAATAGAGAAAACCATATTTAAACATGATTTTCTTCGTCTGTTAGTGTAGGAAGTCATTGGTAACTTGGTGGAGAACATGAATAATGGGAGAGAGGTTTGCTAAACTAAAAGAATTAATAGAGATAAAAAAGGGAGAGAATTAGAGAGAAAGGAGGGGGGCTTCAGGCAAAAAAAAAGAACATTAAAAAATAAAGAGCTAAAAATATAAAAGAGTAGAGAATAGAGGAGGAAGAAAGAAAGAAGAGAGAAGCCTGAGAGAGAAAAACACAGAGAATTATGGTTGAAAAATAATAAAACAACAAAGGAAGTTAAAGTAGCTAAAGAAGGGAGAGTCCATAGGTAAAAGGAATGAGTAGTAGAAGTTTTGATTTGATAAAAGGAGGAGATTATGACTTTACACTCTTAGGAATGTATTACTACATCACTCTGAAATAGTTCTGAGGGCCAAAAATGGCATAAAAGCTAGGGTTATAAACAATAAGCTTGCTTTTATAACTTTCCTTTCTCTATTTTTTTAGGAAAAGAGTTTTTTTTTTTAAATAATCATTTGTTTAATAAGCAACATTTTATTGTGATATTTGAATAAATCATATGCTAATATGTATTTTTACATCATGTTAAGATCATTAATATTTTGGTTTAAAGTTGTTTAATTTGTTTAAAGAATTGGATGAATTTAGGCGACGCCTTATTGAATAGGCATCGCCTTAGTTCATGGTTGTGATCTTTGATCGCCTTTGCGAATTAAGGTGATGCCTTAATGATGTGGCATGGCAATTGCAAATTCTTGTAACATTTTAATGTAAGTTTAGGTTTCTTTTCTTTGGTAATACATTTTTTAATTCAATTTCCAATTACATAAAGGTTTTATTATATTTGTTTTTTATTTAGTTCTATTTTGTTTTATCATCTTATTATTAATTAATAATGTTTAGATCAACTAATAGTTTATACTTTAATTAATATGGTAAAATTAATTAATATTATTGTAAAATTTTTAATTAATTTTAGGTTCTAGTTTAAAATTTTTAGTATCTAGAGGTAATTTCAATTAATTTAATTTAAAACTATTAGTTGTTAAATAATGTAATTGGTAGAATTTATTATGAACATTTCAGGTTATATTTTTTCGTATTCAATTCATATTTTATGTCACTAACTTGGCTATTTTTGTAGGTTTTTATTTTTCAATTTTTAGTGGATTAATTTATTTTCTTTTTCAGAATTTGATAAATCGAGAAGTGTTAACTTAGTTAGATTAATTTTCATTTTATTTTATTTACTATGTACAAAAGGCTTGTAATCATTTCACCTCTCTCCTTTCTTTGCATTTGTGTTTATTCTGTTTATTTATTTATTTATTTTGTTATCATAGATGGATGTGTATAATTTATGATAAATGTTGTGAATCACACCAAAATTACATAAAAATGGAATTGATTGCAAACTAAGACTTGATTGTAAAGTTTGGAAATTGTTTGAAGGAAATTGCAGATTGCATCTAAATAAGAAAATAATTAAGTAACTAAAAATAATAAAACAAGAAACACAAATGGAGCCCAACTGTAAGATTGGATAGGCATTCAAAAAGCTCATACCCAGTTTCTAAATTTAGTCTTTGAGAATAGATGCTAAGGCCCTTTGTGGGATCCAGTTATTATAAAAGTGTGTTTTGAATTTCATTTAGGTGGCGATTCTATCATTGATTTGGGCTTTAAGTCTTAATTGTATTCTTGAGTGGGCCTTAAGCCTGCATAGTGCCATGGTGGCTAAACACTTAGGCGTGTGCTAAACCCCACCACCTACTGTGGCGACTCTAGTAAGGATAGAGAAATTGATTCCATAGTTTTATGTTTTATCATTTTTAATTATTTAGTTATTTCTTTTACATTCACAACACTTTTTCATATACTATGCACACAGTCTCGAATAACCTAACAATAGATGTTACTTTACTACCTTGTTTTACTCAAACCTGGTGGTAGGGTGATGCAGACCAGATAGTTCTATAGTTCATAGAGCATTTGGATTTTGATAAAAGGGCTAAAGTGCATAGTAGTGCATCAAAGCCCATAACTTTTGATACCAGTAGATTTATTGGACCTATAATATATCAAATCAAAGCATATTTGAAGATCTCTACCTTCAATAAAGTTTACTTATCGTAGCCTAGTTATGGGCCCGAATTCAGCCATTTAAAGCTTCATTTTGGGCTTTAAAGTTTTATGTTCATTTTTTTATTATTTTTGAATTTTGTTGGGCCTTTTGGTCCTTTTCCTAATCATAAGCACTATTTATTCATCATGTTCTATTTGAGAAACAATATTTTGATAATTTTTAATACAAAACCCTATTTTCTAATTTTTAGTATTAAAATGAATCAATGAAATTGATGCCTATTTCTTGATATTCTTATTAAACAAACAAGTTATATAAGATTGATTTCTGGTATTTGAATACAAATTAATGGATCTTAATATTTATCCTTACTTTGTATAAGCTTTCACTATGTTATGAGGGATATACCTATTATCACTTATAGCATGTAGTAATTTTGCATCACATGAACCCTTGAGTGGGGAGACGTGATGGAGGTGTATCACTATGGAAGCTGAAGCTTTTCACCTAACACTCAACTCATGTAGTGACTTAAGAACTTTTGTTAGATTTTTCCAAAAATGCGTGTGTTTAATGCCATATAGTAGTCTTATTTATAAAGCTTAAGCCCACCAATAATGGACCATGTTAAGTTATGCCCAATCCTCTCATTAAGGCCTATTATATTGGACTTTGGTTCTCTTTATAAAATTTGCTACCTATTTGCTAATATGATCTTGAGAGATTTATTTTCTACGTTAATTTTATTATCCTTTGATGATAATCAAAACCCATACTAACAATCTTAGGACAAGAGACTCACCATTAAACATATGTATAAGAGGTCTTATTGTGTAAATTTATTAGCATTTGTACATAAATTAATAAGTAATAATACCATGCATGTCATACATACATGATTATTGTATTTTTTCAAGAAAATGCATTTTGCATAGCCATAAGACTCTTTTTGTTTGGAAGTAGATTAAGGTAATTTACTCCATTAATATCAAGTTTCCAATTAAACAATTGAGACCACTTCACAAAGGAGCAGAATGTCATAACCCTCTAATTTTGATGTTGAATCTTTCAAGTAAGAACTTTTGAAAGAAATTAAGGATGAGACACGACAAATGATCAGAGACATGATCACAACGATAATACGAAAGTGGCCTTTTGATGAACAAGACTATGAAACTAAAACCATTCTTAGTGAGCCATTAAAAAAACCTAAAAGCACTAGCAAATCCAACTGAGTTAGAATGGATGAAAGATATGAAAAGACAAATGGATTATAGACGATCCTTAAAAAGAATGGACTAAACTATAACTTTATTGATCTAGACTTGCATTTGGAAGGAAAAGGAATCATTGCCCTTAAAGTTCAAATTTCCAAACATGAAGAAGTACTCAAGCATTGATGATCTTTACCTGTACTTAAAATTGTACATCACCTATATGAATGCCACTAGGTTGTCTAAAGCTTAAATTGTCAAACAATTTCCATTATCCTTAAAAAGAGCTACTATCGAGTGGTACTATACTCTAGATGCACATATTTAGAAAGATTGGAAGAAGTTATGTTCAACCTTCATCAAACGATATGGGTTGAATTTGTAAATTAAATTTTTTCTTTAAGAGTTATAAAATACAAAATAAAGACCTAATGAATCCATCGTGAGCTTCTTGAATGGATGAAGAGGAAAGTTGGCTCAGATGAATCATAGACCTACAAAATTAGATCAACTGCTTATAACCATTAAAGCATACATTCCACTTTGGCTAATAAATTGAAGAACATGGGCTTAAGGGATATTAAGGACCTATATCATTTTGGACTACAAATTGAAGCTGACTCAAACCTGAACACATGTGAATGATTCAAATTGTTTTATGGTTGTAATAAATTAAAATAATACTTTATTATAATAACTTTTCTTTATGCTAATTAATGTATAATTATTTGATTTGCATGATTATGAATTTTTTATGGTTGTGCATGTTATTTTATGCTTGAATGAGAGAGAGAGAGAGATTCAAAAATAAGGAGAAAAACCACATCAAATAAGATGACTAAATGTCAGAATTGTATTTCAACTTCCCTTTTGGCACTTTTAACCTTAACTTTTCCTTTATATGAAATAAATTGACCATATAAAAAAAAAGAAGAAAAAATAAAAATGAAAAAGAAAAAATAAGGAAAAATTTCTATACCACCTATAAAAGTTGATCTTATGTCACCCTTTTAAAGATTATACCCAAACACCCACTTTAAAGTAATTCCAATCTTTAAGTTCTAAATAAAGATTCCACTCAATGTGAGCTGAAAAATAGTTGGTTAAAAAACCCGCATAAGGCTTATCAATAACAAGCATAATGTAGAATGTCTAATTATAACAAATGAGCAATCATATAAAATGGGTATGATTGATATAATATTAGCAAGTATCAAATGATCATAAATTTTATAGTAATCAATAGTGTGGATGGCATGAATGTCATCAGTAGCAAGAGCATTAGGCAATAACAATATGAACATTGGACAAGGAGCCTAACAAAAATAGTGGTCAATCATCAAAATGGTTTTGCAACCACCCAGCTAAGTTGAAAAATCCTGAAAGGGGGCGACCTGGGCAAAAAGAGGAAAATAAAGAAAAATGAAAGACCCAACTAAGTTCACAAACTACCAAAGGCGGTAGCCTAGGAAAAAAAGTGAATATAAAATAAAATTAGTTGTATTTTTAATTTGGAGGGCAATGTTTTAAGATTATAGGATTCTTTTGTGATGCCTTGATTATATGAACCTCAAGGGTGAGCATAAGTCGGAGAAATCTAGGGATTTAAAATCTTTGGAATCGTACTATGTTTTAGGGCTTTTAAAAATTAAATCTCTAGTATCATTACCTAATTTAAAAATCTCTATGCCAATACTATCCCATTTTCAGAATGATTTAGTATGGGGATTCGATTCTATCAGAACGCATTAATATGATACAATTCAAAATGGATTTTTTAGGAATCTATGTAATAAATAAATTTATATTATTAATTTAAATTGTTTTTACTTAGTATTGATACTAATTAATATTAAAATTATGTACCGGTGTTAAAATTACTGTAGACACCCAATTTCGAGATGACGTGTTATGGATGCAGCAAAGGACTCCAGTGATGAAGATGTCTTCGATACTTAATCTTTAAAATTCTAAGGGCTTAAATACAGTTTTTAAAGGAAGGATTTAATGTTTTCAGGGACCTAATTGTAAAATTTAAATTCTTTTAGGGGTCTTTTTGTAATTAAATGTTAAAAAATATGTCAAAATTCCATAATTCCGACTGGAATTATGTAATTCCGATCGGAATTACACCGGTCGGAATTAAATTCTTCCATCTCTATTTTCCTATTTTTAATTCAGTTTTAATTGGTTTAAAATTCCTAATTAACTCAATCCTAATTGGTTTAAAATTCCTAAATATAATTTTAAGTATTAATCTTATACTTTAGAAATTAGAATCATATTAAGATTGGGGTTAGACTTCCTAATTCCACTATATAAAGAAGGGGGTGAAGAGGAAAAAGGAAGGAAGAAAAAAGGGAGGAAGAATGAAACGTGATTTTCTTTTGAGTTTTTTTACGAAAAATTCCTTTTGATTAAACAATTAATTCAAGATTTGTGGAGAATTTTTGAAGGGCAAGATTCAAAGATTTATCAAGAATGATGAACTATCAATATGAGGAGTACCCTAAATCATTCATAATCATATCATTTTCTTCTTATTATTTAATTATTTATTTATTTGTTTACTTATTTTTTTCATATTATTATTTTTTATTATTATTCTTTTAAGTTATTATCATAATTTATTCATTAATTATTATTTTATCTTATTTTTTATGGTGATTATGGAGGAAAATGCATGGTGATCATGTGGGAGGGATGAATTCATGAGAAGTCCGTGGAAGATTATGGATAAAGCCTCGTAGAGACATAGTTTCTAGGGTTTTATTTTTATTTTTATTATCTTTATTTTATTTTTTATTTTTTATTTTATTAATTGTTTTATGAATTAATGTAATAGCCCCAATAGTGGGAGTAATAAAATTATATGTGTGGTTGCATGTTTATTTTGATTAAATTGGTTAGTAAAAATTAGGTTTTTAATTAGGTAATTACTTAAAATAAATGGATGAAGTAGATTAATTTAGGTTACATGTTAATAAAAATTAGGGTTTTAGTAAGGATTAATTTAATTATTTGTTTGATCTTATTTAATTGTTTTTTTATGTTTTTGTTTGTTTTTTGGGTTTTATTTATTATTTTATGTGTTTTAGGCCTTAAGCCTATTTTAGGCTTTGATTTATTTATTTAAGTTTAGTAATTCTTTTAGCTCATGTCACTTAATAATTAATTAGGTTTAATTAATTAAAATATATTTTTTAGGTCCATAATTAATTAGATTTTAAGTTAGAAATATCCTTAGACCCATCTAGTCAATTAGACATAGGCCCACCTAATTTAATTTAATTAACTTAGACTTAGCCCATTAAATTTAAGCCTTCTTTCATAATTTGTAGATTTAAGATCGCTATTTAATTAAAACATGTAAAATTAAGCCCACTAATTTAAATATTCCATAATTTGTAGAATTAGATCTTTTTTATTTTTTTTTTGTTAAAACAAGTAGATTTAAGTTCATTTAATTAAAATTAAAGGGAATTAGGTCTTTAGGTTCACATATAAATTAAAACATGTAGATTTAACTTATTTATTTGAAATCCATATAGATTAGACTAACTTAGGGATTATGTGATTTATTGAATGCATTATTTACTTGTATATTTCATAACTAGTTTGCCTTGGAGTTGATTATTTTGGGTTTATATGAAATTGCATGTAAATAGAGAATAAGATAATAATCCATAAAGTAATTCTAAATGAACATAAGACTGAAAAAAGTTGGTATTCCGTATCTAGAATCTCCTGGTTATGGTGCTAGCTTTCTTTTAGGGAATCGAGTACCACCTTTTCGATTTGTCCCAGTTATTACCTTGGGTGGCGACTCCTCATCTCCACGCCATGTCTTTGTGATAGTGGTTAGTGTGTTCTTTAGAGCCCTGAGCTCAAACAGTGTCGCGGTTGCTAAAATCTTGGACACACGCTAAACCCCGCCGTCTACAATTACATAGTTTTATTATTACTATAAAAAATTTACTATATAGTACTTATTATGAATTTGTTACTTTTTTCTATGCTTAGTAATTTAAATTTTATTCACTTAATATCCCTAAACTTGTTTACACCCCTAATTAAACAATATAAGTTTGAGTAAAAATACATTGTTTTGGTTATTATATGTCTATATGTATTGATAATAATATGTCATGACCCAAACCAGGAGTCTTAACAAGCGCTAGGGAATGGAAATTCTTTCGAATTCGGAATCAATAGCAAGCCTTAAAAATAAAAATGCATGCAATAAATAAATTAAAATACACCATAATTAAAACTTAAGTTAATATAGAAATAAATACTTAAATTTCATTTCATAAAATAAAAATCTTTCCATACAATATTCAGAGAAAGGTCTCTTACTAAAACAAAATTTTACAGAATGTAGTATTCTAGAATACAATAAAAGTTTAGATAAATGATTTATATAATCTAGCAGGGGCTGAAGAAGTTCGGCATAGAGGTATACTATTGAGGTCTGATGACAATAAAAGTTTAGATAAATGATTTACATAATCTAGTAGGAGCTGAAGAAGTTCGGCGTAGAGGTATACTATTGAGGTTTGATGACAAGGAATCTTCCGAAAAAAAATATTGAGGGAAGTTAAACCTCACTGAGTGAATTATTATAATATATATACATACAATCTAAAACATATACAGTCAGACATTAGTATATAAATATAAATATATATATATATATATATATATATATATAGACACGCACACACACATACATTTCACACAGATGCTAAAATCCACTTTTATATTTATAAATGTAAAAAACACTTATTTAGGTGAATGATCAAATAGAACCTTAAACCAATTGTATCCTCAAACAAATACCTCACTAGCCATGTAGTCTTAGTTAATTCCAAATAAATTCTCTTATTCCATTTTAGACAGTAGATTGGCTCAAAGACACTAAGTCAACCGAGCTCTAACAGTCTCACTATCAGTGTGATTGGCCCTGAGACACTAGGTTAACTGAGCACCAACAACCACACTATTCACTCACATTAAATCTCAATAATCAATCAATCAAATTCTCCTTAAATTATTCTCACAATACAAACCCTAAAGTCTAACGAACCGATATGTACACAGTTCTAGTGCAGCCCACTAGGTAGCACATTATATTGATATCCTTCGAATAAAATTGTATATTTATGGAAAATAAATAAAT